>OY998177.1:103327014-104807014 GCA_963921935.1 Galeruca laticollis
GGAGTGCAATAAGTCACCAATTTTTTGATTAGATGTTGTTAAGGACATGTCACAGATAAACCCAATTGATTTTCAGCTCACCAGAGCCAGTACAACGGGTGCTATGGTACTTGAAGTACGACATTTTGTAATTTTTTGAGAAATTTCAGTTTGTTGGCAAGATACAGCCTCCGGAGTTCAACAAGTCACCAATTTTATGATTTAATATTATTGAGGACATCTCACTGATGAACCCTATTGATTTTCAGCTCACCGGAGCCAATGCAACAGGTGCTACAGTACTTTAAATACGATATTTTTGTCATTTTTGGAGAAGTTTCAGTTTGTAAGCACGATACAGCCTCCGGAGTATATACAAGTGACCAGTTTTATGATTGGATATTATACAGAGCATCTCAAAGGTGAACCCTATTGATATTCAGCTCAATAAAGCCAGTATAACGGGTGTATGGTAGTTGAAGTACCAAATTGTTGTTATTTTTAGAGAATTTTCAGTTTGTTAGCACGATACAACCTCCATAGAGTATACGATTGATCAATTTTATGATTGAATATTGTTCAAGGTCTCTCACAGATGTACCCTATGGATTTTCAGTTGACGAGCGAGTACAGCGGGTCCTATAAATCCAGATATACTAAATTTTTGGTTATTTTTGGAGAAATTTCGGTTTGTTAGCACGATACATCCCCCGAAGTGTATGCAAGTAACAATTTTATGATAGAATATTGTTCAGGGCTACAGATGCGGAAAATATAGTTTTAATCTTTGAAACCGTTCATTTTCTTAAATATTCAGCGCAAAAAATACCATATACAGAAATAATGTACATTGAATTGGGAACAAAAATGGTGCTATGCATAATCTCTGTAAAGTGAAAGGTTCCAGAGTTACGGAGGGTTTAAAAGTAGAAATTCTAGTTTGTTTAAAGATTTTTAGGAAAAATTAATTTATAACTACAACAGAAACAACTGAACAATTTTACTGAAACGTAATATTTTACAGTCGTATTGTAGTACAAAGCCGTGCGTGGCCGGTTGACCACCTGCACCTACCTTCCGCTCGCCCCTCCTTATCACACACTGTCTCTCTACCTTTTTCCGTCAGTCGTAAGCCAAAAAAACTGAAGATCTAGATTGTTTTCACTGTCAGTGTTACTTACAGGCTATTGTTCATGTTGGCCGCATTTCTCCGCACTTCATCAGCTTCCAGGCAGCATTCATTTAGAACCTACCACCAGGTGCAGCAGTGGCTGAAAGAGAAGAAACTGAAACCATTTACACCAGTACGTCCTGCAGCTCCCAGGATGTACCCTCATAGTGTGCTCCTACAAAGACCAATACGAACGTAATTGTGAATGCAGAGACTGGTTTAAACTGCTCAAGCATATGCGGTAATTACTCAGGCCTAAGATGTCGTAACAGCGACATGAACATCACATATGAAGATCAAGAAGAAGAGACTGCTATGTTCGAAAAGGAGTGAATACCAATGAATACTTTCCATTAATTTAAAGTCGCATATAACATGCTACATTTTATTTAATATAACTATTGAACTTCAAACATTTTAATAAAATATGGTTGCCATGTACAGCCAGATATGCCTATTCTCTTTAATGAAAAACTTCCAAATGCTGCAGTTTTAGAAATATTATGATTCGAATTGGTATATTTATCATTAATATACAGATAATATTTTTATATTTTAAAATTTATGTTGTAAGGATATTCATTCTTAATGCGGCGTTGTCAAGAGAAACATAGCAAGGCGCTCATTGAGAAGGTGGGGAAGTTGCCGTTTCAAGGGCTAACATACGACTGGCCACCAAAACCGCAATTTGCTTTCACAAAACACAATCCTGTACAAAAAATTGGTTTCCGTAGTGATAATGTCATATTTTTTCCAAAAAGCTTGGAAAATTTTACTTTTACACCCTCCATAACTCTATAGCGTTCAGTTTAGCAATATTATGCACCACACCATTTTAGTTTGAAATGTGATGTAGATTATTTTTGTACACGGCACTTTTTGCGCTTAACCGCATAGTTTTCTGAATATTTGAGAAAAACTGATAAAAAACTACTAATTCGCTCAAAATTGTTTTCACCAAACAATATGTGAACTGTATATAACAATTTGGAGCTGGAGGGAAACTTTTACTTTGGATGTTGGATTTTGTGTTTAATTGCACCGTATTATGAACGGTTTCATTCATTCTTACATACAAAAAAGGAGGTAACAGAATTTTAAAATATTAAGATAGTAAAAAGAACTTTTTAAAATGAAATTAACTGTTTCTAAATAAATCCACAATATTGATATTATAGAAATGGTAAAAATTCTAAAAAATTGACAATTGTTTCGATATTACTATCATTCTAACGATGATATTATTGTGGAATTATTTATAAACAGTTAGTTTCATTTGAAAACTAATATGAGTAGAATCCACAGAGTGAGTTTCAAAACAGTAATATATAATATTCGAATTTATAAATGTTTAGTGATTTTTATTCATACATAATCAACCTTCACTCTCTGTGTCTCTGTTTCTCTGACTATGTCTTTTTGTCAATCGTTATTGATTCCATTTAAAAGATTCTCAACGTCTGCTGTTTTTAATTTCTATTTGATTGATGTTATGACCAACTGAAAGGAAATTTCAGACTTCCATGGGTATATCAACGTCTTTCAAATTTCTTAATCAATTATCCTGTACTAGAATTGTCTCAACAGTATTCTTTTCAGATTTTGAAGTCAACTTTATTGTCTTTATTGGATGAAAGTTTTCTTGACATTTGTAAAATGTGGGTTTAATTTGAAATCAACAATACAAACTTTCAAAATGGAGACAATGTTCTTCGAAAGCTTAGGTAACGTACGATTTGATTCACTTTATCTGTAACCTGTAAAGTTCTTTGGCTGTTATCCCCATGAGTTTGAGGGTTTTTCTAAAAGACCGCTCCTTGAAGTTTTATTTTTTAACTAGTCAGCAGCGACTAACTGCCAACTATATATGTATTTTTTTGTACACTGTCGTCCCTTCTTTTTCTATAATAACTTCTTGCTATTCGAATTCTATAATACTATAAATTTCTCAATTAAATGTATATATTTGAGTTTATCTATAAAAATTTCCATTTTTTCAATAATATGAAAGTCGCAAACCCGACATAGCGAAATATTATATATTCCTTAACTCATTGCACGCGCTTAAAGGGATGCAGCTTCTTTTTTGGTAAACATATGTCTTCATTCTGTAAATATAATCCGCTTCCGTTCGAACCGGGTGTGATATAACAATAGGAGTAAATTCAATTGGTACATCCTATTCATAAAATATCTGCAAAAATTTAGAAATTTCGAGCATAATGCTTGTTCACCGAGACCTTGTTAAATATTTTGAGTCAATAAAGTTGAAAAGTGTGAAAAGCAATTTCTTGGTATTGTTAATTATTTACTGACTTCATTTAATGATTGGTTCTTTTATTCAAGAATCATTTTGTAGATGAAATTAAGTATCTCGACCTTTACTCCGTGGAATCTACTCATATTAGTGTTTTAAATGAAACTCAATGTTTCTAGCTAATTCCACAATATAATGAAAAATGTTGAAAATTCTAAAAAAAGACAACAGTTTCGATAACTGAATATCATCGTCAGAATGACAGAATTTACATTTCATTTGATGCCTATCTGATGTTTAGTAGTTATTTTTGGCTAGACCAAGAAGTGACCTACCTTGTGATTGACTTAATATATGTTAATAGAAAAAAGAAGAAGATGTGATATTACAAATATTGAAGCTTATATATTATTAGCCCTATGGTAATATCCTAGATATCATATTTCCAATTAAGATCAGTATAACTGTGCAATGATATAGAAAACCAGGAAAACTATATCTGCTGATCTTTACAATTATCACTTAAGAAGCCAGTTTAATAGTGGAGAACTCCCTAGATTTATCTGTTCATTGACGACTTCATATTGTGGGTTTCTTAAGTGTCTTCTAATTTCCAACTATACAAGGAAATCCAGTTCTTGTATCTTTTCTGAAATTTGTAGTACTTCTAGTTCTGTGTTAGGTGTGAATGAATGATTGGTGTTAAGAAGATGTTTTGCGTAGTGTGCTTTATCTGGTTGTTTTAACCTGTATGCTCGTAAGTGTTCACTGTATCGGATTTCATAATTCCTAAGGGTCTGACCCAAACAGACAGCATTACATTCTGGTCATTTGAGTTTATATATACCTTACTTCTTTAATAGTGGTATTTTTGTTTTTACATTTAACAATTTTCTACTAACGTCACTTTCTGTTTCAAAAGAAATTGTTGTATTCGTTGCTGAAGATATTATCTATGGAATATTATTAAAAATATTTCCTGCATATGTGATGGTTTTATAAGTTTTTATTTCTTCAGCTTGTTTAGAAAATATTAGTTGTAATGCCACTTTTTCCTCTTTTTTATTAATTAGCTTATTTATCATATGTTATGGATAAACGTTGGATGTTGCTATTTGTCTAATTGTATTGATCTCTCTATCAAAATTACATTTGTTCATAGGAACTGAAAATGCTCTATGTATCATTGAATTATATGCCGCTAGTTTATGTGACATGGGGTAATTGGAACTATATGGAATTGTCACATCAGTGTGTGTTGGTTTTTCGTAAATTGAATAATCCTGTACATTATTAACTGTTTGAATTTTCAAATCCAGAAAGTTGATTGAGTTATTTTCATCAACTTCTAATGTAAATTTAATTTTTGGGTGTAAATTATTAATGTGGTTGAAAAATATATCTTATTGTCGTTCACTACCTATAAAACAAGCTAATATGTAATCTACGTATCTATACCAAATTAAAACATTTTTGAAATATTACTTTTAAAGATTTTTCTTACTAAACTGTCCATATAAATCAGGTATATATAAACTCAAATGTCCAGAATGTAATGCTGTCTATTTGGGTCAGACCCTTAGAAATTTTGAAATCCGATACAGTGAACACTTACGAGCATACAGGTTAATACAACCAGATAAATCCCACTACGCAAAACATCTACTTGACACCAATCATTCATTGACACCTAACACAAAACTAGAAGTGCTGCATATTTGTGAAAAGAAACAAGAACTGGATTTCCTTGAAGAATTGGAAATTAGAAGACATTTGAGAAACCCACAATATGAAGTTGTCAATGAACAGTTAAATCTAGGGAGTTATCCACTATTAAACTGTCTTCTGAAGTGATAATTGTAATGATCGACAGATATAGTTTTCCTGGTTTTCTATATCATTGCGCAGTTATACTGATCTTAATTGGAAAAGTGATATCCAGCATATCACCATAGGGCTAATAATATCTAAGCTTCAATATTTGTAATATCACATCTACTTCTTTTTTCTATTGACATATATTCAGTCAATCACAAGGTAGGATAACCGTTAGATGTTGCTTTTTGTCTAATTGTATTAATCTCTCTATCAAAATTACATTTGTTCATAGGAACTGAAAAAGCTCTATGTATCATTGAATTATATGCTGCTAGTCTGTGTGACAAAGGGTGGTTAGAATTGAATGGAATTGTCACATCAGTCTGTGTTGGTTTTCGGTAAATTGAATAATCAAGTACATTATTAACTAATATATCCTAAACAAGCTGATGAAATTAAAACTTATAAAACCATCACATATGCAGAAAATATTTCTAATAATATTTCAAAGATAATATCTTCAGCAACGAATGCAACAATTTCTTTTAAAACAGAAAGTAACGTTAGTACAAAATTGTTAAATGTAAAAACAAAAATACCACTATTAAAGAAGTTAGGTATATATAAACTCAAATGTCCAGAATGTAATGCTGTCTATTTGGGTCAGACCCTTAGGAATTTTGAAATACGATACAGTGAGCACTTACGAGCTTACAGATTAAAACAACCAGATAAATCCCACTACGCAAAACATCTACTTGACACCAATCATTCATTGACACCTAACACAGAACTAGAAGTGCTGCATATTTGTGAAAAGAAACAAGAACTGGATTTCCTTGAAGAACTGGAAATTAGAAGACATTTAAGAAACCCACAATATGAAGTTGTCAATGAACAGTTAAATATAGGGAATTCTCCACTAATAAACTGTCTTCTTAAGTGATAATTGTAAAGATCAGCAGATATAGTTTTCCTGGTTTTCTATATCATTGCACAGTTATACTGATCTTTATTGGAAAAATTATATCCAGGATATCACCATAGGGCTAATAATATCTAAGCTTCAATATTTGTGATATCACATCTTCTTCTTTTTTCTATAAACATATATTAAGCCAATCACAAGTTAGGTTACTTCTTGGTATAGCCAAAAATAACTACTAAACATCAGGTAGGCATTAAATGAAATGTAACTTCTGTCATTCTGAGGATGATATTCAGTTATCGAAACAATTGTCCATTTTTTAGAATTTTCAACGTTTTTCATTATATTGGGGAATTACCTAGACATTGAGTTTCATTTGAAACACTAACATTTTGTAGATAATTCTTCGTTTACGAATAATTTGTTGGTATTATTTTAAGGAGCTTTTCCATTTTACAATTATTTTTTTATATTCTTAAAAGGGAACTCCGTCTGTACTGTGGTGATACCCTCACATCATGTTGGCAAAGATTTTATTGTTGTTGTTTTGAGTCTAGAAGTAAATCCAAACAAATTGTTAGGAATCAAAAAAATTATTGAAAACGTGAAATCAACGAAAGATGCCCACTGAATTGGTTAGCGCATTTAATGAGAACCCCAGAGTTATGCAGGCGAAGAAAATAGTTAAAGCGAAGCTCATACGAACAAATAAACGCGAAAAGTTGAATGTGAAGCTTGAAATAGTTCGATGGAGAACTGGAACTGGAAATACGAACAAAAATGAGAAAAGCCTGTAACCTCCACACCTTATAGAAAAAGAGGGTAATGCTATGTTTGTATGGCAGTGTAAATAGGATTAACAGCACGCAAAGACTATACACCAATACGAAGCACAAATATAGATATCATAACTTTAGAAAAAGACATTTACTCATCTGTGCCAATATATAATTGATTCTTAATCGGATTATTCAACTAATAACTGATTCGTCCCATAATGCTATTCTTAAATTTCTGAAAAATTCAAATATATTTTCCAATGGAAGATAGAGAGGCTCTTATATCGACTTGGTATGTTACAAATTATTATTCAAGAATACTCTCCGGACAATATATGTCTTCAAGAATAGTACATTTTTCTGCTCTGCTTTCAAATATAATGACTTAACCCCTTGGAATCAGACTTAATTCCAAAATTTTGGATAATGATGATTCGGATTATTATTTATCCAAATATGATTGCCCTGTTTCTTCAGACGCCTTAAAAGTAAAAAAAATGCCTTACCACTTCTCGTAGACAAAATATATATTCGAGAGATACCTATTTACGACTTTATTCGAGATTGGTGCACTTATTATTTTTGATTATTTTTTTTATTTCACATACACCCCCAGACAAGTTTATTTCTTCTTTCGTTAATCAACAACTGTTCATCTTTTTTCTTTTATTTTTTTTTCTTTTATTCAACTGTCTTTGCATTCATTTCACATAATGTCAAAGGTGTGCATTTATACTCATTAAAAAAGATACACGTTCTTTGCGCCATCTATATGTGTCACGAAGAACAAGTCAACTTCGGTTGCGTTAGGCTGAATAGCCCTAGTAGCTGAGGCCTTCAAATTGGGGAAGAATTTCAGTCGCGCTTGTTAATCTCTTTGACAACCACAGGCAAATAGTTGGGGTTAGGCATTCAAAATTTTGCCATTGCAATTGTTGATGTTGTTTGGTTATTAACTTATTTTATTTTATTGATTTAATTCAAAATGCCAGCCCCTCGAGAGCGTGTTGTTCCCAATTGCTTTAACCAAGATCAAGATGCTCCAAGGTAGGTTATAAGTATCATTATAATTAAAATGAGTAATTTATATTAATATTTTACAGATATTTTATTCCCGCGGACGAGCCTTAGAGTTATAATAAATATAGAGAGGGCTATTCGTTCATAAACACGTTTATTTTTGCGGCTAACAATTCTAAACGCCAGTAGTGAAATAATTAATGAATTACAAAAAGTGGGGATGGTATTGTAGCTACATGGCCTTGGTAATTTCGGCTGTTTTTCTGACATACTTGCCACCGACGAACCATGATAATCCAAAAACATTAAATTAATTAACTTGAAATTTTATTTTGTCACTTAAAGTCTTGAAAAACACATCAAAACGAAAGAACTCAAAGTTTAATCTCTAGTCGTAATGGCGCTCGTATGAACATAACACGTTTGACATTATTTACTACAATACTACGGCGTATTCGGAATGATCATCGATCACAGTCTGACGATATTTACATCTCTCTATATATGGTAATTAAACAAGGACAAAACTACTACATAGATTACTATTGACACATTAAACAGGTACTGAAATTTTGAGCAATGCTGCCACTTTTAGTTATAACCATAAAGGTATCTAAGAATACAACACATACTTGTTTAAAATTTATATAAGAATATGCCTTTATTAAATAAAATTCAAGTCAATTTTAAAAATAGCGACTCAAATGCATAAATTAGTATGACTTTTTCTATTTGCAAAACTTTTTAACACATTTTCAATTAATACTTCTAATTTAACTGTCTCGACCCTTACTTCGTGGAATATGCTCATATTAGTGTTTTTAAATGAAACTCACGGTCTCTAGTTAATTCCACAATATAATAAAAGTTATTGAAAATTCTAAATAATTGACAATTGTTTCGATAAATCAATATCGTCGTCAGAATAACAGAAGTTACATTTCATCATTCTGACGATGATATTGATTTATCGAAACAATTGTCAATTTTTTAGAATTTTCAATAACTTTTATTATATTGTGGAATTAACTAGAGATCGTGAGTTTCATTTAAAAACACTTCTAATTTAATTTTTCCTGCAACTAAAGAGACTTTGTAAATATGGCAAAATCAGTGGAAGCGTCCGCAAGTGAGCTTAGAATGTGACTCAATGTTTGGGGCAAGAAAAGATCTAAACAAACATATCTATTTTATTTGTTAATCTGAGGGACGAGCATATAAAAAATATTTGGTTGGAACGAATCAATAATCCCAGTTTTGTGATGATCCCGAAAAGACAGTAGTGTTAAAAGGACATTAGCATAGAAATAAGATTTAAATTGGGTTAATAATAATTACAATATTTAGCGAGCGTTGATCTAGGAAGGTCAATGTTAGATATGCGTGGAAGCACGTTCTAGTTAAAAATGTAAATAGCACGATCAACTAATAGACGAAGGTCAGGCACGCAGGACATTGTCCAAAACGCTTCCTATAAATTAGATGTGTAACGAACCAAGAATTCAATTGTTATAATTAGTCTGAATAAGTTAAATGGTATATGATATTATATTTGTGTATTTTAAATATATTAAAAGCCCGGTGATTTTGTATAAGTGATGTTTATTCAACTCCCGAAGAACGGTTACTGGTTAAGTGTTTTCCTCAAGATAATATACCTTTATGGTAAACGTAATGTATACGAGGAGCACTTACTGAGTAACCACCACAGTTTATTTAACTAGCCAAGAAGCATTTTAAGGGGGAAAGTAGTTTGTGGTAATCATTTTTTGGATGTATGTAAGGAAAGAGGAAAACTAGAAAAATTTGCACTTCCTGTTTTAAATTTATGAAGTAGGCATTTTATTGTAATACTATCAGATTTAAATTACTATGTACAATATTTTTGTAGATTTCATTCCTGGGGATAATTTAGAAGAAAGTTGCGTTTCCTTTCCACTTAAATCACAAAATGTGCTTGCAACTCCTTCAAAAATAAAAAGTATGACATCAATTATAAAAGCTGTTAGATATGTATGAAATACGATTTTTTGTAGAATTATACTCTAAACTAAATTTGAACTTAAGTTTGTAAATTTTCCGCCATATCACACAATTTGAATTTACCGCCATTCAAAAGCTAGAATCGACGACAGAACCCTTCTTTTAGTTTTTGGTGACAAATAAACATGGCAGCACATCTGCCGAGGCATTTTTTGTCAGTGAGTTGCCCGTCTTTTGTTTTATTTTGGTTCTATTCACACTATTCACAATAATTATTAATTACAACGGTTTTCCATCACTTATCTCTCGTCGCTGACCTCGTCCTCCCAGCTTGTCACTCGTGCCCCGGGCTGTCTCTTGTCAACCAGGTTGCCAGTTCTCAACTCATCACTTCCTAAAGGTTTAATCACATTACACCTTCCTTCTTTTATTAAAAAGCGCTGTTTACAAGTTTAATATAAGCAAAATAACTGAAAACAATTAAACCCTTAATTAAAATGATTATCCAAATGCTTAGAAGGATGCAAATTACACCTAGGTCTATTGTTAGATTTATTTACAAAAGTAGCGGCATACCAATATTAGAGACCTTAATGAGAAACTTGCGATTGCGATCTATAACACTACCGTTATCTAATTTCAAAATATAAGCTCTTGGTTTATTCAACTTTTGAATGACACTACCAGTTTGCCAGGCTTTTACTACTATTTCCTCTACCTTAAACTCTTTAAGAACTTTAGAGCCTCTATCATAGAAATTTTTTCTCTAAAACAACATTTCACTTGATTCCCCTCATTTTTAAACACATTAAATTTAGGAAGTAAGCTTTTAATTCCCTGTTAAGAAGTAAAAATACTGGAGATGGAGTATTATTGTCTATTGGGGTTGATCGATATTCTAACAGAAAAAGATACGGATCTTTACTATCATAGTCACACTTTTCATGAGATGTTTAAAATATTGAATGGCACGCTCTACCATGTCATTTGAATGGCACTCTCCACCATACCTTTAGATTGAGTGATAGTTGGACTTAAAGTGATGTTAGTGTTTTAAATGAAACTGTTTCTAGCTAATTCCACAATATAATGAAAAATGTTGAAAATTCTAAAAAATTGACAATGTCCAGTATGTAATGATGTCTATTTGGGCCTGACCCTTAGAAATTTTGAAATCCGATACAGTGAACACGAACATACAGGTTTCGATATTAAATATCATTGTCAGAATGACAGAAATTACATTTCATTTGATGCCTACCTTATGTTTAATAGTTATTTTTGGCTAGACCAAGAAGTGACCTACCTTGTGATTGACTTAATATATGTTAATTGAAAAAGGAAGAAGATATGATATTACAAATAATAAAGCTTAGATATTTTTAGCCCTATGCGGATATCCTGGATATCATTTGTCCCAATTAAGATCAATATAACTGTGCAATACAATTCGGTGTTGAACTTTTGTACAGAACAGTTGTGCGCTCCGAAACGATTAAGTAGTTAAAAAGTAATTAGTGTATATTTCAAAGTGAACCAAAACAAATCAACAACAGTACCAAGTACGAGTAGATGGCGTATACTCACAGCTGAACACCCAAGAAAACGGCATTCCACAAGGGTCAAATTTCAGCACGACATTATTTCTCATAGCAATAAATTCAATTATAGCAAACTAGGGAAAAATATTACTACAATACTTAAAACCATCGAACAAACAATAGCTACAATAGAGGATTGGTCAAAAACAAGTGGACTGCGTTTCAACACGACAAAAACCAAAGATTTATGTTTCTCGAAAAGGACTCAACCACAACTTAAAAACTTGTACTTTTATGGACAGAAAATAGAATATGTGAGAGAAATAAGTTTCCTAAGAATGATACTCGACCAAAAGCTGACATGGAAATCACACATTCTGACATTGAAGAAAAAATGCCAACCTGGAATTAATTTACTCAGATCACTCGCATTCAAAAACTGGAGCGCAGACTACTCAAGTTTACTGCACATCTATGAATCATTGATCAGATCAAAACTTGACTACGGAGCGATTGTCTATAACTCTGCCAACAAAAGCCTTCTTCAGTCAGTGGAAGTTATACAAAACACAGCTCTTCGCATCTGTTTGGGCGCCCATCGTACAAGTCCTATCCAAAGCTTACATTAGGAGACTGGAGAGTTACCGCTTTCTTACCGAAGAGAATATCTGAGCATCTCTTATGCTGTCTCTGTAATATCAAACAAAAGAAATCCAGTAGCCCACAACGTCTTATCTGATCGTTTTAAAGCTAAATTTTTATCCAGCTCAACTACTCCTCCTTCCTATCACAGAGTCAAAACATATTTAAACAAAATAAATTCGCATTTCCCAAACATTTATGACGTCCCATCAATAAATTATCCTCCTCCATGGACAATAACACTCCCTATCCTAGACCTAAACCTCGCCTACCTTAATAAATCAGAGACTCCAACAGCCAGAATAAAACAAGAATTCCTAAGAGCCTTAAATAAATACGGTAGCATTTATAAGGTATACACCGATGCTTCAAAAAACCAATATGAAATTGGGGCCGCCTTCTACTCCGAGCACTCTTCGAAATCCTACATACTCCCACCCTTCACATCTATCCATTCAGCTGAATTATTCGCCATCTTAGAAAATCCAGAAAATCAAGCATAAAAATGTCCTTTTAATATCTGACTCTCAAAGTTCACTAACAGCACTTCGTCAACTGTACTCTAATCACCCTATAGCCATACTGATCAAGAAAGAGCTACAGAATTGCAGAAATAGCAGCATACATATTAAATTCATGTGGGTCCCATCCATACTGGAATAGAAGGGAATGAGAGAGTAGATCAAATAGCAAAAAATGCATTCACCAATCTACAATCAGAAAGGAACGATTTTACCGTACATACTGATTCGAAAGCGTTGTACAAGTAACAAAATATAGAGACTATAACCAAGCTACAATAAGGGAACTTCCATCATTTCAACTCGCTAATAACCCTACGTGATGGATGCGATTGATATATATATATATATATATATATATATATATATATATATATATATATATATATATATATATATATGTATAAAACTGTGCAATGATATAGAAAACCAGGAAAACTATATCTGCTGATCCTTACAATTATCACTTAAGAAGACAGTTTAAAAGTGGAGAATTTCCTAGATTTATCTGTTCATTGACAACTTCATATTGTGGGTTTCTTAAGTGTCTTCTAATTCCCAATTCTTAAAGGAAATCCAGTTCTTGTTTCTTATCAAAAGTACTTCTAGTTCTGTGTTAGGTGTCAATGAATGATTGGTGTTAAGTAGATGTCTGACGTAGTGGGATTTATCTGGTTGTTTTAATTTGTATGCTCGTAAGTGTTCACTGTATCGGATTTCAAAATTTCTAAGGGTCTGACCCAAATAGACAGCATTACATTCTATACATTGTCAATTTTTTAGAATTTTCAACATATTTTCAATATATTGTGGAATTAGCTAGAGACAGTAAGTTTCATTTATAACACAAATATGAGTAGATTCCATGAAGTAAGGGTGGAGATAGTTAATTTTATTGAAGTGATGTGTTTAATTTCCCAATCATTCACAAATTTTACTTTTCCGCCAACCTATCTAATATGCGAGAAAAGTATTGGTTTTCCCACAAAAAAGTTGGAAATTTGAAATATTTTTTTGAGTTATTTTTACGTTATCCATCAACAACAACACGAAAAAACGATTTTTAGAAAAAAAATCCTGTGTGTATGTCGTCGTCGTCGTCGTCGTCGTCGTTGTCGTCGGCCACTTTTCCTTGCAAGTCTTGTTAGCACGATACAGCCTCCGGAGTACAATAAGTCACAAATTTTATGATGGAATATTGTTAAGGACATTTCACAGATGAACCCTATTGATTTTCAGCTCACCAGAGCCAGTACAACGGGTGCTATGGTACTTGAAGTACGACATTTTGTCGTTTTTCGAGAAATTTCAGTTTGTTAGCTCGATACAGCCTCCGGAGTTCAACAAGTCACCAATTTTATGATTGAATATTATTCAGGGCATCTCACTGATGAACCCTATCGATTTTCAGCTCGCCAGAGCCAATACAACCGGTGCTACAGTACTTTAAGTACGATATTTTTGTCATTTTTGGAGAAGTTTCAGTTTGTTAGCACGATACAGCCTCCGGAGTATATACAAGTGATGAATTTTATGATTGGATATTATTCAGAGCGTCTTAAATATGAACCCTATTGATATTGAGCTCACTAAAGCCAGTACAACGGGTGCTGTGGTACTTGAAGTACCAAATTTTTGTCATTTTTGGAGAATTTTCAGTTTGTTAGCACGATACAACCTCCAGAGAGTATACGATTGATCAACTTTATGAATAAGTATTGTTCAAGGTGTCTCACAGATGTACCCTATTGATTTTCAGTTGACTAGAGCGAGTACAGCGGGTCCTATAAAACTAGATATACTAAATTTTTGGTTATTTTTGGAGAAATTTCGGTTTGTTAGCACGATACATCCCCGAAGTGTATACAAGTAACAATTTTATGATAGAATATTGTTCAGGGCCACAGATGCGGAAAAGTTAGTTTTAATCTTTAAAACCGTTTATTTTTAAAGTTTCTGAGTTAAAATTAGTACAATTATCTGACCTCAAGAGAGATGGTTTCCCATGAGTAGCAAATATCGATTTGAGGGCACTGATGACAAATTCGAATTTTACCACAGGGTTTCTTAACAACTCCCATTGGTTGGCGCCTATAAGTTGGTTCATCAATTTTTTTAATTATTCCTATATGTTCTAATCTGTCAAGTTCATTTTTCGGCAACCGTCCGGGATGTACCCACTTCCCGGACGCTTTTTCTTCGAGAAAGTAGCATTTGCCGGCCTAGTCCGGGAAGTACGTACTTCCCGGCCTAGGCCGGGAATATGCAGTCGTTACCGTAGCAACGAAATAACGGCTGACAGTTCATATGAAATTAGTTGTTAGAAGTTTTCATTTTTTTTGAGCGCAACAAAATATGGAAAGCAGCGATAGTGACTTTGAAATGTGTCCTGGGAAATTTCCAATATAGCAGCTACTGCTACAGCACAATTATTGCCTGAAAAATCGAAATCCAGGTACAAAAACGTTTATGATTTGTTCACAAAATGGATGGATATGAAGCAATGCAAAACTATTACAGAGGATGTAATTTTGGCTTATGTGGCGCAAAAATCTGAAACTGTCAAATCCTCTACTCTGTGGAGCATATACTCTATGTTGAAAAGTACCATTTTAGTGAAGAAAAATGTATTCAGCCACTTTCCCAAAGGTTATCGCATTTCTCAAAAGGAAGAATGTTGGTTACAAAGCCAAGTCTTCAGCAGTGAGCAGATCAACAAATTCATTAGGGAAGCGGATAATGGAACATATCTAATGCTGAAGGTAATTTTAACAAAATATTACGATTGTAGGATATAATTTCCAGGCAGCAACAATTATTGGGTTAGCCGGTGTATGTAGACGAGAAGGACTAACAAAAATGTCAATTGATCTAATAAACGACAAGGAGGACATGTTGCTTGTGAAAATACCGGATTCCAAAACACATATTGAGAGAACTTTTGTTGTAATTGGGCAAGAAAGCCTGCTGATGTATAGGCAATATTTATCTTTACGGCCATCCCATACTCCACATAACAGATTATTCGTGAATTACAAAAAAGGAAAATGTTCAACTCAGCCTGTTGGTATCCACAGTTTTGGGAGTCTCTGAATAAAAATCGCAGAATTTTTACATTTACCCAATTCTAAAAATTACACAGGCCATAGTATTCGTTGAACTTCGGCAACGTTATTTGCTGATAATGGTGGAAACATCACAAATTTGAAGAGACACGGTGGCTGGAAGTCTACCAATGTGGCTGAAGGATATATAGATAATTCACTTACAAACAAAATTAAAACTGCCAAGACCATTCAAAAATCATAAGAAGAAAACAATCAATGTAAAACGGAAACTTTGCCTTCTTGTTCTGGCTTCAACAATTTCAATATACCAAGCATTTCAAACAAATTGAATCCCTTCAATATTAGCAATTGCTCGAATTTTAATATAAATATTAATATAAATAAGAATTAGAATGTTTTTGTTAATATTTAGTATTTTCTGTTCTGTTCTCTCTAATTCAAATAAGAATTAAAATGTATAATAAAGAAATGTGACGTCTCAATTATTTGTTATTCTACACGGTTGCCGAAAATATATTGTATGCAACACAACCGCAAACTGTTTTTTCGGACTCGCAGACTTCCAGGACTCGCCTCATCTTGTCTACTCGTCCGAAAAAATAGTACTTTCCGGCCTTGTTACGTAAATTTCTATTCAAAAATCATTTTTAATAGAATGAGGAATTTTCCTAACGTGGTAATTTACAGGTACAGCATTTTCATTAATTAATATTTTGTATTTCACGTTTTTGATAACTCCTGTACCTTTTGAAACAGTCTTTAAATTTATTTAAAAACTAATATGTTCTCACTTCATTTAATCACTTAAATACATTTTATTTTATACACGCTGCTAATCCCAATATCGCTGAGCTGTTTTCACTGTCAACTACATAAAACTCAAGAACATATTTCTCAGTTTTATTTTTAATATTACAAAGTAACCTACATAGGCCTAAAAGTTTCATTTGGGAACCATTATAATTTACCAGTTTTATATTTTATTCTCCCAATTTGAGATTAGGGATATTTTTAACCATTTATTTGGGATGATGTTAGCTTGTGCCCCAGTATCTAATTTAAAGGAAATAAATACCTGTTGATCGTTTATTTGCAACACTCCAACCCAGTCTTGTACATTTGATTCACTCGAATTAACAGTCCCGATAAACAAACAGTCTTCGTCGTTCTCCTCCTCCTCGTCCTTACCATTTGATTTAGATTCTTCCAATGTTTTAATTTGCTTAAATTTAGACATGTTTTGGAAATTATTCTTATTTTTGCATTTGAAACATATTTTGTGGTTCCTACCACACCGAGTACATTTAATTATATAATTTGTGATTTTATTTTGGGCAACATGTCTATCTTTCCCATATCTATAACTTGATACAGCTCTGTTCCCTCCGTTTGAGCTATTTGTAGGTGACATTCCTGTGTTTGCTTTTGAAACTCTTGCAACTACTTGGGTACACTCTGTATTGAGATCTGAAATATTTAAGTAATTGAGACACATCCTTCCATTATCTAATGGCATAAGAAAGGAATCGACATATAACACAATTTCGTATTTATAAAAAAATTTATGGAAGCATGTTAATTAAACATTTTTCGAAAATTTAGCGGTGCTGACCAAAAAACTGTAAATTTTAGCAGAGAATGTATGGAAAAAATTATGGAGTACCATGTATTTTAATAAGAGGAATCTGTTTTCTAGTTCAGTTTTATTTATGAAAAATTTGTTATTGAAGAAATTAAAAAATATTTTGAGAGTTTTTTTCAAGTAAAGTCTGTTGGGTGAAAAGTCATGTGCTGGGTGCATCAATTGGTTTATATTTGTGATCATGTAGTTTTGTAATGTCCAGTAATACCAACCATCTTTAGGCGATCTAGATTGTGAGGGATATTTTTATTAATCAATCATTGATGAAATTTTGCTTTTCTTCATGCAGTATAATAATTAAAACATAAATCACTACAAATTGAATTTAAATATCAATCGTACATGTTCCTAAACTAATGGAATATTCATTAACTTATAAGATGAATGTCTGTAGAATACGGATATATTAACACAACTTCTGAATAACGTCCTTTAATTCAGTTAAAGGATATAGATGATACTTGGGGTTTAAAATGAATCAATCTTTCAAATGATAAGATCATTTTGTGTTATATTGCGAACTGGTGGTGTGGAGGTAGAGAAATGACCAAATTTAAATGCAATGGTTCCCCGAGTTTAAAGCGCGTTTAGATAAGCCATGGCCATCTATTTTTCCGATTCTTTTGTCGCTGCCTATTTATTGCGGAGATGGAGATCGGACTTTATCCTATCTTTTTTTTCAGTTACCGATCAGTTGACTTATCGATTTTCCAAGTTATTCTGTAGAATTTAAAGTGTAAGAAAAGTGAGGGCAACATCTTTTTGTGAGATTCTTTCAATTTTTCTCTTTTGGTTCTGAGAAAGATAATTTCGAAAGTACAATTTACAAGTTAAATATTTCAACGCTATATGTTCGATATCCAACAAAGACACTCATAAGTCACACCACGTGCAAGATTTATGTATATACTAATTGCATCTGCTGCACGATTTCTATAGTGATCTACTGGAAGAAATGAAATATTGATCGATTTTCCGACAAATCTCATATTTCGTCTCAAACACCGCAAGAAGTTTGGATAAAATATTCATCGTATCACTTCTGGAGAGAATTTCATGTATACATTGCGCGCGTAAAGTATAGATGAATGAAAATATCCTTGTAACCCCGTAAGATACAATAACAACATTTGGGTTATGTATATTAATGAAATTAACTGTCTCGACCCTTACTTCGTGGAATCTGATCATATTAGTGTTTTAAAGTTACAGTTTCTAGATAATTCCACAATATATAAATATATTGTGGAATTACCTAGAAACTGTAACTTTCATTAAAAACACTATATGAGATTTTATATTTTCGACTTTGCCGAATGTACAGTTTTCGATATATATGAACAGTATGTGTTTTCATGACGATGTAGCGATCGGCAGCAAGAGTAATGTCAGAAGAAGGGCAAACAAAGGAATTTGGATTAAACACAATGTTTATATCTCTTTTACTTTTCCTCCCAACCTATCTAATATGCGAGAAAAGTATTGGTTTAGCCACAAAAAAGTTGAAATTTTTATGATAGTAATCTTTTTAATGGAATTTTTGATTACCTGTGGTATTTTGTAGCGCAGAATTACGGTTTATTACAGCGACATCATCAACCTGAGTTGGATATTGATCTAGAAAAATTCTTGAGTGATTCCACTCAGAAAAATGCGACGACGTCGACGGGGACGCCTGAATGTTTTCAGAGCATCGTGGTGTGTCTCGCCGGGGGTTTGCAAGGGGCGGACTTGATAGACGCGTTGGATTTCATGTACGTCTGACACTTGACAGAGGACCTACATTAACCTAGTTTCTGATTCATTTTTATGGTAATTGCAGCTATCGCGGGTTTTATTTTTTTTATTTATAGCTATCATATGTACCTGTAGTAAGAACTGTCAGATTTTTAGTGAATAAATTGAGAAATTGAATGAGTATAATATAAAAATACACGGTTTTAAGGGTTGAAACCAACTTTTACGCATCTGTGAGATACCTTGAACAATATTCTATCATAAAATGGTCACATGTGTACCCTTCGGGGGATATATCGTGCTAACAAACCCAAATTTCTCCAAAAATGTAGTATATCTGGACTTTAGGGCCCGCTGTACTATCTCTAGTCAGCTGAAAATTAATAGGGTACATCTATGAGACACCTTGAAAAATATCCAATTATAAATTTGGTCACTTTTATACACTACGGAGGCTGAATCGTGCTAACAACCCGAAATTTCTCCAAGAAGGACAAAAAATGCACTTCAGGTACCATAGCACCTGTTGTACTAGCTCTGATGAGCTAAAAATCGATAAGTTTCATCTATAAGATGCCATGAACAATAATCAATCATAAAATTATTCACCTGTTTGCACTCTAGAGGCTGTATCGGGCTAACAAACTGAAAATTCTCCAGAAATGACAAAAATTTGGTACTTTAAGTACCATAGCACACGTTGTACTGACTTCAGTGATCTGAATATCTTTGAGATGCTCTGAATAATATCCAATCATAAAATTGGTCACTTGTATAAACTCCGGAGGCTGTTCCGTGATAACAAACTGAAATTTCTCAGAAAATGACAAAAATGTCGTACTTCAAGTACCATAGCATCCTTGTACTGACTCGGGTGAGCTGAAAATCAATAGGGTTCATCTGTGAGATGTCTTGAACAATATTCAATTACAAAATTGGTGACCTGTTGCACTCCGGAGGCTGTACCGTGCTAACAAGGCTTGTAACGAAAAGAGGTTGACGACAACGACGAAGACGACATACACACAGGATTTTTTTTCTAAAAACCGTTCTTCGTGTTGTTATTGATGAAAAACGTGAAAATAACTCAATTTTTTTTCAAAATTCCAACTTTTTTTGGGGTAGACCAATATTTTTATCGTATATTAGATAGGTTGGGCGGAAAATTAATATTGATAGAAAGTTGGGATATTACAGTTGTCAAAAAGTTCGAAACAAGAATGGATTTTAAATAAACCACAACCGACTAGAAGAGGTGAACTGAAACTTTAAGACAGTAATTTCAGTTTAATTAATGACCCTCTTAAAAATATTTTTTCGATTAGGAAGTTGTCAGACTATGCTGATTGTTGATTCCGAATCCGTTTATATCTAAGCACTAAGCACTAGCACTTACAGTTCGTACACTAAAGCTTAAAATGGACTGATGTACGAACGGACACCAGAAGCCAGAATATAAGACTTTGAAGATAAAAACTTAATTTTAACTATAATTAGTTATTACTTCTACTTTTTGGACAAACTGTCTGTAGTAACCAACATTCTGACGAGGAGACTTAAAGACAAATAATGGAAGAAAAGATGTAAGGAAGTAATGAAATGCTCACCATAAATTCAACACCAATGGAAACAAAATGGTTGCCAAGTAGTTCAGTTTAGTCATTGTTAAGAACACCCAAGTCATCCATTGAAAATACGGAAAAAAATAATTCTACAGAGAAAAAATACCTACTACAAAGAGTGCAGCTTTAGGTTATAAGTTACAAAAATGAGCAAAATCAAAAGTTTCATTAGCCGATATACGAAGAGTATATAATACAAATTAAACACGAAGAAAGAAATGGGAACGGGAAGAGCATGAGGCAAATTTAGCCATACAAAATTTAGAAGGGAAGCTGTTAAAAAAAACTACACCAGTAGTAATTTTTTAACATTTAAACATTAATAGTTATTAACAATGGTAATTTTCCATTGAATAAAATGACTTTATCCTTCTTATATTAATTAACATATACAAAAATAAATTAAGTATATTTTGATAACTTCGGTGGTGTTCTGTAATGATACAAAGTGAGTTTACAAAAATTGTAACTAGCACTAGTATGTATCTCTGAATCGTAATACTCAGTCTCTATTTAATAGATTTTCCAAATAATCCCTGATTAGGTCCCGTCTGGTAACATTTTTAATTATTTCTGTAGTTTTTCTCAAGTTTGTAGTGTTTAAATAGTTATGTTATTATCTGTCATCGCTACTGCTGCTTCAATCTATCATCTTTTGGTACTTCATCTTCATAGTAATCGTTTAACACACATATATTAAGCAAGACAGTGCAAGCAACCACTACAGTATTAACATTTTTTTTCAAATTTGAGCTTCTCTGTAGTAGTATTTTTGTTTACTTTTCACTGCTACCCAAAAAGTTAGGTTATATTATCACGTTCGATTCGTTGATCGTTCAAACACGACGGTTCAAGTGAACCGACTTTCGATGTATACTTGAGGATTGATCCAGTTTGATACAATGCATCTAAAACCATGAACGGAGTTCAACCTTGAATTGCTGTTGAACTTCGGCCCTAAATTGCTTATTTTGGAAATTAGAATGTTACTAGTTGAAACAAGCGTAATATAACTTTGCGACTTAGTTTTTAGTCTATCCATTCGACTTCCTCGGAGCAACTGTTGCTAAATGCTGCCAAATCCAAACAAGCAAGAAGCTCTGAATCACACTCTACTTTTTTGAAAAGGCGGTTTTCATTGAGAATCGATTTGATTTTTGTTCTAATATCTAGTTAAATCCTATTTGTAGCTCTAACAATATTCATTTCAATTTTTATAAAGATTTTTTTGTTACATTCATTAGTTAATATCGTTTTTGCACTAATCATGGCAGGTGTATAACAAGGTCGTATACTAGGCCCAGCGGCGGCTTTAGGAATTGGTCTTGGGGGGGGGGAGGTCACGCAATTTTTTGTTGATTTTAAAAAATCAACAAAAAATTGCGTGACCTCCTCCCCACCCCCCAAGACCAATTCCTAAAGCTGCCACTGGTGCGTCTCGAGAACTTTTAAATTCGCACTTTTGAAATGGATCTATTTTCAGGTTATACTTCTTGAAATACATCTTTTGAAGAGTTTTAGCTGCAGAATTCCACATACATTTCAGAGA
The DNA here is from genome assembly GCA_963921935.1 of Galeruca laticollis. Taxonomy (NCBI): domain Eukaryota; kingdom Metazoa; phylum Arthropoda; class Insecta; order Coleoptera; family Chrysomelidae; genus Galeruca; species Galeruca laticollis. The sequence continues at coordinate 103,349,272 of OY998177.1, forward strand.
ATATTCTTTATAATTTTACACATTTTCTTTTCTCATATTCTAGGCCCACCCACCATGCAAATAAATATTACTGTTATGTTAATCCAACATTGTGATAATGTTCTTCCTTTTTTTCCTCTTGTTTTCATCACATGCACATCTATACAACCGCTTATGCCCAGCTTGTGGCTGTTAACTTTTGTGATGTTTCAACTTAACTTCTCAGCGATGTTAAAACGCTGCCTTTTTACATTACTGCGATGTTATTAGAACTTCCTCAAAAGGAAGTCTTTATAACGAACTAAAAACAACATTTCTGTTACATTCTGAAATGCCTTTCAACATCTTGTCGACGTTAATGCAATGTCTAAAAAATAACATCTTATGAATGATCTAAATGCGACATTTCAAAAACAATACAGATGTTGTATGGATATTACTTAAACCTCTAAATAATATACCTCAAACATTCTAGATGACATCCTATAGATGTTTATGTGTCTAATCAGCAAATACAGGGTGAACAACTAAGAACGCCGGCTGTCGGCCAAATTTCAAAAAATAGTCATGGTACTACTTTAAAAAAATACCTTCAGGAAAATGACCCTGAAAAATCGCTGGAAAATATTTTTGAGTTCCTAAAATATCTGTTATGGAGTGGAATGAACATTTAAAAACATGATACTGTGATTATCTCCAAAGAAGACATACTAAAGGTATCCTAGAAATACAATTTTTGATATATTGATGAGATTAAGAAAAAATGTAGTTAGGGACTTTTTGTTCTCATTCTTCAAGTAAGGGGTGGGGGAAGGTTCAACCTAAAAAACAAATGCTACAGGTCTAATTGGTTTCGTAGTCTCTTATGTTCATGCTCCTAATAATATATTGGCAAAGAAGCTCAACAATATACTCAATACTTACGGATATAAATCTCAGTACTCAATTAGAAATTCAATAGAACTAATCAAAAAGTTGAAAGCAATCCACTTGCAAGATAACTATAAACTCATTTCGTTCGATGTTACTAATATGTTCACTAAAATTCCTCCTAAAGAATGTCTAATACTTGTAAGAAAATTACTAGAAGATAAAAATTTTAATCCAGGAATAATATCAGATATACTTAATTTATTTGATGTATGCATTAATCAGAATTATTTCACTTTTGACAGTAAGATATATATTCAAAATGAAGGTTTACCAATGGGAAGCCCTATTTCACCTATTTAAGCTAACATTTTATGGGTAGTGAACGACAATTAGATGTATTTTTCAACCACATCAATAATTTACACCCGAAAATTAAATTTACATTAGAAATTGAAGAAAATAGCTCAATCAATTTTCTTGATTTAAAAATTCAAAGAGTTAATAGTGTACTTGATTATTCAATTTACCGAAAACCAACACAGACTGATGTGACAACTCCATTCAATTCTAACCATCTTATGTCACACAGACTAGCAGCATATAATTCGATGATACATAGAGCTTTTTCAGTTCCTATGAGCAAATGTAATTTTGATAGAGATATTGAGACAATTAGAGAAATAGCAACATCTAACGGTTATCCATTAGATATGATAAATAAGCTAATTAGTAAAAAAGAAGAACAAATGGCATTACAACTAATATATCCTAAACAAGCTGATGAAATTAAAACTTATAAAACCATCACATATGCAGGAAATATTTCTAGTAATATTTCAAAGATAATATCTTCAGCAATGAATACAACAATTTCTTTTAAAACAGAATGTAACGTTAGTACAAAATTGTTGAATGTAAAAACAAAAATACCACTAATAAAGAAGTCAGTTATATATAAACTCAAATGTCCAGAATGTAATGCTGTCTATTTGGGCCAGACCCTTAGGAATTTTGAAATACGATACAGTGAGCACTTACGAGCATACAGATTGAAACAACCAGATAAATCTCACTACGCAAAACATCTACTTGACACCAATCGTTCATTGACACCTAACACAGAACTAGAAGTGCTGCATATTTGTGAAAAGAAACAAGAACTGGATTTCCTTGAAGAACTGGAAATTAGAAGACATTAAAGAAACCCACAATATTAAGTTGTCAATGAACAGTTAAATCTAGGGAGTTCTCCACTAATAAACTGTCTTCTTAAGTGATAATTGTAAAGATCAGCAGATATAGTTTTCCTGGTTTTCTATATCATTGCACAGTCATACTGATCTTAATTGGGAAAATGATATCCAGGATATCACCATAGGGCTAATAATATCTAAGCTTCAATATTTGTAATATCACATCTTCTTCTTTTTTCTATAAACATATATTAAGCCAATCACAAGTTAGGTTACTTCTTGGTCTAGCCAAAAATAACTACTAAACATCAGGTAGGCATAAAATGAAATGTAACTTCTGTCATTCTGACGATGATATTGATTTATCGAAACAATTGTCATTTTTTTAGAATTTTCAATAACTTTCATTATATTGTGGAATTAACTAGAGAACGTCAGTTTCATTTAAAAACACCAATATGAGCATATTCCACGAAGTAAGGGTCGAGACAGTTAATTTCAGTTAAGAATTAATAAAGTTTAACTGATACACATACATTACAGCTAGTTTACAGAAAATTCATTAGAATAGTTCTTTAATAATATTAAAACTAATATAAATTTTACACCATGAAGATTTTTTGAAACGTTACGTTAAATCAGGAGAAGTCCAATCTGATTAAAGAAAATTCTATCGTTCACTTTTTCTCACGCAAGAGTCGCTGTTTCGAGTGCCTCAACCAATCCATAACGTACACTTCAAAATCCTTATCTGTGAAACATTTAAAGGTGTTCTGAACAGCAGCTAATAAAACAATTACTTTAGATCAAATTGTGCCCATGGAGACCTTTGATCGATCATCATAAACTACATCAAGCTTGATTTTCACCCAATTGACTGGGACCCATTTTCCATAAGATACATGCGGGGTTCTTCAAAGAAATAAAAACATATTTTATTTCGAGAAGTGACTTTTCATGATTTACCTTCTATTACATGCCTCACTCCGTTTAGCAGGTAAATTCAGGTGTGCCATGAAAATTCATACTTCTTTTCTGTATAAGATAATATACTATTCACATCTTGTTATAATCATTCTGGAACATATTGTATATCACCATCGTGGAATTGTAAATTATTGAAAAATCAGCATTATTAATACACTCTATACAAAAAAAACTACTTATGGGGAAGAGATATGAACACAGTATCAAGTTAAATGAGTTTATAATTAATTGTATCCAATTGAGTATCCAATAGCTGTGTTTGTACAATACTAAATAACTGAATTCTGTTTGTTGACTGGAGCATTCAGTGTCATAAGTTACATATTCTTCAACTACATTAATATAGGTACCATTGTAAGGGTTCACTACAGTGTATTTTCAAATGGAAATGAGCTTTTTAACAGAAATTTCTGTTTTTAAAGTCTTAAACAGTCTCTAATTGTTCACAAGAATTGTTAGTATTAATGTTAAAATTTTCTAAACCTGCCAAACTATATTGATGGCTATGACTACTACTACAAAAACTGGAACTAGAGATACTTGATTCAATATTTTCACTACTGTTTAATACAATGTCTGTATTAAACTTCTTAATATAATTACCAACTATTTATTTATTATTTTATTTATGTAAGTAGCTTCTGAAACATCTTGAACATTGAAAATATTTTCTTCTAGATTCAAATATCTGCCAACATATGAGCATGTTTTATTATTAATAATAATATCTACCCTATTGCAATATTAAGTTTTTTGTAGGGTATAATGCATATCTAGAATTTGAAATATTGTGAATCGTTTTTAAAATATATTTACTAACTGAAATATTTTAAAAGTTGAAAAACCCTTATCTTGTAAACAATCATATAATGTTAGTGTACAATTCCGCCACCTGGAATTTCAATGTACAATAGCCGATTAAAGTATTGAATGAGTATTAAGTTTTAATAATCATGATTTTGGAATAGGTACTTACCGATAACAATTATTGTTCATCCATTTTAACAAGAATTATAACTAAGTATAAAAACTGCTAAGTAGGAACTAACGGAAACGAAGACCAGTTTATTCAAGTTCTTGTCAAAAATGTGCTTCCTGCAAATAAAATATAACACAAAACTGAAAACCATCCGCCATTTCATGCTTGTCATTTGTTTCCACATAAACTACTGTTTGTTTCGTTCGTCAGTTTCTCTTCGGTTTTCTTCTTTTTTTATGTTACTGTGATGTTTAATATGAGATATAACTGAGAGTTTTATGAACTAACATCCTACAGACGTAATCGCCAGGAAGTTACTAAAAATTCTTTCGAAAGATGTAAAAGTAACTGCAACATGTGATCATCTTAGAAACATGTTAATTTGTAATATTACAGTAACGTTCTGTATGTGACATTAGTGAGAAGTATACAAATTAACATCGTATGAATCTTTCCTAAAGGAAGTTGCTAAAAAAAAGTTCATAGGTTGTGTATGTAACTGCGAGTTCAAGTTTTATTTACAAGACATGGATGGTAATATAGTTGGTAATAAAATTAAGACATCTAGGAGATATCTTTTCAACGGTTTAAATAAACATCACGAAAAGTCTCAAAAAAGAACATCACAAAAAAGACTTGTTATGTTTTTTGTTTAGTGGGCAGTCTATCAAAATATCACTTAGTTTTGTGGATTGTGTCTACTCTTCACTATATTATCAGAGATTGTAGTCTCGACTACCCTATCTATTTCTTCGTTTTTGGTTTCTCCAAACCGATTACTTTTCAACAGCTTCAACACGATTGATTAAATTTGACATTCAAAATGTATTGTCAGATGCACAGGCTCCTTGGTATAATTATCATGCTGAATAGTTGGTGACTATTGTGCACCTTGCAAATAGTCGCTAATAGAGCGTATTGATTGGTTGATGACTGATATTTAATAGATGAAAGAAATAATCATTAAAATAAGAATTATTTCCTCTTTTTATTATTCATTTAACGGTTTCTTTATTCCTTCATTGAATAAATGAGGAATATTTTTCGTTCTAGTTGAAACCTAGCTTGGGTGTTTCTTTCTCAGTTTCCAGTAAATTTTAGATATTACCTGCCTTAACGTTAAAACATACATAATACCTTAAGGTGAGGTTGTACTACTGCTGCGTTGTACAATGCTTACTTTATTTCCCCCTTATGCGGCTCTCATACCGAAGCAATACGCAACTAGCAATAGGCAACAAGCAATAAGGGATAATATTGTCGATACGTATTTCACATTTATTCAAAGCGGGGTTCATACACCGACACAATGTGATATCGTTATCGCCTGTCCAGAGCAATCTATGTTGCTAGCGACACGGCGTGCGTGTTGAAATACAATATAATTGCCTATTTGTTTTTATTTTTGGTGTGCTTTTTAATATAGTTAATTAACTTTTTTTAGTATTATTATTACTTTATCATTGAACATGTCGGACGATCCTGCTTTTAATATAAAGTTTGTGGAGCTGGTGGAAAAGTACCCATGTATTTACGACTATAGACGGCAAGACCATAGCAAAAGATATGTAGTGGAGAAGTCGTGGAGTGCCATTGCAAGGGACTTAAAACTATCTACTAAGTAGCAGGTATTTATTTATTTTTTCAATTTTTGATTATATGGTATAATTACCTTCTAAGCTTAGGCGTTTTCGGGTTTTAAAAAATAAGATTTCAAGTAATCACGTAATTCATGAGCAGACTGGTTAACAGATGGTACTGATGGAAGTGTCGGGTTATTATCTATCACAATCTGGGGAATTGAAAACCTACCCTCTTTGAGTTTTATAGAATTATGGAGAACACAAGCACTTTTAATTACTAAAATCGCTGTATCTTCTTGACATAATATTGGTCTTTGAAAAATTTCAAATTTAGATACTAGCATTCCGAATGCACATTCTATGCTCTTTCGGCCCCTTAATAATCTGTGGGTAAATATTCTTCTCTCATTATTTAAAATCCTTTGTGGATATGGTGGCATCAGATTTTTTTGTAATGGGGATGCCTCGTCTCCTACAAAGTAAAATGGAAAATCTGCATCATCATTTGCCTTTCGAATAAGAAGTTTTTCCTTGTTTAGCAATCTTCCAAGAGCGGAAGATCGGAAAACTGCACTGTCATTCTATCTGCATCACCGACATCAATGGTTAGAAAAATTCCATCAGCATTTGTACACGCCATCAGTACCACAGAAAAAAAACTCTTGTAATTATAATAGTGCGACCCGATATTGTAAAATTTTTTTATTCGGCAATGCTTCCCATAGATGGAGCCTATGCAGTTTGGAATATCCCATAGTTCGTAGTATCGTTGTGCCTTAAAACTGCATCCTGTAGCCAGATACCGGCAACAAAGTTATATAATTATTTTTTTTCAGCTTCCCAATGCAAAGAAAATTTGAAGAATCTTCGAACGGCCCTCGCAAGAAACATGAAAAAACCACCATCAGGAAGCGGAGCCAAGAAAATTAAAGATTATTACTTAAAAGATGTAATGCTGTTCGTTACGCCGTTCGTAAAGTCCAAACCGCAACAAGGAAATTTACCTACCGAAACAGAGCATAGGTAAAATGAAGAAGAAAGTGAATCGGAGGAAGCAGAGATGAATAATGACGATAATTCAGTACAAGATATTACAGCCTCAGTAGAGTCTCAAGAGAAGCACACAGATGTCACAACTGTCGTTATAAGTTTTCAAACAAAAAATTCATCTACTGCAGAGCAATGTTCAAATACTACAAGCATTGGACATTCTGAAAAGCGGAGGAAAGTTTCTACAAGTACCCTTAATGAGGCTGATAAATGTTTTATAGACTTCGTCAAGGCAAAAACCCAAACACGCCATTTAGCTAAAGAGAAATCTAATCCAGACCTGCAGTTTCTAACAAGTTTGCTTCTAGATGTAGCAAAATTAACTGACTATCAAAAGAGACAGTTTAAAAGAAAAACACTTGAGCTTCTAGACGAGCTTCTCTGTGATTGTCCACCGCAAAGTAAGACTGTAGTAGTGGCATCCACACCAGCTCCCAGCCCTGCTTATTCCAACTACTCAGCTCAGTCCAATGTCTCAACTCATCCAAGTCATTCGTTTTCAACAAGAGAATATGAAGAACAACCAATACCTGTACAAACATATATTCATACCTTCGCGCCAGGTTTATCAGAAGGAAACTTCTCTTTTCAATAACTTTAATTTAACTATTGTAATGTATTTTTTTAAAATTTATTTTTCATTAAAATACTACTGTTTCAAATATATTAAATATACTTAATACACCTTACCTGTTATGGAGATTATTAACAACAGCCGAAACGGAAAAGCTCCTGGAAAAGATAACATAAATATGGAACTGATGAAGTACGGAGGTGAGAAGCTTCATGATATAGTATACCAACTTATAATGAAAATATGGAGAGAAGAAAAAATTCCTACAGAATGGGAAATAGGCCAGATAATTACAATCCACAAAAGAGGTGACCAGCATGAATGCCAAAACTATAGAGGTATTACATTACTGAATACTGCTTATAAAATACTATCAGCTACAATAAACAGAAGGCTTAGAGACACTACAGGAAATACTATAGGAGGATATCAGTGTGGATTCGTAAAAGGAAGATCAGCGGTGGATGCTATATATACACTGAAGCAGATAATGGAAAAAGCATATGAACATCAAATAGAACTGAAAATGTTATTTGTAGAATTTCGGCAAGCTTTCGATTCAATACATAGAGGCAAACTTTGATCTGCTTTGAAAGAACTAGGCATTAATAATGATAAATTAAGAAGGTTAATCAAGATGACTATGGAAAACTCAAGGGCTACGATAAAAACACAAGGAGGAGAAACTGACGAAATAAACATAAATAAGGGTGTAAGACAAGGTGATTCGCTATCTGCAACATTATATAACCTTACACTTGAATATGCAATGAGACGAATACAAAAAAGCAATCTCAGGACGAGCGGAAGACAGATAATTACTTATGCGGACGATATAGTAATCATATCAAAGACAAGAGAGATTCTGGAAAACACAATAAGGGAAATCACAAGTGAAGGAAGTAGGATGAGATTAGAAATAAATACAGATAAAACAAAAATAATGATTTTTGGTAAAATAAATCAAACCAGTCCAATATAGATCGGAGATTTCGAATTTGAAAAAGTGGAGAAATTCAAATACTTTGGTGTCACAGTAACAAGCACTGGAAACAGGAAAAAGGAAATAGAAGAAAAAATAATTAATGCAAATAGAGGTTACCGTGCCAATAAAAAACTTTTAAAAAGCGAATTACGCTCAAGACAAACCAAAATCAATATTTATAAAGTGTTAATAAGACCCGTCCTGTTGTATGCTGCTGAAACAATGACACTGACTGAAAATGATGAAGAAGACTTGAGAATAATAGAAACAAAGATAATGAGAACAATATTGGGACCAATCAAATTGAGAGATAACGAGTACGGACAAAGAATGAACTATGAAATTGAGCAAGAACTGGAAGGAGAGGACATAGTAAGGAAAATAAAAAGGTAAAGAATGAAATGGCTGGGACACATATATAGAGCAGAAGAACGAGAAATAACACTGCAAATGACACAATGGGATCCTGGGGGGAAGAAAACGTAGGATGACTCCAACATCGACTTCGCTTTTTACATTACTGTGATGTTACTATAACTTTCTCAAAAGGAAGTCTTTATAACGAACTAAAAACAACATTTCTGTTACATTCTGAAATGCCTTTTAACATCTTGTCGATGTTAATGCAATGTCTAAAAAATAACATCTTATCAATGATCTCAATGCGACATTTCAAAAACAATACAGTGTATTCTCGTAGATGTTGTATGGACATTACGTAAACCTCTAAATAATATACCTCAAACATTCTGGATGACATCCTATAGATGATTCTGTGCCTAATCAGCAAATACAGGGTGAACAACTAAGAACGCCGGCTGTCGGCCATATTTCAAAAAATAGTCATAGTACAACTTTAAAAAAATAACTTCAGGAAAATGACTCTGAAAAATCGCTGGAAAATATTTTTGAGTTCCTAAAATATCTCCTATGATGTGGAATGAACACTTAAAAACATAATACTGTGATTATCTCCAAAACAGACATACTAAACGTATCCTAGAAATACAATGTTCGATATATTGTTGAGATTATGAAAAAATGTAGTTAGGGACTTTTTGTTCTCATTCTTCAAGTAAGGGGTTAGGGAAGGTTCAACCTAAAAAACAAATGCTACAGGTCTAATTGGTTTCGTAGTCTCTTATGTTCATGCTCCTAATAATTGTTGCATTCGTTGCTGAAGATTATTATCTTTGAAATATTATTAGAAATATTTCCTGCATATGTGATGGTTTTATAAGTTTTAATTTCATCAGCTTGTTTAGGATATATTAGTTAATAATGTACTTGATTATTCAATTTACCGAAAACCAACACAGACTGATGTGACAATTCCATTCAATTCTAACCACCCTGTCTCACACAGACTAGCAGCATATAATTCAATGATACATAGAGCTTTTTCAGTTCCTATGAACAAATGTAATTTTGATAGAGAGATTAATACAATTAGACAAATAGCAACATCTAACGGTTATCCATTAGATATGATAAATAAACTAATTAGTAAAAAAGAGAAAAAAGTGGCATTACAACTAATATATCCCACTATGCAAATAAATATTACAGTTATGTTAATTCAACATCACATTGTGATAATGTTCTTCCTTTTTTTACTCTTGTTTTCATCACATGCACATCTATACAACCGCTTATGCCCAGCTTGTGGCTGTTGACATTTGTGATGTTTCAACTTAACTTTTCAGCGATGTTAAAACGCTGTCTTTCCACATTACTGTGATGTTACTATAACTTCCTCAAAAGGAAGTCTTTATAACGAACTAAAAACAACATTTCTGTTACATTCTGAAATGCCTTTAAAACATCTAGTCGATGTTAATGCAATGTCTAAAAAATAAGATCTTATCAATGATCTAAATGGGACATTTCAAAAACAATACAATTTATTCTCGTAGATGTTGTATGGACATTACATAAACCTCTAAACGATATACCTCAAACATTCTGGATGACATCCTATAGATGTTTCTGTGCCTAATCAGCAAATACAGGGTGAACAACTAAGAACGCCGGCTGTCGGCCATATTCCAAAAAATAGTCATAGTACAACTTTAAAAAAATACCTTCAGGAAATTGACCCTGAAAAATCGCTGGAAAATATTTTTGAGTTCCTAAAATATCTCCTATGGGGTGGAAAGCACACTTAAAAACATAATACTGTGATTATCTCCAAAAAAGACATACTAAACGTATCCAAGACATACAATGTTTGATATATTGTTGAGACTATGAAAAAATGTAGTTAGGGATTTTTGTCTTTATTTTTCAAATAAGTGGTGGGGGAAGGTTCAACCCAAACAACAAATGTCGTTACACTTTTTTTTTAATCGACATCCATGTTTTTGGCTTCATTTGAAAAAGTTTTTCCTTTTTAATAAGAAATGCTAAACAAAAATAACAAAATTGGGCAATTTTGTTAACGCTTTGTGAAAAAGTCCACAATTTTCCCATTTTTCTCGGAATTTTCAAATGTAATGAGGCATTTTTTAAATTCTGGTGAAAAGGGGTAAGAAAATAGGAATCTATTCAAAGATATAAGATTTACAATATCGGATATAAACATTAAAAAATGCTTCAATTCACATTTGAAATTTCCGAGTGGATACAAAATTATCTAATTTTGTTATCAATCTTATTAAACAGAAAAACTTTTAAATGCAGCTAAAATCATTGATATCGGTTAAAAAACGAAGAAGTTATACATTTGTTCATAAGTTTGAACCTTCCCCACCCATTATTTGAAGAATAATGGTAAAAAATCTCCTTAATTAAATTTATTCATAATCTCATCAAGATTTCAAAAATTGTATTTTTAGGACACCTTTAGTATGTTTTTTTGGAGTGATTATGTTTTCGAGTGTTCATTGCACCCCTAGCGGATATGTTAGAGACTGCAAAATATTTTCCAGCAATTTTTCAGGATTCCTTACCTAAAGGTAATTTTTAAGAAAATTGTACCATGATTCTTTTCTGAGATATGGCCTACAGTCGTTCTTAGTTGTTCATCCTGTGCATTTAAAATAAAATATCAAAAAAGCAATAAAGGATTCAAAACGTTCATTCACTATTAATGAACAGTACAGTAAATTTGAAAAAAAAACAGGTACAAAATTAGAAAAAAAAATATCTTGTCCAGCAATCCAACCTATAAAAAATTAAATTGTGTAAGCATATTACATAACAAGTCTGGAAAGTGGAAACTATTGAACACATTCAGTGAAAGCAAGAAATAAAAAAGGGTATATGAATCCGTAGTTACCATAACATACCATACTTTGAAACTGAGTTAATAAAGTTTAACGGATACACATATATTACAGCTAGTTTACAGTAAATTTATTAGAATAGTTTTTTAATTATATTAAAACTAATAAAAATTTTACACCATAAATATTTAATGAAATACTACGTTACATCATCAGAAATCCAATCTGATTCAAGAAAATTCTATCGTTTACTTACGGTTACTTTTTCTCACGTAAGAGTCGCTGTTGAGTACCTCAACCATTCCATAACGTACACTTCAAAATCCTTATCTGTGAAACATTTGAAGGTGTTCTGAACAACAGCTAATAAAACAGTTACTTTAGATCAAATTGTGCCCATGGAGACCTTTGATCAATCATCATAAATTACATCAAACTTGATTTTCAGCCAATTGACTGGGACCAATTTTCCATAAGATACGTGCGGGGATCTTCAAAGGAATAATAACATATTTTATTTCGAGAAGTAACTTTTCATGATTTACCTTCTATTCCATGCCTCACTCCATTTGGCAGGTAAAAATTCAGGTGTGCTATGAAAATTCATACTTCTTTTCTGTATAAAATAATATACTATTCTCATCTTGTTATTCTCATCCTGGAACAAATTGTATATTAACATCGTGGAATTGTAACTTAATGAAAACTAAGCATTATTAATACACTGTATACAAAAAAAAACTACTCATGAGGAAGAGATATTAACACATTATCAAGTTAAATGAGTTTATAATTAATTGTATCCAATTGAGTATCCAATAGCTGTGTTTCTACAATAATAAATAATTGCATGCTGTTTGTTGAGTGGAGCATTCAGTATCATAAGTTACATATCCTTCAACGTGATTAATATAGGTACCATTGTAAGGGACATCTACAGATTATTTATTGTATTCAGTGAATTTTCAAATGGAAATGAGCTTTAAACAGAAAATTCTGTTTTTAAAGTCTTAAACAGTCTCTAATTGTTCACAAGAATTGTTAGTAATAATATTAAAATTTTCTAAACCTGCAAAACAATATTGATGGCTAAGACTACTACTAAAAAAACTAGAACTAGAGATACTTGATTCAATATTTTTTGTACTGTTTAATACAATGTTTATATCAGACTATCTGGAATAGTTACTCCCCTTTCATTACATAATAACCAACTATTTGTTTTTTATTTGATTCGTGTAAGCAGCTTCTGAAACATCTTGAACATTGAGAATATTTTCTTCTAGATTTAAATATCTGCCAACATATGAGCCCGTTTTATTATTAATAATAATATCTACCCTATTGCAATATCAAGTTTTTTGTAGGGTATAATGCATAACTAGGATTTGAAATATTGTGAATCGTTTTCAAAATATACTTACTAGGTAACTAAAATATTTTAAAAATTGAAAAAACCCTTATTTTGTAATGTTAGTGTACAATTCCGTCACCTGGAATTTCAATGTATAATAGCCAATTAAAGTATTGAATGAGTTTTGAGTTTTAATAATCATGATTTTGGAATAGGTAATTACCGATAACAATTGTTGTTCGTCCATTATAACAAGAATTATAACTAAGTATAGAAACTGTAGCTTAGTAGGAACTAACGAAAATGAAGACCACTTTATTCAAGTACTACTTGCAAAATATATGCTTCCTACAAATAAAATATAACACATAACTGAAAACCATCCGCCATTTCATGCACAAATCACCTACTCTGAAGTAGCTGATTTGCGATTTCATGCTTGTCATTTTTCATTTTTCTGTATGTGACATTAGTGAGAACTATACAAATTAACATCGTATGAATGTTTCCTATAGGAAGTTACTAAAAAGAAGTTCATAAGCTGTGTATGTAACTGCGAATTCAAGTATTACCATGTACATCAAAAATATGTTTTATTTACATGACATGGATGTAAATAGAGTTGGGAATAAAATTAAGACATCTAAGAGATACCTTATTAACGTTTCAAATAAACATCACGAAAAGTCTCTAAAAAGAACATCACAAAAAAGACTTTTTATGTTTCTTGTTAAGTGTGTATTCTCATCTTGTTATTTTCATCCTGGAACAAATTGTATATTAACATCGTGGAATTGTAACCTAATGACAACTAAGCATTATTAACACACTGTATACAGAAAAACTACCTATGAAGAAGAGATATGAACACATTATCAAGTTAAATGAGTTTATGATTAATTGTATCCAATTGAGTATCCCATAGCTGTGTTTCTACAATAATAAATAATTGAATGCTGTTTGTTAACTGGAGCATTCAGTATCATAAGTTACATATTCTTCAACTAGATTAATATAGGTACCATTGTAAGGGACAACTACAGCTTATTTACTGTATTCTGTGAATTTTCAAATGGAAATGAGCTTTTTAACAGAAATTTCTGTTTTTAAAGTCTTAAACAGTGTCTTATTGTTCACAAGAATTGTTAGTAATAATGTTAACATTTTCTAAACCTGCAAAACTATATTGATGGCTAAGACTACTACTAAAAAAACTAGAATTCAAGTATGCTTGATTCAATATTTTTTGTACTGTTTAATACAATGTTTGTATCAGACTATCTGAAATAATTACACCCCTTTCATTACATATGTACCAACTATTTGTTTTTTATTTTATTTGTATAAGTAGCTTCTGAAACATCTTGAACATTGAAAACATTTTCTTCTAGATTTAAATATCTGCCAACATATGAGCATGTTTTATTAATAATAATAATATCTACCCTATTGCAATATCAAGTTTTTTGTAGGGTATAATGCATAACTAGGATTTGAAATATTGTGAATCGTTTTCAAAATATACTTACTAGGTAACTAAAATATTTTAAAAATTGAAAAAACCCTTATTTTGTAATGTTAGTGTACAATTCCGCCACCTGGAATTTCAATGTATAATAGCCGATTAAAGTATTGAATGAGTACTTATTAAGTTTTAATAATTATGATTTTGGAAAGGTACTTACCGATAACAATTGTTGTTCGTCCATTATAACAAGAATTATAACTAAGTATAGACACTGTAGCTTAGTAGGAACTAACGAAAACGAAGACCACTTTATTCAAGTGCTACTTGCAAAATATGTGCTTCCTGCAAATGAAATATAACACATAACTGAAAACCATCCGCCATTTCATGCTTGTCATTTTTGTTTCCACAGATAACTACTGTATGTTTCTTTCATCAGTTCCTCTTCTGTTTTCCTCTTTTTTATGTTACTGTGATGTTTAATATGAGTTATTACTGAGAGTTTTATGAACTAACGTCGTACAGACGTAATAAGTACGATGTTAATAAAAATTATTTCGAAATATGTAAAAGTAACTGCAACATGTGATCATCTTAGAAACATGCTGATTTGTAATATTACACTAACGTTCTGTATGTGACATTAGTGAGAAGTATACAAATTAACACCGTATGAATGTTTCCCATAGGAAGTTACTAAAAAGAAGTTCATAGGATGTGCATGTAACTGCGAATTCAAGTATTACTGTGTACATCAAAAATATGTTTTATTTACATGACATGGATGTTAATAGAGTTGGTAATAAAATTAAGACATCTAGGAGATATCTTATTAACGTTTTAAATAAACATCACGAAAAGTCCCTAAAAAGAACATCACAAAAAAGACTTGAGTAAAGGGGCTAGGCGGGTTCTAGACCATTCCTTATGTAAATTAACATGGGAAATCGCCAAGGTCCATCGTGGTCATTTTTGACGCAATTTCGATCTGCGCAGGCGTTAATCAGAGGCGGCCATCTTGTAAACATGTGAATGTGGCTTTCGGAGGTGAATTTGAAATTGTTAAAGGAGATCAGATTCTTAATGAGTTCAAGTATTTTACGACAACTAATTCTCCTATATATACGGATACAAACATTGACGATTGGTTTGATACTAAAGTCATTGCGCCTATCCTTAAAGACCTGGAGGAGTTTCAAGAACGTGATAGTGGTTGGGCATTGAGGAAGGTGCTGAATTTAGGCGTTAACATCAATAAGTATACTCCTCAACTAGGATCCTCTTATATAGATTTACCTACAGAAATAAAAACGAAGAAGGCATGTATCAACGTCAATAATGAAGATAATGGTTGTTTTGCATGGGCAGTTACGTCAGCATTGTATCCTGTTACAATCCATTCTGATAGAACATCCTCATACCCTCACTATTCGACTGTATTAAAACTAAAAGGAATTCAATTTCCAATGACTATCAAGCAGATCCCCAATTTTGAGAAGCAAAATAATATATCCGTAAATGTTTACATTCTACAAAAAGATAAAAAAACCTTCATTACTCTACCAACTTACCTTACAAGAAATAAGATGGATAAGCATGTAAATTTGTTGATGGTACAAGATAGATATGATGAAGCGCCAACGAAATATCACTTTGTTTGGATAAAGAATCTATCAAGACTTCTATCCACTCAACTCAGTAAACATAATTGTAAGAAATACTTCTGTGATAGATGTCTACAGTCTACATTATTATAGATCACAGGAGACACTTAATAATCATCTTGAAGACTGCATAAAATTAAACGAAACTGCAATTAAAATGCCTGAACCAGGAAAAAAACGTTCTTAAATTCAAAAACTTGAGGAATAAGGTATAGGCACCTTTTATAGTATATGCAGATCTCGAAAGTGTTTTGAAGCAGACTGGGGATTCTAAGAAGCCACAACAACATATCCCTGCAGCCGTTGGATATTACTTCAAGTGTTCATACGATGACGCGCTATCCTTTTACAAAAGTTATATGGGTGAAGATTGTATGCGATGGTTTGCCGATGAAATGAATCTGCTTGCTCAAGATATCAGTACGGTGTTCCTTTGTCCTTATGGGATTCACATGACTCCTAATCAAGAACGTCAGTTTCAAGCTGCTATCAAATGTCATATTTGTGAAAAGTCATTTTCCTCTACTGATAAGAAAGTCCGAGATCATGATCATTTCATTCCTGAAAACAATTATAGAGGTGCAGCGCATGAGGGATGTAATATTAACTATAAAGATTCACCTACTGTTAATGTAGTGTTCCACAACTTATCTGGTTATGATGCAAATTTCATCATCGAAGACATTGCTACTCGCATGACTGGCTCTATTGATTTGCTTCCTATTACAAAGAAAAAATATATTTCTTTCACAAAACATGTTGACGATGCACGAATCCAGTTCAAATTTATCGACAGTTTCCGCTTCATGGCATCATCTCTCGATAAACTTGCTTCATATTTAACCGAATTTCCTAATTTGAGATCTCAGTTCTCTGGTGTTCCCGAGGAACAATTCACTATGTTAACTAAAAAGGGGGTAATGCCTTATGACTATTTCAATTCTTTCGAACGCTTTGAAGAAACAAGTTTACCTCATGTTGAATCTTTCTACAATAATATTGAAGATAAGCCCTGTCCACATAGACTTTATAGTCGGGCGCAGTGTGTTTGGAATACGTTTCATTGCCAAACCTTAGGGGAATATGTAGACTTGTATATGAAGACCGATATCCTTCTTCTTGCTGACGTTTTTGAGCAGTTTCGTTCCAGTTGTATTACTACGTATAATATCGACCCTGCACATTATTATACATTACCAGGATTTACGTTTGATGCTATGCTGAAACATACTGGACAAGAATTGGAGCTTCTCACTGATGTAGACATGTTTTTGTTTGTTGAGCGTGGTATACGCGGTGGGCTTAGTCAAGTATGTGGAAAACGTCGTGTTCGAGCCAACAACAAGTATATGCCCACTTACAATCCGTCTAAACCAACGAAATATTTAATGTACTTCGATATAAACAATCAATATGGATGGGCGATGAGCCAAGCTTTACCATATGGGGGATTCGAGTGGTGCGATACAAATATTGATGCTAGCGCAATTGCTGATGATGCTTCTGAGGGATACATGCTCGAGGTTGATTTGGAGTATCCTCATCATTTACATGATTTGCATAAGGACATACCTTTATGCCCCGAACACCTCAATCCTAAGACCATGATGCCTGCTACAAGATAAAATGAGGAGACTAAGTTGATGGGTACCATGACTAATAAAACAAAATATGTTATACATTACCGAGCATTGAAGCAGGCGTTACAGAATGGGCTTGTTTTAACAAAAACACATCGAGTATTGAAATTCAAGCAGAGTTCTTGGTTAAAGCTCTACATTGACTTAAACACCGAGTTACGTAAGGTTGCGAAGAATGAGTTTGAGAAGAACCTATTTAAACTGATGAACAATGCCGTGTTTGGCGAGTATTGCTAGTTTTATACAAATATTTCTATACTAATCACTGTTTCTAATTGTTGCAGGTAAAACCATGGAGAACGTGCGCAAGCGTGTTGATGTTAAGCTAATTTCTCAGTGGAGTGGTCGATATGGTGCTGAATCATATATAGCTAAGCCAGAGTTTAAAAATAGTATGATTTTCAATGAAAACCTTATCGCCATCGAATTGAAGAAGTTACAAATATGGTTAAATAAGCCTATATATGTAGGGATGGCAATTTTAGATCTGGCTAAGACTACCATTTATGATTTTCAGTATGGTTACTTGGCTTGGAGATTTGGAGAAAATTACACTGCCTGTTACACGGATACTGACTCTGTGATAGTTGAAATAAGGGAGCAGGACCCGTATGAGATGATGAAGCTAGATTGTCATAAGTATTTCGATACTAGTGACTATCCCGATGATATTGTCTATGGAGTTCCCCGAGTTAATAAGAAGGTTCTTGGGATGATGAAGGATGAGAACAATGGTATTATAATGACTGATTATATTGGGTTACGGTCTAAATTGTATACAACGCGGTTACTAACCTCTGAATATGGTCTAGCGGAGAAACGAAAACGTCTTGTGGATGATGGTTATGACAAAGAAGAAATAGACTGTCTTATTCGAAACGTTGGAGTAACTAAAAAAGCTGAAGGAGTAAAGTCGTCAGTTGTGAAGACCGTAATCACATTTGAAGATTATGAAGAATGCCTTGATACCTTCACACAGAAAATAGTTTCCCAAAATCTAATTCGTGCCGAGAAACATCTGGTCCATTCAATTATCCAAAATAAAGTAGCACTCAGTCCGGAGGATGATAAACGCTATATTGTTCATGGTTCCGATGAAACCTTACCCTGGGGGCACTACTCGATTGATTGTGCTATGGATGTTGATCCAGCCTTTTGAATATACATTTTCATATTTTACATGTTTTTATCTATTTTATTCATACATTTAGACTAGAGATTTAATTTATTAGGTGAGCTGTTAGACTAGTTAATTTAAATATTATTAGATATCGAAATATTCAGCTGTATATCGAATTTTTGCCCATTTTATATGCAATAAAAATGTTTGTTTATTCAGATGCTCTTATTTTACCTTCACCATCTCCCTACCCACAAATAAAGCTTTCATTCTCATGACTTACTCGACGCTTAACAAATGACTCATACAAGATGGCTGACGCCATTAGCATGGTGGATGTTTACAAGATGGCCGCCTCTGATTAACGCCTGCGCAGATCAAAATTGCGTCAAAAATGACCACGATGGACCTTGGCGATTTCCCATGTTAATTTACATAAGGAATGGTCTAGAACCCGCCTAGCCCCTTTACTGACTTGTTATGCTTCTTGTTTAGTGGGTATTAATTTCGTTTGCGCGAACACCGAAATACTAGAATAAGCAAATAAGCAATATTATTGATTTAGTGTGCGAGATCAGCGTAACATATATTGCGTGTTGCTTATTGTCTATTGCTAGTTGCTCATTGCTATTGCTTCGGTATGGGAGCCGATTTAGAGTGGGCGTAAGCGACATCAACTTACATTTTACTTCAAAAAGGAGAGAGTTTGCCTTTTCTTATCTTACAACATTTTGGAGGCTCGAACTATTTCGACATTTTAGTCTGTATCCAAAGCTGTTGAAAGTGTCGTTATTTTGTATAGCTTACTAGCATTATCATTATAAACATATTGATTTTTTAAGTGAAATTCACTGTTTAATATATGTTTTTGTTTCTGTTGTACGGTATCCGCCAAAATAAACAGTACCGAAACAGAGAGTGCTGTGGAGTTGTTTATGTAATATGGATTTGTCATATTTGACTTAATTGTCATTAGTTGATATATTAATAGTACGCTACAGTTAAATTTGATTAAAAAATGGTTCTAACAACGGAAGAAAAAGTTTTTTTGGTAGAGCATTATTTTCGTTCATACGGAAAAGGTCGTAATGATGGTCCAAGCTTAGAACAGGTGTCAATAAAATATCAACAAAAATTTAATAAAGCAGCTCCTAGTAAAAGTATGATGTTAGCTGTTGTTGAAAAATTTCGTCGCTTTGTGGTCGCATGTTGAGTTTAATTTACGAAGATCCCGAATTTTTGAAAAACATATGGTTTTCAGACGAGAGTCACGTTCATCTTAGCGGCTATATTAATCGACAAACAACCAGATTCCTTGGATTTGAACGTCATGATGTCATTGTAGAGAAACCACTCCATGATTGGTCCTTATTTCGTTGAAGATGATAATCAGAATCCACTTACTGTCAACCAAGAGCGTTATAGAGAGAAAATTATTATACCTTTTGTGAGAGATCTAAATAACTTTTGCCGTGCACGAAATCTAAAGTTTCGCACACAATGGTTCCAGCAAGATGGTGCAACGAGCCATACAGCTGTGCGCACCTTAGACATTTCGATAATAGAATAATATCTCGGGGAACAGACTTCGAATATCCTTCTCATTCACCTGATCTGACGCCACCTGACGCATACATTTGGGGCATAATGAAGGACAAAATATTTCACTCGGAAAATCCGCCGGCGAATATTGCCGAACTACGGGAAAGAATACAAAATAGTTTTCGGCAGTTACATCAACCACTTTTTATAAATATGTTTATTGACTTACATTTGTCCATATCGCCAACCCTATCTAATATGGGAGAAAAGTATAGGTTTACCATAAAGGGTTTTTTTCTCAGTAATTTTTCGTTTTCAGCAATAACAACACGGAAAAACGGGTTTTAGAAAAAAAATCCTGTGTGTATATCGTCATCTCGTCGTCGTTGTCGTCGGTAACTTTTCGTAACATGTCTTGTAAGTACGATACCTGTATTTGGGAGAGAACTATATGAAACATTAAATTCTCGTCATTTTGTACTAATTTAATGCTTTCCTCATGGATTAACAAAAATGCCGACTTAAAATAAAAGAAAAAGTGCAGAATGAGATAGTTGGAGCGCCGAGTCGTTAAAAATGCCATCGAGTTCGTCAAAAATGGAACATCGGCAGTAAATAAGTTTGCACGAAATATTTGAATCCCTACATCAATTTTAAAAGACTGGTTGAGACAATATGATACAAGAAAACATGGACTAGGACCATCATGATGCTTGCGGAATTAAAAAAAGTTGTGTCATATTAAATCCCTCCAGACATTTGGGTTTTTCCCTGATATAGATTCGGTGAGAACATGGTCAGTGGAATTATCTGAGCAAATGATAATAAAGCATAAAACCAATAAAAATGTTGGCAAATCTGGATACGACTGACTGCACTCGTTATAACGTCGTCATCCAGATTTTTCCGTCCGAAAGGATGAGGGAATCTCTATCAATCACGCTACCGGTATGAACCGCGAGACAATAAGAAAATATTTTGAAGTTTTGGAGAAAGTACTTCGGGAAAATGATCTTTTTTTTTTAATTTCAGTTGATTATCTTTGACTATGTATGTGTAAAAATTTAAATCTGAATTCATTCAAATAACGAAAATTCATCTTAAATGCGACACATTGTATCAGGTATAAATAAAGATTAAAATATGGCGTATCAAATAGAACAGTCATGTTACTGATAAACGATACAAAAATATCCATGTAGCAATCTATAATAAATATATTCAACCTGTATCTAGAGCACAAAGAAACCCAGCATCCAACATAATCCTATCCTATTTATATATTAAATAGAACCCCTCCCCCACCACACGAAAAGCTTCGATCTTCAAGTTAATAAAGCAGTTATCAGCCTTGACGACAAACTGTCTTATACCCCGAACACGATGGGTCGCTGTTTGCGAGTAGTGGGGTTATTTTATCCTGTAGGATAGACCTTCCCATTCGCCCCTCCTCCGAACACGCCCCTATCAGGAAGCTCGATTTCCAGGAGCATCTTGATTGCAGTGCCGAAATAGATTTCGTGTATATGGTATGTCAATTCTAGCGTAAAATGATTTTTTGTTATTATTGAGACTTTTTGGTGGCTGTGCGTTTGTGCTAAATGATAACCGTTATTTTTGTGATTTATGGGGTTAGGCACACTTTCAAGAGATGCTGAATAAAAATATGACAGGTAAGGGATAATTTATCAATGATAATTATGTGGGATAAAAAGACAGTTCTTTTTTTTGGTACATGGAGATGAAAAAAATCATTAAATATATGCGCAAGAGTCGTAAAGATGAATTCTGGTGAGTGGGAGGATATAGACAGTGAAATAAATTTTCTAATTTAACAAATGTGGAAAATTATGAATTATTAACTAGTTTTACGTAACTGTATATTTTTGCAGTCACAATTGTATAAAAAATATTTGAAGTGACCCGAAAATCCCAATTGTGTAAAAGAGTAAATTTGAAATAACACAACAAAATTAAATTGACGAAAATCTATAAATATTTTCTCATAAAATACAATAAAAAATTGTCGACACTGTAAAAACCTTGATCAAGTAGAAAATTTTCATATAATGTTGTAAATTCACTGATTATTTTGCTTCAAATGATCTGTTATGTGCGAATAATAAACAAACACTACAAATAATTATAAAACAATTTTTGGTCAAAGGACGTCTACCTAATCAATCCAGCTCAAATTTTGGTGAAGTATTAGACTCAACCAGTTGAGTTTTTTAGGAAAGTTTGTCTGAAGTTTGATCATTCTTTTGGTAATAAACCGGTTTTCTTCATCAAACATAGCATCTTAATTAAGATGCCTTGATAAGAGTGATGTCATGAGCAAACAGTTCTTCGACGAGCTACTGATACACAAAAAAAGAGCTGATACAGAACAGAACTCTGGGGAAGATTTTAATCCATTATAACGAAAACATTAAGATTTATATCCGCTATATCAAATGAAGAAATTTAGACCAATGCCTCATATGCTGTGTAGGTACTATGACATTCATCAGTGCCTTTGACCACAAATTCATTTATTTTTGTACCAGTATTAATATTTATATCGCATATAATAATAACTGATGTAAATTTGCATGAACCAGAATCAATTTATTAATCCTGCATCCCAAAATTGAATTGAGTTTCATGTGCGTAAATGGCAGAAAGAAAAATGTTAATAGACAGTAGCAGATAGAGTCAATTCATATTAATGAAATAATTATGCCTTTTTATTAAATAATGATGAAGAAAGTAATAATAAAAAGTTGAACAATGGGAAAGCACCAGGGTGCGATAAAATAACTGGAGAGATGATTTAATATATGGGTTAAAGGTGAGAAGGACTATTACTAAAAAATGTAGGTACAATAAGTGCTGGAAAGAAGAAATTATATCGAAAGAATGACGTCAATTGTCTCTATATACAAAAAAAGTGATAGACGAGAATGTATGTAGTAACTACAGGATACTGACATTGCTGTGTACAAATAAGAAAATATTAGAACGAAAATTCAGAAAGTCGTAGAAAACACACTAGACGATACGCAATATAGTTTTAGGGGTGGAAGGAGTATACAAGACCATGTATTTATATAAAACAGATGACAGAGGAATGTATAAAACAGAAGAGAAATATATATTGAATATTCATAGATTTAGAAAAAACATTTATAGCATGGTGGTATCAAGGGAAATAATGTGGAAAATATTAGGAGAAATGTGGGTAGATAACAAATAATACGAATGGCTCAAAAAAGCGTAAGCCAAGATAGAAGATCAGAAGTCTTCACATCTCAAAGTGGATTTAGACAAGGCAGGGGATTAAGCCCATCACTTTTCATTGTGCTTATGGATGAAATAATATAGAATAAAGATAATAAATGTAGGAAATATGAAGTAGTATATAGAAACTTGCAAGAAGTTGAAATAACAAATGAAGACATTATTGAATTTGCTCAAAGTGGAAAGGAATTACAACAAAACCTGAACATACGGTAAGAGTAATTAAACGAGTATGGAATGAAAATAATAACGAATAAGACTAAAGCTATAGTGATTGGTAAAAAAAAGAAAATATATTATTTTTTAGTGTTTTAAATGAAACTCACGATTTCTAGTCAATACCACAATATAATAAAAATTGTTGAAAATTCTAAAAAATTGACAATTGTTTCGATAAATCAATACCATCGTCAGATTGACAGAAGTTACATTTCATTTGATGCCTACCTGATGTTTAGTAGTTTTTTTGGCTAGACCAAGAAGTGACCTAACTTGTGATTGACTTAATATATGTTAATAGAAAAAAGAAGAAGATGTGATATTACAAATATTGAAGCTTAGATATTATTCGCCCTATGGTGATATCCTGGATATCAGTTTTCCAATTAAGATCAGTATAACTGTGCAATGATATAGAAAACCAGGAGAACTATATCTGCTGATCTTTACAATTATCACTTAAGAAGACAGTTTATTAGTGGAGAACTCCCTAGATTTAACTGTTCATTGACATCTTCATATTCTGGGTTTCTTAAATGTCTTCTTATTTCCAATTCTTCAAGGAAATCCAGTTCTTGTTTCTTTTCACAAATATGCAGCACTTCTAGTTTTGTGTTAGGTGTCAATGAATGATTGGTGTCAAGTAGATGTTTTGCGTAGTGAAATTTATCTGGTTGTTTTAATCTGTTTGCTCGTGAAAGTTCACTGTATCGGATTTCAAAATTCCTAAGGGTCTGACCCAAATTGACAGCATTACATTCTGGACATTTGAGTTTATATATACCTGGCTTCTTTATTGGTGGTATTTTTGTTTTTACATTTAACAATTTTGTACTAACGTTACTTTCTGCTTTAAAAGAAATTGTGGCATTGACTAGAAACCGTGAGTTTCATTTAAAACACTAATAAGTATAGAACAAGTGTATCTTGGGTGGAAATCAATGAAAGAGTTGAAAAAACAATTAATCCATATCATTTTATGAATAAAAAGTTTATTAATAGAAAGGAAAAGCCAAGAACAACCAAATTGAATGATTTTAAATCTGTTTACAGACCAATATTAACAGAGGAGTGTGAATCTTAGATACTTAAGGTAAAAGTTCTAATTAACGGTACCTTAAGGAGCTTGTCGAACTGACGCTAAATAAATCAATATGTAGATAAAGTGAAACATATATTTTTCACATCTCATCAGACACAGAAATGAAAATATGGTATGAATAATTATTTTTGTCTCAACATTCATGGTACAATTTATTTGTTCTCATTTCTGAGACCCTAAAATTTAATCAATTTCTAATCTTCGGCACTTTATATAACCTATTATCGGTTTAAATGAAATAGCTGAAATAAATAATAGACCACTATTAAATATTTATTTAAGACAAGGAGCATAATTTGGATATGAGATGTGAAATAAATCGAGTCGGAGATATATTATTATATGCTAAAATATTAGTCAAGCATTGGGCAGCCGAAATTTTCTTTATCATGTTCTATCAACCCCACACCTTCTTCGTGAAAGTATAGAAGACAAGTTGTACACGTTGTACGCATATCGATCTTTCTGGTAGTGTCGCATAAAGAACAACACCATGATTCTTCTGCTGAAGTAGAAGGTTTATTATTGTTAGACAAAAAAGTGTTTTTGAGACTTGCTGTACTTTAAGTGATTTACGATATTTGTTTGATTGACACGCTCAATGCCAATAACATCGGTTTTTATTATTTTCCTTTTATTTTCCACGTTGGAAGCTTTCTTCTCACGTTCTTCTTTTCTTTAGAGTTTTAAGTTTTCTTCTTCTTTCTTTTTGTAGAACTGTTGTCACTGAGAAGTTGTAGCTACAGGAGGAATTTTTTTTGGTTTTCGTTTAAGAGTTTAATTATTATTATTAGGCCAAAATAGAGATTTTTTGAAAGGTGTAGGTATGGATGAGATTTTTACAGGACAAGATTCATCGAATGTTTCTTTTTTTCTGGATGCTAAATGGATTTCATTATACGTTTTTGGCTCTGGCGTTATGATTTTCCTTTGTTCGATGGATTTATCCACATTTATTTCGGCAAATGGATTATTTGATTCACAAGTTATATCCCGATTTATATCATATATATCTGGAATTTCCTCTGCCACAGCATTTGGTATTTGAGTTTATATCGGAAATGTCAAAAAATCAGAGTTTGTATCGGAAATGTCCAAAACTAGTTAATAAAATTAGTGATATCATGATCATCAGTGCAATTTTCGATACTCACAAATTCTGAATCATTCACAATATCTTACATATCAATTATATTAAGGTTAATAAGGTAACAATTCCAGATTTCTTGAAAGAATGAAGAATGTCACTTGGAATTTATTTTTCCAAAATAGTAAGGGCATATTCTGGTTGTTTATTACGAGATTCAAGTTGATCTGTAGGTTTTTCTTTATCTGGAGGCTGCAGAATATGAATGGCATACAGGCATAGTTAGATGTCAGGTATGACCGTCTAAAAACAGTATTACAGGAAATTGTATAATGGTCGCGACAACCCAGAGATAAAAAAACATTAGAAATAAAAACAACTGACTTAGGAAACCTTTTGTATTTATACTCTATCCTAGGAGGACATGTTATTACAGTTTGTCATCATTTCCAACAAAAGAATAAACAGTCTTCTCCCCTTTCCTAACTAGAACTTTGTTTCCTTTGGGACTAAAGAAGAAGGCCGTCTCACCGCAGTTAAAAACGCGACTTTTGTTCATTATTCTCCATTCTCCAGCAATTCACACTCTTTTTCCATTCCGTTTTTAAAGAACCAAATACAGCGACATCTAACGGTTGCAGAATATGTGTGGCATTCAGACAAAGGGATATACAAATTATATTTAGAATGTCTCTCCCGTCATCCAAACGTTTTCTGATTTTCCAAGTCCCCATTGTTCTGGTTCTTCATCAAGAACTGACTTAGGGATCCTTTTGTATTGATACACTATCATAGGCGCTATAGGTTATTAGGGTTGTTAGGCACTCCTTGTCATTATTGACAACAAAAGAATAAACAATCTTCTCCCATTTCTTAACTAGTACTTTGTCTCCTTTGGGATTACGGAAGAAGGCCGTTTCAACGTAGTTAAAAACGCGACTTGGAGCATGTAATATATTGAACGTATTCGTTTCTTTCAAATAGCTTTCTACTTCTTTGAACCAATCACGAATTCTCTTCTCGGTGAGATTGGCTCTCGAATATATCAGATTCTGTGAAATACTCTTGGTTATTTTAAGGTGTCGTTTCAAAAACAATTCATAACATTTTCCATCAAGTCTACCGTCTGTAAAATTGTTGGGTCTACCATATTCTTTCAAAAAACTGTGTCTTATTAGCGGGAAATCCACAACCTGAAATCCTAATTCTAATCCTGAAATCCTAAACAACCATATATTCTTCTTCTGGGGTGAGGACTGTATCTATATTTAGGGAAGTCTTACTTTTAACTTTATCTTGAAGGGTTGATCTGAGCACCTGATATACTTTACTGACAGTTTTGATTGGTGTTACTGCCCAAATATCTTCAATACCATTTTTGGAAGTTTAGGATGAATATTGGATTCTTTTCTTTTTTTCCACGCCATTTTATAGCTGTTGAACAAACACCAATTACCGGCACTGAAATGCTTCAAATATCGGCACACACACTTTAGCAACTAACAAATATATGGATTGCCGAAAATTGGTCATGTTTCATTCAATTGTAACATGAGGAAATACACTGTACGCTATAATGTGTGAGATTAAGGATAATGAACCTAGGATTCAAACACATGCGTCTCTCCAATTATCGGCACCCATGGTGATACTTGATCGATTCTGAAGCTCCGAAAAGCGGCACTAACTTTTTTACTGAAATTTACTTGAAATATCCTATCACATCATTTGAATGAAAAATGTTACTTCAAATAGTCCAGAACACCATATCAGAAGTCTCTATCAATAAATTAAACACTAAACAAATATTTTAAACTTCCACTATTCCTTAAGATGTACAACAAGCACAACTTCCCGCTAAGAAGAAATAATTACTAACAGTGTTAGAACTTTTTTTACTGATTTCCGATTACAAACGATCGAGAGTTCGTGTTTTCCAAAGGGCAGGTAAATGATGTGAGAGCAGTACAGATGACATATTTTATGAAATTCAGATAGAAATTTTATTATTCGAACAGATTTCAAGAAAGTGTCGTTAAATGGTACGCTACCGATAATTGGAGTTTTTACCTTAATAAGACACAAAGAGCAGAATTCAAGCGGCTGAAATGAAGTATCTAAGGTAAATAAGTGGAGTATCAAAACAAGGTAAGTTGAGAAATACCATAATAAGGAAGGAACTGGAAATACAGTCAACTTTGGAGTATATTGAGGAGAGACAACTGGGCTGGTGGGGACATTTGCAGCATACGTAGGAGACTAGACTAACTAAAAGAATAAGGGGAGCGGAAATTCAAAAGAATAAGAAGAGTAGTAGATCCAGGAAGACTTGGGATTGGGTAATAGGGGACATATTACAGCAGAAAGGAAAAACTTGGATGGAAGCGGAAAAGCTGGCCACTGACAGAAATAATTGGGAAACAATTCTTTTGTTCCCATACACGATAATTCTTTTCAGCGAAGCCCATCATGTTTACCAAGTGTTATTTTATATCTTAAAAATTACACTAGTTGCTAACAATAATTGTATACAAATATGCCAAAACTCCAATACAAACCGTTTGTTTATGTAAAATTATCAATGCTTTGTTGTCACATCCTACAATTTAGGCATAATTAGCTGTTTTATTGCAAAATAAAGTCTGCACACAAAGTTAAACTTCATAAGATTGGTATTTGTTGAGAACTTTAAAAAATCCTCACCTAAATCTTTAGAAGCAAGTCAAATCAGATAAAATGTTTTGACAAATCCGTGGTAATATATACATACAAATTTGGTAGAAAAGACAATAGAGAAATAGCCTGATCAAACGGTAGTTAAGGTCTGTTGTAATTGCTTTTAATTGTTCATTTGATGTTTTTTTTGTATACTGAACACGAATCTATAGTTGTCCAACAAAAACTTTACCGGCCAATATCATATATCATCAAAAAACCACTAAAAATTATGCTTTTAGTGGTTTTCAGTTTCTAACTTGTAAAGGAAGCTGTTTACACAAAAGTGACTCAATAGTAAATTTCAGAGGGAAACATTATCGTCAGTAAAAAGAATTTTGTTAATAAAATTAGAATCTTAATTTTTTTTATTTGTCATCCACTGAGAAAATTCATTTTTAAGGATAATCCCTAGGCAATACATTTTGTACCGGTGTAAAATAGAAAGGTCGTAATTTTTCCAGTTTTAAAATTCGCAACACTGAAGATTGGTTTACTTCAGTCATTGCTGCTAAACGCAAAGTGCTTAGTTCCGAATTATTAGCAGCTGGCACTGAAATATAATACTCCTGATCCAAGGTTATTATTTTCGGTCGTCCCATACTCCTAAATTGTCCAGTTTCTCCGAATCGACGAAAAATTTGTTGATATCTGCGAGCAGCAGATACACAGGAATAATTTTTGTTTACATAAACATGAGCATGTCTCGCATTTCAAGATTAATAAAATTGTTTTGCGGAGGCATTCTCACTTAACCGACTTTAAATTTTACATCAATCACAATTTCAAGTGACATTAGCAACAATTAACAGTTATGACAGCGTTGACTCCACTACGCCAATAAATGTTACAGTCATGTTAATTCAACATCACATTGTAATATTGTTCTTCCTTTTCTCCTCTTGTTTTCATCACATACACATCTATACAACCGCTTATGCCCCAGCTTAGGGCTGTTAACTTTTGTGATATTACAACTTAACTTCTCAGCGAAGTTAAAGCGCTGCCTTTTCATATTACTATGATGTTACTAGAACTTCCACAAAAGGAAGTCTTTATAATAAACTAAAAGCCATTATTGTTACAATCAGAAATGCAATTTAACATCTTGCAGATGTTAATGCAATGGTTATAAAATAACATCTTACCAATGAACTAAATGCAACATTTCATAAACCATACAGTATATTCTCTTAGATGTTGTATGGACATTACTTAAAGCTCTAAATATTATGCCTCAAACTTTCTAGATGACATCCTATATATGTTTCTGTGCCTAATCAGCAAATACAGGGTGAACAACTAAGAACGCCGGCTGTCGGCCATATTTCAAAAAATAATCACGGTACAACTCCAAAAAAGATATACTAAAGGTATCCTAAAAATACAATTGTTGAAATATTGGAGAGATTAAGAAAAAAATTAGTTAGGGACTTTTTGTTCTTATTCTTCAAGTAAGGGGTGGGGAAGGTTCAAACTTGTTAAAAACAAATGTCGTAAACCTTTTTTGTATTTAACCGATTTCAATGTTTTTGGCGTCATTTAAAAGAGTTTTTCTTCTTCAATAAGATATGCTTAACAGAAATAGTCCTCAGTTCCAAATATAGCAACGTTATTCAAATGAATATAAATCTTTTTGTTGGCTATCTCTGCACTAAAGATCTTTCATAAAATGAAACACATCACCATTATTACCATTTTAGTGATTATTTTTATTATTCTAGTTACAAATTTTATTTTTCACTAGTCTGTTAATAACTCTGTAGCTCAAAAAAACTCGAAACGATTTGTTTTGTCATAGCCTTGACTCGTAAGAATAAGTGCAAAGCAATCTTTTTTGATCTAGCCACTAATCGCGTTCATGGTTGGTTTGAAAATTTTACATTAAACAAGGATTGGTACTGAGTGAAACGTTTTTGAGCTGATTTTAGAATAGACGCGTCAGTGGATTTAGATAACAATTATTTGTGATCGTTATTGATTTTTTGAGATGATGGGGATTACATTATTAATCAACTACTGGCAATATCAATTCAAATTTGTGCTTCAGATCTTGTTTTAAGTAAATTGACGCAGAGAAGACGCGATATGAAATATAAGATCAGTGGAATACCACTGGAATCGGAAGTATTGGCTTCTTAATTTGCGGTAAGTTTGAGAGAATTTGCGTAATATCTGCGGCAACTCCTTTGTTGATCAGAAAGAGCAGCAGGATTATCTGATATTAAAATTTGGAAGACATGACGAGAAAGGTAGTGAACGAGGTGCCGTAAACTTTTGTATCTGTCGCTCAATCGAATAAAAAAAATACCACTTATGGGTCACTATAGAAGCATGACTTTACATACGTTAGATTATCTATTGAGTGTAGCTATGTAGAGATAGCTATAAAAAAGTTGCTGTTCTCGGCTCGGGGTAACATTGAACATAGTATAAATGGGTGTTTACGAGCCCATAGGTTAGTTATTCGTTCAATTTAAACCCATCAGTGAAACAAGCGGAAAAAATTTGTGTGGAGAGCTTTTTTTTTCTCAATGCCAAGGTGGTTATTGACAAAATATTTTTTTACATTTTTCTTATTAAACTTTAAATTCTTTTACACAGTCTTATAAAATCATATTTCAAACTAAAGAAATTGGTAATTCTCAAGTCAACTGACAAAAAAGTAAGGGAAACGTATAAACGACAGTCTTTAGAAGGATTTTAGCCCAGTGTATACCCATCAAATTGGATCGAAAAAACCACTTTTCCGCGGCGGTCTTCCGCTGGAGCTGGCAGAAGTCTCTCAAAATCCGAAGGACTTACGACTGAAATGTCTATCTGAAAATAAATCAACAATCGATTTTGGTGTACCTAATGCAAAATGCACTGAAAAATTTGCCAATAGAACGCAGAATTCTTCGCAATTCTCAGGAACTTGACCACGTAGTCTCCATCAGGCAGTTTTTCTTTTATAAGACCAACGAAAAATTTCAAGATCTTTTTGGTTGCGAATCTCACGAGCACATAATCGTTGACGACTGCAGCCTCTGTTGGCCTCTCGTTCTCTTCTTGTGCATTTCATGATGAAATATCTCGAAATCACAATCAGATTCGTCCTGAAGCTCTAGTTCGTTGTCGGAACTGTCACTATCCAATTCCTTAGCAGACTTTTTCTCATTATTGGTGGGTAGTGCAGAACATCCAGAACTTTCCCCTATTTGAAAATCTTCCAGTCCAATGCTTTTACCCTGTGCGATGTTAATTTTCTTTTTTCTATGAGTTCTAGTTCCATTTTTGTTCCCAATACCCTGTAGAAATTGTATAACTGTGTCGTTTAAACTGTTTTCAAAACTTTAATTTGATTCAGTATCATCAGTATCAGGCAATTTCTTTAATATTTGATTTCTGTCTAAAGGGTATATACCCGTTGCCCGAAAGCCACTTTGAAGGTTTGGTTCACCGGTTTCTGCGAATTTTAACATCAGCTTCTTCAAAAATTTTAGAAACATCTCCTTTGGAAGACCAGTTGATCCCGTTGCTAGCTCATAATCGCTGAGTATTGCACGCCATTGTTTCTTCAGTGGTGCGAGCACCGCGACATCTAGGGGCTGAGCGATATGCGTGGTATTCGGCGGTAAACATATGAATTATTTTCAACCGATAGTCTGATAACTTGCTCCCCGATTAATACTTTAATTCTTTCGTGATGTCTCGTGGAATAGAGATAAACAGAAGTAAACCAATTTAAAAATGTTGCATAATCGAACCATCCATGAGTTGTTCGGTGGTATCTGATTTTATCGGGTCCTCCTTCCGTCCAAGTTGTCCAAAGGTTTTCGGGCTTTGTAGACTACATACAGAGGCAGCAGAACTCCTGAAGCGCTTTCACAAAACATCAAAGAAATGTTTGATTTTGAGTGAGACAATAAACGTTCTGGGTATTTTACCCCTCTTTTAAAAACACATCTTCTAGACCCAGGGTCATCCGCTACATTTGTCTCATCTAAATTGTATATACAATCGCGGTAAACTCCGTCTAGACATTGTTCAAGGTTATCAGAATATGCAATGAAAACTTTTCTAGTGGAAGTTGCTCTATTTGGGTTTATATTTTGAGATTTACTAGCACTTATTTCTTTGTTTCTTTTCAGAAAACCTTTAATCCAGTCGATACTAGGCAAATTATTTTTAAACTGCTTAACTGTTTTACCCGTTGTATCCAAATGGCTTTTCATAACATGTCGTAAATCGTCGTCAGTCTAAGGAAAGCCCCATTCAGCGGTTTTCAAGAGCATCTTGACCAGTGCCTTTTCTTCTTCGTTGCTTAAAACTGTGGGCCTTCCGACGTCCTTCATTTTTTTGTTGTTCTGTTTGTGGCTTAATGTTCCTTTTGGGATTTTGTATTTCTTCGATGCCATGGAAAGTGACAACTCTTTTGTTTTAATTTCGCGGATTGCTTGTTCCACAGTATCAGAGGTGTAATTTTTATATGATCGACTACCCAACTTTCTAACGTAATCACGCATTTTGGAATGAGATTATCTCACTGCACTACTGCACCACAACTAAATTTCCTAACACCACAATTTTCCTACCGCCAAGCCAACCAATGTTCTATTGATTGAAATTGATTCAAAACTAGGTAGGTAACGCCAGACTATAATATTTACATGGAACTCGATTGATGCCGCCCGAGCACGTTGATTCCTGCCGTTCAACGTTACCCCATGTTCCCAAAAAAATTGACATATTTTTTGTATTAATCAATTAAAAATATTTCAGGACCCGGTATTATATAGAATAAGGTTCAAATAGGTATTAGTATCGTGAAAAATTACTTATGAGAAGATATCTTTAGCACACCAAAGTTTGAGAGATTTTTTTTAAACCTTTTATTTCAGAAACAATTTTTTACTTTTTTTTTCGTTAATTTTGAGAACCTGCCACAAATTTTATCAGGGAGTTCAAGAAAAACATATTTGCAACCCTCAAAAAAATATATCGGTCCCAAAAAAAATTCAGGCCAACTTGTAGAGAAATATAATCTTCATTGAAAAATTGTTCAATGTAACCCTGGGGTTCAATGTAACCCCGGTTTTACGGTAAATACGTTATTCTTTAGATAAGACCTAAAATGAAGAAAATTTATTTTAGTATTAACTACTTCATTAAATTTTTTTATATCAAATGCACTTTTAATGCTGTTTCAGTTGGTTCCAATATTTGGTCTGGAGTGTGAATTGCTTTGAAAGTTGGTCTTCCTGGTCTTGAATTGTTATCATAATCTCAAATTCATCTCCAATTCTCTGGTACTTTATTTTGTTGTTCGATTAGTTGGAGGATATGTACCTATGCTGAGTTTGGTCTCTAGTCCTTCTCTTCTTCTATGTCTTTATAATCACGGAATTTTCTTATCTCATGTCACAACCCGTTTTATCTCCGGCATTTTGCTTCGTTTTCTTCTTTCCCCTTGTCTCTATTTTTGATGTTTTCTTTCTTTTCCGGCCAACCCTTTCTTATATGAGACAAAAATTTGAAATTTTGAGTTATTTTTTCGATTTTCAGCAAGAAGAACACGAAGAGACGGTTTTTAGAAAAATAATCCTGTGTGTATGTCGTCACCGTCGTCATTGTCGTCGCCTTCGTCGTCGTCGTTGCCGTCGGCCACTTTTTGTATGGCACGATACAGCCTCCGGATTGCAACAAGTCACAAATTTTGAAGTCCAATATTTGGAATATCAGGCAAATAAGTCGAAGTATTGTGTGCTCCTCAGTCTTTACCGTTTTTCGAAAGAAATAATAAAAATTAAAACAGTAAAACGCGATAAATCGACGTAGTTTACAGTGATCTTTAAGTGCAGTGAGTACTTTTTTATTCTCCAGTAATCATAGATCGATTAAAATATCGCTTTTGATACAATACCAACAAATTTTTGGTTATTGATTAACCAAAATACTGGCTTCAGCTACTATCACTATCATTAATCATTAATAGCCAGAACTATCGGTTTCACTAGAAATAAACAGAGTCGGATTCACGTTGAAACTATTGCCGAAATGAAAATTCGATTTAAATTTAAAACAAAGAAAGCTACTTAAAATTTACAAACTGTCAAGCGACGCTTCTGACTACAGTGGTCCGTCAACTAATCCCGATCAGCAAACTCTCACATATTCCACAATTACACAACAACAACCATCTCCAAAATTTCCAACTAAGGACCAAGCAATAATTTTTCCGTCGGTAGACACAATAAAACTACAAAAGTATACCATTGCAGTAGGAACCATAGTGCAACCAAAAAATGTACTGTTTTCATCAAGAATGTCAAATGGAAGAATTTGTATCTACCTTTCAAGTAAACAAGTTATAGACTATTTTCTGAGTCAACAAGGAGAAATTAAAATAGGAGAACACACTATAAAATCACGCAAACTAATTATACCAGCTAATAGATTACTTCTTTCTAACGTATGCCCATCCTTACCTCATGATGCAATTACAAATTGTTTAATCGAACTTGGTTTTAAATTAATGTCCCCAATTTCGTTTCTTAGAGCTGGAATACAAGACCCACAATACAGCCATGTGCTTAGTTTTCGAAGGTCCCATTAGACAATAATACTGTACCATACCTGACTTAGTCCTAATTGATTTCGATAATACTTCATATCGATTTTTCCTTTCTAATGGATTAGCTTGTTATAAGTGTCATCAGGCTGGTCACGTATCATCAGCTTGTACTATAACTCCCTCTCACGTTACCGTTCCACAACCTACGTTCCAACCTGCTCGCAACTCCTCCCAAATGCAGGAATACTCCTGTTCACAATCAATGGCCCCTATTTCCCAACAGAATAAAGAAATACACTCAACCGGCGAAACTCAGGAAGAGATGGATTCTAAAGAAAGTCCTAATCCGAATCACATAAATAAACGTTCCCATTCCGAAGTATCATCTCCAGATTGATCCACTCCTACAGAAACACCGCAAGTAGATTTTACAAAACCTCAACCAGTACAAAATAAAAAGAAAAAAATTATCAAATCGGTCACTACCACTCGGATGCAATTAATATTGAGTCACTATTACACCCACTTAAACAACTGATTCAGGAAGCATCAGCGCCGTATGTACTAAACTACATCCAATCAGTATGCCTCTTAGAAGACGTACACGGTTCTTCCGCCCCTCTGGAAATTGCTCAGGAGTACACACCGAACATACAAGGCCTACTACACATGCTGACAGAAATATTGCAAGATAGAGTAAGAAAAGCCAGGATTACAAGAATCAAGAAGAAAATTCTTTATAAAAGAAAACAAGACTTAAATAACCAGTTTAATGTGTCGGAAGACACCGATGCGTCACAGGATAGCACAAATTAGATAAGCAAAAACAAACAAAATGACTATTATTCAGTGGAACATTGAAGGTGTATTTACACATGTCGAAATGATTCAACTTTTAATTAAACAAACACTTCCACATGTAATCTGCCTTCTAGAGACAAACTTCAAAATAAAAAAAATATTTTTCAAAACATTTTTATGCCTCCACAAAATCAGAAGCAGCACTAGTAAAGCCAGTGATGCCGTATCTATGTATTTCAATTCAAATTTGAAATCAGAAGAAATCCCTATATAATTAAACCTAGAAGTTGTCGCAGTTAAAATAAAGTCCCCAATACAATTTTCTATATGCAACATATACTTTCCATCAGATACGGAAATTACCTCCAAACAACTCGAATCGTTAATAGATCAAATTCCAAAACCAATGATCATAGTAGGCTATTTTAATGCACATAGCACTACATGGGGCTGTATGTCTACAGATAAAAGAGGTGAAGTCATAGAACACCTTTTAAGCTTAACCAATCTTACATTACTGAATGCGGGTGAAAAAACTCGCTTTAATTCAGTAACTGGTAATCATTCTGCCATAGATCTGTCTATATGTGAATACTCTTCAACTCCAAGCCTAAACTGGGAAGTTTTACCGCATCCTTATGATAGTGATCACTGGCGTATACTAATTAAAAATTACAAATCCAAAAATACCGAAATATCCTTTTTAGAAAAATGGAAGACAGAAAATGCCGATTGGGAATCTTATCAAAACTCCTAATATCGACCTTGTTGTCGAAAAATTTACTACAATGCTGGTAAAAGCTGCGGATGAAACTATAGGAAAGACAAGCAAACCAAAACGTAAACACACAGTTCCATGGTGGAATATTGAATGTCAAGAAGCTTTGAAACATGCCTTCAATGTTCTGAAAAAGCACCATACAGAGGAGAACCTAGTTAAGTTTAAAAAGTACAGAGCAAAAGCGAGATATATCATTAAAAAAAAGTAAACGTGAATCTTGGAAATAGTATCTCTATTCAATAACTGATGATACTACTCCGTCTGAAATGTGGCAAAAGATATGCAGAATCAAAGGTATTTCATACAACCACAAG
Organism: Galeruca laticollis; assembly: GCA_963921935.1. Lineage (NCBI taxonomy): Eukaryota > Metazoa > Arthropoda > Insecta > Coleoptera > Chrysomelidae > Galeruca > Galeruca laticollis. The sequence goes on from OY998177.1 coordinate 103,386,347, forward strand.
ATACAGTCTCTCAATATGAACGGAAATAATTTTACTGATGACGGACAAATAACAAACGCCTTAGCAGCTTCATTTCAGAAACACTCCAGTGACCCTAAATTCATAGAAAATTAGAACATCCTAAAACAAGAGATAGTCATTACAGGAAACAATCATCCATTGAATTTAATACAAAGTATAAGTGAACTAAAATAAGCACTTCATGATGTCAAAAACTCTAGTCCAGGACCTGTCGAAATCCCCTATAGTTTCCTTACGAATCTACCAGAAAATGCTACACAACATCTTTTGGACATGTACAATTTTCTATTCAGTACGAAGCATTTCCCTAAATTATGGAGAACAGCCATCGTAATTCCTTTTTTAAAATCAAACAACGAATTCTTATCGAGTCGAATCCGAATTCTTATCGACCAATCTCTTTACCATCCACTATATGCAAGCTATTAGAAAACATATCAAACAAACGTCTGCAATACTTTCTGGAATATAACAATTGAATATGTAAACAACAAAGCGGATTTAGAAAAAACAGGAGTACAATGAACAACTTAGTTAATCTGGAATCTGTCATAGATGACGCATGTGCGAGTAACCGTCAAGTACTAGCTGTTTTCTTCGATATAGTGGAAGCCTACGATACTGTGTGGAAATATGATGTCATATCAAAATTGAAACGGTGGGATATTGATAGAAACTTCCTGGCATTCGTAGAGAATTTTGTCTATGGCAGAAATTTTAGAGTTAGATGTAATAATCAACTTTCAAATTCCTATAGTCAAGATAATGGAAATCCCTAAGGACCAACACTCAGCATCACTTTTCTTAGTAGCAATTAATCAAATAGTAGACCATATTAATACTCCAGTACAAATTGGTTTATACGCAGATGATCTTGTCATCTATGTTAGTAACAGAAATATCCACACGACCGCACAAAAATCCATCCAGTCTCTAGAAGAGTGGTCAGAGAAGATAGGCCTACGTTTTTCTACAAACAAGACTAAAGCAATGTGTTTTTCAAAACCAAATAAACCTGCCCAAGTTGACAAGTTCTCATTACACGAAGAGAATTTACAGTATGTAAGAGAACACAGATTCCTGGGAATGATACTAGATTCAAAACTCACTTGAAACAGCCACATTCAACAACTTAAAAAATCATGCATGCACAATATGAACATTCTTAAAGTATTAGCAAATCATAATTGGGGAGCCGATACCACAAAACTACTAACTGTATATAAACCACAAATTCGAAGCAAGCTAGATTATGGTTCTATAGTGTACTCTTCAGCTAAAGGTTGCCTACTGGAGCAATTGGATGTCATACAAAACACTGCATTAAGGCTTGTACTTGGAGCTTACAGAACCAGTCCAGTGGAAGACTCTATGCGGAACGAGCCTCCTCTTACAATCAGAAAACACAAACTGAGTCTACAATACGCAGCTAAAATCGGAGCCAATCCTAATAATCCTATTTATTTATATACCTTCTCTGATCATTTTCATTTGATTTTCGACCAAAAACCAAATCTATCCGCATCATTTAATAAACGAATTATAGATTTCAATTTCCCGAAAATTATAGCAAACACGGTTAACTATCCTCCCCCCTGGACCATAAAAATCCCTAAATGCAATACAAATCTTCTACTGTACCCTAAATCCAGTATTCCGTTCCCCCTGATTTTACAAAATTTTCAAGAGATCAAAAACAAGTATAAAAGCCACTACCAAATATACACAGATGCATCAAAAACATCTCAAATGGAAGCAGGAGGCGCAGCTTTCGTCAACGAAACATCCACATATCAGTTTCAGCAACCCAAGGAGTATTCCATATATTCGGCAGAATTGTTAGCAATCTCCAAAGCCCTGCAACATATATTACAACAGTACTAATCAAAGACAGTCATTTTTAATGGTTCCTTAAGTGTAATACAGGGAATATTGAGAGTATACCCAAACCACCCAATGTTATGCCAAATTAAAACCGACCTTGAAGCACTCCACAATATGAATAAACAAGTCGAGTTCGTGTGGATTCCATTCCACATCGGTATAATAGGAAATGAGAGAGCTGATCGGGAAGCTAAATATGCCTTCTGTATCAACAGAATAGGTAATAAACCCCCTGAAATTCCACATTTCGACATCAGAAGCTGTATTAAACAACATTCGACGGAAATATGGCAAAAAAGATGGGAAAAACTTAAAGACAATAAACTCCAGCGTGTCAACCCAAATCTACTACCTAAAGGGAAAATGTCACAAAGTCAACTGGATCAAGTGAGCAATTTTATGATTGAATTTTGTTCAGGTCGTTTAATGGACTAATCCTAATGATTTTCGGTTCACGAGAGCTAGTGCAACGGATGCAATAGTCTTTGAAGTACCACATTTTTGGAGAAATTTCGGCTCGTTAGCACGATACAACATGTGTGTGTACAAGTGTCCAATTTTATGGTAGCATATTGTTCAGGGCGTGTTACATAAGCGGAAAAGTTAGTTTTAATCTTTGAAACCGTTTATTTTCATTTTAATTTGAATAAAATACATATTTTTCTGTCTGAATTGATAAAATTGGCAACGATGGACGAAATTCAAGCCTCATCGTTCATCGTATCTTATTAATATTATGCTGACCGTGTTGTTCGTAATTATATTATGTCTTCAACATCTTTTTTTTAATTTCCTCTTATATACAATGTTTGTGAAACTAAACCCATATTTTACTGAAGCAATTATAAACAAACAAGCAGATTTAATGTTGTGGGTACTGTCGTGGTGTTTAAATTATAAAAACTGTAAATATTTTATATTGTTTATAAATGAAAACATATAGATCGTTTCAAAATACGTCTTTATTGGTGATTGTTTATGACTAATGATTGTATACAGTGTGTTCATTATGTAATACATAAATTGATCATTAGCTAAATAAATAGATGAAAAAATCCGAAAACAGGATAAATTTTCATTTCAATTTATTATTTTCAAACAAATAATCTTTAATGTCAGAAAAAGTGTTTTTAAGGAAACACCTTCTTTTTTTCCAATTTGCCAATTACCCTAGCTGAGCTGATTCCAAAAATGTATCGGATGTTGATTCAAATTGGTACAAGGTGAATAAAAACGCAAAAGTTGTTTGTTATTTTAACATTGTATCTATCCACTTTCATGAGTAAATAACCCTAGCCTCTGGACTAAACGTAAAAGTTTTAAAAATAGTTCTTGTCATTTGTTCTTCCCTTTGACGTTAAAAACTGTCATAAATATCCAAGTAGTTCGTTCCAAGAAATTTCGTCTTGACTTACTACCTGCAAATCGACAATAATCTCTGAAAGATATATTAACTTTACCAACAAATGAATAACTAATTACCTCTAATTAACCTAAATGTAAAGTAGAGACACCTATGATCGATATAAAAAAAAACAAGACATACCTAAATCTCAACACTGTCATTGTAACATTTATTCTCAAGTAATACATTTGTTGTTGAAAAACCACGTTTTTTTCAAACAAATACCACAACTTTACATGATGTTAGAATCAATAAAGCTAGAGATACAGAATAATTGGAGTATCAAAGATAAAAAAATAAGTGAGAAAATAGATATGAGCAACGCAGAGAATCTGCAATAAAGCTACTAGCTAACTTACAAATTGACTCGGACAAATCTACGAGCTGGAAAAAGTGGTTTAGCAGTTTTAGTGGTATGATACAGCTATTCAACTAAATAAAAAGCCAGGTGAAGTTCAAGCAGCAACATTCATGGCTGTGATAGGTCGCAAATGCGATCGAAATTTACAACAGTTTCAATCTAAACAATGCAGACAAAAATAACCAACAAATAATTATTAAAAATATATTGGAAGAGTATTTTGCTCCATTGACAAACACATCTTCCGGAAGATATGCATTTTTCAAGATAGAACAAAATGAAGACGAATAATTCAATGAGTTTCTGCCTGGAATAAAAACACAAGCTGGTAAATGTGAGTTTGGTTTGACGAAAAGCTGAAAGACAATAAAGTATTCGGTATTAAAACTAATCAAATAAGAGAAAAATTATTGACACAAGATAAACTAGACTTATCAAAAGCAATAACTATCTGCAAAACAAGCTAACAAACTACTAGACGTATTCTAAAGTGGAAGCAAAACTAATAAAGTATTAGTGACAAAAAAATAAAAATGCCAAAAACAAATAAAACAATAATATTTGACTGCAGAAATTGCGGCACGAACCTATACCCAGAGAATGCCCAGCTTTTAACCGTGTATCAATTGCCATAAAAACGGTCATTTTGCTAAAATGTGCCGTACCAAGGGATAATTAGTTATACAGAGAGATCTGGGCGAAGTAGAGCTAACATACAAGATAAAAAATTAAAAAAAAAACAAATATTATATTCAAAGTAGATAAAGAAAAAGTTACACCGATCCTAGGAATCGATATCTGTGATAAATTGAGACATCGCAAGAGTCAAAACACTGAAGGTAATCAAAGTACAGATCATCTATTTGAAGGTTTGGGCTGTTACAGTATGATATCGATTTCAAGAAGAATTCCACATGCTATAAGAGATGAGGTGAACCAAGAACTTGGCAAAATAGTGAAGCTGAATGTTATAAAGTCAGGGACAGAGCCCACTCCTGCTGTAAGTCCAATGGTAGTCATCTGACAAAAAGGTAAATTAAGAATCTGTTTAGATCAATCAGACGTAGACAAAAATATTCTGAGATGTCAATTTCCATTCACTACTATAGACGAGATTTCAACCAATATCAAAGATTCTAAAATTTTTGCACAATTTGATTTCACAAAAGGATTTAGGCAAATTTAGCTGTCAGAGAGAACACAAAAAATATTAACGTTTGCTATCCCATGGGGAAGATAATCATTTATGTGACTTCCCTTTGGAGTATCGTCTGCACCTGAAATATTTCTAGAAATTTTAACAAATTTGATAAGTAAATTAAGAAATATGAAGGTATTCATCGATGACATATTCATTCATGCAAAAACTAGAGAACCACTACATAAAACTGTTAATGAAGTTATTGAAGTACTGAAGAAATCAGGCTAAACCATAGCAAAAATAAGTGTACTTTTGAAACAAAAACAATAAAATTTTTAGTACACATCATTTCAGCCAATGGATTAGAAGCAAACCCAAATATGGTAGCAGGTATGCAAGCAAATGAAATGCCAAAAAACAAAACAGAAATACAGAGACAAAAACACTAGTTTCACATGAGAAATACATCAAGAAAAATCTCTGACGCAAACAAACCGTAGGCGCAAGCCTAAAAAATCTTGGTACTACACTTGTTCAAGAGAGAAAACCAATTGCTTATGGAGGTAGAACTTTGACCAAATCTGAACAGAATTATCTACAGATTGAAAAAGAAGCGCTCGCTATACTGGTTGGATGCAACAAATTCCATGAATATATCTATGGTAAAGAGTTGACAGTGGAATCAGGCCATAAACCATTTTCAAGAAGAACATACAATCCGCTTCTGCTAGGTTATAACGCAGAATGTTTAATATTACACCATACTCACCAAGAGTCATCTTTAAAAAGAGGTCAGAAATAACCTTAGCAGATGTTCTTAGTCGAGACTGCGATGTATCTATTCAGAAATACGAACAAGAAGAAGATTCAAAAGTTGCAGTTATATTTCCAAATGTCATTAGATCCTGAAGAAGAACTAATCAAAGATACAAAAGAAGATCCATATTTACAGTTACTCCTAAGACAATAATGCAATGAACTTCTAACGGAACTACACATTATTGTAACTTCAAAGAAGAAATAAGCTATAGTAAAGGAATACTTTTCAAAGGTGACAAAATTGTAGTGCCAAAATCACAAATTCCGAAAATGCTAAAGAACATTCATCAAAGATAAAATTAACTGACGATGATATTGATTTATCGAAACAATTGTCAATTTTTTAGAATTTTCAACAATTTTCATCATATTGTGAAATTAGCTAGAAACAGTGAGTTTCATCTAAAACACTAAAATGATGATATATTAAAATTCATCAGAAATTGCTTTGTGTGCGAAAAAATCATACCATATTAGTCAAAAAAATCCCCACACAATAGTCACATCAGACTTATTCGAACTGAAAGAAAAAACTTACATAGTAATTAATATGCGACAGTTACTCTGGATACTTAGATTTTCAACAGCTGAAAAGTAAGTCATCATATGAAGTTATCGAACAACTTAAAAAATGGTTTACTGCTCATTGTTACAAACTGATGAAAATAAAGTATTGAAATATGTATTGATTGATAGGTAAATACTCGCAAATTTTCATTCAGAATAAATGACTGATTTATAAACCGGTGTGGACTTATAGCTTGCAACTATGGGCATATACCAAAAAAAAGCAATTCTAGATGCTTAGAAACTTTCCAGAATCGAATATTAAGGAATATTGCAGGTGTTCCTTGGTATATTCAGAACGACGATTTACATAGAGACCTCCAAGTGGAAAATATCCCAGATGAAATTTAAAAAGTAGCCATAAGACATGAAGAGAGGCTCTATAAATATCCGAACCAGCTTCTACACAACCAACTACAGATACGATGACTCAAAATAACTAAACCGTTTGAGCTTGTGTTAGTCAATACGGTGCTGTGTAATCACAAAAAAGAAGTGAGCAAATTACGTCAAAAATTAAGATGGACCACAGGCAACATATAAAATACAAACTGTTAGGAGTTTAGGCAAAAGTTTTGAGAACTCTTTTAGATTAGGTGCATTATCATTGTTTAATAATAAAAATATATTTGGTAAAATGGATTTCGGAGGTCACATAGATTTTCAAATATCAAAAACTCTATTTATAAAAGTCATAACTATTATTAAAAGAAGGGAATTTCAATACCCAAATACTCACTTGCAGAAGAAACTCTGTCCATACATTGTATGTATATATTAGCAAAAAATCATATCCTTAAATATATTTTGAACTTACACAAAAGAATCTTCAAAATATTTCTCACATTTTTACTATTTATACAAATTAAATCACTCACACTCACTAGCAAAAACACTTGCTACTATTCACATTTCTCGTTTTTTTGGACACTCTGTATAAAAAACCTAACGTAAAATAAACACGTTTGATACGGATGAGAAAAATTCCAAGATTTCTTTGAACGTTAGAATGGAACTTTCATTTGGACGATCTACATTGAGATCGAGACTTTTTCGTCTTCAGTATGAACAGTGACGTAAGAAACAAGCAACGGTCCTGAGTACAGTGAATTCACGCCAATGTATTTATTACTGATCTCTACAATTATCACTTAAAAAGACAGTTTAAAAGTGGAGAACTCCCTAGATTTATCTGTTCATTGACGACTTCATATTGTGGGTTTCTTAAGTGTCTTCTAATTTCCAATTCATTAAGGAAATCCAGTTCTTGTTTCTTATCACAACTATGTAGTACTTCAAGTTCTGTGTTAGGTGTCAATGAATGATTGGTGTCAAGTAGATGTCTGGCGTAGTGGGATACATCTGGTTGTTTTAATCTGTATGCTCGTAAGTGTTCACTGTATCGGATTTCAAAATTTCTAAGGGTCTGGCCCAAATAGACAGCATTACATTCTGGACATTTAAGTTTATATATACCAGATTTCATTATTGGTGATATTATTGTTTCTATATTTAACAATTTTGTACCTATGTTACTTCCTGTTTTTGTTGCTAAAGTTATTATCTTTGAAATATTATTAGAAATATTTGTATGTATGTAATGGTTTTATGAGTTTTTATTTCTTTAGTTTGTTTAGGAAATATTAGTTGTAATGCCACTTTTTCCTCTTTTTTACTAATTAGTTTATTTATCATATGTAATGGGTAACCGTTGGATGTTGCTATTTGTTTAATTGTGTTAATCTCTTTATCAAAATTACATTTGTTCATAGGAACTGAAAATGCTCTATGTATCATTGAATTATATGCCACTAGTTTATCGGACATGGGATGATTGGAACTGTATGGAATAGTCACATCAGTGTGTGCTGGTTTTCGGTGAATCGAATAATCAAGTGCATTATTAACTCTTTGAATTTTTAAATCAAAAAATGTGATTGAACTATTTTCTTCAACTTCTAATATTGATTTTTGGGTGTAAATTATTAATCTGGTTGAAAAATATATCTAATTGTCGTTCACTACCCATAAAACAAGCTAATATGTCATCTACATATCTATACCAAAATAAAACATTTTTTGAAATATTACTTTCAAAGATATTTCTTTCTAAACTGTCCATAAAAATGTTTGCCAAAATTGGCGATATAGAGCTTCACATTGCTAAACCTTCATTTTGAATATATATCTTATTGCCAAAAGTGAAATAATTCTGAATAATACATACATCAAATAAATTAAGTATATCTGATATTATTCCTGGATTAATATTTTTATCTTCTAGTAACTTTCTTACAAGTATTAGATATTCTTTAGGAAGAATTTTAGTGAACATATTGGTAACATCAAATGAAATAAGCTTCGAGCTATCTTGCAAGTTGAATGTTTTTAATTTTTTGATCAGTTCCATTGAATTTCTAATAGATGATATTTATGCAATATCGAAACAATTGTCAATTTTTCAGAATTTTTAACATTTTTCAATAAACTGTGGAGTTGACTAGAAACAGTAAGTTTCATGTATAACACTAATATGAGTAGATTCCACAAAGTAAGGGTTGAGACAGTTGACTTCATTAAGTCATTTATCAATTTCTGATTCTTTCATCATCATTATATTTTAATACAAGAAGATATTCACCAATTATACGTAAATAATAACTTGGTTTATATTGTGAAATATAACTCTCTTTATCTTTAGGATCTTCATTATTCCTTATATCAGCAATCTAATCGATTAAAAGCTTAAAACTGGTAAGCGTGTGACAATCATTTGATAATTATACTTATTTTTATCTCTTCTCTACCACCCAAACATTTTTAGAATCGGCGGAACATGTCGGAAGCTTTATCGTTAGGATTTCACACGATCCTCGGTAAACAAGTTGTAACAACATATTTTACGAAGGGCAGAGGATACACTTTCAAGATATTGATTGCAACATTATTCGGTTAATTATTTCAAAAGTTCAATTGATTATACAGTGTGTCCGAGGATGGGATGACAAGAGGAAAAACTGTTCTATTTTCAGTTTTACTGAAAAATGTTATTCTTTATAAAAAGAATAAGAATCCTATAAAATGAAATAGATTTTTCAAAACATGCCACATTTCATATTGAATTTTATGTAAGACCCTAAGAATTTTTGCATTAAGTTCGAAAATATAATAATAATCTAGTGAGTGAATTTTGCTGTGTAGCTTTCAACTTGGGTGAATACTTCCTGATTTAACGCCTCCTCTAGAAAATGAGGTCCGATTATATTCGATCTCGTAATACAGCACACCAAAAATTTACCTTTTTAGCAAATTGATCTCACTAAATTAGATCTATTAATGGCTTTAGAACTGACTTTAAATATGTTTTCTATTGATTACGTGACAAATATCAAACTTGGCTGTAGGGAATCCTAATACCATTTGAAAGAGGATCGTTTATTGTATCGGATAGGATAAAAAAATACCGGGTGTTCCATTTAAGATAAGCATGTTATTCAAGTTAGCAGGAGTCCATAATATTTCGTACTTTTTGGAACATCCTGTACATTTATACATAATTCTAAATTTTGCAAATAGTAGCCCAAAGGTTTTAAATCAACTGATCCCAGGCAATTTTTTTATTACATCCCGTTTTACCGTTACTCTTTTTTTGTAACACACTGTATTTCGAGAAAAACCAAGAAATATCGAAAACCAAAAGTGGTAGGTATAGGGAATCCTTAAGAAACAGACATTATTACTTTTCCGCCCAACCTATCTAATATGCGATTTACCACAAAAAAAGTTGGAATTTTGAAAATTATTTTTGAGTTATTTTTACGTTTTCCATCAACAACAACACGAAAAAACGGTTTTTAGAAAAATAAACGGTTTTAAAGATTAAAACTAACTTTTCCGCATCTGTGGCCCTGAACAATATTCTATCATAAAATTGTTACTTGTATACACTTCGGGGGATGTATCGTGCTAACAAACCGAAATTTCTCCAAAAATATCCAAAAATTTAGTATATCTGGATTTATAGGACCCGCTGTACTCGCTCTAGTCAACTGAAAATCAATAGGGTACATCTGTGAGACACCTTGAACAATATTCAATCATAAAATTGATCAACCGTTTACTCTCTGGAGGTCGTATCGTGCTAACAAACTGAAAATTCTCCAAAAATGACAAAAATTTGGTACTTCAAGTACCATAGCACCTGTTGTACTGGCTTTAGTGAGCTGAATATCAATAGGATTCATCTTTGAGACGCTCTGAATAATAACCAAACATAAAATTGGTCACTTATATATACTCCGGAGGCTGTATCGTGCTACTAACTGAAACAAAAATATCGTACTTTGTGTACTGTAGCACCTGTTGTATTGGCTCTGGTGAGCTGGAAATCAATAGGGTTCATCAGTGAGACGCCCTGAATAATATTCAATCATAAAATTAGTTACTTGTTGAACTCCGGAGGCTGTATCGTGCTAACAAACTGAAATTTCTCAAAAAATGACAAAATGTCGTACTTCAAGTACCATAGCACCCGTTGTACTGGCTTTGGTGAACTGAAAATCAATAAGGTCCATCTGTGACATGTCCTTAACAATATTCAATCATAAATTTGCTGACTTATTGCACTCCGGAGGCTGTATCGTACTAACAAGACATCTAAGGAAAAGTGGCCGACGACAACGACGACGACGACGACGACGACGACGACATACACACAGGATTTTTTTTCTAAAAACCGTTTTTTCGTGTTGTTGTTGATGGAAAACGTAAAAATAACTCGAATTTTTTTTTCAAAATTCCAACTTATTTTGGGGTAAACCAATACTTTTCTCGCATATTGAAAGGTTAGGCGGAAAAGTAAAATCCTATGTGTATGTCGTCGTCGTCGTCGTTGTCGTCGGCCACTTTTCGTTACATGTCTTGTTAATACGATTCAGCCTCCGGAGTGCAACAAGTCACCAATTTTATGATTGAATCTTGTTCAGCATATCTCACGGATGAAACCTATTGACTTTCATCTTACCAGAGCCAGTACAACGGGTGCTATGGTACTTGTAGTACGACATTTTGTAATTTTTTGAGAAATTTCAGTTTGTTAGCACGATACAGCCTCCGGAGATCAACAAGTCACCAATTTAATGATTGAATATTATTCAGAACATCTCACAGATGAACCCTATTGATTTTTAGCTCACCACAGCCAGTACAACAGGTGATATGGTACTTTTAGTACGACATTTTTGTCATTTTTGGAAAAATTTCAGTTTGTTAGCACGATACAGCCTCCGGAGATCAACAAGTGACCAATTTTATGATTGAATATTATTCAGAACATCTCACAGATAAGCCCTATTGATTTTTAGCTCACCACAGCCAGTACAACAGGTGCTATAGTACTTTAAGTACGATATTTTTGTCATTATTGGAGAATTTTCAGTTTGTTAGCACGATACAGCCTCCAACGTGTATATAAGTGACCGATTTTATGATTGAATATTATTCAGGGCGTCTTATAGATGGACCCTACTGATTTTTAACTCACCAGAGCTAGTACAACGGGTGCTACGGTACCTGAAGTGCCACATTTTCCATCCTTTTTGGAGAAATTTCGGATTGTTAGTACGATACAGCCTCCGGAGTGTATACAAGTGGCCAATTTTATAATTGGATATTTTTCAAGGTCTCTCATTCAAGGTGTCTCACAGAAGTACCCTATTGATTTTCAGCTGACTATAGCGAGTACAGCGGGTCCTATAAATCCAGATATACTGCATTTTTTATGGTTACTTTTGGAGACATTTCGGTTTGTTAGCACGATACGTCCCTCAAATGTACAAGTGACACTTTTATGAGAGAATATTATTCAGGGCATCTCACAGATGCGGAAAAGTCAGTCTTAGTCTTTAAAACCGTTTATTTTACATAATTTTCACTTTGAGAGATTTTATATATTTAGATTTTATGTGTCTATTTTGGTAATATACTAGGAATATTATTCACTGCTTTTGATGGAAAGATAGATTGCTAGTAACTACAAGAACAATATTTGAAACCGGAAAATGTACTAATATTGTTAATACTATTGGGAATATAGGCACTATAATGTTTGCCAGAGTATTTCAAAATATATATCTTGACCATCTTCAGAGGAAATAATTTTGCTGTTGATGTTCCGCAGACAAGTTTTCCAAAAACTCAAGTGAATCATCGATGCCTATGTTACCGCTAATGAAATTTTACTAATAAGACTCGATCAAACAAACTTTTTTGTTTTGTTTCTACCTATATTAATCGCCCATTTCCTTTTCTTTTCTTTACTTTTTTTATTGTATACTCTTATAAATTCCTGTAATTTGTTGATTAATAAATACTACTACTACTACCTCTTCTATTGCTTTTTATAAGTTTTTGTATTAAATTTGCTACTTTGGTTAAATTTTCAGCAACTCTATTATTTTTTTATTAATATTTAATCTTTTATTGTGTTTTATATCAGTAGATATAAAAAATAAATTCATACATGAATATGCACGTGTTAGTTTGTGATTTTAATTATATATATATATATATTATAAATATTCATGAAAAAAGCGGTTTTTCTATTATAAATCATATTAAGTGCGTTTATATATTTGATAATTGTCCGTATGCATTCTTTTTATTTGTTTACATTACACCTTTGTTTATACTAAAATCATGCTTATGTTGAAATTAAATACTGCTTGTTTTGATTGTTATATTTAATTATTTGTTAATTAATTTTAATGATATTTTATATACGTTTAATATATATAAATAATTAATTGAGTGAAATAAATTATGATGAAAACTAAGCACCAGATATTAATGTAAACATGTGTCGACAATTAATTAATTAGGTAATTAAAATAATCACAACTAATTTTAATAAATACTGGGGAAACGTAGAGTACTGGAAGCACACGGGATGCAAATTTTTAAATTTTTTTGTTACTTCAAAGGTTTTACATATAATTTTTATAAAAATCATACAAATTTGGGTTCAATCAATGTTTATTGGAAATGGATTTTAGGAACATAAAAACATGATTTTTTCTAGTAAATTTTTAATCTAGTACTCTGTAGCTGACCAAAATAATGTTACTTGTTAACATATCAAAATTGAAAATTTTTTGTCATTTTCTACAAATTTCAGGAGTTTTGGTTCCCATTGTAAGAAATTATATTCAGACAATATTATTTTTATAATATTAGAGGATGAAGAAGCCTCTGTAAAATTAAATAAGTATTTCCAAAGCAATGTTTACAATAATATGATTGTTACTTATGCGATATTTATTTTAGGTTTTCGAATAAAGTGACAGGTACAAAATAACTGTTAATCTTTGGACCGATAATACAAACCGGAGATAAGACCACTCCAGATATCTCAGCAACGGACTTTTCTTTTTTTATTCTCTCGACTCGCTTCGAAATGCGCGTCAAAAATTAATTTATTAATCGATCTAACTTATCATTTTCCTTCCTATAATCAACTCGGCTTATGGGGTCGTCTTATAAATAGACCACGATATCATTGGATTATCTTCTGTAAAAAGAAAATGCCTAATTAGATTTCAATAAAAACACTTGACGGATATCCTATGATTATATCTACAATGCGGTCACAGCATTAGCCAGCGAAACCACAAACTATCTGGTAGCGTTAATTACTGAATACTCTGGTTTTTAAATTAAGTACACTCTTTTGTGTTTGAACCCCCACAGTTTCAAAAGATAACGAATTTTATAATGAATTGATAATTAGTTGCTTTGGGTTATGTGTGGTATGTGATTTTTTCTCACTTATCTCAGTTTTGGAATCTCACGATATAAAAATAAAATCGAAAGTTGACGTGGATGAATTTTTAGAATAATGGCATACTATTATTAATTAGAAATACAAAATCAATTATGTGGACCAAAAAACCACCCTAAACTCTATTTTATACACCGATGACTTAGTAATCTTAGCGGAAACAGAAGAGGACTTACAGAGAGGAATATATCTATACCTACTCTACAAACAATGTGTCAAAAATACATGAAAATATCAGCAAGCAAAACGAAAACCATGGCGTTCTCAGGTAAATATCCAGTCAGGACAAAGATAGTCATGAATGAAATAGTATTGGAATAGGCAAAACACTCAAAGACGTAGAAGGAAAACTTAATAATTTCTCACATATGTGCGGAACTATCAGCAGAACATTAAAGAATAAAGCAAGAAAATATACATAAATGAAATTTCATAAGACGATAGCTGCACCAACTCTCTTATATGGTAGTGAAACATGGGCAACAACGAAGATAGAAGAAAGTAGAATACAAGCAGAACAAAAGAAGTTTTTAAGAAGAGTGAAAGGTTGCAGAAAACTGGACAGACTAAGACATAGATATAAGAACGAAATTAAACATATTCAATACAAACGAGAAAATAAAAGTAAGTGGAAAGAACACGTAGAACGGATGAACGAGAAGATGATACCAACCAAAGTCAGGAAAAAGAGATATTGGAGGGCCAAGAAAAAGATGGGTATCGTAACCTAAAACCTTAAATGAAGAAAAAGAAGAATATCAATTTTCATGTATTTATTACTATTTATAGATACCAGAAAATATGTTAGCATGCATATTTTTTGATAAAAGATACTTTTTCTCCTTCTGTTTTTTTTTCGCATTGTTCTCATTTCGGCGTTTTTCCCTTTACAAACCTATTTCGCTTATTTTATCTATTCATTTTCTTCTGGACCTCCATTTTCGTTTTTTAACTGAATTTCCTGCTTCCGTTATTTTTTTTGTAATTCTATCGGTCTTCATTCTAATAACATATATATATATATATATATATATAACATAACTAAAAGAACCTGGCAGACATTGTCCTGTCAAACATTGGTTACTGCTCACTTGCTATGGCACTTTTCCACACGGAAATTTTAGTTGTAATGCCATTATTTCCACTTTTTGATTAATTAGTTTATTTATCATATGTAATGGATAACCGTTGGATGTTGCTATTTGTTTAATTGTATTAATTTCTCAATCAAAATTACATTCGTTCATAGGAACTGAAAAAGCTCTATGTATAATTGAATTATAAGCTGCTAATTTATGTGATATGGAATAGTCACATCAGTGTGTGTTGAACTGTCCGTAAAAATGTTTGCCAAAATTGGCGATATAGGGCTTCCCATTGGTAAACCTTCATTTTTAATATATATCTTATTGTCAAAAGTGAAATAATTCTGATTTATACATACATCAAATACATTAAGTGTATCTGATATAAATCCTGGATTAATCTTTTTATCTTCTAGTAATTTTCTTAGAAGTATTAGACATTTTTTAGGAGAAATTTTTGGAACATATTGGTAACATCAAATGAAATGTGTTCAGATTTATCTTGTAATTAGAAGGTTTTTAATTTTTTTATTAGTTTTATTGAATTTTTAATTGAGTATTTAGATAGATATCAGTAATTATTAAGTATATTGTTAAGTTTTTTGCTATTATATTATTAGGAGTATTAACATAAGAAACTAAAGATCTAATTGGTTTCGATATTTCACGTAATTTAACGGTTCCATATAATTGTGGAGATTAAGGACTTTTATTACCGATGTATCTATTTCTTTTACATTATAAGAAAACTTTTTTGTTGGGTCTACTCTAAGAATTTGCACATCGCTAGATTCTATACAGTTATATATTTTTGAATTATAATCTTCCGTTTTTAATATGACAGTGGCGTTTCCCTTGTCATATTTTGTGATTGTTAGGTCAGTATTTTCTACTTTCTTTTTGATTGAATTTATAACTGTAATATCATTTTTTGTTTGTCCTTTAACCTTTGATTTTTGATTAAATTGGCAATTTATAATTTCTCAGAAAGAAAATTATTTGAATTAGGTTTTAAAGCTATTTCTGAGGCTAATATTTGTTTAATATTATTCGTAAATGTTGGTGATATGTTGTACTTTAAACCTTTATCTAAAAATTCTAATTTACTATTTGTAAAATCAGTGGTTGAAAGGTTTTAAATCGTGGTGCAAAGTGTGTTGTTATTTAAGTACCCACAGTTTCATGATATTTAGCTTATTAAATTCTATGTTGTGTGTTTTCAAGTTTTTGTTCTTGTTTTTTAAATTTCTTGTGCTTCATCGTGCTGATACTTTCCCTTATTTTGTCATCAAAACAGTAAACTTCTACTGGATGTAATTGGAACGTGAGTTCAGAATGTACAACTTTTATGTAGTTATCTAGGGAGTATCTTATTTTAAACAATTTTTTACATTCTTTGTTAAGCCATACTCGTTGAGCACATTTTATAGCTTTTTATGCTTGAGGTATTTTAGTATAGCATTTTATATTTACATAATTTGGTATTACTTCTTTTCTAAGGCAGTCTTGGTTACACCAAATGTTTTGTCATGCTCAACATTTTTGTAGTGACTTCGGGTACAGTCGCGTCAAATCTTTGTGGAATATTCATTGAAATGAAATTATTTGTTTGTAGATAATATCTCAATATATTGATAAAATGTTAAAAATTTGACAATTGTTTCGATACTAAAGACTATAGACTATAAAATATTAGGGTCTTTCATTAAAAATAACGCAGAAAGTATTGGGTGTGAGTATCAGTTCATCCGGTATTAACAAGTACGCGATGAGTTGCAAGAAAACCAGAATAATACAAAATTATCTTAGCATTAAAAAATTAACCCTCAGCTGTTAATTTTAAATAATATACGGTAACGGTTTCGTTGAGTTTTTGCCATTTTCTTAAAGTACCTTGTAGAAGAGAAACCCTATAGTGATGAAATATGAAAAAAAAGCAATATTGAAATTAAAATTAATATATATATATATATATATATATATATATATATATATACATATATATCTTAAAAGATATCTTTAATATGCTGTGAATTTATTAGACACCCTGTATATTACAAAATAATTTTAAAGTGCGAACCTCTTGACTCTCTATTACTCTAAAGCTTTTTTTGTATTTTTCAAGACAATTGAGTTATTGAGCTTTAATTGTAATAAAAACTGAAAAATCCTTAAAATAGTTTGTTGCAACAACATCTACAGGATGTTTCGGGACTTGATGCAAAAAATTCGAAAGAGAGTAGATGACGTGAAAATAATTCTGTGACATAAAAAAATTTCCTCATACGGCCCCTTGTTTCTGAGTTATAGGCCTTTAAAGTTGCGAAATCAGAACTTATATTTAAGTATGTTTTCTGATTTATACATTGGAATATTATGAATGGACGTATGTCCATGTAGTGAAGGCCAGGGGCGGCTCATGCCCAATGGTTAATAATCCGTAACTTTTACAGGGACAAACTGTACAATCTAAAGATAGCAAACATGAATTTCAATCGATTTTTCAACAAAAAGGTAGGGTAGACCGGGGATAAAAGTGCCACGGGGAAAAAGTGCCCCTTGCCGCCATTTTTTTAAATTAAACGAAACGCATGCGACGCCAACATTACAAGGTCATGTCTCTACCGCTTCCTGTCGAGCACATGCATTTAGTGTCGAAGTAGTCGTGTAAGCGAGAGGACATATCATTTTTAATTTGTGCGCTACGTAGTAAATAATTTGTTGTTGTCTAATTTTTGTTGTGCAACAGTTAGTTTTCATCGAATTTGAAGCAGGTAAGTTTGCTCTGATACATTTTTTATTCTTTTTTGTTGCAGTGCTGTCAAATCTTCAAATATTTCAGATATTTTTTTTGTTATGAGCAATAGTATTGGAATGAACCAGTTGGGCTTAAAAGTGCCACGTACGTTTTATGTGGCACTTTTTACCCCACTATGGAGAATGAAGCGTTGTTTTACTTCTTTTGAATTTTTTAATTATTGAAACTCATTATTGAATCAGATGTTTTTTTTTCAGAATGCGAAATTACACCAGGAAAACTGCGCGGGGGCAAGCTTCTTTAGAAGAAATGCATCGTGCAGCTGATCTTGTTACAAAAAATGGACAGTCCATAAGGTCAGTAGCCAAAGCTCTTGGGATATGTAGAGTGTCTTTAAACAGATTGATACAACGCCGTAACACCGATCCAAACACGACCTTTGGCTATAGATCAGCACGTAGGGTTTTTAATGACGAGGAAGAAACAGCACTTAATGAATATTTGACACAGTCTGCACAAATATACTTCGGTTTAACCCCAAAAGAGGTGCGTCGTCTAGCATATGAGTGTGCAGTCCAATATAAAAAAGATATGCCAGGCTCATGGCGACATAACAAACAAGCAGGTGCTGACTGGTTTGCAGCGTTCTTAAAAAGAAATCCACGACTTTCCATTCGAACACCCGAAGCAACGAGTTTGGGAAGGGCAACATCTTTTAATAAAAAAAACGTAACTGATTTTTTCGACAAATTATATAATGTTTTGGAGCGCTACCCATTCAGTGCTTCCTCTATATGGAATACAGATGAAACAGGAGTTTCAACAGTCTTGAAACCTCCAAAGATTGTAGGAGTGAAAGGGTCAAGGCAAGTCGGTGCTCTTACTTCAGGTGAAAGGGGAACAAATATTACATTAACAACAGCAGTTTCTGCAAGTGGAGTTTGTATACCCCCTATGTTTTTATTTCCCCGAAAGAATTATAAAGATTATTTTATTCGGGGTGGACCACCTGACAGTGTTGGTACAGCAAACTCATCCGGTTGGATGACGGAAGATAGCTTTCTTATGTTCATGAAGCATTTCATTAAACATGTGAAACCGACAAAGCAATCACCAGTCCTTCTGTTATTGGACAACCATAATTCGCATTTGGCCATATCAGTTTTAAATTTGGCGAAAGATAATGGCGTTATTTTATTATCTTTTCCGCCACATTGCTCGCACCGTCTGCAGCCGTTGGATGTGGGTGTATACGGTCCATTCAAGAGATACCTGTCTTCTGCGCAAGATGCCTGGATGAGAAATAATGCCGGAAAGAATATCACAATTTATGATATTCCATCGATTGTCAATTCAGCTTACCCCCTAGCGATGTGTCCTAACAATATTATAAATGCTTTTAAAAAGAGTGGCATATTTCCTTATAATCGGGACGTATTCTCAGATATTGATTTTGCTCCAGCATATGTCACCGATCGGCCAGTTCCTCCTGACGGAAATTACAATCAGAGCAATCAACTTTTAGAGAATGACAAGCCGTCAAATATTCGAGAGCACATTCCTAACGACTATTCTCAACAAAACCTTCCTAGTGAAAATAGTCAACATAAAGAATGTACAAAGAACATAGGCAATACCGAAAATCCAGTAGCTGGACCATCTAACATTGATAATCGGCCAGGAAAACAAACATTTTCTCCACACATAGTAAAACCCCTTCCCAAGGCGGGACCTCGAATGGGATCGACAAAAGGCAGAAAACGTAGATATACAGCTGTGCTCACCGATACTCCAGAAAAGGACGCTCTAGAGAAGGAGCAAGCAACAAGATGTCAGAAAAAGATGAAACAAGTTAAGCAAAAGACAAAGCAAGTTAAAAGGAAAGTTTTCTCAAGCAAAAATAAGCATGACTCGGAGTCCTCAACCGATTCAGAAGATGACTGCCTTTGCCTAATATGTTGCGATTCATATTCACAGAGCTTACCTTCAGAGGAATGGGTGCAGTGTAGATCCTGCAAAGAATGGGCTCACGATAAATGTGTTACGGGTGACTCAAAATTGTTTATCTGCGTTAACTGTGACAGTGACATGGACTAATAAACTTTTTATTATTTAACTAAACTTTTGCTGTTCAGTTGTTCACGTTTTAAAAATGTCATGTACTTTTATTTGAACGCATTAAAAATCACCTTTACCTACGTATTATCTATTCTATCCTATCGTGGCACAACTTACCCCGTGGGCGTCACTTCCTACCCCATGTATGGGGTAAAAAGTGCCATCTACAGGAAACCATAAAAGGTGATATTACCGGTTTTTTTATTATGTTAAGTCTTTGTGTCATATAATTTTTGATAACTTAAAGTTAAAACCACTAAGAGGACAAAGAAGAAAAAAAAGTAATCTGCCAATTTTTTTTTTAAAACACATTTACCAAAAATGGCACTTTTATCCCCGGTCTACCCTACTCTTTTTTAACTCGATAAAATTTATGGTTTAGGAGGTATATAGATTTTTACATTGTTGTGCATGCCAAGGAAACCGTTCAACATAAAGAGACATTCTGAAGAAAATTATCATTAATTGTAATTATTTATTGAAAATACTTACATGAGGTATTAAAACACAATCAAACATTTCTAATTGACCTGCATACTGTCGAAGATCGTGTTACTTACATAAGGAAAACATTGAAATGTAGAAAAATTTAGTTGGTTAGCCTACAACTTATCAAATAAAAACAAAAACAAAAACTATAATAAATGTTCGAAGTAGGCACCTTTCACTTCTACACACTTCCGGAGTCTACGGAGAATATTTCTTTGAACGTGGAAAAGCATTCCAAGATTCTACCTTATAGCGTCACAATGGAAGTTTATTCTATCGATCATTGTGTTCCTTGTGTTTACCGGTGTTGCATATACCAAGCTTTTACGCCCCTCTTCAGTTCCTAAAGGTGGTCGGGGAAGTCCATTTTCATGGCCACCACGTTCCCCTGAATTAAATACAATGGATTCATTTTTTTCTTGCGGATATCTTAAAAGTTTGGTATATGCAACACCGGTAAACACAAGGAACGAAATGATCGATAAAATAAACGATATAAAAATCTACATATCTCCTAAACCATAAATTTTATCGAGCTAAACAATGAATACCTTTTTATTAAAAAATCGATTGAAAAATTAATTAGGCTATCTTTAGATTGCACAGATTGTCCCTGTAAAAGTTACGGATTATTAACCATAGGGCATGAGCCGCCCCTGGCCTTCAGATAGTTGTGTACAATTATTCCGTCCTACACCCTATATAGACATACATTATCATCCATTAAATATTCATAATGTTCAAATGTATAATTTAGAAAATATTCTTAAATATATTCTAATTTCGCAGCTTTAAAGGCCTATAACTCAGAAACGTATGAGAAATGTTTGTCATGTCCCAGTATTATTTTCACGTCATCTACTAACTCCCGGATTTTCAGCATCAAGTCCTGGAAGTATCTTTTGTATATGAAATTTGCCGACAAAAGTTGTTACATCATAATACAGCGTGTTTGAAGAATGCGTTACAATAAATAAAGTATGGATACAAAAAATATTTTGTGTATCAATTGGAATTACATAAGGACTTACACTTTTTTGCTTGTAACTTTTTTAAATCATTGAAGTCAGATCGAACTCGGACAATGTCGTTATCAGATTTGTCCTACAAAATTTGGTCGATTTGATAGCTGGAAAGGTTACAGGAAGTTTTGGATAATAATTTAGCCATGACTAGTTCCTAATTCTATGAATTACGTAATGTTTTGAAATACATCTTTTGAATAAAAAACATGACCTATAACAGAGTATTTTGAAAATTGGGGGTAGTGGAAGTAGAAATTTTTTGATCACATAAAGTTCCTGTCGATTACTCAACTAAAGTGTGTGGATATTGAACCATTGAATTTAGGCGGAAAAATTCTAAGAAATTGGACACTATGAAGATTCTAATAAATCTGGGGAAAACTCATGCGTCTAATCATGAACCACGAGCTCAAGTATTTGAGGGATGTTCGGAGAGCTCCCATGAGACGCGGACAACCTAAAAAACAACCAAAAGACAATAAACCAGCAAATAATTCCAGATCATAATGGAATAAAAATAATTATTTGAAGGGAAGGGATGAACCCAATCAGAAAGAGACGAACTCAGATAAACGAACACTCAATTAATGTCAATCACAAAATAGGTCACTTCTTGGTCTCTTATTAACCATTAGGTAAGCATCACATGAAAAGTAACGCCTATCATTCTGACAATATATAAAGGTCGGATGTCAATTTTTTTCTCCGTTGATGGGGTTTCAGAGCATGCTGATTCCGAATCCGTTTATACCTAATCTCTAGCACTTACCGTTCGTCCGCTGAAGCGTAAAACATCAGTAGCCAGTATATAAGACTAAGATTTTTTCATCAATATAACTACTCAGTTTCAACTTTTAATCAACTATCTACTCAATAAACCATCGCTACCCGTCGAATTTCTCAAACCAACTATTCTTCATAAAACTCACTCCGTAATTCAGCCTCTCTCAATCACATACTCAACCCTCCACCGAACGCGCACACAAACTTCAATCTAAAGACACCCAACCCCCGCCCTGCAGAGCAACGGTATCCTATATCAGGGCCCCATCTTGAATATCTCTATTATATCTAACTCTTAAAAAAACAAACAAACCCAAATAAAAGAACTTTCGAATCTCTCTCTCTCTCTCTCTCATCAATATTACCGAATCGTCTTTACATATCTAAAATTATGAATTTTCAACTAATCAGAAAAAGAACTCGGATAAACAACGAAGTGAGATAATTTAACTCTCGGGGAATGAGAAACCACTAAAGAAAGTTCAAAGTTGGTCTAACAAAAAAAATATTCGGTATATGAGCCACAATTACAGTGACCATCCAAAAGATAAGAAATCAGTATGATGGAAGGATTATGTGTGATGAAAGCATATTAAAACGAGAAATTGGGGGAGGCAGAATATTTACCCCATAAATATGGTAAAAAAGTTGAATATGTGGAAGAAATTAGTTTTTAAAAATTGGAGAGCAGATTGTTGGTAGGTATTCCTAAAGCTTTAAGCGGGTCCTATATAAAAAATGTTTATTACGAATCAGATATCCGCTTATAAATTTCGTATCAGATATGAGTATTTTGGTCAAACTTTAATCAAACAGGTTAAAATAAGGGGGGGAAATATTATTAATATCCAGGAATTTAATGTTTTTAGTAAGAATACAGGATATCTTGATGTGAGTCATAAGTAAATCTAATGAAAACATGATTATTTTCAATTCGTTAAGTTACAAATTCTTATCTTCAAACTTAGCGTAGGTGCAAGAGGAGAAGTAGATTTGTAGATATTTCTCATTAATTTTCTGAAGGTTTTTTTTTCTATTGAACGTCAAGGAGACTTGATAAAGCACGTCAGGAAGAACAACATTTTCAGCGTTTCCTTTTTCTTTTGGTATACTGTATGTTTAATCTATGATAATGAGTTAAACTTTCCTTGTTTTTGATAACTACTCCATAAAAATGTTACTAATAAATTCAAACGACAAAGAGAATTAACTAATAGAAGAAAATAACATTCCTTAGAGTTTTTACAATACAATCGTTAGTAGAATATTTCTTTGAGCTAAAGACTACATCTTGCTATTTTTCAAATTTTTTAATCATCTGAAATTTGAATCGATAATATTTTCATCTATTTCTCCTGCCAAAGAGAGCTGCTGCCAATATAACAAGTGATCATAACAAATTTAATGATGTGTGTTCTAAGATTTATTATACTCTCTTATTGATCGATATGCTGCACTTAAGCGAACTTGTGTTCAGGAGTTCCCTGGTTGGTATTCTCTAGAACTTAAAAATGTACTACATGACAAATTGCTCGGATGCTATGACGATAGATAAGAGAACATTATACACGGATAGATCGAAATCTTTCGTTAAAATTTGAGATCCCAGAGGACCGGTAGCGCCACTTACGGCTGGAGGATTGATTATAATTGGCGCGACGGTTCTTTTGAATGTAAAATTTATCGATTCGAGTTATTTAATAAGAGCTCCGATTCTTGAATCTATATTGGGGGAGAATCGAATAAAATTATCGAGTGACCTCGAATATTGTCCAATCAAATTTACCCATATTCGACTTCACTCGACAATTTCAAACAACTTCAATAAAACACAATTTGAACACAATAACGAGTATATTACATATTATGAAATTAAAAATCCATTAAAAAATATTACAACTACAATTAAAAAAACAACTAACGCAATAATATATACGGTGAAGCTTTTATTGTTGATCCATATCTGCTACCAACATAAACAGCTTCTGGTCGTCCAAAATGTATTCCACAAACTCTATAGGATGCACGAATTCTGTCAAGAGGTTTTTCTTATAAAATAAATGCTGTTTGTTCAAGCTTATTCAATTACCTTTATTTAAATATTGTAACAAAATATCCTCAAAAACAGTACACAATGTAAGATTTTTTCTATAAAACCAACGTTTTTAGCTATATATATATATATATATATATATATATATATATATTTGTTTATATATATATATATATTATATATATATATATATATATATATATATATATATATATATATATATATATTCGAGATCTTCTAATATTACTGACACAAATGTTGTGTTTGACTATCCTGCTGAATTCTGTTATATTTTCTCATGTTTCATTCAACACCTTTGCTCCCATGTTTCACATCTTTTCTTGGTTGTACCGTACCGATGACGGCTAATGAGCCAGAAACATGCATGTCAGTGGTTACCACTCTTTTCAGTAGCCCCTTCTTCTATTTGCGTGCAATACCCACTAATCTATTTGTTGCTTATTGTTCATATGTCACGCACTATTCGTACATCTTGTTATTATTTCATTAATCTGGGTCGGAAGTTTCAGACGGGAGTGTTATATGCACCTCCGTGTCTATGCTGGTTCTTGTCTCGAATATTCGAGATCTTCTAATATTACTGACACAAATGCAGTGTTTGACTATTCTGCTGAATTCTGTTATATTTTCTCATGTTCCATTCAACACCTTTGCTCCCATGTTTCACATATTTTCTTGGTTGTACCGTACCGATGACGGCTAATGAGCCAGAAACATGCATGTCTGCGGTTACCACTCTTTTCAGTAGCCCCTTCTTCTATTTGCGTGCAATACCCACTAATCTATTTGTTGCTTATTGTTCATATGTCACGCACTATTCGTACATCTTGTTATTATTTCATTAATCTGGGTCGGAAGTTTCAGACGGGAGTGTTATATGCACCTCCGTGTCTATGCTGGTTGTTGTCTCGAATATTCGAGATCTTCTAATATTACTGACACAAATGCTGTGTTTGACTATTCTGCTGAATTCTGTTATATTTTCTCATGTTCCATTCAACACCTTTGCTCCCATGTTTCACATATTTTCTTGGTTGTACCGTACCGATGACGGCTAATGAGCCAGAAACATGCATGTCTGCGGTTACCACTCCTTTCAGTAGCCCCTTCTTCTATTTGCGTGCAATACCCACTAATCTATTTGTTGCTTATTGTTCATATGTCACGCACTATTCGTACATCTTGTTATTATTTCATTAATCTGGGTCGGAAGTTTCAGACGGGAGTGTTATATGCACCTCCGTGTCTATGCTGGTTGTTGTCTCGAATATTCGAGATCTTCTAATATTACTGACACAAATGCTGTGTTTGACTATTCTGCTGAATTCTGTTATATTTTTTCATGTTCCATTCAACACCTTTGCTCCCATGTTTCACATATTTTCTTGGTTGTACCGTACCGATGACGGCTAATGAGCCAGAAACATGCATGTCTGCGGTTACCACTCTTTTCAGTAGCCCCTTCTTCTATTTGCGTGCAATACCCACGAATCTATTCGTTGCTTATTGTTCATATGTCACGCACTATTCGTACATCTTATATATATATATATATATATATATATATATATATATGTATATATATATATATATATATATATATATATATATATATATATATATATACATACAAATTTAGTTTGAAATAAGTGTATTTTTATATTCAGAAATATAACAATTAACATTAGGTAAAGTTTTAAGGTTCCCTT
The DNA here is from genome assembly GCA_963921935.1 of Galeruca laticollis. Taxonomy (NCBI): domain Eukaryota; kingdom Metazoa; phylum Arthropoda; class Insecta; order Coleoptera; family Chrysomelidae; genus Galeruca; species Galeruca laticollis. The sequence continues at coordinate 103,412,423 of OY998177.1, forward strand.
ACTTCCTTATTATTCGGGAAACGATGCATCTCAAATCCTTTTCTAGTAGAGTTAAATGAGTCTTTAATGTAGAACACAAACACCATTTTGATTGGAAATTTATTCATTACAAATAACACAAATGAAAATATATTGGAAGTCGGTCGAAGTAAACAAATACCAACGATAAGAGAACATTATGACAAATACACAAACTTGTCACTTGCCAGTTTGAGTTAACAGCGCCACATCTGGAGGATCAACTATTTTAGAAAGAACTGTCATTCTCTTTTAAGTTTACAGGGTATGGCTATGACTCGCGAATGTTATGCCAACTCAATGTCAGCATCTGTCAAATGAGTACTACGTTAGGTACGTATGTATGAGCATTCTATTCAGAAAAATGTAAAGGGTTTTATAATTCGCTTTTATTGAATTTTTTAACTAAAATAGAATTATATTATCCCTGTCTTTACAAGGAGAAGTGATTTGAATTTAGACTGGGAATTCTGTAGATTCCTGATTGGTCAGATCACAGCCGGTTTTAATTTGTTGGTAAAGTAAAATGTCAAATTAAAATACATACAATAGGGATCGAGACGGAACTATAGAGGCAGCACTTATGCCGAAAGTAGAGTGCCCTGGTGTTAAATAAGAAAAACATTGTGATGTAAACAGTATAATAAACAACCTACAAAATGCAAAAAATGAATAGATCTTTTTATTTTCTTTGCCAGGAAAAATTGTTGGTATGTAAGATGGGTGTAGGGGATTATCTGATTTTTGATTATTGACAAAATGAGCACTGCAAATTCTAGTATTTTTATTAGGTTCCCAATCCTCACGATGTTTTCTGAAAGGTAATTAAAAAACTTAAAGTGATTTGTTTTGTACAAATGTTTACTTTCTTCCCTTAATAGTATTTAATTATTTGAACTTATTATATAATATTAAAGTCAGCAAACACATAACTAGTTTTTTATTTTATATAATCAATGAAATCGTACAGAAAACAACATTTTATTCTCTCGATAATAATCTTCTATTCATGGAAAAAGAAAGTTAAGTACTTTTCTAATAGCTGCCAATTGTAGTATCATACTGATTATATACAAAATAATAGTTAACAAAATGTTTTAATTAGAACATTTTAATTACATATGGATTTTTACTGCATTTATTCATTTTTGACGTTTCAAGGTTATCCACACAGTGTTCAATGAATACAGAACGTTACTTTTGATGACGACATCACAAACATTTAATCAGTTTTAAAAAATGAATATTTAAAAACGGTGATTATACAAAACTACTAATACTACTAATAGTGTTTACATCACATTGTTTGTGTTTTTTCACGGCAGATGGCATAAACGTCATCTTTCTCGGTCCCTATAACCAATTGTATGACACTTAACATAAAATACTTCAACCTAGAATTGTAACTCTTTTGTTGTCAGCGGTGACTACAGTTTTGAGTGCCATCTGAAGTATGGCCGCAGGAACTATATTCATAGATACTACAGATAGAGGCAATAAACTACCTCGGAACCCGTCAAGTTGTAAGAGATATCCATCTAGGGGTGCTCATCTGAATTATTTGGACGGGTAATTCAGCGGGAATTTTAAAAAGTATACTGAGGAAGAATTTTATCATTTTTAACAATAAATCGACTGTTTACCAAAAGAACAAAAAATGCAGTGGATTATTAAAAAAGATAAATTATAACTGATAATAGTACTTCGCCAAATCAGAGTTGAACATACGAAAATATTTGGCAATAATTCAATCTCTTAATGATGCAGGATTTGGTGAAACAGTTGTAATTTATATTTTAATAAGCAGCTACAATCTTCGTTGTCTTGGTGAACAGTCATTTAATTTATAAAAAAAACTTGTAACATAGAATTTGTTTGTCTAGCAAAAATTATATGGTAAACCAGGAATAGTTTCAATAAAAAGAGTTTATGAAATTAAATATTTATTTAGTAATAATAACTACATTTTTATAACACATATTCACAACAAACTACATAACTAGATTATTTACCAAGTTTCCGCTATTTTTATTCTTGAAATTCATTTTGTGTTATTCCTTTAACTATGTTGTCTGGCATCTAGTTCAAAATAATTCAACAAGGAGGGTTCTGCATGAAATAGACTCATTTCTAGGGTCTTCTCTTTTTAAAGCGTTTCCTTCAAGATCAAAATTTGATATGAGCTGCTTTCATTATTGGATCAACAAATGTAGAATCCTTGTTAGAATTTATAAATTTTGAAAATTTTATATCAATTTCTCTTGAAATAGTATTAATTTTTTTACACCAGAAGTGGAGGCAACATTTGACTACGAATTTAATTAATAGAGTATCATTGTTTGTATGTTTCTCACAATTTATCAGGTTGAAAGAGAGTTGTTCCGACAGCTTTTTTGTAAAATTTTTGTTAGATTTTGTTTGTAACACAATCTTGGTATAAGATAGAACAACCTAAACAAAGATTCTGATACTAACACGGTGAAAAATGTACCAGATTTTGTTAATTTAGAATGTACTTGCCTTGCTTCTACAAAATCTGTATTTTGGTCATGACTCCTGTACAGAATATAATTCCGACAACATAAACATGAAACATTTTTCAACATTTTGCGAGCAATAAACCGAGCTATATATGTAACTATATTTCTACCCACTTGCGATTTGCGATGTAAAGCAACTGATGCTGGAATTGTTAATGTGCATAGCTCAGTTGAACTGGAGTTGACTGGAGATCCTTCACCTAATAAAAATTCTTTTAGATCTGTGAGAGCTCCGTTACGCTCATCTGGCTCATAATTGGTGTTTGGAGAATGCTTTGACATGAAATTATTAATCATCAAAGCCTTAAATGCTGGTACTACATGCTGCACACTTGGAGATACCTCTCTGTAAGCATAACTCCTTACAGCACCAAAACATTTTCCAGACTATCTTGTTGAAACCATCTTAACACAAAATTGTCTCTATTGCTTAAATATTTCGTTTTCAATTGAATAAAACCTTTAGTACTAAATATCAAGTTCATTAGTGATGGAACAGATTGCAATAGTTGTTTTTTACTATTAAAAAATTTCATTGTTTTCAATACAGTTAATTGTTTCTCCCAATAATTCTCATGTTCAGAATTATTCATTAAGGCTACTTTAAAGAGTTTATACTTGCTGGGGCAGTCTTTTGGCAGCAATTCAAACTATCAAACAGCTCATCCAGGAATAAAATCAAGTCTGCAGTATCAGCAGCTCTAGGTGGTAGATCAATATCAGCATCTGCAAAATTAAAGATAAACAATTATTATACCTAGGTATACATAATGCAATTTGATATTAACAAACAAAATAGAGATTCAGTAATAAAGCAAAACTGACATTAGCAACAATTCTATAAGAAAATTTTAAATTTTAACGCATGGCTAAAATTTGAATCCTATTCTTGACTATGTATAGACTAAAACATTTCTAATAGCGAAAACTTTGTCAAATATAACGGCATGCCGTTAATTTTTAACTACTTCATATAGGGTTGACCCTATTATCTGCTAAAATAATATCATACAAATATCATTATTATAGCTGACATATTCATTTTTAATGTTGCTATCAAGCAACCCATCCACTTGGATTGGTATAAAAATTATATAGGATTAAAAATAAAATTCTTACTCGAATCAATAATCCTCTTCATTAAGCTACCCAGCTGGTAACTGATAACTTGGGTACACATCTTCATCTTAATTTTTTTTATTTTTTCACGTACTACACGTCGGTTAGTCAATTTTGGACAAATTTTGAATTGTTCCATTGAATCAAGAAAATAAATTTTTTCAATTATGCTTTCATTTAGATATTTTCTTTTTTCCGTCCTGGAAGAAATGTGAAATCTTGGTCAGAATTTTATTCCTTATGTCTTTGAATAAATGGGGAACATCATATAAAGGTATGATTTCATGTCCATTGATGCTGAATCCAAACTTTTTTTCAGTACTATTTCTTAGACATTCTTCTTTGGCTTCCTTCTGCAACATATTTATTGCTGTACAATTTAGTGCCTTGGTCACACACTAGAGCTATAATCTCCAAATCAATTTTTTGACATTCCAATATGCAGTCTTTTATAAGATTTTTTGATCTTAAACTTTTGATAGGACCACTGCTGAATGTAAATAAAATTAGTTGCTTCCACTGTCTATACACTCCTTTCAACATAAATACATTTACGTCATCAGCTAGTTGGGGTGACCGTTTACTACCTAAATCTTCAAGGCCCTCAATAATGTTTTGTCTTGCATTGTAGTGGACATAGCTGGAAATGTACATTTCATCGAAGAGAATAATGAACATGTTATCTTTTCCTTTCATTACTGCGAAATATTAAATAAACGTTTATTTATTCCAGTTCCAAATGGTATTTTATTTATCAAGTTAGTAAGAGAATAGAGTCTAGAAGGAAGTGCAAAATTTTTTCTTAGTAATCGATAACCTCCTCTTGCTTTCATTATTGTTAAACACAGATTTTTTTCATCTAGTGTAAACCTTCTTCCTCTAGGTTTGATATGCGGCGTTCGGATTTGGGAGAGAATAAATTTATATACTGAGGGGTTTAGATGTTTTGCTATATCGTGAAAACTTCTTATTTTTCCTTATAATCAAGAATTCTTCTTGATAGTCTGCCCAATTTATTTGCAGACTGCACTACTCTACGATACAGGATTTTTTAAATGGACTTAAATGTGCCTGTCTTGTAAAGTCAATTTGGTTAAGGATACTTGTTGAAGTGGAAGCTGAAAATCACAACCCAATTAGTCTTTAACATTTGCAGGTATGTACAATGTCAATGTTTATATGGAGTTTGCTAACCGAATATTTATAAAAGGACTATTGAATCAATAGGTATTTAATGGTAACCCAACTTGTTTAAAGTTTACAATATTTTTATCTTATGAAGAATTTACTTCACTCAAGTAATTACTAGAAACTAGTCAAAATTTGGTATTGAATTCAGTTACCTTTGGGCAATTTGACAACTTGTCTCTCAGGTGTCCTTTCGTGAACTGCTTCAGCAACCACCGGAACACTCTCAGATTTGTTACTTTCTCCGAAAATAGCTTTGATGTCTACGATTTTACACTTCTTTGCTAGATCAGCTTCAGTGTGGTTTATTTCATCAGTTTCAACTGATTCCAAAATTTCTTCATTGGCTACAAAGAAAAGAAAGCTTTGTTTATGTCTTTAAATTCAACAATAGTACCCCATTTCTCCAACCATTTCCTAAAGTTAGATAAGGTAACGAAACACCTAACATGATCACTTTCATGTATTACTTGGTGTGTGGTGAAATGTGAATTGCATTTAAGAATTCCTAAATACGATTTAGGTATTACCTTACTCTAGGAAATGGTTGGTGAAATCAGGCATGCTTCAAAAAACTTGGACACAATCAAGAAATAGCGCATAGACAACTCCAATATTAGTAAATTAATATTTGTCTGTGGATGAGATAACCTACTAATTGGGTTTCGTTAAAAGAACTATTCGTGATTATACTTGTATTACTTCTATTAAATTTTTGTATATTCCCTTAGTTAGATCACACCTTGATTACTGTTTTTCTGTGTGGTCTCCTCATTACTTTTAGGAAACTCGTACATGTTCAAAATAACTTTATACACTATATTGCATTTGAGCTACATACATGTATATCAAGAGCTACGAATCTCCTCTCTTGAAAACCGTAGGAAACAGAAAGATCTCACATTACCCTTTAATATCATGAATGGTACATGTAACTCTCTTCAACGCGGACAATAAGGCAGAGTCGAACATTTCACAAACCTGTCCATATATATAATTATGCTTGCTACACATTTCTTCCTAGATCTATGAGACTCGCTAACTCTCTGGAAGATCTTACATTTTTTGATGTCCTATTTAATAAATTTGAAAGCTTTAATCTTGATTTATACGTTCAGTCATCTATATTTTACCAAATCATGATTTTTGTATATATTTTGTTTTAATAACTATTCATTGTAGTGTATTTGTCAACATTGTACAGTGCTATCCAAAAGTCCCCTCCGCCCCTCGTATCTTTGGAACCGCTACACTTACATTAATAAAATTTGGAGGGTGAAAATAAACTGTTGTAAACTTCTCTATGAATAGTAACAGGTGACGTAATAGTAATAGATGACGTCACAGTGCCACTCTGGCCAATAATTTTAAATAGGACCTTATGGCAAGTGATATCTCGTTTGACAGACATTGACATTTGCTACATAGCCATATTAATTTTGTTTGGGTTTAAATTAATTTTGACGGATAGATTAAATAAATACCAAAATTATTATTTCACATTTAAATATTGAAGATTTTTCAGTCCGCCTCTGGTAAGTTGTCAAAAAAACTGACGTTTTTAATTTAATAGTATTTGTTGCTTTGCAAAGTGTTTCTGAATAGCTTAAATATTTAATTTTATTATTGTTGTACTCAAGCGGACAAAGTAGCAGCTATCTCAATAATTGGTGAATCTAGAAAGAATATCCATGAAGCGGAACGTTTATTTAATGAGAGATACCCAGATCGCCATATCAAGAGAACTTATTTGAGAGAACTTCTTCACAAGTTTGAAGCAACAGGTAGTGTTCAAGATGCCAAACGATCTGGTCGACCAACATTTGGTGATGATAAAAAAATTGATATAGTTGCTGAAATGGTAGTAAACCCTACTTCTTCTTCAACTAAAGTTGCGTCTATCTGTGAAGTAAGTAAAAGTACAGTACAGAGAGTGTTGGCTAAAAATAAATTTCATCCATACAAGATAAAAACGGTGCACCACCTTTCGGATGACGACCCCGACAGAAGACTAGAATTCTGTGAATGTATGACAAATAAAATTAGTTAAAACCCACATTACACAAAAACAATTTGTTTTAGTGACGAAAGTACTTTTTGCCTCAATGGAAATGTGATACACAAAATGTAAAGTATTGGAGTGACACAAATCCTCACACCTTTCGTGAACAACATACCCAATTTCCAGAAAAAGTAAATGTTTGGGCAGGTATTTTGGGAAACCACATAGTTGGTCCTGTTTTCCTAAATTCAAATTTAAGCGGTGAAGTGTATCTGTAGATGTTACAAAATGCAATTGAGCCGGTAATTCTTGAAATTCTGGAAGATAATCAAGATGAATTCGGCCATCTGGAGATAACATTTCAACAAGATGGTGCTCCTGCACATTATTATGGTGCAGTAAGACCTGGATGAAGAATATCGAGGTAGCTGGATCGGCCGGCGAGATCCAATAGAATGGCCACCTCGGTCACCAGATCTAACACCATTAGATATTTTTCTATGGGGATACTTGAAATCCAAGGTTTATACTACGGCACCAGATAGCATTGGCGTTTTGAAAGAAAGAATTACTGAAGAATGCAATGCTATTTCAGCTGACACATTCGAACGAGTACGACAGGAGTTTACTAATAGGATGTATTACTGCCAGGAAGTAGACGGAGGACATTTCGAACACTTGCTATAAAAATCCATTGTTGATGTTTGATTAATTAAATTTAAAAAAATAATTTCAATAATTTTGGTATTTATTTAATTTATCCGTCAAGATTGATTTAAACTCAAACAAAATTAATATGGCTATGTAGCCAATGTCAATGCCTTTCAAACGAGATATCACTTGCCATAAGGTCCTATTTAAAATTATTGGCCAGAGTGGCACTGTGACGTCATCTATAACTATTACGTCACCTGTTACCATTCGTAGAGAAGTTTACAACACTTTATTTTCACCCTCCAAATTTTATTAATGTAAGTGTAGCCGTTCAAATGATACGAGGGGGGGAGGGGACTTTTGAATAGCACTGTATATTGTGTCTTAATAACTTTTCATTGTAGTGTATTTGTCTACATTGTATATTTTTCTCAGTGTTTTTATTCAATATATTGTAGAAGGGCTTGCCCGTGAATAAATAAATAATTTCCTACGAACAATCCCCTCCTAAATTTTTTAACATGAATTTAGAAACACTCTGCTCATTTGAATTTTATTTTCGTTTCACATACCTCTTTTGAGACCATAATGATTTGTTTTAAAAATAAGGAAACCTAGAAAATCGAAACAAACTGATAATAAATTGGTTGATAAATGTATCAAAACTAATCCCGTCAAACACTACAGTCATGGACAACTCTAAAAATATTCTTAAGCTGTCAATTAATATCCACCAAACATGGCCAACTTTAACAAACTTGCAGTAATGAAGTTAAAAATCGAAATAACTCCATAACCGTGACATTTAGGCATACGGAATGCTTAAGAGGGGCCTCACGTTTTAGAAACCTGAAAACAGTTGGCACCCGTGATTTGCAACAAAATTTAGGTTAATTTGTAAGCAACAAATGTAAAGAACGCAGTGAAATTAAGTGTTGAAATTTTAACACAATATAACTTGGTCCTTTCTCTTGGGGATCAGATATTTTGGTTAAGTTTTATATTGGTATAAAAAAGATATAAACCATTAAGTGAATTTGACAGTTTTGACAATTTGTGGTCATCAATTCGAACGCCAAAACCTGATCCTCAGAAGGAAGCCCAGAGAATTCGATTCTGAAAATATGGAATCTCAAATCATTGTATTTTTTGAGATTTGTTGCACGCACATTTTTGCAAACGAACAATTTTTTACTTTAGTTCAACCGTTCCACCGTCTTGATGGATGGCGCTATATAGAACTTCAATGACAGATGACGACGGTCAAATCATAGACAAATAATATTATCACTTTCTCTATGAGTCAAATGTTGTCATATGTTTTGTGTCCATAAAAATATCCAAAATTAATAGTTTAGTGTATATTGTATTCTCGCTTCTTGCATATTAGATGGGTTGGACGGAAAAGAAATAATACCAATAATGTATTATATAAATAAAAAAAAATTATTTACCATTCAGGTGATCAAACATATGTGTATCTGTCATTTTATAGATGGAAAAAAGAGAATGAGCCAACTATTTTTTTGTACAATGAAGGAAAAATGTTTCAGTTCCAATCTCCACAACACACATGATCAATCTTTGCGAACAATGTAGAAGCAAACTTGTACATGTGGATTGTATGTTTGCTTTTGTACTGTATATATCGATCTCCACACAATATATACATTATTATTTTTCATTACAGATCTTTCGCTTTACAATTTTTATTAATAGCTTTTTAAACGTTTGCTATTTTAGACAGATTACTCACTGTACCTTACTTTTCTCTTTCTATTAAATGTAAAGCATTGTATTACAAGTGAATATTTCTCTGTATAATAAAGAAATTTGGAAACATTTTGTTTATATTATTTATATATATTTAATATTTACACATGTAGTTGAAAAAAGAGCCTACATGTCAAATAAAATTTGAAAGCAACCAACAGAAACTCTGAAACTGATACAAATATGGTTAGATTGAGGCAAAATTGTGACACGACGTTCTGTGTTTTCAGACTAAATGGCCTATTTTCAATCATGTAAATTTGCAACTTTTCGGCAGTTCATGAAACTAACAAAAATTTATAATTATGAAAACATTTTATTGTCTTAATATAAATGGTACAAATTTTTAAACGTAGAATGTTTTTAAAGTATGTATATTTTTCTTCTATTCTTGATTTCTAGCAATTCCCACAATGCTGTCACTTGGTATCCATATTATTAAATAACACATATCCTTTCATGCAATACGTAATACACCTTGTATTAGGTGATAATAGTTATATTTTTCAATTATCACTATTATATTTTCATCAAAATGAATTACGTAATTCTTGTCTTTTGAGAGCGGTTTTAATTTTTCTTCATTCAGATACTTGTTAGGTCACTTCACTTCGATTAGGCACTTTTCGCTAACATACCCATATTATCATTAAAACAGGGTTTCAAGAGAATGTTGAAAGATGTTTTGATGATACTAGAACAAACAATCATTATTATTTATCGCATATAATCACAATAATCAAATAATCCAGTAAACATAACCTCAAACTTAGCTTTTGAAATGAAAATACGGATTGCAGGATAATTTAAATTATCATAACTATAATTTTTGATATCGGGTGGAAACGATTACTAACTTTTCAACAATTTATTCCTTTCAAAAACATTTATGAAACGCTCAAATAATCAAATATCTACACTCAAATGGAAATACTTATGTCACCAAGTTCTGTTTGGATGCCAGCTATAAAACAGAGATTAGGTTTCTGTGCTCACAAAAAGTTGAAATATTTGAAAACCAAACATCCGATCATCCGATCCAGAGATGCGTTTCTTTGAACCGTCAAGAGTGGAAAGACAGACAGAGAGAAAATACGTTGAATAAGTAAAAGCCGATTCAGTACTACTATTGACATCTATCGTAAATTTTTTGAACCAAATAATTACTAGAAAGTAACTAGTATTGTGTAGGTTTTTAGGTTTATATACCTGTGAGGAGGCCCCTCTTAACAACAATAATTTTTAAGTAAATCAAGAAAATATTTGGCTTGAGTTCTGTTTCTGCCTGTAAACAAAACGAAATTGAGTAAAGACGTTCATTTCTTAGAAGATGTATGAACTACATACATATATTTTATTCTAAAAAAAAAACTTTTTTTTTCTAAAAAACTGAACACAGTAATTTTTTTATTTACAGAAGGTTCTGAAGATGATATAGAAATTAAAACGATAAAATTTTGTTCAGACGACCAATCGATGGAAAGAACTATGGTGCCTCCAAACGTAGAAACAGACACTGCTGATTATTGCAATATCAAAAATAACCGCAACAAATTGGAACATATCGAAAGCGCCTCTAAAACACCCGATTTCTTCATCGAAAAACAACTACAAGACAGAGACAGAGATAAAGATAGTGATGAATCTATTTTGAATATTACGTTACCTTGGGACATACAAATTAATAAAACGGGAGTGTTTACTAGAACACCAGTAGCCAAAGGTGAAAAATATGGACCTTTTCAATGGACGTGGGCCTTAGAACCACACGACGTTAGATTCGCTTGGGAGGTAAGTTATATTGGAAATATTATTTATTTCAGATGTTTTAGTGTGTTAATTGACAGAATAAATTAGAATAGAATAACATTATTTCACATAAAAGTTGGGTGGTTATGTTATGGATGAATTTAATTAAAATTCAATTTAGATCACAATAGCGAGCTTATTTGTAGGAATACAAGGAAGCTATAATTTTTAAAACAACTTATATATAGGGTGTCCGGGGACTAATCGGAAGACGGAAGAGTATAGTATGAGCCAATATCGCAGACCTCCATCAAAACTCAAAAAATCTATTTTTCAGTAATGACGAAAAAGTAATTGTCGATGAGTTTCAACGATGAGCAATGCAAGGACATTCAGATTAAAACATTTTATATAAATCGTTGAAATTAGTTGGAAATCAAGATTTTTTGGTTGACTACACTGTTATATGTTACCGTTCAACTTTTTTTTAATTATTTGGAGTTGGCAAGTTCCAAAACTCGTTTCGCAAAGAATCCAAATATTTCTGCGAAGTCAAAGTACTGTCAATAAAGTATAGCCTCATCAAATTATTGCCAGCTATTCCTGTCCAAACATTTACTTTAAATCTATGCCATGTGGATTCTCATCATACCATGAATGATTCTACCACTGGTGATAGCGGATTCGTCCGTGAAAAGAGCGTCTTCTTGTTTTTGTCGCAGAAACCACTGATTACACTCGAATCGTGCAGGATAATCGGCCGCTGTCATAAGGTAAAAGCTACAATTATCGGCACCTTATCGTCGAACTAACGCTAAATAAATCAATCAATCTGTTATTATCGTGTTGAGCTTCATCGAGTAAACATCGTTAAAGCCAACAACAAATTTTTTGCTAATTAGACTACGAGTTTTATCACCAATATGTGATAAGTAAACGAGTTTTTTTTGTTGCAATGTTTTTACAGTTATAATTGGATTTTTATTTTCCTAATAATTATTAGTGAATTTCAGTGGTGTACCGCTAGAAAACTCTACTAGAAAACTCTACTAGACTTCCTTCTTAACCTCTTCCGCTCTGGAATAGAGTATGTACGATCATTCTTTTCTCTTCTGTGTAGTGTTCTTGGTAACCAAGATCACACACACAAACAATGAGTACCCACAATAACTTACATTCAACAAACAACAACCCTATCACCAAATCAAAATCATATGTCGCTGCCGCACTCACCAAACCACCTCCTCCTACTTTTCCCAAAAGAGACCAAGCTATTGTTATACACTCAATGCCAAACACTGTACTAAGTGAATATATTAAATCCATTGGTGAAATAGTTACTCCAGAAAATATCACATTTGCTTCTCGTATTTCCAATAACAGAATTTGCATTTTCCTCTCTTTCACTCAAATTGTTGATCAACTTCTGAACAGTACATCATATATCACGGTTAACTCCACTGTCGTTCCCATTCGGAGACTAATCTCACCTACTAAGAGAATTCTGATCTCAAACGTATGCCCTCCTCAGGTCAATACTTATTTATCCGAATTTAATAAACACGAAACACCTAAAAAGCTCATGATTAAATCTTTTTATGAAATCATTCATAACAATCACTATGACTTCGATTATACTCAGATGCTTCCAGAAGTGATACTGGCGTTGGCTGCTCAGTTACCATAGCAAACCATCTCATCAGCACTTCCCTGATCCATCCTTTATGCAGTGTGCATACTGGAGAATTGTATACTATTCTACAAGCTTTTAAGCACATCAGCCGTTCCAATAAAAAAGTTGCCATTTGTACAGACTCTCTAGCGTCTATCCTATCTATCCAAGAATTATTTACTGAACATCCCATTGTCCAAGAAATCCATCACTCTTATCACCACATTTATTCCCTAAACACCAGTCACCATTATATGGATACCATCACACATTGGTATACCTGGAAATGAACTGGCCGATCAGCATGCCAAAACACCGTCAACTACAGCCACAATAACTTCTCATATCCAAATTTGCAAGGATGTTAAGGCAGAATCAAAAAGAATCGTCAGATATATATGACAAACGCACTGGAACTCCACCAAGACTTCCGTACTATCTATCCAGCCTGTTCTCAACACACCTCTGTATACTGACCCCACTGGACTCTCTAGACAAGAAGTATCAATACTACGTAGACTTCGAATAGGTCACTCCAAACTTACACACAGCTACTTAATGACCTCAAGCGTCAGACCTTCCTGTCAAAGCTGCCAGTGCCCACTTACTGCTAAACACATCCTGGTTGATAGTCACCAATTTAGCACAACAAGAGCACAACATAATCTTAAATACCAGCTGCAAGACATCCTTGGGGACCCAAACCTTCTTAAAAGATATATAACTCTATCATAAACTTTAAACTATGCTTTTTAACTATTTGTAATAACTACTTTTTTTTGTAATCGCACCTGTGCAAGTGGCCATAGTTGCCGAGCACGTTAATTGAATAAAATTGAATAAAAAAAAATCAATCTGTAAGAAATATATTAGATGAAGTGAAATACATATTTTTCAAATTTCATCAAACACAGTGATGAAAATATGCTATGAATAATGATTTTTGTATCAATCTTAATGGAACAATATATTATAAGAAAAAAAGTAAAATTCGTACTATGTTATCATTACTGGCACCTCAAAATCTATTCTTCGGCATTTTATATAACCTATTATCGGCATGGGTGAAATAGCTGAAATAAATAATAGACAGACGTACCACAATTAAATATTTATTTAAGACAAGGAGCATAATTTGGAGATCAGATGTGAAATAAATAGAGTCGACCCCACACATTCTTCGAGGACGTATCGAAGACAAGTTGAACATAAACGCATATCGATCTTTATGGCAGTGTTGCATAAAGACCAATATCATAATTCTTTTGATTCTGTGAAAGTAGTAGGTTTATTATTATTTGGCGAAGAAATACTATTGGAGACTTGTTGTACTTTAAGTGTTTTGCGATTTATTTGATTGACACGCTTAACGCCAATAACACTTTTGAGACCTATATTGCGGAAACGATGATCTGTATTGAAAACGTTTATATGAAGTAATAACATTATTTTGGCCTCATACTATACGCTCGCACCACATTAGTCTTTGGACCACAATTAGGCTTACGGCGTCAACACGAGGATTGCATAAGCTGTCGTTTGTAGTTTCAGCCTTTATTGACCCCATCAGTACAGCACAATTAGAACTCTATATCTCTTTTAATATATTATTTGATTTTTCATGAAGGAGACGAAAAGTAGAAAAATATTCTTTATTTTGTTTATACAATATCATTTACACTGTATTATTTTCATTTTTTCGAAATGTTTGATTTTGATTAGAACAATCGCATTTTTTTAAAAAATGGTTTGATAATGATAATATTTATTCTATTCTATTAACAAGAATTTTTATGCTTATTCGGTGTTTTTTGTAATATCTTTTGTTAAAAACCATCAATTCTACAAAAGAAAATTATTGATTTATAAAGAGTCAATTATTGAGATAACAATATGAATTATTAGGATTCTTTCGATACGCCCAAATGAGAAAACCAAACAACTTCTCAAATTGAATTATAAAAAGAATATAAAAGGAAATCATATAAAAATATGAGTCGAATAAATTTATTGATGAGAATGAAGTAGCAAGATGTTGTCTTAAAAGGAAGCGAACATAAAGGTCAAGTATAAGCCATCAAAGGCAGCTGTCTGTTGATAAACGAGCTAATAACAAACGCGACATTTTGATTACACTATCACCCCTTGCTAGCAACACCACTCTCACCCGACCTCATCTTTCCTCTCCGAGAAGATGACGATTTACTAATTACTTTCAGACATTACTTTCGACACCCCGCTATCCCAAATCGAACTCTTAAACATTCAATTAAATATTTGATGTGAAATACTACGTCATGCTTATGAGGGGGTTATATGTGTTTTTTCGGAATATGAAATAATAAAAAATAGAAAATTAATATCAAAAATCAATCTGTTTCGGGATTTTTCCATTTCACTGTTTATTTTGCGTTATAAACGCACTCTATAGAAGGTGGAGAAGAGTTGGTACAAGCAATAAATACCAAAAAATTGTAAATAGTGGATCTATTTTTTTAAAATTATTTGTTATTTAATCCATTGGAAGATACTTAAAAGTAAAAACAGAAACGCCACGGAAACGAAGTACCGTCTAATATCAAATATTGTACAAACGAGTAGATCGTTTAAAAAAAGATTTAATGAAACCGGAATGAATGAAAATAATTCAAATGACATATTGTAAATAGTTACAAATATTCAAAACACATAAATATAATTCTTCTATAGCCTTGTTCGTGAAATATAGGCTGTAATTTACGGTATTTACTTGTAGAGCCGTTTTCTTACAATTCATACATACGAATTATCGTAACATGAATTTCTGTATAAAACCACAACCTCAATTACTGTGTATAAGTACAAATGTACACATATAACGCGTAGTGTCTTTGCTAATCTTTCACATCTGCAACTCTATTTTTCCCCCTAAAGGGAATAAATCAATTGAAAACAATATGGATCTGACCTTTATGTGATCGGGACAAATGTTATCGTGTTCCTAACTTCATGTCCATCTGTTATTTGACGTCAAATTAGAAAACTTGAATTTTATCGAAATATCCCGTACTTATGTTACTTGCCATAAATGTCGCGTATATTAGAGATTAGCGGGGGTAATACATCCACCGTATGAAAGGAGAAACAAGAAGAAATATGTTGCTGAAGAGTTCGGCCCTGCCAGTGGGTAATAAATGCAAGGAAATTTGGCTCTTTGAAAATTAACAAATAGTCAGAGTTGTTATAATAAAAGGAATAAAATAAATAAATTAGTTATCGGAGGCGTACTGAGAAAATGTTACGTTATAGTATATTGTAATGTTTTTCTTATTTATTTAATCAGTAAACGGGTGGGAAAAACTTTAAACACGCCGTATGGCTACTCACGAATTTATTTAAACACTAAACTACTCACTAACACTTAATTTATATACACTTAACTAAACACTTTATATACACACAACCTTAACTATTAATTTATATCAACACTTTACTGTTCGCTATTTCGATGTATTCTTGTTTATTTGTCAAGATCACATTATCAACTAAACTGAACTTCTCCGCTGGTCGGTCCTTTATATATATTAGTGCCTTGTTTACTATATAATTCTAGATTGCGGCTTACAAAAAAACAATTGGCTCCCGCATTTTATAGATAAGATTTGTCACAAAAACAATATCCAGATAAGATAGTCACAATCGTAAACAATCCCTGCGCATCCGCCATAATTTTAACTTTTATACATGGCTTAGACAGAGTCGGATTCAGGGAATATACCAGTGTGCTGTTTCGTCAAGATCACATTATCAACTAAACTGAACTTCTCCGCTGGTCGGTCCTTTATACATATTAGTGCCTTGTTTACTATATAATCCTAGATTGCGGCTTACAAAAAAACAATTGGCTCCCGCATTTTATAGATAAGATTTGTCACAAAAACAATATCTAGATAAGATAGTCACAATCGTAAACAATCCTTGCGCATCCGCCATAATTTTAACTTTTATACATGGCTTAGGCAGAGTCGGATTCAGGGAATATACCAGTGTGCTGTTTCGTAACATTACCCCCTCCCTGAATGGCGGTTCCCACTGGAACCGAGACTGGATGTATGAATCGGCAACTGGCCCCATTTCTACACTTTCCGATCTTATGGAAATAGGAGGGCACCGTCTTCATCGGATATTGATAACGGGGGTTGTAGCTGAAAATTAATATCCGGTTACCGGTATCACGAAAGATAATTTCTACCATGTTCCTGATAACTCGCCAATCCAACTGGTTACTCGCTATCTTAGACATAGCCAGTTTCTTCACGCAGGATTCTAACACATGGTCTCGGAGGTTTCGAAGTTCTTCCCACACATCGCGGTAGGTAGATCGATTTTGAAATGCATTTTTAATTACCGCGTAGAAGACGTACCGCGAATTATGTTTCAGTTTAAGTGTCTTGCCAGGGGCTGGAATCTGGTCTTCAAGTTTTTCTAATTGCCCGAACTTCTTTCGAAAACCGAATGCCAACCCTCGTGCGTTCTTGAGACGGGCGGGGATGTTGTATGCCAGTGAATAATCTTCCGGGAGAGTGAACAAATCTTGCTTATGCGATATATAACATCATTGATCCTTTTCTTGATTAAGTATGGACCTTACCAGGATTTTTGTAATTTTGGAGAAACTCCTTCTCTCCTCGTCGGGTTGTGTAACCATACTTTGTCCCC
The DNA here is from genome assembly GCA_963921935.1 of Galeruca laticollis. Taxonomy (NCBI): domain Eukaryota; kingdom Metazoa; phylum Arthropoda; class Insecta; order Coleoptera; family Chrysomelidae; genus Galeruca; species Galeruca laticollis. Next base: position 103,429,836 of record OY998177.1, read on the forward strand.
TTCTTTAAAACCGCCTTCTGTAGCCTGCGTGTTGTGTGAAGAGTTGTTCGAACTAATTCATGAATATCGTCCAGCCTTCTTCTCAACTGGATGACGTAGCCTTCACCTGCTAGATCTTCTCCAGGCCAACAGCCAAATTCCAGGTCACGAGAAGCCTCATTTCACGTCCAAACAGGAGTTTCGCAGGAGTTTCACCCGTGGACTCATTGACGGCAGATCGATAAGCCAATGTGAATAGGGAAATATACTGGTCCCAATCTGTCTAATGGTTGGAAACTACTTTGGACAGGTATTTTCCAATAGTCCTGTTCATTCTCTCGACCATTCCATCTGACTGTGGATGTAATACTGTTGTCCTGGTCTTCTTAATTCCCAGCTTCTCGCAAATCTCCTGGAATAGATTGCATTCGAAATTTTCTCCCTGGTCGCTGTGGACTTCCAATAGCACTCCATATCAGGTGATAAATTCTTTCACCAATACATCCGCGACAGTTGTGGCCTCTTGGTTCCGGATAGCGTCAATTTCCACCCACTCTGTGAAATAATCCATTACAACCAGTCTGTATTTGCTACCATTTTCTGTCGTCGGAAATGGTCCAGCGATATCTGAAGCAATCCTTTCGAAAGGGCTTCCAGCATTATACTGTTTCATGGGTGCCTTTCTCTTGCGATGTGGTCCATTACCCGTAGCACTAGTCGTACATTTCATATACCAGTCCTTCACATCGTCGGAGCTGTTCATCCAATAAAACCTTTCACGGACTCTCTGAAGGGGTTTCTTCACTCCCAGATGACCTCCTGATGGACTGTCGTGTAACTTCCTTAGTACTTCAGCTACTCTTGTTCTCAGGGTAACTAGCTGTCTCCTCATCTCGGAGCCATAATCGTTTTCAAGATCTCGTTCCAACAGCCCTTCTTCCAGGACAAGGGAGTCTCACTGAGCCCAATACGCCTTGAGTTTCGGTAAAAATCTTGACACTTCTTGCCAGGTAGGTCGCCGATTTTTTTCCTTCCATTGCCGGATCATCTTCAGGTGAGGATCATTCTCCGGATCTTCTCTGATCCTAGTGGGTGACCATTCTTCATTGACTACTGTAATTCTTAAAACTACAACTTCCTTAGATTTCGACTTGTTGTATTGTGAATAGTCTACAGGGCACCACCGTCTAGGCAAAGAGTTGACTTTTCGGTGATTCACATCACCTGGATGTTCACACCTGTCTGATTTCCCATGTGACTGGAGTTCTTGGTTACAGGAGTCTTGGGGCGCTTAAACGGAATGCGTACGTGCTCCAGCTCGCCACACTTCCGGCATTTGATCTTCTTCGGCTTCTTGTCTGCCATACATTTCAACAAGTTGACGATCTGGTCAAGTTTGTCATCGTCATATTCTTCCTGAATGGTCCTACCTTTGCTGTACCGCGAGCTCTTCGTGGCTGCTTTGCATTTAAGAGGTTCTTGGTTTGCAGGAGTCGTAGGACGCTTACACAAACTGCGTGCATGCTATAGCTCGCCACAATTACAGCACCTGAATTTCTTCTGCTTCTTGTCTACCATACCTTTCAACAAGTTGACGATCTGGTCAAGTCTGTCATCATTACCTTCTTTCTGTATGGTCCTACTTTTGTTGTATCCGGAAGCCATCGTGGCTGCTTCATATTCAAGAGCAGCAGTCGATGCGTCGACTAATTCGTCATCTGCATATCGGGGTCACGTAAGCCATCAATAAAGGCCTGGATGCCGAAACATTCCATCGAACTAGTTGGGCTATATCCAGTTCATACTCTTGAAGTGTTTCGCCACGTTTCCGCCTTCGGTTCTTCAGCTGGAATCTGTACAAGTGTTTCAAATGTTCGTGGCCATATCGCATGTCCAACCTCTTCTTCAGCTGCTCGAAATCATCCGTTTCTGCAAGTGGTATCGTCTGTAGTACATCTAAGGCATCTCCCTGAAGCGCGATAGTTGATTTCACTGCCTTCTCTCTATCGGACCAATTATTGACTCTAGCGGATGCTTCAAATTGTTTCACATAATTGGTCCACGACATTTTTCCATCCAACGTTGAGGCCTTGACTCGGGTAAAACTACCAATGTCTTCTAACTTAGGGTGTGTTTCTGGCTTGCAATGTTTTTTTTGCTCGGTGTTCTTTTCTTCTGCTGTCATGTCTTGAGTTCTCATATCTGTTATCTTTTTTTCTAACTCCTTGATTTTCTCGTCCATCGTTGACATTTATTTCTCGATTTCAGATTTTAGAGACGAAATTTCATTTCTAGCGTCAGCGGCAATGTCGTTTTTCATTAATAATATATCGGCAGATATATCGTTCTTCAAAGCAGAAATCTTACACATTAGTTGAAGTTTTCTCTTCCATGGCTGAAATCTCCTCGTCTATGTTAGCAGAAACTCACGAGATTGAGGTGGAAGCCTCTTCATTAAATAAAAATGTTTCTGGATCAAAGCCGTTATTTTCCAGTGCCACTTTAAGTCTTTCTACTAATTGACTTTTCTTACCGGACGTTTCCAACTCACGATCTTCCAATTCTGCTCTCACTCAGTCACTTTCTAGTCCCTTAATCTCTTGGCCATTTTTACGTAGATATTTATTTATATTATCCCACTTCTGACACCAATGTAATGTTTTTCTTATTTATTTAAACAGTAAACGGGTGGGATAAACTTTAAACACACTCACGAATTTATTTTAACACTAAACTACTCACTAACACTTAATTTATATACACTTAACTATTCACTTAAATTTAATTTATATACACAACCTTAACTATTCATTTATATCAACACTTTACTGTTCGCTATTTCGGTGTATTCTTGTTCATTTGTCAAGATCACTCTATGAACTAAACTGAGCTTCTCCACTGGTCGGTCCTTCATATATATATATATATATATATATATATATATATATATATATATATATATATTAGTGCCTTGTTTACTAGATAATTCTAGATTGCAGCTTACACAAAAACAATTGGCTTTCGCATTTTCTAGATAAGACACAAAAACAATGTTTAGATAAGATAGTCACAATCGTAAACAATTCTAAGAAATCCCTGCGCATCCGCCATAATTCTAACTTTCATACATAGCCCAGGGACTATACCAGTGTGCTGTTTCGTAACAATATCATCTCATATCAAACGACATTCTTAATGTTAGTACTATAAATTTTGGTCTTGACAACAATATCGTTTTTTCCATAAAATACTAAGTATTAATAACCAAGTTTTTGTGTGTGTGAACATAGCAGTACCATCATTTAAATGTGAAAATTGTAAATAGGAAATCCTACAAAGTTTCCGAATTACTTTGAATTGTGTACCAGTTTGCTATGTACAGAATTTTTAAAAAGCTAAATAAGTACACTTAGTTTTTGTTACAATTAATCAGCAACTGAAAATTAAACGTCGCTTGCCCCATAAGACTTTGAATTATGATTGAACAGTTGACTGTAAAAGATAACTTATCAGTCAACGATTTTAATCATTTATTAATAGATGCAAATCAAAAGCAAATGGAGGAAATTACAACGACTGTTAATTCCTGTATTTTTCAATTGATTGGAAAACTCTGGGAATCCACTCAAAAAATAGATAGATAGCTCTATAAAGAAAATTACGATGTAATAATATTGCAGTATTTGGTCTGAAAGGTGATACTACGCAGTTAAACAGTGTGGATTTTGTTATCAATGAAATCAATAAACTGTTGAGGACCGACATAGAAGTGAGTGTTATAAATTTTGTCAGAGGCCCAACGCAAGACAACTCTAAAACACCGGTGATTGTAGAATATATCTCACTGTACAAAAAACAAACAAAAATTCAGAATGTCCAACAATTGAAAGATACGGGAGTATCAGTGTTTTATGATATGTGCGCGTTTAATGATATAATACAACGGAAAATATTGGTTAAACACTTGAGACTCACTAATGAATAAAAACGAGGTGCCAAAATAAAAGGGAACATTTTAGAAATTTATGGTGTACCTCACACAATAGCCCAATTGCATCGGATGAAAGAGATATTGAATCGGAAGACAAGAATAGTGAGTTAGAGGCGAAAGTTGGTCCGGTTAGGTCAAATAAAAGAAGAAGACTAAATACAGTCCCACTTAAACTACAAGAATTCTTCGTAAAACAAAAAAACTATGAATAAGGAACATTATTCATATTTTTTCTTTCTTATTATCTCTCTTTTTTTTTCGTAGACTTAATAATTGTGAACTCTAACTTGTTGTGTTGTGTCATAATTTAGTTTTTTTTTCTTTCATATTTATAAGGAACAAAGTTATAATAAAAAAGTATTTGAGAGTGTATCACGTTAATGCCAGCTCCTTGACAAAAAATTTTACAGATTTCGAAGAAAAAGTAGAAAACACATTTGATATCATTACTGTATCGGAAACTTGGCTCAATAAAAAAATAACTAACAAATTCATATATCTCGATGATTATTCGCTATATCGAAGAGACTCAGATGGTCGCGACGGAGTAGTTGCAATTTACACTAAGACCTTTCTAAAAACTTAATTAATTAGACTAGATAATTGCCGCTCGGAGCAAGTGTGGATCCAGTTTAATATCGAGGGGAAAAACTTTGCAACAGGATCTCTGTACTCTCCTCATGAATCACTATATAGAACTTTCCTTGATGATTTGGAATCAAATCTTACTACACTAATACACCGGAATATGATTATATCTTATGTGCAGGCGATTTAAATATTAACTTCCTAGAAGTGGAATCTGTACAGTATAAAGCACTAAGCAATGTTCTGGAAATCTTCTCGCTTAAACAGTTGATTAAAGAACCAACTGGATTCCCTGGTGGACCTGAACTTTTGAAGGTTATCTTAAGTTCTGAGTTACTCTATATTGATACTGTTACTGTGGATGATTTATTTAGGGATCACTGTCTCATTCACTGTGCGATTGAGTATAATAAACCAAAACAAAAACTTTCTATCATACGTACAGAGACTTTAGCAAAGTCAATTACGAATCATTCGTACAGCTCTTGAAAGTAAACAACTTAGACCGGATGTTTGAACTGGACAGTGGCGGCCTTACCCACTGTGAGGCTCCGGGCAGCAGGTCTTTGCGAGTCTATTTGTCCTTCGGGAGAAGTATGTGATGCGAAAGTAGGTCTGGTTGGTTGGTTTAGGTATTTGTCATGTTTAGGGAGAAATGCTAAAATTATACAAATAAATCAACTTTGAGTTTTAAAATATTTTACATTGAAAGATTTTCAAAATTAACAAATACAGAGATGATAAATTTTAAAATTGATGTTTGTGGCTTTTCCTGAGACTAAAATCTTTAATTAAAGCACAATAATCTAACGAATGAGCTACGTCATTTTCGATTGGAAGAATAGCAAGGGCTGAAATCCGATCTAGTGTCATCGAATTCCTTAAATATGTTTTAATAATTTTAAGCCTCGAAAAACTTCTTTCAGCAGACGCAACTGTAACAGGTGTGGTAGCAATAATTCTCAGGACTATTTCGATAGTGGGGTAAACTTCAGTTAATTTTTTTTCTTTTATGTATTTTAGCACCGAGATAATGTCATCGTTTCCTTCATACACACGGATAAACATATTCAGTTCTTCGTACAATTCATGTCCATCATATGATTCTCCTACTATCATAAATATTTGCAAGTCGCTGCATTGCTTTAAAAGTTCACTATCACTAATTTCCTTTAATTCTTCTATTTTATACATGAAAGCAAATATGCTCTCATGATGTTTAAGAGCCTCAAACCTAGGATGACAGCTTGCGCGCACATTGTCGATAATGACATAAAAATAGTTTATTTTGAAAATTTCTTCCGCTTCCAATTCATGAGCTTTATCTTCCCCTTCATAATCAAAATGCCTTTTTTACGTCGTCTTCGGACTTCTTTGAACTGTGTTTCAACATCATTTTTCTCGGCTATTTCTCTTGTTGTTACAAGGAATGACTGAAAACCATTTTCTCGATATTTAGCGAGCCAATTTGTGAATGTGCCTAGGTGTTGTATAGCCACATTTAAGTGCATGTTTTCACTTAGCCACATTTTACTTATAACATTTATCTTTGTAAGAATGTCATACCACATAACAAGTGAAGCTACAAATTCGTAGGTAGTTAGTTCCTTTTCTATAGAATGGCATTCAATGACCAACCGACAGTCTGTTGTTTTCTACTAAATCCTTTAAAGCATCACATATATCACTAAGCTGGTATTTAACGGCCATCGCCGATGCTAGCGTGCAATCCCATCTACTTTCATAAAGTGGTTTTGGCGACAACGATTTTACATGAGCATTCTTGTATTTTGTCATGTATTTTTCTCTGTCCAAACTGTCTACAAATCTCAACTGTTTGTTTCTCTACTTCCTACCTGACTTCTCCTGGTAAATTCTCTGCTATTTGTCTCTCCACATGACTTAATTTTTCTTCTACAGTTTTCTCTACTTCTGACTTGATTTGAACACCACTCTCTTGTATTTCAACTCTCATAATTTTAGCCTGCTCCTCAATGTCCACTCGAAAACTTTCCACTTCTTGTCTCATTTTATTGTGATCTTCTCTCATCTTTTTTATCTCTCTCAAATTTTCAACATGTTTTTTATTGATATCCTCTCGAATATTCTGCATTTCTTCTCTATTTTTCTGTATGTCGTCTCTAATTTCTTCTCTATTTTCTTCAAATTTCTTATAAATGTCTCTCCTCATATTGTTTATATCTTCATTCATTTTAATTAGAAATTCCATCAATTGATCATCTCTACTTGTTCGGAATTGTTTCTCTTGTTTTTTATCCTCCTCTACTTTTTTTTTACATATTCCTCATTACCTATAAGAATCTGTTGCTTTTCATCTCCTATCCAGTCTCCCTCTGAAATTCTTCCCTGTTCCATGTATTGCCCTGTAAAGTCCCCTAATCCTAATCTCAATTCATGCTCTTCTCGTACTGTTACGTCTCCTGTCTCCTTCACATTCTCAACAGTTTTTTTCTCACTACTGCTCTCTCCTATCTCCTTCCCATCTCTCAAAATCATGCGTCTCGACATCCTATTGTTTATACCAATATACAGAAAATCAAGAATATTTAAACAAATATTTTAAATTATTTATAATCAATTTGAAATTCCTCAAACGCACTTTATCAGCAATTTTCAAAGCCCATACGTTGGTTGCGCCAATTTGTATTGGTTTCTATATTTATTTATTATTTATTATTTGAAACTGAAAAATCATTAAGCATGTATACCAACTCTATCAAAGGGTAGGGTTCAATTGCGCCATTCAAATTTACTCTAATTATTGGATTGTCAAATTAAAATGAACAAAGTTATGATTTCAGGAATTTTTTAAACATAGAAATTTATAAACAGAAAATGTGTACAGATATACTACAAAAAATCAAACTACTATTACTATGGAACAAATAAAATGTTTTTTTTAAATAAAGGCCTATTTTGATTTAGAGATCTCTAATATAATATTTTAAAATGGTACCTTTTATTTACTAAGTTTGTATCCACTTCAAACTAATCTTCACTCACAATTTCTTTATTGTCGTACCATTCAAATAAGCAAACCTGGAGCTGAAGTAATATCACCATCGCCCATCATCCACGGATGCACTACTGCAGGTACTACTCCAGAATTAAAATACGAATCGTACTCTTCTCCTCGATAACCTCAGCTACACTTTTTATCTACAAACACAGTTCCAAGAAGTGAACTTTCACCTTTCCTTCTCAAATGTTCGATATTTTCTCTACCGCATATATAGAATTGCACCGCGGATCAAAACTGCAATTAACCCTTTTGCGGAGATCACTTGACGTTTATTGTCTACGAAAACTTTTCAAAAGTGAGTTTAACTGTTTAGGCTTTATTTTTTATAAGTTTTTCTTTAAATTTTACCTCATTTACGAGTAAAAATATAATATTATTTCCCTTTGAAGTTTTCCAAATCAACTGACGTTTTTGATTCCTATCATAATCTATCTCGTTGCGGGTTGCTATCGAAACTTTTCTATATCGTATGAATTGTATAAATATTGTGTGATTAACGACGATTCGCTGTTTATATTACAATGAACCATGAATTTTTAAGCCGTTTATGAAACATGAAAATGACATTTTAGTATTAGAGATTAGAATATATACAGATGAATATTTTTATACATATAAATATTAACATAACTTATTTATTGTTTATTAAAAATTCCTGAAATCCCTTGCATAGAACAACATATTTACTAACTATATGAAAATTTGACGTGTTTTTTTAAAAATTATTTTAAATTTCATTCTAATTTCGACGGATTATATCATGTACTGAATTATTAGTGCTAATTTCCGTAGAATCTGAATCAGATTTCAATATTTACGATTCTGATGGTTCAAAGAGTATATCGTCTGTTTCAATATCTTTGGTCAGATTTTCTTCAGTATTGTGGTGAGGATTTTGTTCACTGTTTTTACTATCAGCATCTATAATTGATTTAGACATGTTTTTTTTACAATGTATAAATATTCGTTAAAATGATGGCTAATAAAGTACAAGATGAAAAAATCAATATGACTTATTTCACCAATACTATTTATCCTTATTAAATTGAATACAACCAAATGAAACTGCTTCAATATATATATATATATATATATATATATATATATATATATATATATATATAATAAGCAACGAATAGATTAGTGGGTATTGCACGCAAATAGAAGAAGGGGCTACTGAGAAGAGTGGTTACCACTCTTTTCAGTAGCCCCTTCTTCTATTTGCGTGCAATACCCACTAATCTATTCGTTGCTTATTGTTCATATGTCACGCACTATTCGTACATCTTGTTATATATATATATATATATATATATATATATATATATATATTGGACGAATGTTCTTGAACCATTATTATATTATTTTTTTGAAGTATTTTTCTATTTGTCACCTTTAATGTCAATTTAGTATTGTCACTGTTTTACAAATTATGTATTTTATATTTTGAATATATAATAAAAACTTTTGAAAAAGCCTTATATTTAAGGCGAAATGTCAAGTTAACTTACAAGAGTTTTAATCTGAACCTTTCCCAAGAAAAATACTTAAAAAAAATTATATATATATATATATATATATATATATACAGAGTTTTCATTCTCACATTTCCGCAATCCCCAATAAAAAAGTTACCCTATATATATATATATATATATATATATATATATATATATGAATTTATATATATTATTTTGTTTTCTTCAGTTCTTTGTTTTTTTTAAATTATATATTGTTCATTTTTTATTTTTGGGATTAAGGACCATTTTTAAAGACATTCAACAAATATATAATAGAATAATCACCTTCAATTATATCAGATATGCCACTGGTGGCATTTCACCAACACCAAAGAAAGCCTGACTAGTTTTGTTTTCAAATAATAAAACTCCAGGTCATGAGTAATGGCTATGCTATGAAACAAACAAAAACGTTCAGTTCAATAAAATTGTATATATGCAAAATGCACTGATTTGTTTGGTATTATCGTACAGTTTTAACTTTCAATTTCTTCTGTTAAATCACAATTTTTCCAGCTGCACACAGATATAAAATATAACTTTGTGTTATTGATTCTTTCCACTGAAATCGCGATTCCAAGATACCACCGATACTACCGATACCGACTCTTTTATTATATATGTAACTTTAGGTATATAGCATACATTTTATAATTCACCAGGGTCCAAAAGACCCTTAAAATCATTATGGACTGTACAGATTTCGTGGTTTTATATGAAAAAGATGATCTGATGATCAGAATGTCATGTATCAATGTTCATTACAAAATGTTAAATAGGTCATGAAATATAGGAAATAGTCGATTTTCATTTTGTACATTCCAAGGGCTGTAATTTTTTTGTGTGCACATTTGCATGAAGGTAAGTTATAATCAATCAAGTTATTTCTGATCCTGGAATATGTGGTTCAATTTATGACCTAGCTATTTGTTTCGTTATTCAAATATTTAAAATATACTCTAATTTCAGTTTTATGAATGATCCTGCATAAAAATATGAAGAGTTTTTTTTCCATTGGAGAGGATTTGGGCCATGCTGATTCCGAATCCGTTTATACCTAAGCGCTAGCACTTACCGTTCGTCTGCTGAAGCTTACAATGGACGAAAGGCCGGACGAACAACGCCGATTTTTCGTCGACTCATGTTTAGAATTCTAAAATTGAATCAGAAAATATATACAAAGCAAAATAAAAAAATGCGCATTTTTCTACAATTTTCAATTGAAAACCAAGATTAACTGACCTACAATTTGTAGCGCTATCATCTATGAAAATATCGGAAAATTACTCATTGCTAAGAGTGCAATGATAAACAGTTAATCATTTACCAACATTAATTGGTGTAATCTCTTACCCCTTACAAGGAAGTTCATTAAACAATGCATCTATAAGTAAATTGTTTATACTCCTTTAAACGCCCACTGCTCGTTTTTTATAAACAAACAAAGATTACGAATGAAACTATTGATATATTCAATGTGTTTATTTTCAAAACTGTCAATATTTTACAAATGTACTCCTATGAATATATCATTTTCGCAAATTGATATCATCGGATTTAAGTGAAGAAGTTATCGCAAACACATTGTCATTTTAAATAGCTATGTAATATTTCGCAAACCGTATCAGCAATAGAACGTTATACGTTATGGTTCCAAGAACGAATAGATAGACTACCTTGAGTTTATTTTGATAATTCATTTCTTGGAAAGAATTTAATAAAAGTCGAGTGTATTGAGAAAGTCGAGTGTATTGAGATTATCTAAGCATCTGAAGTAAGTAGATGTTTTTATAATCATATATAAATATATATATATATATATATATATATATATATATATATATATATATATATATATATATATATATATATATATATATATATATATATATATATATATAATATACAGTGAGCACGCAACTGTTGGAACACTCATATTAATAATGACGTCATCATCATTTTTTTAATGGGTATACCGCATTTTGACTGTACCATCAAAGGGAACGCAATTTTTCTGTGTACGAATGTCATACTTTTTATGTTACATAACCGTATGTTCCAGAAATAAAAGATATTTCATTCATAATAATCTAATTTTTAAAAATGTGAATAGGACTAAATAAACCTAAAAACTGTTGCGCTCAAGTTACCAACCATTTGCCTTTTAACAAAATGCAAGACAATGTTGAATTATTATTAAGGGTGAGTAAATTAATCTGATCTCTTAGATTAGAAAAAACAATTGTCCAAAATACAATTATCATCTACAATAAGTCCAGTAGATATTCACTCCTTTACTGATGCAGATTTTGTTGTTGACATTAACATGGATGTTGTTGGCACTGTGGCTAATTCATTATCCAAAGCTGGGAGATTTGTTACAAGATGCGAATGATGCTCATTATACGTGGAACAGGATAGTCCAGTTATTTCAAATAATTATTGTTCGGTATTATCTGCTTTAGCTAAAGTTGACACGGTGCTTGACCGATGAGAATGAGTAGGAATTTTATTATTCTTTCTATCCAGTCCAATTTTTTTACTTAAAATTTTCGTCCACTTAAGAATTTCGTTGACTCCTATAGGAACATCTTTGTACTAACCTTTGATGAATTTCTTTTCCAAAACGGATTGGGAGTTATAAATAATCTACTGCAATGTGGTTCGGTCTATAGGATAATATTTTATAAAACGATGTTACTAGGCACATGTTATACTTCTCCGCCCAACCTATCTAATATGCGAGACAAGTATTGATTTCCCCCAAAAAAGTTGGAATTTTGAATTTTTTCACTTATTTTTACGGGTTTCAGCAAGAACAAGACGGAAAAACCGTTTTTAGAAAAATAAAAACAAACGGTTTTAAAGATTAAAACTAATTTTTCCGCATCTGTGGCCCTGAACAATATTCTATCATAAAATTGTTACTTGTATACACTTCGGGGGATGTATCGTGCTAACAAACCGAAATTGTCCAAAAATAACCAAAAATTTAGTATATCTAGTTTTATAGGACCCGCTGTACTCGCTCTAGTCAACTGAAAATCAATAGGGTACATCTGTGAGACACCTTGAACAATACTTATTCATAAAGTTGATCAATCGTATACTCTCTGGAGGCTGTATCGTGCTAACAAACTGAAAATTCTCCAAAAATGACAAAAATTTGGTACTTCAAGTACCACAGCAACCGTTGTACTGGCTTTAGTGAGCTCAATATCAATAGAGTTCATCTTTAAGACGCTCTGAATAATATCTAATCATAAAATTCATCACTTGTATATACTCCGGAGGCTGTATCGTGCTAACAAACTGAAACTTCTCCAAAAATGACAAAAATATCGTACTTAAAGTACTGTAGCACCGGTTGTATTGGCTCTGGTGAGCTGAAAATCAATAGGGTTCATCAGTGAGATGCCCTGAATAATATTCATTCATAAAGTTGGTGACTTGTTGAACTCCGGAGGCTGTATCGTGCTAACAAACTGAAATTTCTCAATAAACGACAAAATGTCGTACTTCAAGTACCATAGCACCCGTTGGACTGGCTCTGGTGAGCTGAAAATCAATAGGGTTCATCTGTGAAATGTCCTTAACAATATTCCATCATAAAATTGGTGACTTATTGCACTCCGGAGGCTGTATCGTGCTAACAAGACTTGCAAGGAAAAGTGGCCGACGACAACGACGACGACGACGACATACACACAGGATTTTTTTTCTTAAAACCGTTTTTTCGTGTTGTTGTTGATGGATAACGTGAAAATAACTCAAAAAAAAATTTCAAATTTCCAACTTTTTTGTGGGTAAACCAATACTTTTCTCGCATATTAGATAGGTTGGCGGAAAAGTAAAAATCCTGTGTGTATGTCGTCGACGTCGTCGTCGGCCACTTTTCGTAACATGTCTTGTTAGCACGATACAGCCTTAGGAGTACAACAAGTCACCAATTTTATAATGGGATATTGTTAAGGATATCTCACAAGTGAACTTTATTGATTTTCAGCTCACCAGAGCCAGTACAAGGAGCCCTATGGTACTTGAATTACGACATTTTTGTAATTTTCGGAGAAATTTCAGTTTGTTAGCACGATACAGCCTCCGAGTGTATGAAAATGACCAATTTTATGATCGGATATTGTTCAGGGTATCTCACATATGAAATCTATTGATTTTCAGCTCACTAGGGACAGTACAACGGGTGCTATGGTACTTGAAATACCAAATTCTTGTCATTTTTGGAAAAATTCCGGTTTGTTAATACGATACAGCCTCCGTAGTGTATACATGTGACCAATTTTATGATTGTATATTATTCAGGGAGTCTTATAGATGAACATTATCGATTTTCAGCTCACTGAAGCTAGAACAACAGGTGCTATGGTACATGAAGTGCCACATTTTTGGTAATTTTAGGAGAAATTTCGGGTTGTTAGCACGATACAGCCTACGGAGTGTATAAAAGTGATCAAATTTTATACTTGGATATTTTTCAGGGTGTCTCACAGATGCGAAAACGTTAGCTTTAATCTTTAAACCCGTTTATTTTATTAGCCATTTACTATCGTAGCACTTGTTTGAGCCACCCTGACATGATTTGGTAAAAACTGTATTATATTCAATGCGACCCATTAAATTATCATTATATGATTTTTCTTCTTCGCCAAGCTAATTCATATGCAGCGATATGGAAAAATGACCTATGGGACTATTTTCCTCCCATGTTAATGCCATTTTAATAGTTTAACTTTTAGTTAATGCTATTGAACTATTTTTAGGTTTTTCTAAATTACCTTGTAAGTTCTTTCGCTTCGAGTTATGTGCTTCACGAGATTTCTGAAATGTCAAATCAGTGAATGGTTTGAAAGTAACATGAACTTTCTCAAAATTCATGCTTTGCAACATTTTCACTATTGTGTTCCACGTCGTTTTCCCCACGTATTCTTTATAGTCTTCCTCATTTGTTTCTTCATATTTAAGCTCTAGTCGATCAATATTCCTGCCACATTTTCCACTGACTATTCGGTTTCCAAATTGAAGTATCGGTGTTTACTGAATTTGCTAAGTTGATTCCAAATGGAGGACTGGCTTTTTTAGTTGATTTTTCAATCTCTCTCACTATTTATGCCTTGCAAATATTTCCAAATCTAGACATACTTACTGGAGTATTATATTTGCTATTTAATTCTGTTTTTGACATTTACAATGAGCTCGTTTCATGGGTATGAATTAACAAGTGAAATCATATCAGAAGGATTAATAATAACATATATTTTTCTATGATAACGATATTTATTTCAAAAAGTTATAAATATCTTCGAAAATTAGACTTAAATAAACCGCTGTAAGTCGACCAATGGCAGAAGCCCTTGTTGTCAGATTGGAAATACGTTCTGTTGACAAATCCTACTTGACTATCCAAGTTGATTAATACAAAGTGAAAATCGACTAGAAGAATTTGACAATTGACATCCATTTCCACAACCAACCTCAAACAGATATCATCCTCGCCGACTTTTTAGTTGTTTCTTATATTATTTTAAAGTAGAAAATATGCTTCTGTTTGTTTGCCTTTTAACTGACATATTTTGAACGGATCCAGGTTTCACCGAAGCTAATTCAACAAATCTTCCTCAAGTGGATGTGGACATGGTGTCTCAGTCACTCGAACTCCCCTAAACAGAAGAATGCGCGATTCGGTACTAAATCGAGTTCGGAATTCTGGGGTAACGCAATTTGTGTATGTGTGTTACATCACATGTTTTCCAAACAACTCAACCAGCTTGGGGAACACTTAATTTTCATTATACATGCATTTTACATTATATTTTCTATTATGAAAGCATCATCACTGCAGTTTAAAATATATGTTTCCAAATATCTTTGACTACGCGAGTGTTACCATTTTTAATAAGAGGCACCCGATTAGGAGAACATTATTTGAAAGAGTACGTTTTGACAGTACGTTACGTTTCTCTTTAACGGATGTTGAAGAAAAAAGATAACTAGTCTACTTATAAAGTTTTCCCTCATGAAAACAGCGCAAAATATCTTTATTTGCCATTGGCTCTAGCCTACCACAGTCTACCACAATTTCAAGATTTTTTTTCCTTTTTATTTGAAATCGTAGAGTGACGATATTAGTCGCAAATACTTAGGTCAGACCCAATATATCTTCTGACATTTTCATTGAAATGCATGAAACGAGCTCATTGGCAAACTGATGCGACGCGACAGTTAATGGTAGCATAGCTGCGGTAACGTAATTTTATCCGATTTTAGACTTCATAACAACAAACGATAGAATCGAAGTCTTATATTTTGGCTTCTGGTGTCCGCCCGTCTGTAAATACGTCCGTTTTAAACATCAGCGGACGAACGGTGAGTGCTAGAGCTTAGGTATAAACGGATTTGGAATCAGCATAGTCGGAAACCTCTTCAATGGAGTAAAAATTTGATCTCTGACATTTATTTATTGAATTGTTTAGCTTAATTCATAAAATATAGACATATATAAATGGACTTTCTATGTTATGTCATAAAAGGTGAGATATCGATATCAGGTTATTTGTTACTGGAAATAGGGCTATTGTAGAGAGTAGCATGACGCGACTTCGGAAAAATTTCATTGCAGTTTTTCGTTTTGGTGTTCCTAAATGCCAAAATCACCCCCCGTTCCAAAGGTTATATATATGTATGTGTTATAACGGAATTTGTAAGCACGATAGAGGGCGTATTTGTTGACGGATCGAAACCAAACTCGCTACAAAAATCGGTTAGGCCAAAATCTTGGATTAGTTCGTTAAGAAGCCAAATTGGAACCGTCAAAACAAAATGGCGGCCTGTCAAAGTTGAAAAAAAATCGTATTTCCTTTGTTTTTCATTTGACGCAAAAAAGTTACTGAGCTTTTTCATAGACCTGAACACGTTCTAGAACTTTTGTATATAACATTATTCTCTAAATCGTACATTAAAACATTTATTTGAGAAAATTCACAAATTTACCAGAATTTTTTCTTATTTTTGATTTGATGCCGAAATGTTACATTGGTTTTTGTACATCTCAAAACATTCTATTACTTCAGTATCTAATTTTTTATTCTTGGTTTTATGCAAAAATGTTACTGAAATAAGCCGGGCCAATTGGTCCTATGCCATTGGGATTTTTTAGATTAGTTTTGGTTGTCACACCTACTACTTCTTATTAATGGCCCCTTTTCAAATGTGTTTAATTTACTTATTATAACCTCATAATATTAAACATTAATCCGCCTGTCCTCGTAAATTTTTAGAATTTACAATTAAATTTACAGCCACCAGCCACGCTGGCGTCAATAAGTAGTATCTGCTAAGTTAGCTCTTCATGAGTATATTGAACGTTGATAGATCGTTTTAAATTAGCACCTTTTTATTGAGACAACGATCGTTTTCCTTATCTCTAACCTCGATGGTTTTATATATTATATTACATAAATTACTTTACATAGGGATGTATTTTGACCTTTTTTTTAAAGTCTTGTCACTGACATATTCAGCCTACATTTTTGTTGGATAGAGTGTTTACGTTTCGTTGATTTGTTATTGTATAGGGATCGAGACCCAACTATAGAGGCAGCACTTGTGTCGAAAGTTAAGCGCCCTGGTGTTAAATAAGAAAAACATTGTGATGTAAACAGTATAATAATTTTCTTTGCCAGGAAAAATTGTTGGTATGTAAGATGGGTGTAGGGGATTATCTGATTTTTGATTATTGACAAAATGAGCACTGCAAATTCTAGTATTTTTATTTGGTTTTCAATCCTCCCGATGTTTACTGTAATGTAATTAAAAAACTTGAAGTGATTCCTTTTGTACACATGTTTACTTTCTTCTCCTTAATAGTATTTAGTTATTTGAACTTATTATATAATATTAAAGTCAGCAAGCACATAACTAGTTTTTTATTTTATATAATCAATGAAATCGTACAGAAAACAACATTTTATTCTCTCGATAATAATCTTTTATTTATGTAAAAAAACATTTAGAACTTTTCTAATAGCTGCCAATTGTAGTATCATACTGATTATACACAAAATAATAGTTAATAAAATGTTTTAATTAGAACATTTTAATTACATATGGGTTTTTACTGCATTTATCCATTTTTGACGTTTTGAGGTTATCCACGCTGTGTTCAATGGACTTTCGGGAAAACTATAAAATTTCTACTGCGTAGTATTTTTATACAGCATATTTGAACAGCCATGAATACAGAAAGATACTTTTGATGACGACATCACAAACAAAAAATGAACAATTAAAAACGCTGATTATACAAAACTACTAATACTACTAATAGTGTTTACATCACATTGTTTGTGTTTTTTCACAGCAGATGGCATAAACGTCATCTCTCTCGGTCCCTATTGATTATTAGACAAATTAGGTAATTAATTTGTTCATTAAACTGTTTAGAAGCCTTCGTATACGCCCCATTATGACGCCTCCCAACTTGGCTTATCCACTTGCATTTTTGTTCCTTCCTATTTAGCCGATATCAAACTACGACTTTTGTACACAGAAATGGGAATTATTATATATGTGTGGAATTTCCATTCATATCCAAGTAAAATTCTTAATCTAATTTATCATATCGTATTTAAAAAATTGTTTTTGAAAATGCATTTAACTGAAAGTGAGAAAATTTATAGTTTAATGATGATTGATGTTAACGATAAATTGAGGACTCAATAAGAAATATCCTTATTATTATTACATGAAATGTAACCAGATCGTGAACGTTTCACTCAATCTGCGTTGAACAATATCCGAATACAGTTAAAATGTGATGATTTGCTCTACGTGGCAACAGCGCTACAAGTAAATCTTGTATCATAGAGAAAACAGTGTTTGTGAATTGTTTTTGGTTTTTACGCTCTTTTACTCTTTTAGTTTTTGCTAAACGGCATAAATCAATCTACAAGAGATTAGGCAACGAGCAGGTGTTAATGTTATTCGCATATTTTTCCAATTTAATAAACCTATAATATAGTTATTACAGTCCACTTTACTAAACAGCGCCATATGAAAAGCAGAAAATAAAAGAATTACTCAGAATTATGTGTAAGTGCGAGGATTATCTAGGGATTTGCATATTGGAAAGTTTTATCCATGAGTTGACTGAAGTTGATTGTGATCGCAGAACGGAATTCTGTGAGTAAATGATGAATTAAAAAAATAATAATTCAAACAACAATTCCATTGATAACTTTTTATTTTCGTATGAGGCAACATTTTATTTGAAAAGGACATGTTAATCGGCAAAACACTCGATATTGGTCTGATGAAAATACAAATTGGATGCAAGAATGCCATACGCAATGACCACGAAAAAACAACGGCTAGTATTGTGAGGAATACAATTATTGGTCTATATTTTTTTGCTAAAAAATTAACAGGAGAATTGTATCTGGATTTTCTGTGATTATTTGACCCAGCATTCCCCTGATATCCAAATTGCCAACAATTTAGACCGCAAAATATGTTTTCAACATGATGGTGCACCGCCACATATATCGCTATAGCTATGCGGCAGTTTTTTTAAGAACATTTTCAAATCGAGGGATTAGAAAAAGGAGAACAGTGGAATGACGGGCTAGATCAGTGGTCGCCAACCTGTCGATCGCGAGCTACCGGTAGCTCGCGGAGGCAATTCTGGTAGCTCTCATAACGATTTTAATTTAAAAAATACAAACTGCAAATACCAGAGAAGCTTCCGAAAATTCCACAAAAAAATCTAATTGTCATAATATTAAACATAAACAGCGGCGACGTTGCGGTGTGCGATCTGCCGCTGACGGATCTGCCGGCTAGAACCGACCAGCCGGACCAGCGTGTTAGTGTTCGAGAACGATCAGGATTGCTTTGAACGGGATAAATACGCACGGCGCAGCGACATTGCGCTTAGTTTAAAACTGAACGCGTAACCAACGTCCAGCGGTTGGGTTAGTAGAGTACAACAAAAAATAATATTATGGCAAGCAGTTGTAAGAATTCGGAACGGGAAGAACAATACTTTTAACAGAAGTTAAAGATAAAAATGTGTGTTTGTTATGGAATACTTCGGTCTCCGTTGCTATAAAAGGAAATATTGAGAGACATCATAAAACTGTACATTCTAAGTTTGAAAAATCATTCACACTACATTCTGTCGCCAGAAAGGAGAAACTGAAACATTTAAAAAAGCAGTTAGTTGGACAACAATCAATATTTTTAAGAACAGTCGACAAAAATAAGGCTGCAACTGAAGCATCATACCGTGTGTCCCATATAATTGCACAAAAAAGAAACCTTATGAAGACGGGGAAATGATAAAACAGGCGTTTTTAGAAGCTGCTGATTCGTTATTTGCCAACTTTAGAAATGAAGTCGATATAGTTTCAGCTATAAAATCTATGCAACTTTCTGCTAATACGGTGATGAGACGTGTAGAAGTAATGAGCAATGATATTTTTTTACAGTTAAGAACTGACTTAGATAACTGTCTTTATTTTTAACTTCAGCTGGATGAATCAACAGATGTCGTTGACACTGCCCAGATGGCCGTGTTCGTCAGGATGATTTTTAGTGATTTCACGATTAAAGAAGATCTTTTGAAGTTTATTCCACGGAAAGGACACACTACTGGACAGGAGTTGTTTTCTCATTTGAAAAATATTATTTCTTCCGAGAAAATTCCAATATCGAAAATGGTAGGCTTGACAACCGATGGCGCGATGGCGCTCCAGCTATGGTGGGTTGTGGTAAGGGTCTGGTGGTGTTATGTCGTAAAAATGAAAATTTTCCGCAATTTCTCTGTTACCACTGCATTATCCATCAGCCAGCATTATGTGGAAATTTCCTGAAACTAAACAGCGTTATGAAACTGGCGGTAAAAATTGTGAACAAGATTAGAGCTCAAGCGTTACAAAGAAGATTATTCAAAACCTTGGCCGATGAAGTTGACAGTCAATACGGGGACCTACTCCTTCACTCTAAAGTCCGATGGTTCTGTAGAGGACGGGCGCTGAAACGTTTTAATGATGTCCTATCTGGCATAGTTCAATTTTTCAAACAACGCTATGAACCGACTCCGGAACTAGAAAATTCAATCTGGCTTAGAGATTTTGGTTTTCTCGTGGACATTACAGAGAAATTAAACGAACATAATTTGCAGCTTCAGGGGAGAGACAAAGAACTAGCGGAAATGATTTCTGATATAAAAGCCTTTATCAAAAAGCTGGAGTTTTGGGAACAAAACCTAATTAACAGCGATGCCAAGCATTTTCCTATTCTTTCAGAAAAAATATCTCAAAATCCATTAGAACCCTATGACAGCAAATATGTAGAAATAGTTTCTACCCTTAAGAATAACTTCAAAAATCGTTTTAAGGATTTCAACGAAATGGCTTTAGTAGCGCAGTTTGTTGTTTCACCCTTCATGGAAATTGATATCCAAC
The DNA here is from genome assembly GCA_963921935.1 of Galeruca laticollis. Lineage (NCBI taxonomy): Eukaryota > Metazoa > Arthropoda > Insecta > Coleoptera > Chrysomelidae > Galeruca > Galeruca laticollis. The sequence goes on from OY998177.1 coordinate 103,450,437, forward strand.
AGTTTGCAACTTGTGTTATACAGAACTTTGACGAAGACATCGCTGCAACAGAAATGGAAGTATTTGAGTTTTAAAATGATTTAGCCTTAAAATCATAAGTCTCAAGTACCAAATGTATCTGGCCTATTGTAAGTAAAAACAAATATTCAGTTCTATACCGTGTTGTCTTGAAAGTGAAAGCATTATTCAGTTCAACCTATTTGTGTGAATCTTCTTTTTCCAATATTAAGTTAACTAAGAACAAATATCGCAATCGACTTACAGATGAACATTTGGATAATTGTATTCGAAGGCTGTATCAAATTATACTGCAAACATTAAAAAAATTATCGATGAGTCTGAGTGTCAGCCTTCTCATTGAACGTGTTTTTTTTTTATTTTTCAATGTTTATGTTCATGATAGAGCGTTACTTTTTTGTTGTTATTATCAACTATTTTTGAATCTTACGTGACATGCCGTTGTGACTGGATAAAAGTTTGTGTTTATTTTTCAAACACCTTCGTTTGGTAGGTAGGAATGTAGCTATGAACAAGTACGTACTAGTAATATTAGTTATTTTGTTATTAATTATTATTAGTACCTAAGTATTTTGTATTACCAGTTAAATAGTAAAATAAATACATATAATAATAAATTAACTGTGGATTATTTCATTTACGTTGCGTTATGTGGCTTCCGTGTGGGTAGCTCGCTGTTTATTCCAAAATTAACAAAGTAGCTCAACACATTGAGAGGTTGACGACCACTGGGCTGGATCATCCGATCTTTTCCCATTAGACTTCATTTTATGTGGCTATTCAAAATCCGGAATCTACACTAACAGACCTGACAATATTCCTGAACTGAAAGACTGTATTATGCAGAAAATGCAGAGTGTAAACGTAACACCTGCAATGTTAAAGACGAATTTGTAATCAGGTTAAGTCACTGTTTAGTTTTCAATTGAGAACAATTTGCACATTTTCGGTAAATTCTATTTTTTTTATCCTCAAAATAATGTATACCGCGATCTTTCGTTTATAATACATAGGGCGCATAATTTATTATAAGGAAGGGTCAATCAACTTCCTGTATATGTGGAAACGGAAGGATGTTAAATATTCTATATAAATTCGGCAAATAGTATTTTTGGTTTATTGAATCTGAAATATGACATGGAAACGCTCCCCTTCAAAATTGGTCCTTTCTTCTCTTAGACTGTCAAAAAGCTGTTAGACCTTTTTTGTCTTATTCATAGCCGCTCTATCGTATTTCTAAATTTTGACATCTACATTTGATCGCAATCATTACGTACAATTACTTTTATTGAATTGATTTTTTCATGATTCCTCATTCTACCAATTAGATTAGATCATGAGGTCTAATTAACAGGAACAAAACCTACACAGACAACACGAGTCTTAATACCCTTGTAGTTGACGTCAATGACACAAAATACCGATTTTCAGTTTGTCGAAAATAATTTTTAATAAAATATATATAATAAAACGATAAAAATATTGTAATTAAATATATAATTATGTTGTCTATATTATGTTCTCCCCCGATTTTTTCCTCCTTATCCCTTATTATATCTGACAGAAACCGTAACTACTTGAAGCAGGTAATCAAGCGAATGATTCAGACGAAAATGGCAGAAAAAAATGCAAGTAAACGATGTGGCAAATGTGCAACTGACTTTGTGTAAGCTTCTGTGAACATTGATGAGTTATGGTTTCTAGGAAATTGCCAAACGTTTACAGGATGAGAAACCCGAAGAAAATCACGACTGGAAGACAATTCACTTTTATTATTTTCATAATAGAAGTTGGATCGTTGTTTTGCTAAGTAAAGTTCACGTCTCTATAGAAATTTATTTCATATTTGTAACATTTTAGTGCCGGAACACATAAATGAAATCAAGTCTGGAACTTATCATATAAAATTACACATAACCAGTGGTTAGTTGACGTTAAATTTTGCTGGGAAGTTCATATTAAAGAGAAAAAGTAAATTCTTCGATTTGAATATGAAAAAAATAAACAATAGAGCTCTTTCAGTCTTTGGTAATCATAATAATCTAGAAATAATTCAAGTATTTAGAAAATGTATATCCAAAGCAATCACCTCCATGGAAATCCAGATATTCATCAGATTATAGTCCGAGAGCTAATTTTGGGTAGGGTCTTGAAGCACTTTGAGACTTTGGGAATGTAATAAAGACATATAATCCTAAAAAGGCAGATCAATTTGATGGAATTTTTCACCTGATGATCGATACAGTTTCCTATAAGTGCGGGTGAATAGCACTATGTATGGCTTGAGAGAGAGCATATATCGGCTGCAGAATCATCCAGAACCACCTCTAGAACATCAAAACCTATCACCATCTATCAATTATAGAAACCGTCCTCTATTGCAGATAATACAGTCAACTCTGAAACTAAGAACCAGCAAAAGGAAAATGAAGAGAAAAATACCAGAGAAGATGCCATGAAACCCTCTAAAATACGTCAAATAAAATTAATATAACCTCCTTCATGCTGAGACTTGTAATTCCGCACGCCCGTCAAACATTTTTTTAGAACCAAACTGTGACATAAATATAGTTGCATCAACAAGTACTTCAGAGACATCGCTAAAGAAATTATCTTTTAAACCTCCAGAAAACACTACTATTATTGAAAGCACACCCTTAAAAAAGATAGTAATACCAATAATGAAATAACTCGCCTATGGTGAAGTGCTAACTACAGCAGACATTTTAAAAAGGCTAAGAGAAGTATAACAAAAAAGTTAGAAAATATCAAAAAAAGAGAACCAAAGAGTAACATTAACAAAGATAACAGAAAGTCCAAAGAAGCGACTAAATTTGCATGAAACGAAAAAAAATATTAAAAAGAAAAGACAGAAAAAAATGATGATCAATCGAATGAGCGCCATGGAAGAGGATTTTACCAAAAATGATGAAATTATAACTCTGAAGGATACTCCCTTATCAGATTTGAAAAGTTGCGAAATTTACAGGGGGTAAAAGAAACACCACTATATATAGATATATGCTGTAGAGAATATTCTAAGAAGTGACATTGAAGTAGTAGCCCTCAAATATACTGACCATACGTAACAAAATTTTGCCATTAACCAAAGCGATGTTAGTTTTGTCTATCAAGAGCCAATTTTAGTTCTACTTGTTCCCATAATTAAATTGAAAGAAATCAATTTGAAAAGTTCCTTGCAATGAAATTTACTGCTTCGACATTTACTTGTACAATGTACTCAAGTTATTTTACTTTACTTTAATAAAACTGTCGAAAATTATAAAATTATGAAAAATTTGCGATTGTTTCGATATTTCGAAATATCATCGTTAGAGAATGACAGAAGCGATATTTAATATGATGTTTAATAATTATTTTTGGCTAGACCAAGAAGTGATTGCCTCAATATATATGAATAGAAAAAAGAAGTAGATATGATTTCACAAATGTTTAAGCTTAGATATTATCAGTCCTATAAGGATATCATGGATATAGTTTTCTCATTTAAGATCAGTATAACTGTGCAAAGATATACGGAACCAGGAGAGTTATTATCTACTAATATGTACAATTATCACTTAATATGGCAGTTTAACGGTGGAGAACTTCCTATATTTATCTATTCATTGACGATTTCATATTGTGGGTCTCTTAAGTGTCTTCTAATTTTTAATTCCTCAATGAAATCTAGTTCCTGTTTCTTGGTACACACATGTAGTACTTCTAGTTCTGTGTTAGGTAGTAGATAATGAATGTTTAGTGTCAAGTAGATGTTTTGCGGAATGGGATATGTCTGGTTGTTTTAATCTGTATAGACATAAGTGTTCATTGTGTCTAATTTCAAAATTTCTAAAGTTTTGACCTATATAGACAGAAAAAAAATGTTGTATTGTTTGTTAAAGATATTATGCAGTTATACATTTCTGAAATGGGAAAAAGATATGCAGAATAAAGAGCTAATCATATCTAAACTTCCGTTGAGAAGATAGATCACTTTTTGGTCTAGCCAAACAAAAATATCTATCAAACACTAGGTAGGCATCACATGAAATGTAACTTTTGTCATTCTGACGATGTTATTTCCTAATAGCGGATCAATTGTCAATTTTTTATCATTTTTTCATTATATTGTGGAATTATTTAAAAACAGTTAGTTTCATTTAACACTGCGCTGGTACACTGAAAAAAAACAAATAACTGGTATACTGGGATATGGTCTAACCCATATTTATATATGTTTTTTGCAAAAAAACCCTTAAATTTAAAAAAAAAATGATTTTGTTATTCTAGCTAATACCAATTCACGAATAATATTCGAAAATATGAAAGTAGAAACCCATTTGAAGAAAACGCCGAAATAGGTTTTTTTTAATGACAAAAACATATATCTCATTTTTTTGAAAAAAATCAAAGAAAATATCAAAAAAAAATTATAGAAAATGTAAAATATATACTACAAAATGAAGTAAGAAATCATTCACAGCGCTAAATTTATTCAATTTCTTCGCTATCTTGAGCTCTACATTCGGAGCAGTAGGCTCTAGACTGATGTAAGCATTACACTCTATACAAATGGAGTGCGTCTTGCGATCCTTCTTTCTTGGACAAATATGGCACCTGCTGGATGCCTTTTGACGTTTATCACCAACTCCATATCGACTTGGCATTGGTTCGTTGGTAATATTCGAAATTTTTCTTCGTACGCCAAGCCGAATCTTTGGATTTGGAAGACGATTCAATTGGTGTTCTTTCACAAGGGATAATGAGATCTGGCTGGCTTTTTGAGATTATTTGTTTTTAACTACCTATAATATTCTCCCAACATTTCAAAGTGCCTCAAAAACATTATTTGCAATAGTCTGGTTAACATTTAGATCCGATTAATTGAAATGGCTGCTTTATTTTTCAATTCCCTAAATATTTAACTTGAAAATATAAAATTTTCATTATGCTTAAATGAAGAAATTTCCCATTTAAAGAATGCAAGGGTTAGTAGGGGGCCGCTACTCTCCAGCCAGATCTGGACTTTCTTATTTACGGGTCCTACAAGGACAATTGGAATGTTGAGTAATTTTGGGAATTGCTTTTATTTCAAAGATATACACTATATAAACACGAAAATAATAATTTTATAAAAAAATATAACGCATTTCAGTACAAAAATACGTAAACAAAAGTACGTTCCAAGTTCTCGATAAATCGCTCCATACTGTCACGTGACGTCATCAAACCATAAATTAATCTCGCGTGCTGTTAAAATTAACTGATCTTGACTGAGTTCTTACGAATAAATTGAATAAAAGCTGCAAAATGAATAGGTCGTTTTACAAATGCTGTGCAGTGCGGATGTGCAAAAGTACGTCAATCAAAACACCATAAAAACTTTTCATGAACGTTCTAAAAAGTCCAAAAATAAGGAGAAAGACTTGCTACACGAGATCAACTTCATTGACAACAACAAGTGAAGATCACTTTTATGTAAGTTGTAAGCCCTGATTAACTTCAAATATAAATTCAAAATAATTTTAGATATTCTTGTTCAAGTTGCAAAAATAAAAAGTCAATTATTCATTACTACTTTGTTTGTTTACTGAGGTAATTCCAAGTTTATTTCGTTAATGTAGATGATAAGTAGTTCTAAGTGTGATAAAAGAATATATAAAATAAGAAAGGTGTCTCTCTCATTTGTAATAAAGTATATCTATGTAAAATTATAGGTATTTGCACAAAAATCCATATTTCTAGCAAGGCAACTGGCAACATCATAGAATTCATCTTCCGTGAGTTACAACTGTTAATTTTGATGAATCCAGTTTCCATTCTGGTAAAAATCGTAAAATATTATCGTCCATCTAACAAATTAATTGTCATTAAAAATAGTTCATACTTTTAACTTGGTTATCAGAAAAAAGTCAACTTTCCGTGCAGTGACGTCATCTAGCTCTAATGGGTGTTCGCAGTTACGTTATAATGGGTAATAAATAACGCAATGTAAATTAAGTTTATATGATTTCAGACGAATAATTATGTTCTTAAAATGTTACTTCATAGTGCCTCAAGAGCCTACCCAAAATTGTTCAGTAGCTCTCCTAACATTTGGGTCAAATTTGCCTCGAGTATTGAGCTACATCTTCAATATCTTGAGACTGCAGGCACGATCGTGTACGTTATACTCTATTTTCAAACTAGGAAGAGTGTTTTTAATTTAAGTTAACAATTTTGTAGATTCCAGATTGGTCAGGTCACAGACGAATTTACTCAGCACTTTTGACATATGATCGAACAATAGTGTAGGTTGTAAACAATGTCCATTTTGTTATTTCTTTTTGAAACTCAAAACTTCAATTTATATGACAGCAAATTACTTAGAATTATGTATAGACTTCATTTCACAATTTGTTGTATTGTTTTTTTCAATTATATGCATACGCTCGGTTACCACGTGTCTTTTAGCTGAATTATTATTTAGTTTGTGGTTAATTATTACCACACTGGATACTTTTATTAGGGCTAGTATTTTATGTCATCGCTCTCAATCTAATAATATTTTAAGGGATTTATAGTGACGTGATTCAGGTTTCTTAAATGCTCTTCCTTCTTTGGAAACAGACTATAGTAATTATCGTTTTTAAGAGGTAACAAAGAAATGAACATCCTGTATACTCAAAACTACTGTCACTATTCGAACTAATACACAAGTAAAAGAGAGTAACATAGTTGAAAATGTGACTTTTTGGAATAAACTAAGTTTAGTTTTATGAACAGACAGAAACTCGATCAAAATTATTTTTCACTGACTGATACGACTTTCCCAAGTTATCCTATAGATACAATCGATTTTCTAATTCGACTTGAATATTTAGACGAGCTCAGTTTTAATATCTTTATCATAAATTACATTTTTCGATATTAAATCCCACTTCTGATTTATTATGTACTAGGTATTGCTTAACTTATTTCGCATGAGAATATCCATTTATAAAGTTTGGACAGACATAATGTCGATCTCCGGCTGGTAATTGTTTTAAAAGTTTTCCAATCGAGGGGGAAAATACTTCGTGATATCGATTTCTCGCTCATAAAAACAATACCTTGCCGAAACATTGAGACAGTTCGATTAAGAATTTTAGGAAGTGTGTTGAGTCTGGGAAAATCCTTCCTGAATCGAAAGATTTAGAAAATATGCTCAATTTTAGGTAAGGAAGTTTAAGTGTAAATTTCCGGCCAAGTGTGTAGTTTGAAGTCGATTTAGGAAATATTTTCCGGATTTCAGAAAGAAAAATTCACCGGAAGTGTGGATAATTATAATTTTAGTTCCATATCATTCATAAATTTTATAAATAAAATGTACTTAGAAAAGTGATCACTAAAAATAATTTCATATAGACACTATTCTCTGCTACAAATTTTCATCTCCATCTAGTACATTGTAATCAAACACTTGAGAGGTTTCCACAACTCGTGGATTTTTTTACATGAGTAGTCTATGAGTTATATTTAGATTTATTTATTTGACTACGTTACATAATATTAATGTTTGTAGCAGTTCATAAAATTTTGTGTAATAACAAAAGGAAGACAGACATTCACAAATACATGATGTATATAATACGACTGCAAATAATACATATAAACAACTAAGAGCAACACATATTAAGCAAAGTATATAGTCACGACAAAATTACTGCAACCCGATAGTATGTCATAAACTCATCAACCGTATAAAAACAGTGTACAAGAAAGTTATGTCTACAGCCTTATCTGAAGAACACCTGCAAAACTGCAGCTTCAACACTTTTATAATATATATATATATATATATATATATATATATATATATATATATATATATATAAAAAAAAAGATGAAATAATAAAGCGTGGAATATAAAACAAAGACAGAATTAGCGGGCATAGCACGCAAAAGAGGTTACAGAGAATGAGTGGTAACCGTAGACATGCATGTTTCTGGCTCATTAGCCTTCATCGGTACGGCATAACCAAGAAAAGGTGTACAACTTGGGAGCAAGGATGTTAATTGAAACATGAGAAAACACAAACAACGGATTTCAACAAGATAACCAAACGCACAGTTGTGCCTTCAAATGGAAGATCCCGAGTTTTCAGGACAACCAACCAACAGAGACACGGAGGCGTCTATAGCTCTCCTGTCTGAACCTTCCGACCCTGGAATTAATGAAAAGATGAAATAATAACGCGTGGAATATAAAACAAAGACAGAATTAGCGGGCATAGCACGCAAAAGAGGTTACAGAGAATGAGTGGTAACCGTAGACATGCATGTTTCTGGCTCATTAGCCTTCATCGGTACGGCATAACCAAGAAAAGGTGTACAACTTGGGAGCAAGGATGTTAATTGAAACATGAGAAAACACAAACAACGAATTTCAACAAGATAACCAAACGCACAGTTGTGCCTTCAAATGGAAGATCCCGAGTTTTCAGGACAACCAACCAACAGAGACACGGAGGCGTCTATAGCTCTCCTGTCTGAACCTTCCGACCCTGTAATTAATGAAAAGATGAAATAATAACGCGTGGAATATAAAACAAAGACAGAATTAGCGGGCATAGCACGCAAAAGAGGTTACAGAGAATGAGTGGTAACCGTAGACATGCATGTTTCTGGCTCATTAGCTTTCATCGGTACGGCATAACCAAGAAAAGGTGTACAACTTGGGAGCAAGGATGTTAATTGAAACATGAGAAAACACAAACAACGAATTGCGTTTGGTTATCTTGTCTCCGTGTCTCTGTTGGTTGGTTGTCCTGAAAACTCGGGATCTTCCATTTGAAGGCACAACTGTGCGTTTGGTTATCTTGTTGAAATTCGTTGTTTGTGTTTTCTCATGTTTCAATTAACATCCTTGCTCCCAAGTTGTACATCTTTTCTTGGTTATGCCGTACCGATGAAGGCTAATGAGCCAGAAACATGCATGTCTACGGTTACCACTCATTCTCTGTAACCTCTTTTGCGTGCTATGCCCGCTAATTATGTCTTTGTTATATATATATATATATATATATATATATATATATATATATATATATACACTGTCTGTAAATAAATTGAATCACTCTTTGTTAATTTTGATACTCTGTTATACGTTCTGTACAGTTTTCGAAATTGAACTTAAATTTATTTTTGTCTTTTTTAAAAAAGATATTTTCCGAAAATAAAATAAAAGTGGCGCAGTCGTAGTAGGATCCGCTACGAGTTGTGATTAAAAGAAACTGTCCAGTTCGAGGGAGACTTTTTCGTGAATTTCCACAACTTTCAATGTTTTAACGTTTTAAGTGCGGATCAAACCTTAGTTATCCAGAACATTGATACATCGCATCCACCAGAGTTCTAGAGTGCCCGAAGAGTCAGAGGAAGAGGACTTAACAAGACACAGCTCTTCAGAAAACGCAAGTGCCAAATAATTCCTTCTCTTGCCTTTCACGCCCTTTATAGGTCTTGAAAGATATATTAAGTTAAAAGTAAATAAAACTATTCATGAGTGATATTGAAATCGACAATATTTTAAAAAGTTTAAAGAATATTAACTTGAATGATACAAATAACGGAAACAATATGCCGAATGCTATTAATTGGGACCTCTTAAAACAAAAGGTCAACAATATTAAACCTTTCAATAGTGATTGTGATTATTCAAATAAGTTGATTTTGAAATGTGAAAATTTAATAACTACTTATAATGCATATAATGATCCTGAATTAAAAGCACATATTTTTGAATGAGTACAAGACAAATTAGAAGGACGAGCGGAAGTTGTGGTAGGAAATAGAACTGAAATAAATAATTGGGATAAATTGAAACAAGCTTTAATCCAATGTTTTGCCGATAGACGTAATTTAGATTGCTTAGTACAGGAATTAACAAGAACTAGATCTCTTAAAGGAGAACACTTAATACATTTTGGAAGTAGGTTACAGTTAATTAGGAGTAGAGTATTACAAAGGGTTAGTAATGATATAAATATGTACCAATTAGAAAAAGAATGTCAAATAAATCACTTTAATAAACTTGCTTTAAACACATTTATAGCGGGATGTAGTGGTATATTAAAAAATAATATGCATTTGAAAAAACCAGTGAACTTAGAGGACGCAATGGGTTATGTTACGGAATTCGAAAACTTTTAATGTACGGAAATCTCAACGACAGATTTCACCAACCAAACAGAACAAATAATAATACGCAACCTTACAATCCTAGAAATAATTCCCACAACAATTCTCAAAATGCTCAATTTCCAAATAACAATCCACAGAATCGAAATTTCAATGATAGGTCATATTCCAATAATAATAATTATCGTCCACCTCAATTCAATTTCAATAATAGGTCATATTCTAATAATTATCGTCCCCCTCAATCCTTTCAACAAAATAACAATAATGGCACGCAATTCCCCAGCCAACCAATCGATATACAAACCATTCCACAAAACAGATAATTCTTAACAAATCGTCAAGTCTTAGGTCCACTTAAAAATATCTTCAGACCAAATCAAATTCCAGAAAACCAATTGCCAAACCCACAACCAATGTCTACAATGTCACGAAACCCTTCATTGCAAACGAGAAATAGTTTCCAAAATAATAATTATTTTAGAAATAATACGAATCAAAGACCGAATTTCATATCCAAAGAGTTACATTCTATTTAATATAATGATCCCAATTTGCAAAATGAATATTACGAGCCAATAGAACCCGATAATAATCATGAAATAGAGAATGATAATGAGAATTTTTGTATACCAGGGACATCCAACGAGAGCAAGTAACAGAAATTAGCATTCTTTGCAACAATAGAGATAGATTAACCTTTACATATAAAATTAGCCATATTAATTCGAACTAAAGACGAAATACCAGTTCATTCAAAATCTTATCAATGCCCTTATGTACATAGAAACGAAGTAAGACGTCAAGTCCGAGAAATGTTGGACAAAGGAATAATTAAACCATCATGTTCACCAAGGAGTTTGCCAATATGGATCGTAGACAAAAAACTAGACGCTTCCAACACACGTGAATGGAGACTAGTCGTTGACTATAGAAAACTAAATGAAAAAACTATTGATGATAGATACATGTTACCGAATATCTCTGATATTTTGGATAAGTTAGGTCGTGCACAATACTTTAGCACTTTAGATTTAGCGAGCGGCTTTCACCAGATTCAAATGAGTAAATGCTCTATAGAGAAAACTGCATTTAATGTTGATGGCGGCCATCATGAGTTTCTCAGAATGCCGTTTGGACTTCAAAACGCCCCGTCAACCTTTCAAAGAGTAGTTAATGAAGTCCTAAAAGACTAACAAAATAAAATCTGTATGTTCTATATGACTGATAAAATCATTTTCAGCACAAGCCTACAAGAACACATACAAAATTTAAAATTAGTCTTTATCAAACTACCCGAAGCACAATTTAAGATAAAATTAGATAAATGCGAATTTATTTGCAAATAAGTAGAATATTTACGTCACGTTGTAACACCTGAAGGTATAAAACCAAACCCGAATAAAATCAAAGCGATACAAAATTTTCCTATACCTAAAACAACAAAAAATATAAAATCTTTCCTAGGTGTTCTCGGTTATTACCGACAATTTATAAAAAACTTTGCAAAATTAACAAAACCACTAACCATGTATTTAAAGAAAGATATGAAAGTTGAACATACAACCGAATTTCTTAAATGTTTCGACACTTGTAAAAATATTGTAATATCAGACCCAGTCTTAGCGTACCCAGATCTAGAAAAACCATTTGAACTGACAACAGATGCATAAAAATATGCGATAGGTGCCGTTTCGTCTCAAAATAATCATCCAATATGTTATGCCTCTAGAACCTTGAATTCTTCTGAAATTAACTTTTCTACAATGGAGAAAGAACTGCTAGCCATAGTATGGGCATGCAAGTACTTCCGACCCTAACTTTTTGGCAAACGTTCTACAATATTTACCGACCATAAGCCAATACAATAGTTATTTTCCCTCAAAGAAACGAATTCCAGACTAGTACGCTGGCGCTTAAGACTTGACGAATTGAAGTATTTAAAAGGAAAGAAATAATCAAGTGGCAGATGCTCTTTCGCGAAATGTTCAAAATCTAAACGCATTCGAAACCGAATCAATAGCTGTAAATTATGACGAAACACGAAGTTTTACAAATTAATGATAATCTCCCGAATTTAGACGATATAGATCTAACAGATGAATTAAAAATTCTTGACACAAATCAGTAAATCAAACAAAACAAACGTATAAATATCATTTCAGACATAACAATGCCTAGAGAACAAAATAATAAAGAACAAACCAACTATACAAACTATAGATACAATTCATACAGCTTCAGAAAACCCAATACTAAACATTCCCATTTCAGAGAAACCCTTAAATATGTATAAAATCAAATTTACCTCACGCTAGGACAAACAATGAATTCTCAAATTACGCGCAAGAAATTTTTTGAAAACCTTAGATTATACGTAACAGTACCACAATTTAACACGAAACAAAACATATTTAAACTTATTAAAGAGTACATTGACCCCAAACAAAACTACGCTTTATACTTCCAAAACGAATCCCTAATAAAAATATTCGTAGTTACTGCACAAAATACGTTCAAAAATTCAGCACTTAAATTTATTCATTGTCCGAAAGTTTTAAAAGACATTGAAACCACTGAAGAACAAAAAGCCAAAATTGAGTACAGTCACATCTATAAATAGGGACACAGAGGAATCAATGAAGTGAAAAAATCACTTAGTTCGTTATATTATTGGCCAAAAATAAGCGACGATATTGAAAAATATATTAATAATTGCGAGACATGTTTAAAAAATAAATGCGATAGAAACCCACCAGTAATCAAATTTAATTTAACGCCCATATCATCCAAACCTTTTGAGCATATACATTTAGATGTATTTTATATATCAAACAAATCATATCTAACTATTATAGACTCGTTTTCACGTTACGGTCAAGCTTCCCCCTTAGATAGCGTATAGGAATAGCAGTAGTCGATAAACTACTTGAATTCATTTCACACCACGGCCTACCCGATACAATCACAACAGATCAAGGCACAGAATTTAAAAATTTCGACCTCCAAGATTTTTGTAAATTGCATCATATTCCAGTGGAGAGATTTCATTCGACTTTGATTGAACATTATAGATGTCTACAAGAGGAAAACAAAAATATGAAACCGGATCAATTGATAAAAAACGCAGTATTTTGTTATATTAATTCAATCCATTCAGTTACAAAATACACCTCTTTTGAAATTATTAAAGGCCATATTATTAACCCTGATCCTTTTCATTTAGATGATCACTTGATAATATCATCATATGTACAAGATCACAAAGAAAATAGCAAAAAGCTATATGAGAGAGCTAAACAAAATAATGAAAGTACGAAAGAGAAAATAATTCAAAAATCAAATGAAAAACGTGAAGATCCTCCAAGTTTATCAAACCAAAAAACGTGTTATATTGAAACAAAACAAAGAAATAAAAAATTACCTAAATTCAAAACGACTAAATTTCTTGGACAAAATTGTGGTATTATTAAAACCAGTAAAGGTACTTATCATAAAAATTTAACCAGGAAACCAAGATCAGTAACTGAAAAATTATTACAGGAATCAAACAATGAACCTCCTGATATTGACAACGATATGCATCCTGATACTTCAGACACATTTTTGTTGAAGAAGATGTATCGACTACGAGAATTGAAAACCTAATCCTCCCGATCCAGTTAGGAAATTCTCGAGTCATATATAATAAGAACACATTTACATTACGTAGATTTAGAAATAATTTTTGAGCAGATAAATAATTTAATCAAACATTATTAAATTATCCACCACAACCTAAGTACCCGGCATTACGATAGTTAATAATAGCAATCCTATATCATACCATAGCTTAGCGCAAAGTATTTTAATAAGAACAGAATCTCTAATTAATCCTTTTAAAGAAAAATTAAATTATCTATATCCCCATGTTAGGAATATGAGAGGACTTGTAAATGTAGTCGGAAAAATCGACAAATGGCTTTTTGGTACGTTAGATTGAGACGACGAAGAGCCATATAATAAAGCAATCGACATATTACAGAAAAATCAGAAAAATATCATTCAAGAAGTAAATTTACAAACTTCATTGAATAAAAAACTTATTGAACAATATAATAAATCCGTGAGTATTCTAAATAACAATCAAGAAATATTGAAAAACAATTTAAAGAAAATTCAAGCATCATTTTATGACAAAATAGAAACTCTAGAAAGTTATTTAAGCTTTCAAGGAATTATCTCACAAATAAATTTAGATTGCCAAACTACGATTACTTTATTAGATAATTTAGAAAACGCTATAGTATTTTCCAAATTAAATTCTTTACATAATTCTATAATCTCTAGTTCCGACATATTTGAAATGATTAAATATTTACATGATATATACGATTCTAACCAAATTCCTAAATTTAAGAATCTTTTGACTTATTACCAATTTCTAGGAACTCAAGTATCGATATCAAACTCTGAACTAAATTTTGCAGTTCAAGTACCTATTCTTAAAGACAAGACTTATGAATTTTATCACATTTTTCCCGTTATCCAAAACCACAAAATGTATACTCCTTTATTCCCTTATTTGGCACACAAAGACGATGACAACCAATTTGAAAAAGAAGAATGTCCTCTACTAGAAGACAAAATCCGATATCCCAAGACAACTGTACTATACAATTACTCCGAGGAAAAAATCCGACACGCTGCCATATCATGAAACTAAACAATCAAGAAATGATCAAAGAACAAGTTACAGAAAACGAAATTCTGATAACTCCAGAAAAACCTCGTCAAATATTTTCCAAATGCCGAAGTAACCAATATATTCCAGTGACGTCTCCAGTACTGATCAAAATCCCAGATTCATGCGAAATATGGACCAATAATCAAAAGTATGTTAACAAAATTCCGATCAGCAAAGGCAAACCATTTATATTACCTAAAATTGAAACGGAAACATTGATCGCCTCCAGAAACTACCAGATAGCAAATATAACAGAAGAACTCAAGGAAATCGACCGAATTTAAAAACAACTGAAACCAATCACAGAAATCGAAGACAACCCGTATAAATCAAGCACGATAGGAACAATCATAGGAATGACAATCGCATATGTTTTAATCTGTATTTTAGTTAAATATAGAACACAAATTTTCAAAATCTTCAAGAAGATGCCAAAAGAAAGTTCCATAGAAGAAAACGAAATTTCGAAAATCCACTCCGTGTTTCTCGAAACCTAAAGACGGGAGGAGTTATGTCTACAGCTTTATATGAGGAACACCTGCAAAACTGCAACATAAACACTTATATAAGTTATATATACTGTCTGTGAATAATTTGAATCACTCTTTGTTAATTTTGATACTCTGTTATACGCTTTGTACAGTTCGAAATAAAACTTAAAATTATTTTTGTCTTTTTTAAAAAAAAATTTCCGAAGAGAAAATAAAAGTTGCAAGAAGAAACTTTTTTAGTTGTTTGTTAAAAGCGTTGAAACTTATAATATCTCAAAATACTCCGGTAAGATGTTAAATGTATCACCATTCACACAGTTTTTGTCAGATATCCTATCTCTATATTTGGGTTGTGATTTTTGTAAAAATATTTCTAAGTTGAAGGTTGGTCATGTGTGGTTTCGATATTTTGGGAAGAGAATCAATGTCGCCACCGGTGATTTATTTCTTGCAGGTGTGGTGGTCGATGATTGAGTTTCATCCGCACTGATGCCCTGAAACTCGAATCGGGGCGTTATTCTTATAGTTCCTAAAATGATATTCTCGAGCACCGTTACTAAAATCATCGAATTGTATCGTCCTCACAACAGCGTCAGTTGACGTTACAATACAAATGTCATTTGGTTATGTCAAATGTAAGGGTGCATTCAGATGCCACGTCGGGCGCGTTTTATGCGATCAGATGCTTAGATCTGGTAAATAGTCGGGTCGTTCAGATGATAGTGGTAAATTTTACCAATCGTGTAACCATTTAACCTAGTCGACACATCGGTAGAAATTGACCCGCATGCCCTTTGCATTTTATATTGCGCGATTGAGAAGTTTGGGTTGTGTTTACAAAATTACAAATAATAAATTAATATTCAACGAGACTGTTCACATTTTTTTCTACACTGACATATTCATTATCCATCTTCTGCACAGTTTACAGAATGGGAATGTAGGCCATTTCGTTTAACTGAACGCATATGATTTCTTTTACATCCTAGAATGTATATAAAATCCACCAATCAGCATTTGAATTTGGTACCCGTCAACTCTTCTGTTTCTCAATTTCAATGTAACGTCAAGATAACTTGTCAAAATATTTCTTTAGTTTCTAAGAAAAATATTTTAGTAAAATGAGTGATTCCAGTGATGAATCAAAAATCAATAAATATTACTCCATCAGATATTCGTTATGCCGCAAAGGAGACGTATAACACCCCAGAAATCAAAAAGTGAATATGAATTTGGTTACAAAAAGTTCATGGATTGAACTCTGGTAAACGGAGTTAAAAATATTATCAGCATATGTTATCACTGCTTATATGAATGAAATATCGAGTAAAAACAAGCTCTAAACCCTTTGGACAACATATTATATGTAAAGAACAATGATAAATAATAAAAGTAACATTGACATTTCAAGGTACTCTAAATTTCGCTGTTTTCATATTAGTTTGTGATGGATCATTCTGTTAACGTTCGTCTCTAACTGTATGCAGAAGAGAATATAGTTGGTTCAATCCCCGCTTCATGCGTTTATTTTTATTGATGATATTTGTATTATGAATAGTAATTTTCATTAAATTTTAGTTAGTGTTCATTTTTGGAATTTATGGAGGACGCCCTCTTAAAAATTGAAAATTTTAAAGATAAATCATGTTAAAGATTTAGAAAATAAATTTCAATTTAATTGATAAACAATCCTTTGTGATTTCTTGTATGTCTTACGAGGTCTCCAAAAAATATATTCTGCTTAGACCACCAGATATAGAATAATTTTTTGTTAATTACCAAAAAGAAAAATGTTCGGAGAAAGTAGTCGGAATTTACAAAATTGCTAATCAGACAAAAATAATTGCTGAATTTTTAAAATTACCGGATGCGACTTTATGTACGGGACATTGTTTACGCCTTAAATAGTAAAAAATTTCATGAAAATATTGATCATACATTTGAATTATTCTTCTTGTTCGGGATTTAAACCAAAATTATTCACCAAATATGTTATAGTACAATGAGCATGAAATGACATACAATTCCCACAAGTAGGTATATGAAATTTTGTAGTACGAGCGTAGCGAGTTATAAAAAATTTCATATACCTACGAGTTGGAAATGGGTCATTTTATGCAAATTGTACAATATACTCTTTCTACGACCATCATAAATCATAAACAAAACTGTAATATTTCACCTAACAATTTTTATTATAAAATTTCCTGTAGTCATTGTTGCAGGGGTTAAGAGCATTTTTTCTCTGATACGCAATGGGATAATAGGGGACGCTATATCACAACCTTAGATATCCATACAGTCTACTTCTCATTCAGTTTCCCTTACTCCAACATTTTTGATTTTATTTTTGTACTAGTATCTACCTACGTCCTAAAACAAATAACGTTCAAAATTTTAAAATTTTGACAACTCGGAAATAAAAATACTTTATGCAGAAAAAATCGTTTTAATTCACCTGCGGAAAGAGTTATCTATTATCGTGTGTCTTCAAAGGAGTTATATCACCTCCTGCATCTACCAGGATAGTGACCGATGTCCTTCTAAAGCAGCCATGTCAAACTCAAAGTCACTGGTTGGCCAAAAGCATGAAGACCATAGACTAGGTGGGCCGCAAAACCTAATCTTAAAGAAGACAAACTACTGAAAATCTTAACGAAAAAAAAGTACTATTATGTTAGAAGTATATTTATTAAATTTCCAATGAAAAGGACATTACAAAAACTTACAAACATTAACTCCTTTTGCCAGATATTTGACATCTTTTGTCTTTAATTGAGTTGTCTATTTGTGGCGTGAATTTATCGGCGGAAATAACTTTTAAAATTGCGTCCAAGTGTGCGTCCGTCAATCGCGATCTTGCGGGAGATTTGTTTCCTTTCATCAAAGAAAATAATTGTTCACACTTATAGGTACTTCCAAACATTGACAGGATTTTACAGGCAAGTTTTCTCATTTCTTGGTATTGAAAAGGCAAGTACATATAAAATTCGAATGTACCAACACTATCAAAGTTTTCTTTTAAATGGGTTTGACACTGAATCTCAATCACTTCCATCTGCAAGTGAGGGGGAACTTCATCAATATCTATAGTGAAAAGACCAGTAAATAAAGAAAAATTGTTTTCTTGGGACTTAAAATCCTGAAAACGCTTTTCAAATTCTGACAGAAGGCTTCTCATTTTCTCTGTATACATTTTGTATGATATTGGGCCACTTGTACTTTCCTGATACGCCTTGCAAGTCGGAAAATGTGACAGATTATCCACCGCTAACTGGTTTCTCCACAGCATCATCTTACACTTGAAAGCTTTAACATGATCATGCATATCTGTTATAACTTGACGTGGTCCTTGCAATTTCGTATTTAAGTCCGACAAGCGTTTTGTGATGTCTACCATAAATGAAAGATCTTGTGAAAAAGGTACGTCGGATAATAAGCTGACATCTTGTTCTTTCACTTCCATGAAAAGGCGTATTTCTTCTTTGAGTTTCCAAAACCGATCGAGAACCATAGAACGTGAAAGCCATCGCACTTCTGCATAATAAGGTAAACCAGTGTACTCACTTTCTCAATCACGTAAAAACGCAGAAAACTGTCGCTGATTCAAGCCACGTGACCTTTTGAAGTTTATCATTTTTTTCACTGACTTTAAAACGCTTTCCAACTTGATCACTTTTGAGCATAAAACTTCTTGGTGGATTATGCAATGAACATGATGAAAATCTGGTTTGTCACTGCCCGTTTCTCTGATATTTGTTTGTAATATTTTAATGAAGCCATTATTTACTCCAGTCATTGAAGGAGCTCCGTCTGTGGCAACGGAATACAATTTTGACAAATCTAAATTGTACTTTTGCAGAAGTCCATAAACAGCATTGAAAATATCCTCCCCAGTTGTTGTATCATGCAATGGTACTAATTCCAGTAATTCTTCATAAACGTTGATATCTCTATCAACAGCACGAAGAAAAACAGCGAGTTGCGCCACACCACACACATCTGTACTTTCGTCACAGGCAATAGAAAATGCAATGAAAGAGTCTGATTTTGTTTTTATCTGTTCACTTATATTGGCAGCCAACTCGGTAACTCTTTCAGCGACAGTATTCCGGGACAAGGACATATTTTGAAAAGCCTTCACGCTCCCGGGACTTACAATTTCCGCGGCCTTTACGAGGCCCCTTAAACAAATGGTTTTGAGTGTTTTGCGATCAACTCCGACAGTACGTAGCTCGCTTGAACTGCAGATTCATTTTCTTGCTTTGGACGTGTAAACATAAGCTGTTGATCTTTTAACCGTGATTTTAACTCTTCTAACTTTTCGTTTCTAATCATGCCTGTATACTTGTCAAACTTAGTTTTATGACTATCATAGTGACGTTTTATATTATATAATTTTGGGACACCGACTGTACTGTTACAAATCAAGCAAATAATTTTGTCTTTCACTTCACAGCAAAAAACTCTAATTCCCACTTTTCTTGAAAGATACGATGCTCATCTCCAAGTTTCCTCTTACTTCCACTTGGTTTTGAAACAGACATGTTAAAAACTTTATCCGAAATAAATAACAATAAGTACTGTTACGTGTTGTAACAATAAGTACGCAACTAAACTCGCAATTCTATCGCAACTGACTCATAACTGACTGAATAACTGAACTCAATCGAGCGGTATTGGCTTGTATACGGATTGTGATTTCTCGACAGCTTTTTCCAGAATGTTCAGGTAGCGTCATCTGTGTTCTCGCGCGATAGAACTTTCCGGAACAAGCCAGGCTTTTAGGTTGAGGGCGCATCTTAGTTCATCTTCACAGTACTTTATTTTAGGTTTTTAACAGGCTCGTGGGCCGCATTACATGGCTGTTTTCAAAATTGATTCGGGGCCGCAGGAAAATGCTCAGTGGGCCGCATGCGGCCCGCGGGCCGCATGTTTGACATGGCTGTTCTAAAGCAATGGCTAGTTCACATATCTGGATCAGCATGTCAATGTCAAATCATCCTCACTATCGCGACCCATTTTCGATTATAAATTTTGTTTACAAACGAATTTTGTAAACACCGATGTGAAATGTCAAATTATTAGATAGACATTAACAAACGTGACTCGATCATACATTATAATATATATGACCAAAAAATTCGTTAATATAATCACAGTCTAGTAGCGCATGATAGTCGTGAGAAATAAAATAGGTATTTCGATACAGTTAGCCCATGGGAAATGAAAACCTGTATTATAGTATGGTAGGCTCCTTAATCGAAGACGCACTTGAAATGTACAGTTTTCTTTATGGTCGTAGAAAAAATATTTTATATTCTTATGATAAATTTGAATATGCTCAGAAGGAACAAAAATTGTACGATTCATTTTATGATGTTTTTTTTGTGACTCTAGTTCTAATATCTATAGTAAGAAGTAATACTTTATTTAAGACTGATTTCTACTTTTTTGACTAGAACAAAGGGAAAGTAAAAAAATGGAACTATTTCAAATACAATGTAGCTATAAAATTTTCTTACCGAGTCTCCCGCGAGCTCGAATTATTTTCCATACATTTTTTCTCATTTACAAATTTTTTCAAGAAAATTCGCACTTTTAAAACTCTATAAGTGAAAATATTTCAGGTATTTATTTGTCATCTAGATGTAGCGTATTATGGAATATTTATGCATTCAATAGAAACACAACCATATACTAAGATCAGAAAATAAAATGCAGAAAAAATAGAAACAAATGTTTTAACTGGCTTCAAAATAACAAAATAGATAAAGCAAATAGGTATAACTAACTTAACCAAAATCTACAAAACTAGATTAATTAAAATTATTTGCTATTTCCTCTCTAAGTCTGGTTCCTTCATTCTCCATTTCTTGAATATTTTGGATGTTATTAACTATTGCATTGACTTCATGCAGAAATAATTGTCCTCTTCTTCATAATTTGCCTCATCATTGTTAAACATTAAACATAAGTTGCGTAGAACACAGGCAGTTTGAACAACGTGGGGAATTAAATTTGTACGATTTATGTCTGAATATTTTAATCTTCTGAATCTTCCAAATAACAGACAAAATGCCCTTTCAATAATCGGTCGGGCTTTAGCAAGTTGGGTATTGAATCTAATTTGATAAAGATGGAGATATCCCTCATCTTTATAAGGTGCCATACACCAATCATATACTGGATTTGCTTTTTCTCCGATTATGAAAGAGCTTAGTTGAAGATAAACATCTTCTGTTTTATTATGTTTTTAAATATGGTTGAATTCCTAAAAATTCGAATATCACTAACACTGCTGGTATATCCACAGAAAATGTCTAAAAACTTTCTTTTGCTATCATAAATGGCTTGTAAAGTTACACCATAAAAACATTTTCCATTTATGTATGTCTCTGGATTTTTATGAGGTGCTTTTATGGGAATGTATGTTCCATCGATTGCTCCAATACAACAATGAAATTGACACATAAAATAAAAGTGTTCCTCACTTTGAGTTCTTTCTTCTAGTGTTGGCCATTTCCAAACTTTGTCGGTAATCGAAATAATTGCATTGATTACTCTCTCTATTGACAGAAACAGAGAAGATTTTGCCACATCAAACCTGCTTGCAATGCTTCTGCAAAATAGAATCAATGTAAATATTTCATAATTTATTACTTTTTTCTACTTTGTCTATAGCTATCTGGAATGCTCAAAATCCAAAGAGTTGATAGTATCTGTATACTAGGATCAATGTTTTCTTTGAATGTGTTGTTGCTTTTCAGCAAATGGGCAATTTGGTTAAATTAATAATTAAAATCAGACCTCGTTAAACGTAAATGTTGTTGGAATTCTGCGTCACTCATTTTTTCTATGATCTTCAAAAATACGTGAGTTCGAAAAATATTGTCTCTACCAAGCTCTCCAACTAATGCCAATATACTTCTTTCAATATCATCGTCAGATAATGACGATTCACTATCTTCAAATATAATATTTGTTAACTCTCGAACTACTTGTGTATTCATTATTGCACTCACAAATATTAAAAAATTGGGTATTACAAATGTTTATTTTTGTCAATATTGTTTGAGTGTGGTTAAGTAAAACAAAAGTTGGTATTTGACATTTGGTTGTTATTGGTTTATGTTTGTCATCTAAAAATATTACACCAAGTCGTTCAGATGAATCTTGGGTCAACGACTATATATATATATATATATATATATATATACATTTCCAAAAAAAGTCTGGCCACACTTTACCTAGTTGGCTTAAACAATAGTCGAAAAATGTACAAGACACAGACATCTTATTGATCAAAATGTAGATGCAATATTCGGAAGGGACTGGCTACGAGAGGTCAGGTTAGACTGGGGTGAAAGCAAAAGTCTGAAAACAACTCAACCTTCAAATTTGACAAGCATTTTAAGTGAATTTAGTGATATCATTGATAATTAAATCGGTGAAATACCTGAGTATTTGGGACAGTTTAGGCTTATCGATGATGCAACACCAATTTTTATTAAGCCAAGTACCTAGAATAGAAGAGATTTACTCACAAATGAAAGGATGAAAACTATTTTGCACCTTGGATATTAGCAACGCGTACCTTCACATGAAAATGAATGAAGAAAGTGCACTCATGCAAACATTAAGTACACCAAAGGACTGTACAAAGTGAACCGCCTTATGTTTGCGGTAAAAGTAGCACCTTCTCTTTGGACTAGACCTTGCAAGGGGAATCCAATGCTTCTTTGACGACATTATATTACAGGGTAAAACGTCTGACGAATTATTGACAAAATTAAGTATCTTCCTACAACGCTTAAGAAACGCCAACCTAAGACTGAACCAGGATAAGTGCAAATTCTTTCAAACCAGTAAACAGTATCGTGGACACGTTAATGTCGCTCAGGGCCACCACAAAACAAAAGATAAAGTAGCATCCATCATGAACAGTAAGAAACCAGAGAGTATTAATGAACTTCGGAAATTCCTTGGTCTAGCAATCTATTATAATAAATTCATAAAAAATTTAGCCACGATCCTTCACTCATTCAACAATTTACTTCAAAAGGACAAACCGTATATATGGACATCCAAATGTGAAGAAAGTTTCCAAAGGGTGAAATCAGAGATAGCAAGTGATAATGTTCTCGTTCACTACAACCAGATTTGCCCTTAGTACTTGCAACCGACGCATCCCCAGTAGGTCTTGGAGCTATAATTTCTCATCGTTACAGTGATGGAAGTGAAAGACCAATTAGTTTTACTTCACGCAGTTTAACAAAATGTGAGCTGAACTACAGTCAAATTGACAAGGAAACGACGGGCATCTATTGGGGACTAAAAAAGTTCTTCCCCTACTGCTATGGTCGTAAATTTACCTTGATTACTGACCATAAACCGTTAGTGTCCATATTTAACCCTACAAAGACACATCCATCGATATCTGCTACCAGACTATTCAACTACGCACACTTTCTGTCTGGTTTTGATTATAACATCGAATACAGAAGAACCTCTGATCATGCTAACGTTGATTTTTTATCTCGTTTTCCTACAGAGCACACTTCTCGTAACCTGATGCATGGCTGCAGCTTGTTTCAACTTAGTCAGCTTGATTCACTGCAAGTTGATAGTAAAGTGATTTGTAGAACAACTGCTCAGGACAAGAATCTACAACAAGTCTTACATGCACTCAAAAAGGTAGAATCAATAGAACAGTTTGGTTTACACGACAACGAACTTACCCTGCAAGATGGATGTATTTTTAAAGGCAGTAGGGTAGTAATTCCAGAAGATCTTCATCAGACTGTGCTTAAGGAATTACATGTCGGACATATAGGTATAGTAATGTAATGACAATGGTACTTTATTGTTGTTGACGCATTTACGTCGGTTGAAGTAATTCCCACCAAAAACACTTCTTCAGATTGGTGCGTGAGAGAACTCAGAAAAATGTTTGCTACATTTGGCCTTCCATTGGTTTTAGTTTCAGATAATATTATTATTATTATGAACTTTATTCATTGAAATACAATATATAATGATATAATATGAATGAATGCATGCATTACAGGTGATGAATAAAGAAATAATCGATAAGTGATCAATCACTTGTTTCGATATTTGCGGAATATAAATATAAAAATAATTTCATGTATATGAACATGCTTAGAATATATAAAAATACACATGAAAACAAAAATGTTATCACAATTATACATTATGCAATATTAAAATTGTTGAACTAAAATAGAAATAGATATACACATATATACACACATACACACATATATATGCATATATACATATATACATACACATATATATATATATATATATATATATATATATATATACATGCAAAAGCACATTCTAAAACATATAAAATGCGCATTAAAATGTTAATCACAATATTAAAACTAAGACAAATAGCATTAAAAATTGATACAGTAAAAATATAAAACCAGAACAGAGTAAAATCAAGAAACGAGTCAGATGAAGAAGAGCGGATCATCTATGTTAATGCAGTATGTATGTTGATTATGGTCTCGATTCTATCAGATCGATTATTAATTTTCTGTCGTTACTTAAGATGTAATCTTTTAATTTTTTTTAAGTTAGCTTTATTTCTTTCAGATCTTATAGTGTTCGGGACACTATTATATAATGATTTTGTGATATAGGAGAGTGGGATATTTATTTTTTTACACGTGGTACTACCGTAATGGGTTTTCAGCGGGTATTATACTCATGAGTGGGTCCTGCTATATCACCAGATAGGTGGAATTTCACATTGGTATAGAAAAAGAATAACAGCCTGACATCCATGACTTCAGATTGTTTGTATAGTAGTTCCGAAGAAAACCTTCGGTTTTTCATCATTATCACTTTCAGAAATCTTTTTTGCAGTATTTCCAATGGTTTGAGGTGTACTCGGAGAGCATTTCCCCATGTCAGAATTCCATATCTTAAATGACTTTCCACTAAGGAGATATATAATATCTTCATTGTTTTCATTGGAAGGTAATTACTTAAATATTTAAATTTGTATAAAATGGATTGCAGTTTTTTTATGACGTAGTTTATATGAACGTTCCATTTCATATGCGGATCCAAATATACACCAAGATTTTTAATATTTTTTTTTCAGATTTAATTCTGAGCGTGTTTTCCTGAGTTTCTAGGTCGAGATGTAAAAAAGGGCAATTACCAGCCGAATTACAGCTAAAGGATAGGAAGTTGGTTTTCTCTGTATTGAGTGTGAAAAGTCTTTCGTCGAACCACTCCTTTATGAATCGGAGGTCAGATTCGGCTTCATGTTTCAACTCATGCCATGTTTCCGCTTTATATATTATTGCGGTATCATCAGCATACCCTATGATACTTCCTTGACTGTTCAATGCGAATATTTGATTAATATAGAGATTAAACAAAAGAGGGCCCAAAACGGTTCCCTGCGGTACGCCATATTCAATTTCTCTCTAATCGCTCAATGTTTCAGCCACTTTCACTTCTTGAGTTCTGTTGCTGAGGTAATTTCTGAGTAAATTTGCACATTTACCTCTCATTTCTACTCGTTTCAGTGTAACTATGAGCAATCGGTGACTAACAGTATCGAAAGCCTTCGAAAGGGCAATGAAAACACATAGACAAGGATGTCCATCTTCCAACGCGCTATGTATTTTTTCGGTCAAAGCTAATACAGCATCTTCCGTTGAAGTATTTTCCTTGAAACCATATTGTTTATGGGAGATCAAGCCGTATTTTTTATGACGGATGTCATTCGGTTCTTCAGAAACATTTCGAAGATCTTCGATAAATGCGTGATAAGGGAAATCGGTCTGTAATTGGTAACTATCGTTTTATTCCCTTTTTTAAAAATTGGTTATTTTTTTTTGTTTATGGACGTCAGTAATGAGTTTGTGAGCCATGGTGCAAGTTTGGAGTTTTTTCTCGTTTGTATTCATGTTTCTAGGCATTCGTTACTTGTTATAGATATTATTTTAATTAATTCGTTCATTGCAGAGTTTGGATCTGGAGTCAAATACATAGTTTCCCAATCTACCTGTTGAATTTTTTGTTTAAACTTTTTGTAATTAAAAAATTGTGTAAATCTACCATTTATTGTTTTTTCATCGTTCATTTTTCCCGTTATGATCTGTAGTATAATTGTTTTATGATCAGTAATATTGTTTTCGATTATTAAAGGTATGATCATGCCTGTTTTAGATTTAAGAAAAATATGATCGAGACAACTTTTCATCCTCGTAGGTTCATTGATAGTAGATCTTCTTCTTACAGTGCCATATCCGTGATCGGACGTAGGCGACCTCTCACTTTTACCTGTGTTGTGCTCTCCAATTACCACAGATAGAAGGGACCTACAGTTTAACGACGGATACGAACGTCTATATTGAGAGGTTGTACTAGGCAGAATACTGTCGGTGGTTTGCCATTGCCTTCCGACAGGTGGCTCTCCGAATTTTTAATTATGATGTGAAATAGGGGTTTGATCCCGGGGCCTCTCGGTTAGCAGACAGAGCACCATTCCACTAGTCTACAGAGACCACTATTGATAGTAGATACATAACCAAATTCGTTCAGTACGTTAAGATATTCTATAGCATGTTCATTTACCTCAAATATATCGATGTTGAGGTCTCCTACGAGCATGCAGAAATCATTAGATTCATTATAATTTTTTTCCAAAAAGTTTTGAAGGTTTTTATTGAATGATGGTATATTTGATGCCGGAGATCGGTAGATTGCATTTATTACGAAATTTTTGTTCTTAAATTTTAAAGTTGTTCTCAGAATTTTGATTTCATCCATTTCAACTATTTCATATTCAAAATCATATTCCTGCTTTATGTACATTACAACTCCATCATTTTGATTGTAATCACCTTGATTATATATCATATTGTAGCCAGGAATACCATATATACTGGGATCCACTAATTTCCAGGTTTCGGTCAAGACCATACAATCAAAACTTACACTGATATTACATAGTAGTATTTTGAATTCATCTATATTTTTATTGATACTTCGAATGTTGTTATGTATTATTTTAAAGTTCTCGTGGTGTTTGTTTACTTCCAAGATTTCTTTACATTCTTTGTTCGTGTTAATCGTGAAGGTCTGTACCGAATCAACCTGGAAATCTGGTATGTATGGATCCATTTCAGATACAGTACCGATACACATACATACACACCCTCACACACACACACACCTATATATACATATATATATATATATATATATATATATATATATAATACGAGAAAAACAGGAAAAATTTAAACGATCTACATTCATATTAATACGTGCCTACCCTATTGCCTAGCTGAGCGGGTAATTGGTTTTTCCAGATTTCTGGTTGATAGGTTTCGCACTAGGGGTGGTTTTGGGGTGAGTTTTTTTTCTTCTTGTTCCGAGCGTACGGCTTGGGCGTTTTCTTCGGTGGAGGTTTTTGGTTTTTGGTTTTGTCCCTTTGTTGGTTACTGTTAGTGTGGTCGGGGCACTAGTTGGTTGAGCTCTTTCTTCCTGGTTTTCAAAGGCAAGAAGATCGTCCACTCCGTAAGCTATTTCTTCGACGTACAGCTTGTTATGTTTGATATAGCTATGTCTCTTGTCTTGTCTAGCCAGTAATAAATGTTTCCTTAGGATTTTTTGTTCTTGTCTTTGTTTTGATGTTAAATCATTTGTAATCACGATTTTCGTGCCTTTTCCCAAAGGATATATATCATTAAAATGAGAATCATCCAGGTCTATATCAAGAAGAGTTTTCAGTTCTTTGCTAATATATTTTGTGTTTATTTCTTTGCTTTCTGTTTCCAGTCCAAAAATTATTATGTTGTTTCTCTTTTCTGAAATTTTCAGTTTTTCAATCTCTGCCTTGAGCTCAGAATTTTCTGTTTCTAGCTCACGTATTATTTTTTTCAATTCTTCAAATTTAAACAAGAGTCTTGTTTCACTTGCTTCTATGGTCGATTTGATTTCTTCCCTGTTTCTTATTATTTGTTCCAATAGTTGGTTATTTGTAAGATCACTCATATTTATTCAAGCTCCCGAACTATAACTGTCATTAGTATTAACGAGGTAAGTATGCGATTTTGTTTTAGAAACTGGAAATACTGCAGATAACAAATATGATTCTATATCGATTCATACGTTTAATTTCCTAATTATATCTGAATTGATAATTGTTTTATTGGATTTTATTTACTCACTGCATTATACTCATCTTGGAGTTTTTCCACTACAACTTTGCTTGTTTATCAGAGTATTTAAAACGTGACTTCACTTCACAATAATGAATCTATACTAGATCTACCTAGATAATATGGAAGCCAATTTACATCGGGCAAGTTTCGACAGTTTTTATGTGGAAATGGTGTAGCACAGAAAACTACTGCACCACACCACCCGTCATCGAACGGACAAGCGGAACGATTCGTTCAGACAATGAAAAAGTCACTTACAGCAATGAGAGAGGAGGGAGGAAAGCTAGACATCAAACTTTTTAGGCTCCTCATGCAGTTGCGACAAATCCCTAATACCACCGGATAAAATGCATACCACTTAATGTACGGAAGGAAGATTCGAACTCACTTGAGCTTAATGCATCCCAAATAGATCAAGATACAATTACTACAACGGAAGTAAAAAGGCACTTTGATGATGTCGGGGACAGAGTTCAAGCACGGGACTGTACAAATTCAAAACATAGATGGGACTTTGGAAAAATTGTAGAGAAAGAGAGTACTTTAATTTACAAGATTAGAATGGACGATGGCAGTATTTGGCGAAGACATATTGACCATCTTCTGAAATGTGAAGTGTTCCAGTCTTAACAAATTAGAGGGGAGAGTTGATATGATTGTGTTATTTTATCTTTTGTGTTTATGACAAAAAGTCAGCTGACAGCGCTTCTGATTTATTGGCATATTCTTGACAGATAAATAAATGGAGTCAGTTATATTTATTCGTACTTATTTTAATTAAATAGTAGTTTTACAACACAATAATACCTCGGTACTCCTCGTAAATATCATACGTACAATACACAAAAGCAAATGGAAATTGACAATTATGAAACCGATGAGAATTAAAGAATAAATAAAAATGTTTCCTTATTACCCTCAAATGTTTTTACATGTATTAGAAATAGAATAGGTAGGAATCGTTAATATATCAATTTAGCTTGAAAATTCTACCTGAAAAGTGTTCCGGCGAAATTACATCTAGTTTTATGTTCATAAAATTCTAAGTGGTGACTCCATCATGCGAGACGCAGTCAAAAGCCTTGGACAAGTCACACAACGTAATTGCTGGATAAGAGTCTTCCTCAAGTCATTCAAACGCCATGACAACGTTATCATTTGCATGCGTTGTAGAGAGTGATTTTCGAAAACTAAATTGAGAATTAGTAAAAAAGTCATTTCGATCAAAACAGTCTCAAAGATGTTGCTTAATAACATCAATGATTTTACTAAAAATTGATACTATATTTATTGATCTACATCGATATCTCCTTTTCTAAAGACAGGAAGGGCTTTGGTAACCTTGAATACATCTGGACAAATACAACTAGATGAATTCGATTTATGAGAACCGTTAATAGTTTTAAAATTACGTGGCAAGTCTTCCTCAAAATATCACTTAGACTCATTATAATGTGCTCTATATCATGTTCATAAAGAGGTCATTGAATGTGGTATAATTTTATCGGCAATAGTACAAAGAATTCAATAACCTGATTTGGATTCAAAGCAGAATTCTGCCTCAACATATATCATTCATAATTTATGACTTTCCAAGTATCTTAAATTTGGTTATTTAAATTCGTTATGTGATACGTCACTTTTAACAATTTTTAATTCAATGTTATATTCAGTTTCCATCTTTTTATAGGCCATTAGATTAACTGGACCTTTAGTAGTGTTTGTGTTTTAATATTAGCTCATGATAAATATTAACAAGAAAACCCGCCAGACAATTGACATAAAATTTATAATCTGGAAAGAAATCCCAATTAATAACTATCAGGGATTTTTGAAAATTCTTCATACCTATATTTGTAATGAATCTTGTCAGGGAAGTTTAGTTTTTTGTAACGCGGTCCAGTTTGTGATAAATACCTATTAATATGCTGTGCTCGGTGATCCACAAAATACAGTTCAAGTACTGATATGGAATATAAATAAACAGATATATTCGTCAAGATGTTATCAATACATGTAGATAAATGAACTGTAATTCTCGTAAATTCATTTATAGTTACCGCTAGGCCGAAAGGTTCAGTCATTGAAAATCCAGATATGTATCTGTTTCTGTTTGTGAGCTGAGCACAGTATCGGTGCATTCTCAACGGTTCTTTATGTTTATATAAGATTTCAGATTATTCCTAGTTCAGGAAATGGGTGAAAATCAATTTGAAAGATTACCACTAGACGAGCTAATTTAAGCAACTTCTTGATTGTCTGGGAACGCTCAGGGTTATCCTAGATACTTCTAGGAATTTCTCTAAAATTTGGTGTTGTTCTGAATCTTTCTGGAAAATTCTAGCAATTTCTTGAAAGCTCGCTAACATTTGACAATTTTTTGAACAATTGGAGTATTTTCAAGAATGAAAGAAGAAAATATGTGATGAGATAACTTTCAATTAAAATAATATCATCTCAGCCTTGAAGACAAATAAATAAATGTTAAAATAAAACAGCAATGTGGGTGAATGCAACTAAACTTTTATAAAATGCAGGCTGTAGTATAATCTTAATTTCTTCAATATTAATTATTGTTATAATTACCGAAAATTCATAGAATGTGGATATTTAGCAGCATCATAATCATCAAGCCCGTCAATCCTTACGTTTTACGGATAATGCTAATACATTGCATTTTAATTTTTTCCGGCTATTCTCCTTATCTTTTGCCACTCTATTCTGTTTTTACATTTCAATTTCCATTTATTTCTTTGCTCTTTGTATAAACTTCTATTGTATCTTTCCATCTTTTTCTGGATCTTCCCCTTTTTCTATGCCAGATCGGTTTCCACTCTATAGGATTTTGAATTACCGATATTAAAAAAAATCATCCAAATCGGAATAATAATAATAATGAAACAGACAAATTATGCCGATACTAATACAATGACCTTAATACTGACAGTCCGAAATAGATAAAAATATAATGATAATACGCACAAGTGACCAATTATTTAATTATCATACCTTTCATAGATAATTGTTTGTCTCTAAATGAAAATCATTTGTATAAGAAAAATGATAGTAACGGCGCGGAAATTAAATTTTAATTAGGTAGTGATAAATTTCTTATCATTTACTTTGGTTATGAAATTGTCTGTATAATTTTTGACACGATATATATGTACCTCAGTAGTGCAATTGATTTTGTAAGATATAGATAAACAAACGGAGGTTACCTAGGTAATAGTTAATATAATTGAATTTATCGATTATTAAAATGAGAAATATTTGTAAGATGTTTTCAAATGATTAATTTGCTGTTCTGCATTTAACGGGGATATTTTGAAAGAACTGCGTATTGAGAGGGATTTTTTTTGACATTTCTGAAATAATTTTACCTTTTTACGGTTCTTTTAACAAGAAGTATCTTAGACTCTCCTTGAATTGGAGAAATTGGGATTCTTTAACCAGAATTGTGAAATGGGTTTAGGAATCGGTTTATTAATGGTTGAATACCCATTGTCGGAAGTTGGGTCGACATGTCCATGACCGTAGATATATATTTTTCTTTAAGGAATTATAAAGTTTGTTTTTTATTCTGAATTTTTGTATATTTATAATTGAATGCATATTTTTTTGTTATTTTATTATTAGTTATATCTTTTTCTTCGAATTGATGGTTTTTCAATCTATATTTCAAATATTGTGATGTTTTTCCTACGTAAACAGCATCACAATTAGCAGAAGGAACTTCATGTATGAAGTTACTTTCTTTGATTATCGGCGTTTTTGATTTCATATTTACAAAAATAATTAATAATAAAAACAAGAAACAATTCCTTAGTTTACATTCTATTATTTCTACAATAGAGAATGAGTGGAGCACAAAAATGTTACTTATATTAAAACTTTTTGTTTTTTATCGTGAAAATTTCTAGTGTAAGAAAAAGTAGAGAATAACAATTTGAATTAATAATTCCATGTATTTTTGTTGCTTCATGATTAGTTAATGCTGTTTTATTTTTACCACGGGGTCATGCATTGAACCCCACCCCCCGATTTCTGCGAATCCACGCGAGTCAAAAACAAGAGTTATCTCGATTATATCGGTCTCTCTGTCCGTCTGTGCGCTCATTTTCGGCCAAATCGCAGAACCGATTGGCATCATATTTGGTAAATATATTCCTAGGGAAGAGTTGAGAAGCTT
The DNA here is from genome assembly GCA_963921935.1 of Galeruca laticollis. NCBI lineage: Eukaryota > Metazoa > Arthropoda > Insecta > Coleoptera > Chrysomelidae > Galeruca > Galeruca laticollis. The sequence goes on from OY998177.1 coordinate 103,483,254, forward strand.
TTGTAAAACATTTTATTTAAAAAAAAGAAAGAATTTCATATTCTTTGGAAGCAAATTTCTAATAATTATTTTTTCATTCTGTTTTTTAGGGAACAAAGCGAATAGGACTGAACAGACTTCTGTTCGTTTTATTTTAAAAACTAGATTCAGTTTTTTATGCGTTGGAGCATAAGCTTCCGAACTATTCGATATGTTCCTTCCTTCCCAGTAATTTTTCTTTAATTTTTTCTCCTTCCTTTTTTCTTTCCGCAGCCCCTAGGTAGACCCTATAAACTAGACAACACCACTACAGACAACAGGTAATAGGCCGGGATGGATTAAGCGCCACTAGGACCTAGTTGAGAGCTGAATAATTCCAGAACATCATCAAGTGAAGTCCTTTGTCTTATACTCAATTCATGGAAATCTGGAATTTGATATTTTTATTGTATAACTGCGTTTGTATTCGTCTTGTATTTTCGATATACAGTTAATGTGAATGATCTAATTGAGTTATGAATAAATATAATTTGCTGAACTTTAATATTTGATTTCACCCCATTCTAGTGTTAGTATTAGTACTTTAACTGTAAGAGCCCTTATAAAATGGCCTCACGGTGGCCGCCATTTTAGAGGAGTATTAATAAACTTACACACCCCGAGTGGATAGGTACTCTTCCTCAGGTAGTGGTATTCGGCTTCAGTTGAAATATTTTCATGGCTAACACTGGGATGGGGTGAACAATCTATATTAAATTGGATGCCATCAGTTTTTTAAGCGATAATAACTTTAATTAAACATAAAACTAAAAAGGCTAAAAACTGGAAAACCTTATATTTACTTCAAGTCAACAAAACATAATACTGAACGCGATAGTCCAAGTAAATATAAATTGCTCAAGATCAAATATCAAAGGCTTCAGGAAATTATATTTATTCATAACTCAATCAGATAATTCACATTAACTGCATATCCAAAATACAAGATGAATACAAACGAAGTTATACAATAACAATCTCCAATTCTAGATTTCCATGAATTGAGTATAAGACAAAGGACTTAACTTGTTGAGGTTCTGGAATTATTCAGTTCTCAGCTAGGTCCTAGTGGATGGAGATGTGGTGCTTAATCCATCCCGGGCAGTTCCCTGTTGTCTGTAGTGGTGTTGTCTAGCTTATAGGGCCTACCTAGGGGCTGCAGAGCTGCGGAAAGGAAAATTGGAGGAGAAAGAATTAAATGAAAATTACTGGGAAGGAAGGAATAGATAGGAAGCTTATGCTTCAACACATGAAAAACTGAATCTAGTTTTTAAAATAAAACTAACAGAAGTTTGATCAGTCCTATTCACTTTGTTCTCTAAATAAACAGAAAATGCGGAATTATGAATCTAAAAAAAAACAAAATGAAAAGAAATTATTAAAAATTTGCTTCTAAAGAATATGGAATTTTTCTTTTTTTCAATAAAAATGAATTGAACATGAAAATGAATTTATCAAACGCCTGCCCATATTATAATTTGAAATAAAACATAGAAACGCATGGAGAAAAAAATATTTCAAGAATCTATCTCACCAGCAAATATCTGAAACCACTACAATATACTAACTTCTAATTGTTACTGATATGAAGAAACTTTTCGAATATACGATGTCGATTAAATACACAAAATTTGGAAGTGAAACAAGTTTTTAAATTTCGATTAATTAATCCGACGAAATTAGAATACTATAGTCCGATGGAAATCGTAACAGCCCATAGGCTTGTTACACAGTGTTTCTATTTCAAATTATTTTGCATAGAAAGTACAAAATTGTAAATGTTTTTCATCGTATTGATGGCTTTTTTGTGATGTTTGTCCTGTGTAAAAGCGTCACAATTATTACAAGAAACATTAATATCTTTGTTATCGACGTTGTCGATTTTGTATTATATCCTTCTTGACCTATTTTGATTTCATCTTTCCTAAAATAATTTTGATATTTACGTTTTATTTGATAGTTGATTATGGTATTTCTTTGTCGTTAAATATTTTATGTGTCATTTCTTTGAGATATTAATTTTTTCGTTGTACCGTTTTTGATTTGGTAATAGCTGCCTATCTTAATTTGGGATCTGCGTAATCTAAATCCACCATTTACATATTTTTTAAATGATTTCATGAATTTTAGTGGAAAGTATGAATTGATTGATTTAGCACTCTAAATTTGTAGTATTTTATATTTTCTGCTAGTGTTTTTATCAGCATTCAACATCTTCCATGATTTGTTTTGAATATTATCTTCTAGGTTTATCTGACGTATATCTTTCGCCTACAATTTCTTCTTTCTTTCTTCCTCATATTCTTTATTTGGCGTCGGATTGGAGTTCTTCCTGTACCCATTTTTTCTATTCTTTTCTGTCCTTGGCCAATGCCCTTATTTCTCCTAATGTTTTTCGTTCATTTTTTCCAATTTATTCAATCTGGTCTATCCAATTCCTCCTAGGTCTTCCTCTTTGTCTGTTTCTTGATTTTCCTATAGCTATAACTTTTTTTGTTATTCTATCTTGCTTCATTCTTACTAGGTGGCCGAACTATTTTATATGTTTATTTTTAATCTTCGTTATTTTTGGTGCTTGATTAGTTATTTTTCTGATCTCTTCGTTCGGTACTTTGTCCCATTTTGTTTCACCTGCTGCTTTTCTTAAATGCTTCATTTTCATTGCATTTATTTCTGTTTCCTGCTTTTTCTGCAGTACCCAGTTTTCTCTAGCATACCTTATAGTAGGTATTGTAATTTGATTATAGATTCCCAGCTTTGTGTCCATATCAATATGTTTATGGCTTAATATTGTTCGATTTAAGGAATAATATAATCGTGTTGATTCATTTGCCCTGTCATTGAGTTCTGCATCTATTTTCCCTTCCTTTATTATAATACTTTCCAGGTAATTATAAGTTGTTACTCTATGGAATGTTGTGTGATTACATTTCAGTTCCTTGTTAGTACTCCCGTCTCGCTGTTTTTGATTTACTATCATTACTTTAGTCTTCTCCACATACTGTTATCTTGATATTTTCTATTTCTCTTGCCAAAAGGTTAATTAGTTTCTGCATTTTGTTTTTTGATTTTGCTATAAGTACAATATCGTCTGCATGTACTGAATTACTTAATCTGTTCGGCTCCATGCTCCTGTACCCTATTATCATGTCTAGATGTCATCCTTGTGTTTTTAATCCCCTAACTATTTTGTCTATGACAATGACCAACAACAGTGGGCTTAAATTACTTCCTTGTTTTATCCCTCTTTTCATTAAAAACTCTTCCGATCTTTGAACTCTTATATGCACTCTTTCTTTGACAGTCTCGTATGTGCTTTTAATTATATTAATTAGAGCTTTCACTACTTCTAAGCCTTCCAATTCCTTCTAGAACTGTTTAAATTTAGCAATCACGTCACAATATAAGCCTAATCAACGTAAGCCTTCTTTTTTATCTATTTTTAGTTTCTCCCTGATTCTAAATAATGCCTTCCCATTTGTAATTTATTATTTTTAAATTATTTTAAGCATTTGTCTAAAGCTCAGCATTGCTTGGTTATTTCCTGAAAAAGTCTATTGCTGCTTAGTGTAATTACTTACAGTAGCCAAAAAGAAGCACAATTTTTCCAAAAACACAACTTTCAGTTACAAGTTCAAGTGAATCAAAATATAAATAATGAATATTTATATTAGCAATTATCATTTTGCATATGGTGATAGACTCAATATTTCAAGAAACTGGCATAACTTCCTTCCACAATTTTAATAATAAAAGGTCACCAACGTTTTTTAAAAATCTCATAAAAAATAACAAACAAGAAGGTAAAGGGCACATGTAGACTTCTTAAGAATAAATTCAGTTAAATTAATGACCCTGTATAAAAAACAGAAGATTTTTCTCCATTAGAGTGGTTTCAGACTATGCTTATTCCGAATCCATTTATAACTAAGCTCTATCACGTGTCGGTCGCCCGCTGAAGCTTAAAACTAAAATATACATAGCAACAAAACTAAAGGAAGAAATCACCTATTTTAAAAAAAAAGTTCTTTTTCAAAAAATGTACCGACATTTTTCCAACTTTAGTTCAAGTGACGAACACACTTATTAGAACATTAGAAATTGCTAAAATAATGACGAAAAATGTGTCAAAATTTGTATAATACATCATGGCTGTGAATAATTATTTTTGAAAATTTTTATAACTTAGAACCCACATTTACTGATTATTGTAAAGTCTCATAAATATCAGTATCAAGTCAATGACCTTCAAAAATGTTCAAAAATTATTCGTAAATAATATATTCATAAATATTACAGGAAACAAATTTGTTTTGAAAGATTGATTTATAAAAAGTGAAAACCTAATTATTCATTGTTTGGTGACCACCATCAGTTCCTATTCAATTATTGGGAATTTTTTTAATGCAAACTAAATGCCAAAAAATATATCTAAATCTGAAAATATATCTAGGAAAATATTTTTTCGAAATCTGCCCACAAAATTTACAATATGTAGAACAAATTTAATCATAACACTAAGTGAAGTACAAAAGAAGGCATCCTGGAAAATAGGATAGTAGAATCTACTGTGGGTCAAGCCACTATCAAAGCAAGAACCGGTGGTTGATTCCCACAGGGAGGAGTTCTTTCACCGTTACTTTGGCCAACCTCAGTTGTCGATCTCCTCATACAATTATACACGGCGAATTTTTACTGTCTAGGATGCGCAGACGACATAGTAATTGTTGTCAGAGGAAAGTTTGTGAGGGTCCTATCTGGAAGAATGCAGGCAGCTCTAAATATTGTTGACAACTGGTGTAAACAAGAGGGGTTCACAGTCAACACATGTGCTAGACGTAACGCAGATTACATTTGCCAAAGACATATAATACTTTGGAGTACATTTCGATTATATGCTTATATGGAGTACTCAATATTGTAAACCATGTAAAAAGCTGACATGTCATTCAGCAGATGCAGAAGAATGTGTGGTAAGAGCTGGGGAATCAATCCTAAAATGATCCTTATGCCAATATGGTAACCTAAGGGTTGGTGGAGTGGGGGACAAAGACGCAGCAAAGGGAGACTATAAGGCTATTAAGTAACACAAATGCTTGCTTGCTTGTGTGTCACGGGGGCCGTAAGAACTACACCCACAGCTGCTATGGAAGTCTTGCTGAATCTACCGCCTCTAAGTATTTTCGTACAAAGCGAGGCCAGATCTGTAATGCATAGATTAATACATAATCAACAGCACATGAACCAGACGCTGATAGCGGAGCTGAAAGCGGACAATGTAATGTGGCAACCCAGTGATGCAACGGTCCCAAGATATGGCTTTAAAAACAAATTCAAAATAAGTATACAAGGTAAAGTAGACTGGATGGGAGGCTCGACGGCTCGAAGACGTCGGAAGGCGTAGGAGCAGTAGTGGAACAAAAACAAGGGATAGCAGTAAGTCTAACTAAAGCAACTAATAAAAGCGGCGAAAAAAGGTGGTGTATAACTCTAGGTTATGGTGGAGGAATTCGCCAGGCCCCAGACAAGCAGTTTATATTAGAACGATCACCAAAATTCACGGCAGACCTGAGAAGTGAATACAGGGAAATGGTCAAAACTGTTGTGGGTGTATTAACAGGGCACTGTAAGCTCAATGGGCATCTAAAATTGATGGGTTGACTGAGTAGTCCCTATGTAGATTATGTCGACCAGAAGAAGAAACTGCGGAGCACATTCTACGTCACTGCGATAATTTAACAAACGTGCGATTCTCGGTACTAGGCATGGGAATGTCAATGGCAAGGAACTATATGAAAGATTCAGTCTTCATGCATATTGACTTCATAAGAAGAATAAGGCTGGAGAATGTAATCTAGAATTGGAATACTATAATAGATCGCAGTGGAATAGGCCACAAGCCACTTCTGTGAAATCTATCTATCTATATACAAAAATGTCAAAAAATAGAGTGAAATCCGGATCAGTGGACCCTGGGTTTGAGAGAAACCTCTGTGATTGATGATAAATAAAATGGGGTTCTAACACATTTGCATTGAAATACTTCGGGTAATACTTGATTTTTTTGACGTTTACTTTTATAATTGGCACTTTGCACCTCAATAACCTTTATAAGTGGGACAATTTATGACGCGTTTGTCTACTAACAGTCTAGTTCCTTCCATACTTGCTGTATATGAAAAACGATATATATATATATATATATATATATATATATATATATATATAAAACAAAAAACAGAATTAGCGGGCATATCACGCAAAAGAGGTTACAGAGAATGAGTGGTAACCGTAGACATGCATGTTTCTGGCTCATTAGCCTTCATCGGTACGGCATAACCAAGAAAAGGTGTACAACTTGGGAGCAAGGATGTTAATTGAAACATGAGAAAACACAAACAACGGATTTCAACAAGACAACCAAACGCACATTTGTTCCTTCAAATGGAAGATCCCGAGTTTTCAGGACAACAACCAACAGAGACTCGGGATCTTCCATTTGAAGGCACAAATGTGCGTTTGGTTGTCTTGTTGAAATCCGTTGTTTGTGTTTTCTCATGTTTCAATTAACATCCTTGCTCCCAAGTTGTACACCTTTGCTTGGTTATGCCGTACCGATGAAGGCTAATGAGCCAGAAACATGCATGTCTACGGTTACCACTCATTCTCTGTAACCTCTTTTGCGTGATATGCCCGCTAATTCTGTTTTTGTTATATATATATATATATATATATATATATATATATATATATATATATATATATATATATATATATATATAATATATATATTCCTCTTATACTGGGACATTCTATAAATAAGACAAATTTCATGCTAGCTTGTATATTTGAGAAACTGTGTAAATGAGAAGCTTCTACTATATGATAAAAAATATAGGTCCCTTCCGATCCCACTTATTTAGGTTTCAGAAATTGGTTCTATGCATATATAATATATGCCATAATATATCTGAATGTCAATATTTAGAAAAAATGAATGTGAATTAAATATTGAACCAACATATTATTTTTGGAAAATCTATTCTCTAAAATAGTGATAAGAAATTAGAGCTTTTCATGCCCAAAAACGGTTTTTTTTCCAAAATCTACTCTACATTAAAGAATATATTTATTTTCTTACACTTTCTAACATTGTTCAATCACCATAATCTAAATATATCCTCTAGTCTTTGATAATTCCCTACGCCTCTGTCTGCTGTCCGTCTATTGAACTCAATCCCGACGTGTTAGAATAGTGGCCCACTATAATCTATCAGTATAAATACCCGTTTCATTTAAAAGAAATAATTATTCGTCCGACTATCTTATTGACAACTGAAAGTGATGCATCTGTTTTGGCACACACAAAAGTATATCCTGAAAGGAACAGTGATTGATTTTGCTATATCTCTTTTAGTGTGTGTGTACATCGTCGTAAATGTTTGGCTGTATCTAGTCTCCGATTGTTATCTGACATTTTGTATTTAATCTCTGCGAGAACGACTGAGTTTTTGTAGTAAATCGAGAAATATCTTGATTAGGGTGTTCGGTGACACACAGAAAAATGGTCAATGTGTGTGTTTCGAGAGTAACTGAAATTGTTGAAACTCTGTTAAATTTAAATACAGGGGAGTCTTTTTATGGTTTTAATTTTTTTTCTAAATTTATTATTTAACAATCATGATTATTATGAGTACCATATAAGCTGAATTGTTTTCCAATTCACATACATTTTATTTGGATACTTATTACTCTGTAATAAGTACGGGTGTCCCAATAAGAATGTCTCGCGACCATATATCAGAAACTATTTATACAACTGTGGGAAATATTTATAACAAAAGTGGCCACCGGAAAAACCTGCAAATTATTTTTAAGTTTGTATGTCTACTACTAGAGCGCGAAATTGAATGAAAAAAATGTAAAAATCTCAATTTTATAAAATTAACCTAATTAAGGCCCGGTCTTTCCAAGTCTGAATAAAGTTGTGAATAATATATACTTATCAAATAAAGCCTAGATTCGTCTTTCCATTATTGGATAATATATATTGGCAGAATATCTAGCATTATTCTACAGTTAAGTTATTAGGAGCTATATGTTCGAAATAAACTTGTTCGGGTTGTAAATAACAACCGACTGAAGCCTATTAACTACGAAGTGAGTTTTTCTGTTTTTAATTAATTGTTTCTAATAGTGTTGGCGATTCTAACCTAGTTTAAATAAAAACTGACATTTATTTTTAACTGTATATCTTTAATGATTTCGAGGAACTCGATGACCAAGAGATACAAGAAATAGTATGTTGTGTAAGCCCACAACATCACCCATATACCGTGAGAGAATGTATTGTAATGTTTTTCTTATTTATTTGTACAGTAAACGGGTGGGATAAATTTTAAACACACGGTAGGTTCACTTACTTAATTTATTTAAACACTAAACTAATCACTAACACTTAATTTATATATACTCAGAACATTCACTTAAACTAATTGATATAATCACTTAATTTATATTCACTTATTTACTGTTTAACTGCCGATGTCAAATTTTAAACTAAACTCATCCGCTGATCGGTCTTTTATTTATATCAAAGCTTTCTTTACTAGAACATTCCGGACTGCGGCTTACACCAAACAAATGCCTTTCGCGATATTTCTCGTTTGCCGGCTCAGTCCTTAAAAGACCTTCCGAGAACGTGTCTATAAAAACTGACACAATAAATCCCAATAGACCTTCCCAGAATTCGGCGCGCTCGCCATTTTTTTTACTCCGTTAACATAAGGCTACAGGACCGTACTTAGTATCTGCTTCGGTGTGCGAGTTCGTAACATTACCCCCTCCTTATATGAAAGTTCCTCCTGGAACTTTTGTGTAGCCAAGACTGGATGTTTGAATCGTCAACTGACTCCATTTCTACACTTTCCAATCTTATGGAAATAGCAGGGCACCGTCTTCATCGGATACTGATAACGGGGGTTGTAGCTGCAAATTAATATCTGGTCACCGGTATCTTGGAAAATAACCTCTACAATGTTCCTGATGACTCGCCAATCCAACTGGTTACTCGCTATCTTAGGCATAGCCAGTTTCTTCACGTTGGATTCCAACACATGGTCTCGGAGGTTTCGAAGTGCTTCCCACACATCGCGGTAGGTAGATCGATCTTGAAATTCATTTTAAGTTACCACGTAGAATACGTACCGCGAATTATGTTTCAGTTTCAGTGTCTTGCCAGGGGCTGGAATCTGGTCTTCAAGTTTCTCTAATTTCCCGAACTTCTTTCGAAACACGGATGCCAACCCTCGTGCGTTCTTGAGACGGACGGGCATGTTGAGTGCCAGTGAATAATCTTCCGGGAGAGTGAACAAATCTTGTCGTTGTTCTGAATTGACTCCATATCTAGCTTTCCCGGTACCTCCATACGCGCCCATAAATTCATCGAAGGTATGGTCAGACACATCTTGAATAAGGTTAACTCCTTCCTCTAGGTCATGGTCTCCTTCGAATGGCGCTAGTCGGTTTTGGTGAACTACTTTCGGTTTTCCGTTAGGGATCTTGCTTATGGGATATATAACATCATTGATCCTTTTCTTGATTAAGTATGGACCTTCCCAGGATTTTTGTAATTTTGGAGAAAATCCTTTTCTCCTCATGGGGTTGTTTAACCATACTTTGTCCCCTTCTTTAAAACCGCCTTCTGTGGCCTGCGTGTCGTACCGACTTTTCATTCTGTCGCTGGCAACTTGAAGATTTGTTCGAACTAATTCATGAATCTCGTCCAGTCTTCTTCTCAATTGGATCACGTAGTCTCCGCCTGCTAGATCTTCTCCAGGCCAGCAGCTAAATTCCAGGTCACAAGGAAGCCTCATTTCACGTCCAAACAGGATTTTTGCCGGTGTTTCACCCGTTGACTCATTGACGGCAGATCGATAAGCCAATGCGAATAGGGAAAGATATTGGTCCCAATCTCTCTGATGGCTGAATACTACTTTAGACAGGTATTTTCCAATAGTCCTGTTCATTCTCTCGACCATTCCATCTGACTGTGGATGTAATGCTGCTGTCCTGGTCTTCTTCATTCCCAGCTTCTCGCAAATCTCCTGGAATATATGACTTTCGAAATATCTTCCCTGGTCGCTGTGGACTTCCAAGGGCACTCCATATCGGCTGATAAATTCTTTCACCAATACATCTGCTACAGTTGTGGCCTCTTGGTTCGGGATCGCGTAAATTTCCACCCACTTTGTGGAATAATCCATTACAACCAGTATGTATTTGCTACCATTTTCTGTCATCGTAAATGGTCCAGCGATATCTAAAGCAATCCTTTCGAAAGGGCTCCCAACATTGTACTGTTTCATGGGTGCCTTTCTCTTGCGATGTGGTCCATTACTAGTAGCATTTCTTACACCAGTCCTTCACATCGTCGGAGCTGTTCATCCAATAAAACCTTTCACGGACTCGCTGAAGGGCTTTCTTCACTCCCACATGACCTCCCGATGGACTGTCGTGTAACTTCTTCAGTACCTCAGCTACTCTTGTTCTCGGGATAACTAGCTGTCTCCTCATCTCAGAACCATCCACGTGTTTAAGGACTCTTTTCAACAGCCCTTCTTCCAGGACAAGGGAGTCCCACTGAGCCTAATACGCCTTGAGTTTCTGTGAAAATTTTGACACCTTTTGCCAGGTAGGTCGCCGATTATCTTTCTTCCATTGCCTTATCATCTTCAGGTGAGGATCATTCTCCTGAACTTCTCTGATCCTGGTGGATGACCATTCCTCGTTGACTACAGTAGTTCTTGAAACTGCAGCTTCCCTAGATTCCGCCTTGTTGCAGTGGGAGCAGTCTGCCAGGCACGGTCGTCTGGACAGGGAGTCGGCATTTCGGTGACTCACGCCAGCTCGATATTCGATTTTGAAATCTTACTCCTGAAGTCGTTCAATCCATCGAGCGATCTGGCCCTCGGTATTTTTGAACTGCATCAACCACTTGAGTGCTGCATGATCAGTCCGGATTAAAAACTTCCTACCATATAGGTACTGGTAAAAGTGTTCCACGGACTTCACTACTGCCAAAAGTTCTCTTCTTGTGACGCAGTAGTTTCGTTCTGGTTTGGAGAGGACTTTACTGAAAAATCCGAGCACCCTTTCTTGCCCTCCTTGGATCTGTGAGAGCACTCCACCAATTCCTACGCTGCTTGCGGCAGTGTCAAGAATAACGTCTTCCTCTGGTAATGGATATCCTAATATCGGCGCCGAGGTTAAATGCCTCTTCAAGGTTTCAAAAGCCGTTTGACAGTCTTCGTCCCATTGAAAAGCTCTTGCTTCTTCTGTAAGTCGCGTTAGAGGCTTGGCAATATCTCCAAGCTACCTGATAAATCTTCTATAATACGTGCAAAGTCCAAGGAAACTCCGCATTTGATGTTTGTCGGTTGGTTGCGGCCATTGCTGAATGGAAGCAATTTTCTCTGGATCCACCGCCACTCCTTTATTGCTCACTATATGACCTAGATAGTTAACTCGGTTTTGGAACAGCTGACATTTCTTCGGGTTTAACATGAGCGGGGCAGATTGGAGTCGTTTGAATACGTCTTCCAAATTCTTCAGATGTTCGTCAAATGTCTTCACCAGTACTACGATGTCGTCCAAATAGACCAGGCATGTCTTCCAAGACAACCCTCTCAAGACATTTTCCATGAGTCTTTCTATTAATTCGCTCTTCTTACCGGACGTAAATTTTAAGCATTTCCCCTATTTGGGTTGTAGGTACGGAATGAATTTTAACAATTTTGAACTAATTAAAATTCTATTTCCCTGTCCTAATAATTATCATTCCAATTATTATTTCAATAATACTCTTAAAGTTACTGGGAAATGACGTTAAGGTCCACTACTTGTTTTTATATATTTCCATTTCAACTTCCTTAACGCTGTTTCCCAGTAATATTAAACCATTATTAATAGTGCAAAGAAAGTCAATTTTAATTAGTTCAAAATTGTTAAATTACGTTCCGGTAATCAAAGGAAAATGCTTTAATTTTTTTTAATATATCTCGGGACAGGAAAAAGATATCGACGTGCGGTTTTCGCTACTCTGTTGCTAATTGAATTTACTTTTCTAATCCCTAATCAAAACTAAAGTATATTCAATATTTTCCAATGATTGAAAAAAATAAATAGCGTCCTCTAGCGTGCATGTTACTCATTAGGTTATGTATACATTAATAGTATTAAGTTAGCGGAAAAGAGCATTTTTCAAGAAGACTAAGTTGGCAAAAATCGGTTACGTAGAACCGGAGTTAAGGGCGTTTTTCCTAACAAAGTTACCACTCTCCCTCACTCCTTATTTGGGTAAATAGACTAAAACTTGTAACATCAAATATACGCGGAATTTTTTGAAGTATGCGTTGATTGTTTTTGTTATGCCCCTTAATTAGGTTAATTTGGTAAAATTCAGATTTTTAAATTTTTCATTTAATTGCGCTTTTTAGTGGTAGACATACAAACTTAAAAATAATTCCGGCTTTCTTTCGAGATCACTTTTGTTATACTTTTTTCCCCGCAGCTGTACCGTAAACGCTTTCTGATAAAAGGTCGAGATCCATTATTTTGGGACACACGGTACAACTAAATTAAAAAATAGATATTCACTTAAAATTCGGAACTGGTAGCTTCAAATGCTAACTTTTTTAGATCAATGTATATTTTTTCATTGGATAATTAAAATCAATCTCAAAATTTCATGTTAGTTTTGAGAGTAAATAATAATAATATCTAAAAAAAACGTGTAAAAACCACTAGAATGTCGATTATTTCAACCAACATTTCTCTCATAATTTCCTGTAAATTTCGTATAGATGTTCACTTTACACACAACCGTGTATTTTATGTAAAATTTCTAAAACTTTTCGAACTAGATAAATTCTTAGAAGATTCTATACAAAACCAAGCGAATTGAAAAAAAATTAAAATGCTACCTCTCAAGAATAACAGAATAGAGTATATGTTAAGCCCAGTAGGTAGGGTTTTACCATGTCCTATAGTCCTTCCAACGCCATGGGAGTCCTTTTATTATCAAGGTGAGTCTCTCTTTATACAAGGGTGTCAAACCGACAAATGATAACTTATTTTGCGACCGAAAAAAAATTATTATGTTAATGGAACATTGAAAATTGGTTATAATCCAATATGAGGAACCCATTGTGGAAATAAGTGATACAATTACTGATCATATATTCATATCTTCGTGTAGGCAAGGACGGGTATTTTAATCCTTTCGATAGAAATGCTTGGTAGACTAACCATAAATATTTTGAAAGGTTTGTTTATACAATATAGGACATATATTTATATGCTCAAATGGGTTTATGTTTAAGTGGTTGAATTAAAGTATCTAGATAACTTACATTTATACAAAGTGTTATGTTAATGCAGGTAAAAAGAGAATTTTATATTGATATAAAATAGAGCGAAACATCTTTTGAATATATATTCATATTAACAATAAAGGAGGCAATGAAAAGAGAGATATGTGAAAAACGTATACTATAAAATAATAATAATAATAATTATATTGATAATAGTATATGTTTATTCACTAGAAATTACAAAGTATAACAAATGTAGATCAAAAATCGTGAACACAATGCCCCACAGAAGCTGTAAAAAACAGCTTGTAAGTGGTATCTAAATTAAGTACACCGACAAAATTAGTTACACTAATTGATTAGTTGTTGCTAAGTAAACTTAGCAACAATAATGATAGTAATAATATCACAAATAATACATAGCACAATTAGAATATCACAACAAAATATGATTTAAAAAAAAATATAATATGAAAAATTTAAGGAATAAAGAAAATGAACCTGTACTACTAGTACCTGTAGTATATTCAACTATTTAAGTGATTGAACACTGAAAACTCCAACCTTCAGCCAACGTAACCATGTGTAGTTGTAGATACTTCTCACGTTACGATTTTTATATCGCAGAATTCTCTTTTCTGCTCTAAAATGAAATGTTTTAGTTTCTTTTCAAATAATCGAATATTTTGAATGCTTTTAATATAATCTGAAATACAGTTGTAAATCTTAACGGAATAGAAAGAATATGTTTTCTTACAACTCGTTTCATCATCCTAGGGACTGTATGGAAATGTCTATTTCGAGTATTGTAATTATGGATTGGTAAGTTGTATGTATTCTTTGATCCATGATATTCCACTGAAACGCACAAAAAGTATAGTTGTTGCAGATCCAATATTCTACTTTTAGAATAGAAAAGATCTGAAGAATAAAGGTTCGGTTTAGACATTATGATTTTTAGAAATCTCCTCTGGATTATATTTAATGGCTGCAGGTGAGTTTCCAACGCACTTCCCCAAACCTGAATTCCATATCGAAGATGGCTTTCCACTAATCTGAAATATAAATTGCGGAGGTGTTGGCTAGAAATATACTTTTTCAAGTGCCTAAATTTATGCAAAACAAACTGTATTTTTTTATTATATATTTAATATGAATATCCCATTTCAAATTTGTATCCAATATAACCCCCAAATATTTTTTCTTGTTTATTGGTTCAATAAATAAATCCTGATCAAACTGTGATATTTTCAGTGGATAAAATCGGTTATGAGATAAGTTGGAGTTAAGAATAGACATGTAAAAAGTTTTTTCAAAATTTATGGATAATAGTTTACTATCAAACTACGACTTAATTAGCTTTAGGTCAGATTCAACTTTTAGCTTTAAATCATACCAATTACTGTCCTCATAAATAATTGCAGTATCATCCGCGTAACCAATTATATATCCAGCGCTATTTAAAGAAAATAGATCATTCATGTAGAGATTGAATAACACAGGGCCTAATATAGTACCCTGTGGTACTCAGTATGTTATATCGCGCTCTTCACTAATAAATCCATTGATTTTTACGACCTGTTGTCTATGTGGGAGATAACTCCTGAATAACTTCAAACAGGTATCCCGTAGTTCTCCAGCTTTCTTAATAGACTACTTTGGCTGACAGTATCGAATGCTTTCGCTAAATTCAAAAAAAAACATAGGCACTTTCTATTCCTATTTAGAGCATTTTGGTTGTTAGATTTAATAAAGCATTGTGTGCGGAACTGTTTTGTTTAAATCCAAACTGGTGGGACGATATCAACCCATATTTGGTTATGTATGAATCCACAATCTTATTTTCAATATTCTTTCACAACTTTTTGATATATGTGGTACTAATGATATTGTTCGATAGTTAATAGAAAGGGATTAGTCTCCATTTTTATAAATAGGTGTGATTACAGATTTTTTGAACGCTTTAGGCCATATTCCCACCTTCATACACTTGTTTATTATGTGTTGCAGCGGATCAAGGATATATGATTGTATTGCCTTTAAGCACTCAGCACTAATTTCGTCTATACCAGCTGCTTTTTTGTTTTTCAATTCATTTATAATGGACTTCACCTCAAATGTATTTGTTGGTAGCAAAAACATTGAATTTGAGAAAGAAACTTTATCATATACTCGCTGTCGGTTTTTGTCAATTTTTTCGGCCAAATATTTCCATACTTGAGTTAAACTCATTCGCTATTTGAAGAGGATGGGTTAATATATTTCCTTTTTGAACTTTAATATTTCCTATGTTAACTCGTGAATTGCTTGATCCACAAATATCTTTCACTACATTCCACAGTGGTTTGTTATTATTGGAATTTCCGGTAAATTTTGTGATATAATCATTTTTTTTGTAGTTTGAATTAGAGCATTTAACTTTTTTCTGTATAGTCTGTAATGTGAAAGTATATTACGATCATTCGGACTTTTTTTGGTTAACTTTAATAAACGTTTCTTTTCATTTATGGACCTCAGTAGAGCATTTGTTACCCATGGCACAATTTTGGTATTTTTCCGGTTGTGTCTATTATAATAAAGGCACTTATTTTCTTGAATTATTGAAATAAATTTCTCTGTAGCATCATCTGGATCATAGCAACTTCTTATCGAATCCCATGATATTTTAGAAACATTTTCCTTAAGTTTTTGGTAGTTAACATGCTTTGTTACCCTTTCGGATGGCTTCTTTTGTTGTTCATTGTCCATCATAATTTGTAATGCGTAGTGATCTGTTATACCAGTTTTTATTACCAAAGGAATAATATTTTCTAAATTTTTATCAGATTTTGAATATAAAAAGAGTTGGTCTAGGCAGGAATTCAGTCTAGTTGGCTTATTAATGGTAGATACAAATCCATATTCGCTCAAGGTACTAATGTATTATGATTTGAATCAAGTAAGTCTATGTTGATATCACCCACAAATATGCAGTACTACTCTATACCTACTCTATTATTCCCTAACAAAGTGTCTAGATTATTGATGAACTCGGGTATTTCAGTATTATAATTCTCCTGTGATGGTGATCTATAACCCGCCAAAATTACGATCCTAGTATTATTGTAAATATCTATTGCAACTTTTAGAACAGTAGTTGGTCCCAGATTTATAATACTATGTTCAAAACTGAAAGCATGTTTAACATATACTACAAGCCCATCATTTTGATTTAAATCGCCCTCATTATAAATTAAGTTGTAACCTGCTATATTATATAGATTCGTATCGATAATTTTCCATGTTTCCGTCAAAACGATCTAATCAAAATCCAGGATATCAGACAGTGAAACTTTCAGCTATTCCAAATTTTTTGATATACTTCGAATATTATTATGGAAAATTGTAACATTATCATTATGCTTATTAATCTCAAACAACTGTATTTTATACAAAGAGCATGTTGTAGGATATAACATATAACTTCATCCACTCCCACCGATAAAAGAAATATTATCATAACTATCAAGAAATATGTATTTGACAAGGACATATCAAGGAAATGACTTTATGACTGTTATTTTTGCTTAATAATTATATTTTGTATAGTACAATTATTTAAATGCAATTTAGGAACTTTGAACGTATTTGTGTATTCCGCTAATCCATTAAATCGCTTATTATGATTCTTTAGAGAACATCAAAATAAAAAATTAAAACGTGTTTAGAAAACCTACTGATAGTCTAGCCCTTTGTCCAATCAATAAATTGAGAGTAATATGTTTAGTATATTTGAATTGATTTGGTTGGAAATGAATTGTTGCTTACTGTTGAAGCTTGTTCCATTATATCTATTCTCTTTATCAGGGATTCCCAAACTATTTTGGCCAAGACACTCCTTTTTCAACATGAACTGATACGTCAGACCCCCATAGCCAGGTTACTTTGAAAATCTTATCTTTAGCTTTTTCCTATTCGTACAATATACTTACCAATTTAAAAACTTTGGGGTTGGTCAAGTGAGTAAACTTGAGATCATTTTCTCATAAAAATTTAATAAAATAGACATAATAATCAGTAAAGATCAAGTGTAATTAATAATTATTGATACTCATTACTTAAAAATACTTAAGTACTTAGGTAACAATTTTTTGGAAAAAAAACCATAAAAATCGTAAAGTAAGGATAAGCAAATAAAAAATTCAGTGTGATGCGTGAAGCTGGTGACTTTATTCCAATTTAGCTAAATCGGGTTGAATGTTGGTGAGCTGCAGCCCTAAATCTTCGCCTTCGTTGGATTTTAAACCTTGTCCCACTAGGTATTGTTACAAAACAGCACACTGGTATAGTCCCTAAATCCGACTCTGTCTAAGCCAGGTATGAAAGATAAAATTATGGCGGACACGCGGAACCATTAAAGTGGGTCCCGAGGAGGTATTCCTTCATCCATATGAAGGCAGCGCGGTGTTAGCAGCTGTACAGGAGGATAACGTTCTACCTGCACGTGGCGAAACCATGATAGTAGCACGGCTACAGGGAATCATGGAGAACGGTACACCGGTTATGATGGAGCCAAAGAACCACGACGAAGAGGTTGGCAAAGGAGTACTAATTGGAAAAGGATTGGTTACGTCGGTGAAAGAGATCCCAGTACGTGTGATAAATGTGAATGATTATCCAGTTACCATCAAGAAGGAAACCAATATTGGATCCTGCGTACCAGTGACGCCTATAGTTCGTTAAACAACGACCACTGACAATTATAATGCCAGATTCGAACAAATGTTATCAGTAGCTGGTCAGTCTTTGGATCGAGCTGAAAAAAAGAGAATGAGAGAATTTCTCTTGCAGCATTGAGACTTATTCGTACCAAAAGGAGAAAAGACTGGTAGAACATCACCCGTCAAAGACAAAACCGATACTGGTAATGCTAAGCCAATTAGGCAATCAGCTCGAAGACTTCCATGAGCGAAGAGAGAGGAACAATAATTCGAGAGATGGCAGAAGAAAAAGTAATAGAACCATCTACTAGCCCATGGGTGTCTCCAGTAGTGCTCGTCAAGAAAAAGGATGGAACTACGAGATTCTGCGTGGATTATCGTCAGCTTAACAACGTGAAGAAAAAAGACAGCTATCCTCTGCCTCGAGTTGACGATACGCTAAATACTTTGGCAGGCAGCAAACTGTTTTCCACCTTGGATCTAAAGTCTGGCTATTGGCAAGTGGAAATAGACCCAGAAGACAAAGAGAAGATTGCTTTTACCACCGGATCTGGATCATGGCAATTCAACGTCATGCCATTCGAGCTCTGTAATGCTCCTGCGACATTTGAAAGACTCATGGAAAATGTCTTGAGAAGACTTTCCTGGTCTATTTAGACGACATCGTAGTACTGGGGAAGACATTTGAAGAAGAAGAATTTGGAAGACGTATTGAAACGACTCCAAATTGCCCAGCTGATGTCAACTATCTAGGTCATATAGTGAGCAATGAAGGAGTGGCGATGGATCCAGAGAAAATTGCAGCCATTCAGAAATGGCCGCAACCAACCGACAAACATCAAATTAGGAGTTTCCTTGGACTTTGCACGTATTAAAGAAGATTTATCAGGAAGTTTGGAGATAATGCCAAGCCTCTAACTCGACTTACAGAAGAAGCAAGAGCTTTCTAATGGGACGAAAACTGTCAAACGGCTTTTGAAACCTTGAAGAGGTATTTAACCACGGCGCCGATATTAAGATACACATTACCTGAAGGAGACTTTATTCTTGACACTGACGCAAGCAACGTAGGAACTGGAGGAGTACTCTCACAGATCCAAGGAGGGCAAGAAAGAGTGCTGGGATATTTCAGTAAAGTCCTCTCCAAACCAGAACGAAACTACTGCGTCACAAGAAGGGAACTTTTGGCGATAGTAAAGTCCGTGGAACACTTTTACCAGTATCTCTATGGTAGGAAGATTTTAATCCGGACTGATCATGCAGCACTCAAGTGGTTGATGCAGTTCAAGAATCCCGAAGGCCAGATGGCTAGATGGATTGAACGACTTCAAGAGTACGATTCAAACACCGGGCTGGTGTGGGGCACCGAAATGCCGACTCCCTGTCCAGACGGCCGTGCCCAACAGACTGCTCCCACTGCAACAAGGTGGAATCTAGGGAAGCTGCAGTTTCAAGAACTACTGTAGTAAACGAGGAATGGTCACCTACCAGGATCAGAGAAGATCCGGAGAATGATCCTCACTTGAAGATGATCCGGCAATGGAAGAAAGAAAATCGGCGACGTACCTGACAAGAAGTGTCAAAATTTTCACCGAAACTCAAGGCGTATTAGGCTCAGTGGGACTCCCTATTCCAGGAGATTTGCGAGAAGCTGGGAATGAAGAAGACCAGGACAACAGCATTACATCCCCAATCATTTGGAATGGTCGAGAGAATGAACAGGACTATTGGAAAATACCTGTCCAAAGTAGTATCCAGCCATCAGAGAGATTAGGACCAGTATCTTTCCCTATTCGCATTGGCTTATTGATCTGCTGTCGATGAGTCCACGGGTGAAACACCGGCGAAAATCCTGTTTGGACATGAAATGAGGCTTCCTTGTGTCCTGGAATTTGCCTGTCGGCCTGGAGAAGATCTAGCACGCGAAGACTACGTGATCCAATTGAGAAGAAGGCTGGACGATATTCATTAATTAGTTCGAACAAATCTTCAAGTTACCAGCGACAGAATGAAAAGTCGGTACGACACGCAGGCCACAGAAGGCGGTTTTAAAGAAGGGGACAAAGTATGGCTACACAACCCGGCGAGGAGAAAAGGATTTTCTCCAAAATTACAAAAATCCTGGGAAGGTCCATACTTAATCAAGAAAAGGATCAATCATGTTATATATCGCATAAGCAAGTTCCCCAACGGAAAACCAAAAGTAGTTCACCAAAACCGACTAGCGCTATTCGAAGGAGACCATGACCTGGAGGAAGGAGTAAACCTTATTCGAGATGTGTCTGACCATACCTTCGAGGAATTTATGGGCACGTATAGAGGTACCGGGAAAGCTAGATATGGAGTTACTGCACCACAACGACAAGATTTGTCCACTCTCCCGGAAGATTATTCACTGGCATACAACATCCCCGCCCGTCTCAAGAACGCACGAGGTTTGGCTTTCGTCTTTCGAAAGGAGTTCAGGCAATTAGAAAAACTTGAATACCAGATTCCAGCCCCTGGCAAGGCACTGAAACTGAAACATAATTCGCGGTACGTCTTCTACGTGGTAACTAAAAATGAATTTTAAGATCGATCTACCTACCGCGATGTGTGGGAAGCACTTCGAAACCTCCGAGACCATGTGTTAGAATCCAGCATGAAGAAACTGGCTATGCCTAAGATAGCGAGTAACCAGTTGGATTGGCGAGTTATCAGGAACGAGGTAGAGGTTATCTTTCGAGATACCGGTGTCCAGATAATAATTTGCAGCCACGACCCCCGTTATCAGTATCCGATGAAGACGGTGCCCTGCTATTTCCACAAGATCGGAAAGTGTAGAAATGAGGCCAGTTGCCGATTCAAACATCCAGTCTCGGCTACTCAAAAGTTCCAGGAGGAACTTCCATTTAAGGAGGGGGTAATGTTACGAAACACATTGGTACAGTCCCTAAATCCGACTCAATCTAAGCCAGGTATGAAAGTTAAAATTATGGCGGACGCGCAGGGATTGTTTACGATTGTGACTATTTTATCTAAACATTGTTTTTGTGACTAGTCTTATCAAGAAAACGCCAGAAAGCCAATTGTTTTTAGTAAGCGGCAATCTAGAATTTTCTAGTGAAAAAGGCATCAATATATAAGGGACCGGCCAGGAAGAGTTAGTTTAGTTGATAAAGTGGTCTCAAGAAATAATCAAAAACACACCGAAATAGCGAACAGTAAATTGTTAATATAAATTAATAATTAAGTTTGTGTGCATATAAATTAAATTTAAGTGATTAGTTGAGTATATATAAATTAAGTGTTAGTGATTAGATTAGTGTTTAAATAAATTAGTATGTAGCCATACCGTGTGTTTAAAATTGATCCCACACGTTTACTGTTTAAATAAATAAGAAAAACATTACAGTATGATGATGAAAAAGAGATAAGATATTTTTCAGCAATGTTCCACAACGCAGGATACTGTGTTTGAATGTGGCTTCGCAACTAGAACTTCTGATAACGTTGGTTGAACTTCTGCTTAAGCATCTCGTCTGGGTTGATGGTAATTAACTCTTCTTGCATTATCACATTGACTCCTTCCATGGCTGTGATATTATACGTGTATGGATTCATTATCCATTGAGGAATTTGTAAATTTAAGAGTTGCTCAAACCTCTTAGTAACATTCTTGTGTGATGCGTTCAAGTGATTGACATAAAATCCTCCATTTTTGAAAGCTTCATGTTATCGTTACTGATACTTTTTCAAATATGTGACCCATCAGCTAGTGTCGATTTGATAGAGATAAAATAAATCCAAACTGCAAGTAATCTGTATCGTCTGCACGTTTTTCGTGCCTGTCATTATAAAACTCGCAGTAAACCATCAAATAAAAAAACTGTTTAAGTGAATTTTCTTCAAACACCGATGATCTAGCTCTATAACGTGAAAAATTTTGATCCGTACCAGTATACAAATTATATTCCCCACGGTGATTTCGCTAAAAAGTCTGCGAAAAACAGGTCAAGATGAATGTCACAAAGATATGACACAAAAAATAATCCCTTATTATACACGGAAATATTATCTCACTTATTCTGAGCTGGTAGTGTTGTTGAACAAGTATGTCGCTAAACGTGTTTTAGTTGTTTCATATTCAAAATATCAATCGTTAAATGACACGGCAGAGATTGGTTTATGTAAAATAAAATGATGCTATTGTTAATTATAACCGAAACCAATATTGCATATATAACCACTAAGATATATATGAATATTATTTGATATCAATATGCAAAACTACTGGTTATGAATTTGAATGATTGTTTTCTCATTGTGTTTTTTAATAAGAAGGACGTGGGAAATATATATGAATCAATAAACTGATAGGTATCACACCACATAAAATCAACAATGCAATTTTAATTTAGATTCACAGCTATTGAACATGCAGGAAATGCGCTAAGAAAAATAATACGGAATATTATAATCAATCAACAAACAAAACTAATCCTGAACAGGATAATGTAAAACACTTACATGTACTACTCACTTATTTTTGTAAATATGAAACAATATAAGATAAGTTATAGAGGATGTAACAAATCAAAATATTTCAGTAGTCTAAAATCGAAAATACCGAAAAAGTACTATTATAATGATTCCAGACAGCAAAAATACATCTTAAAGACGTCTTTAAGACGTCCATTGTAAGATGTTCAGGACGTCTTGAAGACGTCCAGTAAAATCTTGAAGACGTCCAAAAGACGTCTGTAAGACGTTCATTGTTACAAAACGGGACGTCCTAAAGACGTCTTCAAGTCGTCCATTTGGACGTAAATAAAACGTCTTAAAGACGTCTTTGGGCTGTCCCAATATGGATACAAATAAAACCTTTTCTGGTTACTAAAATACTTTGATATTCTGCAAATTTCAGGTTTGAAATGTAATTGAGAAATACAAAATGTAGACATTTTTAAATCGAATTTATAATTTTTTATTTTGTTTATAAAATGTGCGGTCTCCCGCCCTCATCAACCATAACTGAATCGAAGTTTCCATTTTCTTTCGATCTTTAAAGTGCTTTGTCATTTTACTGGCACCTAGAACAATAAATTTATAAACTGTAGAATAAAAAATAGAAAAGCTTCGATTTCTTGTGAATAAAATTTGGGAATGCAGGAATAAACATTGTTATGTCTTTTGGCACGCCTATAATATTTCTGTAAAGCCATTTTTATAGTAAAGAGTTGACTTACCTCGAGTGATTTTTTTCCTTAATAAACCTCTTCGATTATATTGTTTTGTAGTATCTATATAATTGGTCAGCCAAGAAATAGAAATACAATATGAACTTTTATTGGATTTCGAAAACATAATCCACAGATAATAAATACTACACAATCTCAAACAGAGCTGGCGCCACAAATGAACCTCATTCTATAAAAGCCACGAGGAAATTCACGAATTAGGCGGGATCTGGTTGTTGTATGCACAGGGTGTCTAGAAAATATTGATGTTGCTTAGTTCGATATACAGATATTATTTAATTTTTCGATGTATCGATATAAATTTCGACAATTATTATTCATTATTTTAAATAATGGCGAGGAGTCCCGGGTCCCGACGAGTCTAATACTAATGCATTTCTGAGGATTCCTTTATTCTAATTTTATGATTGGTTGGAAATTGACATTTGTCAAGTTTCACCAATGAAAATATCGGATTATCATTCTTATATTTCATGGTACAGAAAATTGGTAAAAAAACGTTAATTGTCTATCATTCGTTCATCGTATCTAGATGAACAAAATGAACATTTTAAATAACGATTCGAACTTCAACATCGACGACCACTCATCGCATATATTAGGTAGGTATATAGGAGAAAAATGAGGAATGTTAACATCTCAATATTTTTCACTTCATTAATGAAGTAAATTGGCAAAATTATTAAAATCTCGAAAATGTTCTCACACGGAAAATTTTCAACAAAAACATCCTCTTTCAAAAAAACTCTGATGTCACTCATTGGGTAAAAACAACAATCTGGACTTATTTGGGACGTCTTTAAGACGTCAATTCATGTACGTTATTGAGACGTCCCGAAACAGACGTCTTAAAGAAGTCCATTAAATGCCTCTGGACGTTCAGACCTTATATGGACATAAATTGGACGTCTTTAGGATGTACAGTATTGTTTGGAAGTTCCTTGTATAATTATGATGATATTTATACAAGTCAAACATCACCATATTGGTAAAATAGATCAGTGGCGGCCTTAGGGGGTGGCGAACAGGGCAATCGCCCGGGACCTCGCTCTTGCAAGGTTCTCGCGCAACAACCCAAGCAAATTTTAATCAATATAAAAAAATTTAACGATTTTTTTATTTGAAACTTCGATATTGATCCTTAATTACCTATTAAGGTTATAATATAATAGTGAATTAGATAACTAATTCATTCATTCAAAACATAATTGAAAAATTCATAATCTACAATGAGAGATTTTTTTCGATAACAGCAAGTCCAAAAAATGACAAGTCCGCGATTCGAAGTTTATAAGTACAAATGTGTGTAAACAGAAATAAACTTCGGGTTATTGTAACCATAAGATGTACTTTATACTATATTTTTCTTAATCTTAATACAGTTTTACTTATCATAACCCAAAATTTACTACGATCTACGTACATTTGCACTTGTTAACCACGAATGGCGTGTGTCACGTATTGTACTTGCGGTTATCAAAAAAAATCTCTCAGTGTTACTTTGAAACACTTGAAGATCGGTTTTTTAATCGCATAACACTCGTGAGTCGGGACATAATGTTCTGCTCCTCTATCGCTCGGGAAATCCCCGTGTTTTATTTCATTTGTTAACTCTTGTCACCTTGGAATTCTTTTGCTTGCAGTATGAGTTACAAAATCGTTACCGTACATATCTTACAATTTTATTGAATATTACGTTTTTATAGTATTTAAAGTATTGAGTAAGCTGACAAAGTGTAAAAAACTGTTGATACTTAAACATTTATTTCTGACTGTTTGTGAGAAACAAAACAAGATTTACGAAATAAGTTCGTGTGATCGTGATGTCGGTAGAAAGTTTGAGTCAGGGAGTTCAAAAAGGAAACGAGCTATCAAAAGAAAATTTACGTGGATCTTTATATAAATATATGAAAAGTGATTATAAATAAACCTCTACACAACATTTATTGACTAAAAGTGACTCTAATCCTGCTCCAGCTGAAAATATTCCTTCCATATCATCATGGGTGCCGCCGCCGTCATTAAGTAAAAACAGCGAGGATGATGATGAATTAACATCATTGTCTCTTAAGTCACCGATGCCACCGTCAACGCTATCCAGTCAAGAACACGAATCTGAGCCCGAGTCTATGTCTACATCCATGACTGTTGAAACGGAAGATCTGAATCCTCAAAATGACCCCCGTTGGTGACCCATTACAATGACTGATGTAGACCGAACTGAGATTGTATTAAAAGGTCCAATCCGGGTTGAAGTTGATTTATTCCCCGTAAATGATAATGGACGTCGATTCAGCGAATATCATTATAATAAGATATTAGTTAACGGTGAAAGGCTTCACAGGCGCTGGATGATTTATTCACAAACAAATGATGCCGTTTACTATTTTCCGTGTCGAATATTCGGGCTAGAAAATACAAAGATTGGATCAAGTGAAGGAGAGTGTGATTGGAAACACTTGGGTAATTACCTAAAGTCTCACGAATCTAGTCGACAGCACAAAGATTGTATGTTGAAATGGATTAATTTAGAGAATGGTTTAGAAAGTTGTTCCACTATTGACTTATTGGCCCAGTCACAAATTGAACAAGAGAGCCAACGTTGGAGAGATATTTTAGAACGATTACTCGCAATTGTAAAATTTATAGCATCTCCCAATTTGTCGTTCAGGGAACATAGAGAGAAGTTAACATCTGACTCAGATTCGAGTGAGACAAGCGGCAACTTTATTGATTTAGTAAAGTTAATAGTCCGATTCGATCCCGTTTTGAGACTTCACCTAAAACAACTCTGCAAGTAAGTTGCCTCCTAGCAATGAATTATTAAACTATTATAACAACAGTAAAAAGAGCAATACCTCAGATGATTTTAATTCTAATTTTATTATAGATGATGACATTACCAACATAATTAGAGGCATGAAATCTAAAGCTTTCGGTAATGACAATTTAAATATTGACATCATTAAGTTGTGTTGCCCACTTATATTAGATATATAATTAATACTTGCATAGAATGTAGTTATTTTCCTTCAGCCTGGAAAATCGCAGTAGTAATACCTTTGGCTACAATTAACAAACCTAAAACTTACAGTGACTTAAGATCGATAAATATTTTACAAGTTTTGTCAAAAATCTTGGAAAAAGTTATGGAAAAACAAATTAGAACATTTACTAATGATTACAATGTGCTACCTGATAATCAGTCTGGATTTAGACCGGAAAAACTTATGGAAAAACAAATTAGGACGTTTACTAATGATTACAATGTGCTACCTGATAATCAGTCTGGATTTAGACCGGGATTTAGTTGTGCTACAGCACTCGCACATGTAACTGATGAATTGATACGGGCTGCTGATGATAATAAGATATCGGTTTGATTTTGCTGGATTATACCACAGCCTTTGATATGATTGATCACAGTGTCCTGTTAGCTGTATTGAAATTTATTAATTTTGGGATCCTATCTATGCGATTGAAGTCAGTTTATTACAATCCAATTCTTTAGAATTAAAAGTCGGTATTCCACAGGGCAGTATACTGGGACCCTTATTATTCACTATTTATACATCTAATTTTGTCACTTGCCTAAACTACATAAATTGTCATTATTACGCAGATGATGCTCAGCTGTATTATTTCTCCAATTAAGAAGATCTTTTGGAGACCTCTCAAAAAATAGATAGATATCTCAATGATATTTTAAAAATATCAGAAAAACGGTGCCTAACAATTTATCCCTGTAAATCAGCTGTTCTATATTTTTGTGGTGAGGAGTATCGTCAAACTATAGTGAACAATATTTCGCTTGAAATTAATGAAACTGATGTTTCGGTTGAAAGATTCTGCAAAAATTTAGGCCTAATAGTTGATTCGAAATTTCGGTTTTGGGAACACGTTACAGCTAAATTACAAAGCGCTTATCCCTCATTAGAATTAATCTACCCTCAGAGACATATACTATCTACCGAAAATAAAAATGAAATTATGTGATGCTTTAGTTCTCTCTCATTTCAACCATCCATTGCGACACAGTATATGGCTCATGTCTTGATGATAGAGATTCTCAACGTATACAAAAAATACAAAATTCTTGTGTAAGACTGATCTATGGAATAAGAAAATTTAAAAAAATTTCGCACAAATTTAAAGAATTAAAATGGTTAAACATGTTTAGTCGTAGAAACTTACATTTAGCATTTTTTTATCATAAAATATATACCACAAAAACGCCGGTTTATTTACATACCAAACTTACTTTCCGAACTGATATCCACGATTTAAATGTAAGAAAGAAAACAATTCGTCGTATTCCACGTTATTCCAAATCTATTTTCATACGTGCGTTCTCATATGGCATATCAGTCCACATCAATAGAATTACATGCTCTGACTCCATCATATCTTCGTTGTTCGGCTATGACATTTAAACAAAAATACAAGAACTATCTGTTTGAATTGCAGAAATAAGTATAATGCTGCTCCTTCTTTGATCCTTCCATGCTTATCTTTCATCTTAAAATTTTTATATTTATATTATTTTAATTACCCCTCATTTGAAATGTATCGTTTTCTTGTTGACATTTATTGTTTAATTAGGATACGTTTTATGTATATTGAGTATTTTATATTATTATTACTGGTATTGATGGAAGAGCAGGAAAGGACTACTCGTCTGATCCTGAAACAATCTAGCCATTTACCCACATTGGTTGGAAACATTAAAAAATTGTGTCTCTTATGTAATCTTCATCTTGCACTGTATTGTCCTTCTGTTATATACTTAATGGGGATAATACATCCCACAGTCGTTCTATGTTGTTCACCCCGTACATTTAACATAAAATAGCAAAAAAAGCCATAAAGGATTTAAAACGTTTATTCACTATTAATGAATAGTACAATAAATTTGAAAAAACAGGTACAAAATTTAAAAAAAAATATCTTGTCCAGGAATCCAACCTAAAAAAATAAAATTGTGTAAGCATATTACATAACAAGTGGGGAAAGTGGAAACTATTGAACGCATTCAGTGGAAGCAAAGAACAAAAAAGGGTATATTAATCTGTAGTTGCCATAATGCAACATACTTTGAAACTGAATTAATAAAGTTTAACGGATACACATACATTACAGCTAGTTTACAGAAAATTTATTAGAGTAGTTTTTCAATGATATTAAAACTAATAAAAATTTTACACCATCAAGATTTTATGAAATATTTCGTTAAATCAACAGAAATCCAATCTGATTAAAGAAAATTCTATCGTTTCCTTACGATTACTTTTTCTTACGTAAGAGTCGCTATTTCGAGTGCCTCAACCATTCCATAACGTACACTTCAAAATAATTATCTGTGAAACATTTAAATGTGTTCTGAACAGCAGGTAATAAAACAATTACTTTAGATCAAATTGTGCCCATGGAGACCTTTGATCGATCATCATAAACTACATCAAACTCGATTTTCAGCCAATTGATTGGGACCCATTTTCCACAAGGTACATGCGGTGCTCTTCAAAGGAATAACAACATATTTTATTTCGAGAAGTAACTTTTCATGATTTACCTTCTACTACATGCCTCACTCCGTTTCGCAGGTAAATTCAGATGTGCCATGAAAATTCATACTCCTTTCCTGTATAAAATAATATACTATTCTCATCTTGTTATTTTCATCCTGGAACATATTGTATAATAACATCGTGGAATTGCAACTTAATGAAAACTAAGCATTATTAATACACTTTATACAAAAAATCTACTTATGAAGAAGAGATATGAACACATTATCAAGTTAAATGAGTTTATAATTAATTGTATCCAATTGAGTAACCAATAGCTGTGTTTCTACAATAATAAATAATTTAATTCTGTTTGTTGACTGGAGCATTCAGTGTAGTTTCAAATGGAAATGAGCTTTTGAACAGAAATTTCTGTTTATAAAGTCTTAAACAGTCTCTAATTGTTCACAAGAATTGTTAGTATTAATGTTAAAATTTTCTAAACCTGCAATACTGTATTGATGGCTATGACTGCTACTACAAAAACTAGAACTAGAGATACTCGATTCAATATTTTTTGAACTGTTTAATACATTGTCTGTATCAGACTATCTGAAATAGTTATTCCCCTTTCTTTACATAATTACCAACAATTTGTTTTTTATTTTATTTACGTAAGTAGCTTCTGAAACATCTTGACCATTGAAAATATTTTCTTCTAGATCATCTTAGAAACATGTTAATATGTAATATTACAGTAACGTTCTGTACGTGATATTAGTGAGAAGTATACAAATTAACATCGTATGAATGTTTCCTATAGGAAGTTGCTAAAAAGAAGTTCATAGGATGTGTATGTAACTGCGAATTCAAGTATTATTGTGTACATCAAAAATATGTTTTATTTACATGACATGGATGTTAATAGAGTTGGTAATAAAATTAAGACATCTAGGAGATATCTTATTAACGTTTTAAATAAACATCACGAAAAGTCTCTAAAAATAACATCACAAAAAAGACTTGTTATGTTTCTTGTTTAGTGGGATGTATTACTATCATTATTACTTCATGGCACTCACATTTAAAACAAAATTGATGTTCCTGCCGTTTTCCACGTCTTCGTCGGATTCTTCCAGTCCATCAAGATTCATCACTCAACACAATCCGATTCCAATCCTCATTCCAGTAGGCACATTCCTGGCACCACCGCAGCCTGACTTCTTTATGGCTTAGAGCCAATGGTAGGATGAGACGCGACCCATACGACCGCAAACAAAAGGATATTAATGATAAAATGACGTTATCGAGAGGTGTGTTATTGTGTAGCAGCCAACCATTCATTAGCAATCTATCTCGTGGTACTGAACCGATCCCTAATGGTACTTCTTCTCAGAAACCGTTCTTCGCGGTCATTAGCCTGGTGCGTCCACGACGGTGTCTCTGCTCTTCTGTTCAGGTATTTCAACAACGCATTACAGTACATACATTCTGCCTACTCTATTAGTAATTTCTTGAACCGACATCTGAGTTATCCCCCTATTATTCGGCTTCTTTCAAATTCATTTAGTTGGTGGACATTATTGCGTTTATGTACGAGAGGCGTCATAAACTAATGTTAGTATAGTAACAAGATTACAATTAAACCGACAAAACCGTTTACCTCAATAACAAACAAATAAAACGCCAATAAATAAACACTCGCATGCGTTCTGACGAGCCCAAAAGCTACTATATCCTCATTTAAATCATGTTCAAATTTTATATGTACCAAGTCTATCAGACAAAATATAATAAATATACTCTGACTTCGTACTCTAATAGCTATTTCCACTTTCAAACTTGTTTAATACACTATTAGTTGAAATGAATAGCCCCAAATATTTGATGACTGATTTCTGGCGATTATAAAAACAAAATGATTAATGCCGTCAATATGTACAAATTTAATGATACCATTTGGTTCGCTACTAAATGATGTGCAATTATTAAATTTGGTAACTGTCCCAGAGTGTTGAAGACACACACCCACATATACATACACTTTTTACTGCCCCTCCATTTATCTCATTCAAAATGATATATTTGGCTGTCCCTAACGCAAGGACCCTTATAATTGAACTATTTACTATTAATCATGTGAGTCTGTGTTCACAGTTTGAATTAAAATACTTTTTTCTTCAGTATCTGATCAAACAGATATCGTTAAGCGTTTATTGATAAGTAACAACTTATCAATCAACGGTTCAAGTTAATATTAAGTGAACGTGGGTACCGCATAGAATTTTCAGATACACGCAACGACATCTCTCTTTTAGAAACTTATTTTATTCAACCTGTGTACGGTTGGTGTGGAATAATGTTATAAGAACCAAGAAATCGATAATGTTTCCGTACTGCCACTACAGATGTCTCACCAACGTTTTAAAATAGTTGTTCAAGTTAATATTAATTTAGATTATTTATGTTTTGATATGTAATTCCCAAAATTATTCGAATACTTTGATAAATTATGATATTAAAAAAGATGAAAATAAAACCTGTTTTTCTAAAAGAATTAAAAACATGAAATTATCAACATTTATTTTATGAGATTCATTAAGGCAACTATACAGAGGGTAACGAAAAGTCTGTCATAAATTAATGCGGCCAAAACTTTCAAATTTACTGGAAAAATATACAGAGGGTAACGAAAAGTCTGTCATAAATTAATACGGCTAAAACTTTCAAATTTACTAGAAAAATATCTTATAAATTGTAAAACATTTGTTTAATTGAAATGGACACGTGGTTTTCATGGAGTATAGAATCCCTAAATACAGAGTAGGACAAAGTAAGATTCATTATAGACAATAACGGACGTCATCTGCCTTATATCTTATTCAAAGCAACAACTCTACATCTAAAATGTATTGAATTCCAAACGTAGCAAGTTGATCTTCTTCAGCCTGTACGTTATGGGAATTAAGCATATTTTTTCTACGACAATCAACATATGTCTTTATTGTATGTTTAATAGTAATTTGGAAACGAAATCCATTGTTTTACATCTGTCATACCTGTTTTTATTTGATCACCATGATGATTCAAGCACAAAATTAACTTTTCACACTAGTACCCAGACAACATTAGATATTCTATAAAATATCCGTGGAATATTCATTTTGGCATATTGAAATATTCTCTAAAAATGCTAAGAATATCTTTATGCTTTTTGGAATATTCCTAGAAAGTGAAAATGGGAATATCCTAAATAGTGTTTTTAAATGAAACTCAAGGTCTCTAGTTAATTCCACAATATAATACAAGTTATTGAAAATTCTAAAAAATTGACAATTGTTTCGATAAATCAATATCATCGTCAGAATGCCAGAAGTTACATTTCATTTTATGTCTACCTGATGTTTAGTAGTTATATTTTTGGCTAGACCAAGAAGTAACCTAACTTGTGATTGGCTTAATATATGTTTATAGAAAAAAGAAGAAGATGTGATATTACAAATATTGAAGCTTAGATATTATTAGCCCTATGGTGATATCCTGGGTATCATTTTTCCAATTAAGATCAGTATAACTGTGCAATGATATAGAAAACCAGGAAAACTATATCTGCTGATCTTTACAATTATCACTTAAGAAGACAGTTTATTAGTGGAGAATTCCCTAGATTTAACTGTTCATTGACAACGAAGTAAGGGTCGAGACAGTCAATTTCATATCCTAAATATTATATATATATATATATATATATATATATATATATATAACATTACCTAATAATGTTCTTCAATGAATGTTTCCAGAATATTCAATATATACTATGAATATTCGTGGTAGATTCATTTGGAATTTTGTAGAATTATTTCAAATCGTATATTCAGGGGATATTCTTTGTATATTCAGAATATTGCAGGAATATCCTCAGCATGTTCAGAACCATACATTTAATGGGGGGGAGGGGAGGGTTAGTACATAGGATGCATGTAAATGCACTTTTTTCAAATTTCTGTAAATCAATAAATTTTCATAGCCTGATGGGATATTCTACTCGACCATTCGCTGGATGGTGGCTTCTAAATTGAATAAAGCAACACAGGCACAAATTCGATTCAGAACATGAGGCCAATAACATTAGTGCTTAATTCTGGTTACACCTCAAGAAAAAAATATATTTTAACTACCTGAGCAAATTAAAATAACATTCAATATTAAATTGTCCAAATTTTTATTAGACAAACATACACTTTATAACTCTCTATAAATTTTTAAAAATTTATAAATATTTAACTATAATATGGAGTGTTCGACAAAATTTTCGCCCAAGTTGGCTTTGGATTTTAAAGGCAATTGAGATCAATTATCTACCTGTTGCTTCTAACTGTTTGTTCCGCCCACTAATTTGACAGGTGTACATTCTTGCTATTAGAGTTCAAATTATCATAGAAATACGTTCATGACGTCAAATTTCATCCACAGCTAAGTTGAGTGGAAATTTTGTTGAACGCTCCTGTGATCTTTTAGCATTCGTTTTACCCAAATGGGTGAAACTGTCCGTATAATATACATAACTGATGTGTAACTGAAAAATGACGTTTCTGTTGATATATTTTTCAATCAGTCAGATATATCAATTTTACCCGACAGTTTCAATTGTTTGGGTAAGGTGGTATTCAAAGCTGACAGCGTGTGGAGCCACTAAACTTGCGTTTTATCGTTTTTAAGCCAAAACGACAGCGCTTCACAAAATATATAAAGCAGGAATCTACTTGTTGAACATCATTTTCGTAAAATAAAATATTTATAGATACTTACATTCTTTGGCGAGGAATGAAAAAACAAAATTGACCAAATACTTGTTCCTATCAAAAAATATAGGGTTAATCTTTTAAAATTTATTAATATTTATAGGGCCCACACACTGCGAGCTTTTAGCATCCGTTTTACCCAAAATGGATAAAACCGTCTGGTTAAGGCTACATAACTGAGGTGTAACTGGAGAACATCCTTACTATTGACGTTTTTCAATCAGATATATCACTTTTACCCGTTCAGGTAAGGCGATGTTAAAAGCTGGCAGCGTGTGGATTCATAAACTTGCGTTATATCGTCACAGTCACTAGAATATATTGCGACGGCCTGAGATGAACGTGCCGGTTGCTGTAATGGTGTGGTAACTGCAATTATAAAAGTAATTGTAGTAATCATTTCTAGAATTTTACAAATATAATTATAAAAAATATCATATTTGCTTAAATTTGTCACTATGCAGAACACATTTACATTGACACTGGTATTCTGTACTGTCGCTTAAATACAAAGCATATGGTGATTAATTATTGTATATTCTTCTCATGTAAGTTTCTACCAGCCTCAAGTTCTTAAGATAATTTACTTGTTTAAATGAATGTTGACTTAGTTTTATCAACAGATATAAATGTTTTAATTTATTTGTTTCCATTATCTTAACACCAGGATATTTCCTTACACAAATTCCAAGAAGGTATTATTCCCGTCAGAAAGTATTAATTAATTATGCTGCCAGATCATAAAAAATAAATATCAATAATAGCTGATTATAATGTCTACTTGAATTCAATATTTACCAGACTGAACAGCTATTTCTGTTGGTGGATCATTCAATAAAATGTGACCTTTGCATTTTAACCATGGAAATAGGGTAGGCCAGCTAACTGAAACAAATGCTTCGGATATCCTCCTTTAGAAACAAATTTTTCCTGAAAGTGAAGTTCACACAACCTATAATTATTTTGTAAAGCATCTCTGTATTCTTTCCAAACAAATCTGCACAGTTAAAATCTTGCAACCATAAGTGTGCCCTAAAAAGTAAATAAATGTAGGTATATTTTCATATTTTCACATGTCTTTAAAATAAATCAACTACTAATTTATATTGAATATTATGTATTATTATTCAACATATTTTTTGCTGAACAGGGCTCGTCAGCAGAAAGCTTATTGTAGTACATATTATTATTTCATGTTATTAAAGGCAGATAGACAGATCAATGTTAAGAACCAAGAGCATAACACAACTTACAATGCATAGGTACATGTAAAGTGGAATGTAAAATATTAAAAAAGTAATACAGGGTGGGGCATTATGAATGAACTATTCTCTGGCGTCTTAACGGCAAGTAAAATTAGAAAAAATTAGACGTAGAATTAAGTAGATTACTTAGGACTATAATTTAAAAATATTTTGGAATATACAGGGTGCTCCAAAAAAGCGTGCAGTATCAAAGTTAGGTTCCTTTAAATGGAACACCCTGTATTTTATCACATTTTTGAATTGTACTATTAAAATTAATGTAAGTTCATCAACATTTCTCTATACCTATCTTGTTTAGTTTCCAGGATAAATCGATTTTACATAATTTGTAGACCCTCCGAAAAAATACAATAACTTCAAAATAAAAACGAATAACCACATTCGCTTTACACTATCTCACTAAAAGCTTCTAACATTCTGTTTCCAATATTTACTGGTATGCTATAATATACAGGGTGTTTTTAATATGATAGTATAACACTAACCATTTGATACATCAATTTCTGGCTTAATTTAAATGGAACACCCTGTATCTGTTGGGTCTGTTCAACGTGGGAATTTATTACCTCTCAGTTGGTATTAGGGTTGCCTATATCTAACTTTGATAGTTTTCGAGAAATTTTAAATTTGTTTTTTAGTATTCAATTATTTGCTGACATCTAGTTACCTATGACATGATGATACTCCGATGGAAAGTTTTTAAAAACTCAAAATTTGTTATTTTGACAGTAAGTGCTTTGTTGTATGATTTATTATTGTTAAGGTCTCTTGAATCAGAATTTTATTAAGGGTACACAATAATTAACTTTGCATTAAGACTAGTAAAAAAAATTACAAAAAAATTTAAAGAAAGTATTCAAAATCATGCCTATCGTGTTAGATACAAGCTTGAACTCTTTTAAAAAAATTATTGTTTATTTTTTTTAATATTTCTGGTGTTATTCTTTTAAAAGCTCGCATTATCCTATTCTTTATGTCCTCTGAAGTGGGTGGCTGTGTACTGTATTTGGTTTTTAGTATTATTCACTTATCTGGCATCTAGTTACCTATGAAATGTCATTCAAATAGATATTATTTTAATACCATTCCATCTGTCAAATAAATTTGTAAATTTGTATAGTGTGTATTTATGTATTGTATTTGTATTGTGTTGATGTATTATTAAGTTTTAATAATTAACATAGTTATTAATCCCTGGTTAAACATGAAAAAGAACTCTAACGAAGAAAGAATAGATATGATCTTAATTATTGGTGAGTGTCAGAAGAACTGTTTTTTAGAAAGTAGATTATACGCTCAAAAGTATCCAAATAGAGATCATCCTAACAGAAATGTTTTTAAAAGACTACTGAAAGTATTAAAAACTGCTGGAAGCGTGCAATATACAAAAAATTCTAGACGAAAATCTGCAATTAAAGACGATTCAGAATTTGAAGTAATGGGTGCGCTTGTTGAGAATCCACATACTAGTCAAAGATGTATTAGTGAGCAAGTAGGTATAAGCAAGAGAAGTGTAGCTAGGATAATTAAAAAACACAAATTTCATCCCTACCATATTCAAATGCACCAGCAACTATTTGATAGGGACTTTGAAAATCGTATTAAGTTTTGTTTTTGGGTTATGGACAAAGTAGCAGGGTCTGAAGATTTTTCTGATTTTGTTATGTTTACGGATGAAGCTACGTTTCATAAAATCGGTTTAGTGAACATACATAATTTTCATTACTATAACGACGAAAATCCGTATTACTTCCGAAGTGTTGATTATCATCATCGTTGGTCATTAAATTTATGGGCAGGAATCGTTGGAACCCACATAATAGTGCCTTATTTTTTTAATGGAACTCTAACTGGAAGAAAATTTCGTGAACTTTTACGTAACAAACTACCCGAACTTTTAGATGACGTTCCACTAGCTACAAGACAAAAAATGTGGCTGCAGTTAGATGGTGCGTCTGTTCATTACAGTGTAATTGTCCGGCGATACCTAACAAACCGCGAAGCGGTGAGTTGCGCAAATCACGAGTACTACAGAAAGTCATTGTGGCACAAGTTTTACACAATATTTTTTATAATGCGCTTTTATTCGATTTTTTAAATAAAATAGAATTACATATAATCCCTATTTTGAAACTAGGGGGAGTGGTTTGAATTTAAGTTGGCAATTCTGTAGATTCCTGATTGGTCAGATCACAGATGGTTTTATTCAGCACTTCTGACTTTTGACATATTATAACCGAATAATTGTGTAAATTGTAGACAAACTTTCATTTAAGCAAAAAGAGGATGATTATTGGTTTAAAAAAGAGCTTCTTCGTATATGCTCTAGCGATCTATTTATATTATATCATGAACAGAATTATTTCTGTAATACAACTTCACATAGATATCTGGTAATTTATCCCAAAAATCGAGCGTATACATATACCTATATATATTGATCCTATACAATATAAAAATAAACAATTGACAAACAATTGATAAATAAACGTTAGCGTACTTTATTCATTATTATTTTTAATATATAAATAATTCTAATTTACCTTTAATATAATAATTTGCTTGCTAGAACAACGCTAGTTCATTTTATTTATAATTTGTGTCAAGGTTAAAGTCAAATGTCAAATAGAAATCTAACTAAATTCAATAACCAACTGTGCACTGAAAATTACTATAACAGTGTTCAAAGAGCTTCATTGTGACACTGTAAACAATGTTATAATGAAGTCTCTTTTATACGCGAATTATAAAAACCATATTTTTCCACAAAAAAGGATTGGGCGAGGGGGGCCTTATCTTTGGCCGGCAAGATTCCCATGCTTGACGCCATCAGACTATTTTCTTTGGGGTTACATAAAAAGTATTATCTACAATACAGAGCCAACAACTCCTGAGAACATGAAGGATAGGATAAGCAGAGCGTTTCAAACAGTAACACCAGAAATGTTAAAGAAAGTGAACAATAACTTTTTTAAAAGAGTTGAAATTTGTATCCAACAAAATGGGCGGCACTTTGAACACCTTCTTTAAATTTTTTGTAGTTATTTTTTTATAATTTTGAAGCTTATTGTATCTGTATGCCCAATAATAGTGTACTTACCCTTAATAAAATTCTAATTTAAGAAACCTTCAATTTATCAATCATAAATTATACAACAAAGCACTTACTGTCAAAATAATAATAATTTTTAAAAACTTCCCATCGGCGTGTCATCATGTCATAGGTAACTAGATGTCAGCAAATAATTGAATATTAAAAAACTAATTTAAAATTTCTCGTAAAATATAAGAGTTAGATATAGGCAACCCTAATACCAACTGAAAGGTAATAAATTCCCACGTTGAACAGACCCAACAGATACAGGGTGTTCCATTTAAATTAATTCAGAAATTTATGTATTAAATGGTTAGTGTTATACTGTCATATTAAAAACACCCTGTATAATATAGCACACCAGTGAATATTGGAAACAGAATGTTAAAAGCTTTTAGTGAGATAGTGTGGAGCGAATGTGGTTATTCGTTTTTATTTTGAAGTTATTGTATTTTTTCGGAGGGTCTACAAATTATGTAAAATCGATTTATCCTGGAAACTGAACTAGATAGGTATAGGGAAATGTTAATGAACTTACATTATTTTTAATAGTAAAATTCAAAAATGTGATTCCATTTAAAGGAACCCAACTTTGATACGGCACGCTTTTTTGGAGGACCCTGTATATTCCAAAATATTTTTAAATTATAGTCCTAAGTAATCTACTTAATTCTACGTCTAGTTTTTTCTAATTTTATTTGCCGTTAAGAAGCCAGAGAATAGTTCATTCATAGTGCCCCACCCTATATATACCTACAATATATTGCATATAGAAACAATTTGTCTTACCTCACAGGGTCTTTGGAAAATTCAAACATAATTATTCCTTCTCCTGTTTCTCCTTGAGTGACATCCACCAACTGCACAAGTTATTCATCTCATAACAAATACAATAATTTCTCACTAAGAGTTCCATAGATAATAAACTTTCAATACATTTATAACGAAAAAGGAGATAAAACCTCAATAGTAATATTGACGATTGAATTTATCATCCTTAAAAAATCATAGTTTTTTATGAAAAGATCCTGAATATAAAAAATTATTTTGTTCCTGTTTTTGGCATGATAACTCGTACATATAAAATTAAATTCAAGACTTATGGCCGGTAGATAGATTTTTGCTGTTCTGGAAGAATCATGATACAATCCAACAAACTTTTGAATTGCAATTAGCTAGCCTTTCTTTTACAAGGTATTTAAAAAAATTCTTCCTAAAAGATCTTTATTATAATTTGTAATTGGAATTTAACTATTGTTCAGATTTTATTTAATATTAATTATACAATTATAACTTTTTTTATTAAAATTAATTACATAATTATTTTTTTATTATAATAAATTGTACATTACAATATTAAGTCACTCACAAGATAGATCAGTTCCTTGGTCCAGCCAAAAGTAGTTATTAAACATCAGGTAGGCACCACATGAAATGTAACTTCTGTCATTCTGACGATGATAGTAATATCGAAAAAATTGTCAATGTTTTAGAATTTTTACCATTTTTTCAATATATTGTGGAATTATTTAGAAAGAGCTTCATTTTAAAAAGTAATTAATTATCATTTTGACCTCAATTAATCAATACGCCATCCTGACAGGATAATAGAGGAACATAATATTCCGAAATCTCTAATAGAAACTGGATTTTCTTCAACACCTTACCAATTAAAGCGGGGCGATGTTAAAGCCAGGCGAAACAAGGGCCGCAGAGAGCGAGTGTTGAATCAACTCTAATTGTCAGAAGCAACTACCCTTAACCTCTAATGGTCTGATCCTTAATCCTGTCATTATAAATCGCGTAAGGACATAAAAGGAAAGACCACGAGTGAATCAAGCTAATATAGTGAACATGCATTTTGCGGAACGTGAGGAAATACAGGGTGTCTGTCGATAGGAAGATTTAAAAATAGTTTGGTCAATTTTGTTTTGAGTAAATTTGATTTGTGAATTACAAAATAAACGAAAAATAGAAAAAAAATATTATTGATACATATTCTGAAGCTTGAGAATTTATTTTTCAATTAATATCGCTTGAAGCAGTTTTATTTTTCCAAACTCAACAATTCGTATTATCGAAAGAATGATAATAAAATCCGAATTTTGAAAATTTGTTGATACGTATCATTCCAACGATACGCTATATTACATGAAACACATCAAAAGTTTGATTGTCTTCAAAACAAAAATGGTTTTATTATTCGAACAACATTCCAATATATGAGTAATTTAGTAAACTCTCGAATTCACTTTATTATAAATCACTGGACGAAATAAATGTTATCCTATGATTTCAGGGAATGTTATAACATTCTTGAAAATACTTAATTTCATTTTACACCGAGCAACATGGTGAGAGGTATTTAATAAGTGATTTTTGTCGTAAATCATTTAATAAAACCACCAAAACACATCCCCGAAAAATCCCTTAGTTGAATAAACATGAAATTTTCCGATTTTTCCACATTAAAAAAACAATTCCGTTTCTGATTGCAGGTCGTTGATGGAAATGAGAGCAAAGGATGGTTGGATGGATCTATGCATTACAGAAACTGGTTAAAACTAATTAAAAGCAGTAACAATCAAGAGGAAGCGAATTTAAAGTACTTGCTGCAAGGTGGACAGGTAGGTATTTATCGAATATTAAAAATGAATGATTGAACCAAAGATTCTCGATATAATTGTAATTATTTCTATTTCCCAGTTATGGTACCAAACAATTAAAGATTTGCCAGGCAACACGGAACTCATTTTATTACCAAAGGAACCTTTATGTATTCAGGATCTTATTGCGGATTCAGCAGATGCAAGATCTGATAGGGAAACTGGTAAATATAAATAATTTTAGTAAATTTTAAATTTGAAGTGAAGAAAATACAGCATGTTCATTTGAAAAATTTAATCAATGAGTGCTCAAACTGTCTAATGCAGAAGCTCCCAAACTTTTCTCTCATGGAGACCACTTATTTTGTTTAGCTAATATCGCTTTTTTGAAAATATGTCAAAATGTGTTTTGAGTAATATATAACTGAAGCGATATCTAGGAAAAAACTATAAAAAACAGTTATTTTCAGTTAATTATTATTATTATTTTCACTAGATCTCTTCTTATGGCTATTTACATAAACTCAGGCCTTTTGGTATGAGTGTGGCTTACTCAAATATACAAATAACGATCTACTAAAGCATATTTGACGTTCCACTATTTATATAAAGTTTATTTGTGAATATATTATAAAATAATAGTGTAATGTTTTTCTTATTTATTCAAACAATAAATGGGTGGGATAAACTTTAAACACACGGTATGGCTACTTACGAATTTATTTAAACACTATTCTACTGACCAGCACTTAATTTATATACACTTAACTCTTCACGTAAGTTTAATTTATATACAAACAACCT
This sequence comes from Galeruca laticollis, assembly GCA_963921935.1. NCBI lineage: Eukaryota > Metazoa > Arthropoda > Insecta > Coleoptera > Chrysomelidae > Galeruca > Galeruca laticollis. Next base: position 103,524,666 of record OY998177.1, read on the forward strand.
TAATTATTAAAATTATATCAACACTTTACTGTTCGCTGTTTATATCACGAGATGACTTTATCAATTAAACTAACTCTACGTGGTCGGTCCTTTATATATTAGTGCCTTTTTCACTAGATAATTCTAGATTGCGGCTTACGCAAAAACAATTGGCTCTCTGGCATTTTCTAGATAAGACTGGTCACAAAAACAATATCTAGATAAGATAGTCACAATCGTAAACAGTTCTTAGAAATCCCTGCGCATCCGCTATAATTTTAACTTTCATACATGGCTTAGACAGAGTCGGATTCAGGGTCTACACTAGGGTGCTATTTCGTAACAATAGTTAATGTTGACTAGTTGACAGTTATTTAAAACTCAAATTGATTCTCATTGTCAAAAAATTTCGATTCCAAACATTCACTACTGCCACTCACTTTTTAATCCCTGTCAATTTCAGAGTCTAAACTGCCACACAATGGGGCATGTGCTGAAAATGACTGCCGTGGTACAAACAATGCCTGTTGTGGCGACAATCATTAGTACGGTAGTGTAGTAACTTGGTACACTTTCCGCTACTCTTTGATGTACTGAGCGAGGTTATCATATTTTCGAAGCTTCAGGTTTATTATGCTTTCCATGCTGTTATCATTCACAACTGCGAAGTCGATCATCCATACTTGTTTCTCTCTCAGGATCTACAGAACGACATCCGGCCGATTTGCGTCATTTGTCCGATCAGTAAATATTGTTCTATTCCAGTATAATTTGTGGTGGGCATTTTCTAGGATGCTTGCTGGTGTATACTTATCAATAAGCCTCTCTGTTTCGGGTATCAGGTGATATTTGGAGGTCAGGGCATGGTGTATACTATCTTTCCTGTTTCATGCATTCTCCAGTTATATGTTGGATGGTTTCCCCCATCCTGCCTCACATTCTACAGGTGTCTTCTTTCACGATTTATGATATACTTGAGATAGTTCCTAGTTGGCACAACCTGATCCTGTGTTGCCATCATAAACCCTTTGGTTTGAGGGAAAAAGTGACCTGTTCGTAGGTAGTGGTTCAACCACTTTTTATCTGTGCCCACTGCTGCTAGGATAGTAGGGTGCCTTCCGTATAGTACTTTTATCTGCCATGCTTCTCGTCTTTCTTGTACAGGTTGCGACCAAAAGAAATCACTGGAAAATATTCTTAAATTCGTAATATTGCCGCTAGGGGTGAAACACTACTAGTAATTCAGAAAATTACAATCGTGTTTGTTATGAATATTTTTCGATTCACTCTTTTGTATCCTACTCTTCAAATGAAGTGGTGGGGTCAAAGCGAAAATTGATTTGGAAAAAAATGCAAAATCTCGGAAAAACTTGATTGATTGGAAATTATTGAACTCAGTGTTATGCGAAACAATTTTTCTTGCTTTAACAGCTGCACTTCACAAAATGTCTTTGTTATTTTTAATAAAGTCGCTAGATGGCGCTTTATAAAAATTCAACATATTTCTTGTTTTTCTCAGAAAATTTGAATGCAATGACAATTATATTATTTACCTTCCCCCTGTAGAAATAGGCATTCTAGTGCCGCCTCAAATACTCGAATAACGAGGACAATTCGCGAACTACAGCGGATAGAGCAAGAAAAACACTGATTTCAATAATTTCCAATAAAGTTTTCCAAATCAATGTTCGCCACGCCTTCACCATCTTGAAGAGTAAGATACAGAAGAGTAAAACCAAAAGTATTTATTACAAATACGGTAACAATTTGCGATCATTTTCAGTACAGTTAGTTGTTTTTATCTGCCTCTTTATGCAGTAGTTTACCGTAACGTTTTCCAATTTTCGGGTATATTAGCTGGCTGAAGATATTCACTCATTGATATTGTGACTAATTTGATCAATTCATCCCCCCTTTGATCAGCATATCGGTTGTTACATTGTCTACCCCCGGCTCTCTCTTCCTTTTCATGTCTTTGAGTGCTCTTCTTATTTCTCTTTCTTTTATTTCAGGTAACTCCTCGGATCCAACATTTCTCATAATAACATGCCACGATCTACTTAAATCACTATTTATCACTTTCGATATTCTGGTATTACCATATTCAAAACTCATTTTAAAATCTCCTTAAAAGGTATTTTAAATGTTGAACAAAAGTTGAAATGCTATCTTCCTGATAGTTTGTCAGTTTCATATTGGGAAAATGCTGTTTTATTAGTTGTTATTAGCAAAAAATGCTGAAATTATATGGATCAAATTTAATCTATCACCTTGTAATTTCAAGTTAACCTGTTTAAATTTAACGAATGAATATGTTAAATAAGCAATGTCTTATTTACATCTTAATAAATTTTGTTTTAAAATTGGACCTCTGGCATCTAAAAACTCTCAAAAAGAGCGAAAAAACCTTTCAAACATAAGCACTTCACTGTGAAGAAGTAATTGATGGAAGTGCTTGTCATTTTCTTCACACAACTGGACAAATAGTCGAGTATTCAACGCGTACTTTGAATCCGTTTTATTGGGTTGATGAGATTTAAGCTATCACCTTGTAACTACAAGTTTATCTCATCAAATTCATTGAATAAATCAGTTAAATCGGCAATGTCTGATTCACACCTGATTAAATTTTGTTTTAAAATTGGATCTTTGCAGTATAACAGTATACAAAAGAGCAAAAAATCTTGTCAAAAAAAAGTCTTCATTATGATGAAAGTTACTTAGCGTTACTTCGTATTCGGTTTACTGGGTTGATGATAAATTGGAGAGATTCATTCAATCTATCAATCAGATTTTTGGCAAATAAATATTGTCGATAGATGAAACAGTGTATTGCTAACATCCCGGGAACATTTTCCAATTAACAATTATAATTATTTATTTGATGAGCATTCAAAATTAACATCACTACAGACTTAAATGAGATTTAGTATCTTGAACTCCCGTTTACATACCACTAGGAGATCGTCATCGTGAGTATCATCGGTCTTCGTCTAAGTTGTACTTTGATACTCCAAAGTACATACAAGATACTGAGAAAATGTATGAAAATAAGTTGTTATTATTATACACTGAAATCGAAATTGAAGGAGATTGTTCCAATCATAACATCAAAAGGAAAACTATAATTTTGGAATTCCAAATAAAAAAATTGTATTGAAATCACCGAGCGTAACAATGAAATGATTTTTACAGTCATCAGTTTGTGTGTTTGAGTAAATCACCCCCAATTCAATCTATTACCCTGTCAAGTGTAGTCAGACGCGACATCTGGCCGGATATGGTCATCGTCTTCCTGTTCGATCATTAAAAAAAAGGGATTTTGCCGTTAAAAGTCGCGTGTCCTAGATGACCTGAGGATATAATTAGACATACTTTGATTGTTCGATTAACTATGCGATTGAATTTATGACCCGCACGAAAAATCTTTGAGGTAACTTTGATTTGCCTTGCGTGTAAAAATTTCAGTTATCAAATAAGAAACCCATAAATGAGGTTTGATTTTATTTGGCATCTCCAAATAACTATAAAATGTATAATTATACACGATGAAATAAAACAATATAATTTGTTTAAATCTTCATTTATTAGAACTAATGTTCAATTTAAACTGGTTGACGCGTTTCACTAACACAGTAGCTTTGTCACAACGAATGAGGGTATAATATAAAAATGTCTTAATACATACAGTGCATAAATACAGAATTCTATTTACTAATGTTAACAAAGGTTTTGAAAGAAATTACCTGGAAATTCATTCACTACAAATATTCCTAAGCTATCTTTTAGGTAAAAAGGTTTAATAAAGGTGTGTGATTGATGTCTATTTGGTCGTTAAGAAGATTACCTGAATATTTATTTTTGTTAATCTCAAGGGCCTCTAATAAATTTAAACTAAAAGATTCACGAACTACATGGAGAATTCCAAAATTTAGGTCGAAAATGTGTTGGTTCTCTAATAAATGATTCGAATAATTGGAATCTAATTTTTTGTTGTCATAACTACGTTTGTGTTCCGAAATTCTAGTTTTAAAATTTCTAGAAGTTCTACCGATATAAATTTTATCACAGTTGTCATTGCCATATTTTAATTTATAAACTCCCAACTTTCAATTATCAGTCGCCAAATCAATTCAACAAAAATCAAAGTCAAATAGTCTTATTTTCACAAAAGGAGATAAAGGAAATACGGTAATAGCATTACCTAAAGAAGATTATATATTAAAAACCAACAAATTTACTTAGGTAAGCAATTTTGAGACCCTTAAAAAGGACTCAACTAATAAATTTCAGAAAGAAATAAAATTAGCAGTAGATAACGCTAAATCAATAATTAACGATAAAGAAAAATATAAATTATTTTTACCCAATCCGCAACACCCTAAACTTTATTATTAATTAAACTCCATAAAGAGGGGTACCCAATCAGACCAGTTGTTTCTTATTTCACAGCACCTTCATCCAAAATTTCGAACATTCTCATAGATGTCATCTCTAAATATTGTTCCATTCATACCTCGATTTTCAGTTAAAAACCCAACGGAATTAATTAATAATATTCAAGATATAATACTACCCCATAATTCTAAATTCATATCGTTCGATGTAACAAATCTATTCCCCAGTATACCTCCTAAAGAAACTATAACTCTTGTTGATAACTTGCTCACATTCAATAATGTTAATCCTATAATTCACTGTGATATCATTACTTTATTAAAAGTGTCTTTGATTCAACATTACTTTCATTTCAATGGAGAGGTTTATAGTAGTAAAGACGGTTTGATGATGGGCAACCCCCTCAGCCCCCTACAAGCAGAAATTTTCATGGATAATATAGAAAAAATAATTCATGAACACCCCCTTAGTAGAAAAATTATGTACTGGCACCGATATCTGGACGACATTTTAGCTAGCTTCATCGGTACAAATAGACAATTTGAGAGCTTCATTACTCACATAATCTCAATTTACAATAATATCAAGACGGTTTGATGATGGGCAACCCCCTCAGCCCCCTACAAGCAGAAATTTTCATGGATAATATAGAAAAAATAATTCATGAACACCCCCTTAGTAAAAAAATTATGTACTGGCACCGATATGTTGACGACATTTTAGCTAGCTTCATCGGTACAAATAGACAATTGAAGAGCCTCATTACTTACATAATCTCAATTCACAATAATATCAAATTTACCGTAGAGCTTGAACAAAATAAGTCTATGAACTTTCTAGACCTTACAATTTCAAATATAAATAATAAACATGATTTTTCCATATTTCATAAACCATCACATACAGATATTACAATTCATAATAGTTCGGTCCACCCATTCAGTCATAAACTAGCAGCTTTCAATAGTATGATACACAGACTCTTAACAGTCCCATTAAATATTAATAATTATAACAAAGAATTAAATAAAACAAATAGCAGTTCATAATAATTACGATCCAAATTTAATGGACAATATCATAAATAAAAAGATAAAAAAATAGACTTAAGAACAAGTATTCCCTTCAGATAAAAATAATAATGAACAATTTAAAAGCTTAACATACTTTGGAACAACATCCTTAGAAATTAAATCATTTTTAGAAACTTTAGACATGAATATTTCCTTTGAAACTCATTACAATTTATCCAAATTCATTAAAAATAATAAATCTAAATCTTCAAAATTAAACAAATCCAGGAGTTTATAAATTAAAATGTGGTAATGACAACTGTGATAAAATTTATATCGCTAGAACTTTTAGAAATTTTAAAACTAGAATTTCGGAACACAAACGTAGCTATGACAACAAAAAATTAGATTCTTACTATTCAAATCATTTATTAGAGAACCAACACATTCTCGATCCAAATTTTGAAATTCTCCATGTAGGCGGTAAATCCTTTAGTTTAAATTTATTAGAGGCCCTTGAGATTAACAATAAATAAATATTCAGGTAATCTTCTTAACGACCAAATAGATATCAATCAATCAATGTTTGTAGTGAATGAATTTCCAGGCAATTTCTTTCAATACCTTTGTTAACATTAGTAAATAGAATTCTGTATTTATGCACTGTATATATTAAGACATTTTTATATTATACCTTCATTCGTTTTGACAAAGCTACTGTGTTAGTGAACCGCGTCAACCAGTTTAAATTGAACATTAGTTCAAATAAATGAAGATTTAAACAAAGTATATTGTTTTATTTCATCGTTCAGTATGGATCTTCATTAAGTAAAAGCCTCATCTATTCAAATTTGTATAGTTATATCTACATTTTAGAATATTACAATAAAACTCTGAAAATTTTACCTAAACATAAGGTTTAGTTGTTTTGGCATATCGTTACACAATTATTGTGAAGATATAGCGATCGATAAGGTAACAAACCGCGCACGCCAAAGTACTTCTCAGCCAGTATCCAAAATATCAATAAAATAGGAGAAATAAAATTAACCCAAACATTTTCTTTGATTGATTAAAATGTTGTACCTCACAATAACCAACAAACAACATCCTACATGAATATAAACAAAGATTTCTCTCTAATATATTCCCAACTTAATATTTTTATCTCTGTGTGACGAAAGAGGGTGTGTATGTGTTACAGCTGCTCCCGTTTTATAAACACCTCCGTTAGGGTTAAGGGGGTTCTCGGTCACAATAATTTTCGTATTGCTCATAACAAATATCATAAATAAAGTTTGGCGTTTGACGTAGTGACAACTCCATTCGGGGTGGGTGAATATGTTCTGCAATAATTGTAATATTCTGATGCCGACAATGCGTATAAGGTCACGTGACAAAAAGTATAATCTTGGATGACGAAGCTTAAGTCTCGGGAGGCGTATCGTCTGGGGGGAATTATCCCATATTTTTTAGTTTTAAAAATGTGTATAAAAATTGTTGTTATCCAAATATAGTTTTTAAAAACGCAAAAGTTTCTCGATGATATGTTGCGTCATTTAGCGGACTTATCAATATTCTATTTAAAATATTTTTGTTTCCCAAAGTTGGTAGTATTTGACGTTATATGTGTGGACAATCCAAATGAGATAAATTCATTATTTTGGTTACTGTGTTCAGATTATAAATTAATATTCTTTAACGTGAAAATTTTATCACTGCCTTCAACCCGTTTGGAATGACGGTACAACCTCCAATTTTCAAGTGGGACGTATGGGATTGTTTGAAAGGTCTCTTACAAAAATGTAATTTTTTTCAAGTTTCTTGCAAAAGTTAACATAGAAAAAAACTAAATCGCCAAAGTTCACCACAATCTCTTCAAACCTTATTACAATATACTAAAAACTTATTTAAGAGTGAGTAAAAAATTTCAGTGTCCTTCTTAGATGGTATCCATTAAAAATACCATAGATAAATACTTTTAATACGGGGAACAAGGGAATCGCCGGTACTAAGTCCGAAGCCACAAAGTTTTGTCGAGTGCTGCGCCATCTATTGTGGTGGAAGGTTACTATTCACCAACAGGGAAAAAATAAAGGAAGAGACCTGCATGATTAGTCACAGTCTACTAGCTACTACTAGATGGCAAGCCAAGCAAATACTGAAGGTTTTTTGAATTATGCCTGAGTATATTGTTTTTTCTTAAATAAACAAATAAAAGCAGTCACACAAAGTTTAAACACTTTTTGGAACAACCTGTTATTTTATTTTGGCTTAAAGGTAGGATAGGTTGTTTCAAAAAGCTGTTTAAAGCTTTTATCCGTTTTTATTAACAGGATAGTTTATTAAAAGACGAATGTCGACAAATAGTTTAAACAATTTATTATAAAATTTTGTTTATAAAATAGTACAGGTGATTTTCTTTATTTTCTTCTCAAACTTAAGATAAGAATAATTTATTGATAATAGCATGTGCTAACAAATATTACACATATGATACAATATAATGGATACACATTTTTCAAAAAGTTCAGATTTTTTAAAGGTTTCAGCAGCATACCTTTTTAACAGCAACTGACGACTTCTTCTAAACTGGGTAGCTCTTTTTAAAATTGACTGGCTATTTGATAGAAACGTCTGGCTTTTATTGATAGGTCTTTAACCCTAGAAACATTCACCTCAGCAAGTAAATCAGATCTTTCTAAACTAAACAAATAATATCTTTAGCAATAAAAAATAATATGAATATGCAATATACGTTGCATTTTGATAACATTTTTATTGAAATGTTAAATTTTAAACCCTATTTTAGACAATATTCTAATAGAAGTATACAGTCAAAACTTGATGTAACTAAATAATATGGAATTATAAAAGCATTTCTAAGTACCTAATAATTTTTTATGTTTATTAATAAATCAAAATATTGACCTATACCTAATATCTACTATTTCTGTGAAAATTTCTTTGTTAAACACCTATATATTAATAAATCAATTAATTATTCACTCACTTCATTTTGGAGTAACTGTGGCATTCAAGTCTGTTGGTGTGACAGAAGTAGAATCTTGAATAGCATGTGTTGATAATTTCAGCTCGGGTTCAACTGAATAGCTACACCTAGCCTCATCAATAGCACAGGATTCTTGTGCATTTTTAGCTCTCAGTTTTACAAACTGATCGTTTAAAGCTTCCTGTAACTCTAAATTCCTAGGACTCTCAGTTACAGATGCAGTGCCAATTTGTGGTACAGCTAAAGAGGTTGATGGCGCAGCTTCAATTATTGAGGAAGGAACATTATCAGTTACTGTTTCTAAAGATTCTAGAAAATAAAAACAATTATTGAATAAAAGTATCCTAGTTAGTTGTTAGTTTTTTTCTGTAATTATTATAGATTTACCTGGTAAATTGACTGATGAATAAACTCCTTTTTTCAGATCTTTATTTGGACCAAAATCTTTAGGTAAAAAGTGTAAGGCACACACTACAATTGTTGTAAATATTCTCAGATGTCATTTTCTCCTTCATCCTTATGTTTCCACATAAATTTACCCATTTGTCAAAAATTACTTTATTTTTTAAAATTGACATCCAAATAGCTTGGTTTGGGTAAATTCACAGATGACGGTATGACAGCAATCAGTAAAATAAAGTTCGTTAGTAACCTTCCAAGCGAATAGATGGCGTTAAAAATGCAGTTTAGCAGTGGCTATAAAAGATCGCAGGTCATGAAAAATACATTAAACAGTTTCCATGGCAATGTTAGTTTGTTTAAAACATCATAGCAAATTGTTAGTTGTCACTTTCCAGTGTTATAAGTTTTGTTGGAATACAATTCATATCAATTAAAAAAAATGGTTAGATTCACAAGAATGCATGAAGTATCAGTTTTACCAATGATTGGTTACGAAAATAAAACCCGAACACGACAGGAAGTAGTTCGACAATTTCATGAGAAAATGTATAATATGTTTCCACTAGATCAAAAACTTCTGTCCTCTTACATATTAATTGTTTCCGCAAACCCCTCTTAGTTACTCGTTTCTAAGGAAATTTATATAAAATATATAGATATAGATGTCTTAGGTTAAGTGTTTATATTTATGACAACTGTCAAAGGATTTGGCTTGATTATTTACAATATTATCTAATTTATTTTAACTACATCACAAATATGTTATAATAATCGAAATATGTTATAATAATAGATTTTATATCGATAGAAATCTAATTTAGGAACATTTATTCATCAGAAAGGAATGAGTATTTCCACTTCCAGTACCATTTTTAATTTTGTTTAAATTTTCTATTGCAATTTCCGATATGTTCTTGAGATATTGCGGTGGGAGGAATTTCACAAAAATGTTATTGTGATTCACTTAACGAAATTATGACTTAACCTTATACTTTTAACGAGAGCTTTATGTAACCATTTGGTCAGATTTGATTTACCAATGATGCGAGCCGTTTTGGACTGAATTGATAACCATCGTTTGCTAACGCCACGGGGTAAAAAGAAGAAAAGAGGAAGATTGAAAGACAAGGGTAAGAAGTTGGGATGAAAATAATGATAATAATTAGAGAGAAAATACAAAAACGAAACAGCAAATAAATAAGGGAGCAGTACAATGTAAAATGTTAATGGAAATGGAGAATACAAAGGTTAACAAAGAAAATGAAATGGAAGAAATTAGACAGAACGATGTGAAGATGTTGAAAAAATATCAAAGAAAGTATACAGAAAGAAATAAAGATACAGGAGAGAAAGAATATAGAGTAAATTAAGAAAAATTACAAAATGTGAATAAACTAATGGAAGAATCCCGAATACATGGAATAATCCCAAATACATGGAAGAATCCCAAATACATGGAAGTATCCCGAATGCCGTATACTGAAATGAGGTGAAATAACAATGATAGAAAACACAATGAAGATATATATATATATATATATATATATATATATATATATATATATATATATATATTCATTCTGAAATAAGCCTAATAGGGCTATTGTCGAGAGTAGCATGACGCGACTTCGGAAAAATTTCAAGTTTTTCGTTTTGGGGTTCCTAGATGCCAAAATTACCCCCCGTTCCAAAGGTTATATATATATATATATATATATATATATATATATATATATGTGTTATAACGAAATTTGTAAGCACGATAGAGGGCGTATTTTTAGACGGATCGAATCCAAACTCGCTACAAAAATCGGTTAGGCAAAAATCTTGGACGAGTTCGTTAATGAGCCAAATTGGCTTTGTTTTTCAGTTCACGCAAAAAAGTTACAGAGCTTTTTCATAGATCTTAACATGTTCTACAACTTTTGTATTCAACATTTTTTTCTAAATCGTACATTAAAACATTCATTTAAGAAAATTCACAAATTTACAAGAAATTTTTTTCATTTTTTTTATTTTTTTGTTTTTGATTTGATGCCAAAATGTTACATTGGTTTTTTGTACATCTCAAAAGATTCTATTACTTTTGTATCTAACTTTTTATTTTGGGTTTTATGCAAAAATGTTACTGAAATAAGCCTGTCCAATTGATCCTGTGCCATTGGGATTTTTAACCTGAAATTAAAAATGTGGGGTTTTAACAAAATAAAATTTTAGGTGATCTCCAAATAATTATACTCCAAGGGTAAAATGACATAGTTTGTCAATTTATCCGAGGATCGGGTATATCATTTTACCCATTGGTCACCATTAAACAAGAAGTTAATAGGAGATAAAAACTGTATACATTGTGGTAATTGGTGTGTAGAATCGCTACGAGAAGTACATGCTCTACTTATTTATATCAAAAATGTAACAAAACTAAATTTTTGTAAAGTATACGAACCTCTAAAGATTTCACCTTACAAGTTGGCGCGTAGTACTAAAGTGACGCGTTGCGATAACACCACTGCGGCTACTGAACGATAACTATAATTTTGTCTGGCGATAGGAAATTGGGTAGGGAGTGTCTCAATGAGTAGTAGTAGTAGTATGAGTAGAATTTAAAAAAAAGAGAACTATGTCATTTTACCCTAGTATGTCGTTTTAGGCCAGGTTCTTCTACTTTAGATTTCAATAAATTACTGAGAGCTTCTACTGTTCTGATTCCTTTGGAAAGTCTTTTATTTGCTTCATTTGTTTCGTTATTCTTACTGTTAATTATTAGGTAATGAAAACTGTTGACTTTCTCTAATTTATTTGTCTGGCTGTCTGTTCTAAAAGTAACCTCCTTTATCCTGTCGATTACATCTTGTTTTATCTCCATCTATTTTGTTTTCATATTATTTTTATAAGGTCACCTGGCTTCACTTCACCTAAGTATTATTTCCAGCTTCCTTTCTGATCTAGTTATCAAAGTAAGATCATTGGCATATGCAGTTACCTGATGTTTATAATGGTATATCATTCCTTTAGTATGAAGTTCGGCTTTTCTTATATCTTCTAGCACCAAATTAAATCCCTGTTTCAGTCCTTGTCTTGAAATAAAGCTTTTTGAGACCCTTCCCACTAACAATATTTCCAATGATGCTCTTTCAAGGGTTAGTTTTATCAACTTAACTAGGTTTTTTGGAACTCCTAGATTGCCCAATGACTCGTACAATTTGGAGCCTCACGCCTGTTTAAAGTTAATAAACAATAAGTATAGTTCCACATTTTATTTATAGCTATTATTTTAATAGCGAATATCTAGTCTGATGTTCTTCTTTCGTTTTTGGAAATCCCTGGATATTGTCCAAGTTCTTTGTTATACACATATTTCGTAAGCATATTTCAAAATAATTCTGGCTAAATGATATAGCATTTTGTATTCTTATTTGGCTATCCTGTGCAAGTATTCCAAATAAAATTATAAACAGACATTTCAAAACACGAATTCATAGAAGCTTTGGAACTATCACGATCTTCAATATATTTCAAATTTGAGGATAAACTATATTAAACCACTCGATGACCGTGCTTTGATAAGCATCCAAGTAGTAATTAACACAATTAGTAAAGGAAGATCTTGGGGAAACTATAATAAGTAAACTTAACATAAATATTCTATTCTTTTGTGTGTTTTTATCAAATTAGAGCGTACATTAATTTACTCCTCTCAGTCAAATCTTCTATATTCAACTTTGATTTATGCTTGAAGGTATGAATAAATAAAAACTCACTTTATCCCTCATTACACGACTTCCACAATCAACAACATCACAAAAACATCATTTTAAGGGTCAACAGATTTAAATTTTTTAAAATAACAATAACTGCCTATGCACTTTCGATACAAATAATCCATTTGTTTATCCTCTGGACGCCATTGAACAGCTGATGATGACATTAGCGTAGAGTACCCTATTACATCCAACTTTTAAGAGTTCAAACACTAAATATGTTCGTTCGGTTAATAAAATACATTGAATTAAGAAAATGAACAGTTGGTGCTTTTTTTGTTTTTACCGGCGGTCATCGTTTACAGCGCTCAATTCCTCTTTCTGTTATAGTACAACCAAAATAGTCACTAGAAATAATGTATATTATATATATATATAATAAACTCTGACTCGTGGATTGAGAATATCTCTAATACACATATACCAAATGACATAAAAGAAATATTAGCATATGGAAAAAATTTCTCTCTGCCATACAAAAATGAGAACGAATTACCTTATACAGAATATATTGCAAGTATAGAAACAGCCATTATTAATAAACCAGATCAAATAAAAGATAATATTAGAGCTGATGTAGTAAATACTATCACCAATCATAAAATAAAACTCCGTCATCATAAAACTCAAAAAATCAATAAAACTCAAAAAAACATCCAAAAAAAATTGAAGAAAACTAAAGAATTTATAAAATGCAATCCGCAAATTACAATTCTACAACCGGATAAATGTAATAAAACACTAGTAATGAACACCGATGATTATAATAATAAAATGACAGAGCTACTAAATGATAGAAAAGTTTATCAAAAAATTAAATCAGATAAAACCAAAATATTTCAAAACAAAAATAATACATTTATAAAAAAACTTTTAAATAATGGTTCTATCAATGCCAACGAAACAAAAAAATTACAAACACACAATGCTTTACCACCAAAACTATATGGACTACCGAAAATACATAAACCAAATATACCAATGCGTCCAATAGTGTCATACATCCAATCACCTTTTTATAAGCTGTCCAAATATCTTGCATATAGTCTATCAAAAACAACCAAAAATAATTTTTATGTGAAAGATTCATTTATGCTCAAACAATTTTTAGATACAGTGCATATTCCTGATAATTATAAAATCATATCCCTAGATGTCATTTCAATGTATACAAATATTCCAAATGATCTTATAACACATGTACTAAAAGATAAATGGGATTCGATCAAACAACATACATCACTTAACTATGACGAATTTCTAGAAGGCATTATGCTTATACAAACAAATAATTACTTTCAATATAATGACAACTTTTTCCAACAACTAAACGGATGTACAATGGGATCTCCAATTTCTTCAAGTCTAGCGCAAATTGTCATGGAATATATAGAAGAAAAAGTATTAAATAATATAGATTTTGATGTAATATTTTTTAAAAGATACGTTGACGATTGTTTAGCTGTAATTCCGAGTAACAAGTGCGATGCATTCCTGAGTGCTTTCAATAGTTTCAACCCAAGTATCCAATTCACTTTAGAAATCGAAAACAATAACAAAATAAATTTTCTAGACATGACACTTATAAAAACCAAAAACAAAATAAAAACTAAACTATATACAAAAGAAACATGGTCTGGACGATATCTAAATTATAACTCATGCCATCCCAAATCACAAAAAAACAGTGTCATTATAGGATTAACAGATAGAGCTATCAAATTAACTTCACCTGAGTATCGCCCTAAGGTATTGAAAAAACTTAAAAATGTTCTAAAAAATAATCAATATCCAGAAAATCAAATTAACAGAATCATTCAACAACGTACATATAAATTATACAATAACAACATAAAACCAAGTACACAAATAAAACCAAACCAAGAAAATGATACATATATAGCTCTACCTCATACAAATCAATTATCTGAAAAGCTTAAATACATCTTATCAAAATATAACATCAATGTATGCCATAAATCCCACAACACATTATCGCCACTTTTTACTAAACTAAAAAACAAAACCAAAGATAATAAAAAATCTAATATTATATACTCCATACCATGCATGAATTGTCCGAAGCATTATATAGGAATGACTACACAGTACTTGGAGGGCAGGTTGAATGGTCACAAATATACAAAAAATGCATCAACTGCTTTACACAAACATGAAAGCACTGAGAATCATGAATTTGATTATAAAAAAACAAAAATCTTAGCTCAAGACACAAATTATCAGAAATTATCAATTAAAGAAATGATACACATAAAACAAGATGAGTTTTCTGTGAATGATAGACAAGATATAAAAAACTTGAGTCAAATTTACTATAAGCTGATTAATTAACTCATTTCAACTTCCCTCGTATAGTATCGTTGCATTGAAATTCTAAGGTGAGTACGTCAATTTTAATTCTGTGTTTTTATTAATGTTTTTAAGAAACCTACTAATGTTGTGTTTTTATCTATTTACAAATATTTTAATCGTACCTTATTCTTATAATGATATTATTTTGAAAATGCTTCCAAAGAAGAAGCGAAACGTTAAAATTTTTATCCATTTTCAATAGAAAAATGTGAAATACAATCGTATTTTAATTATTTAAAACAACCTATGAACCCAAGAATATAAACATTTCCAATATTATATATATATATATATATATATATATATATATATATATATATATATATATATATCGAGTATATTTATATATATATATATATATATATATATATATACTGCAGGATAGTATTTGCTGACAGTTAGAAATAAAACTTGAAAATACTGGGGAATTGGAAAAATTCCAAGCTTTCGAGGATGATTATTCTCATCATCAGCACTGATGAAAATAATAATAAAATAATAAACGGTTTTCAAGATGAAAACTAACTTTTCCGCATCTGTGAGATGCCCTAAACAATATTCTGTCATAATTGCCACTTGTATACACTTCGTGGGATGTATCGTGCTAACTAATGTATCGTGCTAACTAACCGAAATTTCTCCAAAAATAACCAAAAATGTAGTACATCTGAATTCATAGGACCCGCTGTACTCTCTTCAGTCAGCTGAATCCAAGTGGGAGAGGACTAAACTATATACAACTTTGAAAAAAGACACGTTCTTAAATCTTATCACTTTCATTTTTAATAATACGTTTTTTACCTTCAACAAAAAATTTTATCGGTAATGTTTTCGCACTCCAACGAGATTGCCAATAAGTCATATTATTGCAATAATAATTTTGGATGAACTCCTGAATAATGTCATCCCAATCTTACCTTTTCGAATGCCTTTTGTTTACAAATATGTGGATGATCTGATTTGTTCCGTCACTGCTGATGAAACTCAATTCACCATTGAAGAGGAGAACGATCGCAGTATACCTTTTTTAGATACCAAGCTGATTAGAAATATCGAAAACTGCATAATTTTTGATTGGTACTTTAAGCCAAAATCGTCTGGCAGGTTTATAAATTACTTTCCGAACCATCCAAAAACTCAGAAATTTAACAGTGTAATGAATATAAAAAACAGAATCTTACATATCAGCAATGACACCCTCTAAAATACAAATCTTAAGAAATTGTACGATATTGTTCTCAACAACGGTTACCCAGGATATATTTTGAAAAAACTAATATACAATTCTGATTTTTTTGATGGTCCCAGAGAGAACAGAAGTTTTCTGGAATATACATATAAAAAGGTACCATATGTAAAAGGTTTAACAAATGCTATAACAGCTATTTTTAAACCGTTTCCAAATCTAAAAATCGCCAAATACAATGCAAGAAGTATTCGGTCGATATATACAAAAACAAAAGATGTGACTCCACTTCAGTTTCATTCGCATGTGGTTTACAGAATTCCTTGCTCAAGTTGTCCCAAATGTTATATTGGTGAAACGTCTCAATGGTTCAGACAACGGTTGATACAACACAGAAACGACTGCCGGTTGGGAAAAAATGTGTGTGCCACGGTAAATCACCACCAAACCACCGGACATACATAGGATTACGATGATGTTGACATAATCCGACATGAGAATAATTATAGAAGGAGGGTGCTCCTTAAAATGTGTGAAATTGAAAAGCAACCACATGTGGTCAACTACAAAATAGATGTGAACCAATTAAGTACCATCTACTCGAACCTTCTTAAAATATAACATTCTGGCTGTTTCTTTTTTCGTTGACTTTCACTGGACTATTGTATAAAAATTATTAAGAAGTTTTTATTATAAAAAGGAAAATTTTTGAAAAACAATAAAAGAAATAATCATCGTTTCAATTCATTGGTATTTTGTTTTCATTAAGAATTCCAAGTTTTAAAATAGTTTATGCCTCACTTGCTGGTGGAGTACCTCATGTAATATGCTGGTGATTGCTTTTAGTTTTAACTGTGTGCTGATAGCGCTTATAATCTGATCTGTAAGTGTGTTTTATCATGACATTTCATTATAGTTGAATGTGACCATATATTATTTTAGTTAACTCCTGATGAAGCAATAAAATCATTGCGTAATATTGGGATATAAAAGGAAAACAGTGTTATTCATTTTATGTAATATATATATATATATATATATATATATAACAATTATCCAAAATTATGGTTTATTTGGAAGTATATACCAACACTAATACTACCAAATGTGTTAGAAGAGATATTAAGTTAATTTTCAAAGAGTGGTGTTATCAGGAGCACCATGATTGTCGTTGATACTAGGATAATTATAGTTGATGTCTAAGGACAATACAAAGGAATAAATCTCACTTATGTGGTCGATGTCCATCTTTTTATTTTTTAACGTGTGTTAGATTGAGAGAAAAAATGCCATTTCTAAGAATGTTCTTTTTGTTCTGTTAGACTCAGTCGCCAACTCCTTCACAGCCTCAACCCATATGACGATCTAAAGAATTGACATAATCAGCCAATCCGCAACGCTCTGGGTGTAATCTACAGTCGCTCTTGTCTAAGACAATACGACTCAACAGATATCTTAATGTATGACCAATATACTGTTTGTCGCAATCCCTACAAGGAATACTGTACCCAAGATTTGTACGTAAAATCAATGGAGTTTTGTCTTTAACTCTAGGGAAAATAAATCTAATTGTTAACACTATTTTGTTAGCAATTTTAAAGTTATTGTATGTACTGAACAATCTGGCAAGTCTCGGAGTTACGTTACGCAGAAACCGCCAAAAACAGCAACAATATAATAGGTGCGTTCTTTCTGACTGATATCTCAGATAATCTCCGCTCACATCAGTAAGGTAAGCGTTCTTTTTGTTTTACTCACTTCTAAGTGAGCTGAGATTTTTCCTCCCCCTTTACCGATGCTGAATGTGTTATAAGGGGACTTGCTTGGGTTATTTGTAGTTTTAACCAAGAGGTTATCTATGGTCTTAACCATTGATATATAAACACACATAATCTATTTTTCTTCTGCTACTAATTATGGATACAGTAACATTATTAGATGCTGATATGAATCTGTGGTATAGTTTGAATCTATTCCTTGAAGATGGACAGAGGGCGAAGGAAGGTAACAACTAATAATGTTGGAGTATTAGCCGTAATATAAATCTTAACTCAAAGAACTATTTGAAACTAAAAATAACAAAATCAAGCGTGGTTATCAGAGATAGGTTATGTTTATATGTTTTGTTTCTTATTCACGTATGCGTCGACAGATCGCGCGCTTCATTGAGATGTCGTTCTTTTTGGTGCTTACTCACATCACTTTATCCCAGATCACCTTAACTGAAGTGATCTGAGATCTCAGTCAAAAAGAACGCACCTAATATATATATATATATATATATATATATATATATATATATATATATATATCAAACAAGTTACAACTATTGTTATTTGTTTCCTTGTAATCGAATTTCTTCTTGCAAATTTGCAATAATAAATGATGTTATCAAATTAACCAATTTCAACTTTCCATTACCTATAAACAACGGAAGGTTCTCACGGCCATTAAAGCAGACGTTGGACAAATTAATTTAATTTTGTGCCTTATGATTTCAACATTGTAAAGCGTGTAAGAGGGCACCTGTTCACTATACAAAAAAACAGACGGAAGAGCAACCTTCCGTATCGTCTAACTGAATTATGTAAACAAGTCCATAAGGCACGGAATCTAACGGAAATTTTTACTATAACTTGAAATGACGTTTTTCTAGTTTTAACAGTTTTTATTTTCATTTTATTATCTATTAATAAGATGTTAAAAAAATTTACCATCTCGATCCTTACTTTGTGGAATCTAATCATATAACTGTTTCAAATAAAACTAACTGTTTCTAGATAATTCCACAATATATTGATAAAATGTTAAAAATTCTAAGAAATTTGACAATTGTTTCGATACTAAATATCATCGTCAGAATGACAGAAGGTACATTTAATTTCATGCCTACCTGATGTTTAGTGGTTATTTTTGGCTAGACCAAGAAGTGACCTACCTTGTGATTGACTTGATATATGTTAATAGAAAAAAGAAGAAGATATAATGATATAACAAATATCAAAGCTTAGATATTATTAGCCCCATGGGGATATTCTGAATATCTTTTTTCATTTAAGATCAGTATAACTGTGCCAAGATATAGAAAACCAGGAAAACTATGTCTGCTGATCTTTACAATTATCACTTAAGAAGATAGTATAAAAGTGGAGAACTCCCTAGATTTATCTGTTTATTGACGACTAGAAGTACTACATATTTTTGAGAAGAAGCAAGAACTAGATTTCCTTGAAGAATTGGAAACTAGAAGACACTTGAGAAACCCACAATATGAAGTCGTCAATCAGCAGATCAACCTAGGGAGTTCCCCACTTTTAAATGTCTTCTTAAGTGATAATTGTAAAGATCAGCAGATATAGTATTCCTGGTTTTATATATCATTGCACAGTTATACTGATCTTAAATGGAAAAAAGATATCCAGGATATCTACGTAGGGCTAATAATATCTAAATTTTGATTTTGGTGATATCATATCTTCTTCTTTTTTCTATTAATATATATTTACTAGTAGTAGTAGCAGACAGAGCTTACTCTTAGGACCTGTATTACAATCAGAACTATGTTTTAAACTGCTTTAGAAGGGAATCGGAGATAAATCGAGAGAAGACTTTAAATGTAATACAGATCTATGGCCCAGTAGAAGAAGACGAAGAAATTTTACGGAATCTTACAAAAACCTAAAGGAGGAATTATATACAGCAGGAGAAGATAATGAGGCAACAATAATAATAGGGGAATGGAACAGCAGAGTAGATAAATACCAAAAGAAATCATAGAATAATTGGAAATAGAATGTATCCAAATTTAAGTATAAACCGAGAATAGAAACAAAAATAGAAGCAGAAATTGGGTCCAATCACAGACTAATAGTGGCTAAATGTGCAATAAATATGAGTATCAAGAAATAGTGTTATAAAATGAAGAAGTATATTATCTGTGACTGAATTCGCAGAACTTTTAATTGTCCAGTAGGTTGTTAAGTTTGATTTTCAACTGAAATTCCATAATTTGACATACGGAACTCTTGTTGATCTCGCAAGATGGCGCCAAAATCAAAAGTTACATAGTCAAGTTCCACATAAAATTTCGTTTTCCTATTCAAATTTTATTGGTAATACTGATAGAGAGTAGGAGAGGCATGTACGACAGTTGAGGATATGATCGAAAAGTTCCTCCTTTAAATAAAAAACAATCTGGTTTAACATTTTCCCCGAAAAAAAATGTTTCCAAGATATTCGATTTGTTTCGTTTCCGGTGCCGCGCCCTGTATATATTTAAAAAAATAGATGATTGAATCATCACATACACAACCTCAACATATCTCGGTTAGCAGCCGACCATAAAAAATAAGTAAAACGGCACGACACACGCCTATTACAAATGTACATATATACATACATACTTTGAAGCGAGAGGAGTAGACCATTAACAACAGAAAATAAATGTTACACGGGCGTAGAGAAGGCTGTCGCTATTGTATTCCGTTGGCTTTTACAATAGGTGACGATATCAATAGGACCTATAATAAATCCGATTAATTCCAGCTGTGCATTCGCCGAATGTAAACTGATAGTATAACCCTTAAATAAGTAAAATCGCCCTTTAAAAGCCCTTAACTGTGACGTAACTTTGTGTGCGGGGTCCGGATTGATGAATCCATCATGTCTCCTCTCACTGTATTAATAAAAAAAAGAGAATTTATTAGACGAGGGTGTGAAGATGGGTGACAAAAGTTAATGATAATAATGTTGACAACAGTTATTTCAATTATTCAACTGGGGAGGTTTGTGAATGATGCAAATATCATATATGAAACACGTTAGACTGCCAAAACTGATATGACATCAGAAAACGCAAAACAAATTATACTGGAAACTACATTTTCTGTTTTATGATATTCAAAAGTGCCTTTGATATTGTCAATGATATGTGAAGATAGAAGGAATAGTGAAGCTCTGTTAACAATTATTACGAAAGTATGCAATTTCAAGGAGGAAGAACATAAAATAACACGTAAAATAGGAAAAAGAACAATTAGAGAAAGAAACAGGAGAAGACCAAGATGTGATGGGGTTGAAAGAAAAATAGAGATTACAACCCCGCCAGTACGCAAGAAAAACTATCGGGCAAAGAAAAATAGAAAAACCAAGAAAGAAGTAAAAGTACCAACTAAGACGACCTAGAGGTGATGGGGTGGAAAGAAGGAAATAAATTACTAACCCCGCCAGGACGCAAGACAATAAAGCAGAAGGTTAAAACAGTAGTAATCTACCTCAATTGAGCAATTGCAATCGCATTATGATTATGTAATAGAATATTACACTACAAGGACTCTTGAACTGTCTGCATGTGTAGTATATACTATTCTCTCTATACCCGGCCGAAAGAATCGAGTGTGCGGTGGCGATTGACTAGCTACCGTCTCGTGAATCAATGTTAGGGCATGAATTAATTACTTTCGGCTCACTGTAGCATCACAATCGAAGCGGAAAGTACGTACTTTCTGCCGTGTATAAAAAAATGTCTTACGTTGTATAAACTATAGCCATATTCATAGGAAACGTTGTTCCTTCTCACTAAAATCTAAGAATTTTCATGTTGCACAGAAAGAAGGTATTTGAAATTGAAGATAAAATATGTTCCTCTTAAAGAGCATATCAAATTTTTCCTTGGATTTCATAAATTTAAGCAATTGTAGAGAATTGGTTTCAAAGCATAAACAAGCTTATCTAGCAAGTTATTTCTAGATTCAATTGTTTATATGGTATATGTACGAGGCTATTTATGGTTTCCCAAATATTCTAGCTGAATTAACAGCAGATGCTTTGTGAACATCAAGAAAAACATGAGCACTGCTAATATTTTTAGTGCAGGACATACCTTTTATCTTTATTTCTGTTACATTTCCACAGCCCAGGTGTTCTTTTAGGTTTTCTCGTTCTAGATGTAGGTACTGGGAGTAACACACTCTTCCATTATGATACAGTTTACTGAAAAAACTTTTGAATTATAGCAACAGCAACAATAAATTTGGGAAAAACAATAATAAACACCTTCTTCTAACGTGTTTAGCAAACGACTGAAACAGAACAAGTGAAAAATCAACACGTGCATTATTCGGAAAATGTTAGTTTTAAAAACAACATGCGTCTTCCCAATTGTGCTTACATTGGCGAATGCAAGTTT
Organism: Galeruca laticollis; assembly: GCA_963921935.1. Lineage (NCBI taxonomy): Eukaryota > Metazoa > Arthropoda > Insecta > Coleoptera > Chrysomelidae > Galeruca > Galeruca laticollis. Next base: position 103,546,978 of record OY998177.1, read on the forward strand.
TGAATTTGATCGCGCGCGGCTCGTTAGCAGTAAGTGTACGTGTGGATAATGTGAGTTTTGCTACTAAACGCAATCTTGTTCCCACAATTTATATAGGAAGAAGTGAGTTAACTGCTGTTTTATATTCTGAATGCATAGATACCTACTTTGTATACAATATGGCGTAGGTAACTCGATTTCGAAAAAATGCGGAGAATGTGAGCTTTGACTCTAGACCCCTCATGTATTAAGTCAATCACATTATAGGTATTTTCATGAAATGACAGAATTGTCGTCATTTTATATAGGAGTTAATTTATCACTGTTAATAATTTTTTTAGGGCCCAAATCTTCTCGTCGCTGTCAAAAAACAAAACAAATTTCGTCGGTAAAATACATTGTTTTAAATTGTACAATTCATTTATCGTTACCGACCTCACTGAATCAAACAAACTCTTTGATCGGTGAACGTTTATTGTATTTTTATCAAGCACATACCGAGTGTTCTCTGACTTTATTTCTCGATTTTTTCCACCGTTCTAATAGTTCACGGCATAATAGCGACCGACATATGGTGTACGCTTTTGTTTTTATCATATTAGCCGCTTCGACCTCTTTAATGATATTCGTTGTGATTACGGGGGATAAGAGACAGATGGCTAAATTCGTTTTTGAACTTACACCTGACTTTTAACCGGAATGTCGTTGGTTTTGATGAGAATTTAGATTAGATCATGAAATTTGATTTTGTTGTATTAAGAGTTAACAGCACAGTGATTGGTCCTTTTAGAAAATGAACAATTAAAAAATTCTTATAAAATACTGTTAATTATTTTATTGAAATAACTTATTAATAATTAAAATTTCTGTAAAAAATAATTATTGTAAATATAAACTATTTTACAAATTCATGCGAACCTTCTCAAAGTAGCAATCAGTGAGGTCCATTCGCGTCCTATATAAATGCGGAAATAATAATAATTAATGTAAGGGTCAAGTTATTGAAATAACTTATTAATAATTAAAATTTCCGTAAAAAATAATTTTTGTAAATATAAACTATTTTACAAATTCATGCGAACCTTCTCAAAGTAGCAATCGGTGAGGTCCATTCGCGTCCTATATAAATGCGGAAATAATAATAATTAATGTAAGGGTCAAGTGGATGAAGGTGATAAGTAACATTTTGAGAACACTGAACTCAAAGTTTAGCATTGGCAGGTTTTTTGAGATATCAGTTATTTTTTTATAAGCGTTGTTTAATTGATAGAAAAAACATTTATTGGAGTAAAAAAATACAAATATAATAATTTTGTTCAAAAATAAAGTGTAAAAAATTACAATTACATTTTGTTTTCACGTTCTTCAAAAGGTCTGTTCCAACCGAGGTAAATACAGTTTTATTACCGTACAATCTCAGTAACGCAGCAAATTTGATGTAAATTACAAATACTTATTATATTCACTAATCAGCAGATCAACTGGGTTTGTATCGTAATTGTACGGTATTTGTGTTGGTTCGAACAGACCTTATGATACCTTTATAGAACGACCTCTGTTCTTCTTTTACGAAGTTGTGTTGTTCCTTAAAATTTTCTACCTTCTCCTCACTCAGACTGCCTTTATGTTGTTTTAATCGATGTATTTGTATATCTGTTTTGATTGAGTTAGACGTTCTGTTGGCTCTTAATAAAGAAACTTTCTTAAATGTTGTGGTTTTAGAATAGCTTTCTTTGTACAGAAAGCTCGAAAATTCATTAATTTAAATTTTTACATAGTACTTTTCTGTTTTCCTTGTCTTTTTTTCTATTAATTTATCCTAATTTCATATCAAAATCCTGGAAATCTCGGAAGTGAATGTACATGTCCACTACAAGGTTTCTACATTAATAATAATAATTTAAAATAAATAGGTGCTCCGCTAAATATAAACAAGATTTTACCAGACACAATTGCATAAAAATAAGTATTATTTTCCATCAACAACATTATTTACATCAAGCTCTAAGAGTTCATTACTATATCATTATAATTTATGTATTTATTTGTGAATAATTAAACTGTCTTACCATCAAAAAATGTTATTTTTTCCCTCTTCTCTTTGAGGCCTTATCATGGATTGTGAAGGTTCCTTTATTTTACTTCAAATATTTCTTGAATATTTTGAAGCTAAAACTGAAATTATTTTACGCCTACTTGTCATTTTCTCTTTATAGAGATAACTGGGTGAAAAATCAACAGCTTATTGTTATATACTGTACACTGATTACATTGAAAGACAAACCGAAACTATATTATGTACTTTGATGATAAATAGGGAACTTATCAATCGATGAATGTTATAAATGCTTATGTTACCTTTATCCATCATTGGGCAAATTTCAATTGACACTCGATTCCTTTATAGACTCATCCTTGAGCCTACTATTGAATTTACGGGAATGGAAGTAGGAGATATTACATATCACTTAATATATTTCTTGATGAAGATTTAAGATAACACAGTTTCTCCAAAAATGATACTAATTACCTTCATCTACATTACCCTTCAAATGTAATAATTTTTATGCAACTAAACAGTACTGAAAAGTTTTCATCACTTTTTTAGATTATTGATTTTAAACTGGATTTCAGACTTTTCATTGTTGTAAAACATATTTCTTCGAATACTAATCGTTTGCCTATTAGTAGTTATAATAAATTGGCGTTCCTTAAAGTGTTTCACGACTTTTATCAATTGGAAAATGAATGTATTAGGGTGTCCCAAATCAACTATTGGTTGCAAAAATGTACGTTCTAAAGAGAAAAAACTGTAGCAGGTGTTTATGGATCTCCTAACAAAGCTGAAAAATGATTTTTCTACGACCACATAGGAAAGTAACACATATCGCACTCTCTACTCCCATGGAAAGTGACCTTTCATCTCATGCGTGCGGAAAGGGCTTTCCGCACTAGTGCGGAAAGCAACTTTCCGCACGGCTGTCAATAAGCCGTCAAACCCGTGAATCCTGTAAGGTAAACAGATGTAATTATTAATTGCTCTTCCTTATTGATATTATTCACATAAAAACTGGCCTAACAACTAATTATTTATAAAAAATAAAGGAAAGAAAAAAAATTGTTGACGCCGAGGATCGAAACCACAACCTTCCGGTCATCATACTAGATACTCTTCAAACTGCGCTAATTCAGATTTGAATTATCGTTATCAGAGATATGTACTTACATTAATTCAATTATGATGTTTCTTATATTTTCATTTTACTAAAACAAAATTTAGATATATTGAAAGTTGAAGTAATTCAGGGATAGCAACGAAATCCTTAACAATAATAAATTCACTTTTAATTTTTATTGTTCCAAATAATTCAATTTGTTCCCCAATGTATCTAATAAGTACTCACTTATTGTAATTCTTTCAACTAAACGTTAGTTATCGTTTTTTCTTTATTTCATTATGAAAGTATTTGTAAATTCATGTGCACTTTTTATAGAAACAATACTGTCAGAAATGAAACGCAAGATTAGTCAGGCAACTCAATATACACGATCTGATATTTACATATTATTCAATAAAATGGGTAGGAAAAGTATTGTACATTACTTGTGCGAAAGTGACTTTTCACTCTCGTGTGTTTGTCGCACTCGCATTACGCCTCGTGCTATAATATTTCCCATTGAGTAAAAAGAAGAGGAACGAGCAATGAACACTATTTTGGTTGACCAGGATGGCTGTTGTATATGGCGGACGGCAACATCCGTTTTGCCATAGGCGTACTATATAGAAATTATTATGAAGGGAATGAAAAAAAACCAAAATGACAGAGTGCCAAAATATTTACAAAAAAACGAATAGACTTTAGAATTAAATTTTTATTGTTCTTTACTTTTTTTAATTTTGTTAATGCATTCCTAATACCATCAGAACTAACCTTATTTTTACAAATAAAACTGAATCTAATGTTTAAAAAAATTTCAAGAGCGCTTTTTAATAAGAGAATATTATGGTTTTCAAATGGTTCAAAACTTTTATTATTACTAAGTTTTAATTAATTTTTATGTTCTTAAAATTGTTTGCGTCTCAAACATTTTTCAGTAATAATACATATATTAATTATATCATCACTTAGATATGTGAAGCAGTGCCTTGACTTAATTAAATTTATGAATTTAAGAAGTTTCCTCTATGACCATATAGTTGTGAAACACAATATTCGCATTTTACTTTTCTCCCCAATTTAAAACTCACAAAACCCGCTATATATGTGAGTACTTCCAAACAATATGATGATAGATAATTATATTCCTGGACAAAATTTGATACAACGTCATCATCATCATTATCATAATTCCTATTTACAATAGACTCATTTTTCTCACAACCAATATTTAAAATAATAATTTCTTCTAAGGAAACGCCCCCTTCTCTTATTTCGGCATGAATTAATTTTTTTTAAAAGCAGACGTAAACTGCCTGCATTATTATTATAACCACCATGTGCTCTTATGGAACTGAAAAATAATTCTATGTGGTCTTGATTAAGCTTGTATGTCGGTAAAAACTTTCACTTGTTGATATCAATGTATTCCTCATATATACCAATAATTGAACACATACCTATAAGTATTCCAGCAAATCCAGCTTCCCTTTTAGAGTCTAAGACTGGACAACCAAAAAGTTTTAAATTTAAAATATAATCATTAAATTCCTCGTAAAGTTTTTTTACATTATCAATATTACTACAACAAACTGCTTTTTTATAACTAAAATTACTTATTTTATGGAAACTCATAATATCAAATGCATTATTTAGAAATTATATAAAGTTAGCAGTGGGGCCGCAGTCTTGAAAATCCTCTAGTTACGATTAAGCCAGAGATTTTCTCAGTAATTGAGTGGCTAATTTAACTTTCATTTTTTGTCTGAAAAAGTTTATTTGCTTTCTTCTCAATTTATTTCCTAAATGAAGAGCTTTGTTTTCTTGGAACTTATTAAGTTTAATAACATAATTATAATCAATTAGATCACCATTTTTATCAGTAAATGTTTTAAGATCCCCAAAACAATTTCTAATCAATTTAATCATATGTACTGGATCTGGCATTAAAAAATATTTATTGTTGTCTATAATTATAATTATAGTAAATATATAGTGCCTGTTTATCTAAAGCTGCCTTTTGTAAACTATTCAATGAAGATATAAAAAAAATAACCTATTGGTAATTCCAATGGCTTATTAATACACACTATCATAAAAACTAAAACTTCTTTTGCTATGTCTTTGCATTCTCCCTGCAACTCGGTTCCATAATCCCCGTACCCATAATATTTATTGTTATAATATTCTAAATGCCGCCGAATGGCAATTTCATCAAAAACCAAGGAACAAAATAATGATTTTTTAAAATTCCCCTTTTCTGATATTAAAAAATTAATAGCTTCTTGGGTAAACCCTGGCTTTCCATCTATAGACGAATACCATTTTGGGAGAGGTAACGAATTTTGAAATGTTTGTCGAACATAACCATAAGCTTTTGGAGGGAAAAAAATGTAGAGACACTGCAAATGCTCTCACTTGTTGCTCGTACTTCCGTTTTACTTTTTGTCCCACAGTTTTTCTAAAAGGTCTATCAATTATTTCTTTGTTTGAGCCAAAATGTTGCAATAATATACTTTCATAGTCAGTTGACAGTAAGTTTTTTCCTTTTAGTAAACTTGCCATTGACATTTTTTCTGTCGCCAAATAATTTCCAGGAGTTTTCAAATTTTAGTACTTTACTTTTCCGCCCAACCTTTCTATATGCGAGAAAAGTGTTGGTTTACCCCAAAAACAGTTGGAATTTTGAAAATTTTTTTTGAATAATTTCCACGTTTTCCATCAACAACAATACGAAAAAACGGTTTTTAGAAAAAAAATCCTGTGTGTATGTCGTCGTCGTTGTCGTCGGCCATTTTTCGTTACATGTCTTGTTAGCACGATGCAGCCTCCGGATTGTCGTAATAAGTCAGCAAGGGACATATCACAGATAATCCCTATTGATTTTCAGTTCACCAGAGCGAGTACAACGGGTGCTATTGTACTTGAAGTACGAAATTTTGTAATTTTTTGAGAAATTTCAGTTTGTTAGCACGATACAGCCTCCGGAGTTCAACAAGTCATCAATTTTATGATTGAATATTATTCAGGGCATCTCACTGATGAAACCTATTGATTTTCAGCTGACCGGAACTAATACCACAGATGCTACAGTACTTTGAGTACGATATTTTTGTCATTTTTGGAGAAGTTTCAGTTTGTTAGCACGATACAGCCTCCGAAGTATATACAAGTGACCAATTTTATGATTGAATATTATTCAGAGCGTCTCATATATGAACCCTATTGATATTAAACTCAGTGAAGCCAGTACAACGGGTGCTATGGTATTTGAAGTACCAAATTTTCGTCATTTTTGGATAATTTCAGTTTGTTAGCACGATACAGCCTCCAGCGTGTATACAAGTGACCCATTTTATGATTGAATATTGTTCAAGGTGTCTCACAGATGTACCTACCCTATCGATTTTCAGTTGACTAGAGCGAGTACAGCGGGTCCTATAAATCCAGATATACTGAATTTTTGGTTATTTTTGGAGAAATTTCGGTTTGTTAGCACGATACATCCCCCGAAGTGATAATTTTATGATAGAATATTGTTCAGGGCGACAGATGCGGAAAAGTTAGTTTTAATCCTTAAAACAGTGTATTTAAAGCATCATTTTGTTGCAATTCTATAATTTTTCTTTTCAATTGTCTCTTACGTGGTGTATCTTCTTTGCATCGATTGAAAGGAATTGGAGTAGGTGTTTCTGCCCTGAATGATAGTCCTGGTAGAGGCTTATCCTGATTTTCAGATGGCTCAATAGACTTAAGTTTAACTGTATTAAATTTTCTTACCCGTGTAAGAAATAAATACAGGTAATTCAACATTACTAAATATAGAAAAAACAATTTTGATATAATTGTAGAAATCAACAAACAATATAAGAAAATACTTACATATTTTAAATGATCAACCTTTATTATAGGAAGAGCATGTGGCCACACTCTAACTTTTAGCTTTGAGTTTCGATCAAATCATTCATTAGGGAAATGTTGAGAACACAATACAGTTGTTCTTGTAGGTGTCCAATCTGGTTTATTAACAAAATTCGTCCACAATTTGCTCTTCTGAAAATCTTTAGGAAAACTGAAAACATATTTAGATGCATAAAATTTTATATTGCAATTTTTATGCATTATAAGTACACCCAATTTGAATAAATGCAAATAAATATTTCTTAAATATTGTGTTATAGTTCAGTTAACTTACTATTTTCATTATGTTACGCCTATGTTTTAACCTTGCCAATTGTCAAAATATGAAATGTTTATTTTGCAATTTATTTATTTAAAATTAATAATCATTGAAGTAAATCAAGGGAAAACAACTTACCTATGAAAAGTGATCCCTAAAGATGTATTTTTATTGTATTAGAGCAACCGCAAGCTGCACAACTAACCATATTGTTTGCATTCTTATTCCTAATGTTTAATACTTGAAATAATATTCTAATTCTATATAACTACAAAACAGAAACACAAAAAAATCTATTCAAAAACACTATAAAATTAATATCAAACTTCCAAAAACAAATACGTATGCTCCAACAACCAAAATAAAATGAGTCAAACTTGGTTGTTCAAGATGGCTGTCTATGATTATAGATGACAGCTATCTTTCCTTTCTTTTTAAATTCAATGATACTTCCCACTCGTGAGAAAAGTGTCACTTTCCGCACTCATAATGTAATATACTATTGGTTGAGATATGTTCCCGATATAGTGGTAGAGGACGTGTCCTTAAAATGGGATTTGAGTAGCTATAAATAATCGATAAATCAAGAAACTAGCAATAGAAATACGACCAGGTGATAATCAAAATATGTGGTTAAAAAAGAATGTATGCTTGTAAGAATAGAAAGTTGCATCTTTCAAATAATTCATTATATTGAAATCATTTTTAGAACTTCTTTTTGTTTCCAGAGTTCACAGATCAGTAATTATAATTTAGCAGTTAATTTCAGTTCTTTAAATACATTCACAAGCATTTTCTGTTTATTGATTGTATAAACAATAATTTCACTCAGTTTATATTCGTAAATTTTCTCTATAATATGCTTGATAAATAAGAATTTTCTGTCTTTTTCCATTGTTTATATTATATTATGGCCGACGGCTCAGGTAATAAATCTTTCTACTCCTGTAGAATTTTGCTTATTACACCCTTGATATAGAATATACTGTTTTGCAATCAAAATACTCGTAACACTTACACGACTCCAGAAAGAGATACGCGAATATTAGTTACGAGCAGGTCGGTAAACATTAACCACAGAAATATAATTAAACAATGTTATTAAAGAAAAACATTTTCATTATTTCCATTGAATATTTGTAAAGCCGATTTTCTACAATTTATAAAACCACCCTCTGATTGACTTTGATCAGTGATTACCAATAATAATTCCCAACCCACTCACCCCATTCTTTTTTCAAATCAGAACTAAAACTACGATCGTGAGGAGTCATAAAAAGCGGAAACAGGTTGCCTCATTTTCCTATTCCCAACAAATATCGTTAGAACATATGTAAACGGGGTCAACGCAAATCATTTCGTAGGGTTGACGTTTTGAACCCTCTCTTTGTCACATTCTAGTCCATTTAATGGGGGCGGAAAAAAGGGCTAAAATCGGCCAATAAACCGGCAGGTAGAGGTGCAATATGTTATGTTGGAATCGTCGTAATTCAGTTTGAAATTGGAATTTTATCATTCGGTTTTTTTTGAGAACAAGTGCGTCAATATAAATTTAGTTGGAAAGTGTTTAGGGGGTGTTAGGGTATGTAGTGTTTGGTTAAATGAAAATTATTGTTCTTAAGTGAGTTTTTTCAAAGTTCAATTACTCCATAATTATTTATTTATATTTCAATCGATATATGTAAAAACAAAAAGACACCATCATTTAAAAAATAAATAAATTAGTGTATAATATTTCAAAAAACTCATTTTATTTAAATTACTCGCTTTAGGCGCCTCGTCCGTATTACGAAATTAACGCGCATAGACCTATATTCAGTGTTAAATTGAAATTATAAATAATTGAGATAGAGTTTTCTCCTCTCTAAGAGCCTTTTTTCAAAATTTATTAATTGCTTATAGTTTTTGAAATACTAGCAAGTTTTGCAATTTTCAATACATTTTTTGAGACATCATTTCCGATCAAATCACACGTCATTTCACGACCTATATCTATATTGTTTCACCGTTTTCCACTTGGGAACTAGACTACGTGTTCTATGGTCTAACTTAAAATTTTGCATATTTCTAGATCAAAATATACATGTTAGAAATTATGTATCAATTTGAAAAAATTAAAAAGTCTCATTTATCTCGCAACGAAGATAATTCCTGCTATTTTTTCCAAATGTCACGTTTAACGAATGCAGATAATAATTTAATTGCCTGATTCAACCAAAACTCTAAAAAAGAGTATTTCAAAGCGTCTGAAGCCATATTAGTGATATATACTACAATTTCTATCTCATTTGATTTTAATAATTTTTCGATGTTTAATATTTGTTGCTTTGTTACAGCTTCTCAACATAGTGAAACGATTGATGATAGGGACGATGACGAAGATGACATTCGTTGTTACATTTGCAATCATATCTTCGCCGATTTAGATAAGTAAGTTTCATTAAATATTAAATCTACTTAAAATTTTCTCTATACTAAGTGAAAACGTTTTCTGAACAACACTCGTCACAAAAAGTATGGCATAATTCGTAGAATACCAGAAAAATATTGAAAAACTTTAGATATATAAAATTCCTGAGATAATGGTTTCTTTAGCAGAAATTAGGCGATAAGAAATTACAGGTATAATTTATTCTTACCATTTGTGTTTTGAAATTAGTTTAATGTATCACGTTCACTTGATTTTCTATCTAATCGTTGTATTGAGTAGTAGGGGAAAGGCGGGAGTTACATAGAACGCATATCTTCTCTGTTAATACAACTAAGAACACCCCAAAAACTCAACATAATAAAGAAAAGACAGTTTCGAAATAAAACAGAAACTTTATTGTTAAAACATTATATAATAAAAATTGAAATTGACATTTCCAAAAAAAGATGACAGGTGTCCCAAATCTCCCCCTGGGAGGGATGTTTGGACCAGGCGGGTGGGTGTTCGGGACAGGTAAAAAATTAACGCAAATTTTCGTGAATTTCTAGATTCTCCGCGAAATATATAAATTTACACAATATTTTACTCGATGCGTTGTTTTTTGGTTCCTTCAATTTCCCCACAACTTGATTTGAGAATTTTCATCGATGTCCTCTTCATTTGGAAAATAAAACTTGATAATTTTTCCGCTCTTACGCAGGTATTTTACTTTCAGGTAGGAAGTTTCAGTTTGGAGAACCTCTAAAATCTTGGCGATGTAGTGTCCAAAGCTTTCCGTCCTACCGTCTACTTTTAATTTTACTAAAATATAATCGCCTCCATTGAAAATCTTTTCCGAAGTGTTTACCTCAATAGTGTCATTATATTCATCGCTAGTGAATACTAAATCATCACTACTATCTTTACACAGATTCTCCTCGTCGAGGTTTTCATCATCGGAAGAAGAGCTTTCCTTGGTTACTTTCATATTTAGCTTCCTGATTGCAGTTTTCTTCGTTTGTAGCTCTATCTTTCTTCTCTTACATAACTGTTGTTCTTCAATCTCACTTTTTACAGGGGTACCTATGTGTTATAACTCTGGATTTCCCAGTTTTTCTGCCACCACTTTTTTGATACGTTGAGCTCCTTTTGGGACTTGCATACTTTTTTCTGGAGTAATTTTAGTTTCCTTGGTTGCAGCTAAGGGTGATGGTTCAGCTTATTCCGGTTCGAGTTCGGGTTGTTCAGGTTCCACTTGTTCATGTTCAAGTTCGGGTTGTCGAGAAGAAGATGTTGAGAAATGAGCCTGCTGTTCTTGTTGATCCCGATCTGTCACGTATGCTCCTAAAAAGTCATGTTCGGTAAAAGTATTTTCGTTAAGGGATAAATGCCAGTACACCTAAAACCCTTTATTATATTTGAAGGAGTATTAGCCTTTTCTATAGTTTCTCTAGAAAGATTAGGAATATCATAGATCTGTAGGGTCTTTCCTGATTGTCCTGGCTGCAGTGATGTGGAATCACGTTATTTTCTCTGGCCATATTAAAGAGATCAATTTGGATGTGGCTATCGTGATTCTCAAAGATAACTGAATTGAGCCTCTCTTTAGAAGGTTTGGCGTATTCCAAAAAATGTTTAAAAAAAATTGGAAAATTCGCACCAGTCATCCAGCCACTTGGGTGAGCTGACCTCCTACAGGCAATGGGTCCACCTTAAAATAAATAAAATACGTTGAATTAACAATTGTATATGAATAATTCATACCTTAACTTTTATCATAATTTCACGAAAATTAACTCTTGGGAATATGTAGAATGCTGGGATAGTTTGGCCAATAGCATTTATACTGCAGCACGTCGTCACGAGAGTCCCCCGCTCACCGGAAGTCATTTGACCTACTTGCTTGGATCCCTTCTGAGTAAATACTTCTTTAGGTCCGTTTCGTCGATGTTCCAAGTTTAATATTTTTATCATTTTGAAAAGTCTTCAAATTTTGATAAAATGCATCAACATTGTTTTTGTTGAAGCTGGTGGATCTGCTAAGGCTAGTTGCCTCTGGCTTTCTCAAAGATATGTTGTTATTGTGAGAATAAAACCCTCGCAACCAATCCTTAGTGGCACTTTCCCCAGTATCCCACGCTTTCGGATAATTAATGTTGTTACTTTCTGCAGAATGATATGCAAGCTTAAGTGCCGCCTTACGATTTAGACCATAGTGTAGTTTCGAAGCCTGTATGTAGTATTGATCTAGAAAACTTGTTTGCTTGAATGCTTTGTGGATTAATCACTCCATTTGAAAGTATTAGTTTTTGAAAGACGTAGAAATGTGCTTTTCGGAATACCATGCTTCTCAGTTGTAGGCCTTATACCTTTTCCTTGTATAACCTCATTGATTGCTTCATCAATCAGATTCTGACGTAATCTTTGTCCATCACTCTTCTGTTTATACGTATGAGGCATGATTCAAACTCTGAAAAAATATATAAATTTCAATTAACAATAGGTATGGGGACACTGTCCCGAACCTCCCTCATTGTGTGGTCCAAACCTCCCTCATATACACCATATTTAATAAAAATCCGAATTAAAAAGTTGAGGTTAGATTTAAAAAAATCTAAATACGTCAGTGATTACTCTATTTTGGACATAATATCGTAGCCCCACTATATTTTTCAAAATCTGATTATATTTTGTTAGACGAAACAAAGTAATCTAAAGTAAAATCTTACTAGAATATGTCAAAAACATAAATTATATCCTGCAGCATCAAGTCACAATAACAATCTAAATGTTTGGAAACCCCGTGGTATTACACTAGAAGATCAACTACTGACGCGGTTTGTTTATACTAGAAACAATTTGAGGCGGCAAATTTGAACATGTCCCAAACCAAACCCGTCCGAAACCTCCCGCCTTTCCCCTAATATATGGTCGATCACAACCGTATGTTGCTGAAGTTACCGGAATCAATGAATTCAGCGTATCCAGAATGATTAGAACATTTAGAAAAACTGGAAGTTACAACAGAAGATCGGTTCCAGGACGTCCCAGATGCACCAACCCTGTAGATGACCGTTATTTACGTTTACAGTCTTTGCGAATACGTCATGTTATAGCCAGGCAGCTTCATAATGGTCTTGTTAGAGTTCGCAATGTTCAAATTTCCATCAATTCTGTTAGAAATCGTTTACGCGAAGTCTGAATCAGAGCCAGAATGGCTGTTAGTGCTCCATTGCTAACAAAGGCACACCGCGTGGCACGATTAAGATCTTGTTAAGAACATGTTAATTGGGGTATCAATGACTAGGCCAATGGTTTGTTCACGGATGAATCGAGATTTGCACTTTACGATTCCGATAGACGAATTCAATTTGCAGACGAGAGGGTGAGCGATTTGCTCAGTGCAACATAAGATCAGCAAGACATTTTGGTGTCGGGTCGATCATGATTTGGGTAGGTATCTGCTTTGAAAGCCACACAGAGTAAACGGTCATTCGAAGGGGATCTTTGACAACTAATCGGTGTATAAGAGAGGTTCTTGAAGGAAATGTTGTACCGTTTGCTCCAGTTATTGGAGATAATTGAATATTTATGCCAGACAACGCTCACCGGCACGTTACCAGCATAACTATCGAATATCTTGAAGATATTGGTATTCAAATCTTAAAGTGGCCTGTAGTTAATCTTGATCTAAGCCCAATTGCACAAGACTGGGATCACCTTGAGAGACGAATCAGAGCTCTCACGATTCCTCTTCATAATCTTGATGAGCTGGAGAAAACTTTCATAGAAGAATAGGAAAATTTAGATTTGGAATAACTCGGAGGTCTGATAACAAGCCTTCCACAACGTATGAGATATATCATCAGAGCAAGGGGAGGCAGGTACTAAACTGCTGTTATTCTCTTCGAATTTTTTTATTTTGTTTTTCCATATTTTTTTATTCATTTTGATTTTTGGTATCTTCTTAATCCTGTCGATTAAACTATAGTAAAAACCCTCCATGCTTCGTTATTTGTCATTTCCAAACAAATTTGATGAATAATTGTGACTATTTTTTGTCATAATATAATTATGCGATACTTTTTATAGCTAGTGTAATATTTTTTCCTCAAATTCTGATTTATTTATCAAAATATCTGGTATAATATGTTCTAATATAATATCATCAAAACTATAAACATAATCTTGCTGATTCTTTTATCAATGAATACAACTTAAGTTAACTTAACTCAAGGATAACCCGAGCAAATTTTGGTCGTTGCGCACAAGATGTCGTTCAATCAACAAATTTTGCATAGTCCTATGAAATTTGTTAATGCTTTTTCGGATTAATTAGCAAGGTAGTTAACACTGGAACCCTTAATATTACAGCTTTTGAAGAAACGGAAGTCATGGCTGAATTAAAATGAATCAAGTCTATGATGACAACTGATTCGGAGAGTATTACAGCTTTTATAATAAAGTAGCGACTGTGCAAATATATCATCCTCTCACAGTATTGGGTAATAAATGTGTTAAAACTTCTTCAGTACCTGACATCTCAACACTATCTAAAGTGCGCCTAACTTTCAAGAATGGTGATAAAAATGAGGTTTGTAATTTCAGCCCATATCAGTTATATCAAATTTCCCCAAATATTTTGAAATTTTACTTCGTAACAGACTATATGCGCAGATAGTACCTATCATTACATCTCAGAAGTGTACGACTCCTTTGAAGGTCGTTCTACTGGTACAGATTAGATTGAATGTACGCAATCTCTTGCGAAAGGCATTGATCGATTGACTCACATTGATACTGTTTATACCGATTTCTCCAAAGCGATCGATACCGTTGACCATGGCATCTTGTTGAAGAAATTCTCTTCTATATGTATATTTCACAATCTGTTTTAAAACTACTCAAATCATACCTAACTGCTCGTCGTCAGTATGTTATGGTAAATGGTTGCAAGTCGGTAGAGTACACATCGGGTGTTTCCTCAGGATAGTCATTTGGTTTCCCTTCTGTTCAATGTTTTTATCAACAATGTTATTGAGATTATTGATGTCAATTGCCTGTCGTATGCGAATTATTTGAAAATTGATGAAATTAAAGGATGTCACAAACTTCCTCTCAACCTCAATCGTCCAGAAAACTGGTGCTTGGAAAATAAACTGACACTAAATGCAAATAAATGCAGTGTAATGACATACACTCTACTACGCCGTCTTCTCCACTCCCCCTGCCCTTTCAAGTGTCGAGGTGTGATAATTTATCATTTTTACCACTCTCTTCTATTCTCTGCTATTTCTTTCATCTCCTCTATGGATTTCCTTTTTCCCTTCTTTATTCTTCCTCTTGATCCAGCCACTTCCTTCTTGGCTTTCCCCTTCTTCTTTTCGTCGACATTCCCATCTCCCATATTCTTTTTACTAGTCCGGATTGGTCTATTCACACCACGGGATCCAATATTTGTTACTTTTTAACCTTTGCTAGTATTATTTCTCGGACAATGTTCTCTCTTATTTCTTCATTTCTAACTCTGTCCCATTTAGTCTGGCCTGCTATTTCTTTAATACGTTTTATTCTCATTGCATTTATCCTTGATTAGTGTTTAGTGTCCAATTTTCGCTAACTTGTGTTATTATTGGTATAGGTATAGTATTTTGAATTTTCTTATTTACTTCTACATTTATTTCGTTAGTGCATAACATATTTTAGTTGCTTTGTTTCCTCTATTTGCTATTTCCGCATCCATCTTTCCGTCGTGTGTTATCACGGTACCCGAGTAATCGAATGTGTTTACCTTTTCTAAATTCCCTCCTTTGCAATTTATTTGGTTAATGTCTGGTTCCATGGTTTATTTCTCGTTCAATATCATTACTTTTATTTTTTCTATATTTACCTCCATTTTTACATTTTCTATTTTCTCCGTTCATAAGTTAATCAACCTTAGTATTTTGTTCTTTCAATTTTCCATAAGGACCACGTCGTGAGCGTATAGAAGATCACATACTTTTACCGGTTGTAGTGTCCTATACCCTATAATTTGGTCTAGATTGGCTCCCCTTTCCCTTATTTTCTTCACTATTTTGTTGATTATAATCATGAATAAGAGCGAACTCTGACTACCTCCCTGTTTTATTCCCTTCCATAGCTCAAATTCCTTGGATCTCTTTCCTGCTATTCGTTCCTGCGCTTTTACAAGCCTGAATGTGTATTTATTGACTGCTTTTAGTTTTCCTGATATGTTTATTTCATCTAAGGAACTCCATTGTCATTTATTTGTTTTTCTGGTCTAAATGTTGCCTATGTATTTTCAAATATCTCCTCAACGTAATCTATTCATTAAAATTGTCGTATACAACATACTCTTCACAGTATGAGCAATATATGGTTTTAAAATTTAGTAAGCTATATGACAGTTGCAGAAAACACTAGTTTGTACAACTTTGTGTGTGAAGCTTCACTTTTCCCATGAGTGCAGAAGTAAGGCGAGTGCCGCTAATCCAGTGAGTGGGGAAAGTACTTTGCATGCGTGGTGTACACAATATTTTTTCTACAATCACTTTTAATAATGAGAGAAAAAAGTAAATTATATTTTATTTATACTTTGGACAGAGAGAATTAGAAAAAAGAATATAGGAAAATCAGTTAAAGTGATATCAAATTTGATCAATTTTAAATTGTTATGCCTGGTGTATATTTTATGGATACTAAGATTTCATCAATTGTAATATTAGTGTATGTTAACAAAATTCACTATAAAGATAATGTTAGATTGTCAAAAATAATTTGTCATTGCGGAAAAGTGATATTTCCTTACGGAGAAGGTAGCGTGTACTTTTCCCACGGTAAGTTATTGCTTTTCCAACGGATATCTGAGAAAAAGCTTGCTTCGCTAATGAAAATTCATGTAGAAAAGCGTGTTTTGCATAGTGGTTGTAGATAAAATCGTTTTCCCACATTTTTGGTGATCCTCTCTGATCTCCACGGTTCTTTTAGTATGATCTATTAATGCTACGTATTGATTCTCCCATTTCGTCCTGTTTTATTTCTAGATTGTCGCTTGATCCTTCTTCATGAATATACTCTGGTTAATTTCGTATTTCATTGGATTTTTCTTGATATTACCCCTTCCATATTATTATTATTTTCAATTTTCCTCCCTTTAGTTGGTTTTGGCAGTCTTTCATGGTTTTTGTTTCCTTCTTTATGTCTCCTCTTTGTCTTTTGTTTCTTGTCCAGAATTATTTGTTACCTGTCCTATAATTCTCTGTTATTTCCTTCCCAATTTCTTTCCAACTCTCTTTTTTTCCTTTTTTTACTGTCTGCTTCACTTTCTTTGTTATAGTAATGTTTTTATGTTTGCCGCTTTGATCTGCAGTCTGGTTGAATGTTTTCCATGATTATTTCTTTTTCATTATAAATTCTCTAATGTCTTCAATTCACCATTTCGTTCTTATTAATTTACCGTTGTACTTCATTTTCCCGCATATCATCCCTGGCTTTTCTAGTAGTATTTCTCTAATTTTTTTCCATCTTTCTTGTAGTGTCCTGCCTTCTCTGTGATTGTCTAGCTTTGTGAATTCCTCAGTTGTTTCTTTTTGGTATTTATTTCTAAGTTCGCTGTCGTTAAGCTTGTGAAATGCAAGTTTATTATATTAGTTTTATGCAACTACCTCTGTCGTGTTACCCCGTAGCTTTGCTGTTACCTTATTTCCGATTCTTCATCTGTCATCACTTGCTTCAATGTTTATGTCAGCTGTTATGCATGTACCATATAATAAATCAGGCATTTCACATTTCTTTCAATTGCTGCAAATGTATATTTAACTTCTATAATGCCAGGTCGTTTCTTCTGCAAAAATCTATAATTTTGATGCCGTTCCTATTTGCTATTCGTTCGCCATATTTTCCTATGCTCCCAAGACTTATGTTAGTGTCACGGCCCACTCTTGCATTCCAATCTCCCATGATTATTATATTTTCCGTTTCTTCTCATTCGCAGACTTGTGTATTTTGGAAACATATGTAAATTTTCAATATTTCCTCTTCCGGTGGTCCCTCTTATGGGGCGTAGATTTGTATTGATGTTATTATCTCTTTCATTTTTATAGTTATTTTCATGATCTAGAGTTACCTGATTTGTACTGGATTACTTTTTGGTCTATTTCTTTTGTTATTATAATACCTACTACCTCTTTCCCTCTTTTGTCAGCATCGCGCCCGAAAAGTATAGTATGTACTTATTCTATAATTTGATCTTGCTTTTTCCATTGACTTTTTTCTTTGTTCCGCTTCGTCCCAGTATTTGAATTTGATTTCTTTCCATATCCTCAGCTATGTCTATATGTTTTCCAGTTATTGTGTTTATGTTCCATGCTCCTATTGTGATTTTCTTCTGATCTCCTTTTGTACTACTTACTCCCTGCCCTGAATTGTCGAGAGGAACTGGAAAAGAAGAAAAAGAAGAAGAAATGGAGAATTTGCTGCACTCTGAAGCCTAAATATTATAGTTATGGCTACTCCATAAATTATGTTGTGCTAGACCGTCTTTCAGTTATGTTAGAATTAGGAGTGACAGTACAGTCTTCAGCTAATATAATGTACGGATTTTTAGCGAGAATTTCGAGAGATTTTGTTCAGTACATTACATTGAAAATCATGTATTATGCTTCTGTCATTCCGAGCTGACAAGCTCTATCCTCCTATTGGTGTATCTAATACTGAATTATTGCAGAGACATGGATTTAATAGTATTAATTCGGGTCGTGATTGTCACTGCATGACATTTTTGTTCGAGCTTGTTCATAGTAAATTGCAATGTTCAGAAATCTTGAGTAAATCATACTGCCTAGAGCTGCTTCTAGGTTGGACAAAACCTTTTTTCCACTACTAGCTATGAAGTCGACAATTATGGCATCTTCTAGCCAACTGAAAAGTTGAATTTCTCTATTAGTGGTTAATAATTTTTTCTTTTGTTAACCTAGGTGAATAATAGACAAATTGAAATGTTTTGAGAATCCAGGGATCGTAGTTTAACAAGAACTTGTGCAACATAATTTTGTGTCTCTTCAACGTATTTGCTTTTTGAAATTACCTAACACGATAAAATTATTGAATAAAAATGCCATTAGTTTATAATTTGCGCTCAATCAATAATGATTGATAATATCCCGTAACTACAACATGGCGATAATTACAAACGTTGGATGCGTTCAGAAAACACAACCGTTGCGTGAATGTTCTGTGAACGCACTTTGATACATAACAATATACGCTGGAATTGTTCTTCATAATAACTCCTGTTTTTGTCACAAATATCACGTCGTCTTACATTATACTCATGTGGTAATGGTTCCTTCTATTGCATAATTTCAATATTAATGTTTCCCAAAAAAATTATCGTTCAGCAGACACACGTCAACAATTAATATTTGTGCTCAGTGAGCGCTCATCAACGATTGAGTTATAAGTTATCGCTTATGAACGCACCTGTTGTTTACAAATAAGTTTCACTAGTGGAAATGTGTCAATCTCTATAAGACCACAGAATACACCAGCCCAACTGGTGTATTCTGTGATAAGATTACTTGATTATTGTTTTATTAGTGGAAAGGCGAGTTTACATTCCTCTGCTACTCGATTTTTACAAGAATTTTTTTAATTTTTGTCTTAAATTGGGCTAGTAGTGGACAAAATTGTATATACACCACGGTGGTGAAGGCATTTATAGACCTCGCACCTTATTCCGCTCGGGGCAAAGCCCCTCGCGAAAAATCTTAGTGCTCGGTCAATAATAACAGTCTTCACCACCTTGGTGTATAATATACTATTATCTTGGTACGCCTTGTACGAATGTTAGAAAACATTCACCACTTTACAATATGTATGCTAAGTTAGATCATGCATATTGTCAGCTTGATATTTTCGATTGAAGTGTCGCCGAAATGAAATTTTTTGTCTTAGCTGAATAAATATTCAAATTGCTTATATTTAAGTAAAATTATTGTATATTCTGTAATGGCATTCCTGTTCTGTAATTGGGTTGGTAAACCTGTCGTGTAAAATAAAATAAAATGAAAAGCATATATACTAGCATTTTTGGCAGGCCTTTTAGGCCCAGATGTTTTTTGTGTTCTTCCATTAGCTTCTAGTTGACCACATCGTGTTCTCTCATGTCTTCCAGTACCGCTTTCTTCCATCTTTTCCAAGAACGTCCCCTTTACCTGTTGGAGTGTCGTATTTTATATCCTATATTCCTCATCGTCCTAGGTTCTGACGTTCTTTCCAAATGTCTCAGCCAGTGCATCCTCCTCGATTTTACTACCATGTCTATATGCGGTTCATTGCAGGTCTCACGCCCTTCTGCATTAGTTCTTCTTAAATATTTTTTACCCACCCACAATTCTTCTA
Organism: Galeruca laticollis; assembly: GCA_963921935.1. Lineage (NCBI taxonomy): Eukaryota > Metazoa > Arthropoda > Insecta > Coleoptera > Chrysomelidae > Galeruca > Galeruca laticollis. Next base: position 103,567,109 of record OY998177.1, read on the forward strand.
AGTATCCTCCTTCATTTCTCCTTATAATTTCGCTAGTGGGCTGATTTAATATCCATGTTTCACATCCGTAAAAAACCGCTGGCCTTATTGTGGTCTTTCATATTCTTATTTTTGTTTTTCTAGATATTTTGTTCGATCTTAACAGGTTGTTTAAAGCTGCAGCGATTCTATTTCCCTTGCTTAATCTTGCATCGATTTCTCTTGCTGCTTCGCATTTATTTGTTATCCTTACTCCTAGATAAAGGAATTCTTACACTTCCTGAAATTCGAATTCTCCTAAGGGCGTTCTCACTTTCTTTTCAGTTAATTTCAAGTTTCTTAATTTCATTATATTGTTTTTCCTTTGGTTTATATAAACTCCCATTTTTTTACTTTCTTCTATTAGTTTCTTCATTATTTGGCCCAGTTCTTTTTCGTTTCTTGTTAAGATCGTCAAATCACCCGCGAATACAATTAATTGATGACTTTTCAATAGTATGTCTGTTCATTTATCCATTCATTAAGATAGATTCAAGTGTTAGGTTGAACAGCAGCGTTGATAGTGGGTCGATCCCCTTGCCTGAGGCCTGTTTGCTGATTCTTCTCCTTTTACTCGTACATTACCGCTTGTGTGCTGCATCGTCATCATTACTAGTGTCTGCAGCATCGAGGGTATATGAAATTCTCCTAGTATTTTTACCAGTTTATCCCTTCCCACTTATGCTTTCTTGCAATCTATAAAGGTTATTTGTGTCGGAATATTATATTCGTACAATTTGTGGTTTTACTATATCACTACCAGGAAAGCTGGCAGTCCACCTCGCAAGAAACCATCCAGAGACGGCTTCAGCAAGCAACAGACCAATAGGTCTATTTAAAAGAAGAAGAAGACTATATTTTTGAGTCGGGTTTTATTTTCTTATACGTTACGTCTAACAGAGCTATCCTCCTGTAGTTTTTACAATCAAATCTATTGGTGTTTTATCAATTGGAATAATTGTGGCCTTCTCCCAATTTTCTGGCATCCTTTCTTCATTCCAAATGTTCTGAAACAAATCGAAAATGTTCTCTTTAAACACTTTCCCTGCATACTTTATGTTCTCTATGGCTCTATGGCTATTTTGCCCAGGGCTTTTGTGGTTCTTATTTTTTTCCATAATCTTCTGTTCTTCGATGGGGTCATCTATCGCTGTGCGGTTTTCTAGTATCCCTGGTGGCCCTATTCTCTATTATCTTTCAGTATTTCATAAAAATATTCTGTCCATCGTTCTCTCATTTCTACTTCTCTGGAATTTAGATTGTCATGTTTATTTTTTGCACATTTTGGTAACCACGTTTTCCCCTCTTAATTTCTTCGTAGAAGATTTTTATATATTTTTGCTTGTAGTACTTTTCTATTTTTTCTATCTATCTTTCCTCCCTAGAACTTTTCCTTTGTCTGCTTATTGCACGATTGCCCTTTTTCTTAATATTTTCTATGTCTTCTATTCCTTGTGTTTGTATTGCTCTTATTCTACGCTTATTTATTTTTTCAGTCTATATTTTGCATTCTTGGTACCATCAGGTTTCCTGTTGGAGCCGTTTCTTCTTTGGCATTATTTATTCACTTGCTTCCTTCATTATCTCTTCTATTTGTTCCCATTTTTCGTTAATACTCTTATTTTCACTCTTACCTAAACTTTGGCAACCTCTTTTAATCTCCTTTTCAAACTTTCGCTGCATCTCTGGTTGTAACAGCCTTCCAATGTCCATCCGTTTGATTTCTTTCTTGTCGTTAATTTTCTTTCTTTTGTTGTTTCACTTCTACCCTTACCAGAAAATGGTCTGAGCTCATATCTGCCCCTCTGCACTATACTGAAAATAAAAATATAAATTTATGAAAATGTGTAAACTTTGAATAAGTATCTGTACCTCTTATCTTTAGAACTATTTATATTCAATTTTCTAATCAATTCTAGTTAAAATATTCAATAGACTGTATCAGAGTATCAAACACTCTGTATACTTATATTTACGCTAGAACTATATATAACGTAGCTATAGGTAACGACACTTAATAATTCAGATTATACTGCCGTAGTATGACTTTTAATTAGTTACTTGAATTATTATCATACACAAAATCTAAAAACGCTACCCTTCGCTAGGGTAGTTGAGTTAGTTATGGTTATAAACTTACGGGGTGGTTCGTAATATTGTAACATATATGATATCTTGCTAAACGTGTGTTGGAAGGGTAAATAAATTTTTTTTTGTAGATTGGATGAACATCTAGTAACGAAACACAGCCATAGACGTGACGAATTTCAATGCGATTATTGTCCCAAAGCTTTTTCTTATCGACCGAGCCTAACCAAACATCGAGCAATAAAACACGGCGAAACGAAAAAATTTCATTGCGAAAATTGTCCAAAGGTGAGTGAGTTATTTTTCAAAATGGTCTATATATTTTCAATATAAGAGAGAAAATATTTTGAATAACAGTCAAAGAGATTGGACATTGTATACAAGATCACTATAGAAAAATAGGATAAGTTTACAAAAAGCTTTTAACAGTATCAAACATTAGGGATTAAGAGAGCGCCTAAACTGAAGAGTGGTAGACACTATAAATTTCATCTACGGGAGTGATTTAGAATCAGAATGTTATGGAATAATTGATGGATTTCATCGGGGAGGCGTACTTATGCCACAATTATTTATAAAAGCCATGAATGATATTATCAATGCCGTAAAAAAAAGAACATGAAATACTAAAATGACTAAAACCAGTTGAACTGATTAATAGTTCAATTTAATGAAGTTTGAAATTACCATCCCAAAAGCGGTTCACTTTAGCATACATTTAAAATTTTTATGTTTGAATATTTTGAAATTTATTTAGGGGGTAGGAAATAATTGACAAACTATCCCAAAAACCAGTTTTTGGAAAATATGTCAAAAACATAGAAATATATGACAAAAAATATGAAACAAAAAATTTGTGTACAGTTTTTGAAATAAACGAATAATACGTGTATTGTTAAAAGGGACAACCCGTATATTTAACGATATTCTGTTACAGTTTTCTGTCAATATCCAATATTGACTATCAATGTGAAGGAACTAGGAAAAACATTTTTGTTTTGTGATTATGATTTCAGTATAACTGAACGCAATGCCTAAGGAAAAAAATTAAAGGTGATATTCAATATGATCTCCTTGTCCCATTTGTTTTATAATTTTATTCGGCAATATCAAAGGTGTATCTGGTACAATTGGAAAAATATAGGTGGTTACCCTTTTCAAAGATAACCTTAGGATTGAGCCATCTTCCATATTTTCTGTAATTTTCGCCACATATCTTTTAGTTTCCCCCTTTGCTGTCTTAAGTTCTCCTAAAATGAAATTATGGACTTCGTAATTTGTGAGTTCAGTCAACAATCAGTTAAATATATCCCAGATCGGAGAACGTTTCTAGGTCATCTGAACAATTGTCCATTCGAACGAAGACTTCTTTAATTCCCAAGGAGTTATTGTCCACATTAATTCGTTTTGAATTTCATTTTTTGACTGTTTTAGTGTTTTTTATCCCTTCGATTTGAGGCCTATTTCTACTGTTACGGTATCATCTGCTGTGATATTTGTCACAGAGTCTATTTTAAGGTTCTCTCTTCTTCCTACAGAAGATGGTCAAGTACAAACAAATCTGTTCATTTCGAACACTTCTTTTAGGGAAGCGGCTATTCGTACTTCAGCAAGCTCTTCAGTCATCATTTCCCTTGGAAATTTATTGAGTATTTTTTATCTATTAAGAGGACCAAAACGTGTTTCTGAGAATCCTTCAGTCAATGCTCGCTTCAGAAGATGAAGAAAATGGTTCTTCCTGATGAGTCTATTAAAGTGTTTTTTAGAGTCGTAAAAAATTTTTCGCCAAGCCCTTTTCAGTGGTTGGAAACATGAAATATCCAAAAAGTTGTGTTAAATGTATACTATTTTGTGGTAATGGTATAAATCGTATTTGGTTCTCCTGGCATCCATTTGGTACGATTATATCTGGCTCCATCAGGACCAAAGTCAGTCCAAGTAGAGCCTGATAAATATGGCGACAGGAACTTTCCTGACGACGTACACGCAAACATTACGGATGCCGTAGCCTCGGATTAATCCATTATGTTCTCTGCTCTCTTGCTTTTTTTCGGATAATGACTTTCACTCTTCCAGGGTCGTCGGTGGAATTTGTCTCATTATAGTTTATGATTCCTTCGGGAGTTACGTCCTCAGTATTTTAGCGTCATAAAACTGCGGCTCTGCTCTCTTTAAAAGACGGAGAAATTCTATTTGAAATTTGAGTATGTCTTCGAAGGAAATTATTCAACTAGTTCTCTCTAGGTCTATTATCTTTGAATTTGGGAATCGTGGTTCCAGATCTGGCTAAATATGTTTTGACAGCCAAATATTGTTTCCCAAAAGGAAAATCCGGTTCTGCTGCAACGCTAATACCATTACAGACGATCCTTTCTTCTTGTTCTTATAAGATTGTTGAACAGTCTGGATTTTTCATCAGAGTGGCAACGGGAGTATTAAACCTTTCTAAAAGTGCAACTAGAGTGATCTGTCTATCCTCCCTGTATAATTTTAAATCCTCCTGAACAGGCGTCTTTTATAGGTTCACCGAAAAAAATGAATGTGTACGCCTCTGCGCTTCCAAAATATTTTTCGAATAAATCAGGTTAGGAATGTATTAAATTTGTTTCACTCAAACTAGCTTTTGATTCATATGGAACTCGTTATCTAATTTGCGCCTAAATTCTTTCCATGACTCTCTTTCAGCTTCCCTTATTATAAGTTTAATTTAATTGCGTTGTAATTTGTATTCTTAACCTTTCTCATTGTTTTTGTGTCGGTTTATTTTCCTGTCTTATCTCTGCATTCCACCGTGCTATATGTTTCAAAGTTCTATTTATTTTTGTTATACCATATACTTATTTTTCTGCGTTTATCTTATTATTATATTTTTGAAGACTTCCTCCCACTGTTCTTCCAGTCCAAGTGATTGGTGTACTTCGCTAATTAATAAATACTCTATTCTTTGGGTATATTCTTGCGCTACATATTTATAAATTTGTCTGTAGTTTTTATCCGTTTCTTCCGTAATATTAGTTAGAGCCACTGGTTTATTATTTCTACGAATTGGATAATTTTTTGAAAATATTTACGTGATTTTTGGCTGCAACAACTCTAATAGCCTTATAGGCCTTATAGGCCAAGCAATAGAGCATTTCTTCATGACATAAATACTACCTGAAAACCAACTGTGCGATTTTGTGTGGGACAATTACTAGATGAATTCTGCACACTTTCCAACTCCTGAATTATATTTTTTAATTAGTTATTAACAATTTAGAAGAAAAATTCGCACTTTTTTTAGTTTTTTCCTTATAAAATAGAAACTATGCAAGCAATCTTGATGCGGTCAAAAGAGTAATTGTAGAGAATAAAATTGTAAAGAGAATGAGGGGTCGAACGATACGATCCGATGATTAGGACCGGCGTAAATTCAGAAAACCGGAAAATTTGACGTTTTTTTGAAAAATTCGCAACTCCGCCATTTTTCAATATTAAGAAATGAAACTTGGCATACAGGTAGCTATTTATATGTTTTTCATGTGCGCAAAACCCTAATTTTGTTGGGCAAATAGTTTTCCCACAATCGCGATCGTAATTTTTTTTGTCATTTTTGTCGCGGAGGGCTGGATACTCGTTTGAGTGTCTGATGAAAGTTTCAACAACGGAATTTGTAACTACTCAGGCATAGCAACAAAATGTCTGATTCTGGATTTTCAATAAAATGAAGCGAAGTCGGTGAAACACGGCCTTGAATATGTGCTGAAATGGTCGAGCGCGCGGAAAAGCTGTAGTAGTGATGGTAGCGGCGGCTGAGAGGAAGCGCGCATATATAGTAATACAGTACGACAGCCTCGCTGCGCGCAACGTTCGAATCTTTATGTTTCATTATCTTAGCAACTACTGCACGTATTTTATTGATTTTTTTTATTTCTGGTCAAAAAAACGTGAAATTTTCCGGTTTTTCCGAATTGTCTCCACTTCTAATCCTCGGATCGGATCGTTCTACCTCTCATTCTCTTCGCAATTTTATTCTCTACAATTCCTCTTATGACCGCATTAAGATTGCTCGCATAGTTTCCATTTTATAAGGAAAAAACTAAAAAAAATGCGAATTTTTCATATAAATTGTTAATAACTAATTAAAAATTTTGATTCAAGAGTTGGAAAGTGTGCAGAATTCATCCACTAACTATCCTACACAAAATCGCACAGTTGGTTTTCAGGTAGTATTTATGTCAAAAAATGGCTGTTATTTTGCCCCGTTGCTGGTCTATTATGAGGGTCTTCAGCCTCCGACAAAAAATTTGATTTTTTGTTAGCTGTTGAATAGCAGAACGGGCTACTCCCGTATATGCACCACGTGTTATAAGAGCTCTGTTTTCATACTTATTGAATATATCATATACCTCTTAGTGTGTTCGTGTCCTAGACAACATCGCAAATAAAACGTACGCAAATTTCAGAATATTGTGATATTACCTATCACCACATCCTTTCAGAATGAAGAAATCCCAACTATTTGATGCTCTGTTAAATGTATCAATGTATTTCACTCTGACTTCCATCACTGGTAAGCCTTTTTTTCGAAAAAACTATCAAAACGTACCTACTGACAGTGAAACCTACCTGATTTAACAAAATGTGAACCAATATTTTTATCATATTATTTATTATTACAAAAACAGCAGACTTTCCTAAACTTTAACAAACACCAAGTTGCCCACTTAATTTTCTTTTTACGTAAACAAATAAAAATGTTTTCCTAACTTCTTCACATTAATGGTCAATACAACAGTTTATATGCTGAAATTTGTTACTGTATCTTACGGGGAGACAAATATATCTCCATCGTTCCATACTATTTATGCACACTGTATTAATAGAGAAGGTTAATAAACAAGAGATTTTTTATTATTAATCATAGATACGTTTAAAGACCTGAAATTAACAGCAGCTGAGGCAAAAATTCTTAAGGAATATTGTCTAACGAAAGATGTGTCACTGAAAACCATAATTTTACAATCGGTTTTGTGAATTACTTTCCGTTTTGGCAAATGTTTATTTTTTTCTTAATCCATTGAATTTTAAATAAGTCTAAAAATAAATATAATCAACAGCAAAACATATATCAACACAATTTTCCTTGAACCTAATAGTTATGATAAACTTCAAAAATGTCTTTCATGATCTTAAAATGATAACACATTTTTCTTGATGTAACTATATTTCCCTTTAGCATTAAGCTACAAGATTCTCTATTGGGATTTAGTTTCACATCAATCTCTTGGTAGCTTCTTTTTTTTTCAAATTTCAAAAATCTATCTCAATTTCAATTGTTCTCATTCAAATCTTTTGTCCGTTCAACAGCGACAAATAATATCATAAAAAATCTAAAACTCTCTTCAACCAGACACTTTTTATTAAAACCATCAATCATTGCATCCTGCTCTATTCTGTTGTTTTTGCAATCAAAACATCTCTTTGAAAAATTGGTATAAAATTGCTTATCGTTAGATTTGTATCATCTATAATCTTTTTATCATCTTAATTCATGTTTCAGGTTTTCACTGATCCCAGTAATTTGCAAAGGCACATACGAAGTCGTCACGTCGGAGCAAGATCCCATGCTTGTCCGGAATGCGGAAAAACATTTGCTACTTCTTCCGGTTTAAAACAACACACACACATCCATTCTTCTCACAAGCCTTACCGATGTGAAGTCTGTTTAAAGGTAATTAACTGTTAATGAAAATAATCATGTTATTTTAATAATATCTTGTGAATTTAACCAAATTTTGATTGGAGAGGTCTCTTTATAAAGTCTCAAAAGCCTAATTTGACTACAAAAGAAATCAGACAATAACGCTGTCAGTTGAGGATGTTTACATTAAAGTACCTCATATTACATAGCAAAAGGCATTACAATAGTGAAAAAATGAAGTCGTCCTATTGACTGCGCCAATTTGTCATATTCAATGCTCAAAATACATTTGTCAGTGGTATCAACTGATATTTTGTTTTTTGTTTCAGTCTTACACCCAATTCTCCAACTTGTGCCGTCACAGACGGATGCACGCAGATTGTCGAATGCAAATCAAGTGTGTTAAATGCGGAAAATCCTTCCCTACATTAACCTCGTTATCGAAACATAAAAGATTTTGTGATTCGCCAACAGTAACGCCGTTCATAACACAACAACATAACATACCCTTAACTCCTCCGATGGCTGGAAGCAATTCGTTCCCGTTTTACCGACCTATTGGTTGTCCTTTGCCGTTTTTCTCACCTCAAATATCCTTGTTTCCATCTACATCTATGATCCCGCCGCTCTTGTTTCCCCAAATACCTCAGCAATATTCCGAAGTGCTCACGAAAAGGATACAACCGGAACATAAACAAGAAAAAGTTTCACCGAAGCAAGAGCCTTTAAGCGATGGAATGAGTCCTTCGAAAGGCATAGAAGCCGGCGGTGCTCCTTCTCCTAATAAACCGAATAATTTTCTGCAGTATCCTTGTAAAATGGAATACGAAGAGAACGTTAAAAGCGAGCCTCTATCACCCGGCATTCAAAAACGAGATCAGGTGAAGAATGAACAAGCATTTCATCCTATTTCATTAACGTACAATCCTAAAAGAGACATCAAACTTTACCTTTCATCATCTTCACCAAATAACGAAGACAGTAATGACCAACCATTGGATTTGAGCGGGTGGAAAGTTAACGATAACATTCCATCACCTAAACCAAAAGAACAATCATCACCATCTATAGCTGACGAAGAAAACGTTGAGGTATTAGAGGTGATCGAAGAAACTACACCTACTCCTGAAAAAGTTTCTGCCACACCACCACCCATGGTATACCCCCGACCGATTCATCCGATGATGTCGGATATTTGTAGAAACTTTCCTTACAGTTACCCACCGCCAACCAACGAAAAAATGCTTCCTTTCCCATTTCCCCATCATAGATTTCCCTTTTTGAACGGCTTGCAGCCTCAACGAATTGACATGATGAGGTCGAGCGTTAAACCTTTCCAAGACGTCATGCAACAGTACAGTCAAGGGAAAATCAAAGATAGATACTCTTGCAAATTTTGCGGTAAAGTTTTCCCAAGATCTGCTAATTTAACGAGGCATCTGAGGACGCATACCGGGGAACAACCTTACAAATGCAGATATTGCGAGAGGTCTTTCAGTATATCGAGCAATTTGCAAAGGCACGTTAGGAATATCCACAATAAGGAGAAGCCTTTCAAATGTCCGCTTTGCGAGAGGTGTTTTGGACAACAGACCAACTTGGATAGGCACCTTAAAAAACACGAAGCAGACGAAGGAAATGGTAAGGTTTAGTTTATATAATTTTTATAATTAAAACTCTCATTTTGTGTTATTCTTCATACGTGGTTTGGGTATGTGTATTTATTCTACTGCAGGGTCACTGTCAAGTGAGAGCCTCAATATGAAAGGCGGCAATGTCCACTTTTTGACGAAAAGACGAGTTAGATACATGATATCAACAGCGGCTTCACCTCATTTTAAAACTGCATTAAAACATCCACCAAGAATTAAACCCGCAATCTCCATTACTCGCTTAGAATCGGAATCGTAAAATATTCGTTTTAGCCAATCATATCGCTCGCAACGATCACGTGACGTCACACGACGTAATGAATACTATTTCAGATGTGTTGAGAACCACAGGAACATGGAATTTTTATTTCAAGAATACAAAATAGTTTTTGTTGCAGGATGTATAATTAGAAGTGATAAGAGGTGCACTATATTACTAAAATGATTTACAATACTTTAAAAGTATCCTAAGGAAGGCAAAAAGTCTTCACATGACCCATTATAAAAGGTAGTTTCCAACAAGTCAATACGCTGAAACATAAAGATGTTGACAAACTTTCTACAAAACATTTTGAGGGTACTTGCTGGAAGCATTCGGTTTTTATGTAGTTATTCTTGAGCCAGAGCAACCAGGTCAGGAAGAAGAGAACGTAAGGGCAAACGTGGAAGAAACGGCAGTGGCTATCTGCGAATTTATTGAAGAAATGCCATCTCTAGTATTATGTTCAATATTGCATGGTTTTGTACCGAAAGTTATTCTAAAATACTTGGTGTTTATTTAACAACTAATTATAGTGTAAACTTTTGTATCAACTCCGACAAAATTGAACTGCTAGTATCAATCTCCTCATAATTTTGTTAATTTCTTAATCGATTTAATTTAGCATTTTCTTCAATTATAAAACTATGCTCGCTTTCAAATTAGCAATAATAAGAGTGTAGTAGTATTTTACGCTTCAACACAAAGTTGAAATAAACGGATTTAAAGATGGAGACTAACTTTTCCGTACTTGTACAATCCAGAGGCTATGACCAAAAATGTAGAATATCTGTATTTATGAGACACATTGTACTGGCTCTAGTGAGGTGAAAATCAATAGGGTTAATCTATGATACGCCCTGAACAATATACACTCATATAATTCGTCACTTGTATGTACTCCGGAAGCTGTAATTATTAGTAAATGTCCAGTAACTTCGTAACTTTTAATAATATGTATGTTACGTCTACCTTTAACCGTTTTTGACAATTTTTTTTAATAAAGTTAACGTATCTTGAATGCTGAGTATGTACTCCGGAGGCTGTAATTATTAGTAAATGTCCAGTAACTTTGTAACTTTTAAAAATATATATGTTATCCCTACCTTTAACCGTTTTTGACGATTTTTATCCAATAAAATTAACGTATCTTGAATGTTGAGGCACCGGTACAATATTTTATACATTTTAGATAAAACAGTTACAAAATTCAGTACATTTTAGGTAGAACATGTTAGATATCATTTATTTAATTTGTGTCTTTGAGGTAGCATATCTCTATTGACTTCACTTTCAGTATTACACGAAGTGGTCCTTTAATGATGTGTCTCTGTTGGTTGATTTGGTAGCGGAGACATTCCACTAAGATATGTTTAACAGTTAGATATACACAGTTTTCTTATAGTTACCTTTTCTTTTCTGGAGGATGTGGAGTCATGGTGACACTCGTAGGTTGGATTTCATGAAGGGATAAGTCTGTTCTCTCCGAGTGTGATTGCCAGTCGTCTCTGAAATGTTTGTAAACAGTTGTTATGGCCAGCTTAGGGGCCTTGTCGGCTGTTTCATTTCCAGTGATTCAAAAGTGTGATGGGGTCCAGATTACCTGGTGTTTGGCTTTTCTCATTTCTGGAATTGATGAGTGAGATACTTTGGAGATAGAGACATTTTTAGTTAATGCGTTTAATAATTTGAAGGTGAATATATAACAACTGTTTGCGGTTTCTTGATTTTTAAGTTCCAATAACGATGTGTCGAACTTTGGTATCGCTTTTTTCCATGGAAGAGAGGAGGATATACGGAAAGGTAGTGTAAAGTTGAGGTCTATGATGTGTAGGATATGTTTCAATGTGTCCATTATGGCGAGTGCTGATTTTGAGGGGTGATTTGATTCTTCGTTGTGTATATTTGGGGATAAGTAATGGACTGGGTCGTGGCAGAGATTGAAATTAAATATGTTTGTTAAATATATTGAAGTCTCAGGTGAAGGGGAGGTTCATTAGATTCAGCATATAAGCTGTTGGTTGGGCTGGATTTAAAGGCGCCTAGGCATATGCGAAAAGCTGTGTTGTGGATGGTGTTAAGCGTATTTAGATGGGATGTAGAGATAAATAATGCTTCCGTAATCAATTTTTGATGTTACCTCTATGCTTCTAGAAGTACGTGTTTCGTCAATACCCCAATGATGACAGGATAATGTTTTCAGTATGTTAAGCCTTTTGATACAGTTTGCTTTCATTCGTTGAATGTGTTTTACAAAGTTTAGTTTGTTGTCAAACTTTGAGCACAGTATTTTGTTGTGAGTTACTACAGGTAGAGTTTTTCCATTGAGTTTTAGATAAGGGATTTTTATACTACTTTCCTCATTAAACTTGATGATTTTAGATTTAGTGGCGGAAAAGGTTGGTCCGATGTTGGAGGGCCAGTTTCCGACATAGTTTATTGCTATTTGTAAGATGGCGCAGGTTAATTCTGTGTTTTTACCGTATCTATAGATGATTAGATCGTCAACATACATAGCGCGTATTACTATTAATTGAAAGAGAAGAAAGAGAAATATCGTTGATAGCTATGATAGCGGCACAGTAGAACTGAGTGACTTGGCTTTTGAAATTCAATCAATGATATCTGCCATACTAATAAATGTATCATGAAGCGAAAAATATTGAGTTATGACATTTTTTATATAGAATACAATCCGCAAAGAATTTTTTGGGAGAAATGAAAAAAAGGAAAAAATAAAATCCGTGTTTCTCAAGTCACCCTACCTGTTGGGTGAGTTGAAAATGTGATGAAATATCTGTGTAAATGGCAATTAAAAATGCTCTATAGCTGACTCAACTTTTTAAAAAAGTATGCTTTTATTATACAAAATTTTTTGAGACCGTTTACTTCGAAAAGAAACGATTATTCGTACATAATACAAAAACAAAACTTAAAAATCAAAAATTTCTGAAAAAGCCAACATGAGAACAACCCTTAAACCTAAATTAAAAATATTTGTTTATACAACATTGTCATCTTCAACCAAATCATTCGAAAATATTAAACGTCCTCGGCGAAGGTGCTTTGGAGCTGGCAGACATACGACTTCATTTCAGTTAACAATCGATTCGTCATCAGTGATAACAGGATACGAAAAATATGTTTCTTTTGTACCCACAGTTTTTCATAAGACTTTTACTTGAAGCTACTCACCCTACCGTTCTCAAGTCACTCACTTCTACGCTAATGAGTTTTCGAGTCATTAAATGTTGAAACTCTTAGTTTGACTAGTTACTGTAAGCTCTGTAATCAGGATTATCTGGAACCGGGAAAATATTAGCGCCTTTTTCTTTACCATGTGAGGTTAGTGATTTCCTAAAATTAATCTAATTTTACTGGATAAAATTTTTTGCGACCGCGGAAAACCCCTAAATAAATGTGCACTCTTTATTACCTATTATTCGCAAAAAAATTGCCTTTAATATACGTCAAGGTTTTAATAAAATGTTGGTGTTTTGTTGTTAAATATAAGAATTAAAAGAATGACCGCTATGTACCTAATCGAAAATATACGATATTAAGTATACGCTAAGTAAAACATTATTATTTTGAGTTTTTTTAAATGATTAAAATCAATAAAAATGTATTAGGCATATTTCAGAATGAAATAGAATGAAATAGGGCTATTGTAGAGAGTAGCATGACGCGAAAATTTCATTGTAGTTTTTCGTTTTGGTGTTCCTGGATGCTATCCTGGTTATATATATATATATATATATATATATATTTAGATATATATATATATATATATATATATATATATATATATATATATATACATATATATATGTATGTGTTATAACGGAATTTGTAAGCACAATAGAGGGCGTATTTTTTGACGGATCAAAACCAAACTCGCTACAAAAATCGGTTAGGCAAAAATATTGTACGAGTTCGTTAATGAACCAAATCGGCCTAGTAAAAACAAAATGGCGGCTAGTCAGAGTTGCAAAAACATCGTATTTCCTTTGTTTTTCATTTGACACAAAAAAGTAACTGAGCTTTTTCATAGACCTTAATACGTTCTACAACTTTTGTATTTAACATTTTTCTCTAAATCGTACATTAAAACATTTATTTAAGAAAATTCACAAATTTACCAGATTTTTTTTTATTTTTGATTTGATGCCAATTTGGTTTTTTGTACATCTCAAATCATTCTATTACTTTTGTATCTAATTTTTTATTTTGGGTTTTATGCAATGTTACTGAAATAAGCCTGTCCAATTGGTCCTGTGCCATTGGGATTTTTTAAGTATTCATTTATAATGTAAACTTTATATGTAAAAATAGCATGCAAATTATTTTTATTTCAAAACGAGTGATTGGTAATATGTTCAATTGCTGTTAGTTAATTGAAAAAGGCCTAATTAGAGCCAAAATAATAATTTTTAAAACTTACTTATTATTTTCTAAGCAAGTACCTATGCCAAAATTTCATGCTAATTTTTTTAATAACTCGACTAAAATTTCATTAACTACTAAAACATGTTTTATTATTTCCAACAATAAATCCCAAATCACCAACATTTGATTAAAATTACAAAATGATAAAAATATTGAAGTCGGCCGCTGAAATCATATCACTAAATTGATGGCACCATGCGCCTTGAGTAATGGCGCTTTAATCAAATTTGGGTAGGTTCTTTATAATCTGGAAAAAAAATTAAAACCAAAATTTCCAGTATTTAACTTATCTTTATCTTCAATTGTTCAGTTTTCTTTTTAACATGTTCTTTCCATATAAGTTTGATGTCTATAAATAAACCCAGGTATTTTACTATTTTTCATTATTATCATATTACTATACTGTTTTCTTTAGTATTTACGGTCATTTAGATTAATTGTAAGGTAATTCAATCTCCTATTGTTAAAGGTATTATGAACTGATTAATCTTCATTAAATTTTATACGCCATTTTTTGAAGCAGTGTCCTATGTTATTACCTGCATTCTATAGATTGGCCGTTGTGTTTTCTATAGTTGCCCCTACTGCTTAAACTCCTGTGTCAGCAGCAAATGTGGCTAATATAAGGTTTTCTATATCTGGAATGTCAGATGTATACAAGAGTACTGGTCCAAGAACACTGCCTTGTGGGACCCCTACGTTTATTGGTTTCAGCTCAGATACTCCTTTTAACTCTGAATATTCGCTATTTCTAGGTATGACTGCAATAATCCAGCTAGTTGCAGAGAAAATATTTTCTTTAACTTCATTATCAGACTTTTGTGCCCTACTTTGTCGAACGCTCTAGTGATATCCAGAAATAAAGCTGAGCAAATGTTATCGTCTTCCAATTATTTCTATATTTTGTTTATCATCCAATGGATCTGATCTATGTTAGAATGTTCATCACGAAATTCAAACTGGGGTAGTGGGATAATGTTTTTTTTGTGCAATTATATGGTTCATACTTGGAAGCAGCAGCTTCTCAAATAACTTAGAGATTACGGGTAATAGGGATATTGGGCTGTACGAAGTTAATTCAATGCTAGATTTTCCTTATTTTAGGTATCATTATTTCTTCCGCAGTTTTCCATAGAAAAAGAACATATCTGAGCCTAAATGATGCATTAATTAGAGTAGTCTTTATTATAGCTTTTGTGAGTATTTTTTTAATATCTCACCATAGTCGGAGAGCTGGCTACGAAAAACTGAACTGATAAGGTGCATTCACGAATTTTGTATAAAATGTCTCCTTGGTACCTGATAAGTACGTAGCGTTGTCGTCAGAACGCTCTCCCGGGGCGGGAGGCGTGGGTGGATGGTCAAAGTCGTAAATTTATATTTAGAAAAAAATTATAAGGTGCAGTCCTGAAATTTAGTAGAGTTTTAGTTTTTTACTGTAGGAATCGAGGAAAATTATTGTTAGAAGTCTAGGTCGGGGCTTAAAGACTGTCAGAAGTCGACAAAGTTGTAAAAAAATTGTTGAAATTTAAACCACAAGGTTCAGTTCTGACGATTGCATTTTTATATTATTTATGGCTTACTGAACCTGTACATAAATTGTCAGAAGCCGAAATAATGGCTAAGTACATGAAAATCGATAACATGGCCGGAAGTCGCTGAAGCGGCTGTCGCAACGGAAAGCTTTTGTTTCAAATTTAAATAACAAGGTGCAGATCTGGCTATTTCTTGTTTTTAATTTTCACGTAGTTATTTAACTAAGTATGCAATGACAGAAGGCTGAGGAAGAGAGATATTTAAAAAAAAACATAAAAATCGTGATGTAAAATGCCGAGTAAGCACTAATTTATTTCTGTTCTTTTGGCAATTTGTTTTTTTAATATTTCTGTTTTAATTTTATTATAACAAAGTTAATAGTAGAGAAAGTGAAATAAAAGTATAAATAATAACATAAATATTGTTCTATGATTTGTAAAAAATATATTTAAAAAACAATTAACACTCGCAATCTGCTCATGTTCATCCTCGTCACTAGCATACTCAATGTCTGATTCATCATCTAAAATATAAATTATTAACATTAAAATTGAATATTTTTTTCAATGTACGAATCATGTAGTAGAATATTCAACCTTCAGCTCCAGATTCTTCATTTTCGTCTTTTCGGATAACATCGTTGACTGTTAAAGGTACTTGAGATCCTTCAAACCATTCAAATTCATATGTTGATCCTTGTTGTATCCAGCCGCAATCTGTAGGTTCGAATTCCGTTGGAACTGTTAGGTGAGCATTTCTCCATACATTGAGAGGTATCTAGCCCTTTCAAATTGCTGACGTAGTTCCGACTGACTACGAGGCAAACTTGATGCATCGAAATTTTGTACTGTTTTTTTATGAAATGGTTCGTTTACATTTGTTATTTTATAATTTCTTAAAAATATCTCGAATCTAGTTCTATTCACTAGTTGCAGTTGTTTTTTCGAAGTGATTCCATACAAGTGGCTCGTGTATACTTCTAAAACTTGAAAAACTTCATCTTTGTTACATGATACATCTCCGAGATCTGAAAAAGCCTTCGTGTACTTCTGTGATTGTGACATGATTTTAAACGGACGTTGTTTCCCTTTTCGGAAAAATGCAGGGTTGTCATCACAACCTGTAGATGCGTGGAAGCCAGGTAACGCTTTACATAAATCGTCTCCTAGAAAATCAGATAATTCATTAACATCAATTATCCGTCTCTTATTCGATACACCACAGTCAATACAGATGTTACTTTTGCTTTTTCGATGGTGCATGTTTCCCAGCAAAATGATTAAAATATCGGTGTCCGAACATCTAACAGTTATGTTGGCAGCATAATTAATATTCATGGCATGAAATACAATTTTGGTATCTGCTTCTTCGTACCAGGGACATGAAAATTCATTGCTTTCCGTTTTAATCACTTTTTTGTTACTATCGACTTCATATGATTTAATAAAATCTTCTCACGGCCAATAAATTCAGCAACGCTGTCGCTTTCCCAATGATCTATCAAGAGAGAAACCAGAGCTGTTTTGACATTTCGGAGTTCCTTTGCGAATTCGGGAGGCCTTACTTGCTGCGGACCAGAGATAACGTACCCACGGTCAGTCTCTTGTCTTCCTCGCGTACAACGTTCGTAATCTTTGATCGATGGTTGATAATATCGATAAAAAATCAGGTGAATATTTGGAGCATTGTAATTCTTTAGTATTTGCAGTATCTTTTTTGAAATACCCTCAAATGTTCTAGGGCTGCACCTTGTTATTTAAATTTGAAACAAAAGCTTCGAAAGATTGCTTTCCGTTGCGATAGCCGCTTCAGCGACTTCCGGCCATGTTATCGATTTTCATGTACTTCGCCATTATTTAGACTTCTGACAATTGATATACAGGTTCAGTAAGCCATAAACAATATAAAAATGCAATTGTCAGAACTGCATCTTGTGGTTTGAATCTGAAATAATCTACGGAAGATTGCTTTCCGTCGCGATAGCCGCTTCAACGACTTCCAGCCATATTATCAATTTCCATTTACCTAGCCATTATTTAGACTTCTGACAATTTATATACAAGTTCAGTAAGCCATAAACAATATAAAAATACGATTGTCAGAACTGCACTTTGTGGTTCTTCTGACAGTCTTTAAGCCCCGACCTAGACTTCTGACAATAATTTTCCTCGGTTCCTGCAGTAAAAAACTATAACTATACTTAATTTCAGGACTGCACCTCATCATTTTTTTCTAAATATAAATTTACGACTTTGACCGTCCACCCACGCCTCCCGCCCCAGGAGAGCGTTCTGACGGCAACGTTACGTACTTATCAGGTACTAAGGAGACATTTTATACAAATCTCGTGAATGCACCTTATCAGTTCACTTTTTCGTAGCCAGCTCTTAGACTACCACTAGTGCCAACAATGCACTAATTTTTCTTCAGACAAATGATTTTTGCGCCTCTATAAATTTCCGCCCAGAGCAAGTATCACGGTTTCGCCCCTCTAGATCCCGAGCCGGTTACTGTAAATTATTAGAGTAAGTTAGGAAAATGACAACTTATATGTTTGAAAATAGAAATTTTTTTATGAAATCAGTAAGAAAAAGAAAAATCCAAATATTTACAAGTTTTATAGAAAATAACAAAAATAAGCGTGAATTACAAGGAAATTATAAGGTGTTGTATCCAAATCGTCCATCTTCAGAAAATGGTAACCCTCTAGATAAGGACGCATCTTTTCAATCCCCCAAACAATGGCGAGACATTCTTTTTCAGTCACGGAGTAATTTTTGTCAGCAGGACTCAGGGTTCGACTTGCATACGCTACCACATGCTCATGACTATTCTTATGTTGGGTAAGGGCTATTCTCAAACCATATTCTGAGGAATCAGTCTGCGGAGTAAACGGTACGGTAAAATTAGGACAGCTCAAAACGGGTGCTTTTGATAGACAGATTTTAATCTTAGTGAAAGCAGCTTCTTATTCCTCAGCCCACTTCCATCGCTGAGACTTGCGTAGTAATTTCGTTAACGGTGCCACCTTCTGAGAAAACGATGGCACAAACCTCCTATACCAGTATGCAACTCCAAAAAACCTTCTTAGCTCTCGGATACTTCTCGGAGCTGCGAATTTAGTTATACTTTCGACCTTTTCTGTATCGGTACGGACTCAATCTCCAGTTATTACATGGCCTAAGTATTTCATGGACGCTAGACAGAGGTGACATTTCTCCGGGTTGAGTTTCAGTCGTGCTCCTCGTAATCGGCGGAACACTTCGGACAGATTTTCCAAATGTTGATCGAACGTTTCCTCCAGAACAATTATGTCATCCAAATTGGCAAAGGCATAGGGGTCCAGATCTGAACCGATTAACTGAACAATAAGTCTCTGGAATGTGGCCGGTGCGGCTTACACCAAATGGAAGAACCGTGAATTGGAACAATCCACGTCCCGGTGCGGTGAATGCGGTAATGGGTTTGTTTTCCGGTGTTAACGGAACCTGCCAGTATCCACTCTTGAAATCTAAATTGGAAATATACTTGGCTTTTCGCAGTTTATCCAATATAGCATTTAAGAATGGAAGAGGGTAGGCGTTCTTCATAGTTACTTCATTGACTTTACGAAAGTCAATGCAGAAGCGGATCTTCCCATCCTTTCTCTTCACAATCGGAGAACTCCACGAACTTGTTGTGGCTTCTATCAATCCTTCTTTTAAAATTTCTGTATTGCAAATTTCTCGCAATTTCGGATTCTGAGGACGGTATCTCTGTTTAATCGGACGTAGTTGTAGCAAGCGGATTTCAACTAGCGTAGTTGGACCTTGAATTTTCTAAAATTGCGGTAACACTCGGTTTAGGAAGATGTTCAGCCTGTCTGTCTGTTCTTTCGATAAATTTCTCTCGATTTGGGGAGTTATGGTTTCCAAGGACATCCTATATAACCATAACTGTCGAAATCTCCTGCAACAACGTAGATGTTCCAACAATAGATTGCTCTTTGTCAACCCCTAACACAAGGGAGGACTTCGGAACCAGATTTTTCTGTATAAACCCCTAACAACACCGGGGAAAATTGAAAAGTTTCGATAACGGGTTGCTCCATGTCAACCCCTAACACCAGGGAAGACTCAAAGACTTCGGAAACAGACAGATTTCCAGGACATATGTCCTCAGTGAGACGATGGTTGATTACTTTCTTACAGATGATCGGAACAACATCAACTTCTTTCATGGACATATTTACTACTTCCCTTATTTCAACCAGACTTGCTAATTGTGAACCC
This sequence comes from Galeruca laticollis, assembly GCA_963921935.1. Taxonomy (NCBI): domain Eukaryota; kingdom Metazoa; phylum Arthropoda; class Insecta; order Coleoptera; family Chrysomelidae; genus Galeruca; species Galeruca laticollis. The sequence continues at coordinate 103,587,065 of OY998177.1, forward strand.
GTTACTAGTTGAGCCTTCACGTATATTTTTCCGGTTCCTAACTCCATACGGAAATTATAATTTTGTAGGACATCGTGTCCTAACACAATATCCGTTATCAGACCAGGGAAATGCTCTAACGAAAACTCCAGTGTGACGTCTTTGATCTTCCATTTCAGCTCAAAATGGCGGTGATGGAGATTAACTTTCCATTAGCTTAATGGGCCTTCGTCGCTTGACGGGCTGTAGTTTGCTTCCTTTGGGAAAAAGTCTTAGCTACTTGATCACCAATATATGATTCTGCTGCTCCGGTATCCAGCAATTATTTGAATTTGTGTTTTCCAATTTCGACGTCTATGTGCGGTCGGGGGTCGTTCATATTTGTTGGTGGTTCGGTATGAGAGGCAAAGATTTGCGGAAGTTGTGTCGGCTTCTCTTCGATACAGCGTCGGATTTGTTTTCCTGCCTACTGCAGAAACAATCTCTGGAGAATACTCCTTCCCTACGGCAGCGAGAACAAAATATCTGCAGCGGATTTTGACAACTATTTCTGTAATATCCAGATTCACCACAGCGGAAACAGATTGGTTGACAGGAAGATGATCCAGACGGTGGCTGAGTAGTATCATGCGGCGGATGGTGAGGAGTATCGGTCGGTGACGGTTGGCTGGGACCGACGATGGTCTCTAGTTGGACCAGGCGTCGAGAAATGAGACGGTCCAATATCTTATTGGCGTACCTATTAGCTGCGGACGAGATTCTGTCCAAGGTTTGGTCCACTGTGGTTGGGTACAGACCGGAGTTCCTTCCTGAGTAGCTCATATTCCCTGACCACCTGACAAAATGTGGAAAAATCAGGAAAGTCCCCTTTTCGAATTTGCAGACGGTATAAGGTGCTGTATCCAAATCGTCCATCATCAGAAAATACTCTCTAAAATGTTTACCGAGATGTGAATGTTTTTTTAGTTTTAGCAGAAAAAAGTGTATTTTAAGTAAATATGGAAGAACAATTAGATATATTGCTTCATTTCGAAAGTAAAACCCATACATTTTATTCGCGAATAGACTCTTTTGAAACGTTGTATTATTTATTATAAAATTCTGAATGTAGTATATAAAATATTGCAATTTATCAATTAGGTAAAAGTTATTCCAAAATTCAACGTATTTAAAAAATTACAGCTATAAACCTTACAACATTTTACAAGTCCAAGTTTCAACAGAGACAAAGAGGCTTGACATTAGCCGCCAGATAAAGATTCTGGATATTTCACAAAAATATAATGGACTGATGAATCAACCATTTCTAGGGTATAAGTTTATAACTACAAAAAGATTAGTGAAACGAATGCAAAAATCAGAAAGGAAAACTGTTAGCGTTTGGTTTGGACATTATAGAATCAAAATTGTTGCAACTACGCAGCTAAAATAAAATAAAACATCTCCAAATTCTCATACTCTTGCACATTCAAGAAAATCGCCATATATTTTGGTAGAAACAAACCCTCAAAATGGTTACCTTCCTATACCAAAGGATCAGTAGTAAGAGTAATGACAATGATTCATAAGCACCCTAACAGATCTGAAGAGTTTAATTTTGATTAAAAAGGTTCTTTATTAAGTTTGTCAATCCCAATTAACAATGAATACAGAAAATAACTATATATACAATATATATAAGGCGGCCGATGTCCTGGCAATTTTCCTATCCACTCTTCTTTCCGGTATGTTCTCACGGCTCCTTGCTGTTGGCATTATCCGTTTGTTTGGTTGGTGTACAACTTTGTCCCTAATATAGATTTTCACTCCTACAATCTTTCGACTTGGGTTTTCTCAGAAAAACAGCTGAAAAACTGAGTTTCGAATTGATACGGGGTGATAGTTTTCGAGAAAGCAACATGGCAGACGTTGATTTGTTGTTATATAATATGTGAATGACAATAAGTTTGAGTTTTGTGGAGCAAAGGCCTCGCTGTGTCATTACTGCGAGACTTTTATTCCCTTTGTGAAATATGGGTTTGGATTTCAACAACCAAATTATGTGATTAACGATCCATGCAGAAGCCTACACCCACTATCTCGGATGCCTTCTGCGCGATTTGCGTCTTTGAGTTTGTTTCGAAGATCTTGTGGCAGACAGTAGTTATAAAATTTATCTGAGATTTTATTGATAAAGTCTTTGATAGTGGTTATATTCGCCTTGTCTTGTAACCAAGAAGTTTTAGGTAGTTTGGGATAAACCGAGTTATTATTTAATGCCATTCTGAGACACTTGTTTTGTATCACCTGCAGGGGTGCAGCGTATGTGAGTATGGGTCTTATGATTTTTTTGTATATTAAAATTTTGTTTAGGCTTGTGAGTTTACTGTGTTTACATATGAGTGGGTATACTCGACACATTGCAATTTTAGCTTTTTGTATTTGTAGTGAAATGTGCGTATTTGCCGATGTATTTCCTTGCATTGTATACCCTAAATTTTGGGGATGTTGGGAGATCACGGACAAAAAGGGAGTATAACAAAGGTGATAATACAGAGCCCTGCGGTACTCCAGCCTTTATATTATAGGGTCCTGCCGTATGATTGTATATTTTTGAATGAAATTTTCTGTTAGTCAGATATGAATGCAAAAGTTTTGTTAAATAATCTGGAATTATCAATTTAATTAGTTTGTAAATAAGCCCCTCGAGCCATACGGAATCAAAAGCTTTTTGGACATCAATTGTGACCATAATCGATTTGTGTTTGTTTTGAAATCCTTCTCGGATATAGTTGATGACTCTGATCATTTGGGCCACTGTACTGTGTCCGCTTCTGAAACCATATTGCTCGGGAGGAATTATGTGATTTTCATCTACAAAAGATTGTAATCTTTTTAGTAGTATTCTGTTTTTCACCTTTGCTATATTATTTAGAAGGGAAATTGCCCTATAGCTATCCACATAACTAGGTTGTTTGTTAGCTTTGACGATTGGTATGATGTTGGAAATCTTGAGCATATCAGGATAATAACCAGTTTTAATAATATAGTTTGTTATATAAGTTGACTCGACAATAGCTTTTTTCGGAAGATTCTTTAATAGTATGTTGTCTATACTGTCTATGCCGGGGGCTGTTTTGTTTTTTAATTTTTGTATCGTGTTATATATTTCAGTGTAAGTTGCTAAGTCTTTTGTGTTTGGTGTATTTATTGAATGTAAGTGTTGGTGAACTGTGTGAAGTATGTCTTGATGCTGTTGTGTGTGAGGTGTATTGTTTATAAAATTGTTTTGGAAGTACTCCCCGAATTTCTTTGCGATCTCCGTCATGTTGGTAATTGTGTGTCCATTATCAATAATTTTATTTAAATCGCGGTTTGGTTCTCTAAACCTTCTGGCAATTTTCCTTTGAAACGCCATCCTCAAAAATTAAATCATTTTTAGAAACTTTAGACATAAATATTGCCTTTAAAACTGATTACAATTTATCCAAACTCATTAAAAATAATAAATCTAAATCTTCAAAATTAAACAAATCAGGAGTTTATAAATTAAAATCTGGTAATGACAACTGTGATAAAATTTATATCGGTAGAACTTTTAGAAATTTTAAAACTAGAATTTCGGAACACAAACGTAGCTATGACAACAAAAAATTAGATTCTAGCTATTCAAATCATTTATTAGAAAACCAACACATTTTCGACCAAAATTTTGAAATTCTCCATGTATTTGGTAAATCCTTTAGTTTAAATTTATTAGAGGCTCTTGAGATTAACAAAAATAAATATTCAGGAAATCTTCTTAACGACCAAATAGATATCAATCACTCTCCTTTATTAAACCTTTCTACCTAGAAGAAAGCTTAGTAATGTTTGTAGTGAATGAATTTCCAGGTAATTTCTTTCAATACCTTTGTTAACATTAGTAACTAGAATTCTGTATTTAGGCACTGTATATATTAAAACATTTTTATATTATATCTTCATTTGTTTTGACAAAGCTACTGTGTTAGTGAAACGGGTCAACCAGTTTAAATTGAACATTAGTTCAAATAAATGAAGTTTTAAACAAATCATATTGTTTTATTTCATCGTATATAAGATGTCTTTATTAACCGACAATTTTCAATAGAATACAAAAATCTCAATAGAATAACATAACCAAAAAAAAAACTTAATTTTTATTCATGATATGGTATGATACTAAAGTACTACTTTTTTGTTAATTGAGCAAATGCTCAAACATTTTCCTTCTAAATGTGTTTATATTTAATGTTTTTATGTCCTTGTTTAAAGCATTATAAGTATTTGCCAAATGAAATCGAAAAGATCTATCAAACGTGACGATTCTGTGTTGAGGTATAGTTATAATGTCTTTCTGCCTAATATTGATGTTGTGAACGTCAGATCTATATCTAATTTTATTTGAAAGGTACAGCGGTACACCTGTGGATATAACTTTATTTAAGAGGCGTAGTGAATGTAATTTTCTTCTGTTAGACATAGACAAGCAACGATTACAGGTTAACGTATGACTGTTACAGTCATATTTTCTGATTCCAAATATAAATCATAGACACGAGTATTGAAGCTTTTGTAATCTATTTTTATCGACAACTGTTAAACAGGAGTTGTATACATAATCACATGAGACAGTTTTATAGCGTCGCAAAGATTTCTTTTTAGCTCAACACTCGGAGTATTCCTGTGTGGGTAGAGACTTTTTAGATTAGCGTAAGCTTTTTGCAAAATATAACTAACATGATCTGAAAATCTTAACTTTGAATCGATTATGACTCCCAAATGTTTGCTTTTAAGTGCACCAGTTAGCTTATCGTTACCTATTTTAATGGTAAGATCATTGTGAGTTAGATTTCCAAATAATAGGACGTTGGAGTTTGGCATATTTATTACTAAATCATGCTACTCTGTCTCCTGAATCAGGCAAGCCAGTTCTGTATTTATTAATTCCTCTGCTCTAATTCGTTTAAATGAAAAAAGTAATACACTTGCGTATCGTTGGCGTACATGTGACACAATAATCAGTTTCGAACTGTTGAAATGTTGCTAGTATACATAGAATAGAGTAATTGACCAAGAATTGTTCCTTGAGGGACTTCTCTATTGATGCATCCCTTAATAGAAACTTGCCCCTGGTATATTACTTGTTGCGATCGGTTATTAAAATAATTATGGAAGAGTTCTATAGCTGAATTACTTAAGCCTAGATAATAGAGTATAGCGAAGAGTATATGTTACAGACTCGGAAGGTTATGAAGTTCTTACTCATTTTTATATTATTTGAGAATTGTCCTCCGGTTTGAGACCTTCTAGAAACTTTGTCCAGTTATTATTCTTGTATTCTGTTATTAATTGATTGATTTTATTTTGCTGTGTTCTTAATAATTGGTGATGTTCTTGTTGTCTGGTACTTTGCCATAGTTTACGTATTTTGTTTTTTTCTAGTATTAATTGATGTGGTTGAAATATTTCTGGCTTTTATTATTATGTTTTGTAAGTTGATATCCATTACACCCGATCCATCAACTCATTAAAGAGAAACTTCATAACTTACAACATAAAAACATCTACTTTCTCTGGGTAGACCACTAAAATCCTCTGTGAATTTATTCACTACCCACTCATGATCAATTACTTCTTTCATTAATTCTAATTTCTGACATGTATTTAGACCTAAAATAAACGGTTTTAAAGATTACAACTAACTTTTCCGCATCACAATATTATATATATACTCCGGAGGCTGTATCGTGCTAACAAACTGAAATTTCTCAGAAAATTACAAAAATTTCGTACTGCAAGTACCATAGCACCCGTTATGCTAGCTCGGATGAGTTGAAAATCAAGAGGGTTCATCTGTGAGATGTCTTGAACAATATTCAATTATAAAATTGTTGACTTGTTGCACTACAGAGGCTGTATCGTGCTAACAAGGCATGTAACGAAAAGTAGCCGACGACAACGACGACGACATACACACAGGATTTTTTTTTCTAAAAACCGTTTTTTCGTGTTGTTCATGATGAAAAACGTAAAAATAACTCAAATATTTTTTTCAAAATTCCAACTTTTTGGGGTAAACCAATACTTTTCTCGCGTATTAGATACGTTGGGCGGAAAAGTATTAGTTGACAAGACATTTACACTAATATAAACTCTATTTCTTCTAATTTATCACCAATGACACATTACAGACATCACCTTATCAGAAAATGAAAAGTTTTACTGGTAACCTTAAAATTCTTAAACATTGACCTCTACATCAGTATCCAAGATTCAGTTGATTTCAAACCCATTTATTGATAAAATGGCTCGCCGTACATTGTTACTATCAACACTGTCTACCTGTTTAATTGACTCTATTACAAAACATGTTTCATCATTAGGATTTGCTAATGATATCGTTGGTCTGAATTTCAGTTAATATCTACTTTTCTGAGAGTCCTTGCAATTCACTATTTAGTATGGACTTTTTTCTTTTTTGTTACAGGCGGAGTAACCCTCGCCGATTCTCCGGGCAGTAGCAATGAGAACGATAGAGAAGAAGCTTGCTTCGATGAAATAAGATCGTTTTTCGGTAAAATCACCGAAGGAAGTACCGAATATCTTAACAATAATAGAAGCGCTGTTTCGCCGTCAAATAATAATATAGACGTCGAAAAAAACGATATGGATGAATCGACTTCCGAGACAGTCGAAGATTTCATATCGACGAAATTAAAAACTATAATGTGAAATGCAGGCAAGATTAGGATGAAATCCTCGATAATAACGACCAAACTGCAAAGGTAACGACTTAGTATCTCCTCTGTATAAAAGTTTACAAATTTATTATTATATATAATATATATAAATAGTTCCCATGTTTGTTAGAATTTGTATCAACACGAATAATGTAATGTAATGTATTGTAATAAGGTTAAAACCTGTTTTGTTTATATTAAAAGGGAATATTATTTATTATAGTACGTTTATATAACAAATATTTTTGCTATATTATACAAATCGTTAATATATTTACGAAAAACAAAAAAAATGCATATAATACGTTTTGGTTGATATTAGGGGTTCTGCTCTTGTATAAGATAAAAAAATGAGGCAATGGAAAGGATTCTAAGTACTAAGCAAAAAACAAAGTGAAATACTCGATGGCTAGAAGACAAGAATGGTGAAGATCTGTGGAAAACTCATCGAAATTCCTTCTTATACATAATTTATTGAAAAAAAGTTGAGATTTGAAGTAGAGGAAGATTCTTCATAAAAGTTTGAAACACCATTTTGAAGTTTTCGTAATTTTCCTTGCAGATTACAGAATTATTCAGAGGAAAAGTTTTAGTTAAAAGCTGTTGTTCCTCAATCTGTTGAAATTCGATAATATATTTTGGTCAGAGAAATGTAATCTGTCAACTTTAATAGCTAATTAACCAGCAACACATGGCTAGCAAACATTTGTAAATAAATCAGTAATTTATGTAATTCTTGACTTCTCTAAAAAATGTTGTACTTACAGCATATTAATTATATAAGCTGCAATTAGTGAACTAAGTGTGATACATTTTTAAAAAGAACTCGGAGCAGTTTACATTAATATAAAGAAACATCTTTTATAAATCATAACGCGAAAAAGGTCTAATTTTGTTTAAAAAAATATTTTTTTGAAAAATATTGTCTCTCATACAGAAAGAACTCAAAACAAATATATAAACCAAAGAAACCGGAAAAAATAGAATAATAATAATGTTTTGGAGCTATCTGTGTGAGATAATTTGAAGTAATGAGTTTTAAAAGTATTTGTTATATAAACAATGATTGTATCAAATGTAAATAGTGATTAATTGATGATAATATAGGACAAACAAGTTCCTACGATAAATTAAAATGAAAACACTTCGCACTCGAAATTTTATCCATATTAAGCACAAATTTGCAATAATTTCAAAAATATAAAAGCTTGGTGATGCAATATCGAACCGAAACTTTGTAACGAACTTACCGAAAACAATATTGGCAATACTAAATCATGAGATTCCTATCGTTTATATAAATATCACGAATAACTAGGATTTGCTCAATTTAAGACTTTTTCTTGCAGTAGACAGGTATAGTTTTTGATAACCCCTAAGAGAGGTAACCCGCTGTATCTCATAAACTATTGATCGTACAATAAAAAATGTGTACTACCAAGTCGTATAAGCAAAACTGCTGGAAATCATTACTCACCCGATAGAGGGCGTAATTCATAATAAAAACAAAAAAACCTCCATTTTTCAATAATGAATGCACAATATTGATACCTTCGGATCCTTATACGTAAGTTGTTTCCAGTACTGTTTCATCTATCTTGTGAAATAACTGGTAGAGGTGAGTGAAAAAGCTGACTCAATAGTTATAACATGTGTGCCTTTTCATGGATTTTGACATATCGTCGCCTCAGAACAACAGTAGGACATGTAGAAAAACTTCGTTTTGAGAAAAATGCAAGTAAATGTTCTACGAAACTTAGGTTTTTCAATAATTTTTCTATAGGTGAATAAATTTTAATAAAACTTTGGTTAGTCACATAGGTAGCCTTTTAAGCTTCATATGATTGCTTTAAAAAATAAAATAAAATAATAATAAACAATTACAAAAAAAAGTTACTTGTCTTAGTGCTGCATTCAAAGATTCTTAATTTTTCAAAGATATCTTTCTATTTCTGTTAGATGACCTAGTGTAACACTAAGCACATGTTTAAATTTTGTTATAATTTTCAACAATGCAAAAATAAGAATTATTTTTCTGTTAAGTTTTTATTGAAAAAAAATACAATATTAACTGGAATAAAAAAAGTAAAGTAACGAAGCTTTTGAGGAGAACTTGAGAAAAAAGTTGAGAAGAGTTAATGTAAGTGGTACTAGCAGAAGCTGACAATGATCTAAAAAATGATGATTTTTCTGTGGTATTAAATTATGTTTACCCAAACTAATTTTGTAATTGGTATTGGTGGTGCCCTGTCATAAACAGGGGTTAAAGTTAAATTTCCTCGCTGGGATCTTGTTGTTTTTCTAATGTTAATAATATCAAATTCTTCCTGTTTGTAAGAGGTCTTGAACAATTTTTATTGGAATTGACTGTCTCGACCCTTACTTCGTGGAATATGCTCATATTGTGGAATTAACTAAAAACACTAATTTTTATTGGGTTAATTTTTTTTACTTTAAATATTTATATCGTAAAATAAAACATTTTCATTGTTTCAATTTATATTAAAGTTGGTGCCCATTATTTTCAATCTTCAATGGACTCTTAGTTTCTCCGTATGGTTTACCTACTTTTTTAACGATTTTACCATGGTTATATTTCCGATGGAATATAAAGCGGGCCATATTTAAGAACTCTTGTTCTTTCTTTTACAATAACTGAATGCATTGAATCGCCTCCATTTATTGGTGATTTCTTCTATATCATAATCTTCCAAAGTGTACAAATACATAGCCATCAAAAATTTGTTTTCATTTTGAGCTGAACAATTAGCAATTTTTTTCCGAGAACCGAAATACACAAGTGGCCTCTTTTGGCCTCTCCTTCATGCCACATGTAGCAAAACCCATATTTATCTTTTATGTTAAAAATCGTGAATTTGAAAACGTTACGTTTACCTTTATAGAAAAATGTTGAAGCATTACTATCAAGCAGATGTGTAACAAACAGCCTGTAAATCATAAGAACATAATATGATACTATTATTTTCATCTTGTAATGCCACATTTTTATCTTTTGCCTTTTCAAGACGAGACTGAATTTTTTCCTCTTGGTGTTTATCAAAATATTCTTTTTTGGCTTCTTTTCGCAGATAGACCATAATTTTTTTTTGGTTCAAAAAATCCTAAATTGAACTTTGTATTAAAAATATTTGAGTAAATGTGTTGTTTAACGAAAGTTCTACCATTGCTTATAAATGCTTCCTTATACAGTCGGTACATAATGCTTAAGTTAAGCGATCCTTCCAAAAACTCTCGATCAGTGGAACTCCTACAATAAAGGGACTCTATTCTGGGAAAACTATTAATATATTTTATTACATCTCCAATCAAATTTTCATCAATTTTATTAGATCGGTTTAAATGTGTGCCACTTTATTCTTTTCCCAAAAATCCTGATTCATTTAATTTTTTAAAACAGTATCAATAGAACAGTCAGAAATGTTTGATGTATTTTTATAGAATCATTTGCAGACCCACACTTTTTGATTATTAACATTAAAACGGTATGCGCACGTAAATGTTTTCTTTTTGTACTGCTTTCCAGGTTCGGTTGGCCTTTTTTCAATGTGACCAGATAAAAACTGTCTCTCAAGAGACTTATCAGCAAGCTTGAAACAGGTGATAAATAAGTCTTCTCTACACATTTCTGGAACGTTCTCTGAGCATTTAAATAAACATTTTTCACCACAAGCTTCTGGTACTGACTTAGCTTTATGCAGCTTTCCTAGTCTAGAAACATATTCCTTTCCTTTCCTTTTTATGTTTCTTTTCCAGGAGTCCATATTTTTTATTCGTTTTCTTGTCTTTTGACGCTTATTGGTTTCTGGCGTTTCCTCCACGTTTTCACCATTATCATTTACAGCTTCTTTAATCTCTGTTTCATTACCGCCTGTTCCTTCATCCGCCGTTTCATTAACTTCCTGGTAACTATTGATTTCACCATCTGCTGTATCATTTACTTCCTCATTATTAGTCTCTTTATTGTTGGGTAAAAAATCTAGATCTAGTACGCTATTGTCAGCTGAAAATTCCCTTGAACTTTTGGTAAATCTCCTAGAGGTGCCAATATTTGGGTCATCACTGCTTTTACTTTGTTGAATTTTAAAAATGGGCACCGGCTTGAGTTCCGTCAGTGTATTGTATCGTAGTTCTGAAAAATTACCTGAACTTTTCGAAATAACTGTAGAGGTGCCAATATTTGGGTCATCACTACTTTTACTTTGTTGAATTTTAAAAACAGGCACCGGCTTGGGTTCTGTCAGTACATTGTTTCGCAGTTCATGTTCAAACTTTTGTTTTTCCAACAACTGTACAACCTTTTGATTTGAGGTAGACGTTTCAAGGTTAAAATCAGTAACTGAAACAGTATATTATTTTATCAAGAAATTATTAATTAAATATCGATGAAAACAAAATATTTTAACTTCCTACCTTGGCAACACCGCTCACTCAATTATTAAAATGATAACCTAAAATACGCGCGAAGCTACCAAACGTACTCGTAAACGTAAATATAAATTGATTATACTTACCGTTTTCCTTTTCCTGCTCAATCTGCATATTATTGTCATTTTTATTTGCTAAAAACACTAAATATTGACTTATAGTGGAGGCGTAACAGCCCTTTTGATTTAAAACTGTTGATTTATGCATTACTTTCTTCGAAAATACACCTTCACAACTAAATAGTTCTAAACAAACTGATTAAAAAATACACATTGAAAACTAATAACTACTTCAATTTTGTACTAATTTCTATGAAACAGTAGGACATGTGTATTTTGACTTAGTGTTGCATTTTTGTTTCTGATAAAACTGTCAAAAACAAGACATGCAAGGATATCTGTGTTGTCTTAGTGTTACACTATAAAAATTTGATTGAAGAAAATTATGTTACACAAAGATAAGTAAGATTATAAAGAAAATATTTGATTTTTAACATATCTTACTGTTTCAATTAAAAATATAGTATATTACGAATAATTTGACACTGATATCTCAATACCCATTTTTTTTATAACCTACTGTTGCTTCGAGGCGACAATATCTCGCACCATTTGAAAGATTATTTCACTCAATACCAAATACGCGCCTTCGATTGGTTTAAATATGAGGATTGATATCTGAAAACGCCATGTTTTCGATTTGTATTTCGGCACCTGATTGTATACATGCAATTTTCCTATCTGTGTGTTCGCGTTGTCGTTAGTTGTTTATTCGATATTAAAAATTTAGTGACTGACAGAAAATGTCAAATTAATAAAGAAACGTCAGAATTATTGTATCAAAAATGAATTCTAAAATCCGTTTTGGTCTGTTTGATCTGAAAGAGATTCAAAAGAAAGTAAAAGAACAAATGCCGCAAAATACCGTGCGATCTAAAAAGAACGTGTGGAAACAATTCATGGAATTTTGCAACGAAAGTCATCATAGCCCAATTTTAATTGTTTTTGTGAAATAATCTTGACAAATACAAATCGTGTAATTTATGATTATCGAAAATTTCTTCTCTTTTGTTGTTTTAGGAAACCACACTCGCGCTTACGCGCTCGTGCGGCTTCCAAACAACAATTTGTTTCTCAAAATCGAAGAAATTAGTATTTCGATAATCATCATTACACTTGTTGTATTACTATTGAGAATTCAATGCTCAATAAAATATTATTCGTTTTATTTCAGTTTTTTTGTAACAATCGCTAGGGGGCATTGTTGAACAATAGTTATTTTTTCAACTCATTTTGAGAATGTTCAAACGTCATGCTGTTTTTTAACCATTTACAGTTACTTTATTTTCTATGCGCATATACCAGAAAAAATGGGTATACTAGGGGATCTAGCATTGCAAATATTACATAATCTAGTAGGCGATAAGATTCTCAAAGGTGAAGTAATCTTATTCATTTACGCCCTCACATCAAAATATTTAGTAGACTTGTACGTTTTGCTTTCGCAGGGTGGGTGTGGTTATATATCAACACTAGAATGCCATAAAAGGAAAACACAATTTTTATTAGTTTTTTTTTTTGTTTTTTATATTCGCGAAGAAAATTCATAAAACAAATTAATAGCTTCATTCAGGTAAAATACAACGTTACATGTAGAATATGCCCATTTGGTTCGGAGGACTTCGGTCCTTACTTCTTGAGGTACATTTATCTTGGAGGGATTTATTTTTGGGATGGATTTTCGGCCTCGTTGTTCCCTAGTAGGAATGCCGATGAGGCCTCTAGCGATAGCTAATCGGAATTCCTTCAGAAATACTTTTTCACCTTCTGTAAGGTGAGAGTAGATTACAAAAGCGTTTATTATTGTGGTATCCGTCATGAGAAAAAAAATGCGATGCCACCACTTCCTGTACTGTTGACAAATGGCATAAAAATAGTCTTGAACATGTCAGCTTTGTCAACATAACCCATGTGCTCATTATAATATTTCTCTAATTGCGGACAGTTTATAGCTTTGGCAGATCCCTTCTTTTCTATTAACCGTTGACACTTGAGGGAGATCGTGAAAATTTGAATACAATTGCGGTCCTTCCATTTTACGGCTATATTGCTTGTTCGAGTAGATTTCCACTTTAAAGTTCCCAAATTCATATCTTTGTCAGTAGAAAAATCTTTCAGAAAATTAATCAACTTCGGCCTAGTAGTTCTATAGGTTTAATTTAATTTTGTTGCAAACACATCATCACATCTACAGAGCTAAAGTAGTTATCAAAATAGACAGTGGTTTTTTTCCAACCAATTTCGATGTCAACTTTTTATCAACTCAAGGTTTTTCTATGACATTGTTTCGTTAGCCTTGGTTGGTTTATCAGGCATGTATTGCTTTAGACAACTTCTACCATTGAACGGTAGGGTAAAGTGGGCAAATGGCGGTCACTTAAGAAAAAATTTTTTTCTAAGTAAAAAAATAAGTCGTAATTTCAAATAATTTTAAGATAGCAATCACTAGTGCACTTAAAAACTTTTTTGATCTGAAAATCTTCCAAAATGTTTTCTATACTTTTATGATACAAAAAAAAAAATGTGCATTTGACTGGCATTGTCATACAGATAAGGGAATTCCGGTCACTTATGCGGGCAATACCGGTCAAGCAGAAAAATGCTTTAAATATAATTAAGTAAACTTCAAATAAGCATTTTTTACCAAAATATTGTTTATTGAAATAAAAAGAAAATAAAATCAAAAATCATCTAACTATCTAAGTAAAAGGCTGACATTCATCACATGTGTATCCTACAGGTGTGTCCCATCCACTGCATTCAGAATGTGCCCATCTTCCGCATAGGGTACATCTGTACCACTGCTCATTATTCTTTCCATAATCATTACATATCAAACATGTATCTTCATCGACATCTTCATTATCATCATATTGAACATCAACATCAGAATCTGATGAGTTTTCATCAAATAATTTTCTTTTATGGGATTCTCTCTTATTTCTTAACTTATTCCTTTTTTCACTAAGATTCATTTTAGAAGGTTGTACCTTTAATTCCTTCTTTTCCTTTTGCTGTTTCTTGGCTCCCTTTTCTTCCAACTCTTGCTTCAATGGTGTAGCTGTAAGTATTTTCGCGTGCTCTTTTTGCCTGCCTTCTCTCTTCTTTTTCTCTGCTAGTTTAGAAACGGGAAGAATTTGTTGAAAAGAGAGTAATCCTGAAGAAGTTGGAGGAATTTCGTGTTGCTCTTTATTTGTAGAAGTCTTTGGTAGAGCATCATCGCTTGCTACAGCTTGGGGATCAATGCTGAAAGACATATCAGCTTCCTTGTCTTATATGGCAATGACGTCCTGATTCAATAACTCGGAAGGCAAAAAGTCTTGTTCAATAAAAACGTTGCAGTTAAGAGGATAGATACCAACGCTTCTGAAACCAGCTTCTCCTTTGCTAATTGTAGCCACAGTTGAATAAGCTTTATTGAATAATTAAAGACGTTACATCATAAGGAGTGATACTTTTCATCAACTGCGTCTTCATAAATAAATTGCACTGATTTCTATATCCGGCTTTCAGGGGCCCGTAGAAGACCACATCTAATGGCTGTATTTTATGTGAACTGTGTGGTGCAATTGATACCATAACAATATGATTTTCTTTGCAAAACTCGTACGACTGCAAAGAAATATGGCTGGAGTGGTTGTCTACAATTAATAAAACCGGCTCGTCTTTCGTGGGTTTAGCGTGATTTCTAAAATGCGTGAACCAGTCACAAAAACTATTTTCATCGATCGAGCCATTCAGTGAACATTTATAAAGAGCTTCCGCAGGTCCATCTTTTTCCAGGAGAGGGCTTAGTTTCTTTCTGGGGAAGATAAACATGGGCGGAATAAATCCCCCTGCAGCATTTATAGCACACATGACGGTAATATTTCGGCCTCTTTCGCCGCTAGTTACCACATCAACTCTTTTTTGTCCTTTGGTTGCGAGTATCTTTCCTGGATCCTGGACAGTTGTGATTCCCGTTTCATCTGCGTTATATATTTTGCTAGGGGAAAAGTTATATTTTGTCATCACTTCTTCCACCAGTTTATAAAATCTATCTATTTCATCCTTGTTGAAATCAGTCAGACGATTTAGACTGGTAGCCTCAGCTTTTCGCACAGATATGGTGGGATTGCGTCTGATGAAACTTCTCAGCTAGCCTTTGCGTTGCGTTAAAATTATGTATAATATGGTTTCTCTCAGCCAACTCAAAAACAAACCTTCTTAGTTCTTTTGTGGTAACACCGTAAAAAATGGACGCCAAGTGTTTAATTTGATTAGCAATTTCCGGTTCCTGTACAGTTGAAAACACAGGTTTTCTTCCCAAAATAGGTGCTGAGTCTATTTTATTTTTTACGCTTTCTTGTAGCGTTGAAAATGGAATGACGTATTTTTTTGAAGCTTGTCTTATACTCGTTCCATTTTGAATGTCTTCTATCGCTTGCTTCAAATTATCTCTGGTCCATTTTGCTTTACCAGTTAATCTTTTTCGATTTCGAGACATCTGTAAAGACAATTGAAAATGGAATAACCATTCACATTAACAGTGGGTAATGCTGGTCACTTGACTGGTATTACCCACCTGTGTTGACCGGCATTACCCGCCTGTAACAATTTTTCTTATGGGTCATTTTTTTATGAGAAAAAATATTTTTTATTCTATCTTTTCATAGGACACTAAAGAAAAAAGTCAACCTTCATGTATCAACTAAGTTTTTATGAAAAGAGAGAAGGATTTTATCTCCAAACCTTATTTCACTTACCTTAAATCTTACATCAGAATTGCCGAAAACACGTGGTGATCTGCACTAACCAAAGTTTTAACACAAACTGAATATCAATCGGCTGTCGAAAATCGTAGGTCAGCTGGCATATTTGAGGCCACATTGCATTGTTGCCAAACCTAGTAATAATCATTTTTAAGGTCTGACCGGCACGGTCCATCTGACCGGTATTTGCCCACCTTACCCTATCATTGATTCATCTACCGCTTGAAATTCAGAAGGCGCTAGGCAATTTTCATACGTTTCTGGTGTTTGAAGAAGCGATCAAGCTTTGTACAACTTGTCAATCTACGGAGAATCACGTCGTGGCATATAGCGTCATTCTCATAGACATGTAAGTTGGAAAGAAACCATCCTAATACCGACGTAGTTGAGGATATACATATATTGAGCCCTTATTTCTAATGATGAAGACCAATAGTCTCAATAATATAGTAGTTTCTTTATTACCATCAAGAGCTAAATTCCGAGAAAAGTCCCTATTTCCTCACTATTAGTATAATTACAAGGACTGCACTACCCATATTTTGTGTCTAGTATAAGTTTGCTCCAAATACAAGTTTATCAATAAAATCTGTTGGCGATAGTTACAAAATTATATACTACACATCTCTTATTTTTGGACAAAAGAATTCATCAAAATCATCATTTTATAAAATCTGAGGATACTTCTTCACACACTATAAAATCGCACAGTAAGTGGTGTATCATCATTGCCGTCAGTTTTTGGGGACGCTGATGTATCATGATGTGGTTGCGCCAATTGTTCGAATTTGGGAATCTTTTTGGAAACGCCGCATTTTTGTTGAAATGTAACCTAATCAAACATTAAATAGTAGTAGTAATGAAAATATCGAGCGGATATATTGCTAATCGGAATAGAAGTTTCGAAGTGCTGACACCGTGTGACAAGTAATACAATATTATTTGTGAAATTTACCCTACCGCCTCATTCCATTTTATTTTCTATCCTTTCCTAATTAACCTTGAGTAAGAAAAATAAAATAATATATAAACTTAGTCGTCTTAAGTGGATAAGTTCCTTTTCAAAGTTTGTTTTTGTCTTTTATTATATTTCTAAATTGATTTTTGGAAAGATTGTGTTTGTAGTAAAATATTGCGTTTATTGAGTTACGAAGGAACATGATGTCTGCTACTGAAGGTGGAACATCTTCAATATCACTATTGTCATTAAGTTAACCAAAATTGTTATTATGCTCTTCAGAATCATCAATTGTTGAAACTAAGTGGTTATTTGCATTCAAGTCGTTAATTAACTGGATATCGTCTCATTATATTCCTTCCTCGTCGTCTTTGGATTCAAAACAGGAGGTAATTTCTGCTATTATTTCATGTAATTTTAATAGACTAATATGTTTTTCTTCGTAAAATGGCATTTTCTGTACAGTCCTTCATTTTAATATTTTTTGTTTACAAAAATACACAGATAGAGTTTCTACAATACACAAACATATTAATAATTGCTATGACTATGCTGTAATAACAACAAAAGATAGTTATTGAAATTATGTATTGAAGCCATCAATGATACATTTTGTTATGATACTGCGATTAGCTTACCTCGATTTTTCAGATTCTATCGCAAAAATTCAGGATCGTAAAACTTTACGTCAAAACGTACATGCATAAGTGAGATAGCTGGAAAAAATATTGCATACAGGAAACTGCAATTGATCATTAGCATAAGTTTCATTGAAAGTCGCTATAGAGCGATTTGTATGTCCATTTAAACGTGGCATTCAGTCAGAACTGCTAAGCTGGGTGGGTTAAAATTAATAATTTGTGTGTATTTACCCAAGGTAACCAGCACGCTACAAAGTGTTAATACCGTGGGCATATCAGAAGAACAATAAGCCTTCAGGCCGAATATATCATACTGCGACAACTAATAGAGAAGTCCATACAGTGCAACAAGCTCATTGTTCTGAGATTCTTGAATTTTAAAGAATTCGACAGAGTTCGACTGAAGGAATGAAATCAACAGCTAACAAGCTAAACATAGTGTTATCCCATAATAAAACCCAATCGATGGTTAAATCCAAGAACCCCATCAGATGTAAACTAATGGTTAACGAACACACCATAGACCCAGTTATGAATTTCAACTACCTCATATGACGAATATACCGGAGACAAAATTAGGATACAAGCCAACAATGCAGCTAGAATATCCGGTTGCTTGAGAGATATAATAAAGAGAAACACATACATGAGTATAGAAATGGAAATCCAAATATAATATAAAGAATGTGTGAGGCCAGTACTAACATACGCAGCCAAAACAAGAGCAGCAACATCACTTACAAAAAGACTAATGAAAACAACAGATATGAAAGTGCTGAGAAATATAAGGGAATTTCACTCAGAAGTAGAATAAAGAATGAGGACACACTAAGAGAAACCGGAGTCCAGGATGTGGTAAGAGAGACGCGAACTCGACGTCGCAATAGGAGGTATAATGTCGACAGAATCGACACATGAAGAATCGCGAAATGGGCAAAAACACAAAAACCCGATAAGAAAAGACCACCAGGATGACTTCCGGATACATGGCACGGCAGCTAGACGTCTAAATCACAGGAGATGTGATGACAGAGTAAACAGGACCATATTCTATAACAAAAGGCAGAAGAAGACATTTTGTTATACTATCACAGTGCATATATTATAGAAAAGTGATATTTTTGCTTTATTATTATGAGCTATGCCCTCTAGTGGTAGAGTAGTATACTTGAGAGTAATGTCCAACAGTTTATCTTAAAAGACGTTGTTTTGTACAACTTTTTCCCACTAAGTAGTACGTTGAATAGTTTCCCAGATACACCGGGTTACCTCTACCAATCACACATCCGGTATATCTAACGCCTGTAAAGGCATAAGTTTGAACCTTGTACTGTTAAGAGATACGATTTTTGTGAAGTAGAAAACTCAATTAGTAATATGAAGGAAGTATTCTAATAGTGGTAAAATAATCACAGGGAGCAAAATTTGGTAAATGCGGTGGTGGGGCATGATTCCAGTGTAATTGATGAAACAATTCTTTTGATCAAATATTGATGATATAATAACTCTTTTGATGAGTGCTTGGGTCATAATTTTATAATTTCGTCACCAATTTTATGCCTTGAGCATCTGCAAAAATATTTTGATGGAAATTTCACAATTTCGTCACAAATTTTATTCATGCTTTAAGTATCTGTGAACATATTTTGGTCAAAATTTTACAATTTCGTCACAAAATTCATGCTTCAAGTGTCTGTAAAAATATTTTGGTCAACATTTTACAATTTCGTCACATATTTCATGCCTTAAGTATCTGTAAAAATGTTTTGGTCAAAATTTTATAATTTCGTCACAAATTTCATTCATGCCTTAAGTATCTGTAAAAATATTTTGATAAAAATTTTACAATTTCGTCATAAAATTCATGCTTTAAGTATCTGTAAAAATGTTTTGGTCAACATTTTACAATTTCGTCACAAATGTCATGCCTTAAGTATCTGTAAAAATGTGTTGGTCAAAATTTTACAATTTCGTCATAAAATTCATGCTTCAAGTATCTGTAAAAATGTTTTGGTCAACATTTTACAATTTCGTCACAAATGTCATGCCTTAAGTATCTGTAAAAATGTGTTGGTCAAAATTATATAATTTCGTCACAAATTTCATTCATGCCTTAAGTATCTGTGAAAATATTTTGGTCAAAATTTTACAATTTCGTCACAAAATTCATGCTTAAGTGTCTGTAAAAATGTTTTGGTCAACATTTTACAATTTCGTCACATATTTCATGCCTTAAGTATCTGTAAAAAAGTTTTGGTCAAAATTTTATAATTTTGTCACAAATTTCATGCCTTAAGTTCTTCAAAAATATTTTGTTGGAAATTTTACAATTTCGTCACAAATTTCATTCATGCCTTAAGTATCTGTAAAAATGTTTTGGTCAAAATTTTATAATTTCGTCACAAATTTCATGCCTTAAGTTCTGCAAAAATATTTTGTAGGAAATTTCACAATTTCGTCACAAATTTCATTCATGCCTTAAGTATCTGTGAACATATTTTGGTCAAAATTTTACAATTTCGTCACAAAATTCATGCTTCAAGTATCTGTAAAAATGTTTTGGTCAACATTCCACAATTTCTTCACAGATTTCATGCCTTAAGTATCTGTGAAAATATTTTGCTGGAAATTTCACAATTTCGTCACAAATTTTATTGATGCTTCAAGTATCTGTAAAAATATTTTGGTCAAAATTTTATAATTTCGTCACAAATTTCATGCCTCAAGTTCTGCAAAAATATTTTGTTGGAAATTTCACAATTTCGTCACAAATTTTATTCATGCCTTAAGTATCTGTGAACATATTTTGGTCAAAATTTTACAATTTCGTCACAAAATTCATGCTTCAAGTGTCTGTAAAAATGTTTTGGTCAACATTTTATTTCGTCACATATTTCATGCCTTAAGTATCTGTAAAAATGTTTTGGTCAAAATTTTATAATTTCGTCACAAATTTCATGCCTTAAGTTCTGCAAAAATATTTTGTTGAAATTTTCACAATTTCGTCACAAATTTAATTCATGCCTTAAGTATCTGTAAAAATATTTTGGTCAAAATTTTACAATTTCGTCACAAAATTCATGCTTTAAGTATCTGTAAAAATATTTTGGTCAACATTTCACAATTTCGTCACAGATTTCATGCCTTAAGTATCTGTGTAAATATTTTGCTGGAAATTTCACAATTGCGTCACAAATTTCATTAAGTAATGCTTTAAGTATCTGTAAAATTATTTTGGTCAAAATTTTACAATTTCGTCACAAAATTCATGCTTTAAATATCTGTAAAAATGTTTTAGTGAAAATTTTAAAATTTCGTCACAAATTTCATGCCTTCAGTATCTGTAAAAATGTTTTGGTCAGAATTTTATAATTTCGTCACAAATTTGAAGCTCAAAGCATCTGTAAAAATTGTTTGTAGTACTTTTATAATTTTTTTCTCGAACTGGATACAACAGAAGCCACAGTCTTCAATTTAACCACCACACACATTCGATCACACCATTCTCTTCAAGAATGCATCCCTCAAATAACGAGCATTCCGGGTAGGTGGTCAGTTTTCTTCAACTTATAATTTTTTTCCTAAATTTGAGTACAGATTGAAACTTGCAATTTTATAATTTCCGTGAACTCGCAAAGAAATACCAACAGCTATTTTTTCAATATTCCTGTTACATTGTAAGAGGGTGGAATTCGCATCCCTTACCTTATTTAATATCGAATCAATTTTTCGGGATTTAGTTTTGTAAAATAAAAATATTACTAAAAATTATTGTTTATTTCATAACATTCTATAATGAAGTTTTAATCCTAGAACCGATAGATTCGGTGAAAAAAATACATTATCCTGTGTGAATATTTTAAATGAATTTTGATACAATTCCAAAAACGTCTGGAGTCTAACTCCTAATCGCCATTTTGTTTCTAAAAATTTCGCGACAAACTGTTTATACTGAAAGCAAACGTTACCAGAAGATTTCCGATAATAGTTATGGCTTTTAATACTATTATTTTTCGAGACGCATTTTGTTCCATTAGTTATATAATAATGTATGGTGATTCGCAACTATCTCATCTTACCATATATATGAAGTTTTTTCTTCTTTTTAAATTGGTAAACAAACTGTATATGTTGTAAAGTTTGTATGAAATAGTCGGGGATCAACTCTGTATTTGAAATTAGTGAGAATTGTGGTTCATTTCGAATAATTTAAAAATGTGATGTTTTCACTATTAAAATAAATGGTTGAAATTTAACTAAATTGGGTCTTTCTAACGAAAAATTAAAGTACTTAGTACAAAAACAAAAACATAGACGTCAAAAATTAGAATTCTAGTGATGTAGATTATTTTTAAGGATCCAAAGAATTTTTTATTTAGAAAATGTTTGTATAAAAATTGTATTGTTTTTACATATGATATATCTGTATGCATATAAATACACGTTTCTTTTAATTGTTTCTCTATTTTTTCTTCTTGTTTCCCAATTCTCACCTTCGCGAACAAAAACAGAACGTAATAATAAACAGGAGAGTAGTCAGGTCAATATTGTTCAAGCAAAAGTTTATTCTCGCTTGAGATGATACGACTTTATCCCTTGACAGGCCTCCTACGATTATATACGTCAATTTTCAGAGCACTGAAACGTCATTCATTTTTCACAGAAAGCTTTGTGAAACCAGTAGATACATACTAAAGAAGTAGTTTTCATTAATGAATCTTTAACATTTTTTGAATAACAACAAAGAGATTCATGAGTAATTAACGCAAAAAGAAAAAGGGCTACTGAAACAGAGTGGTATAACCGCAGACATGCATGTTTCTGGCTCATTTGCCGCCCTCAGTACGGTATAACCAAATAAGGGTGTGAAACTTGGGAGCAAAGATGTTTATTATCGAAACATGGGAAAACACAAAAGAACGGATTTCAACAGGGAAACCAAACGTACATTTGTGCCTTCAATTGGAAGATCCCGAGTTTTATGGATAACCACCAAGATCGACACGGAGGCGCATATACCCCTGCCTAAACTTTCAGACCCATAGTAAACAACAAAGAAGATGTATGAATATCGCGTGATATGTAAACAACAACAAAGAGATTCATGGTTATTCACGCAAAAAGAAAAAGGACTACTGAAACAGAGTGGAAGGTTCAGGCAGAGGGCTATATGCGCCTCCGTGTCGATCTTGGTTGTTGTTCCGATAACTCGGAATCTTCCAATTGAAGGCACAGATGTGCGTTTGGTTTCCCTGTGTAAATCCGTTGTTTTGTGTTTTCCCATGTTTCGAACCACATCTTTTCTCCCAAGTTTCACACCTTATTTGGTTATACTGAACTGAGGACGGCAAATGAGCCAGAAACATGCATGTCTGCGGTTACCACTCTGTTTCAGTAGCCTTTTTTCTTTTTGCGTGAATTACCCATGATTCTCTTTGTTGTTGTTCACATATCACGCGATATTCATACATCTTCTTTATATAAATATATTGTATTGGTTTCTATATTTATTTATTATTTGAAACTGAAAAATCATCAAACATGTATACCAACTCTATAAAAGGGTAGGATTCAATTGCGCCAATCAAATTTACTCTAATTATTAGTTTGTGAAATTAAAATGAACAAACTTATGATTTCAGGAAATTTTTTAAACATAGAAATTTATAAACAGAAAATGTGTACAGATATACTACAAAAAAATAAACTACTATTACTATGGAACAATTGAAATGTTTTTTTGAATAAAGGCCTATTTTGATTTAGAGATCTCTAATATAATATTTTAAAACGGTACCTTTTATTTACTAAGTTTGTATCCACTTCAAAATAATCTTCACTATCAATTTCTTTCTGTTGTACTGTCCAAAATATTATTGAAAAGCTCTTCTTAAATTTCACACGCAATGCCTTGATTTCTACCCCCAGATATCTATCCTTTAACTGGATTAACAATTATCTTCTCTCTTCTTCTGATGATTATAAAATTGGTTTAAATTTCCATGTTTATCAAATATAAACGTGTTTTATCGTCCTTGTAGAAATAAATTACAATATCCCTTGCCTCTTTTTTTGACGTTTTTTAATCAGAATGACTTTTCTCTCCTGTATATTGCAATTATCGTCAAATTATTATTATTATTACAAAACTGGTTTAAATTTCTTTCTACTATACTTTGAATATCAACTTTTTGTATCGTTCTTATTGACGAGATCAATTATAATACGAATTCCAACTTTGACATTTTAAATCCAACTGATTTTTTGATTTCCATCATAACCTATCTCGTTGCGGGGTGCTATCCAAACTTTTCTATATCGTATGAATTGTATAAATATTGTGTGATTAACGACTATTCGCTGTTTATATCACAATAAACCATGAATTTTTAAGCCGTATATGAAACATGAAAATGACATTTTGGTATTAGAAATTAGCATATATAGAGATGAAGATTTTTATACATATAAATATTAACATAACTTATTTACTATTTATTAAAATTCCTGAAATCCCTTGCATAAAATAACCTAATTACTAACTATATGAAAATTTGACGCGTTTCTTTAGAATTATTTTGAATTTCATTCTAATTTCAACGGATGCTTTTGAAATTACATCATGTACTGAATTATTAATTTTAATTTCCGTTGTATTTGAATCAGATTTCAATATTTTCGATTCTGATGGTTCAAAGAGTATATCGTCTGTTTCAATATCTTTGGTCAGATTTTCTTCAGTATTATAGTGAGGATTTTGTTCACTGTTTTTACTATCAGCATCTATAATTAATTTAGACATGTTTTTTTTTAAAACAATTTATGAATATTCGTTAAAATGATGGCTAATATAGTACAAGATGGAAAAATCCATATGACTTATTTCAGTAATACTATTAATCCTTATTAAATTGAATACAACCAAATGAAACTGCTTCAATATATATATATATATATATATATATATATATATATATATATATATAACTGCAAACAATCTAGTAGGTATGCGGTCAATATAGGGCTGATCAAAAGAAAACTATTTTTTGACTAGTTGAGCTTTCGGAAAATGTTTATTTCCTTCATCAGAACATCTACAATGGAACAAAAATTTTTTCAAATTAATAAAGCTGAACATATATTTGAAAAAAAAACACAGTTGACTCACCAAAATAAGTTTTGAAAACTGTCCATCAAGAACATCACCGGAGCATGAAATTAATTAACAAAAATCAAGACAAAAACAAATTTCTGACAGTCTAAACGTTTAAAATGGTCATATCTACAATATCTTGTAGAACTGTAAAAAGTTTGAACTAACACAACAAGTAAAATAAAATACAGTCAGAATGAATATTAAAAACTATATACCAAGGGAGAAAGGTATCCATTCCAAAGTAAAGTAATTATTAGTTTTTGTCACAAAACAAAAAGAAGACTAATTCTTCTAATGATATTATTAGCAGATTAGATATCGAATATATTTATACAGTAATGGTGTGAATCGGTGTTGTAAAATAATATACAGGGTGATATATAAATGTTGAAGTCAAGAAATGAAATAACTTAGTTATTCTACAAAGTTAATAGATAGGTGTAGATTTTACTGAGTCCATCTAGATCAGACTTTTTATTTAGACAGTTATTCAAATTTCTGTGTATGTGGCACATCTCAAGAAAAAGTCTTTTATTGTAATTTTTTTCTCTTGCAAGTATTTTAGAATTATCAAAACTCATAGTATGCTTACCAACAATAACGTGTTCCGCCAAAGAACAAGACAACATTTCCCTATCCCTACTAGATTGTTTGCAGTTTTGTGTTCAACGGTCACTACCCTTCAGCTTTCGTATATATATATATATATATATATATATATATATATATGTATATGTATATATATATATATATATATATATATATATATATATATATATATACATATTTATAACAGAAAAGACCTTAAGATGAAACATAAAACTGATCAATCGTATACTCTATGGAGGCTGTATCGTGCTAACAAACTGAAAATTATCCAAAAATGACAAAAATATGGTACCTCAAGTACCATAGCACCCGTTGTACTGGCTTTAGTGAGCTGAATATCAATAGGATTCATCTTTGAGACGCTCTAAATAATATCCAATCATAAAATTGGTCACTTGTATATACTCAGGAGGCTGTATCGTGCTAACAAACTGAACCTTTTCCAAAAATGACAAAAATATCGTACTTGTACTGTAGCACCTGTTGTATTGGCTCTGGTGAGCTGAATATCCATAGGGTTCATTAGTGAGATACCCTGAATAATATCCTGACATAAAATGGACGATTTGTTGAATTCCGCTAACAAACTGAAATTTCTTAATGAATGTCGTACTTCAAGTACCATAGCAACCGTTGTACTGGCTCTGGTGCGCTGAAAATCAATAGGGTTCATTTTTGTAATCTCCTTAACAATATTCAATCATAAAATTGGTAACTTATTGCACTCCGGAGGCTGTATCGTGCTAACAAGACATTTAATTAAAAGTGGCCGATGACAACGACGACGACGACAAACCGACAGGATTTTTTTCTAAAAACCGTTTTTTCGTGTTGTTGTTGATGGAAAACGTAGAAATAACTAAAAAAAAATTTCAAAATTCCAGCTTTTTTTGGGGTAAACCAATACTTTTCTCGCATATAGATAGGTTGGGCGGAAAAGTAATAATGCAGACAAAGAAGTAAGATTCAGTATAATTGCAATGACTAAATTAAGAAACAGAAAAAAATTCAAGACTTGGTTCGGGCACGTAAAACGGATGAACTCTGACAGATGGCCCAGGAAGGTTCTGGAATGGATACCACCGTAAAAAAGAAAGAAGTGTCGGCCAAGAATGCTAGCGAGATGACATTGATCAAGCGATGACCACGAGGAACTTAGAGGAAGACGAGGTTTTTGATAGGAAAAAATGGAAATTGGGGACGGAGAAACGGGAGCAGCTGTAAAAAAAATCCGTTATATATATATATATATATATATATATATATATATATATATATATATATATATATATATATATATATATATATATATGTATATTGTTACGAAACAGCACCCTGGTATAGTCCCTAAAACCGACTCCGTCTAAACCAGGTATAAAAGTTAAAATTATGGCGGATACGCAGTTATAAAAACTGTTTACGAGTTTACGACTATCTTATGTAAACATTGTTTTTGTGACCAGAGTTATCTAGGAAAGGCCAGAAAAACTATTTGTGACTGTGTAAGCCGCAGCCCAGAATTTACTAGTAAAAACGGCTTTAATATATAAGGGACTGATCAGGAAGAGTTTAGTTTAGTTGATAATTAGACATCGTGTGATGAACAAATAAATAAGTGAATATAAATTAGTTAACTGTTTATATAAATTAGTTTAAGTGAATATACTGTACATATAAATTAAGTGTTAGTGATTAATTTAGTGTTTAAATAAATTAGTAAGTAACCATACCGTGTATTTAAAGTTTATCTCACCCGTTTATTGTTTAAATAAATTAGAAAAACATTACATTGGTGTCAGAAGTGAGATAATATAAATAAATTGCTACGTAAAAATGGCCAAGAGATTAAGGGATCTGAAAGTCACGGAATTAAGAGCAGAATTGGAAGATCGTGAGTTGGAAACGTCCGGTAAGAAAAGTGAATTAGTAGAAAGACTTAAAGTAGCACTGGAAAACGACGGCTTTGATCCAGAAACAGTTTTATTCAATGACGAAGCTTCCACCTTAATCTCGTCAATTTCTGCTAATATTTCTGCTAACATGGACGAGAAGATTTCTGCCATGGAAGAGAACATGGACGAGAAGATTTCTACTATGAAGAATGATATTTCGACTAACATGGACGGGAAGATTTCTGCCATGGACGAGAAGATTTCTGCTATGGAAGAGAAGATTTCAACGAATGTGAAAAGCGATATTTCGGCTATAAAGAACGATATTTCTACTTTGAAGAACGATATATCTGCCGATATCTTATTAATGAAAAACGACATTGCCGCCGACGTTGAAAATGAAATTTCGTCTCTAAAATCTGAAATCGAGAATAAGATTACAACGATAGACGAGAAAATCAAGGAGTTAGAGGAAAAGATTGCCGATTCAAGAACGCGAGGCACGCCAGAGGAAGAAAACAAGACCGAGCAAACGGAACCTTGCAAGCCAGAAACACTACCTAAGTTTGAAGACATTGGCAGTTTTACCCGAGTCAAGGCCCCAACGTTCGATGGAAAAATGTCGTGGAGCAATTATGTGAAACAATTTGAAGCAGCAGCTAGAGTGAATAATTGGTCCGATAGAGAGAAGGCAGTGAACTTAACCATCGCGCTTCGCGGAGATGCCTTAGATGTACTTCAGACGATACCTCCGGAAGAAACGGACGATTTCGAGCAGCTGAAGAGGAGGTTGGACATGCGATATGGTCACGAACATCTAGAACATTTGCACCAATCTCAGCTGAACAACCGAAGGCAGAAACGTGATGAATCCCTTCAAGAATGTGAAGTGGACATTGCCCGACTAGTTCGGTTTGCTTATCCGTCAGCACCAGGCCTTTATTGACGCTTATGTGACCACGATATGGAGAAGACGCTTCGATTAGCCCATCCTAAAACATTGGCCGATGCATTGACTGCTGCTCTTGAATATGAAGCAGCCCCGATGGCTTCGGGATACAACAAAGATAGGACCATACAGGAAAAAGGTGACGATGACAGACTTGACCAGATCGTCAACTTGTTGAAAGGTATGGTAGACAAGAAGCCGAAGAAAATCAGGTGCTGTAATTGTGGCGAGCTAGAGCATGCACGCAGTTCGTGTAAGCGTCCTACGACTCCTGTAAACCAAGAACCTCTTAAATGCAAAGCAGCCAAGACAAGCTCGCGGTTAAACAAAGGTAGAACCATGCAGGAAGAAGATGACGATGACAAACTTGATCAGATCGTCAACTTGTTGAAAGGTATGGCAGACAAGAGGCCGAAGAAGATCAAATGCCGGAAGTGTGGCGAGCTACAGCACGTACGCAGTCCGTCTAAGCGCCCCAAGACTCCTGTAACCCAAGAACGCCAGTCACAGGGGAAATCAGACGGGGGTGAACATCCAGCTGAATCACCGAAAAGCCAACTCTTTGCCTAAACGGTCATGCCCTGAAGGCTATTCACAATGCAACAAGTCGAAATCTAAGGAAGTTGCAGTGTTGCGAAAATCCTGTTTGGACGTGAAATGAGGCTTCCTTGTGATCTGAAATTTGGCTGTCGGCCTGGAGAAGATCTAGCAGGCGAAGACTACGTGATCCAATTGAGAAGAAGGCTGGATGATATTCATGAATTAGTTCGAACCAATCTTCAAGTTGCCAGCGGCAGAATGAAAAGTCGGTACGACACGCAGGCCACAGAAGGCGGTTTTCAAGAAGGGGACAAAGTATGGTTACACAACCCGACGAGGAGAAAAGTATTTTCTCCAAAATTACAAAAATCCTGGAAAGGTCCATACTTAATCAAGAAAAGGATCAATGATGTTATATATCGCATAAGCAAGATCCCCAACGGAAAACCAAAAGTAGCTCACCAAAACCGACTAGTTCCATTCGAACGAGACCATGACCTAGAGGAAGGAGTAAACCTTATTCAAGATGTGTCTGACCCTACCGTCGATGAATTTATGGGCGCGTATGGAGGTACCGGGAAAGCTAGATATGGAGTCACTTCGGAACAACAACAAGATTTGTTCACTCTCCCGGAAGATTATTCACTGGCATACAACATCCCCGCCCGTATCAAGAACGCACGAGGGTTGGCAACCGTCTTTCGAAAGAAGTTCGGGCAATTAGAAAAACTTGAAGACCAGATTCCAGCCCCTGGCAAGACACTGAAACTGAAACATAATTCGCGGTACGTCTTCTACGTGGTAACTAAAAATGAATTCCAATATCGATCTACCTACCGCGATGTGTGGGAAGCACTTGGAAACTTCCAAGACCATGTGTTGGAATCCAACGTGAAGAAACTGGCTATGCCTAAGATAGCGAGTAACCAGTTGGATTGGCGAATCATCAGGAACGTGGTAGAGATTATCTTCCAAGATACCGGTGTCCAGATATTAATTTGCAGCTACAACGCCCGTTATCAGTATCCGATGAAGACGGTGCCCTGCTATTTACATAAGATTGGAAGGTGTAGAAATGGGGCCAGTTGTCGATTTAAACATCCAGTCTCGGCTAAACAAAAGTTCCAGGAGGAACTTCCATTTAGTGAGGGGGTAATGTTACGAAACAGCACCCTGGTATAGTCCGTAAAACCGACTCTGTCTAAGCCAGGTATAAAAGTTAAAATTATGGCGGATACGCAGTTATAAAAAACTGTTCAGGAGTTCACGACTATCTTATGTAAACATTGTTTTTGTGACCAGAGTTATCTAGAAAAGGCCAGAAAAATTATTTGTGACTGTGTAAGCCGCAGCCCAGAATCCACTAGTAAAAACGGCTTTAATATATAAGGGACTGATCAGGAAGAATTTAGTTTAGTTGATAATTAGACATCGTGAGATAAACAAATAAGTAAGTGAATATAAATTAGTGAACTGTTTATATAAATTGGTTTAAGTGAATATACTGTATATATTAATTAAGTGTTAGTGATTAATTTAGTGTTTAAATAACTTAGTAAGTAACCATATCGTATGTTTAAAGCTTATCTCACCCGTTTATTGGTTAAATAAATTAGAAAAACATTACAATATATATATATATATATATATATATATATATATATATATATATATATATATATATATATATATATAAATTCAAACATCAGGAAGAAGCTGACAGGGAATTCGAAAAACTTATTAATGAGAACAACGAATGGACGCTTGAAAAACGGTGGGCAGTATTTAAACAAATAATACTGGAAAAAACGGAGAATATATGTGGAAGAATTAATTTTAATATACATTTACAAAGGACTAAGTGGTGGAACAAAGAAATACAAACATTAGTAAAAGAAAACAAAACTACATGGAAAACATACCTCCTTTGTATATTTCGACTTGATAAAAACTGTACAATTTAAATAGGGGGCCCCACCTATTCTACGCACCAGGGCCTCTGACTATCTAGCTACGGCACAGATTACTGGAGCAATAGTATGTATTGTTGGGGCAGTAATGGGCATTCTTCGGTCAGTACTGGGCATTACTGGGTCAGTAGTGCGCATTATTGGGTCAGTAGTAGGCAATGGTGTACAAAATGGTGGGCTAAACCTTATGTTGAATTATCTAAAATAATTATTGGTCAATGATAAAATGGGTAGAGAGGTAATTATAGTGTTTTTATTTTTCCAATACAAAGATATATGCACAGTTCAACATTATCTCAGTAAAAAATATTTCACTGTTTTCTGTCTCAAGTAAGCAGCTTTTCTCTAAAGTGGAACAAGTTTTGATGTACTTGGTCCAAATTTATTATTTAGCATAGTTTAGCAAAGTTACATAAGTTGCCAAATATTATTAACATTGTTGTGTAATAATAACAATTTGTTCCACATACATAAAATTATAGGCATACGCCACTGATGACAATGTATTAAAAAAAGCAAATATATTCAGCGAAGTGATGCTTTGTTTCAATAACTCGACAATAATATGTATAATAACAGTTTTAGGCGAAACAATTGAAGTG
Source organism: Galeruca laticollis (assembly GCA_963921935.1). NCBI lineage: Eukaryota > Metazoa > Arthropoda > Insecta > Coleoptera > Chrysomelidae > Galeruca > Galeruca laticollis. The sequence continues at coordinate 103,618,360 of OY998177.1, forward strand.
GTTAATATAATTTATTAGATTGTAATACTAGTAATTGTTATCATCTTTCATTCTAAAAGAAATGTAACTACTCCAACCTTACCTGCTAAATTTTGTATCGTTATTGAACCTAATTTTAAACTTCTTCTGCTGTTGGGCTAAATACACCCTTCATGAAAAAGTTGCAAATGAATGAATTATTATTATTTGTGCGCCTCTACCATTTGGGTTTAATACTGATTGTAAAATTCGTTTTTATAGAAGAAATTGATAAACATATTTGAAAAGCTTCGTTACATTTCACATTTGACATTTGTATTGTAACGTCAACTGACGCTGTTGTGAGGACGAAACAATTCGATGATTTTAGGAATGGTGCTCGATAATATCACTTTTACGAACTATTCGCAAATAGAGCATCCACAGGCCTGCGTATACATGTCGTTGGGAACTATGTCAAGAATATCGCCTCCGTTCGAGATTCAGGGCGGATGAAACTCAATCATCGACCACCACACCTGCAAGAAATAAATCACCGGTGGCGACAATGATTTTCTTACCGAAATATCGAAACCACACTTGCCAAACGTTTAACTTTAGAAATATTTTTATAAAAGTTACAACTTTTATTTTTTAGCACTGAATATCTTTTTAATAAATACATGGAAAATTATAATTGATGCAGCAAATTGAAGATCATATATGAATTATATCGTAAATGGATGCATAATTTGCCCGTGGGTAATATACTTTTTAATCAATTAAAAAAAAGTAGAATTGCGGAGAGAGGAAAAAGACGAAATTTTCAGTATAAGAGTGTCTGCCGTCTAGCGCAAAAATGTATAGAAGAGTGCAGGGTTGAGACGTGACAGGGAGCGAGTAACGAGCGGTCACTCTTGCTATAGTTCCTTACTTCAGCAAAGATATAACGCGGGTGCTGCAGCAAGTGTTACCAGTAATTCGACGAAGGTGCCTCTTACTTCAGTTAGACGAATTGTTGGAAATCACATTGAATCAAGAAAAAAGCGTGAAGATTTTGGTGTCACAAAAAGTCTTGACGAATGGGAAAAAGATTTGATAAGGCGAAAAATCTACACTATGTACAATGAGCAGCGTGTCCTTACAATCAAAAGTCTACTCCGGATAATAAATGACGAAACTCAAATAAACTGTAGCTTCCCTACTCTTTGGCGAGGTCTATCTGCAATGTGCTTTAAATATGGCGAATATAACAAGAGATAAGTAGTGATGGAATCCATACGTTTGATAAAATATATAACGTCAATAAGAAAATACCGGTCTGAAAATCACCCAATAATCTACCTATACTAGACGTGGTTTAACACGTATGTCACCTCTTCCAAAGGATGGTCTGATTTCTGTGATAAGTGTTATACAGAAGCACCATAAAATGAAGGGGAGATAATCACTATATTACTCGCAGGATTAAACGCTTTGTGGCTTTCTGTCAAAAACATTACGGACTCTTGTGTTGATTATCAGAAAGATATAACAGCAGAGCGTTTTGAAGATTGGTTTAAAAACTTTTTGTTACCCTAGATTACATCAAACAGCGTTATAGTAACGAAGAACTCAAGCCATCATAGTCCACAATTGCAAAAATTGCCTGGCTCAAATAATACAAAATTGGAGATTCAATAGTTCATGGCTACAAATGATATATATTTTGAGGAAAATTATACAAAAAACGAACTTTTGCAAGTGCTGAAGTCATTTTCTTTGAAGAAAACGTATGTAAGTGATACAATTGTAGAAGAATTGAGACATAAAGTGTTACGACTACCTTTTTACTACTGCGTGTTCAATCCGATAGAGCTTATGTGGCACCAACTTAAATCGATCGTGCGCGGAAAAAATACTTCTCCGACTTTGAGTGGTGCTGTGGTTGAAATAATTAGGAACTGTCCGAATGACTTTTTCACCGAAAGTTCTGTTAGTCATGATATTTACCTTTCTAAAAAATCAATTGCGCCAATTATAATTAATTTAGATGAGGATAGCGATAGCGACACTCAACTAATTATAGAATAGAATTGTAACAGTTAACTAAATTACTTGTATATCTCCTATATCATGCAAAATATAATTCAAATTTCTTAAGTTCGACCCTGAAGCATATTTGCGTCTTCTACTTGATGATTTTCTACTCAATGGGATTAAATCAGGTAGTTTATTGCAATTGATAAGCCAATACCTACCATTTAGAGTGAAACTAATTATACATATTCTTTTTCGGAGTCTTCGTAATGTTCTGACTCATCAGAAGAAGAAATAAACGGTTTTAAGGATTAAAACTAACTTTTCTGCATCCGTGGCCCTGAACAATATTCTATCATAAAACTGTTACTTGTATACACTTCGGGGGATATATCGTGCTAACAAACCGAAATTCCTCCAAAAATAACCAAAAATTCAATATATCTCGACTTATAGGACCCGCTATACTCGCTCTAGTTAACTGAAAATCAATAGGGTACATCTGTTAGACACCTTGAACAATATTCAATCATAAAATTGATCAATCGTATACTCTCTGGAGGCTGTATCGTGCTAACAAACTGAAACTTCTCCAAAAATGACAAAAATATCGTACTTAAAGTACTGTAGCATCTGCTGTATTGGACCCGGTGAGCTGAAAATCAATAGGGTTCATAAGTGAGATGCCCTGAATAATATTCAATCATGAAATTGGTGACTTGTTGAACTGCGGAGGCTGTATCGTGCTAACAAACTAAAATTTCTCAAAAAATTACAAAATGTCGTACTTCAAGTACCATAGCACCCGTTGTACTGGCTCTGGTGAACTGAAAATCAATAGGGATCATCTTTGACATGTCCTTAACAATATCCAATTATAAAATTGCTGACTTATTGCACTCCGGAGGCTGTATCGTGCTAACAAGACGTAAGGAAAAGTGGCCGACGACAACGACGACGACGACATACACACGGGATTTTTTTTCTAAAAACCGTTTTTTCGTGTTGTTGTTGATGGAAAACGTAAAAATAACTCAAAAAAAAATTTCGAAATTCCAACTTTTTTTGGGGTAAACCAATACTTTTCTCGCATATAGAAAGGTTGGGCGGAAAAGTAAAATACCACGTGTTTGACGGCCCTAACAGCGAAGTTGTTACAGGTATATTTGGTGACACAATTAGTTGTTTCTAAATCAATCGATTTACTCAGCTCTTCTACAGCTTCAGAGCCGGCATTTGAATTGCTGTCATCTCACTTCACTGACTCAATACTTTTTTTAGTTCTAGAATTAATTTTTATAACTTATATCGCACTCACTGAATTCTTACGATGTTTACTGAAACAAAAGAAAAAATGTTAAGTTATGTTTCGAACAATTTTTGACGTTTAAGCCAATAAATTCTCTGGAACTACCGGTGAGACATGGCGGCTCTAAGAAGATATTTCTGTAGGAGCCGTTTTGTGCAACTGGTGGTACAAGTAAAAAAACATTTAAAAACATCAAAATCAATATTATAAGTATTACGAAAATTAAATATTAAAAAGGAAATCAATTATATAGCTCGGAAAAAGGTTTAACGATAACAGCCTTCTTTGAGTTGATTATTTCACCAGTCGGCGCGAACGTGTTGAAGTTGCACTTAAAAATCATTATTTCTATAGTACAGTTTTACTAATTCAACTCTTCCTTGTGTGCAATAAATAATTTTAAAAATTAGGATTTTAATAATGACTGAATGAATGAATGAACATGCGAATTCTACCTTTCATTACCCTCAACCAAATTTTTTCGTAATTTGATAAACTAAAAACAATAAGTGTAGATAAGAACATATTTTACTCCATTCATAATAAAATTGAAATGTTTAGGAGTGATAATTTCATAAATGCCAATAATCCTGAAATAATTTCGCATTTTCCTAAAGAAAATCATTGAAATTGAAAAAAAATAAAAGCATTGCATAGACAATGAAAGCAGTTTTGAAATGATGTATTACTTGACACCCCTTAGCATTCAAGATTCTTCAAGGGACGATTCTGGGCGCAAGAGGGATGAAAAATTAAATTTAAAACTACCATAAAAATTTAGCCGCCTGTAGATTATACTCGCCCTGTTTTCGCATTTTTTCAAAATTTTGACAAAAATTTCTAAATATTTAGGGTTTCAAATTTCAGTTGGGACGCCCTATATAGTGTGTCGACATCTTCTGAGTAATAGTAAAAGCTGCTTGCAATGTTCTCCAACGGTATTATATAGAGATTAGGCTTCCAGTAATACCAAACGAAGAGATTGTAATTGAAATTGAAAAAAAAATGTAATGTTTGCAGGTTGAGTGAATATTGATAGCATTGTTGTTTTTATTTGTTTACAAATTAAACGCGTCAATATGAAACCGCCTCGTGATCCAGTCACCCATTTCCGCAATATCTTTGTTACGGATTAATGAGAAAAATTACGAAGCAATTTACTTTCTAGGCCAACCAATTTATCATTCTATTCATCGATTTCAGTATTAATTTAAGAAAACGTTTGCTCATTCAATTTTACAGATTTTACACCCAGTGATTATTAACTTTGAAATCAATATTTATTATTTTTAAAAATCGCATTGGTTCAACTTTAACAAATTGAAATGTGTTTTCGATCATCAGTATGAAGTATTTGCAAGTGTGTTTCAAACGTCAAATGTATTGTTAATAGTAAAGTTCAATAATATTAGAGCTGCCACCAGAAATTGTGTTTTGTAAAAAATGGCGGATGCGATGGTTGCTTTTGTTAGACAAATATTTTAACTGAATATTTACAATGGCGAACCTTCTTTGAACAGTAATATTACAAAATTTATCGGATAATTTTCTTTTTGTAATGAAATAATATTGCAAATCAGTAATTTTAGTTGCAGAATTTTTGGTCCAAGTAGAAATCGTATAACCCAGTGGAACAGTTTTGTACCAACCCTTAGAATTTGTATTTTTCCAAAAATTATTTGTTAAAAAAGTCGTTCAGATGTTATGTTTTAATCTTTTGTAAGTCATATCCTGTGAAACTTGATAATAAGTTGTTGTTTTGTAACAATGATAGTATTACTGGCCGTAACCCAATTACCACTAATGAAGCAGAACCCTTAAAGTATGCTAAATTACAATGTATACATAATTTGTCTCCTTCTTTGATACGTTTGTTTTCTTATTATAACATAGAAGTGGCGAACTACAATTGTAAGAAACGTAATCTATTCTACTCTAACTTAAAAGATAAAACACCAACATTACAGACGTCTGGCGTAGTATATGGCATCCCTTGTGAATGAAGGTTGGTATACGAAGGGCACACTGGCCAAAAATTGTCAAAAAGACTAGCTTTACATAGAAGCGATTATAAAAACAAACCACAGGCTACTAGCCTTAGTATACACGTTAACCAGAGTGATCACTGGGTGCAGTACGAAAATGCTGTTATTCTTGACTCAGAAATTAATCTATTTCAGCGAAAGATATTGGAAATGTGTTACATTAGTGAATGCAAAAATACTCTCAACCACAAGAAAGTCGTAGATGGCTTAAGTTTATTATATACATACTTAGTAGAGCAGCAACTTACTAAAGAAAATAAGTGCCCAGAAATACTTAACCATTGATTTCATTGTAAGTGTATATAGAGTATAGGGAAGACTGAGAGTTGGCAGAATTACACCAGAACTACTCCAATTACAAAAATGATATCAGTCAGTTTTTAACATTTGTCGTTCTGCTCTCTTGAGTTCCCTGTTTGACAGTAGTCACAGAAAAATAGTTGAATGTAAATCTTTATCTATCCTCTTTGATGAGGCAGATTTTTAATAATATTAACAACTAATTACGTGTGTTTTTGATTTTAAACATGTCTATGTACATTTTTTTAGTATTTTCATTTTAGTTCTAAATTCAGTTTGTAAATACTTCCAAATGTGAGGTTATGTCTACATACACGTCTTTTAGTAATTTGGTCGCTAGATTTTTAGAGCTTTAATGCTGATTCTGGTGAGTGTAAGAATAATTGACTCATACGTATTTGTAATGGAGTGTTTCTCCATATTTCTGTAGTTTATCCCGATGAAGTTTGTAATCACAAACGAAAGCTTCAACTTGGGATGAATGCATTCACTCAAGAAAGAAGCTCTTAGAACTTTCATTGCTTCCTCGCTTCCTCCTTGGTTCTTTTGGGGGTTCCTACCGTTATATCTACCTATCTATATATATATATATATATATATATATATATATATATAACTTAACTTTTAGTTAACTGAAACCGTGTTTATAAAAACTAACTTTATTTCTAACACAAACTAATGCAACAATTTCAAATACAAGATTGATATTTTTATTATAAACATGAATTTGAATAACCTCGTAACAAACACAAACTAAGCTATTCTACAATAATATAAATACTTAATCAGCACAATATACTGTCCACCTAAGGGCAATGGCGTAGGTAACACCTCCCCCTTTAGAAGGAAGCTTCTCCTGGCAGCTGGATCCCATCTTCCGTTGACTGCTGATGACTCTTACTTGTCCTTCCAGAATGTTTCCTCTTAAACATGATCCACAGAAAGGCCACTATCAATGCTATATAAAGAAGATTAGTACAAATACTGGGAATGTGAAAATTATGGTTTTCCGTAAATATTGGCGTTACCAATTGATTTGGAATATCCTTTATTTTTAAACTTTTTAAATCAATCTTCATTGGAGAAACATGTAATTGATTTAATTTCAAATTTAATTCATTTATTACAAAAGGTTGTCCAAAAGTTTTTTGTTGAAATATTAACTCTTGATTTCTAATAATAAATAATTTTACATGCTGAATTTCCAATTAAATAAATGCCTTTAAGAGTTTTCACTTCAGTTTCTTGCTTACATTTTATGATTAATTTTTCTTCTACTGGAAATATTGCCAAAAATTGATTTATCTCCGGAATAATTTCAATATGATTCTTAATTTTTTCAATTTCTGTATATTGACAAAATGTAGAATTTCTTGCTAGCAATATGTTTTCTTCGCACCCATAATTATTAAAATATTTATTGTTTTTATTTTTATTTATAATAATTATTATTGTCTAGCAAATGGTTAGGAGCAAGTGCAAATGTCATTTAGAGGTAGGTTTAATGACATTATTAGATTTTAGTAAAAATTTTGAATTAGGTATTAATGTTACGTATTCTGATTCAATTTCTGTAGGTATAGGTAACATATAAAAAAGATTAAATAAAATATCATAATTAATAGGTATCGATAAAAAATATTGTATTTGATTATTTTCTTTTTTACAAACTACGTCTATGACGGCTTCAAATTCTGAAATGTTTTTACGTTTTAATTCGAAAGGTAATTCCGCTTGATAGTAATAATGCACTTTTTGCAACTCTGCGAATAAGTCGTCATATTTTATAATACTTGGATGTAATGTTTTAAGTTTACAGAAAGTTAAAGAATTTTCTACCGTTTCTAAAACGTCTAAAATTACATTGAATGTGATAAGAAGTTCGTTGAATAGCCGTTTCAAATAAATAATATTTTCTGCATTTGCTTGAAAATCTAAAATATCTCTTATCTCAAATATTTTCGTTTTTAATATTTTTTCATTATACTGAATGTCCTGAATTGTCTTATTGAAATTATCAATTATTTGGTGACTGACAGAATATAGCATTTTAATTTGAGTTTGCAAGTTTTCTTGATTTTGTTATAAATGTTCCATAATTGAATTAATTCTTTCTCCATCTTCAGAGTCCAAATTTCCCGTAATTATTTTTACTATTGATCCAAGACCGTTAATTAACCCTCTCTTTGGTTTATCTAAGGTTGAATGAATATTAATGTTATCAAATTTATCATCTATACTATTCTTAGTGTACTCTATTATATTTACAATATTTTCTGTTTCAGTTAGAAAAAATGTATTATTAGACATATTATATTTAACGTGATTATATTGTATACTTAACTTATTATATTCTACTAATAGTGTACTTAAATTATAAAAATGAACGAAAGTATGACTGGATTTCTGCACCTTGGCATATCCAAGATTCATGGGAAGTATTCCCAAGTTATGGGTAACATCTTTTATTTTGACTGTTGCGTCTCCGACGGTGACGAACCTGAAATGAATTTATATGGAGTCTTTTTTAGGACGTTTTATGTTTGAAAGATGAATATTTTCTGAAGTATTTTTGTGTCTAGCAGCGATTTTTGCTGTTTTTAGTCGGATATTTTTGCTTTTAATTTTTTCACTTTTATATTTATTTTTGGTTTTACCTTGTGCCTGTTTATTACGTACATACACTTTAGTGGGTATTGTATCTGGTAATTCTTCTCGGCTTTTATTGGCTTTAGATATTACTTTTGATTTATTTTCCTGTAATTTTTTATTTAAATTCGAATATAAAATTTTCATTTTATCTTTATGATTTTGTATATAATTATTAACTACTTGTCGATCTAATTCTATATTGAAGTGTGTATTACTATCTATGTGTCAGGTGATTATTTCGTTAGGTTTCAATTTTGTTGCAGAATGAACGCTATTATTATAGGCTAATAATGCATAAAGTATTTTAATGAAATTGACTGTCTCGACCCTTACTTCGTGGAATATGCTCATATTAGTGTTTTCAAATAAAACTCAAGGTATCTAGTTAATTCCACAATATATTGTGGAATTAACTAGAGACCTTGAGTTTCATTTAAAAACACTAATAAAGTATTTTATTTTCAATAGTCTCATTTTTAAAATCTTTTTGATTATTCAAAAGTCTGATGTGTTCAATAATCGTAGAGTGGAATCTTTCGGCAATTCTAGTCGATTCTGGATGTTGAGAACTTATAAAATGAATTTTAATTTTATGCGTTTCTAATAATTCCTTTACAACAGAATTTTTTAACTCAGTTTCATTATCCGAAATTATTTATTCTGGTATACAATGGTGTGTAAAATATTTAATTAGACTATGAGCTACTTCTATTCCATGTCTAGATTTTAAGGCTTAGTAGCTGTTGGAGTAACATTTAAAAATGGTTTTATTGGTTTTCTATCATATTTGCTGAACTGGCAAACTTCGCATTCGTTTATATAAGTTTGTATAGATGCTCTTTGATTAGGCCAACAATACAAAGCTTTTAATTGATTCTCAGTTTCATCTAGACCTCTATGATTAGTCTTACCCTCGTGGTAATTTTGAATTACCTCTTTAACTTCATTTGAAGGAACGTCTATTAATTTTTTATTACATTTAACAAAGTCAATTTGAGAATCTTGAAAGTGATTTTGTGAATAACACTGAATTTTTCATAAATTGGGTCTTTGAAATAAATAAAATATTTAGTTTTAGGTACTATGTATTCTTTCACGAAATTAATCACATCTTGCTCAAAATTATTTTTAGATAATTGTACAATAATTCTTCGTTTATTTTCATAGAGTTTTATAATAGTGGGTATGGATGGTTCGAAATTTACTTCTGAAAATATTAATTGATTTTTACCAATATTTATCGCTGAATCTGAAATTGGTATACCGATTACAGGATTTTCTTCATTTGTATGAACTATGATGTCTTCGTCATCATCCTCATTTTTGTTACTTTCATTATCCGTTTCAACTATTAGAGATCTATTATCATCGGGAGACGATGAGAGTTTTTCATTAAATTTGTCCATATAAACTGACAAATTTTTAGAACAATGGGGTTCTTGTAATTCAGTTTCATTAATAGTTATTTGAATTCGGGACAAACAATCGCTATTGGTATTTAAAGCACATTTTTGTATACGATATCATAATCATATTCTTCAAGTTTCAAGCGCCATCTGACAAGCTTTGAACTTGGATCTTTAAGTGAGAATAACCATTTTGTTGCCCAAATTATGGCAAGCAGTTCTTTCTCGATTACAGAATAGTTGCATTCTGAATCATTTAAGGTTCTGCTGGCGGAAGCCACAGGTAAATCAGAGCCTATTTTGCCTTGACTTAAAACAGCACCTAAAGCATAATTGCTGGCGTCTGTGGTAAGGTTAAAGGGTTTGGTAAAATCTGGATATTGAAGTATTGGTTCATTTATCAACAGATTTTTACACATTTCAAAACATTCGACATAATCTGAATCATTTACATTGATAATTGCATCGTTTTTCAATCTAATAGTTAATGGTTTTGTCAATTTTTAAAAATCTTTTATAAATTTTCGATAATACCCTAGGAGTCCTAGGAATCCTTTTAATTGTTTTGAATTTTTTGGTATCGGAAATTTTTGAATTGCTAAAATTGTATCTGGGTTCGGTTTTACACCTTCTGGCGTGACAATATGTCCCAGATATGCAACTTCTTTTCGCAAGGATTCGCATTTATCAATTTGTAATTTAAAATGAGAATCTCTTAATCTATTGAATACTTCTTTTAAATTTGTTATGTGTTCTTGTAAGCTGGTACTGAACGCAATTATATCATCAAGGTACACCAAACATTTCTCGTTCTGTATACCTCTTAGGATATTGTCCATGACCCTTTGAAAGGTTGCAGGAGCCCCTTTCAGACCCATGGGCAAGCGCACATATTCATAGTGCCCATTTTCAATATTAAAGGCTGTTTTCGGAATATCCTCCTCAGCCATCTCGATCTGATGGAAACCAGAAGCGAGATCTAATGTTGTAAAATATTGACAACGTCCAAGCTTATCTAGTAACGTTGTAATATCTGGCAATGGATATCGATCTCCAATTGTGATCTCATTCAGTTTTCGATAATCAACAACGAGTCGATACTTTGGCTTTTGAGAAGCATCTAGCTTCTTTGGAACTATCCAAATATTGCTCGACACGGAGCGCTGGACGGCCTAATAATATTATCATTTAACATTTTTTGAATTTGTTTCTGAATTTCCGTTAGGTGAATCTCAGGATATCTGTATGATTTTGAATAATTAGGTATTTCATTAGAAGTTTTAATATGATGTTTTATTTTACTTGTGAAGGTAAGCTGATTTCCTTCAACATGAAAAATATCACTATACTCTTGAACTAATTTTAATACAGATTGTTTCTCTTCGGAATGCATATGTTCAGTTCTAACTTTCGAAACATCAAATTTAACATTTTCAGAATAAATATTATGAAAATTTGGGTTGAGGGTTTGTTCGTATTCATCGAATGTCTCAACACTAATAGAAGGGCTTAAGTCTACTCGAAATTTGGATTCTGAAGAATTTAAAATTGTACATAAAGCTATATTATTTTCACTTTTGTTAAACATTCCGAGATTTCTAATTTCCCAATTCGTGTATATGGTATAATTACATTACCATTTTTTACATTTTCAATATTTAATTTAATTACTTGTTCACAACGTGGTTGCACTACTATGCAATTCGTGGATCCAGTTTTAATGTCAAAGTGATTCATTTTAATTTGACTATAAGGAGTCATAAGCAAATTATTATTTAAGTGAATTGCATTAAGTATTTTTAAATTATCTGATCCTAACAAACAATCAAAATGATCGTGAAATTTGAAAACGCAATATTCTAAATTAAGCGGTTTCCTATAATTAAACATATTTGGGACTGGAATAAAAGTGCAGAAATTTTGTTGACTGCTACCAAAAGCAGATTTTACATGGAATGGTTTTTTGACGTAAGATTTTTTAAAATATTTTTTAGCTATAGCTGGTGTCACAAAGGATCTTGTGCTACCAGTATCAATTAAAACTTTTAGATTTTGTTCTGGGAAAATTATATAGGGTAACACACTTTCTGAATTATTTAAATTTAATAATTCGATAATGTTTGATTTGGTTCCGAGGCTGGTGTCTCTAAAAAATTATCGGATTCATCATTAATACAATTGGAATCGTCTATATTATGGAGTTCTTCCGAGATAAAATTTCAAGGTTGATTAAGATTGTGTTGGAACCTATTTTGATCATTTTGGGTAGGGGTCTAGGAGTGTTTCTGGTAGACATACTCATTCGAGTTGGATTTGAAAATCTTTGATTTGGATTAGGTTTAAAAACGTTATGACCATTATTAGAAAAGTTTGTAATATTCCTATAAGAACGGTTATAAGAAGTTGATGGACGATTTTGCGGGTTTGATGCGGGAATTCGATTAGTGTGTTGATAATTCTGCATAGAATTTGGGTTAGGAGGTGGCTGCCTTTGTGCCACATTATTTTGGAAATTGGTTTTATTTTTATGTGAATAATTTTGCGTATTTAAATTTGAAAAAATATTTTTTGGATGATTATTCTGGGTCATATGAACTTGAAAATCATTTGAGGGAACATTTAAAGCAATATTGAAATTTTCTGGATTTTTCGTACGCATTAATGTACCTAAAGGTTCTTTTAAACCGCGTAGCAATACTCTGAGTGCCAAATTTTTAAAGTAATTTCCTAAAATTAAATGTTCATTCACATTGGAATGTGTGAGGAGATAAGAAATTTGAGGATTTAATAAATGTTGAATTCTATTATAAAATTCGAAAGGCGTTTCATTACCTTGTTTCATTTCTGAAAGTTCTATATTTAATGTGTAAATATCTCTTTTATCAGCATAAGTATTAAGAAGTGCATCTTTTAGATTTTCCCAAGTTCTTATCGTACAAGAAGAAATGTTTATAGCTGTTTCACCTTTTATTTTTGCTAAGATGCTGGACATCAAATATTCATTTTGAAAATCCCCTACATCTACAGTATTATAAAACTTACTAACTAATTTCTCTTAAATTTCAATAAACCTAGGAAGTAATGCTTTGTTTCCCTCAAATTCTGGTATCATATCCAGATATTCTTTTTTTAAAATAGGTAATTGTGGAGTACCCATTTTATTAAAATTATTTATGGGAAAAAGTTTTGGTGATGCTAAGGTTAATTTTATTTTAGTGTTAAAAGAGCTTGAGCCTGAATTTGAATTATTTGAATCAGTATTTGAGTCAGAATCGTCAGATGTGTCAGAAAAATAATCAATATTCCCTCTATATGACATAAAAACACTTACAGTAATAGATCGAAGATCCTTTCCATTGGCTCGGACTGCACAGGAACAACCAATCTCCTCTTGATTCTTCCGGTTTTTCGCACAAAACAGATCTTCTCGTTGAGTTACTCAGTTCGCCCAACTAAGAGTTCTAATAATTAAAATTCACTTGTTCGAATAGTCAATAAATCGTAGAAACGAACCGAATGTTATATGCTTTAACTTTCGATTGACTATCCCACTGACTGCGCCACTTAACTTTGAATGAACTGAAACCGTGTTTTTAAAAACTAACTTTATTTCTAACACAAACTAATACAACTATTTCAAATACAAGATTGATATTTTTATTATAAACATGAATTTGAATAACCTCGTAACAAACACAAACTAAGCTATTCTACAATAATATAAATACTTAATCAGCACAATATACTGTCCACCTAAGAGCAATGGCTTAGGTGTTCATCTGAAATAAAACAAATCTTAGTATAGTCAATTCATGATAATTATCAATTTAAGTAGTAAATTATGAAACATACACATATTTAGTAGAATAAGGAGTATACATTTCATAGATAAACATAGAGACAATAAATAATAGTTTGTTAATGAATTAGTATAAACAATTCAAAGAAAAAATTAGAGAAAGGTTACATAAAAGAATTTATGTTTATCAATTAAAATGATTGTAATAGTAATAGACTGTCAATAACAATATTAGATATTGGACTATTTAAATGTTATCATGTATATAACCAACTATAACTTATTTGTGTGATAAAAACTCAAGGAACTCCACAAGTAAACTTATAATGTCAAGTGGAATTTATATTAGTATATGTATCAAACTTTTTGCAAGTGAAATAAGTAAAAATAATTCGACTGCATAAGACAATATTTGATTGGTTATAAACAAAGTGACAGGACGAATTTCAATCAACAAGGAAAGAAACAAACTTTTTAAATAGTAACCTGGAAAAAACAAAATACTTGTTTATTGAAAAAAGTTGAGAATCAGAAGGGAAGCGTGATGAGTTGGGACCTGGCGTCGAGATGAGGAGCTTGTGTTAAAGTGCTCCCGAAATTCCATGAAAATTCCCAATAAACATGACGAAACTTAAAAATTACTATTAAAAGCAATACTAATAGTACTCACAAATATTTACATCCAGTTTTACTGCAAAAATTATCGAAATTTCTCCTAGTTATTGGTATTGGAACTTCAGAGGAGTATTCCTGGGTCCAGAGGTGTTCATCTCAAGTCCAGAACAACAGGTCAGTGTTTATTTAAAATATTATTGGCCAATAATAAGAGTAAAAAAGTCAAATCAGTGCATAATTTCATAAAGTTTATAAACTTTGAGGCAATGATCGATCTAATAAAGAAAGAAAACAGACTTTATATAGTTAATCAATTGAAAAAATCAATAATAATAATTAAAAAGGCCTAATTCGATGTAAATAAAAGCTTATACTTACGCCATTTTCTCATCTCATAAGATAAATGCATCATCAATTGTTCATATAATATTTCCATGTGTATATAAATCCTATAATTCTATTCTTTCCACAGCAATTTGTATTTTATATGTGTATATTTTCAACATAAATTCTTCTATGTGATAAATCATTTAATTATATTCAACGACAACAAACGATGCTTATAAAATGAGCACATCTATGCTCCGTATCGTATTGTAAAAGTTATGTTCGTTTCACGCTATAAATCACATGACTAGGTTTTAGGCATGCGCACATGAGAATGTATAAAATCAATAATTTCGTATAGGAAATCCATAGGCGTCGCAACTTATAATTATTAAATTAAAAAAATTTTCTTTAAAAATAAAATTTGTTTAAAAAGTAAAGTGTTTCTTTTTATTTAAATAAGTGAAATATATCTACGAAAGCCAGGACTCAAAGAGTAGACAAAGTTTCATGCTCCCGAATAATACAGTAATATAACAGAATAAAAAAAATATATAATTACTGAGCTAGCCACATCAAATAAAAAAATTCAATAAACAATTAAATAAATATCTATATAAATTAATTAAAATCATTATATAAAAATAAAGCTAGTTTAATTGACACCCAAAAACGTGGGGCTCGATAAAAATTTTTTGTTATATTTGTAAAATTTAATACTTAATTAAAATGGCAAAACGGATGACGTTGAGAGATGGAAGGCAGGTAGGAGCAGAAAGTGATTCAGAAGAGGAAAGGGAAGAACGAAGTCATGGTATGGGAGATTACCAAGCTGTATATTAGGAACAGGGACAACAAGCGGAAGGCGATGTACAGGAAGAAGGTTTGACAGGAGATGGGGAAGCTGTAGAACAAGAAGATAGTATACAAGAGAGAAGTGAAACACAAGGAGGAATGAATATCAGTGAACAATGGATGCAACAATTATTTATCAGAATGGAGGAGAGAATAAATGGAAATATGAACAAGAAATTTGAAGAAAATAGGACAAATATGGACACAATGAGGGGAGATATGAACAAAATGGAGGAAAACATTAGGGAAGATTTGAATGGAAACATGAATAAATTGGAAAAGAAGATAGAAGAGGTGAAAAACGAAAGTATTCAAGAATTCAGGAAACTTAGGGAAGAAAATAAAGAATGTAGACAGCAGATAAACAAGGTGAGAGAAAATATGGAGGATCAAAACAAACATCTGAGGATTGAAATACAAGAAAATTGAATCAAAATCAGAGAGCAGATAGAAAATCGAATAGTAGAACAAATTCATGAATTAGGAAGAGGCATAAATGAAGAATTACCAGGAACAATTCAAGCAGAAGTAAGGAAACAAACTGAAGATATCACTAAACAAGTAGAACACATTGAATTCAGGGAACAAACAATTGAAGAAATTATGCAGAATTATCAGCAAAACGCGGAACATGAATTTAAGGACTTAGATGCAAAGGTTCAAAAACAAACAGGAACATGTGAGGAGAGGAACGAGCACATTGGACAAATTTTTCACAAAGAACTGGAAGAAATGAATAAAAAATTGCAAGAAAGCATGGAAGAAATTGAATTTAACGTTAGGAGAAATGGAGGTGGAGTAATCTACACGGGGAACATGGATATCGGAGTAAAGTTTGATGGGAATATAAATACCATTCATCCGAAGGTGTTTATTAGAATAATTAAAAGCAAACTTAAAGGAATGAGAGATATAATGGAGAAGAAGATTACTATTAGAGGGATTTTATCTGGACATGCCCTATTATGGTTCTGTAATAAGGAAGAAAGCATAAACAATCTAGAAGAATTTGAGAACCAATTCATGAATTATTTCTGGGGTGAAATTCATCAAGCTAATTTTAGGGAAAGATTTGATTACAATCGGAATAAAAATTTAAATGCATATGCTATGCAACTCTATAACATGGCACAATACTTGGAACCTGTTATGAAGGAGGAGGAATTAGTTTTATATGTCGGGAGACATTTCAATTCCGAGGTTTCAGCAACAATAGCACTTCATAATATAAAAACAATGGACAACTTATCTAGGTATTTGCAGAGAGTTGAAAGAAGTGTTCAAAATGGAAATGGTTTTCTCAGATATCAACAAGGAAATGGAAATATGAGAAATGATATACGAAGAGAGAATGGAAATAGAAATATAAGAAACGATACACGAAGGGAAAATGGAAATAGTAATTTTAGGAGAGATTATTATGAAGGTAATGGAAATAGAAGTTATGTAAACAGGAACTTTGATGATAGACGATACCAAGGAAATGGGGAACAAAATACAAATAGAGAGAGAAATAATGGAAACAAATATCCGGATAACCATAGGTACCAGAATAATTCCGAGAGAAGAAATCACTATGGTCATAATAACAATAATAGAGGAAGAAATTGGCAAAACGGCAGAGAAAATCAAAATAATCCAGACCAAAACAGAAACAGGGATGATGATAATAGGAGACAAGTAAACATGATCAGACAGGAGATACAGGTAGAAGAATGTATTCCTGGACAGGACAATATAGCGAATTTTGCTTAAATTGTCCTTACGTGCATAATATCATCTATTCATCGCGATATGAACATCCTCGAGAATTTATTATAGATTATGAAAATAATAGTAAAAAAGTAGAAAAACCCAATTCAATATTTATCCAGGGTAGATTACAAAATATTATTTGTAGAATTTTAATAGATACGGGTTCAGAGGTAACATTAATTAAACAGGATATAGTAGATAATTTAAATAAGGATGATATTATGATGATAAATACAAAGAAACTATCATTAGTAGGGGCGAATGATAAAAATTTATAATATACAAATAGTACCATAATTACAGATTTTTATTTGGGAAACATAGCTTATAAGATACAATTATTAGTAGTTAAGAATTTAAAATATGACGTAATTTTGGGAAATGATGAATTCAGCAATCACAAGATGATTAATGATTATAAACAGGGGTACATGGTATGTGAAGGTAATATAATAACTTATGACAAAAAGGAAGAACAAGAGGTACAGAAAATACAATGTCAAATAAACGAAATAGAAATTTTGGAAGATCTACAAGAACAATTTTGTCCTATACAATATCGAAGAGAGATTGATGAGTTATTAACAAAGCATGGGAGACTCTTCAACAAAGAAGTATGCATAGCAGCAAAGTATATACATAAGTTGGAAATGAATAAGGATATTAGTAGATATTAGTAACTTCAAGATAAAAACCTATCCCATTCCTTATAAGCTGAAAAATTAAGTATACCAGGAGTTAGAAAAGATGGTACAAGATGGTATTATAGAAAGATCCAACTCTCCATATATAAGTGCGATAACATGTGTCCGTAAAAAGTCAGGTGAGATTAGATTATGTCTGGATGCCAGAAATATCAACTCATATACTAAAAAACAATATGAGAGTCCTTTAAATGTAGAGGGGATATTTGGTAGGATTACAAGAGCTAACATATTCACGAAACTGGATTTAAAGCATAGTTTCTGGTTGATTCCATTAGATAAAAGAAGTCGTCCATATACAGCATTTATGATTGATGGTGTTGTATACCAATTTTGTGTTGTTCCATTTGGTTTACAGAGTTCGTGTGCAGCATTGGTAAGAACACTTCACACTGTTCTTAACCAATATGAACATTTTACATTGCACTATATAGATGATATATTAATATATTCAGAAAATGAAGAACAACATCATGAAGACTATATTGGCAGAATTGGAAAGAGCAGGATTAAAATTGAACATGGAAAAATGTCAATTTTACCAAAAGGAAGTGCAGTATTTGGGATATATTTTGAATTCTACTGGAGTGAGAATGAACCCTGAACGAATTAGAACCATAAGGGAATATAAGACACCGACTAATCTGAAAACTCTTCGAGGATTCTTGGGAATTCTCAACTACTTCAAACGACTAATACCAGACCTCAGTAATAAAGAAATTCCACTAATTGAATTACTCAAGAAGGAAACGAAATGGAAATGGGATACTAGGAGAGAACAAGCTTTCCAAGAACTAAAGGAAATATTTTTACATAATTTGCAGGTTTATCATCCTCAATATGACAAGCCATTTATTTTAAGAACAGATGCACCCATAGATAGGTTAGCTGGAGTTTTATTGCAAGAACAAGAGGAAGGAGAAGTACCAATCAGTTTTATTTCTCGACTAACGAAGAACTTTGAAAGAAAATATTCAGTTACTGAATTATAGATGGCAAGCATTGTATTTTGCATAACTTAATTACGTTTTTATCTATTAGGAGCAAAATTTTACTTGGAAACAGACCATTCAGCTTTAACAGCAATGTTTAAAAATCGTTATGCAAACAATAGGATACATCGATGGATTCTTCTATTACAGAAATATGAATTTGAAATAAAATTTATTCCTGGGAAAACTAATATAGTAGCGGATGCTCTTAGCCGTGAAACAGAAATGAAGAAGAAGGATCAACATTTCCAAATTGGTATCAATAGGTTGCAAGAAACTGAAGGTTTGTTTACTTTGGAGAAAATAATGGAGGATCAGAGAAATTTACAAGCATCTGGTAAAAGAGGAGCATTTCAAAATGAGGGAATTTGGTATAAGAAAATGGAAGATAGGGAAATTTATTTAATAACATCTGAATATGCTAAAGAAATTTTCAAACAATTACATGAGGAGTATGGACATATAGGATCTCGAAAACTATGGATGTTGTTTACAGAAAATTACACCGCAAAGAAGGACATATTATTAGTTTAAGAAATCTGCAAAACTTGTAATATTTGCCAGTAGGCAAAGGAAAGGAATTATCATAATATTAGTAGACCAAAACCTATAATAGCACTCAAGCCTTTACATATAGTAGCTATTGATTTTATATCACAATTAATACCTAGCAAGAAAGGCAATAAACATATTTTAGTCATGGTAGATATTTTCTCAAAATTTGTAAGAACTTTTCCTTTTCAACGTACCAATGCAAACACAGTAATATCTATTCTGAAAAATTTTATAGAAGAAATAGGAACTCCTGAAATTTTAATACTGGATCATGCTACTTACTTTGTGAGTGAAAAAGTCAAACGTATTTGTAGAAATCACAATATTAAAATGAATTTCATAAGCATAAGAAGACCTTCATCTAATCCAGCTGAGAGGTATATCAAAGAATTTGTTAAGTATTTTATGTAATAATAGGCACAATTTATGGAAAGGAAATCTGAACCAAGTAGAGAAATTTTTAAATCAATTACCTAATGGAGTTACTGAAGAATGTCCACAATTTATTTTGAAAGAAATACCCCCAGAACGTGAATGGATAATACAGAGAGAATGGGATATGTCTCAAGTTTTTAATAAAGTAAGCAAGAATTTGGAGAGAAGTGCTATGAGATTTATTAAAAGAAAAGGAAACAAAAATAAAAAGAAGATTAGGTTTAAAAAAGGAGATTTAGTCCTTGTAAGACTTTGAGAACACCAAAGAAAGGTGAAAATCCATGTAAAAAGTTATTATCACCCTTTGAAGGGCCATATGTAGTCGACAATAGTGATGCTCAAAACAGTTATCGCTTATTCTATCCAGGTACACAATTAGAAAGGGGAGTGTTCAATGTAGAACATGTATATAGATATTATGAATAGATGATGTTATGTTACGAACAATACTTAAAAAAGGAAATAATAGTCATAACTATAGTTTAAATTTAATATTAGGTAGTGTACAAAGATAAATTAGATAGTAGACAGAGTTTTGTTTTCTATTTGGCAGCTGGTGATCCAATTAAATTCGTCACGATTGTTTCTTCAGAACCTAAAAAAAAATAAAAGAATGAATAAATATAATATAAAGAAAATTTTATTAGGAAAAACTTATAATTAAAACAGTTTTGAAAAAATTGAATATGGCAAATCAATATATATATATATATATATATATATATATATATATATATAGCAAATAAAGAAAAACAATTTATAAGAGATACTGGCTTTACATAGAAGGAAAATATTAAAATATAAGATAGAGGGGATAAAAATAACAATAACTCAAATATCAAATAGAAGTTCACAATATTTAAAAAAAATAAGGAAATAAGATGCAAGTAATAAAGGATACGAAAGGATAATAAATAATGATATAAGACAATATTTTATTGGTTATAAACAAAGTGACAGAACGAATTTCAATCAACAAGGAAAGAAACAAACTTTTTAAATAGTGACCTGGAAAAAACAAAATGCTTGTTTATTGAAAAAAGTTGGGAATCAGCAGGGAAGCGTTGGTAGTTGGAACCTGGCGTCGAGATAAGAGGAGCTTGTGTTAAAGTGTTCCCGAAATTCCATGGAAATTCCCAATTAACATGACGAAACTTATAAATTACTATTAAAAACAATACTAATAGTACTCACAAATTATACATCCAGTTTTACTGCAAAAATTATCAAAATTTCTCCTAGTTATTGGTATTGGAACTTCAGAGGAGTATTCCTGGGTCCAGAGGTGTTCATCTCAAGTCCAGAACAACAGGTCAGTGTTTATTTAAAATATTATTGGCCAATAATAAGAGTAAAAAACTCAAGAACTCAAATCAGTGCATAATTTCATGAAATTTATAAACTTTGCGGCAATGATCGATCTAAAAAAGAAAGAAAACGGACTTTATATAGTTAATCAATTGAAAAAATCAATAATAATAATTAAAAAGGCCTAATTCGATGTAAATAAAAGCTTATACTTACGCCATTTTCTCATCTCATAAGATAAATGCATCATCAATTGTTCATATAATATTTCCATGTGTATATAAATCCTATAATTCTATTCTTTCCACAGCAATTTGTATTTTATATGTGTATATTTTCAACATAAATTCTTCTATGTGATAAATCATTTAATTATATTCAACGACAACAAACGATGCTTATAAAATGAGCACATCTATGCTCCGTATCGTATTGTAAAAGTTATGTTCGTTTCACGCTATAAATCACATGACTAGGTTTTAGGCATGCGCACATGAGAATGTATAAAATCAATAATTTCGTATAGGAAATCCATAGGCGTCGCAACTTATAATTATTAAATTAAAAAAATTTTCTTTGAAAATAAAATTTGTTTAAAAAGTAAAGTGTTTCTTTTTATTTAAATAAGTGAAATATATCTACGAAAGCCAGGACTCAAAGAGTAGACAGAGTTTCATGCTCCCGAATAATACAGTAATATAACAGAATAAAAAAAATATATAATTACTGAGCTAGCCACGACAAATAAATAAATTCAATAAACAATTAAATAAATATCTATATAAATTAATTAAAATTATTATATAAAAATAAAGCTAGTTTAATATATATATATATATATATATATATATATATATATATATATTGTTGTAGATAGAACGAGCATATAAGTGATAGAAAAATAAAAGTATAAAATTATAATACCTATCAATAGAAGTAATTTTAAATAAAGTACCCAAAATTGATAAAATATCTATATAACAACTTAATCAATTAGAATCAATGGGCATAATCATAGAGAAAATAAATAAGAAAATCAAAAGAATTAATAAACAATTATTGATAAAACATTTTTTTAAATAATTCTGTATTTAAAAAAAAAACCTTAGACAGAACAAGTAAACGAAGATCAATAAAATAACCTGACGCAACACGGAATATTAGACACCTAAAGCATCTGCTTATATTTTAAGAATAAATAGGATGGTAATAATAAAATCAACAGTGCTACAATGATTGATTAATAAATAGAATTTAGAATTAGTAAAAATATATATAAGATAGGTTAATAGAATATTCAATCATAAAAGTTGATAGGAAATATAATAATATATGTAGAAAACTGTAATTATAAGTAATGTCAAAAACCAAAACGAAATATAACAGTTGACGACAAGTATACCAACATAAAATGTAATTTGATATGAGATATAAGAATAAAAATAAATGATTACCGACCTAAATTATGTATATAGATGTAATGATATTGTGATGTTTTTGTTATTTATTTAAACAATAAACGGGTGGGATAAATTTTAAACACTCGGTATGGCTACTTACTAATTTATTTAAACACTAACTCACTAACACTTAATTTATATATACTTAACTAATCACTTAATTATTAATTTATATTAACTGTATATTCACTCAAAATAATTTATATAAACACTTTATATTCACTTATTTACTTGTTTATCTCACGATGTCAAATTATCAACTAACTAGTCCGCTGATCAGTCCTTTTTATATACTAGTGCCTTTTGTACTAGAGAATTCTGGGCTGCGGCTTACAAAAAACAATTAATTCTGGCCTTTTCTAGATAACTCTGGTCACAAAAACAATGTTTACATAAGATAAGTCGTAAACAGTTATAAAAAAAACAGTGCGTATTCGCCATAATTTTAACTTTTATACCTGGTTTAGACAGAGTCGACTTTAGGGACTATACCAGGGTGCTGTTTTGTAACATTACCCTCTCCTTAAATGGAAGTTCCTCCTGGAGCTTTTGTGTAGCCGAGACTGGATGTTTAAATCGGCAACTGGCCCCATTTCTACACTTTCCGATCTTATGGAAATAGCAGGGCACCGTCTTCATCGGATACTGATAACGGGGGTTGTAGCTGCAAATTAATATATGGACACCGGATCTAGAAAGATAATCTCCACCATGTTCCTGATGATTCACCAATACAACTGGTTACTCGCTATCTTAGGCATAGCCAGTTTATTCACGTTGGATTCCAACACATGGTCTCGGAGGTTTCGAAGTGCTTCCCACACATCGCGGTAGGTAGATCGATCTTGGAATTCATTTTTAGTTACCACATAGAAGACGTACCGCGAATTATGTTTCAGTTTCAGTGTCTTGCCAGGGGCAGGAATCTGGTTTTTCTAGTTTCCCGAACTTCTTTCGAAAGACGGTTGCCAACCCTCGTGCGTTCTTGATACGGGCAGGGATGTTGTATGCCAGTGAATAATCTTCCGGGAGAGTGGACAGATCTTGTTGTTCCGCAGTGACTCCATATCTAGCTTTCCCGCTACCTGGAAGGTAGGGTCAGACACATATCGAATAAGGTTCACTCCTTCCTCCAGGTCATGGTCTCCTTCGAATGGCGCTAGTCGGTTTTGGTGAACTACTTTTGGTTTTCCGTTGGGGATCTTGCTTATGCGATATATAACATCATTGATCCTTTTCTTGATTAAGTATGGACCTTCCCAGGATTTTTGTAATTTTGTAGAAAATTCTTTTCTCCTCGCTGGGTTGTGTTGCCGTACTTTGTCCCCTTCTTTTAAACCGCCTTCTGTGGCCTGCGTGTCGTACTGACTCTTCATTCTGTCGCTGGCAACTTGAATATTTGTTCGAACTAATTTATGAATATCGTCCAGTCTTCTTCTCAATTGGATTGCGTAGTCTTTGCCAGCTAGATCTTCTCCAGGCCGGCAGCCAAATTCCAGGTCACAAGGAAGCCTCATTTCACGTCCAAACAGGATTTTCGCCGGTGTTTTACCCGTGGACTCATTGACGGCAGATCGATAAGCCAATGCGAATAGGGAAAGATACTGGTCCCAATCTCTCTGATGGCTGGATACTACTTTGGTCAGGTATTTTCCAATAGTCCTGTTCATTCTCTCGACCATTCCATCTGACTGTGGATGTAATGCTGTTGTCCTGGTCGTCTTCATTACCAGCTTCTCGCAAATCTCCTGGAATAGATGACTTTCGAAATTTCTTCCTTGGTCGCTGTGGACTTCCAAGGGCACTCCATATCGGCTGATAAATTCTTTCACCAATACATCTGCTACAGTTGTGGACACTTGGTTGGGAATAGCGTAAATTTCCACCCATTTTGTGAAATAATCCATTATAACCAGTATGTATTTGCTACCATTTTCTGTTGTCGGAAATGGTCCAGCGATGTCTAAAGCAATCCTTTCGAAAGGGCTTCCAACATTGTACTGTTCCATGGGTGCCTTTCTCTTGCGATATGGTCCATTACTCGTAGCACAAGTCGTACATTTCTTACACCAGTTCTTCACATCGTCGGAGCTGTTCATCCAATAGAACCTTTCACGGACTCGCTGAGAGGTTTTCTTCACTCCCAGATGACCTCTCGATGAACTCTCGTGTAACTTCTTCAGTACCTCAGCTACTCTTGTTCTCGGGATAACTAGCTGTCTCATCATCTCGGAACCATCATCGTTTTCAAGGACTCTTTTCAACAGCCTTTCTTCCAGGACAAGAGAGTCCCACTGAGCCCAATACGCCTTGAGTTTCTGTGAAAACTTTGACACTTCTTGCCAGGTAGGTCGCCGATTTTCTTTCTTCCATTGCCGGATCATCTTTAGGTGAGGATCATTCTCCTGATCTACTCTGATCCTTGTGGGTGACCATTCCTCGTTGACTACAGTAGTTCTTGAAACTGCAGCTTCACTAGATTCCACCTTGTTGCAGTGGGAGCAATCTGTTGGGCACGGCCGTCTGGACAGGGAGTCGGCATTTCGGTGACTCACACCAGCTCGATGTTCGATGTTGAAATCGTATTCTTGAAGTCGTTCAATTCATCTAGCGATCTGGCCCTCGGAATTCTTGAACTGCATCAACCACTTAAGTGCTGCATGATCAGTCCGGATTAAAAACTTCCTACTATAGAGATACTGGTAAAAGTGTTCCACGGACTTCACTACTGCCAAAAGTTCTCTTCTTGTGACGCAGTAGTTTCGTTCTGGTTTGGAGAGGACTTTACTGAAATATCCCGGTACTCTTTCATGCCCCCCTTGGATCTGTGAGAGCTCTCCACCAATTCCTACGTTGCTTGCGTCAGTGTCAAGAATAAAGTCTCCCTCTGGTAATGGATATCCTAATATCGGCGCCGAGGTTAAATGCCTCTTCAAGGTTTCAAATGCCGTTTGACAGACTTCGTCCCATTGGAAAGCTCTTGCTTCTTCTGTGAGTCGCGTTAGAGGCTTGGCAATATCTCCAAACTTCCTGATAAATCTTCTATAATACGTGCAAAGTCCAAGGACACTCCTAATTTGATGTTTGTCGGTTGGTTGCGGCCATTGCTGAATGGAAGCAATTGTCTCTGGATCCAGCGCCACTCCTTCATTGCTCACTATATGACCTAGATAGTTGACTCGATTTTGGAACAGCTGACATTTCCTGGGGTTTAACATGAGCTGGGCAGCTTGGAGTCGTTTGAATACGTCTTCCAAATTCTTCAGATGTTCGTCAAATGTCTTCCCCAGTACTACGATGTCGTCCAAATAGACCAGGCATGTATTCCAAGACAACCCTCTCAAGACATTTTCCATAAGTCTTTCAAATGTCGCAGGCGCATTACAGAGCCCGAATGACATGATGTTGAATTGCCATAATCCAGATCCGGTGGTAAAAGCAGTCTTCTCTTTATCTTCTGGGTCCATTCCTACTTGCCAATAACCAGACTTCAGGTCCAAGGTGGAAAACAGTTTGCTGCCGGCCAAAGTGTCTAGCGTATCGTCAATTCGAGGCAGAGGATAGCTATCTTTCTTCGTCACGTTGTTAAGCTGGCGATAATCCACGCATAATCTCGTAGTTCCATTCCCAATTGGATTTGTGTTTCCCCGTGAACGTTGGCACTCTCGCCTGTGGCGGTCAGTAGTCGCATTCTCGTTGTTAGAAGCTTCTTCTTGGGGTGTATTATCTCTGGTCGTATAATGGTTCTAGTTTCTCCAGTGTCAACCAGCAGAGCATATTTCTTGCCATTTACTTCGCCATCCACATATACACTGTCGTTGCGACATCTGAGCGAAGCTTTTAGTATGAGAGGGTCTTTGGAACGATCATGGGTCGGTGCTGCCCCCTCGTAGCCGACCCATTCTAGTTTTCCTGTGACTGGGGTTCTTGGTTTGCAGGAGTCTTGGGGCGCTTACACGAACTACGTACATGCCCTAGCTCGCCACAATTCCAGCATCTGATTTTTCTCGGTTTCTTGTCCATCATACTTTTTATGAAACTGACGAACTGGTCAAATCTGTCTTCGTCACCTTCTTCTTGGATGGTCCTAATTTTGTTATATCCTGAAGCCTTCGTTGCTGCTTCATATTCGAGAGCAGCTGTCAATGCGTCGACTAATATTTTCGGATGGGCTAAACGAAGTGTCCTCTGCATATCGGGGTCACGTAAGCCATCAATAAAGGCCTGAATTCCCAGACATTCCATCATGTTCTCTGGTGCTGACGGATAAGCAAATCGAACTAGTCGAGCAATGTCCACTTTATATTCTTGAAGGGATTCATCCCGTTTCTTCATTCGGTTCTTCAGCTGATATTGGTACAAATGTTATAGATGTTCATGACCATATCGCATGTCCAACCTCTTCTTCAGCTGCTCGAAGTCATCCGTTTCTTCCGAAGGTATCGTATGGAGTACATCTAAGGCATCTCCGCGAAGCGCGATGGTTAAGTTCACTGCCTTCTCTCTATCGGACCAATTATTCACTCTAGCGGCTGCTTCAAATTGTTTCACATAATTGGTCCACGACATTTTTCCATCGAACGTTGGTGCCTTGACTCGGGTAAAACTACCAATGTCTTCTAACTTAGGTAGTGTTTCTGGCTTGCAAGGTTTCGTTTGCTCGGTCTTCTTTTCTTCCGTTGGCGTGTCTTGAGTTTATTATAAATATATATATATATATATATATATATATATATATATATATATATATTACAAGAAACAAAGAGATTCATGGATATTTCACTGTTTCATTAACCGTCCTCAGTATGGTATAACCTAGTAAGGGTATGAAACCTGGAAGTAAAGCTGTTGACTGAACTATGGGAATATACACAAATACACAATGGATTTCAACAGGACAACAAACAACATCGACAGGGAGGCGCATATAGCCCCCCAGCCTAAACCTTCCGACCTAGAGTAAACAACAAAGAAGATGTACGAATATCGCGTGATAAGTGTGTGTGATATAATTTTTGTAACAAGAATGTAAATTACACCGCATTCTTTTCAAATCCGAATTGATGAACCTGGTAAAATGGTGTAGGCATCCGCACGATTTTCACCCGTTGTAATGAGCGAGCGGTATAGAATCGGCTCCGGCAATGGGCAGGTTACGTTCCGCTTGCGGTCATGGCGCGGTACGGTGTAGTGAGCGAAGACCTTTAATCTGTGATCTGCAGTAAGCAGTGGTGCACAAATGGGCCATCTACTAGTCAATTCGGCTTCTTTTAATCTTTTCCTAGTGGTTAAGGCAGAAATCCTGACATATATAACAGTTTTAAGTTGATTACTCAGCTCTCTACTAGTACATTTCCTGTTTCTTAATATCTGTTGCCGGAGAAAGCGATCATAAATTTGATATGTAGCCCTTTTCCTGCCTTAACTATGTTTTCTATAGTGGATTACGGTTTACCTAAATCTTCTCACCGGCTAATTTCTGAATAATTATCACTTCATCAGTGATATATACATATAGGGTGTAATGAAAGTTGAGTGAATAAAACAACGAGTACTTAGTGTGTATTTTATTATTAAAATTAAAATAGCTATTAACGTCAAACTTGTCATCACATATAATTTAGTTTATCCTTTTAAATAGGACTATTGATTATGTCAATTATAATTGAACACCCTCTTGATAGTGTATTTCTAACCATTTTTATCAAATAATGTTGTAACATAAAACATTTCATCATATTGTATGTATCAGACACAGGATTTGATGTTTTTTAACACCTGTTGTAGGATTTTTATTGATGACAGCTTTGAGAATGGCCTAATCACCGAAAACACTTAGCTAGAATTTTAATAATAAAGTACACACTGAGTACTCGTCGTTTCATTCACTCAATTTATATCTAGTATGTACGCCATACTCAGACAGTTCTTTGTAATAAAAGTGTGTAAAAGGTTGAAGTACGATATTGATGAAGAATTATCAGTTCTGTGATTCTTTTGATTCAATTTGGTTTCAATGTCCAGAATATTAGATTAAATAATATTCCAATTTTGAAAATCGCTTTTATTATTCATTCTATTTTCTTCATTTTTTCAGAAAACTATATCAAAAAAACATCTTTTCAATAAATTACTTTCTTTGGTAAAAGATGAAATATGTCCTATTATGTTACACCCTATATGTATACATTACTCATTATTCTGACATGTCAAGCATGATATCTACTGTTTTACTATGTTTTTATGTATGTTGATTTATATTTTATACTCATTTACTTCAATGTAGAGCTAATGGCTTAGCACCGAGACATATTCAAGACGGAATTAAGAATGTATATGGTCCAATCGACATTCAAGGTGGAAGAACTGGGAAATATATCAAAAATTTAGGTGAAAGGTAGAACAAAAAAGTTTTGAATTTAGAAGTACAAATCACAAATACAAATATTAAGAGATTAATCAATGAAAAGGTCAACTTAGAAGAACATATAATTCAAGTTCTTTCACAAAATATTTGGAATGACTTTAAAAACAAACAGACCATCAAATATACTGAGAAATTTATGGTTGTGAAGAAAATGAATTTAAAAGATCAAAGAATTGAAAGAGACTTATAGGACAAATATAAAAATAGAAGTGAATTGGTTCAAAAATTTAACGGATACTATAATTCCCAATGAAGTTAAAAATATGTTTTCATTGGGCCCTAAATTTAGACTTCAACCTACCATAAAAGACATTTCTATAAAACATGTCTTGACATATATTGAATTCTCAATAAATGAAATAATTGATCCTAAAAAAAAGAATATTTACATTTCTAGAATAACTAATATTATCACTAGTTTTTAACATAATGCATCTTCCTAATATTCTGAATTTGATATATGGTTCAATGAAACTACAATTTTTTTAAGAAAAACACCCAGAAATTTCCATAACTATTAGGCCGATTCTGTGATTTTCGTAATCATATTCGGGGAACAACTTATAATCTTCTAGAAAGCTTTCTGTACCAGAGAAAACAATTTGTACAAATTGAAAATAAAGTTAGTTCAGAAGAGTTGGTTCAGTTTGGTGTGCCACAAGGCACTGTCCTTGGGCCACTATTATTCTCAATATATCTTAACAACTTACTCACCTTGAATAGTACAGGAACGACAATCAGCTTCGCAGATGATACAGTGATTTTGTATGAGGATGAAAATTGGTATGACCTGAAAGAAAAAGTGGAAGCTGATATGCCACAAATTATCAATTGGTTTAATCATCAACTATTGACAATAAACTATGAAAAAACTAAATTTATGACTTTCACGGCTCATAGGAATCATTTACCACATTTCAATACGCTCGATATACGGAACGGCGAGTTGATTATTGATGTTTCCAGAACAGATACCATTAAATATTTGGGTGTAACGATAGATACTCATATGAGATGGGACGTTCACACTGAGAATGTGACAAAAACCTTAAGAAGTATGCTGTTCAAATTCAAATATTTGAGCAAATTACTTGACACTTATCACTTGAGGATCATTTACTTTGCTCTGGTGGAATCTCGTATTCAATATGCTGTACTGAGTTGGGGAGGAGTTGCTGCTACTCACTTGAAAAAGTTGGAAACGGTGCAGAAACGAATTCTGAAAATTATGTATCGAAAAGAAACAACCTTCTCAAGTAATTTGCTTTTTTTACAAACAAGAATCTTCGATGTAAGACAAATATTTCTTAATAACATTCTTACTCATATACACAAAAACAAAAATCTATTAAAAAATATCGACCATGAACATTTCACTAGAAAAAAAAAAGAATATCACGTTAAAACATCTCTGAGTAGTTCAAAAATTGGACAACGAAATATATTTTATCTCATTCCAAAAATTTTTAATTTTCTACCCCCTGAACAAAAAATGAATATAATGAATAAAAATTCTCGTCACATACTGAAAAAAATAATAAGAAAATATGTTCTTAACTTAAATCGAGATCTGGTTCGATCTCTTTTTGATTGACAGACTTTTTAAATCTTCATGTTACTATTAATTGTGTTATATGATTCAATGTCGTTTGTCAATTGGAATACTCTACAAATTATTTATTTTCTGTATTTTATTGTTAATGTTTTCTATTTTTATTGTTAATTTTCTCGAATTTATGAACGAAATATGTTGAATGCCTAAGATGGAAATAAACAACGTGAAAGTAAACCTGTTTTACATTCTGATTATCTGATGTGCTTGAGAAATATTATAAATATTTTGTATTTTATTGTGAATGTTTTATATTTTTTATTGTTAATTTTCTCTTATTTATATATGAAATGAGTTGAATGCCCAAATGTTAGAAATCAAAGATGAATTCAAACCTACTTTACATTGTCAATATCTATGCAGAACGACTATTGGAAATTTAAATGTGTAAAACCCACGCGCAACTTTAGTTTTAGTAAGAATTCCATGTTTATTTACATGTAAACAACAATTTTTATGTAAACCATGTAATAAAATTTGGATAAATAAACTTATTATTATCTACGAATCTGTAGCTTACGAGGTTCTGTAAATGAGATTTTACAGAATCTGTAACTTCGCGATTCTGTTTCCATTTGAATAAAGCTATACTATGTCACATAATCCTGTAAAGAATGTCTGTTCATCTAATGAAGGAAATAAAAAAAGGAAGAGACTGAAAAATACAACCTTAGAACAGTACGAAATGTATTTAGAAGCAATTGAAAATGATTATGCATTCAGAAGCAATACAATCAATCCCACTATGGACCAAAATTATATACATAAGAAGTGAGAAGAGTGTACAAATTAAATGGAGCAGGACAAGGTCCTGCATTGTCCCTTGAAGAGTGGAAAAAGGTTTGTAAAATTATATAAACGAGTTGCCAGTATTACATTTTATATTTTAGAGATTTGCAGACTGGAGATATGGTAACAAAGCGAAATATAGGAAAATTAATCATCATAGAATTCAAACTGGTGGGGGTCCTGTTTTAGAAGCAATATTAACTCCATTAGAAGAAAGGGCATAGAGTGCTTGGGGTATGGTAACAGTTACTGGAAATGAACATGTTACCACATATGAGGGCATTCCAGTAACTGCTGGCGATGTAACAAATAATGAAAATTAAATATTTTATGTTGAACAACCAGAACAAGAAGATATTCCAACAGAAACTGTAATAGTAAATGTTGAAAATGTAACACCCCCAACAACAACTCCTCATAAGCGAGTAAGACCTAAGCCCTTATCCGAGCCGGCTGAAAATTTAATTAATGCAACGAAAGCTTATGTTACCTTAACAGAAAATTTTTGTAAGCATATTAAGGAATTTACCGATGCATTTATTAATGTAGAAAAAGAAAATATTGAAATTCGTAAACAACAACTAGATTTTGTAGTTAAAAAGTCCAAATTTTTACAACCTGACTTTTCATTGTAATATAATAAATTGGACATAGGCTAGGAATTTGGAAATTATATTATTTTTGAAAGGATTGTTTATGTTTTAATTTTTGTTTTTATTAGTTTAATATTCTGAGTATTTAGTAAGAAATTTTTTATTTATTTGAAAGTTTCATGTTCTATTTTTTTATATATTTTTTATTATAATTTAACAATGGGAATGTTGTTGAATAATACTGATTTTTTTAATTTATTTGAATGATTTATTTTTTTAACATTTTGTTACAAGTAGAAATTGAATAGCCTAATAAATTTTTTATTTTCCTAAAATATTAATAATTATCTCTTACATATGCCGTCCTTGTTTCTCTTCCTAATTGCAAAAGATTTCTATTTGCAGCTGGATTGTCAATATGATCATTTTCTTGTGGATATTCAATCTCATTCATCCAGATCCAGATTCAAACCTGCAGTTAGGGCCATATTGTGCAACACACAGCATGTATTAATAATATTGGCTGCCCTCACAGGATGATATACAAGTGTTCGATGTCTGGACAAACAGCAAAATCTTCCTTTCAAAATGCCATTGGTTCTTTCAATAACATTACGTGCAGATGTCAGAGTGTTGTTAAATGCTTCCTCTTGTTGGTTCCGTCGATTGCATTAATAGGACTATACTGTCCATTTAAATTAAATTGATGCAAGATAGAAAATTTGATTTAATTAATAATTGTTAATCAAGAATTTGCATGTAATATGTATGTAATTTTATTTATTGTTAACTTATTTTATATGATAACTGTTTAATTTAATAATATGTAAATAAAGTTTCCTAAACCGAAAAACAATTCAAACTAAACAAACCTTAAGATAAAATTATCTTGTACATAAAAAATTCATAAACAGAGAAACAATTCAAAACAATTCAATCTTAACATAAAATCATCTTGTACATCAAAAAGTTTGTTACAGATTCAATGTTGCCCATCGAAATTGATATTTTCATATTTAGAAAGGTTGCTTCAGAAAAATAAACGGTTTTAAAGATTAAAACTATTTTTTCCGCATCTGTGGCTCTGAAAAATATTCTATAATAAAACTGTCACTTGTATACACTTCGGGGGATGTATCGTGCTAACAAAACAAAATCTCTCCAAAAATAACAAAAATGTAGTACTCGCTCTCGTCAGCTGAAAATCAATAGGGCTGATCTGTGAGACACCTTGAGCAATATTCAATCATAAAATTGGTCCCTTGTATACACTCTGGAGGTGGTATCGTGCTAACAAACTGAAAATTCTCTAAAAATGACAAAAAAGCGCTCGTTGTACTGGCGTTAGTGAGCTGAATATCAATAGGGTTCATCTTTGAGATGCTCTTAATTCTATCCAATCATAGAATTGATCACTTGTATATGCTCCGGAGGTTGTATCGTGTTAACAAACTGAGATTTCTCCAAAAATGACAAAAATGTCGTACATAAAGTACTATAGCATCTGTTGTAATGACTCTGGTGAGCTGAAAATCATTAGAGTTCATCTGTGACATGTTCTTCACAATATTCAATCATAAAATTTGTGACTTGTTGCACTCCGGAGGCTGTATTGTGCTAACAAGACATGTAATGAAAAGTGGGCGACGACAACGACGACGACGACATACACACAGGATGTTTTTTCTGAAAACCTTTTTTTTGTGTTGTTGTAATTTGTAAAAATTGTAAATTGGAAATTGTAAGAATAACTCAAATTTTTTTTTTCAAAATTCCATTTTTTCTGGGGTACACCAATACTTTTCTCGCATATTAGATAGGTTGGGCGGAAAAGTAGAAAAATCAGGTTGTTGAGGTTTGTTATATTTTGACACTCACAAAAACCTCCGAAGAGTGTGGTTTTAAAGTTCTCTGCGAAAATTAGACTATTTAGTTTGAATTTCACTACTAATAGGTCTTGTAAAACATATGCTGTACGTTGGTGACACTTTTTAATTCAAACATGGTCCGGAGAAGTATTTTTTACTTTTCCGCCCAACCTATCTAATATGCGAGTAAAGTATCCCAAAAAAAGCTGGAATTTAAAAAAAAATTGAGTTATTTTAACGTTTTTCATCAAGAAAAACACGAAAAAACGGTTTTTAAAAAAAAATGTATGTGTATGTCGTCGTCGTCGTCGTCGTTACATTTCTTGTTAGCGCGATACAGCTTCCGGAGTGCACCAAGTCACTAATTTGATGACTGAATATTATTCAGAATATCTCACAGATGAACTCTATTGATTTTCAACTCACCAGAGCCGGTACAACAGGTGCTATAGTACTTTAAGTACGACATTTTTGAAATTTTTGAGGGAATTTCAGTTTGTTAGGACAATACAGCGTCCGGAGTATATAGAAGTGACCAATTTTATGATCGGATATTATTCAGGGCTAGGCAACGTGGCATTTTGTTAGCGGCAACCTTCGAAATTTGATCTGCAAAATAACCCAAATTTTGGGAGTTGCAATCAAAATGAAATTGTTAAAAATACTTAGTGTGTCTCAGAAAAGTGTTGGTTCAGATAACCGGACAAAGAAAAACCTTCATTACGAGCAGTAAGTGAAATATCAAGTTATAAAAATATTCATTTCGATTAATAACAAATAAAATCTGGCAAAAACACGAAACGATAAGAACTAAATTACAAGTAATTAGCAATAAGTACTTTCGTTTTGCATGAAAGTGTTGCCGATTCAAATTAGAATCGAGAAAAATAAGGAAATATCTAAAAACTGTATCTCGTGTCTATATTTCTAAATTTAGTGTCCGGATTGTGGTTGCACATATATCTCCGATAAAAAGTTTGGTATCCGAAGGGTGGACCTGTACCGGCTTTTTTGCGCGGTGAAAGTATGGAAGACAGTAGTGGCGATGAACATACCACATATGATGGTAAAAGAAAGAAAAATACAAAAGGGCTGGAGGAGTTCCTTGGAAGATCGTCAAAAACGCTTAGAACGCCAGATAAAAGAGAAAAAACGGATGAGAAACTTAACAAAATAATAGAAATGATACAGGACTTCCAAAAAGATGTTAAAAGAGATCTGAAAGAGATTAGAGAAGAGCAAATGGTGTATAGAGAGGAACTAGACAAAATTAAAGAAGAGAACAAATTACTACATACTGAAAATGAAGCAAATAAGAAAAGATTGTTACAGTTAGAACAGAAAGTGGAAGAAATGGATAGGGACACAAGGAGAAATAATATAATTGTGCAAGGAATGCCTATAGCGATCCATGAAGAGCAATCCATAAAACATGAAATGGAGACCTTGATGAAAAACAAACTTGAGGTGGATATAAAAATTAAAGGAGCGAGGAAACTTGGAGAAAACAAATGTCCGCTAGAATTAAATAATAATACGGATAAGCAACTGCTTATGGCCAATAAAAGGAAGCTGAAGAATGTAAAGGAGGCAAGAATCTATATTAATAACGACGTGAGTAAAGAGGATAGGGAAGTACAGAGCAAAATACGAACAGTTGCAAAAGAGGAAGAGAGCAAGGGGAAAACTATTAAGATTAGATTCGGCAAATTGAACATAGATGACGAGGAGTGGATATGGGATAAAAACACAGAATCGCTGGTAAAAAGAAAACCAGGCCCAAAAAACCAACAACGGTAAGAATGACGATGGATGGTCAGATGGATAACGACTCGGCAAAAATAAAGGATTATGATTTTGCAATACATCTTGAAAAGAAAAATATAGGCAGGACAAGGAGCAAGGAACAAGGTGGAAAAAGAAAGCAGCAGAATAGAAAAATTCATAAAAACTTTTGAAAATTGGGACGTGGAATGTAAGAGGAACTTACCATGGAGGAGCTTTGAAAAACGTGGTGGAGATTATGAGAAGATATAATATCGATATCTTAGCATTACAAGAGACAAAACACAAGGGCAATGAAAAAATAAAAATAGCGGGATACACCTTTTTTAATAGCGGAAATGACAACATGTATTTTGGAACAGTTAGTAAAGACCTAACACAATATGTTGTAGATTTTGAGACAATATCAGATAGACTGTGTAGGTTGAGGCTTCAAGGAGAATATAGAAAACTTAGTATAATAAACGCACATGCACCAACGGAAGATAAGGACCTAACTATAAAAACTGAGTCCTACGAAGAAATGAACATTCAGG
The DNA here is from genome assembly GCA_963921935.1 of Galeruca laticollis. Classification (NCBI taxonomy): domain Eukaryota; kingdom Metazoa; phylum Arthropoda; class Insecta; order Coleoptera; family Chrysomelidae; genus Galeruca; species Galeruca laticollis. The sequence goes on from OY998177.1 coordinate 103,654,464, forward strand.
TAGGAAAAATACCAAAGTTTGATGTAAAAATAGTTATAGATGATATGAACTCGGAAATCGGAGAGTATAAACATGTGACAGGGGGAAAAAGTTCACACCTGAAAACTAATCAAAATGGAAAGTGTTTAATTGACTTCGCAGAATTGAATAATATGGTGATAAAGAGTACAAGCTTTGATCACAAACATATCTATAAAATAACCTGGATAGCGCCTGATAAGTAGACGAAGAACCAAATTCATCATGTACATATTGAAAAAATACATACAAGGGCCATAAAAATGTAAGGAGTTATCGTGGAGCTGACGCGGATTCAGACCATTCCCAATGGAGATCCATCATCTACAGTTTTGTTCAACCTGATGTTAGAAGATATTTTGAGGAAAGCTGGCCTGAATACTAAAGGAATGATATACCATTGTAGACATCAGGTAATTGCATATGCCGATGATGTGACTTTGATAACTAGATCAAAAAGGGAGCTGCAAGTAGTACTGAATAAATTTGTAGATACAGCGAAGACGTATGGCCTAATAATAAACACAGCTAGAACTGAATATATTGAGATGAAAAATCATACAATTAATGGGATAAAAGAGGTAACCTTCAGAACAGACAACCAGGTATATAACTTCGAGAAAGTTGACAGTTTTGATTACCTAGGGGTAACAATTAATAATAAAAACGACGAAACAGATGAAATAGATAAGAGGCTTTCCAAAGGAAGTAGAACAGTAGGAGCCCTCAGTAATATATTGAAATCAAAAGTACTCTCCAAAAAAGTGAAGATACGAATATACAGAACGATAATTAGGCCAACAGTACTGTTGCGAATCCTGGATACTTACACAGAAGAATGAAAATAAAATTGGAATATGGGAAAGAAGAATACTCCGAAAAATATTTGGAGGCAAAAAGCTAGAAGATGGAGCTTGGAGAAGACTGACAAATAAAGAAGTGGCGGAAACTTATGGATATCCGGACATAGTTCATCATATAAAAGCTCAGAGAATAAGATGGCTGGGGCATGTCAGCAGAATGGCAGGAGAAAGACATCCCAGTATAGTTATTTTCGAAGCGAGAGGGGGTAAACGGTGAAAGGGCAGACCGAAGAAGAAATGGTTAGAGGCAGTCACGACGGATCTGAAGAAAAAGGGAGTGGAAAGATGGAGGGAGATAGCGGATGACAAAAATGGAGACTACTAGTAAAACATATAGAGGAAGAATTTTTTTTTAAAATGAATTGTAATTCCTTTTCAGGCTTGGGTCTTTGAGGCATGTAGTACTGTAATATATATATATATATATATATATATATATATATATATATATATATATATATAAAAAGAAGATAGTCTTTGCTGACTGTTAGGAACAAAACTGGTGAATTTTGGGGTATGCAGCAAAAGAAACGGAAAAAGTGTACTCTTAACGGAAAATTTTCAAGCTTTCGAGGATGATTGTCCTCATCATCAGGAATACTGAAATGGAAAAACAGCATTAAGATACTGTAGTTAATAAGTAAGATACAATATAGAAGAAATCGCAACAGGTACGAACTTACCTCGGAATTGAGGTTAGAATCCATTATGTTGTATAGAAATAAACTACGGATATTCAAAACATGAAACAGTTCACTAACAAAGGTTTAAAATAGCACAATCCCAATAAGATGACTAAGAAAGCCAACATCTAACACCATTTTGCAGAGAAACGAACACGAGTGCTTTTTTATTGTCAAAAGCCGGCAGGGAAATGATATCAAATTCTTCTAATTTGGAGGGATTAAATTGACAGGCAATGATGCCAACCAATAGTTAAGTCGATGAACGTGACAACAAGTACCATAAGAGAGTGGTCTCCGTTGTGAAAGTTCATATTTAGGATGGAAAAGAAGAATGCAGAGGGGTAGAGAAATTGCATTCATAAGAAAGAAGAAGAGGAAATAATATATCCCAATGGTAAGAGGTTTGTATAACAACAAAACGTATACCATGGAAGACAAAGTTCACCACTTCACCACCCGCCAAGAAGACAAAGAGCAAAAGCAATTAAGTAATAATAATAATATTGTAATATAGTAATTATTAAAGTTAAAATAATAATTATGTAATATATATATATATATATATATATATATATATATATATATATATATAAATTAAATATGTGTGTGATGATTTGATTTTTAAGTACTTTATATTTATTAATATAATGCCCCACTTTGGGGAAGCAAGTTATATGTGATTTAACTTTTACCTTTACGTTCTATATATGTGTCTTTTACGTTGTGGTACAGTTAAATATGATTACTACTTTATTTTATATAATGCCCCACGTTTGGGGTATGCGAGTTAAATATGAATGTTACTTTATTTTTATTAATATACTTTATACAAGTTGAATATGATTGGACTTTAAGTATTAATATATATCAATGTATGATTTGAATATATGGATATGTGAATATGAAATGATATTATATTTATTGCAAATTTTAAAATTTTTATACTATTGTTGGGTTCGCCAAATTACATGTTTTTTATTCAATGCTTCCTTTTATTCATTATGCTATTTATGAACATGTAGTTTATTTAATTCTTATGTTTTCTTACCTCGGCTGCTCTTATTTGTTTACGACTCTTAAAATCAGTAGGGTTCTGGGCATATTATGATAATAAAATCAACCTTGCTTATTTATGTGATATATTTATGTGACTGATAAAAAATTTGTGAAAATAAAACTTTTGAAACAAACAAAAAAAATGATTCATATACAAACTATTTGTTACGGCTTATTGTACAGTTAGACTGATGAAACTATTTATTAATAAAATAAATGATTAACCTTTTGTTCTACCAATTCTTACGTTATACATAAATAATGCGTTATTTTATATATATATCTAAATCTCCACTTTGAATATGACTTTCTTTATATTCCAAAAAAATTATACCTTTCTTTTTAACCACGACTTTTTCTGGCTCATTTGCATAACTTGGTCGAAATCTTGTGAGCGTTGAAATTCTTAGAAATTTGCAAACACCTGCTCTTTCTAACTTTGCTTCTATGTTAAACAAAAAACTTTTTAAAGTGTTTCCTTTTTTTTAACTAAGAGGATTTATGAAATGATTTCAAAATGTTAAATTTTAGTTTTCTTCGGGACGTGAACTTGGAAACACATTTGATATTTTATCGATTCAAAATTTACGTTTTTAAATATTATTTTACCGTATGGTAATAATTGTGTATTGATATAAACTGGAATTAGTTGTGGTCTGTTACTAGTGGAAATTTTTATATATATTTTTGGTGAAGTTCGACATGAAAGAAATTATACATTTATCTACACTTTATAATGGTAAGTTTTAATATTACTTTTCTCTGGTATATTATATTCATGTAAAGATAACAGAACTTTACTACCAGGTATATGAGCTCTTAAAAATTTTTTATATCACTTGAAAATATTATTTTAAAATTATTATTTATACGTTCTTATTTGAAAGTTTCATTTATTTGGTACCAAATATATTTAATAAACACACAACCGACCTTAGTTCCTCTTTTTGAAGAAATGCTACATCGGAGGAGACGCTTCCAATAGATTTTCCCGCCTTTGATGTTGAATACCTTTGCTTTTCATTATCTGGGTGATAATTTTCTTCCTCTGCTACTTGTAGTCTCACAAACGTTTGTTACACTTGATTTATTTTACAATTGATTAGATTTATATTGATTTATTTACTTTTCCTTTGACTAATTATAAATTTGTTACATTTAAAAACAAACTAGGATAACTTTATATTAGTGTTACCTATATGACCACTGACTCTCAACTACCAATTTCCCGCATTTTACATCGAACACAACCCTTTTTATCGTCTGTCACCGGAAGTGGTTTTTGTTCTCGAAAGTTCGATTGAAAATTTCACATGTCACTTTGTTTATTAGTGTTTTTATTGTTTTTCTGACTTAAACTTATTGCAAACTATAGTTTTTTATACCTAATATACCTATTGTCATTGACTTATTCACTCACACCTTATTATTATTGTCTTTTTCCATATCATTGTTTATTTGCGCTGTTTTGATTGGTCAATGCAATTTCATTAATTCTACGTTTTCTACAATCTACATATTTACTTATTATACATATATACAATTCATTTCTCATTATGTTTGATATTATTACACCTATCTACATAAACTATGTCGGTAATCATTTATTTCATTATTGTTTTTCACATTCAAAATAATTTATGTTGGTATAATTTGTCTCAACTGTTTTATTTTGGTATAAATTTGACCTTGCCCATATTACAGATTCCTACTTATTATAATATTTCCTATACCTACTTTTATGATTAATTATTAACTAATTATCTTATTCTATATATTTTATTACTTCTAAATGTCTTTTTATTGTTTAAACATTATAGTTTTAGTTACATATGTTAGAAGTTTCTATTTATTTTTAAAATATAAACAGATGCTCTGGGTGTCTACGATTCCATGCAGCGTTATATTATTTCTTGATCTGCGTTTACTTGTGAGGTTCTGTCTAAGGTTGTTTTTATTAAGTTGAAGAATTAATTTTTACAACTGTTTTTCTGATGTTTGTTTATGATTTCTTCTTATATTTATTTACTAACTTTTTGATTATAACCATCGGTCGTACTTAATTATATTGTTATACGAGGTATTTTATTATTTTGATAAATCATTTTTAAACATTATTTTTATTGACAAAATTTTAACTTTATATCCTTTATCAGGATTCTATATGGGTTCTGTATATGTTCTATTTACAACAATATATATATATATATATATATATATATATATATATATATATATATATGTATAATAATAAAGTGATAATGGGTGCATCTACCAACACCAATGCACCCAAAATGTTAGCTATCTGCAAAAGGGGTAGTGTCAATTGAGGGAACGTGATTGTCACTAGTGGAAGGAAGGTTATAGTTGTAATATAAGGATAACAAAAAGGAATAAATCTCACTCAAGTGGTCTGTGTCAGTTTTTTTGTTAATGACATTGTTAAATTGTGAAATAAACGCCATTTCTAAAAATGATCTCTTAATTTTGTTAGACTCTGTCGCCAACACCTTTACAGCTTCAAAATTCATACGATGGTCAAGAGAATGAACATGATTTGCCAAAGCGCAACGCTCCGAATGTAATCTACAATCACTCTTATGTGAAACAATACGGTTAGAAAGTGATCTTGAAGTCTGACCAATCTATTGCTTATCACAGTCCCCACATGGAACGCTGTACACAACATTAGTAAGAGAGGTCAACGGACATTTATCTTTAACTCTAGTAAAAATTGATCTAATTGTTAGAGCAGTATTGTTAGCAATTTTGAAATTGCCATATGCCCGGAACAATCTGGCAAGTCTCGGAGTAATGTCCCTAATGTATGGAAAGGAAGCGAAAATTGGAGGAGAAGGGGTCGTAACAGCGCCAACATCCATTTGGGCCAAGTTAGGATGGCTATCATCAGTCAGCAGTTCCATGGAATTAGATGTGCTGAACAATAATTTATTAAGTAAAGTTTTTGGGTAAGAGTTATCCAAGAAAAGGTTGAATAAAATGTTAAGATTTTTATTGTGGAAGACACCTTAGAATTTCAAATTCCTGTTGGAAAATTCGGGAGGGAAGAATATGGTTAAAGATATTGGAAATATCAATTACACCGAAGGCGAACACCCACTGGGAGATGGACTTATACGAATTACAGAACCATTTTGCGACAACATAATACTTGTAAAGGTATGCGGCTTAGACGACTGCGATGGAAATTCTAATCTTGTTAAAAAAGAAATATGTGGCACTTTTGATAGTTATATACGGGGAAATTTGGCGAATTGGTTTCTGCAAAACATGGAGTTGAAGCTAAGCTGCCTTTCCTCTTACTAAGTAACAACAGGCTTGCCATTGGAACAAGAGAAGTAGTCGTAGAAGATTTGGAAATTATTAAAAGTAACCAGTGTGCATTCCATACAAAGTAGAATTAGCGGACGTTAAACTCGACAGGCTACTTAAGGAAATACCAAATCTATTGGAGTAACTCCGGAAGGAAGATTACTACCTAATGGACTTGGACATAACGCAGAATATTGCAGGAGTTTTTAGCAAAAAGGAAATGATCAATTATTTTACCAACAACTTCAACTTTTGCATCAAAGGAGAGTACAAGGAAAGATGCAACGTTATTGTAAACAATGATAAAACGGTTGGCACAGACATAGATTGTCTTACGTGGCTCACATCTAAGGCAATGGTTAAAATATACAACAAATTTATTTGTCAAGTAACCAGTCCTGGAGTTAACAAGAGCATTGGAAACCATATTATAGCATGCTTCAACTGTCCAGACGCAAGCTTAAAGGGAACTTTCTCTTCTGAATTGGCCAAGAGGCATGGCATCACCATATTAGAAGCTACAATATATAACTACTTAATTGGAAATTCCCATGGAGAAGGCTACAGTCTTCTAGAAGATTGCATAACTCTGCTACAAGGCTACAAGATAGTAAGTTGTACTTCCAAAATTCTCCGATATACTCTGTTTCTATTGTAAAAATGTGGACAAAGTTGACCGAGTTTCTACAGAACAGCTGCTTTCTACGCTGTTGTTAACGCCAGGACTGGTTACTTCACAAATAAATTTGTTGTATATTTTAACCCTTGCGTTGGATGTGAGCCACGTAAGGCAATATATGCCAATTGTTTTATCATTGTTTAGAATAACGTTGCACATTCCCTTGTACTCTCCTTGGATGCAAAAGTTAAAGTTGTTGGTTAAATACTTAATCATTTCCTCTTTGTTAAAAACTCCTGCAAAATCCTGCGTTTTGTCAAAGTCCATTAGGTAGCAATCTCTCTTCCGGAGTTGCTCCAATAAATTTGGTACTTCTTTAAGTAGCCTGTCGAGTTTAACGACCGCCAATTCTAACTTTGTATGAAATGCACAATTTCTTTATGTTTCCTTTCCAAATCTTCTCTTGTTCTAATGACAAGCGGGTTGTTACTTAGTAAGAGGAAAGGCAGCTTAGCTTTAACTCTATATTTTGCTGAAACCAATTCGCCAAAATTTCCCCGTATTTTATAGACAAATGCTATGTAGTTGTTTTCCAGTTTTGGTTTTGAATGTATTAATAAAGTTTTGTGTTACCTCTGTTGTTGCTGTCTTCCAACTCTTCCATAACTTTATTGACCCATGCTTCTATTTTCTTTTTGTTTTACGTTGCACTTATTCTCCTCAAGATTTAATATTTTTCATAAGCTTCCGTTTTTTTTTGTCTCACTCTTACCATTTTTATTTGTTATATTGGAGTTTCCATCAAACCAGTTATTATCGTCTTATGTACATAACCAAAATACGGGGTGACAAGGATATTTTCATGTATCTATACTTAGTTCGTCTCACCTCACAACTACGCCCCCTTCAGCCTTGAAAACAAATTAACGTGGATATTAATTACTCCATCAATCATTAACTTATCTTATTTTTCAAAATTATCTAAATTCATTTGGTTTATAACAAATCCCTTTTGGTTTGCCCTAGCATTATAAATTTATCATAATATAAAATGAAAAATAACTCAATTATGCTAATAACGTTCAAGTAGATCACTCTGTATATTTATGATCTAGGTCATTCTAATAACGATAAAGAACAATCGCATATTTGGAAGTGCATAAACATGCATTAAGAAATGAATAAATAAATACTTAAAGGCACTTAAGGAAATACCAGCAACTTTATTAAAATCCAATAAAGACTTGTTAGATTTGACTATAATGACTAAAACTTCAGTCGGACGTCGATAAATTATATTATCAAGGCTTACAGGTTTCTCAACGGATATTGAATAAGAAATCTTCTGATATTGCATCAATTTATCAAATTTAGCGTTTTTATTTTCAATTGTATCAGTCAGTGATCGATAATTCGAAAAGTTTTGGTCAATAGAGATGTTGATTTAAGCAGACATTTAGTTGCCCTATCAATTCGCTTTAAAAAGGAGCAGTCTACAGTGCGACGAGTCCACAGAACTCTATTTGTATAGCCCTGGAAGATAACAAATAATGTACCAGGGGTCTGATTAAAAGAGGTAACTCGCTGAATCTCAGAAAATATTGATCGTACAATTTAGGGAACAAAATTTGTACAACAAAGTTGCATACGAGAAGCTGCTAGGGGGTGTCTGAATTATTGCTATTTTTTCAACTATTTTTGTGAATCTTCAAATGCGATGCTGTTTTTTAATAAAATATTCATTTAACAGTATACGAGAAAAATAGATATACTAGTGACTGAGCTATTTATTTGAATAAATTGAAAATTTTACGTAATCTAGTGAGTTAACTAATATTGTTTATGAAATTCCTTGCAATAACAGTAATAAGAAATACATTGGTCACTCCAAAAGATCGGTTACCAATCGAATCGCCTCTCATAAAAGTGACAGTAGATTATACCCTGACAGATGTGCTTTAGCTGAACACGTGTTTTATGGAGGCAATTCTATGTGTCACGGGTTCATTTTACAATATGACAGCCCCACAAAATAATATCTGTAATGCTGTGTCAGTGCAACAAACTTTACACTTTATTCTCCGAATCTTATCGTTTGATTACTTTCTCATTGTCATTGATTCACCTTTTGGAATATTTGCTCACCTTAGCTCTACTAATTCGAGCAAGTATAAACCGACCTGTTAGTGAAGTAAATCGTCGTCACGAATAATCCGACGTTATCCTGTGCACGCGCTTTTAGTCACAAGTAAATGTCACTTGCTGTTTTGACATTTTTCTGTTTTTCGGCTTCTATAAAACTACAAGCAGACTCCGTAGAATTATCAATATTGATTTATTCCGTTTATCCGTGAAGGGATTTGTGTTATTTCATATCTGGACATTTCTCCGATTATCTATCGATTTTAGTCGTAGTATATTTTTTTACGCGAATTGTCTCCTGTATGAACGGGATTTAGAGTCAGGTAAACATCCACTTGTGTTGATATCGTCATGATGCTTAGGCCTATTTTTTACGATTCTTAGGACTTGTAGTGCCACATTGAATTGGTATAGCCGCTGGAACACTTGAACTAGTTATCAGACGGCATAGAACTATCCATGCCGTAGAACCCTCTTACTAAATGAAGGTTAGTATTGTTTTGTTCGGCCCCACTAATAGCCCCTGTCAAGCTAAACAGAAGTGAAAACAGAGGTCTAACTGGTATTGTTTGTTTTAGGGTTCACCTACTTCTCCGTTCTTTCTAGTTCTTATTCCCCAATTCTTCACCACTTGTTTATTGTTATGTTCGTCTAGCTGTTATTCGTGGCATTTGTCCCCACAGAGCACACATAACCACCAAGGCCTGGATTCGCATGTACTAAGAAACTGGAAGACCGCTCAAACTATCCACCGTCTTGACACGGTTAATTGAGAGAATCGTCTTGAAAATCATCAGCTACGTAGAGTGCTATCAGGTAAGTTTATATAATAAGTCAGTGATCTTACTTGATAAGCCCTTATTAATGATCAAGGTGGCGTCACACGAATAGTACTTGTTGTGGAGGTAACTCATTATAATAACAAACTTATCATTATATCAATTACAGACACATTTGGCCCATAAATACCTGTTTGGTTGTGTGACACATTTCTACTGCGAACTCTGAGCATGCTGTGTTGACACTGTGTCTAAGATATCTCTCAATAAATTGTAATTAGTAGGATACATGGCAATTTCTCTCTTCTTATCCAAATAACCCATTTACGGAATTGAAAAGGAAACCACTACATATTATACATTATTTTTTTCCTTACATCAATATATTTGTTGTATATTATTTTAGTAATATAGTACAGTGAGTTGCCCCATCTCATCAGGGTGGTTTCAGATTCCCATTGGCTATAAATCCGTGACGCTCCGGAAAATTAAACCCCATATTTCAAACATATCGAAATCTATATTATATTGTCGAATCCACGTCCCAATGAACTTTCTGGGTAGGTTACGGGCGTGAAATATCTAACGCACATTCACTGCTCAATTCTTCTAAATTACGGCCCTACCATATGGATTGTCATATGAAGTAATTATAAAAAACGTATTCTTTTTGGAAACAGCATATGTTGCAGAACATAATTATTGCATAAATAAAAACATACTGAAGTAACCTTAATGTAATCTATGCCTATCTTTTAGATTTTGATAAAATAACACGCCATTCATAACAACCTTTAATTTGAAAATAAAAAAAATTAAATTATAGTAGCTCAAAATTAAATAGTTTGTTTGATGTCATATTGGTTTTGGAGTTTTTCGTTGAATTATGTTTAAAATAATTTATTATAGAAATTTACAACTTAACCAAAATTCTCGATAGAATTTGTGGAAGTAGTTAATATTTTATTTCATTTTTAATAATGATAACATTAACCATTAATTTACAGTACTGGAAAATGAAAAAAAATTATTCGAAAGCTCGAATTAAATATATGAAAGAGTGTACTCTGGTGTTCTTTGCCACATATCCACCAAAATCGGGCGGACCAAATATTGGTATTGATAAACAAATTGATATAGTTGCAGAAATTGTGTTAAGCCCTTCTTCTTCCACAGTCCAAATAGCGCCTACCTGTGGAGTCAGTCATAGTACATCACACATGTTGTTGACCAAAAACTAACTTCATCCATACAAATTAAAAACGGTGCTAGATGACGACCCCGAACGAAGGCTGCAATTCTATGAAAATATGTCCACCAAAATTCTCCAACAGCCAGACTATGTAAGGACAATTTGTTTTAGTGACGAATGTACTTCCTTTCTTAATGGAAATGTTAATACTCAAAATGTGAAGTATTGGAGTGACATAAATTCTCACATGTTTAATGAAAAACATACACAGTTCCCATTAAAAGTAAATATCTGGGCAGGTATTTGAGAAACCACATTGTCGGGCCTCTTTTTTGAACTTCAATTTAACCTGTGAAGTGTATCTCGAGATCTTAGAAAACGCAATTGAACCGTTAATTTTTCAAATTCTGGTAGAAAATCCAAATGAATTTGGTAACTTGGAAAAAACATTCCAACAAGATGGTGCTCCTGCACACTATTACTTTGCAGTGAGACGTTATCTAGATGAGAAATACCCTGGTAGATGGATTAGACGACGCGGACCAATAGAATGGCCAGCTCGGTCACATGACCTAACACCTTTAGATTTTTTTCTGTGGGCATACCTTAAATCTAAAGTTTACGCTACAGCTCATGACAGTATTGCCGTTTCAAAACAAGGAATTGTTGAAGAATATTAGGCAATTTCCCCTGACACATTTTATCGAGTCCGACAAGGTTTATTAATTGGATATTTTACCACTAGGAAGTACATGGAGCCAATTTTGAACAATTATTATGAGAACGGGTTCGAAAATATTTATCAATTAACAACGAAACTCAAATTTTAGTGTTTATTCATGTTAACCATCAAAAACATCGTAAATCCAAAAAAAATTAGTACGATTGAATAGGTATTCTAAATACCTTTTTAACGAGGTGTCTTCGTTACACCTTTTTCTCACTTGTTTTGCAGATTTTTGTGCTTGTTTTTCAGAATTTTGTGCTTGTCTTGCAGATTTTTTCGCTTGTTTTCTCTTTTTCTCTTCCTCAAGCTCTTCTATTCTAGTTTCCACCGGAGTTTCTCTGTAGATCCTAGATTTTCCTTCATTGGCCCTAGGCCGTCTAATAATTTTAGGTGCCTGTGCTTTTGGGAAAGGCCTTACAGCCTCAGGAGTAATGACGTTAGTTCTTATCACATTCTTCTGTTTTTGTATTTATTGTTTCTTCCTTACCTGGTGCAGTTTCTCTCTCAACTAGTATAATTTCTTTCTCAACAGGTGTAATTTCTCTGGCAGGTTGTATAGACGGCTTATCTGTTTGATGATAATTTTCTCCCTGATTAGTTACTAAATGTGCAGATTATCCAATAAAACCAGTATTTTCCTTTCTTTGTTGCATTTAATATGCTTGACAACATGTTCTAATGTTTTAATAAATAAGTCGCCTGTCATCTACCCAGACTTATTTCCAAACGCAACACTTGAAGATAGACTGTCTTCTTAATAATCTTACATATCTCGCACCCCTGAAAATATATACACAGGTGGGAGTGCGTTACCTGTTCCACTGATTATGCGAACGATGGTTACTAATTCCCCTCTTTCAGCAGATGATATAAGGCCTACTTGTTTTTTCCCCTCTGGATCAATACCTTTCGGTGGATTGAGAACAGTTTTCTCCAAATTCTAGATTTGTTCAGGAATACATTTGTAATTGTCTAAAACCTTTCTATAATTTTGGAGAAGTTCTTCTACTCTGGTCGTATTAAAGCCAATTCCCCTAGCTACGCTGGTGTTTTCTGGCTTACGTAAAGATAGAAGACATTTATGCCTTTTTATAAATGCAAACAATCAGTCAATCCCTACTTTTCTATTAGAATCCCATTTATCTGAATACATGCGATCAGATAATACTTTTGCATTCATAAACAAAATCCGCTCAGTTGATCACGAGTCAAACCATAATTAATGTTTGGGCACTGTGTGATATAGTTTACAAGCATATCCTCCTGGGAAGTAGAAAAAATGATGCTGGTAGCGTATTTCTTTTTTAAATAGAACATTAGTCCAAATAAATGGTGTTTCAAAGAAATTATATTGTTTTATTCCATCGTTCAGTATGGATCTTCATCAAGTAAAAGTCTATTTAATTTTAGAAGATAGCTGATATCAGCTATTTGGCTATATGGTATTTTAAATTACTTTTAGAAAGTGCAGTGTGTACGCAAAATTTGTGGTTCTTCGGGCAGTGTTCCAGAAATCATGTATTCCCTAGATACATGAAATTGATGACAGACAACAAGAGCAGTCCAGCCAACAAAGCCAGTATCTATGACAAAGAAAAATGGTTAAAAGAAAAAAAAGAGCATTCAGTATAGTAAGAGATATATTTTTAGTATTTATGTTAAGGTAATTCATTCACAACTATCGCATATACTACACCGCATAGAGTTTGACATTTTAGATAGGGACATAAGAGATAAAATTAAAGTAATAATTCACAATAAGGACAAAGGACAAAAACGTAAATTAAAGTAATTATTAACCAACAAACCAGTATCAGAAAACCCACAAACCAAATTCTCAGAACATAAATTTTTTAATAGATTCGTCAATCTCTCAAATACAATTTTTTCAGATAAAGAAGTTCAATTATTACAAAAAGGTGTTAAACATAATATTCAATCCACATGTTCATTTGATAACTTCAACAAACTAGGTATAGAAACAGAAATTAATTTGTATAATTTTCCAAATAATTCTAATCTAAAACATAAAGCTTCAGAAATTATTAAAAAATAATTTGTCGAGTTTAACAAAGCCAACTTTGAATTATCAGTCGCCAAATCAATTCAACAAAAATCAAAGTCAAATAGTCTTATTTTCACAAAAGCACATAAAGGAAATACGGTAACAGCATTACCTAAAGAAAATTATATATTAAAAACCAACAATTTTATTCAGGCTAGCAATTTTGTGACCCTTTAAAAAGACCCAAATAATAAATTTCAGAAGAAAAAAAATTTGCAGTAGATAACGCTTAATCAATAATTAACGATAAAGAAAAATATAAATTGTTTTTACCCAATCCCCAACACCCTGAACTTTATTCATTAATTAAACTCCATAAAAAGGGGTACCCAATCAGACCAGTTGTTTCCTATTTCACAGCACCTTCATTCAAAATTTCGAAGATTCTCATAGATGTTATTTCTAAATATTGTTCATTCGAACCTCGATTTTCAGTTAAAAACTCAAAGGAATTATTTAATAATATTCAAGATATAATACTACCCCATAATTCTAAATTCATATCGTTCGATGTAACAAATCTGTTCCCTAGTATACCTCCTAAAAAACTATAACTCTTGTTGATAACTTGCTCACATACAATAATGTTGATCCTATAATTCACTCTGATATCATTACTTTATTGAAAGTGTGATTGAATCAAAATTATTTTCGTTTCGATGGAGAGGTTTATAGCAGTTAATATGGTTTGATTATGGGCAACCCTCTCAGCCCTCTACTAGCAGAAATTTGCATGGATAATATATAGAAAAAACAATTCATGAACACCCCCTTAGTAAAAAAAAGTTTATGTACTGGCACCGATATGTGGACGACATTTTAGCTAGCTTTATCGGTACGAATAGACCATTATAGAGATTCATTACTTACATAAACTCAATTCACAATAATATAAAATTTGAAAATAAGTCTATGAACTTTTTAGACCTTACAATTTCGAATATAAATAATAAACATGTTTTTCAATATTTCATAAACCATCACATACAGATATTACAATTCACAATAGTTCAGTCCACCCATTCAGTAATAAACTAGAAGCTTTCAATAATATGATACACAGACTCTTAACAGTCCCATTAAATATTATTAATTATAACAAAGAATTAAATATCATGAGACAAATAGCAGTTAATAATAATTACGATCCAAATTTAATTGACAATATCATAAAAAAACAGACTTTAGAACATGTATTCCCTTCTGATAAAAATAATAATAAACAATATAAAAGCTCAACATACTTTGGAATGCCATCCTTAAAAATTGAATCATTTTTAGAAACTCGAGACATGAATATTTCCTTTGAAACTAATTACAATCTATCCAAACTCATTAGAAACAATAAATCTAAATCTTCAAAATTAAACAAATCAGGAGTTTATAAATTAGAATGTGGTAATGACAATTGTGATAAAATTTATATCGGTAGATATTTTAAAACTGGAATTTCGGAACCAACATGACAACAAAAAATTAGATTCTAACTATTCAAATCATTTATTGGAAAACCAACATATTTTCGACCCAAATTTTGAAATTCTACATGTAGTCGGTGAATCCTTTAGATTAAATTTATTAGAGGCCCTTGAGAGTAACAAAAATAGATATTCAGGTAACCTTCATAACGGCCAAAGAGATATCAATCACTCTCGTTTATTAAACCTTTTTACCTAGAAGATAGCTTAGGAATGTTTGTAGTGAATGAATTTCCAGGCAATTTCTTTCAATAACTTTGTTAACATTAGTAAATAGAATTCTGTATTTATGCACTGTATATATTAAAACATTTTTCTATTATACCTTCATACGTTTTGAGAAAGCTACTGTGTTAGTGAAATGCGTCAACCAATTTAAATTGAACTTTAGTTCGAATAAGTGAAGTTTGTAACCAATTAATTTCATCGTTCAGTGGGG
This sequence comes from Galeruca laticollis, assembly GCA_963921935.1. Taxonomy (NCBI): domain Eukaryota; kingdom Metazoa; phylum Arthropoda; class Insecta; order Coleoptera; family Chrysomelidae; genus Galeruca; species Galeruca laticollis. The sequence goes on from OY998177.1 coordinate 103,669,861, forward strand.
ATCTTCTTCAAGTAAAAGCCTCATCTAATCAATATTTCTTTTTTTATTCCGTGTCACTTTCATATCCATCATCTTCTTTCTCCAAATACTTCTCTTCAGTCATTCTTTTCTAATATTTTTTATGCATGGCTGTAAAGTCGTCCTACTTATTCCAAAAATTCTGAATGCATCTCGCTGGCCCAAATTTTATGATAAAATTTGCCGCAGAGCATTAGTTATTACTTTGTCATCTAAATCAGCCCTGTTGGTCTTTGGTTTGTAATTTCGCACTATTTGGAAAGAATACATTTTTAATATACTATCTGGGGCACGTTCGGCCACTGGTCGATCCTGCCCCATCGAGATGGCCGAACCTGCCCCAACTGTATTTTTCGGTTTATAAAATTTGGCTCGGCAATAAGCGCTAATCTATACATGATACAAAGATCCACAAGAAAACTATATACATTAACGTATTTAGAGCCAAATTTTAAAACAAATATAAGTAATATAAATAAAGATTTCGATAAAACCAAAATTTACAAAAAAACTTTCTCCACAAGAACACAATTTTCATTAGTAATTTTTGAGCACACGTGCCTACCAGCTCAAATGGTATTGACAGAAAACGGAAGTGCATTATTTCCATATAGAAAGAGCGCGAAAGTATGAAAAATTTAAATTTTGAAAAGGGTCGCTGAATGTGTCCCTTGGCCGAATGTGTTCCCTCCTCCCCTACTTGAACGTTTCGTTGAACAATAATTAAACTAAAAATTCAAGATATTATCGCATGTAAAAACTTCAACTTTTTTGACAATTTACTTATCAGCGGAGTTTTGAATCTTCATTGATTAAAAGCGAAACTCAAATTTTAGTTTTTATTTATTCATCAAAAAAATTAGTATGATTGAATAGGTATTCTAATTATCTTTCAAACGAGGTGTCACTTGCCATAAGGTACAATTTAATATTATTGATTTCAATTGCCTGGTGACGTCACAGATGCCTATTACGACATTTGTTACCACTAGTAGAAAAGCTTACAGTATTTCATTTTCACGATCCAAATTCCATCAGTATAAGTATCACCGTTCAAAATAAAAGAGGGGGGAGGGCACTTTTGAGAAGCACTGTATATGAAACATGTAGATCCACTCGAAACGTCAAAATCACTCCATCACAATACTTCCTTAATATGTGGGTATACATACATTATACATAAGGTGAGTAAATAATTTAATTGTATCAATAAAGATGATTATTGTTGTTGTTCATTCATACATTCGGTGCTCAATTAATATTCTTCTAAGGATACATTTTTTTTAACTCAAAATTTTTCCATCGATAATTTTGCTCGAAAAACTGACTTTTCACAATAGGTATCACTCGATCTTCGATCTCGCGATTTTGCCATTTCAGTTTCTCTCGTAAAATTACTGACTGACTTGTAAAATATTTTGGTACAAAAAGAATTTATTCGACAAAAAAACTTGTGCAATTGCTGTTGATAAAATGCTACAGAGTGTGCAAATGCTTAGATCGAAATAGAAGGCGATGTGCCTGAACACATTTTATAAATTAATTTTTTGTTTTTTTAACAATTATTTGTATGTAATAGAGATTAAACATCGATTTTTATTCTTACTATTTAAATCCGGAAAGAACAGGCGTTAATTTGAAAATAAATAAATTTATTTTCAACTATACACTCCTTACTTATAATTAATTACATTGCTGACAAAATACCGCGAATATTTTTTCTCTTTGACATTAATCTATTTCTAATTTAGTGTACCCGATGATGAAAATATATCATCTAGCCACTGAGTCTCTGGTAGCTCTGCGGGGGCCGTAGCTCGAGGCTTAGGCGGTGCCCCTCGAAGATGATGCCCTTCCTTTCACCGAGTTACACAACAATCGAGATTGTGTGTGTATATATATGTTACAGTACGTTCTTCTATTATTGCAAGGTTTCTTAATACTGACGACTTATAGTCCGGGAAGTTGTCGCACGAAAAAAAATTATACATAATTTTATAATTAATTCAATGCGGACTTATATAGAGCACTTTCGATTTTGTTTGCGAGACGATTTATTTACCGACGCAGATTTTAAGGAATCTTTGAAAAAGTGATGAGAAAGTTAGATTATAATATTTATGTATCGATAATAGTATTAGTAGATTGAAATTAAAATAATATCACTGACGATTGAAAGTTGATAATTATAAATACAAGGTGTATATGAATTAAAACACGAAAAAATTCAGGAGGTGATAGCCTGTATGAAATTATGATCGATAACAATATTTCCTCAGTTCACCCCCTTCTGCGATAATACCCCTAAAAGTTGGTGAGTGAAATTACGTTACAACTTTTTTTCTCTAATTTAAATAAAGATCGAAAATTCAAATTTTGTAATTTCCCTGCACTCGCAAAGGATTAACCAATGGTCTTTTCTCAACATGATGTGGCAACAGAGCCTTTGAGTAAGAAGACGTGTTTTATTTTACACTTACAATTAAACCCGAAATTTCGAGAGTTGTGCGAAATAAAATACAGAAAGTGAATAAGTAGATACATTAAATAATTTGTAAAACGTGAATAACAGAAAATTGCGGATATCAGCTGAATATTAACTTATATCGAACATAAATATACTGATCGATTAGTTGAATATAGCAAAGTAATTGCTGATTAGATAAAAATAAGAAACTGGATTTGCGAACAAATAGTTAACACTGTTGCCAAACTGTAGAAAAATTCCAAGCATTCACAAAATATACGGCACAAAGAAAGGTCAATCATCCGAGGTGTAGAACCTGGTGATAACCTTTGTCGCTGTGCAAGATGGAAAAAATAGAAGAAACTGCATTGAGAATAAATTGAAAGATTTGGATGAGAAATTGGAAAATATTTCCTTAGTAGCAAAATTCAATAGAGAAGAGAATATACAATTGAAAGAAAAAGTAGAAAAACAGAAGAGAATTGAATCATTGGAAAGAGAGATAAGTAAGAAAAAATTAATAATAAAATGCACTAAAATGAACATGAAAGAGTAATGCAAAATAAAGTTTCTACGATATTGAGAAACATAGGAACAAACATTAACCTACAAAACGATACCGAAGAGACAAGAAGAATTGTATACAATAAAGGGAAACGGCCAAGACCAATACTAATAAAATTACGGAACTCCGTAAAAAAAATAGAAGTATTGAAGCAAACTAAAATCTTAAAATGATCAGATGTATGGGCTGAGGGGGATTATACAATGGAGTTCAAGATGAAAGGAGGAATGTAATACCCATACTTAAAGAAGCAAGTGCTAAAGGATTGAGGCTATATTAAAATGCAATAAATTAATAGCGAATGAAGAAATATATGAAACCAGAAGTATTGAACAAATCGACAATGAAGAAATGGAAGATAACAACTGCAGAATATGAAAAAAGAGACATCCAAAATCGAGCTAGAATTTTGTGAATTTCAGGATGACCAAAAAGTGGCTTGAGATTGTTAAATGATTATCCGATTATTAAAAGAGTATTCGTAATGAACAAGACATGATTGCCTTGTTATGCGCCAGCGAGGCGCTTATTCTTTTTTTGCAACAATAATAAACAGTCTGCGGAGATGTGCTATGACCGATGGAAACTTCGAGAAATTAGTCATTATGAAAGCCAACAAAATTAATCAGTGAGGCAGTACATTCACTTTACTCACTGGCACTGCACTATCACACTGATTAATTATTTTGGCTTTCATTTTTTTTTTGTTATGTTACTATCACAAGTTAAGTTGCCACTGGTAATTGGGTAATCATTCACGTTCATCATACGTATTGGGATCTCCTTCGCCGATGTAACCAATCCTTTTCCAATTAGTACTTCTTTGCCAACCTCATCGTCGTGGTTCCTTGGATCTATCATAACCGGTGTACCTTCCTTCCTGATTTTCTGTAACCGCGCTACTATCATGGTTTCGCTTCGTGCAGGTAGAACGGTATCTTTCTGTACAGCTGCCAACACCGTGCTGCCTTCAAATGAATGAAGGAATAGCCCCTCTGAACCCACGTTAATTGTTCTTTTTCTAAAGTCCAATTGGAAACCATATTTATTCATTACGTCCATTCCCAGAATCGCGTCTTCTTAGATGTTAGCTGCGATTACCGTATGCGTGAACTTTTCTGCGCCAATTTCCAATTGAATTTGTGATTCTCCGTGAACGTTGGCACTCTCACCTGTGGCGGTCCGCAGTCTCGTTGGTAAAAAGTTCTTCTTGAACTTTATTATCTCTGGGCGTATAATGGTTCTAGTTCCTCCAGTGTCCACCTGCAGAGTATATCTCTTGCCATTCACTTCGCCATCCACATATACAGCTATCAGTATGAGAGGGTCTTTGGAACAATCATGGGTCGGTTCTGCCCCCTCGTAGCCGATCCCTTCTAGTTTTCCTGTGACTCGGGTTCTTGGTTTGTAGGAGTCCTGGGGCGGTTACACGGACTGCGTACATGCCCTAGCTCGCCACAATTCCAGCATCGCCTGTTTCTCGGCTACTTATTCATCATACTTTTTATCAAATTGACGATCTGGTCAAATCTGTCCTCGTCGCCTTTCTCTCGGATGGTCCTAGATTTGTTATAATCCGAAGCCTTCGTTGCTGCTTCATATTCAAGAGCAGCTGTCAATGCGTCAACTAATGTTTTGGGATGGGCTAAACGAAGCGTCCTCTGCATTTCGGGTCGCGTGGATGCCTAAATATTCCATCATGTTCTCTGGTGCTGATGGATAAGCGAATAGAACTAGTGAGGCAATATCCACTTCATATTCTTGAAGGGTTTCATCCTGTTTGTACCTTCGGTTCTTCAGCTGGGATTGGTACAAATGTTTTAGATGTTCGTGACCATATCGCATGTCCAACCTTTTCGACAGCTGCTCAAGGTCATCCGTTTCTTCCAGAAGTATCGTCTGATGTACATCTGAGGTATCTCTCCGAAGCGCAATGGTTAAGCTAACTGCCTCCTTCCTGTCGGACTGATTATTCACTCTAGCGGCTGCTTCAAACTGTTTCACATAATTGGTCAATGATATACTTCCGTCGAACGTTGGAGCCTTGACTCGGGCAAAACTGCAATTATGCTCCACCTTCGGAAGTATTTCTGGCATTCAAGGTTTTATTTGTTCGGTCTTTTTTTCTTCTGCTGGCGTGTCTTGTGTTCTTGAATCAGGTATCTTTCTCTCTAACTCCTTGATTTTTCGTCCATCGTTGTTATCTTATCCTTAATATCCGATTAAAGAGACGAAATTTCATTTTCCACTTCAGCGGCAATGTCATTTTTCATTAATAAGATATCGGCAGAAAGTTTGTACATGTTAGCAGAAATGTCGATTTTCACATTCGTTGAAATCTTATCCATGGCAAAAATATCGTTCTTCATTGTAGAAACCTTCTCGTTCATGGTTGAAATATCGGCAGAAACTGACGAGATTAAGGTGGGAGTCTCGTCTTTAAATAAAAATGTTTCTTTATCCAAGCCGTCACTTACTAGTGCCATTTTTAGTCTTTCTACTAATTCATTCTTCTTTCCGGACGTTTCCAACTCGCGATTTTCCAATTCTGCTTCCGTTTCAGTCACTTTCAAGTCACTTAGTCTCTTGGCCATGTTTACGAAACTATTTATTTATATTTTGCCACTTCTGACACCAATGTAATGCTTTTATTATTTATTTAAAACAGTTTAATCCTGACGGGTGGGATAAATTCATGCACACGTTAGGTCTACTCACTTAATTTACTTATTCACTAAACTATTCACTAATTTATATTAACTAAACAGTATATTCACTTTTACAAATTTATATAAACACTTCACTACTGTTCATTTTCTTAGACTATTTACTTGTTCAATGTTTATATCACGAGATTAAATTAGAAACTGACTCTTCCCGCTTGTCGTTATTCTTTATATATGAGTGCCCCTTTTTCTAGATTATTCTAGATTGCGGCTTACACAAAAATAATCGCTTCCCTGGAATTGTCTATGTTATGGTAAATAGTTCAAAGAAATTTCTACGCATTCGCCAAATATTTTACTTCCATATATGGCTTAGACAGGGTCGGATTCAGGTACTACACCAGTGTGCTATTTCGTAACAATACTTTTTCCAAAATTCCCATTCCTTTTCCTAATTATAATGAAATTTCCATAAAAAAATAGCGAATATCTCGAAGATGATTATTGGTTTGACAAATGTAAATATTTTAAACAATCCGGTATATTTAAAATACCTTATGAAATTACGGAATTATGATCCTAGGTTTCTAGATGACCTACTATTCGATGCAGTACACCTCTCTTTTTCTTTTTTCGCTTCTTTCAACGTGTATAAAAATGTATGAATCATTCATGTTACCAATTTCATTCATTTAGCTTACGTTTTCCTAGTGCTTTCATCGATAGTTGATTGGAAAAAAAATCTTTAAGACATCCCATTATACAATTTTGTGCTTTATTAGTATTTTTAATGAAGTCGACGGTAATTGCTGTCATAAATTTAATTAAACCTATGAACAGTACTCTCTGTTTACTTTCTATAGTGTCGATTTAAGTTCCGAGGATTCTTTTAACTGTAACTAACTGATGAAAACGAAAGCGATTTATATCCCAATTTGGAAGCAATTAATTAGTTGTCCAGTATCGGTAGTTAATGTCTAACGAAGTATAATTTTGAAAAATAACGAGGATAAAACTTTATTTATTAATACCTACTTCAAAATTAAATTGATTATTTCATTTCGAAATTGATGAAAATTTTGAAAAATTCCACTTTAATATTCACTTTATATATACCTACAGAGGATTTTAGAATGTAAATACAAGAAATTGTTTCTAAAATTTTGAATTTTTTCTCATCATTTTAAAAATAATAAAATAAATACTTTTATACAATGGGGTCCTAATGTAACGTAGTTATTAATATAAACGTATCAAATAGAAAGAAACAAGATAAAATCAGCAGAAGGGCAAAAAAAGTGTTTAGAAAAATCTTTGGAGGCGTGAAGGCAAAAGCAATTATATGGGAAAACGTAAATTGGCAGTTTGTTTAAGACATCTAGACTACGGTGGTTGGACCATGTGCTAAAAATGCCAGATTCAAAATGGGTCAAAATGTGGCAGAGGGAGGAAAAGGCCAGAAGATAGGGAACACATTGTGTATATAACTTCCATTCAATGGCCATTAATACACTTGCATGTTATATATGAAACTCGTGAATTATTGGCTACATTACAAGCTTGTTACAGAAAACACTATTATATACTGTTTATATCTTACAGACGATGTCACATACTTATGTCTGACAATTGACACAAGCGAGCTATGGTTAGAATACATTAAACATAACCACAAAAAGCTGCGAACGTATGCCACAAATATTTGGGACGTCAACCGATGACACTCAAAGACATTTACGAAAAAGCGGTGAAACCAATGCTACAATATGGAGCGGAGATTTTAGGAAAGAGCGCAAATGACACAATTGCCAAACAGCTAGCCGCATCGCAAACAAGTTTCTTGCTAGTGACCACCAAGTCATATGAGATCGCACTCACTTCTGCGTTCCATGTATTGTCGAGGGTAATACTGCTGTCTGTTAACGGATGGATGACACATGAAATATACAACGACAACCGACATATACTACACAGCTTACGCACCAGAACAGAAGAACCACCACACCCTACCACAAGGTCAATCAGGCCAAAACACAACGACACTACACCAAACACAAAGATGTACACAAACCAAAGACAATACCAAACCCCTGGGCATCTATATAGACAAAGACAAACTAAACACCATACAAACATACACAAACAAACACATAATCTTGAACGTAGACTCAACATTAGTCATACAATAAATCTGCAACTAGGGCATGGACAGCCGTCGAATTAACCAAACTAGCATATACATATCCAGTCCGCACACTAACATACCCGATAAAACCAGAAAAACAAAATACCATCTTACAGCCAACGACGTAGCAAAAAAATGTGACACAACAGTCACAGATAAAAGAACCTCTGCAACCTTCAAAACCGGTATTGACCTGGAAGACCACCCAGCTAGTTACGGGACTTGAACACTGGAAGACAATTACAGATACCTCAACCTAGGAGAAACCGATAGGAAATATAAAGAGTGCAATGAAATGGAAGATCAGCATAACATAATAAATGACTGTGCATTACCCCAAAGAAGAGCCGCAAGACAAAGACTGACTGAATAACTTAGACAAAAACATAAGCAATATCCGCTGACTGACAGTAACATGACTGACGAAGACATTATTACCTGGTTAAACGAATGGGACGAAAACATGATTATGGACAACGAAAACAAAACTTGAATCACCAATAGAACCGCTACAAATTCCTTCACTGTAACACTTAGCATAACAGCACATAACACTAACACACCATACTATAACACTTAAAACTTATAGTAACTGTAAAATTGAATTAAAATTGTTTGAATAAATAAATTTAAAATAAGTTTTAAAAAATAAGAAAACATGATAATCTTGGGATGGGTTCTTTTGGCATTGGCCTCGCTGGATTTTGGACGGTTGCGTCCTCATGGCAAAAGGTGGGCGAGTCTTTGGTCTCGCCTCGGCACACGTACTCCCAGGAGTGATAAGGCCAGGTGGAGGGAGCAATTAATATTCACATATTCATGCTTTTATATATTTTCCTATATTTAATTCTTATTTCGCTTTGTTCCAGTTTTTATATATCCATCTTTTTTATAAAATATGTCCACTATTTTTTCCATTCTCAGTTTGTTTCTGTCATCATCATCTTATAATCTTCTCTTATTACCAGTTCCGTTTCCATGGAACTTAACACCTTTTTTGTATTAGTTTATTATAATTTACCCTTACTTTCATCATTTTTGTCTCCACAAAGTTCATCCTTTTCCAATTTTCTTAACGTCCAAGACGCTCATCTGAGTCTATAATACATTTTATCATCTTCAAATTTGTTCCTCTAACCGATCCCTATATTTATTTTTAATTTTATCATTTGTCATATCATTCACATTTTCACCAATTGATTTTTTCAATCATTTTCCTCTAATCTTCTTTGATTTTTCCTCCTCTCATCGTAAGTAGATATGCATCAATGACGTAGAAAAACTATAAACCTAAAATATCATTCATAATATCGGGATAGCTTTGAAACCATCATTAAATTCTCTTACAATATGCTAGAAAAGAACAACAATACATCCATTTTCCTGGTGTGACATCGCTGTGTAAATGGAATCATAAAATTTCCAGTGGCGTACTTTGATAATTTTTGAGGAGATTATCAACATAAAAATAGATGTGTGATAGAAATGTTGTAGAATCACATACTATAAACAGTGTTTTGAATTGAAAATAATTGAATTTAGGGAAAATACTGAATTCAAAATAAATTTTTAGCTTGGTCAAATCGAATACATATCTGAAAAAGGAATAAATAAGGATTCGAAAGAATTTTATTCAATTTTTAAATTATAACTAAATAATTATTTATAAGAAACAAATTAAATTATCGAACAACTTTGAATTTTTATTAACCGTGATAAATTATATGAATAATTGCGTTTAATGTTAACTATTAATTGATAAAACGCTTTATTTTAGAATACAACTGCTTGTCGTTGATACCGTTGACATATTTTCAATACATTTTGATAGAATCAATAATAAATAAGTTTTGTTGCCTAGCCCGCACATTTGTTATCAGTGCCACAATTAAAAAATGTTCCCTACTCATTATCCCCAATCACGGACTCCCATTTTCTTTAGGTCATCAATCACCTGATCTTCCCATCTAAGTTTGGGACGTCCCCTGGGCCTGTGGTTGGCAGGCTTCCAATCAGTGATTTTGCTTATTAGATCGTACTTATTCCTTCTTCGGGGGTCCCCGTACTATATTAGACGCTGCGTTTTTATATGTCGAACTATATCTTTATCATTCATGTATTGACTTATTTCGTAGTTGTACCCTTCATTCGGGATCTGCTTTGGGATCTGTTTTGGTCCTATTATCCTCCGCATGGTTTTCCTATCTTGGACTCTGAGATTTTCTTCGTCTTCATCAGTTAGGCTCATATTTTCACCGGCGTACGTTATTACTGGTCGTATTGCGGCTTTATAAATTTCAATTTTGGTTTCTTTATCGATGCATTTGTCCCTTAGTAGTTTCTGATACTACCAATACACTTTATTCCCTGCTATTATTCTTGCGTTTATCTCCGCACTTCTGTTGTTCTTCTCATCAATTACTATTTCCAGGTATCTAAATTGACTCACTCTTTGAACAGTGTATTTATAGTAGCTATGTTATCAGTCTTCCTTGAAATTTGTATATATTTTCACACTACTTATTACTAAACAAAATCGTTTTAGTAAATATTGACCCACTCCTATATTTCTTTGAACATCTACTGACATATACCTTTTTTACAGAGTAGTTGATATGGCATGTCTCTTATTGAATGTATCCTTGACAAAATTGAATGGCTTCGTTGAATAGAACGCTAGTGTCAGGGCAACTTTGGTTTGTACATTTGAGTACTGGATTCTATCATAATTCTCTCAAAGATGCCTATATCAGGTTCTGAAATTGATACAAAATAAAATTGTAAAATATTATATAATTTATATCTATATTATCTACAAATTGCACAAACTTTTTATTAGCTGTCGTCCTAATCCGTCATTTTGTTATTCATTATGTTTGTTTTGAAATCAGATCATGAGTAATATCAGCTATATCAACACCCTTCTTCATTATTCACTACATTATTGGATATGATGTTCATCATTGATAATTTTTTAATAGGTATGAATACTTTACAAACATAAAATTAAGTTAGGTTAGGTTTTCCGGTTAAAGCTAACTTAGCGTCCTAGAGGAATATAGTTATTTAGCAGTTGACAGCGCTTACCGCTTAGCGATCGCGATTTTGCTTCCTAACACTTCTTTCTGCCAAACACACCCTACAAGGGCCAGCCACATCCGTTCCATCACTAAGAATTTTTTCTAAAGCTGGCCAGAATTTGCTGTATGTCCTCCATTATCTTTCAATAATAAAGGACTGTGATGATGTAACAGTAGCCAGTTCATAATTATTCATACCAGTGATTGAACTTCTTAGTTTATTCGAAGGACCACCCCTAAATAGAGGAAAAAGGAATTAATAATAATAATAATAATAATATTAATAATAATAATAATAATAATAATAATAATAAAGGGTCTAAAAGGTAGTGAAGCGTCTCGTACAGCCTCTCCTATCAATTCCTGCTCGCACCTCCACGTCGGTAGACCCTGGTAAACCAACTCTGGAGATTCAAGATTGGGTAACCAACCCCCGGTGCGGATCTGCAGCAGATGGGCAAACGCGAGAGGGAGATCAACCACCTGCAGGGGTAATGGGGACATCTATTATTCGGGGAGCGGCGACCTTAGGGCTAACCCCCCTAACGGTGTGAAAAGCTGGTTTTCGACAGAGAAGAAAACAAAGCCTCGGACGAGCGTCGTAAAGGTCGGGAACGACGCGGGATTACACAGCCGACCACTTCAGTTGACGACACAGGTAACGGAACAAAGGACAACGATCAAGCTCTAACTGCTCATGGTTTGGGACAGTCGCAATCTGTTCCTCCCAAGAGAAAGTCACAAAGGCTAAAATGGACGAAACAAAATAATATAGATATTTTCAAAGCCTTTTTTAGAGCAACATACTACGAAACACAGGGTCATAGGAAGAACTTTTTCAAAGAATTTAAGAAAATATATCCTCATTCTGAATTCACCGAACGAAACATCTGTGACAGGAAAAGAGCGATAGAGAAAAATGGATATTTAACTTCAACAGAAATCAACACTATCAAGGAACAAATAAGATTAGAAGTCCAGGAAACAGATATACAAGAAACAGAAAAAGAAAACCTCAATGATACAGACACACAACCTACCCAAGGAACAACCATAGTAAAAACAGATGATCATACAAAGCAATCACATTCACAAATGAATCGTCAAGTTACAGAAGAAAATACAGAAATAGATAACAAGGAAATTCATGCTAATATAGAACAAATATTCAACAAAAATAAGCTGCTGTTTGAGGGAAGTAATCCCAACCTAAGAGAAAATATACCCAAGCTAAAATATAACTGGAAAACAAAAACTGTTGTGCAAACCTACAACAACTACTTAAAAAAACATGTCAACAACATTGAGAATATAGAAGACCTTAAAGAAATAACATATGTGACAGCTATATCAATCGCAGACAGTCTGGGTATTACTAAACACAAACCAAACACCAAGAGAACCAAAAGAAACTCAACTGAAAAACCACGTTGGCAACAAAGATTAGAAAATAAAATAAGCAGTATACGTAGTGACCTAACACAAATAAACAACTCACTAGTAACACCGAAACAAAAACACAACAAACTGTATAAAAAATACAATATAAAAACAAGACTAGGCATAATAACGTCAGAAATAACAGAAACAATAGACTTATTGAAACAAAAACTAATAGCAGCTAGTAAAAGGTTAAAAAGATACAATACGTCACTTAAGCGAAAAGAAGATAACAGAAACTTTACAAAGTACGAAAAATTGTTCTACCAAAAAATAGACCAACAAAATATAGTAACAGAAAACAGAACACCGCCCAAAAAAGAAGATGTAGAAGAATATTGGAAAAAATTATGGTCAAACCCAGTGCAACATAAAAGAAATCAATGGACAGAAGAAGAAAGGGAAAGAACAAAAACAGCAGAACACATGGAACCATATGAAATAACCAAGGAAGAACTAACTGTCATCCTTAAGAAACTGCCGAACTGGAAGGCCCCAGGACCAGATAAAATTTACAACTATTTCTGGAAGCATTTAACAACATTACACGAGAAAATGCTACAAATTATACAACATGTAATAACCCATCCAGCAGATATACCCCCCTCACTATCCCATGGCATAACATATCTTAAACCAAAAAACGAAAAAACACAAGATCTCAAAAAATATAGACCCATCACTTGTCTGAACACTTTATACAAAATAATAACAAAAACAATCGCCGAAAAGATAACAAAACACAGAAAAAAACATAGAACATGAAGAACAGAAGGGCTGCACAAAAGGAGCTAGAGGTTGTAAGGAACAACTTATAATAGACAGAGTAATAACAAAACAAGCAGAAACCAATAATAGAAATATCGCAGTCGCATGGATAGACTATCAGAAAGCATACGATTCAATCCCTCATTCATGGCTCCTGCACATTCTACAAATCTATAAAATCGACCCAACTGTCATAACATTCCTTGAACATACAATGAAGAACTGGGAAACAAAATTAATACTTAACCTACCTAACAAATACATAGAAACAAACAACATACAGATCAAGAGAGGAATTTTCCAAGGAGACACATGGAGCCCGAAGTGGCTCATCCTAGCACTGAACCCACTAAGCAGCCTACTGAAAGCAACCAACAGCGGATACAAGGTCACCAAAGACTATAACCTATCACATCTATTCTACGTCGATGACATAAAGCTCTATGCCCCAGATGAATACAAGCTATCATCATTATTAGAAACCACTGCAACCTTCTCTAAAGACATAAACATGAATTTCAGACTAGATAAATGTGCGTCACTTATAGTGAAAAAAGGGTAAATAACCGAAAGAAACAACATAGACCTACCCATAAATAATATAACATTCCCTGCATTAACCGAGGGCGAAACATACAAATACCTGGGAGTAAAGGAAACACTAACACACAAAACCAAGGAAATGAAAGAACTAATGGAGAAAAAGTACAAAAATAGGCTAACGAAAATAATGCACACACAACTAAACGCAAAGAACAAAATCAAAGCAGTAAACACCTGGGCAGTACCTATATTGACCTATTCCTTCGGAGTCATACAGTGGACTAAAACAGACGTACAGGCACTAGATAGGATAACAAGGAAAATACTTACAAATAATAGATCATTACATCCAAACTCATCCATCGAGAGATTATACCTACCAAGAGGACAAGGAGGTCGAGGTTTGGTGAATATAGAAGCTACACACAATATTCAAGTACATAGTCTACAAACCGACTTCAATAACAAGGAAGCACACTCACAACTGCACGTTGCTATCAAGCAACCAGACAAAAAATACATACCACTGAGTACGCATACCCAATTACAATATACAGACAACAAAACATTCATGAGAAATCTAACATAGACATGGAAAGGTAAAAAACTACACAGCAGATATAAACATGATCTCAGTAGGCAACACCAACTATCGACTAAATGGCTTGAAATGGGAGAACTATATACAGAAACAGAAGGATTCATGTGTGCTATACAGGATCAGGTAATAGCTACAAAGAATTATCAAAAGTATATGACCAACATGAACATAGAGGATGACAAATGTAGAATATGTAAAGCAACGTCAGAAACAATTCAACACATAACATCAGGATGCTCCGGTCTAGCTCAAACAGAGTATTTAAATAGACACAATCTTACAGCAAAAATCTTACACAAACATCTACTTCAAAAATACCAAATAAAAACAATAGAAGATCCTTACTATAAGTACAAACCTGATGTAATGAATGAAAACCAAAATTTCAAAGTTTACTGGGACCGAACAATTGTACCAGATAAAACAATAACAAATAATAGACAAGATATAATAATTATAGATAGAATAAATACAATAACAACACTAATAGACATCGCTCATCCCCTGGATCACAACATACAGAAAACATATACAGAAAAAATTAGGAAATACACCGAACTAGCTGAAGAAATGAAGGCAATGTGGAAGATGGAGAAAGTTCAGATAACCCCAGTTGTCATTTCAGTAACGGGCCTCATACCACCAGAGTTACTTAATGAATTCAAAAAACACAACTTACCACAACATACAATACTAGAAATGCAAAAATAAACTATATTAGAAACGTGTAGGATAGTAAGGAAAATTATCAAATAAGTCAACAAGGTATGCGTTTTGCGTAAGCCCTCATACTTTTAATCCGTGTAAACGTGAGAAGAAGGAGAATAATAATAATACCCCCACAAGGAGCTGTGGAACCTTGACGTTGGTGAGGGGGCTCAGTACCCGCAATGATCTTGAGAGCGATGCCGACGGGAGTATTATACTCCTGGTAGGGCCACCCTTGTCGGTAAGGTCGAGAGTGAGCGGAGAAGCTTCGGACAGCTCAATAGAGGAGTGAACCTCGAAAAAAAAATCTCCAATCTCAAGCTTGGTAACGTGGCGAAGAGATGAATGACTGGGGGATATCCAGCCATGAACGTTTTGAACCTCAGGGAAATGGCACACCCTGTTGTATATATGCCTTGCCGCGATAAGGGCGCACTATTGCGGTCGACTTACTTTTCGTCCCGTACTCGTGGGAACTCTATGATGGAACCCGATATAAACCCAAACAAGCAGCAGTCCAGCTCTCTAAATGTGGACACAATTGGTGAGATGCCACCTAAAACATCGACTACTGCCCGTTGGGGTGGTAAAAACAGCCAAATAAGGCTAAAGTTGACCAGCCAGGAAAATATGGAAGTTGTACCACGGTTCTTGGTAATGAAACGTGTGGAAGGAGATTCCTCTAAAGTTAGCCCCTTCCTAATATGAAAAACACTAGATGGAGCAATAGGAAAAATAAAGAGTGTAAAGAAAATACGAGATGGTCTATTAGTTGAAACTGGATCAACCACTCAAACAAAAAAGGTACTCGAATTAACAAAATTTCATGAGTATGACATAACTGTCTTCCCCCACGTAACACTCAATCAATCAAAAGGAGTTGTAACATGTCGTGATCTATTGAACTGTTCGATAACAGAAATTACAGAAAATCTTGAAAAGCAAGGTGTGATTGAACTTAAAAGAATTACGGTAAAGAAAGAAGATAAGATAGAGGAAACAGCATCACTTATACTGACATTCAACAGAGAAACTATTCCAAAGAGAATAATAGCAGGTATAACATTCTCTTCCCGTTAGGAATCATATCCCTGCACCACTCAGGTGTTTTAAATGGCAGAAATTTGGCCATACTTCTACAAGATGCGATGAAGAAGAAATGTGCGTATGTGGCAAACCCCCACATCAAGGCTCTCCATGCAGAGAACCTCTAGTTTGCATCAACTGCAACGGACAACACTCTGCTAGATCGAGAAACTGTCCCGTATATAAACAAGAAGCTGCAATACAAAAAATTAAAGTGGAAGATCGTATTCCATACACAGAAGCAAAAAGAAGAGTAACAGAGAACATACCCAAACAAATGAATCATACATCATATGCGCAAGCTGCCAGAGCAACACAACAACCCATAGAAGAAATTATTCGACAACTTGTACCAGAAATAACTAGAATCTGTTCCGATATAGTTATAGATACATACCAACAAATGAGGAACCTGATGCCTCCTCCCATACAGGGTTATATCCCGCCCAAGGCTACACAAGTAAATACCAATTCAGTACCAGAATTGAGTGATACATCGACGGTATCTGTGACACCGGCTAAAAAAAGGAAACGTGCTCCAAACAAATCTGCCGAAGATATATCAGCGGTGGAGGGATCAGACTCTGACATAAGCATTCACTGGGAAAGCTCACAAAAACCAAAGCCAAGGCGAGTTCGTAAAAAGGGTAAATCCAAAAAGTCTACCCCGACTACACCTACCTAGTATAATTATTTTTTGAGTTGTGATAAAATCTGTGATATATGATAAGAACATATACATTTATATATAATTTATTTATATCATTATATTTCTGTGTACTAAAAGTGAATGTCCAAATATTTACAAACCAATCCTAATGCATAATGTAATGAATCTCATCTCGTGGAATTGTAACGGCTGCAATAGCCACTATCCTGAGCTAAGAGATATAGTGAATATAAAATCACCGTTTTGTATATGTATACAAGAAACTCACTTGAAACAACAGGACATTTTCGATATCGAAGGTTATACGACGTACAGAAAAGACACTGTTCCACACCTCAGAGCCAGAGGGGGAGTTGCAATACTCATCAAAGAAAACATCCCCAACAGACAAATTCTGCTCCAGTCTAGGCTTCAAATCATTGCAGTTCGTGTGGATTTTCCGATCAAACTATCGATCTGTAACATCTATCTACCAGATGGTGACTGGGATACTAGTGAAATCCAAGAAGTAATCAATCAACTACCAACTCCAGTCCTGATTGTGGGTGACTTCAATGCCCACAATCCTCTGTGGGGCTCTGAAAGATTAGACAGAAGGGGAAGACTAATTGAAAACCTCCTCAACGATAATGACCTGATCCTTTTAAATACCGGTGAAGGCACTTACCTGAACCAAAGATCAAATAACCTATCCGCTCTCGATTTAGCGTTCTTCTCCCCTACAGTAGCTCCAGCATTTCAGTGGAAATGCCTCGGCGACCATTTGACAGATCACTTTCCAACATCTATAGAATTTGTGGGTCGAACCGAAACACATGCCATTCCTAAACGATGGAAACTCGATAATGCAAATTGAGCATTATTCAAGGAGAACTTGGAAAAATTTGAATTTCCATCTACAGGTGTCAATGAAGCCATAAGAATAGCCACCGATAAGATCATATCAGCCGCCATGACAGCAGTGCCTCAAACAAAAGGCGTTAAAGGAAAAAAAATGGTTCCATGATGGAACGAAGAAACAGCTTTTTTAATAAAATAAAAAAATAAAGCATTCAACAAATTCAAAAGATCACCCACACAAGAGAATATGATCGCCTTCAAACAGGCACGAGCCAAGGCTAGGCGAAAAATTCGCCATAGTTACAGTTAATCGTGGGAAAATTATGTCTCTACTATAACATCTGAGACACCGGTGTCACAGGTGTGGAAGAAAATTCGTGTTATTATAGGAAAAAAAGTATCAGATGTCACCCCAGTTCTCATAGTAAATGGGCAAACGATTACAAATAAAGAAGAAATCGCAGAAAAAATTGCTCAGGAATTCGAAACTGCCAGTAGTACAGTTATTCTGGACCACGAGTTTCCACAACATAGGGAATATCCAGAGAGAGAAATCAATTTTCATGAAGAAATTACCTCAGATTACAACATACCATTCACTACTTTGGAGTTTGATTACGCACTCTCTGAAATGACTAACTCAACACCAGGCGGAGATAGAATCACATACGACTTCATAAAAGAAGCACCAGAATCAACAAGGCCCATTATACTGGAACTATATAATGAAATCTGGTCGAACGGAACATACCCAGAAATGTGGAAGGAAGCTATAATCATACCATTACTCAAACTGGGAAAAGACCCAACATCTCCAGCAAGTTATCGACCCATATCACTAACGAGTTGCCTGAGCAAATTGTTGGAAAAGATGGTAAGCCTAAGGCTACGATGGTATCTGGAAAAAAACAATCTACTATCAACTGCTCAAGCAGGGTTCAGAAATCATAGATCCACAACTGATCAGTTATTCATGTTGGAAAGGGCAATTCTAAACTGCTTTGCGAACAGAAGCCATATGGTGGCTATATTTTTCGACTTTGAAAAGGCTTATGATACAACCTGGCGATTCAACATACTCGATCAACTGAACAAATGGGGAATAAAAGGCAATATGCCGAGATTCGAACAGAGTTTTCTTCTCCATAGAAAATTCAGAGTACGCAATGGGTTAACCCAATCAAACTTACACCAACTAGAAAATGGAGTACCCCAAGGATCCACCCTGAGTGTACTGCTGTTTCCGATTGCAGTCAATGGGCTCCTTGATAATCTTGACCAAGCTATAGGAAGATGCTTATATGTCGATGACCTCACAATATTCTACGCGGCCGAGACAATGACCGAAATAGAAACAACCCTGCAGGCTGCAATACACTCTCTTTCTAGCCGAGCAAAATATCTGGGATTTAAATTCTCCAGTACAAAAACGCATTGCGTGCACTTCTGTCGACTAAGATCAATTCACCAAGATCCAAAACTGAAACTATATGGCGACGATCTTGAGTGTAGGGACAACGTAAAATTCTTGGGGCTTATATTTGATAAAAAACTCAACTGGAGTACTCATATCAACGAACTTGCTCTGAAATGTAAAAAGGCACTGAATCCTCTATGTGTTTACAAACATCAACTGGGGTTGTGATGAAGACGTCCTTTTAAAGATGTACAAGGCACTTATAGCCTCCAAAATGGAATATGGCTGTATGATTTATGGATCAGCCCGAAAAACAAGGCTCTAAGTTCTAGAGTAAATACAATGCACCGCTCTATGACTAGCTCTAGGAGCATTTAGAACAAGCCCTTATGCATCCTTGTGTGCTGAAGCAAGTATTCCACCTCTAACTATCAGAAGAAAACTGCTAGTCAACTACTGTATGGGAATATGGGCTCAACCGAACCGTCCAAACTATCCACCATACCATGATGAGGAACACGACTTGTTTCAACGACGACCGACAATAACACGCCCAGCAGGTATCCGTCTCAAAGAGGATCTTGACTACATGCAATATTCCTTTCCAAATGTTCTCAATTTCGGTCCACCAGAAATACCTTCTTGGAAGATCGTCCCATTACGTGCAATTATGGATATTGGGATACATAGAAAAGGATACGTCAATCGAACAATTGTTAGAGCAGAATTCAACAGAATTATTGACGAATACCTAGGAGACCAAGTTATATTCACAGATGGATCAAAAACTCTGAGAGGCTGTGGCTCGGCATTCACAACGCTTGGAAAATCCCATTCATGGGCATTGCCCAGGGAAAGCAGCGTGTATACTGCGGAGCTATACGCCATTATGCAAGCCCTACGATTTGTTGAATTTGGAAACAAAATGCATTACATAATCTGTACTGACTCCAAGAGTTCGATTGACGCCCTAAGTAATCCATTCAGCAAAGATCCGCTGGTCCAAATTATTTTGGTGATACTGACTCTGCTTCAAACTAACGGTAAACCCACAACGTTCATTTGGATCCCAAGTGACCACGGAATTGAAGGGAATGAACAAGCAGATCGAGCAGCTAGTGCAGCTGCGCAAGCAGATATAATAGAAAATATACCTGTGAGACCAGACGACATAAAACTACATTTGAAACATAAGTTCTTGGAGGTATGGCAAAATGAGTGGAATAGAACAGATGCCAAACTTCGAGACATCAAAACAAAGGTCACCCCTTGGACGCTAATACCTTACCAATGTAGACGAGATCAGGCTGTGATAACCAGACTACGAATCGGGCATACCCGCCTCACAAACGTATTCATGCTAGCGGGAGACAGACAACCTAGATGCGACTACTGTCGATCCAGGTTGACAGTAAAACATATTATTATAGACTGCCCTCAATATGATGTAATGAGACAAAGACTTGCCCTACCGAATGATATTCAAACGTGCCTGAAAGACGAATGGAATACATTGAAAAAGGTTTTGAAGTTCCTAAAAGAAACAGGAATATACTCCAAACTGTGACATGCATACTTACATGTGATTACATATGCGTATAAGGCTAATGACCTCAGAAGTCGATGCCTTAAAAATAATAATAATAATAATAATAATAATAATAATGATAATAATAATAATAATAATAAATACACACCACTGAGTACGCATACCTAATTACAATATACAGACAAGAAAACATTCATGAGAAATCTAACACAGACATGGGAAGGTAAAAAACTACACAGCAGATATAAACATGATCTCAGTAGGCAACACCAACTATCGACTGAATGGCTTGAAATAGGACAACTATATACAGAAACAGAAGGATTCATGTGTGCTATACAGGATCAGGTAATAGCTACAAAGATTTATCAAAAGTGTATAACCAACATGAACATAGAGGATGACAAATGTAGAATATGTAAAGCAACGTCAGAAACAATTCAACACATAACATCAGGATGCTCCGGTCTAGCTCAAACAGAGTATTTAAATAGACACAATCTTACAGCAAAAATCTTACACAAACATCTACTTTAAAAATACCAAATAAAAACAATAGAAGATCCTTACTATAAGTACAAACCTGATGCAATGAATGAAAACCAAAATTTCAAAGTTTACTGGGACCGAACAATTGTACCAGATAAAACAATAACAAATAATAGACAAGATATAATAATTATAGATGAAATAAATACAATAACAACACTAATAGACATCGCTCATTCCCTGGATCACAACATACAGAAAACATATACAGAAAAAATTAGGAAATACACCGAACTAGCTGAAGAAATAAAGGCAATGTGGAAGATGGAGAAAGTTCAGATAACCCCAGTTGTCATTTCAGTAACGGGCCTCATACCACCAGAGTTACTCAATGAATTCAAAAAACACAACTTACCACAACATACAATACTAGAAATGCAAAAATCAACTATATTAGAAACGTGTAGGATAGTAAGGAAAATCATCAAATAAGTCAACAAGGCATGAGGTTTGCGTGAGCCCTCATACTTTTAATCCGTGTAAAGTGAGAACAAGGAGAATAATGATAATAATAACAATAAATTATAACGATTTATTATGAAATATATATGAATGAATGAATAGAATAGAATATATTTTTCATCTATGAGAATCATACATTATACAAAATTTCATATAATACACAACTCTAACAGACTAGTCAACTAAACAAACGAAATACAGGTAATTAGAATAAAAAACATTCACATTAATAAAATCGACTATAAACCAAATACTGAGTAATTTTAAAAATATAGAACTAATATGTAAGAAACTCCTCAACACTATAGAATGCAAGCTGTAATAATGAAGTATATTTCTCAATTTCCTGATGCTCCCATGTTTTTTTCTGTATTCAATAAATTACTGAACTTATTATATCATATTATTCCAAAATGCGTTGGAGAATGTTGCCCTATCTCTAAAGGTGAAAATGGTTGGTGGATATCACTTTTCTGTCTAGTGTCATACGTGTGTATGTCTTCATTTTTTATAAATGAACTTTGATTATCTTCAACAAATTTAATTAATTGGAATAGAAATATACTTAGTAGAGTTAAAATTTCAGCCTTCTTAAAAAATGATCTGCACGTCCCTCTTGGAGAAACACTGTTCATAGCTCTTATAGCCTTCTTTTGAACTTTGAAAGCCCTCTCAAAAAAGTATGATGCATCCCAAAACATTAGGCCGTACTGAATAGTTGATTGTATTAGTCCATAATAAATGAGCTTTAATACATTCAGAGAGACAGTTTCTCTTAGATTTCTAATGATATAACAACATGAACTTATTTTTGCAAATCAATGCATTTATATGAGACTCCCAGCTGAGCTTGGGATCTAGTATTATTCCTAAGAATTTGAATAGATCGGCACTCTAAATGGATTTTCCATTAACATGTAAAAAAGGCTCAATATCAGGCACAACATTTCTTGGCAAAAACGCATAAAATGTGTTTTTGACACATACATTGTTAAACCATTTCTTATGAAATATTTATTCAGTTAAAAGATGCTACATTATTGAACAAATAGTTAAAAATAGGCACCAGCAACGATACAAAAGATTTACAATAATGTAGGCATAATAGGTAAGGATAGTCATTACACAATTAATATTAGCGATTTATTGGAAGGTGTTCACATTTCAATTAGAGATTGTCTTTAAAAACACTAAACAAAAAACTGTTCGTTGAAAATTTGAAATTATACGAATTTTTTTATTACTAAATTCAAACACATCTTACCATTTTCAAGATGAATTTTATCAAAACTGCTATCACTATCACTAAACTTAGCGGAATTTTCAGTATGACCGCCTTTTTAAACGGGTGGAAACAGCCCACCTAATTATTATACAATGATTTTCTCACAAATAAAGTGAAGGAGAGCGAGAAAACAACAAATAAAAAGTGGGGGAAAAGTTCGATGATGAGAATAAGCGCAATTTTGCAAGCAGAACGCGCGAAATATATTTAATTGGAATTTGGTTTGCTAATAAACACATGAAGTTAAATGGATTTAAACACTCCTGGTTTTGTCTTTAGCGGGTGTCCATTTCGTAACCTTTTACTTTTCCGTCCAACCTATCTAATATGCTAGAAAAGTATTGGTTTACCCTCAAAAAAAGTCGGAAATTTGAAATTTTTTTTGAGTTATTTTCACGTTTTCCATCAACAACAACCCAAAAAACGGTTTTTAGAAGAAAAATCCTGTGTGTATGTCGTCGTCGTCGTCGTCGTTGTCGTCGTCGTCGTCGTTGTCGTCGGCCACTTTTCGTTACATGTCTTGTTAGCACGATACAGTCTCCGGAGTGCAACAAGTCACCAATTTTATGATTGATTATTGTTAAGAACATGTCACAGATGAACCCTATTGATATTCAGCTCACCAGAGCCAGCATAACGGGTGAAATGGTACTATAAGGACGACATTTTAGTAAGTTTTTGAGAAATTTCAGTTTGTTAGTACGATACAGCCGCCGGAGTTCAACAAGTCATCAATTTTATGATTGAATATTATTCAGGACATCTCACAGATGAGCTCTATTGACTTTTAGCTCACCAGAGCCAGTACAACAGGTGCTATAGTACTTTAAGTACGATATTTTCGTCATTTTTGAAGAAATTTCAGTTTTTTAGCAAGATACAGCCTCCGGAGTATATACAAGTGACCAATTTTATGATTCGATATTATTTAGAGCGTCTCAAAGATGAATTCTATTGATATTCAGCTCACTAAAGCCAATACAATGGGTTCTGTGGTACTAAAGGTACCAAATTTTTGTCATTTTTGGAGAATTTTCAGTTTGTTAGCAAGATACAGCCTCCAGAGTGTATGCAAGTGACCAATTTTATTATTGAATATTGTTCAAGGTGTCTTACAGATGTACTCTATTGATTTTCAGCTGACTAGAGCGAGTATAGCGGGTCCACATATACTACATTTTTGATTATTTTTGGACAAATTTCGGTTTGTTAGCACGATACATAACCCGAAGTGTATACAAGTGACAATTTTATAATAGAATATTATTCAGGGCCACATATGCAGAAAAGTTAGTTTTAATCTTTAAAACTGTTCATTTAATTAATGTCTCACAATCTCTGCGCTGTACATGTCCCTACCCTCAACCCTGTGCCTTGATTACCCTAACAATGTCTCCTTTATCTACGGACGTATCTTAAATAAATTTTGCGGCTGATGTTTTATTTTTATTTTAGTAGAATGTGATTATTTCAGTATGCCTTGTTTGCCATTAGTATTCACTGCATTTTTTCTGTACTCCTGTCGTTTTTCCATGTAATTCATATACAAATATAATAATTCAATACTTTTCAACTTTGTAAGGTCTCGTTTTAATTTCATTTATATTTATTGCTTCTCTTCTGGTTACTTTATTGAGTGTATATTGATTGGTTATATTTCTCCTTTATGAAAAAAATAAAACTAACAATTATAAAAATTACTTTTCTCGCTGGCTCACCCATATTCCAATATAGGTTTCACCACTGATTGGGGATGGGGTTGGATGGAAAGGAAGTGGTTTATTCTATAGTCCAACCGGTTATCGAAATATAAACCTTTTTATATTTATTAGACCGTAAAAATGTAGTCTCGTCAAAACACGATTCGCTACTGATTCGAAGAAACATTATATTAGACGCATGAGAATCAATATTTTAATAAATTTGTTGGCTTCTACCGGGTAGGCAACATTAATGCCAAAACATATATATTGTTTGAACTCAATGTTCGCCCACTGTATAGGTATGAAATAACTGTATCTTGATTCCGTAACAAAATGATAATATAAATCAATAATTTACAGTATTTTTTTCAAAAATGTATCTGTTATGCGAATAAATAATTAAAGTAGAACATAGCAACATGAACGTTAATAAATTTATTAATATAAGTAGAATGCATTAAATAATAACAGTTCCAAAAGCATGTCTTCCCAGGCAGGACCTTGACAATTTCCAGAAGAAATTGTATTATATATAGAATATTTTTCATTAAAATGCATATTAATGTTTCCGATAGGTTTTTGTGTCGTTTGCTAGAACGAAGACAAGGTTATGTTTCTTCATTGAACGCCCGATGACTATTCAATGTTATAACGTGGTTATTTATTGTTAAAGAGGACCCGCACACGTTTACAATTCATGAATACGACATGTTTATAGTTCACTTGAGAAGAAATGATGAAAATTGAATATTTTGAATTAAAGTTCGCAGAAAAATGGAAAAAAAGCTAAAAATGGAAGCAGAATGAGAAGAAGTAGTGGAAAGGGGATAAAAGCAACAGAATCAGATGAAATGTAGGACGAACAAAAAATAAGACGCATTGAAGGAAGATTTGTTGTTTAATAGAAATTATTTTGTTTTATATTTATATCACGCAACACCCCAGGGCCTTTACCTTGCCTGGAATAGTTAACAATGTTGTCAAATACTTCTCAAATAATGTCAATTTGAAAATCATTTATGGAAGTTGACAGTTACATGGTACATCGTAAACGTCACTCACTAGATTAATACATTATTTTCTGGTTATAAAGTGTGACGGGTTTTGAGAAACTCATTTTATGTGGTTTTAGAACAAGCAAAATTTTTATCCAGAATCACATTTTTCACTAAAACTAATATTTAATCATTTTTCACCTTTAGGTTACCCCCAGGGCCTGGACATTGTAATTACAAAACTACGATATGGGTGAAAGCTTATTATCACCAATCATAGATGGCGCAACAATAGTTAGACATTATTGTAATGCAACAAAGCAAACAGCAAGTATGTCGGATTGTTCTGTGGCATTGTCAGTTGTCACTCATTGTCGACAAATTTTTACGAGATAGATAATCCAAAGATTATTTTGGCTTGTTGTTAAGATTCGTATGTTTAATTTTAGTTATCGGAATAATTTTATTTTTATATAATAATATACATTTTGTTCTGACTTTAACATAAAAGGTAAGTGTAGATAAGTACAAATTGAACGATAATACTATTGTTTTGCTTTGTTTACAGAATTTATTATCATCATGAGAAACGTGTGTGCTGTATTATCTTGTAAAAATAGTATTTATGTTAATACAGACACAGGATATTGTATTTTTCCATGCCAAGAGTCCTTGAGAAATCAGTGGTTACCAAAAATATGAAATCCGGCATTGAATGATTTACCCAACGAGAAACTGAGATATAAATTTGTAGTATGTGGAGATCACTTTGAAACATCCCAGTTTCAATCCCCTGAAAGAAAAAACTGAATAGACTGGCTGTACCAACAATATTTTGTTTGAAAAACATTCAATGTTTGGATACTAATGACATACCTGAATGTGAAATTCCTACACAAGATATAGAACCTCAACCTTCAACATCCAGGTACAGTGAACAACAAGGTAAAGGCATATAGCAAAATGATTATTTAATAGAAAAAAAATGGCTTTAAATCAAACAATTATTTATACATATTATTTTTTCCATTGCAGAACAGTCACACTCAAGTGAGAGGAAAAGGAGATTATATCTAGAAGATATTGGAGTTACCAGATGGAATCAGCTATCTCCTCGAAAAAAAATTAATTTTAATGAATTAAAAAAAGCCTAAAGGGCCGAAAATTTGTTGAATAAAAGGCTAAAGTGTCGCAAAAGACTCTTTACAGGTAAAGAAATTCTAATTGACGATATGTTTAAATTGTTAGATAATTTATCACCATCTGCTAAGGTCATAATATTATCCCAATTAAGAAAAAAGACGTGTGGCACTCGGAAACTACCAAGGTAAAGCTATTGCATAGAGTTTTACACTTTGACGTTCACAATTTCTTTTTCTTCTTAGGTCTTTTTTAGCATAAGAAGTTTCACTTTCACAGTTCTCGTATCAGCATAAAATAATCAAAACTTATTGGACAGTCCTCGTATAATCATACAAGTATCAAAATTTATTGGACAGTCCTGGTATCAGCATATAATAATCAAAACTTATTGGGCAGTCCTTGTATGAGTATAAAAAATCAAAATTTATTGGACAGTCCTCGTATCAGCATAAAATAATCAAAACTTATTGGACAGTCCTCGTATAATCATAAAAGTATCAACATTTATTGGGCAGTCCTCGTATAAGTATGAAATAATCGAAAGTTATTGAACACTCCTCGTATAAGTATAAAAGAATCAAAATGTATTGGATAGTCCTCGTTTAATCATAACAGTATTAAAATTTATTGAGCAGTCCTCGTATCAGCATAAAATAATCAAAACTTATTGGACAGCACTCGTATAATCATAAAAGTATCAAAATTTATTGTGCAGTCCTCGTATAAGTATAAAACAATCAAAACGTATTCGACAATCCTCTTATAAGCATAAAAAAATCAGAACTTATTGGACAGTCCTCGTATAGTCATAAAAGTATCAAAATTTATTGAGCATTCCTCGTATAAGTATAAAAGAATTAAAATTTATTGACAGTCCTCGTATCATCATAAAATAATCAAAAATTATTGGACAGTCCTCGTACAAGTATATAGGTATTAAAACTTATTGGACAGTCCTCGTATCAGCATAAAATAATCATAAAAGTATTAAAATTTATAGGACAGTCCTCGTATAAGTATAAAAGAATCAAATTTTATTGGACAGTCCTCGTATCATCATAAAATAATCAAGGCTCATTGGACATTCTTCGTATAGTCATAGACGTATCAACATTTATTGGGCAGTCCTCGTATAAGTATAAAAGAATTAAAAATTTTTGGACAGTCATCGTATAAGTATGCAACAATCAAAATGTATTGGACAGTCCTCGTATCATCATAAAATAATCAAAATTTAATAGACAGTCATGTATAGTCATAAAAGTATCAACATTTATTGGGCAGTCCTCGTATAAGCATATGGGTATTAAAATTTACTGGACAATCCTCGTATCGTGTCAGGTTATTTTCGTTACGGAATTTCTCGATTCGGTCTCCACGCTCAAGGCCCGCGATAGAAGCTAATGCAATAGCTTAATAAGAAAGTTGAAAATATTAAGTGGACTGAGGAAGATAAAGCACTCTTTTTAGCTTTGTATAAATCCGCCCCAAAAGGATATAGGTTTGTTGTCCCTAGTCCACGGACTTTACAGAGGAGTCAAATTTAAATATAAATACTGGTGTGAACGAACAAATTTTTCATTATTTATCAAATATTTAAAAACGTATGAAAGAAATGAAAAAATTTTGTGTAATTTTGTTTGACGAAATTTATCTAATGCCCAATATAAGTTATAATTTAAAACATAGCATAATTGAGGGGTTAGAAGATGTGAGTAGTGGTCGAATTCAACACATTGCTGACCACCCACTTTTATTCATGCTAAGGGGAATTAATTGCAGGTGGAACCAACCCTTGGCATTTTATTTTGTTAGATCTGGGATAAAAATTCAAAAATTAAAATCAATTTTAGAATACTGGCGTCAATTTCTGACCAAGGTTCAGCAAATGTAGCTGCTGTATCTGCACTCAGTGATGAATGTGGTTTCCACGGAAATTTTATATTTAATGTGGATGGAGACACAATCTACCATTTTTTGATCCTCCACATTTAGTAACATGTTTAAGGAATAATTTTTCAACAAAAAATATCCACTTGGGAGATAAAATTGCAAAATGGAGTGATTTGCAAATTTTGTTTAATTTGGATTGTAATAATCCAGATAGCAAAATTTGCAGGAAACTAACAGAAAATCATATTCATCCCGAGGGTAGAACAAAAATTAAAAGTTAAATTTGCCACACAAGTATTTAGTAGGGATGTGTACGCAGCACTTACTTTTGCAGAAAAATGTGGTCAGAAATTTGAAAAATGTACTGCTCAATTGATTTATTTCATGGACAAATTATTTGACTCCCTAAATTCGGTCAAAAATTATTAGTATCAAGTCGACCATTAACCGCCACATCTTCGCATAAAGAATTCTGGGGGGAAGCCATTACTTTTTTAAATAATTTAAAAATTGAAAATAATGGAAAGTTTGTTCGTCCTCCTCCCTCTCTAAGAAATTTTGTAATAACAATCCGCAACGTACAAAATGTATGGAGACGTATGGAAGGATTTGGATTGAAATATCTAGCTACTATATGTTTAAATCAAGATTCTTTAGAAAACTTCTTTGGAATAATTCGGGGTTTATGTGAACAAAATTCAAGACCAACATGCTCTCAATTTGTAGCAGGTTACAAAACTTGTTTGGTCAATAACTTGATGTCAAATTAAAGCTCTACAAATTGTGAACAAGATGGTACCACATTTTTAATAAATTTTTTAAATCCACTGCCAGACGTTTTAGAAAAAGTTGATACTGTTTATTCAGAAACCTATGCAGTGGTCTCAAACCCTGAAATTATTCCAAAAATTTTTCACGAGATGCGTTTCCATACATCTTCCTATTATGCGGGGTTCATTTGTAGCAAACTCTTGACTAGCAATTATTGTAAAAAATGTAGAGAATATTTTTTAACGCTGTATAATACGGATTCCCATACTTTTATTAAATTAAAAGAGTATGGGAATTTGTTTTATCCCGCACAACATTTTATCTTGCTGGTCGACAGATTAAAAGAAGAAATTTTCAATTGATTTTTCAATTATATTAATTCGGGTAACATTATGGAGGCACTCAGTGATAAATTAATAATCAATTTAAACAATTGTCAGGACCATGACCTACCAAATGGCATTATTATAAAAAAATGTGTTTTTTTTCATGATGAAGTATATGATTACCATTGTGAACAGAAAAATGTATGGTAAAGATAAAAGACCAAATAGGCATGTCGACAATTTTTTGAAAAATTTTTGTACCTTCGTAAAAAATAAAGTATAAAATATAGATTTTATTTTCATTTATTACCCACACTTCATACATTATAAAGACTTATGCATTTAAAAAAATTGTATGTTTAAATCTAATTCAAGGAAATCTATTATATTAAAAGGTATAAATTATTAAATATATTTAAGTTTAATATTAATTATATTATTATACATTTCAATACAATGAATATTCGCTCTTGAATTGGATTTGAACATAAAAAAAATTATTGCCTGCATCAATCTTAATAATGTATGAAGTATATTTCACTAATTTAAAGGGTTATTACCACAGAACAGAATGTTCTGTGGTAATAACCAAAAAAGGTGTTCTGTAGGAAGTATTTAACGAAATTGTAATTTATGCAACCATTATAACATTTAGTACTAATCACCAATATCAGATGGCGCTGAAACTCATTACAATTTTATGATCATGTAATGTCACTGATTCCTTGGGGGTGTTCTGTGGTTACCCCATTCGTGGATACGCTGTATGTTTGACATTTGAGAGAAAGAGAAAATAGACGTGTTCTGTTTTCTACACAAGCTACACTATGCAGAGTAGAACTAGTGTAGAAATATCAAAATGCATAAAAACTCTTCTAAAGTGAACGTAAAATGACTAATATGGTCGTTGAGTATTAATTGTTTGAGCCATAAGTGCACTATAAGTGTATTGTGTGACACTTTTCAAGAATCAAAAGAAAAAGAAAAACAACAATTGTCAACTGTCAAATTTTTTCAATTATTATCGACGTTTTTAGACTTTAGAATAAAATTTTATTAATACTTCATAAAATTTCATTTAAAGAATACATAATACATGGCTTCGTTCCTTTTTAGTATTTGATACAGACAGCAATAATGATTTCACCACAACTGCTCCAGAAATGTTTTGTTTTTTATTTGCTAGTCGAAGAAGAATTATAGTCTAAAACATGGATGGAATTCAAAAGCCTACACTCGTAGAATCGTTTCCCTCGCCTATGTTTTAACTAATGTAAAATTTTGTTTATTCCGCCCTTGATATAGAATTTACTATTCTGTAGCTCTTTTGGTTCATAATTATCTCCGAATATTGTTATTTCCAATAAATCTATCTTTTGTAAAGTTATAGAACAATTCATTTTTTTTCCTTTTTTACCTCAAAATTTTTTTATATCAGTATAAATTTAATATTTCATTCACGACTTTCTTGTAATTCATCGATGATCAACTTCTATATTTGTGTCACCTTGTAAGCTTTAAATTCGTTCACAGTAAGTTGTGTATTGAATATTTCTATTTGATATGAAACTCTCTTATCGATAGGCGATGGCCTCGACAAAAACCGGTAAAATCAATCATAACGTGTATATTTACTATACATCTAATTTTATGTAACTGTATAACTATGTAAAACACTTTCAGTTCGAAATAATGATTGTCATTTACATGGTTACATTCGCGATCGGAATAAATAAATTCATAGATGACATTTGGTGTTATTGATTTCATTCTACGATATGGGTAGGCGACATAAGAAAAATAATAATAGATCCGTTTACTGTTACAATTTGATAGAAGAGATATGTGACTGCTACAAAAGAAACCCCATAGATTGTGAAATCTAGCAGATGAAGAAATACATATCCTGATCACGTAAAAAATAATAATAAACAGGTGGAAGAAATACTAACAATTAACTGACATAAACCCACCAAACATACTGTATATATATATATATATATATATATATATATATATATATATATATATATATATATATATTATAACGTATAAATAAAGATAGAAACACTGGTGTAAAACAGATTAGTTGGAAACTGATTTGAAATTAAAACATTAGACTATATTTTATTAGAATCATAAATACGAGACATTGAAATTGCTCATATTAACTAAAAAAGTAATACAACTTATGTATATAATTAATAATTTGAGAAGACTCACATAGAATTGACAAAAGAAACATTACCTTGATCATATGTCCAAAAGCCATAGAGTAAATATCGTCCATCGTATTAAATACCTCATGTCAGAAAAAACGATGAACATATAATCTAGAAAAGAAACATGAATTAATAAATATTCGAAATAAAAAGGATATTGTCCAATATTATAACGCATTTTTACTAGAAACATATGGGTTAGAATATTTAACGTTGTAATACCAATACGCTTAGCGACATACGCTAGCAACAAAATATAGATGTCAATATGTATCAGCGACAAACGTAGAAAGTAGAGTGATTTCATAGATGAAATGAATAGAAATTAATTAATGTGTTTAATTGAATATAATGAACATAAATAATTAGATTAAGGGATATTAATAAATGTTTTAAAAGAATTTATGTTGATGGCTAAACACAATTGCTAATTATAATAAGAAAATTGAACTGAACATTGATATTAAAGACTATTGTATATCGCCTAAGAAAAACTATTCGTCCCATAATAACAAGATGAACTTCAATATTGAATAAACAATTTTTAGTGAGACTAATTTTTTGTATGTAGGTAAAGATATTAGAATGTAAAGTGAAATCATAATTTGAGTGCGTTAAAAAAGAAAACGGTGATTGGTTTATGTGACATGACAGAAGGAACTTTCAAACAACAACAAGTGTAACAAACATTTTTGAATATAGTGAGCTGAATTAAACAAAAGACTGATTGTTGATTGTTGAAAAAAGTGGAAGAAAAAGAGTCGGTGGCTTGGTTTCGTTTCTAGAAGGTTGGGTTTTGAAGTTCTCCAGAAATTTAAGAAATTATTCTCAAAATGAGGATAAACACATAGCAAACTATCGATAAAACATGCACATGTACTTACCCAATGATTGTAGCTGATTTTCCAGAGTGAAAATCATATTTTCACATATTTATTCAACTGTAAACTTCGGAAGCTGCTTTCCAGAAGTTTCGAGAGGCAGATCCTGGTTCCTGAACACAAGGTCAGTGTATTGTTGTACAACAAGAGTTATAAAAAAATTATTAACGTCAATCAAATGTTTTCTTTAAAATCTCATGAGTAAAATAAACTTTGAAATAATGATCGATCTGAAAAAGAATTAAAATTAAAGACCCAATATAGCTATATTATTAAATAATTCTAAATGATAAATGGCCAATCTAAAGAAATAAAATTTAATACTTACGCATTTCTCAATTAAGAAACTTAAGAAAGATACATCCAACTCTTTATGTAACATTTAAACTCTATGTATATAAATTACATAACTATTACTTGTACCATATTATTTGTATTTCTGTATGTATAAATCTCCCAGCATAAATTCTTTTAACTTGTATATAATTTGAAACACGTTCTATGACACAGCATAAAAGCTCGCTGTGAAACTGAACAGACCCGACGCGTCTATCAAATGTTTACTCTAGCGCATCGTTACCTCATGTTCTTGAGCATGCGCACAGAACGCCACACATAGGAATAAAATCAATAATTTCATTTGACCCATACATGGGCGTCGCATAAAATTTTTATAAATAAAATTAAAATATTGTTTTCAAGTAAAATGTTTCTTTATTTATTTATCAACTGAATTTATTCACAACCGTAAGAACCCAGATAACAGAAGAATCTCATACTCTATACATACATAAAAATTCATCATAATAATTTCGTCCCAACGTAGTGGGCTATTCAAATATTCAATTAATTATATCATTATTGTAACAAAAAAATTATTAAGTGTTATAATATATATATATATATATATATATATATATATATTATAATTATTTGATTTTTACTTTTACTGATGAGAATTTAATATATATTATTATTTGTTTTTATTGTATAACATATTTTACCTATTTTACTTTACCTTTGGCTAGCTCCTGATGATAATCTGTGAAATTTTATTTTTATTTATAATTTATATGATAGTCGGCAGCATGAGACTCCTCCCTTTGAGTTCTGGACGCATATGTATCACTTTGATATACATTTAAATATTGAATTTTGAAATTTTTCTAGTATGTTTTATTCCTGAATAAAATATATACCTTTGTTTTTATCGACTCCAAATATTATTATAGAATGAATGAATTAAGCACAATTTTCTAAATGTATTATGAATATTAAATAGAATGATAAAAAAATACCAACACTTTAATGAAATGATTTAATAAATTGTTGAGATTATATTCAAATTCTTTCTACATAAATTTTCTTTACACCGCTCCTGCATTCTTGACTGGTCATGCGCACTGAATGCTTAGATTGACTGCGTCGGCGCATAAGAGAAACACATCCTTGTATATCGTTTCGCAACGACACAAAACGTATGGTTCACAGTCGACGTTGTTTATATGAATGTTTTTATAAATTTAACGTTCTTAAATTCATTGCAATCATCGATATATCATTGGAAATTACACTATACAGTTACATACATATATCAAAATGCGAGTAAAGTGAATGATGAATAGTTATAGAAATAGTTAAGCATGCATTAGAAGAAATAAAAGTGGAATGGTACTTTACGTGCAATGTAAACAATGATGATGTGAAATAATTTTTTTTACAAGTAAGTACAAATTATAACTATTATTAAAGTTGCATGATAATTGAAATTACATGGATATCCATGGATATGAAATAATATTCATCATTTTATTGTTTTTGGCCTTTTTTTAGAAATTTTAATATAAACGTTCAAATAATATTTTTATTGTTCCCTATTTCTTTCTCTTTGGAATTCCAAATTAAAAAACTTAAAAACCACCGACCTCATTTCCAATTCTCGGCACTGTGGAACTGCTGCAAAGCGTCTCTTTTTCTTGAGAATTTCTTTTCAAAGAAATACTCTTTCTGCACACTGCACTTTATCACACGGTTTAAACAAAGTTGCTATTATGATTTTATAATGGTTTTTAGCTTAAAATTATTCACTTCTACATAGTTTTCTCAAAAATTTTGTAGAGGAGAGCTACATAGATGCTCACTATTTCTCTACCAACGCCCGACAATTTTTTTTAAATCCACAAACTTTTCCCATATCAAAAACACAGCCTCCTTATATTGTTTTTTATTCGACAATTGTCAAATTGAGTGTTTTTCATGAGAATACAAAATTCTTTAATTAAAATTGTCCTGGAGGATAATAACACTCATATAAATGGGTTTATAATGTCTTAGGGAATATATAAAATGTCCTTTACATGTATTACAATCCCAAAATTTGTTGTAATCCCCTTTTTATGGTATTTTTATTTACAATTAAATATACAATTTCTACAAACTAAAATGATTATTTATATATATGGAACTGTTTAGTTTTCAATTTATGAATTTTTACTAATTTTATTTTATATAAACTTTTATTTATTTCCAAATTTACCTTTTATGTTCAATTCCAAAGCAATGGTTTTAGGTTGGCAAGAAAATCACTAGATTTTATTACTTCCTGTTCATTAAATTTTATTTAGTTAACAGATTTCCATGACATATAACATGGCTCTGCTCCTTATGTCATCTTTCATAAAGTTTTTCTTTTTTTTATAAATTCCTTTTCAAATTGTAAACTTTTACTTCCATCGTCTGTGAATATCGTCAATCAATTAGTAAGTTGAGTATTAATTCTTGTTATTTTAGTTTTCAAACAACATTCTACTTCATCCAGATATTGACATGGCAGTGTTCAGATGATTTTGAAAATTGTTGACATTGACTTGACCTTAGGATTGAATTGTGGAGGTAAAATTTTTATACTTAATTATAATGTTATCATTAAAATTTTATTCCTTATTCTTTAATCCTTTCTTTATAATTGGTTTCCTCAATATTCGCTTACTTCATCCATTAGTTTATGTTAAATTTAGTTTTTAACTAGGTAGTGTCTAATGGTACACCCTACGTATTAATAAGAAAATTCTTTTTAATATTCAATCTCATACGTGAATTATTTATATATATTATAGGACTGGTTCAATATATATATATATATATATATATATATATATATATATATACAATGTGTTATTTATAAAATGCGACATAGGGTTTCCTGTACAAAACTGTCAAACGTGAACTTTTTTACCAAATAGCGTTCCTGAATAATAATAACAGATTTGAAAAGGTCGATAAAAAATAAACTCTAAAAGTCGTACGGCATTTTCATATCACTTTCGAATATATTCTACAGGGACCGAGATGGCCGAGTTGGTATTTGGTACGTAAAATTTGAAAGTTGAATGTGGAGGGTGACAGTTCGATCCCACGCTGTGACGAAATTTTTAGTTCTTTTTTTACAATTTTTATCTAAAAAACATTAATTTTAAAATAAAGCAAAGGTATTTGTTTCAAAAATTTATTTACCTAAAGAAAAGTTCAGACAATTTAGTATCAATTTTAAAAAGCACAATCTAGTAGGTAGCCTTCCAAATAATGTCATTTTCATTCTTGACAATTTGTAATCTTTGGAGCGAATAAGTATTTTTGAAGCGATTAGATTTGACATTTTAGTGTACTTGTGAATAATTTCTTGTTTCGTTTGTCAATATTTTTGTAAGTTCATTTGTTGTTTTCAGTTTAGATTCATTTTTTAATAATTTTTAATTTATCATAATAGTTATAATTTCATTTAAAATTGTTCGTGTTTTCCCATTATTCAATTTATTTTATTGTTTTTAATTTTGGTAGTTCCCAATTCTCATCGGTTAGTTATTATTTATTTTTCTTCTCGTTGTGAAATGCTTACTCGTGAAGAAACTCTACAAATTGTTCGTATGTATTATGGCGGTCACATTAGTCGCGATATTAAACAATTTCTATTTAATATGTCCAATAGTCAGACTAATGTCTCGCATCACAGGATACATCAAAAATACAAGAAAAAAGTAAACGTATGGGCCGGAATATTTTGTGATAAAATAATTGGTCTTTTCTTCCTAAGTAATAACTTCAATGGCCAAGAATATTTGAATCTTCTCCAAAATGAAATAGGACCCCAAATTGCAAATGCCGCACCTAGAAATGTTTCAGTATGGTATCAACATGATGGTTGCCCGGCTCATTCCAGTAGGGAAGTACGGGAATACCTTGATACTGTTTTCCCAAATACGTGGATAGGTCGAGGGGGTACAATAAATTGGCCGGCAAGATCTCCAGATTTAGCACCCCCCGATTTATTTTTATGGGGTTACCTAAAATATAAGGTAGCAGAATATGAACCGGAGACAGAAGATTAATTGAAAAATATTGTTATTAATGAATGTCGGAAAATGAGTAGAACTGTTATTAATAATGTACGACGGAACTTTTATGATCGTTTGGGACACTGTTTAGCAGCAAACGGAAAACAATTTGAGCATTTGATTAAATAAATGAATTTGTAACCTAAAAAAATTGTCTTATTTTAATTATCTCTACTTAAAATTTCTTTTTGGATAAAAATAATGAAAAAAACATTTCGTATAATCTGCGGGAGCGAACCGCGACCCTTTACGTTCAACTTTAAATTTTGTGTACCAAGTACCTACCAACTCGGCCACATCGGCACCGGTCGTTAGTATTTCAAAGTTTTATAAAAATGGCGTACGACTTTCAAAAACATAATTATCCATTTTCTTAGTAAACCAGGCCGAATTTAAGAAAATTAAAAGTGCATTTGAACGCATTTTTTAACGACCTTTTCAAATCTGTTACCATTTTTCACGAACGCTATTTGGTAAAAAAGTTAACTCGCGTTTGACAGTTTTGTACAGGAAACTCTATGTGGCATTTTATAAATAACACAGTGTATGTATCGATAAGAAATTTGCAATTCTCTATAAATTGTATGAGAATTGAGCTATTGCCGTCACAGGGTAAAATTGAATCTACTGTTAATTTCAGCTTTTGAATATTAATTTGTTCATTATTATCAGCCATATTGTTTAGATTAATATTACAACTAACGTTTTCTTCTAAATTCAATGAATTATTGCAATTTAAGATCAATTCTTCAATATTTGTATTCGAATCGTTCATTAATAAATCGACAACATTATATGTATAAATTTTCTATTAATTAATGAATTATAATTAAAAAGTAAAGTATATTTCCAAGTGGGAAATATTTTGCCTATCTTAAAAATAGGAAAGTGTAATAGTAAAACTCGGTACTTCCTGGTACTTCTTGCAGTTCTCCCCACGTGATACTATTTGCGCCTGGATGGTGTAAGTTCTCGTCTAAGAGTTGAAACTCAGGTTTGGTTTTTCACAGAATCGGTCTCGATAGCGTGACTTCTCGACTATATCCTACAGGCTGCGCCAGTTAAGATTATTTTGTTTACGCAATATCCTTTTAAAGAGTTCAATTTCAATTTGAAAATACAACTTAATTGTTTCAGAGCCACAAACAGAATGCATCCAAAATGTGAGGAATATACAAAGTTAGTTTATAATTATAAGCTTACAATATGACATGATGTTATTATAAGATAGGCAAATTAACTTCATATAATTGGCGCGACAAATATAAGGGAGCCCGCGGACAGGGATTGGGAATCCATGAGATAGTGAGTTCTGCAACAAATGTTCCTAAAAACGTAACATCTACGCCTCCGAGGGGATTGAACCATTGTATTTGAAAAAAAAATTGTTGATTTTTACAGTCGCTAGCATTATACCAACTCATATATTTATTTCACGTAAGCGTGACTCTATTATTATAATTGTTCAGATTATAAAAGTTCCAATTACTACAAATTTCATTAAATTTAATAAAAATTATATTCAATTTCTTTCATCCCGTTTCTTAAAAATCATCTTCCATTGACTTCATCAAATCGATCTGCAATACCTAATATACCAAATCATGATTTTATAAACACAAATTAAAAATTTCGTCATGGAATAATTATCTCTTACGAAAATGCAAGTTTATTTCTAACTATTCATTCGACCTTGTATATTAAAAAACGGTTAGCTAGATCATGATAATCGAATATTCAAGAGCTGGGATTTCCTAAATTTGACCAGTTACCTTCCGTATGCGAAGTAACTGAAAAATATGCCGTTTCGTAGGTAAATTGAATTAGATAAACGATAAATGAACATATTAGTGTTTTTAAATGAAACTCAAGGTCTCTAGTTAATGCCACAATATAATACAAGTTATTGAAAATTCTAAAAAATTGACAATTGTTTCGATAAATCAATATCATCGTCAGAATGACAGAAGTTACATTTCATTTTATGCCTACCTGATGTTTAGTAGTTATATTTTTGGCTAGACCAAGAAGTAACCTAACTTGTGATTGGCTTAATATATGTTTATAGAAAAAAGAAGAAGATGTGATATTACAAATATTGAAGCTTAAATATTATTAGCCCTATGGTGATATCCTGGATATCATTTTTCCAATTAAGATCAGTATAACTGTGCAATGATATAGAAAACCAGGAAAACTATATCTGCTGATCTTTACAATTATCACTTAAGAAGACAGTTTATTAGTGGAGAATTTCCTAGATTCAACTGTTCATTGACAACTTCA
This sequence comes from Galeruca laticollis, assembly GCA_963921935.1. Lineage (NCBI taxonomy): Eukaryota > Metazoa > Arthropoda > Insecta > Coleoptera > Chrysomelidae > Galeruca > Galeruca laticollis. Next base: position 103,709,371 of record OY998177.1, read on the forward strand.
TATTGTGGGTTTCTTAAATGTCTTCTAATTTCCAGTTCTTCAAGGAAATCCAGTTCTTGTTTCTTTTCACAAATATGCAGCACTTCTAGTTCTGTGTTAGGTGTCAATGAATGATTGGTGTCAAGTAGATGTTTTGCGTAGTGGGATTTATCTGGTTGTTTTAATCTGTAAGCTCGTAAGTTCTCACTGTATCGTATTTCAAAATTCCTAAGGGTCTGACCCAAATAGACAGCATTACATTCTGGACATTCGAGTTTATATATACCTGACTTCTTTAATAGTGGTATTTTTGTTTTTACATTTAACAATTTTGTACTTACGTTACTTTCTGTTTTAAAAGAAATTGTTGCATTCGTTTCTGAAGATATTATCTTTGAAATATTATTAGAAATATTTCCTGCATATGTGATGGTTTTATAAGTTTTAATTTCATCAGCTTGTTTAGGATATATTAATTGTAATGCCACTTTTTTCTCTTTTTTACTAATTAGTTTATTTATCCTATCTAATGGATAACCGTTAGATGTTGCTATTTGTCTAATTGTATTAATCTCTCTATCAAAATTACATTTGTTCATAGGAACTGAAAAAGCTCTATGTATCATTGAATTATATGCTGCTAGTCTGTGTGAGACAGGGTGGTTAGAATTGAATAGAATTGTCACATCAGTCTGTGTTGGTTTTCGGTAAATTGAATAATCAAGTACATTATTAACTCTTTGAGTTTTCAAATCAAGAAAATTGATTGAGCTATTTTCTTCAGTTTCTAATGTAAATTTAATTTTCGGGTGTAAATTATTGATGTGGTTGAAAAACACATCTAATTGTCGCTCACTACCCATAAAACAAGCTAATATGTCATCCACATATCTATACCAAAATAAAATATTTTTCGAAATATTACTTTCAAAGATCTTTCTTTCTAAATTGTCCATAAAAATGTTTGCTAAAATAGGTGATATAGGGCTTCCCATTGGTAAACCTTCATTTTGAATATATATCTTATTGTCAAAAGTGAAATAATTCTGATTAATGCATACATCAAATAAATTAAGTATATCTGATATTATTCCTGGATTAATATTTTTATCTTCTAGTATTTTTCTTACAAGTATTAGACATTCTTTAGGAGGAATTTTAGTAAACATATTAGTTACATCGAACGATATGAGTTTATAGTTATCTTGCAAGTGGATTGATTTCAACTTTTTGATTAGTTCTATTGAATTTCTAATTGAGTACTGAGATTCATATTTTCAACCACATCAATAATTTACACCCGAAAATTAAATTTACATTAGAAACTGAAGAAAATAGCTCAATCAATTTTCTTGATTTAAAAATTCAAAGAGTTAATAATGTACTCGATTATTCAATTTACCGAAAACCAACACAGACTGATGTGACAGTTCCATTCAATTCTAACCACCCTGTCTCACACAGACTAGCAGCATATAATTCAATGATACATAGAGCTTTTTCAGTTCCTATGAACAAATGTAATTTTGATAGAGAGATTAATACAATTAGACAAATAGCAACATCTAACGGTTATCCATTAGATATGATAAATAAACTAATTAGTAAAAAAGAGAAAAAAGTGGCATTACAACTAATATATCCTAAACAAGCTGATGAAATTAAAACTTATAAAACCATCACATATGCAGGAAATATTTCTAATAATATTTCAAAGATAATATTTTCAGCAGCGAATGCAACAATTTCTTTTAAAACAGAAAGTAACGTTAGTACAAAATTGTTAAATGTAAAAACAAAAATACCACTATCAAAGAAGTCAGGTATATATAAACTCAAATGTCCAGAATGTAATGCTGTCTATTTGGGTCAGACCCTTAGGAATTTTGAAATACGATACAGTGAGCACTTACGAGCTTACAGATTAAAACAACCAGATAAATCCCACTACGCAAAACATCTACTTGACACCAATCATTCATTGACACCTAACACAGAACTAGAAGTGCTGCATATTTGTGAAAAGAAACAAGAACTGGATTTCCTTGAAGAACTGGAAATTAGAAGACATTTAAGAAACCCACAATATGAAATTGTCAATGAACAGTTAAATCTAGGGAATTCTCCACTAATAAACTGTCTTCTTAAGTGATAATTGTAAAGATCAGCAGATATAGTTTTCCTCGTTTTCTATATCATTGCACAGTTATACTGATCTTAATTGGAAAAATGATATCCAGGATATCACCATAGGGCTAATAATATTTAAGCTTCAATATTTGTAATATCACATCTTCTTCTTTTTTCTATAAACATATAATAAGCCAATCACAAGTTAGGTTACTTCTTGGTCTAGCCAAAAATATAACTACTAATCAGGTAGGCATAAAATGAAATGTAACTTCTGTCATTCTGACGATGATATTGATTTATCGAAACAATTGTCAATTTTTTAGAATTTTCAATAACTTGTATTATATTGTGGAATTAACTAGAGACCTTGAGTTTCATTTAAAAACACTAATATGAGCATATTCCACGAAGTAAGGGTCGAGACAGTCAATTTCGATAAATGAACAACTTACGTGTATTATTTATCATGTATCTTTATAACGGGATTCGAATCCGGAAGAGTTAAGCACTCTATGGAATGAAAAGTGGAAGATATGAAGATCAAAATGGAGATCCAAATAAATGTAAATGATGTACAACCTGCACAACAAATCGACAAGATAATATCAGAATTTTGAAAATGATTGCCTACTCTAAACGCGAAATGTGTCTCATATAATAATACAAAACGAAACTTTTAACGTAACCTCGTAATCAGGGCCTTCTTTTCCACTGGGCAATTTAGGCTCGTGCGATCGATATGGGCCCGTAATTCTTGTCGGATCAATAAACAGTAACTAATATTTATCACCAAAAACTTCGAAACCATGTTAATCAAGGTCATAGGCGCCCCATCATCCAAATATGCCCAGGACCTCCAATAGGTTAAAGTCGCCCGTGCTCGTTATTAATAATTCGTAAATCGTTTTCTTATAATTATAACCTTGTTCAGAGCAAAAAGGACGAGGTAGTTGCATTTATCGGAGTTGAGGTAACCAAGTAATCCAGATCTCCACCCTATCGACTTTTATCTCGGGGGTTTTATGAAAGGAGAAGCTGTAGAAATTATGCATGAACAACATCAGAGGAATAGAATTCTTTAGGCCGCAAATCGATTTCGTTAGAAGCCATTCTCTACCCTAGAGGTAAAGGACACCATGTTCATTTTATTATTAAATTGACTTTACAGCATATTCTTAATGTAAAATATTCGATCTTTATAATGGTGTATATGGCTGTTGTTTAGTGGCTAAGAGAATTTGATTTTTGATTTCACAACAAGACGGGAACTCGAAATACTTTCATTCATATAGTATAAAATTTTCAACGGAATCCTACGACGTGATTTTCATATACAAGGCGAACAATTTCTGAAAAAGCTAAGATCTGTACATTTCACCATTGCTATATTTTCACTCCAGTTTTCGGCGGGCTTGTATAGATCAGCAATAATATCGTACCATAGCGTACCGTATCCCTCGAAAAAAGCCACGACTCGAATTAACAATCACAGCATCGTCTAGAAGGCGATTCAATGGAGAAGTGATTTTTTCATGCTTAGTGTTTCTCAGAAGTCATATTATACTAATGTTTTTAAATGAAACTCAAGGTCTCTAGTTAATTCCACAATATAATACTTGTATTATATAGGAGACCTTGAGTTCCATTTAAAAACACTAATATGAGCATATTCCACGAAGTAAGGGTCGAGACAGTCAATTTCATACTATACTTGTTACAATCGCAGAATTTCTTTATTTCGAATTTTCACTCTATAGAACAATAAAATTGTGAAAGTCTCAAAATAGCATTATTATCAAAGGAAATCGCCCTGTAATACGAAAAGATTTGAAAATGAATTTTTCATGAATTTGTCACATAAGAAATATACCTCATGGGATAATCCAGGATAAAATCATAATTTGTACGTATTACTATTGGTTTATATAGAGTATATATTATATACTACCAAAACTGCCATCTACGGATGTTAGTAAAGCTTTGCGCCATTAACACGTCTCAAGTTACTCTAGAAAGAATGAAATTTCTATTTAATAAACAATTAAATTAACCAATCAAATTTAAATCACAAACATTTTTGAAATCACGTTAAATACCATGTCGTATATTAAATTTATCCACCTTTTTCTATTTTCAATTGATACGTATAAAGAAACATTCTTCCAAATAATTCTCAATTTATTGACTAAAATTTATTCAGATAAAATTTTTATATATACATAGTTATTTTTCAACTAAGCTGATCTAAAAAATCATTTGGCAATAAAAAAAATGTATAAGACTTGGCCCAATTTTTGGTATAAGGCAGCAAAAATTGGGCCAAGTCTAATAAATTTTTTTTATTGCCAAATGGTTTTTTAGATCCTCTTAAAATTAGTTGGAAAATAACTATGTATATAACTATGTAATCAGTATGTCGTTATGAATTATCTCTTTTTTATTAAATATTTACTAAAGATTGACATTATTCAAATGATACTAATAAGTTTAATGTACCTGGTAGCTATGTGTCACTTTAATATATATATATATATATATATATATATATATATATATATATATATATATATATATATATATGTAACTATATATATGAACAATCGAACTAGGTTCACGGGTTGAACCGCGTTGCAAATTTCAAATTTCCAACACGGTTCAACACGTGAACCTAGTTCGTTTGTTCATAATTCTAACCGCGGAAACCTTTCCGAACATATATACATATATATATATATATATATATATATATATATAAAATTTTCAAAAAAATTGGCATTGGCATTCATATATATATATATATATATATATATATATATATATATATACAAATTGAAAAATATCTTTTTGGGGATTGCAGCAAAAGAAGAAAAATACACTCTATTCAAATCTCCAAGCTTTCGTAAATCTTTATTTAAATCATAAGGGAACTACAATAAGGAAAGAAAAACATAAATTATAAAAAGTGTTCTCACAAACATTTCTACAACTTACATTGATCGAGATTGCATCATAGATCTTGAATACAGGAAAAGTGTACAACAGCAAGTCATTAAAGAAATAGGTCCAGTCGGCAATACATTTGCCTACTACTGGTTCATTTAAAACATTATTAAAAAGTAAAAAGTTAAAACATTAAAAATCGAAAATCCACACACCCACGCGGACTTGTGAGAATATTGGCGGAAACTGAAAAAGTCAGGTTAAGTACAGCATTCATCATTGCCAAATGAATGAAAAGAATCGATCTTTGCAATGACGCGAGACACTGAAACAATCGAATTGAAACTTTCAAGAGAATACCGGGGTGGTACCAAAATTATGGAACTGTTGTGAAATATCACTCCAATGAAATTCACATTAACAAGAATTAATATGTGATTATTTATGTTATTTATTATTATTATTAATATTATTATAGATCTTTTCATAAAGGGGGAACACCTACCATGATGACACAAGTAGGAAACTAGTGAAAATTATTAATGTTATCATTATTATTCTTATTATTATTATTGTTATCAATATGAAGACAATTGTGCTTATCAAGCGCTAGGAGGAGGGAGTAGAGATTACTCAAATTCTGAATGTCAGTCTTCTTATTCATACAACCTTCTTCTTGGAAGATGAAAGCCATTTCCAAAAATAAATCTTTTGTTATAACTTCTCTCACGAGAAAGGATTTTAACTCATTCAAAATCAATGACATGATACAACGAGGAGACATGATTAGCCAGAGAACATCTTTCAGGATGTAACCTTATATCACTTTTATGGAGGGATACACGGCTAGAAATTTTTTGGGAGGTTTGACCAATATATGAGAGGCCACAACTGTTACAACACAGCTTATAAACAACATTACTACAATCCACGACAGGTATCTTGTCTTTCAAAGGACTATAAATTGACTTTACAATCAAGGAACTCCTGCAGGCAAACCTAACATTCTGTAAGTATTGTGAAAAAATCCTAGTAAGTCTGGGCGTAATTTCCTCTATATAAGGCAGAGAAACCGTTAAAACGGAAGGAATCGTTCTAGAGGCCGAGAGAGGATCCAACTCAGCTGCACCTGCTGCGTCAATTGATTGTATTGAAATATGTGATAAAACAGAAGACGTGTTGAAGATGATCTTTCTTAGTAACTGTTTTGGATAGGAATTGTCTAGGAACAAATTGAAGAGAATATTACGATTCTTATTTCTAAACACCGGGTCAGAGTGGTTCATAACTCTAGCTGTCATTTGTTTAACAAAGTTAACCTTTATGGTAAATTTATGGTAAGAATTGTAGTTGAGATATCTCCCAGAGCTACTTCGTTTTCTATACCAATCAATTATAATCACATTATCAGGAGACCTAGTCCATAAAGTATCTAAAAAGGGGACAGCCATGTTAGAGTTTTCTGTTTCGAGAGTAAACTGAATGTAAGGATCATAACTATTAAAGGTGAAAAGGAGATCTTGGGTGGAGTCCACAGGGCAAGCCAGGATTATATCATCTACATATTTCTTGATGAAAGGTACATTGGAAGGAAGTACCGGAAGGACCACGTCCGACAGTTCATCCATTACTTAGCACGCTAATATCGGAGAAATACTAGCTCCCATAGGACTACCAAAAGTCTGTTTGTAAAATTTATTATTAAAAGGAAAGCAGGTAGAACTGAACAGGAATTCAATCAACTCAATGAACATATCTATATCAATATTACACACCGCACAAATGGATGGCCAGTGTTTGTGAACTGAACGTATAACTGCTTGTAAATAAACATTGCTAAAAAGTGAAACCACATCCAGACTGACCAAAACATAGTTTTGTGGAAGAGTTCTTCTGTTAAATAACTCAAAAACCTGGAAGGAGTCCTTAATGAAATACTCATTCTCATTACTGTATGCCTTAGTCAAGATATCTGTGAGAAAAGAGGCAATAAATTCAGTAGGAGAGTGGATAGAAGCGACAATAGGTCTCATTGTCAAGGTAGGCTTATGAATTTTAGGAAGAGTGTAAAATTTTGCTATGACAGAGTTATAAGAAGTTATTTTTTTCTTTGTGATCTCATCAATCTGTCTCTTATTATATAATCTCTTAACAAGAGTTTTGGATTTGGATTGAATCGTCCTACTGGGATCTCTCGAGAGGGGAACATAGGAAGAATCATTGTCGATTATATCTTGAGATAACTTGAGGTAATCCTCCTTTAACATAACAACAGTAACGTTACCCTTATCTGATTTACCCTGAGTTAATTGTTACTAAATCTGAATCTGAATTTATTGCCTCTTTCCTCACAGATATCTTGACTAAGGCATACAGTAATGAGAATGAGTATTTCTTTAAAGACTCCTTCCAGGTTTTTGAGTTATTTAACAGAAGAATTCTTCCACAAAACTATGTTTTGGTCAGTCTGGATGTGGTTTCACTTTTTAGCAATGTTTATTTACAAGCAGTTATACGTTCAATTCACAAACACTGGCCATCCATTTGTGCGGTGTGTAATATTGATATTGATATGTTCATTGAGTTGATTGAATTCCTGTTCAGTTCTACCTGCTTTTCTTTTAATGATAAATTTTACAAACAGACTTTTGGTACTCCTATGGGAGCTAGTATATCTCCGATATTAGCGTGCTATGTAATGGATGATCTGTTGGACGTGGTCCTTCCGGTACTTCCTTTCAATGTACCTTTAATCAAGAAATATGTAGATGATATAATCCTGGCTTGCCCTGTAGACTCCACCCAAGATCTCCTTTTCACCTTTAATAGTTATGATCCATACATTCAGTATACTCTCGAAACAGAAAACTCTAACATGGCTGTCCCCTTTTTAGATACTTTATGGACTGGGTCTCCTGATAATGTGATTATAATTGATTGGTATAGAGAACAAAGTAGCTCTGGGAGATATCTCAACTACAATTCTTACCATAAATTTAGCATAAAGGTTAACTTGGTTAAACAAATGACAGATAGAGTTATGAACCTCTCTGACCCGGTGTTTAGGAATAAGAATCGTGATATTCTCTTCAATTTGTTCCTAGACAATTCCTATCCAAAACAGTTACTAAGAAAGATCATCTTCAACACGTCTTCTGTTTTATCACATACTTCAATACAATCAATTGACGAAGCAGGTGCAGCTGAGTTGGATCCTCTCTCGGCCTCTAGAACGATTCCTTCCGTTTTAACCGTTTCTCTGCCTTATATAAAGGAAATTACGCTCAGACTTACTAGGATTTTTTCACAATACTTACAGAATGTTAGGTTTGCCTTGATTGTAAAGTCAATTTATAGTCCTTTGAAAGACAAGATACCTGTCGTGGATTGTAGTAATGTTGTTTATAAGCTGTGTTGTAACAGTTGTGGCCTCTCATATATTGGTCAAACCTCCCAAACAATTTCTAGCCGTGTATCCCTCCATAAAAGTGATATAAGGTTACATCCTGAAAGATTTTCTCTGGCTCATCATGTCTCCTCATTGGATCATGTCATTGATTTTGAAGGAGTTAAAATCCTTTCTCGTAAGAGAAGTTATAACAAAAGATTGTTTTTGGGAATGGCTTTCATCTTCCAAGAAGAAGGTTGTATGAATAAGAAGACTGACATTCAGAATTTGAGTAATCTCTACTCCCTCCTCCCAACGCTTGATAAGCACAATTGTCTTCATATTAATAACAATAATAATAATAAGAATAATAATGATAACATTAATAATTTCCACTAGTTTCCTACTTGTGTCATCATAGTAGGTGTTCCCCCTTTATGAAAAGATCAATAATAATATTAATAATAATAATAAATAACATCAATAATCACATATTAATTCTCGTTAATGTGAATTTCATTGGAGTGATATTTCACAACAGTTCCATAATTTTGGTACCACCCCGGTATTCTCTTGAAAGTTTCAATTCGATTGTTTCAGTGTCTCGCGTCACTGCAAAGATCGATTCTTTCCATTCATTTGGCAATGATGAATGCTGTACTTAACCTGACATTTTCAGTTTCCGCCATTATTCTCACAAGTCCGCGTTGGTGTTTGGATTTTCGATTTTTAATGTTTTAACTTTTTACTTTTTAATAATGTTTTAAATGAACCAGTAGTAGGCAAATGTATTGCCGACTGGACCTATTTCTTTAATGACTTGCTGTTGTACACTTTTCCTGTATTCAAGATCTATGATGCAATCTCGATCAATGTAAGTTGTAGAAATGTTTGTAAGAACACTTTCCATAATTTATGTTTTACTTTCCTTATTGTAGTTCCTTGATGATGTAAATAAAGATTTACGAAAGCTTGGAGAATTGAATAGAGTGTATTTTTCTTCTTTTGCTGCAATCCCCAAAAAGATATTTTTCAATTTGTGTTCTAATTGATCAGCAACGATCACGGCGTTTTTCGCTTTTCAGCTTTATGTAAGATGGGGTTTTTCAATGATATTCAGTCCACCTATGGGATATATGCAGTTGGGTTGTTGAAGAGATGGTCTAAAACTAAGATGAAGTTGGCTAAGGATCGGAATAGGAGGATTTTCCTGCTAAAATGTAGAAAAGCAGGCGTTTTACCTGGTCATATCATACACACGACCATTCCTATTGAAAATTTAATTTACAGACAAGATACACACACACGTGACTAGGAGTTTACTTAACAGGTTAGGATACAAATTGTTAAATATTGAAATTAACGTTAATCAAAAGTTGATTGTTAGTCTTGAAAATAATCTCTCTAATTTGAAAATTGATATAATTAATAAAACAAATGAATTCATTCGCAATAATTCCATTCATAAACAGTTGAGACACTATAATAGATCTTTTCATAATATTAAAAGAAAAAACATAAATAAATTTAATAACTTGACAAAGCCCTCTTGGATTAAGAACCTTTCTAATGTGAATATCCCCCCTAGTGTAGAGAAGTTTCTGTCGTTGGGCCCTAAATTCAGTGTGGAACCTCAATTAGGTATAGATATACCAATTAAATCCATCCTCTCTGATATCGATTACATTTCTTCTCTGATTTCGGACATTGATAATAGAAGTCTTGCTGTTGCTAGGTCCACTAATGTTATCACTAATCATGCTCATAAAGATGATTGCCATCCATCTCCTTTTCGAAATTTGTTGATTGAAGCAAGACGTTTCCTGAAAATGCACCCTGAGTTAATTGTTACTAAATCAGATAAGGGTAACGTTACTGTTGTTATGGTAAAGGAGGATTACCTCAAGTTATCTCAAGATATAATCGACAATGATTCTTCCTATGTTCCCCTCTCGAGAGATCCCAGTAGGACGATTCAATCCAAATCCAACACTCTTGTTAAGAGATTATATAATAAGAGACAGATTGATGAGATCACAAAGGAAAAATTAACTTCTTATAACTCTGTCATAGCAAAATTTTACACTCTTCCTAAAATTCATAAGCCTACCTTGACAATGAGACCTATTGTCGCTTCTATCAACTCTCCTACTGAATGTATTGCCTCTTTCCTCACAGATATCTTGACTAAGGCATACAGTAATGAGAATGAGTATTTCATTAAGGACTCCTTCCAGGTTTTAGAGTTATTTAACAGAAGAACTCTTCCACAAAAGTATGTTTTGGTCAGTCTGGGTGTGGTTTCACTTTTTAGCAATGTTTATTTACAAGCAGTTATACGTTCAGTTCACAAACATTGGCCATCCATTTGTGCGGTGTGTAATATTGATACTGATATGTTCATTGAGTTGATTGAATTCCTGTTCAGTTCTACCTGCTTTTCTTTTAATAATAAATTTTACAAACAGACTTTTGGTACTCCTATAGGAGCTAGTATTTCTCCGATATTAGCGTGCTATGTAATGGATGATCTGTTGGACGTGGTCCTTCCGGTACTTCCTTTCAATGTACCTTTCATCAAGAAATATGTAGATGATACAATCCTGGCTTGCCATGTGGACTCCACCCAAGATCTTCTTTTCACCTTTAATAGTTATGATCCTTACATTCAGTTTACTCTCGAAACAGAAAACTCTAACATGGCTGTCCCCTTTTTAGATACTTTATGGGCTAGGTCTCCTGATAATGTGATTATAATTGATTGGTATAGAAAAAAAAGTAGCTCTGGGAGATATCTCAACTACAATTCTTACCATAAATTCAGCATGAAGGTTAACTTGGTTAAACAAATGACAGCTAGAGTTATGAACCTCTCTGACCCGGTGTTTAGAAATAAGAATCGTGATATTCTCTTCAATTTGTTCCTATACAATTCCTATCCAAAACAGTTACTAAGAAAGATCATCTTCAACACGTCTTCTGTTTTATCACATACTTCAATACAATCAATTGACGCAGCAGGTGCAGCTGAGTTGGATCCTCTCTCGGCCTCTAGAACGATTCCTTCCGTTTTAACGGTTTCTCTGCCTTATATGAAGGAAATTACGCCCAGACTTACCAGGATTTTTTCACAATACTTACAGAATGTTAGGTTTGCCTGCAGGAGTTCCTTGATTGTAAAGTCAATTTATAGTCCTTTGAAAGACAAGATACCTGTCGTGGATTGTAGTAATGTTGTTTATAAGCTGTGTTGTAACAGTTGTGGCCTCTCATATATTGGTCAAACCTCCCAAAAAATTTCTAGCCGTGTATCCCTCCATAAAATATATAAGGTTACATCCTGAAAGATGTTCTCTGGCTAATCATGTCTCCTCGTTGGATCAAGTCATTGATTTTGAAAGAGTTAAAATCCTTTCTCGTGGGAGAAGTTATAACAAAAGATTGTTTTTGGAAATGGCTTTCATCTTCCAAGAAGAAGGTTGTATGAATAAGAAGACTGACATTCAGAATTTGAGTAATCACTACTCCCTCCTCCTAACGCTTGATAAGCACAATTGTCTTCATATTAATAACAATAATAATAATAAGAATAATAATGATAACATTAATAATTTTCACTAGTTTCCTACTTGTGTCATCATGGTAGGTGTTCCCCCTTTATGAAAAGATCCATAATAATATTAATAATAATAATAAATAACATCAATAATCACATATTAATTCTCGTTAATGTGAATTTCATTGGAGTGATATTTCACAACAGTTCCATAATTTTGGTACCACCCCGGTATTCTCTTGGAAGTTTCAATTCGATTGTTTCAGTGTCTCGCGTCATTGCAAAGATCGATTCTTTTCATTCATTTGGCAATGATGAATGCTGTACTTAACCTGACATTTTCAGTTTCCGCCATTATTCTCACAAGTCCGCGTGGGTGTGTGGATTTTCGATTTTTAATGTTTTAACTTTTCACTTTTTAATAATGTTTTAAATGAACCAGTAGTAGGCAAATGTATTGCCGACTGGACCTATTTCTTTAATGACTTGCTGTGGTACACTTTTCCTGTATTCAAGATCTATGATGCAATCTCGATCAATGTAAGTTGTAGAAATGTTTGTAAGAACACTTCTTATAATTTATGTTTTTCTTTCCTTATTGTAGTTCCCTGATGATGTAAATAAAGATTTACGAAAGCTTGGAGAATTGAATAGAGTGTATTTTTCTTCTTTTGCCGCATTTTCAGTTTCCGCCATTATTCTCACAAGTCCGCGTGGTTGTGTGGATTTTCGATTTTTAATGTTTCAACTTTTTACTTCTTAATAATGTTTTAAATGAACCAGTAGTAGGCAAATGTATTGCCGACTGGACCTATTTCTTTAATGACTTGCTGTTGTACACTTTTCCTGTATTCAAGATCTATGATGCAATCTCGATCAATGTAAGTTGTAGAAATGTTTGTTAGAACACTTTTTATAATTTATGTTTTTCTTTCCTTATTGTAGTTCCCTGATGATGTAAATAAAGATTTATGAAAGCTTGGAGAATTGAATAGAGTGTATTTTTCTTCTTTTGCTGCAATCCCCAAAAATATATTTTTCAATTTGTGTTCTAATTGATCAGCAACGATCACGGCGTTTTTCGCTTTTCAGCTATATATATATATATATATATATATATATATATATATATATATATATATATATATATATATATATATGAATCGTCATCATCTGACGATTATATTGAAACAAGTATATTGGCATTAGTTGGAGAGATTGGTAGAGAAAATCTTTTTCGAACTTACGGTTTTTTGAAGATCATAGAAAATATGATTGACGCAGAACTCCAACAACATTTACGTTTGGCGAGATCTGCTAATAATGATTTATTTAACAAAATTGCCCATTTGCTGAAAAGCAACAACACATTTGAAGAAAATATTGATCCTAGTTTACAGCTCCTATCAACTCTTTGGATTTTGAGCACTCCAGATAGCTATAGGTAAAGTAGGAAAAATTAATAAATTATGAGATATTTACATTAATTTTATTTTGCGGAAGCATTGCAGGCAGGTTTGATATGGCAAAATCCTCTCTGTTTGTGTCAATAGAGAGAGTATTCAATGCAATTATTTCGATTACCGACAAAGTTTTGAAATGGCAAACACTAGAAGAAAGAACTCAAAGTGAGGAACACTTCTATTCTATGTGTCAATTCCATGGTTGTATTGGAGCAATCGATGGAACATACATTACCATAAAAGCACGTCATGAAAATCCAGAGACATACATACATAGAAAATGTTATTATGGTGTACCTTTACAAGTCATTTGTTATAGCAAAGGAAAGTTTTTAGACATTTTCTGTGGTTATCCCAGCAGTGTTAGTGATATTCGAATTTTTAGGAATTCAACCATATTTAAAAACTTCATAAGACAAAAGATGTTTATTTTCAACCAAGCTCTTTCATAATCGGTGATAAAGCATATCCAGTATATGATTGGTGTATACCACCTTATAAAGATAGGGGATATCTCCATCTTTATCAAGTTAGATTCAATACTCAACTTGCTAAAGCCAGACAAGTTATTGAAAGGACATTTTGTCTGTTATTTGGAAGATTCAGAAGATGGAAATATTTAGACATAAATCGTACTAATGTAATTTCCCACGTTGTTCAAACTGTATGGGTTCTACGCAACATATGTTTAATGTTTAACGATGATGAGGCAAATTATGAAGAAGAGGACAAATAGTTCAGCATGAAGTCAATGCAATAGTAAATAACATCCAAAATATTGAAGAAATGGAGTATGAAGGAACTAGACTTAGAGAAGAAATAGCAAATAATTTTAATTAATCTAGTTTTGTAGTTTTTGATTAAGTCAGTTATACCTATTTGTTTTATTTATTTTGAATCCAGTTGAAACAGTTGTTTCTTTTTTTTCTGCATTTTATTTCCTGATCTTAGTGTATGGTTGTGTTTCTATTGAATGCATAAGTGTTCCATAATAAGCTACATCTAGATGACAAATAAATACCTGAAATATTTTCACTTTCAATTTTCTTGAAAAAATTTGCAAATGAGAAAAAGTGTTGTATGGAAAATAATTGGAGCCCGCGGGAGATTCGGTAAGAAAACTTTATAGTTACATTGTATTTGAAATAGTTCCATTTTTTTTCACTTTCCCTTTGCCCTAGTAAAAAAAGTAGGAATCTGTCTTAAATAAATGTATTACTTCTTACTATAGATATTAGAACTAGAGTCACAAAGAAAACATCATAAAATGAATGGTACAATTTTTGTTCCTTCTGAGCATACTCAAATATATCATAGAAATATAAAATATTTTTTCTACGACCATAAAGAAAAATGTACATTTCAAGTGCGTCTTCGATTAAGGAACCTACCACATTGTAATACAGATTTCCATTTCCTATGGGCTAGCTGTATCGAAATACCTATTTCATTTCCCACGACTATCATGCGCTACTAGACTGTCATTATATTAACGAAATTTTCGGTCATATATATTATAATATATGATCGAGTCATGTTTGTTAATGTCTATCTAATAATTTGACATTCCACATTGGTGTTTACTAAATTCGTTTGTAAAGAAAATTTATAATCGGAAACGGGTCGCGATAGTGAGGATGATTTGACATTGACATGCTGATCCAGATATGTAAACTAGCCATTGCATCAGAAGGACATCGGTCACTATCCTGGTACATGCAGAAGGTGATATTACTCCTATAAAGAGACACGATAATTGATAACTTCTTCCGCAGGTGAATTATAACGATTTTTCTGCATAAAGTATTTTTATTTCCGAGTTGTCAAAATTTTAAAATTTTGAACATTATTTGTTTCAGGACGTAGGTAGATACATGTACAAGAAGAAAAAAATATATGGGTCATTCAAAGGGCTAAAAGCAAAGCCAGACTTAACAATATCAGAGAAAAAATTCTCTAAACCATGCAACAATGACGGCAGGAAAGTTTATAATAAAAACTGTTATGTAAAATATTACAGTTCTCTTTATGATTTATGATGGTCGTAAAAAGAGTATAGTGTACAATTGGCATGAAATGACCCATTTCCAACTCGTAGGTATATGAAATTTTGTATTACTCGCTAAGCTCGTACTACAAAATTTCATATACCTATTTGTGGGAAATGTATGTTATTTCGTGCTCATTGTACAATATACTATAACGTATTTGGTGAACAATTTTGGTTTAAATCCCGAACAAGAAGATTTATTCAAATATATGATCAATATTTTTCTTGAAATTTTTTACTATTTAAGGCGTAAACAATGTCCCGTATATAAATTAGCATCTGGTAATTTTAAAAATTTAGCAATTAATTTTGTCTGATTACCAATTTTGTTACTTCCGACTACTTTCTTCGAACATTTTCCTTTTTTGTAATTAACAAAAAAATGTTCTAAATCTGGTGGTCAAAGCAGAATATATTTTTTGGAGACCTCGTAAAACATATAAGAAATTACAAAGGATCTGGGTTTGTTTATCAATTAAATTAATATGAAATTCATTTTCTAAATCTTTACATGATTTATTTTTAAAATTTTCAATTTTTGACACTAACTAAAATTTTATGTAAATTACTATTTATAATACAAATATCAGCAATAAAAACAATCGCATGAAGCGGGGATTGAACCAACTATATTCTCTTCTGCATACATTTAGAGACGGCCTTAACACACTGATCCATCACAAACTTATATAAAATGAACGCATTTTACGGTAACTTCAAATGTCAATGTTACTTTTAATATTTACCATTGTTTTTTACATAGAATATGTTGTCCAAAGGGTTGAGAGCTTGTTTTTATTCGATATTTCATTCATATAAGCAGTGATAACATGTTCTGATAATATTTTTAACTCCGTTCACCAGAGATTCATATGTACTTTTTGATTTTTGGGGTAATGATGTGTGTTATACATCTCCTTCGCGGCTAAACGAATATCTGATGGAGTAATATTTATTGATTTTTGATTCATCACTGGAATCACTCATTTTACTAAAATATTTTTCTTGATAACTAAAGAAATATTTTGACAAGTTATCTTGACGTCATATTGAAATTGAAAAAAAGAAGAGTTGACGGGTACTAAATGCAAATGCTGATTGGTGAATTTCATATACATTCTAGGATGTAAATGAAATCATATGCGTTCAGTTAACCGAAATGGCCACATTTCCATTCTGTAAATTGTGCAGAAAATGGATAATATACATGTGGTTGTAGAAAAAAATGTGAAAAGTCTGGTTAAATATTAATTTATTATTTGTAATTTTGTAAACATGACCCAAACTTCTCAATCATGCATTATAAAATGTAAAGCGCAATCGGGTCAATTTCTACCGATGTGTCGACTCGGTTACATGGTTGGACGATTGGTAAAATTTACCGTTGACATCTGAACGACCCGACTATTTACCAGATGTAAGCATCTGATCGCATAAAACGCGCCCGTAGCATCTGAATGCACCCTTACATTTGACATAACCAAATGACATTTGTATTGTAACGTCAACTGACGCTGTTGTGACGGACGATACAATTCAATGATTTTAGTAACGGTGCTCGAAAACATCATTTTAGGAACTATTCGCAAATAGAGCATTCACGACAGGCTTGCGTATGCATGACGTTAGGAACGACGTCAATAATAACGCCCCGATTCGAGATTCAGAGCATCAGTGCGGATGAAACTCAATCATCGACCACCACACCTGCGAGAAATGGATCGCCGGAGGCGATATTGATTCTCTTTCCGAAATATCGTAACCACACATGACCAACGTTCAACTTTAGAAATATTTTAACAAAAGTTACAACTTTTATTTTTTAGAACTGAATATCTTTTTAATAAATACATGGAAAATTATCATTGATGCTGCAACTGGAAGATCATATATGAATTATATGGCAAATACATGCATACTTTGCCTGTAGATAATATACTTTTCAATGCATTGAAAAATACAGAATTGCAGGGAGAGGGAAAAGACAAAATTTTCGGTATAAGAGTGTCTGTCGTCTAGCGCAAAAATATATAAAAGAGGGCGGAGTCGAGACGTGACATGGCCCGAGTGACGAGCAGTCACTCTTGATTAGTTCAAATTCACGGCATATTTCTCC
This sequence comes from Galeruca laticollis, assembly GCA_963921935.1. NCBI lineage: Eukaryota > Metazoa > Arthropoda > Insecta > Coleoptera > Chrysomelidae > Galeruca > Galeruca laticollis. Next base: position 103,726,996 of record OY998177.1, read on the forward strand.
ACCAAAGGAACGTTCTATTTTTCAATTATGTTTTTGTATCTTCGAATCGTATACATGTTTGTATATTCCCACCTTTTCGAGAACGTTCCTCTTTCTTTTTCTTGTATTTGAAAAGTTTTCTGAAACATCTTCGAATACCTATATAGCACCATTTATTAATATACGTATCCCTGTTATCTCGTAAAAGGCATGGAGAACAATGCAAAGAGGGTAAAATCAACAAAATTATGATGTCAATAGTCTTTTTCATGTTGATATCATGAAGCTCAAGAACTATTTCTGGAATATTAGACTAATTGAAGTTTTTTTGTACTGTTAAAGTTTAAGTGATTTTCAGTGTATGTTGAACTTTGCTGAACAATATGGCCTTCGCAAATAGAGTGAGTTGTTATATTTGTGACCGGAACGTTATTCCTAGACTCTCAATGCGTTTGAATAGAGGAGATAATATTGATGTTTTGCAAATTACGACATATCGAAGACAAGCTGCGGGAAATTCACGGATTGATATTCAGGATGATACAAAAATATGTTTCATTTGTAATAACACAGTGATGAATGACATAATTGCTATGGAAAATAACCCGAATTGCCTTCGTCTCAATGTGTTGTTCCGCGTATCAAGTCGTGCGTGCATTATTTGTAATGCTCGTCAAAATATTCAAAGTCTTTCTTTAGAATGTAGAGTGGATATTTTTGTTGCCTCTGATATCTATGTCCCAGATTTCTTGAGAATTTGTGGTCATCATCTTAATCGTCAAGGTTTCCTTCCAAATTACTTCCAAGAAGGTTGAATGTTGTGAATAAATCATACATAATTTCCAATCCAATCAACATTTTCTTCACATAATGAGGACAGTTGCTAATAGAAACAGGCCTGTTTGTAACTGGGAGGATATCCATTGTTTCACTGAAGACGAATTTAAGGAACTCACATGAATTTCAAAAAATAATTTACAACAATTATTAGAATTTTGCGATATTTTTGAACAAGGTGGCAAGAGAAGAAATGTTTAAAAAAACATTTGCTCACATTTTTGATGAACATGAAGCATGGAGCTTCAGATGAGATGAAACTGCTCATACTTCAAGTCTTATCTGCACCTTAAAGCTTTCGATAGGACATTTAGGGCAGCAGCAGCGAAGTATTGACGATTTAGCGATTTTTCCGCTTATTGAAAAGCGGAATATTGTTTTATAATAATACTAATTGGAAATAACATTGACCAACACGATTTTTGTAAAACAGATCAAACTATTATTTTTATAATGATAATACGTTCCAAATAATAGAAAAAATATTCATAAAGACCTAATACGTCTCACTTTTCAATATATTCTGATCCTTTTTTGTTCGCAGATATTAAATGTTCTGTGGGGTTATTAAATTGGCCTGTATTTATAAACGGAAAGACTCCTTAGAATGGGCTATTTGGTCTCTTATTTAGTTTACATTTGAGTTTTAAAGTGAATGGTTCTATGTAGTTGGCAAGTCGTACACGCTGCAGTTGCAAAATTTCTCCTGACAAGTTTTGTTATATTTGTGGATAATTTATGGTGAAGTCACAAGCCTAACATTTTGCTGGAAATGTGAAAAAGCCTTATTTCATATATTTTGGCGTTATAATCTGAGATCAAGACAAACAGTGGGCTCTCCATCTGTACTGTGTCAGCTGTAGCGTGTCAATGGTTCAGGGTATGAATGGGAAGAGAAGAAGTATGCCTTTTGCAGTTGAAATGGTATGGCGAGATCCAACTAACCATTTTGATGATAGTTATTTTTATATGACAAGGACTGAAGGTTATTCCAAAAAAGAAAAGCATAAGATCGAATATCCAAATCTGCAACCTACCAAGAGACCTGTTCCTCACAATGCAGACTTATCAGTAACGACGGCACCTTTGGATTGGCAAGATATTGTTTAAGAGTGGAATCCTGACTTCAAATTATGAAGATTTGATCCAAAACACCTGAATGAAATGCTGCTGCTTACTGAGTTACAGGATGTAATGTCTAAAAAATTTGAAACTATTTGTGCACAGTCCTTTAATAGTTATTTGTAAAACAAGTGTCACATTGACTTGTTTTGTAGTACAAGTAAAATCACGAGTACTACAGAAAGTCATTGTAACACAAATTTTACACAATATTCCGTATAACTCGCATTTATTTATTCTTTCAAATAAAATAGAATTACATATAATCTTTGTTTTCAAACTAGGAGGAGTGGTTTGAATTTAGGTTGACACTTCTGTAGATTCCTGATTGATCAGTTCACAGATGGTTTTATTGAGAACTTTTGACATATTATGCCCAAATAACTGTAGTGATAATTCTAGGGCGTAGTATAAAAACTATATACTTTTTTTAATTGATGTATTTTAACAAATAAGTACCTCACAATTTTCATTAACATCTACAACGACAACAACGTGATATCTATCCCGCGATTAACATCCTTCCATCAACTGTCAACATACACAGGATGACCAACCCAAAAATGAGGAGTGTCTAATAAATAATGCCACATAATTGTGTTAATTGTAAACAAAATTTCATCTAAGCAAACAGAGGATAATTTTTTTTGTCTCTCGCATCAACCAAGTTGGTTATTAGCGATGGCTTCAATAATATAATCACAGCTTATAGAGTAGAGAGGTATTTGACAGATATTTATAAATATTATCCACATCGCAATCCTTTCCTAGCAGGGTATTCATGTCATTTGGAAAATTACATTGTCGTCTTTGCGATGTGTATAATGTACATTCTATTAGTATATGTTTTACAGTGAGTTCACGGCTACAAATTATACACATAGGTTTATTAGTTTTACGTATTAAATATTCATGCGTAAGTTTAGTGTGACCTATTCTTAGTCTGGTTATTGCGACCTGTTTTAAGCGGTTACTGCACATTCGCGGCCATTGTTTGACACTTTTCTTTATTGGTCTTAATTTTTGGAGGATCCTTGCCATTCCGATTGTCACCGAGAATTAATTCTCATTTTGATGTAGGTTTTCACGTCACTGTAAACCGCACTGTTCACTATATGTACAAGTTAAGATATTTTGTTCACGAAATATCTTTTTAAAAAGTTTAATTTGAATTTTAAAATACAACTTTATTGTTACAGAGTTACAAACAGAATGTCGATAAAAATGTGAGAACAGTACCAAGTTACTTTATAATTAAATGCTTAATGAATGAATATGATACATGATATGATATTATTATATAATATGCAAATTAGCTTCACATAACTTACATCTAACAGAGGATAATTATTTGTTCAAAAAAGAGCTTCTTCGTATATGCTTGCGATCTATTCATTATATCGTGAACAGAATTAATTCAATAATACATCCTCACATAGATATCTGGTAATTTATCCCAAAAATCGAACGTTATATATACCTATATATTGATCCTATACAATATAAAAATAGGCAATTAATGAATCATTGGTGAATAAACGTTAGCGTACTTGATTTATTAATTTTTTCAATACATAACTCATTCAAATTTACCTTTAAGACCATTTAATATGATAATTTGCTAGCTAGAGCAACGCTAGATCATTTTATAATTTGTTCAAAGTTTAAAGTCAAATGTCAAATAAAAATATATTCTACATACAATAACCAACTGTATGACACTAAAAATCACCAAAAAAGTGCACGATTTATAAAGAAATATTTTTGCTCGTACTGGTAAAGCTCAAGAACATCGACCAGAACCAATGTCAATAAACTCGAGAACCACTTTTAATCCTAATTAATCAAATAACTATTTTACATCCACTAAACCCAGAAATTTTATTTCGCAAGAATTGCACCAAATTCAAACCTAATGAGACTCACTTGACATGGACAATAATTACCCCGAATTTGAAACAAATCTTTACGACATAGAAAATCAAACACAAAACATTGATTCTGATTATATAGAACCCGTCACGTAGAATAACAACTTTCTAAATGATAATAATCAAAATATTTGGAAAACGATCCTGGAAGATAATTTAACGTAAACGATAAATTTCCTGATTGTAATGGATTACCGTATATACAAATCAACAATCCAATAATCCTAGTTGATACGGGTAGTATGCAATCAATATTAGATCTTATTAAAAAATCTTTCTCAATATTATTTTTCATGAAATAGTGAATGGCTGTGGAAATTAGCATTTTATGTCAATTTGACAAATCATATGAACGAACTCGGTGTTGAACCTTTGTACAGTACAGTTGTGCGCTCCGAAACGATTAAGTAGTTAAAAAGTAATTAGTGAATATTTTTCAAAGTGAACAAAAACAAGCAAGTAAGAATATCAGGTTCACTTTTTATTAGAACATTAGTAAAACAACACATTAACTAGAAGTGAATCTGAATTTAATATCAGATATAAATAACAGAAAATACTTCGCCAGATCCGTATTAAGGAAAACCTAAATGATACTTAAAAATGGATGACAACATATCTCAAATAGGGTGTACACCCACTAATAACACAAACCAACAACCCAAAACATATTCCTCAGTAGAAAACCAACAAACCAGAACAAACAATTTCCCATCCAGAAATCAAGCTATACTATTCGACTCAATCGAAAACACTAGACTAGAAGACTACCTAAAGGCACTATGCCAAACAATCCAACCAAATAACATAATTTTTTGCTCAAAGCTATCAAACAACAGAATATGTATTTATGTGGCAAATGAAAATTTAGTGAACACATTCATCAACAATCACGGTAAAATCCAAATAAACCAACAAATACTACAGGCACGTCGACTAGTCACTCCTAGTCAAAGATTAATATTATCCAATGTTTGTCCCTCTATCCCCCACTCAGTCCTTGAATATGAACTTAAAAATCTAGGGATCAATCCTCTTTCACCCTTATCTTTCTTGCGAATAGGAATCTCAGATCCCGCATTTCAACATATCCTAAGTTTTAGAAGACAAATATTTATATCTCCATTCAAGAACCAGTCCCTTCCCGATTCATTTTTAATCACATATGAACAAACCTCATATAGGATATTTTTGTCCATTGATAATCAAGAATGCTTACAATGTAAACAAACTACTCATACAACAAAAAACTGCCCAAATAGAGCAATAACTTCAACTCACTTTAACCCATCAACAAAATCATTACCAGAAAATCCAGCCGACAATCAAACTGAAGAAGAAACAAACAACATTTCACAATATCAACAGGATCAATCAAATAACCAATACTCAGAACAAATTTCCGAACCTTAAACAATGAATACCCAAGTAGTTAAACACACCGAAAATAGTAAAGACAGCACACCGACTGTCAACAGAAATGAAATCGAAACAACCAAACCACAAAATAAAAGAACATCAACAGAACGTTCCCCATCACCAACAACAACTGAACACCTACCTACATTTGTAAAACCAACAAATAGTGAAAAGAAAATAAAACGAACCGAAAACAAAAAACAAAAAAAATCAATAGGAGAAATGTTAAGTCACACTAAAGCGCTTTTCAAGAATACAGATATCAATTATCCTCTAACCTATGAAGAACTTATAGATTTTTTTGAAAATTGTGAAGGGTGTACAGATCCTCTCAGTATCGTGAAAATGTACACCGAAGAAATAACGGAAGTCACAGACCTACTTACCACAATATACCCTTATTTAAAGGATAAAAAAATGAAGATGAGATGCACTCGAATTAAAAATAAAATTCTCAAATAGATAAACCCTAAATACCAAACAGAACTGGACACAGATACCTCTATTGAAACCTATTAATCTTGTTTACTTTCACTTCCTTAATTCAGTGGAATATAAATGGGTACTATACCCACCTAGAAAACTTGCAATTAATAATTTCAAAATACAAGCCCATGCTAATATGCCTACAAGAAACCAATTTCAAAAACAATAGAATCCATAATCTAAAAAATTATAATTGTTTCTTTAAAAATCGAGAAAATGCAAGAATAGCCAGTGGAGATGTAGCAACATATATTAGAAATACAATAGATGCAACATCAATTCATTTAAAAACTACTATTGAAGCAGTCGCCGTTAGAGTGAAAGATACAATGATCTTTTCATTGTGCAACATATACATTCCCCCAAATCAGGAACCTACTACAAAAGAACTCACTGAGCTGCTGAGCCAAATTCCAGCTCCTCAGATAATAGTGGGAGACTTCAATGCCCACAACTATATCTGGGGCTCTACTAAGCAGACACCTTTTGGAAAAAAAATTGAAAATCTATTAGAAAAGTACAATCTTAACCTCCCAAAAAACCAGACATGACATAAGAACTGGTGAAGATTCAGCAATCGACCTAACAATATGTCACCCATCTCTCTCACAAATACTTAATTGGGATGTATCAACGTATTTATATGATAGTGACCACTATCCCATAATAATTAGCAGCGAACCGGAAAATACACCGGACCCAATAACAAAATGGAAAATAAAATCAGCAAATTGGAACGAATTCCAAGAATTTATACAAGAAAATCTCCACGAGTTAAAGGAAGATGCGGATATTGATCAAGAAGTACACTTTATCACAGAATTAATAACGCAATCAGCAGATAAACATATTGGACGGTACGAACACAACAACAAACACCAAACGGTTCCCTGGTGGAACTTGGACTGCAAAGAGGCTGTGAAGAAATCGGAAGAAGCTTCTAACAGATTCAAAAGAAGCAAGACAAAATTCAATTGAATTCAAACGATTGAGAGCCAAAGCCAGATACACAATAAAAAAAGCGAAACGGGAATCATGGAAAGAGTATGTTTCAACAATAAACAGCTCAACTCCAATGTCCACTATATGGGAAAAAGTCAAAAGGATATCCAAACCAAAACAATCCAATACAATAAACTTTCTGGAGATAAATAACACTATTTATAAAAACCGAAATGAAATAACAAACATCTTATCAAGTGAATATCAAAAAAACTCTAGCAACTCAAACTACACACCAGATTTTTTGAATCATAAAAACAAAGCAGAGCAGCAAGAAATTGACTATAATAATAATAACCAGCAAACGAACAGTTTGAACTATGCAATAACCATTGACGAACTTGAAAATTCACTCCAAAACTCTAAAAACTCCAGCCCAGGTCCTGATAATATTCCACTCATTTTTCTAAGAAATCTAAGTAAACAAACCAAAGAACATTTACTAAAGATATATAACCTAATCTTAACAAAGAAAGTATATCCCAGAGCATGGACATTTTCCATTATAATTCCCATTCCTAAGCCAAGTAAAGCGAAATCAGATCCAGAAACATATAGACCAATTTCACTCACCTGTAGCATGGGAAAAGTTTTTGAGAAGATAATTAATAACAGACTTTTATGGCACCTGGAATCAGAAAAACTAATCATACCCGAACAGTGTGGTTTCCGTAAAAATCGCTCCACGTTAGACAATCTTATCGATCTAGAATCTGAGATCCATGAGGCCTTTGCAATAAAGCAGCACTGCATCGGAGTATTTTTTGATATTCGTAAAGCTTACGATACAGTCTGGAAATACTCAATAATCAAAATTCTTTACAACTGGTCAATACGGAGTATTATATTGAAATATATATCGAACTTTCTAGATAAACGACAGTACCAAGTACGAGTAGATGGCGTATACTCACAGCTGAACACCCAAGAAAACGGCATTCCACAAGGGTCAAATCTCAGCACGACATTATTTCTCATAGCAATAAATTCAATTATAGCAAACTGTAAATCACTCGTGAAATGGAGACTATATGCAGATGACCTGGTTATCTATTGCAGAGGGAAAAATATGACTACAATACATAAAACCATCGAACAAACAATAGCTACAATAGAGGATTGGTCAAAAACAAGTGGACTGCGTTTCAACACGACAAAAACCAAAGCTTTATGTTTCTCGGAAAGGACTCAACCACAACTTGAAAAGTGGTACCTTTTTGGACAGAAAATAGAATACGTGAGAGAAATAAGTTCTCTAGGAATGATACTCGACCAAAAGCTGACATGGAAATCACACATTCTGATATTGAAGAAAAAATGCCAACCTGGAATTAATTTACTCAGATCACTAGCATTCAAAAACTGGGGCGCAGACTACTCAAGTTTACTGCACATCTATTAATCATTGATCAGATCAAAACTTGACTACGGAGCGATTGCCTATAACTCTGCCAACAAAAGCCTTCTTCAGTCAGTGGAAGTTATACAAAACACAGCTCTTCGCATCTGTTTGGGTGCCCATCGTACAAGTCCTATCCAAAGCTTACTTTGGGAGACTGGAGAGTTACCGCTTTCTTACCAAAGAGAATATCTAAGCATCTCTTATGCTGTCTCTGTAATATCAAACAAAAGAAATCCAGTAGCTCACAACGTCTTATCTGATCGTTTTAAAGCCAAATTTTTATCCAGCTCAACTACTCCTCCTTTATATCACAGAGTCAAAACATATTTAAACAAAATAAATTCGCATTTCCCAAATATTTATGACGTCCCATCAATAAATTATCCTCCTCCATGGACAATAACACTCCCTATCCTAGACCTAAGCCTCGCCTACCTCAATAAATCAGAGACTCCAACAGCCAGAATAAAACAAGAATTCCTAAGTGCCTTAAATAAATACGGTAGCATTTATAAGGTATACACAGATGCTTCAAAAAACCAAGATGAAATTGGGGCTGCCTTCTACTCCGAGGACTTTTCGAAATCCTACATACTCCCACCCTTCACATCTATTCATTCAGCTGAATTATTCGCCATCTTAGAAGCACTCAAGAAAATCCAGAAAATCAAGCATAAAAATGTCCTTTTAATATCTGACTCTCAAAGTTCACTAACAGCACTTCGTCAATTGTACTCTAATCACTCTATAGCCATACTGATCAAGAAAGAGCTACAGAATTGCAGAAACAGCAGCATACATATCAAATTCATGTGGGTCCCATCCCATACTGGGCTAAAAGGGAATGAGAGAGTAGATCAAATAGCAAAAAATGCATTCACCAATCAACAATCAGAAAGGAACGATTTTACCGTACATACTGATTTGAAAGCGTTCTACAAGAGCAAAATCTACGATAAATTACAGGAAGAAGCAAGACATAACCAACACAAATCATATGAAGTCACTACAAATTCTCACGGTTGCAACTGTAAAAACATAAATAGAAGAGAACAAGTGATCCTTTCTCGTATTCGAATCGGTCATACGCGCATCACACACGACTACTTACTAGCAGGAAAAAATAAACCAATGTACGAAATGTGTAACAGTGAGTTAACCGTGAAACACCTGGTAATCGAATGAGCGAAATACGACAAGGAACGGAAAAAGAATCAACTATCACAATCACTAAAAAAATTATTACAAGAAAAGCAAGAAACTAAAGAACTTTTAAATTACCTAAAAGACTGCAAATTAAGTAGCAAAATATAGAGACTATAACCAAGCTACAATAAGTGAACTTCCATCATTTTAACTCGCTAATAACCCTACGTGGTTGATGCGATTGATATATAAAAAAAAATATGAACGAACTGAATTTGAAATTGTAAGGAGAAAATCAGCTTCTTCCAGATTTATACACCAATATCAAATCGTTCAGGCAGAAAATAATACTATTCCAATCGCAGTTACGTAAAAAATGTTTCACACATTTCAAAACATGTGAAATACTCAGCCACACTACAGAGTCGATTTTGCAGTCGAAACTTTGAGTGCTTTAAAGATAAATTTCGATACTTGTTTCTCAGATTTTGATGTCATTGTGAATGAAATTAAGCTTTTTCAATATCCTTTTGATTCTGACATTGGAACCCTGGCCCCAAAAGTCCAAATGGAAATTATTGATTTACTGTGCAGTGATATGTTTAAAAACAAATATCAAAATTCATATTTGTTGGAATTTTATGAGTCTTCCACTGGCACAATTTGATAATTTGCATGAAGGACCCCGCCCTTTTCTAACGGCAAAGTGGCGTTGCGTCAAATGTAATGAATTTTTAATATGATGTTGTACTCGACTTGTTGACCAAAAGTGTCCATGGGACCAATTCAATCCTATGACTAGTTTTTAAAATACAGGGTGTTAAAGTCGAGAAATCCATATTTTTTTAAACTACGTAACTTGATTGAAAAGAAAAAATAAGCATTTTTAGTTGATTGCAACATTAATATGTCCTAGTCTAATGCAAACGTACACATAAATAGTTCAAAATGTAAACATATACAGAGTGGTTCTCAGTTACATCAGGAGGAGTTTTTGAATTTGTGGGAGAATGTGATATGGAATGAAAACATGGTCAAAAATAGAAACTTACATAATGTTTACTGTTCTGACATTATATAAACCCATTTTACATTATATGTATACCAGGTGATCGTTAATTCATCCACAGAAAGGCGATTCTTAAAAAATAAAAATTATATTAGGAAATTTCTTATTAATATTGATTATGCATTTAGTAACTAGAGACTAATAGTTTTCATGGAATACAAGGTGATAGAAACATCTAATTCGTTATTGATGCAGCAATATATGAAGAAATATTCCCTTTTTAGGATCACCCTATATTTTTCAATTCGATCCGTCAAAATGTACGATCTATTTATTTTTGTAATTAGCTTTAAGCAATTAATAACTTCATATAATTTCATCATTTTAGTATGATGCGTTTTTGAGATTCCAATATGTGTATATTGTGAACTATATTAAATATCAGACATATCCATTCATGTATAATAATTTCCATTAGTGAATACAAAAATCGTAGTTTACTATCGGCCATCGAGCTAGTATCTATCGGTTAAATAGGAAGAAACAGAAATGCAAGTGGATAAAAATATTTATTTAATACTTTTAATGTGTACAGTAGTTTGTTATGGATTTGGTATCTTCTAAAAGCATTGTTTTAGTAAATGGTAAATATTTTTTTATAAAATATCTGGACCCATTTCAATATTTTCAGGTAGAATTCTGTCATGTGCATCATCAATATAATTTATTAGTTTGATTGATGGAAACTTAACATGTCCTTGATGCCTCGCAAAACCAAGGAACCATATAACACTTGCTACATGATCACATGTTCCTAGGGTTCTAGTTCCTGACCTGCAAATACAGAAATATCCCAAGATTAATTGCTCTTTATAATCATCATTAGGATCTCTATAAACTACCCACAGCATAGGTTTAGTATTATTTCTAAATCTAGAATATAGCCGGAATCTTAAAAAGTTCGGTTCTTCCACGTGTTCATCGATCTGTAAAATATAATCTTCCTCTCTTTATAATTTATCCTGGATATAAGAACTGGCAAGATAAACATGATATGGACCTGTTAAATTTTTTAAATATTCTTGTGATAAATATGGAAATGTTGGTATATGCCTGTGATCTAATCGAGTCCATTGAGCATATCGTTCTCCAAGATTTTCTTGTTCTACTGGCGCCTGAAGAATATTTACATCTTCAGAATGAGTTAACATTTGATTTGCTAACTCCACTGTTCCAGGTACTGCTATTAAAGGATGGAATTTATTAAGTAAGGCGCCAGCAATAGAATAAAACTCTCGCAGTTTTGTTGCGAGGGTTACGCTAATTCGTCCAGAAAAAAATTAAAAATGGATTTCAAATGTCCCTTTCTGGTCTCTACTATCCAGCACGTACTTGTTATTAAACGAGTCGTATTCGCTTCGAACGTTGTTAACTGTAGTCTGTTTCTAGGTAAACATGGTGGCATATGATAGTGTAGACCTAGTTCTTCTAACAACGGAATAGAGTCTCTGTATCCCCTATCTAATATCACCACGTCACCTTCAGAAAACCAAATTCGCATTCCGTTGACGTCGTTTGCGAATTCATAATCCAAAATAGATGCATCATTGTTCATTCAATCAGGAAAATATGGTCCATTAATAGCTACAGTATATCCGTCAGCAGCACACATAATTTCAGGTTTCAGTAAATGTTTATTTTTGTGAAAGCAATAAGACTGTCGCAGTGTCCGGAAATTGCTGCTTTTTTCCATTTCATTATAGGCGCAATCTATTTATGCTGTAGCTCTAGGAGTACAAGGAGTAGGATTGTACAATTGATTAATATATGGAGATACATTGTTGTTGATATAATCCTCCCTTGTAATTGAATCGAACCCTATGTGGCTTGGTACAAATCTACGTTGCAGGGAAGTTCTTACAATAGAAATTATTCTGCTAGTTGTTTGCCTGGAACAGTAGTTGAGAAGTATTTTCAAAAAATCATCTGAAACACCATGTCTTAGTTTAATTAGGAAGGTCAATAAATCTTTTCTATTAATATTTTTCATATTTCCACCATGTTCAATCGAGTCACAAATTTCATACAATTCCAAAAAATTATTTCTGGAAAGCGAGGTTAGGGATTTGAACTCCTCGTCACTAAAACTGTTTATATCCTTCCAGTTTCATGGATGGACCATATCTCTTAAGCCTTGAAGAAACATATTTGTCATTGTATAAGGTTTATTCATATAATTCAAACCTTCTTGTAATTGGAGCAATAGAAAACCACGATCATCCAAATGATGGCTACAAATTCTTAAAAAATCGGGTACATATATGTTACACGCAACAAAAATGTCAACTCTATACTTTAAATTTACTCGTTGAAGGTTTACTTTTGATTCAAATATTATGCAGGGGCGGCTTGTAGCATGTGATAAAACATTTAACCGTAGGTAATCATTATTATTTTCTATATTGCTCAGTTCATTTGCTATAGAAATATTACAATTAGTACATATCCGTTTGTTGCCAAAAATATCGACGACAGGAAATCCAGCTGCTTGCCTTCTGTTACCGGCAATTTGACGAAAATCTTGGTTATCATCGCGAATTAAAGGAACAGTTTGTCTTGGAAAATAAAAGTGGTCACAAATGCAACACTGCATTCTATTTGCAAAAGCCATATTATAATATCTCGACACAACAATTAATGTTAAATTGACAATGACAATGAGGATGACATTTCTAACGCACCTCATTTGTTTCCACAGCACACTTGTTTAGAATAGTACAAAATTAAGAGATTCTGGTATGGAATGAAAAATGGTCAAAAATAAAATTACATAGTGTTTACTGTTTTGACATATAAACCCATTTCACATTATATGTATACAGGGTGATTGCTAATTCATCCACAGAAAGGCGTTTCATAAGAAAAATTACACCCTGTATATTAAGGAATTTGTTAATAATATTGATTATGGAGTAATAAATAAATACCTAGATAACAATAATTTCCATGAAATACAGGCTGATACTCACGTCTAATTCGATTTTGATGCAGCAACAATTAAAGAAATATTCATTTTTCAGAATCATCCTATATTTTTCAATTGGATCCGTCAAAATGTACGATCTATTTATTTTTGTCATTAGCTGTAAGCAATTAATACCTTCGTATAATTTCATAATTTTAGTATGATCTGTTTTTGAGATTCCAATATACAGGGTGATTCATTACTATTGGGGCATAGGCGAAGGGTAGATTATTTGGGCCAAAATATGGCGATAGGACCAAATAACCTCAATAAAAAGATATGGAAAAAGATAAATGGCGTTAAAGTTGAATTTTTTTTTCGTTTTCTGCTAATAATTTCACTGTATATTTATCGATTGTTATCAAAATCATAATTTTATACTGGCAATATTATTTTATGTATAATTTGATATTTTGTTACAGGGGGAGCCTCGTGAAGGATTTCTGGTGATGAAATTGACTGGTAACTGTTTTTGACGGAAGTTTTTGTGATTTTTATTAGAAAATATGACATAAACATAATTTCTACATAATATTGGTACTCTTCTTCAAACACGATATTCTCATTCGTTTTCGACTCACGAATGGTTATTATATATACTCCTACATGAATAGATATGTCTGATATTTAATATGGTTCACTATATACATATATTGGAATCTCAAAAACGCATCATACTAAAATTATGAAATTATATGAAGTTATTAATTGCTTAAAGCTAATTACAAAAATGAATAGATCGTACATTTTGACGGATCGAATTGAAAAATATAGGGTGATTCTGAAAAGGGAATATTTCTTTAATTATTGCTGCATCAAAAACGAATTAGATGTTTCTATCACCTTGTATTCCATAAAAACTATTGTTCTCTAGTTATTAAATGCATAATCAATAATAATAACAAATTTCCTAATATACAGAGTGTAATTTTTCATTTTTTAAGGAACGCCTTTCTGTGGATGAATTAACAATCTCCCTGTATACATATAATGTGAAATGAATTTATATAATGTCAGAACAGTAAATATTATGTAAGTTTTTATTTTTGACCATGTTTTCATTCCATATCACATTCTCCCACAAATTCAAAAACTCCCCCTGATGTAACTGAGAACCACCCTGTATATGTTTACATTTGGAACTATTTATGTGTACGTTTGCGTTAGACTAGGACATACTCGTATTAATGCTACAATTAACAAAAAATGCTTATTTTTTTTTTAATCAAGTTACGTAGTTTCAAAAAATATGGATTTCTCGACTTTAACACCCTGTATTTTAAAAACTAGTCATAGGATTGAATTGGTCACATGGACACTTTTGGTCAACAAGTCGAGTACAACATCATATTCAAAATTTATTACATTTGACGGAACGCCACTTTTGCCATTAGATAAGGGCGGGGTCCTTTGCTCGTGGGTTATTTTCTGTTTTTGGTACTACGTACTTGTGTGAGACAACGTTTTCCAAGATGAATTACACAAAAAATGTTTACAGATCTAAATTAACCGATGAGCATCTTAAATATATTTTAATAATTGGTACAAGTAAAATTAATCCACAACTACAAAGAATTGTCGATGGAAAATCACAATTACATAAATCTCATTCTGCGTCATAATATCTGTCGTAAATTTATACCTTGCAAGTAAATAAAACCGACTAATTATCATTCTGTTTTCATTCTCTGCCATTCAACTTATCACAGCAATAATATCAACAGTAAAACATTGACTGTCGTGGGCCAGATTGATGACACTAGTCTTAAGCTGTCGCGGGCCGGATTTGGCCCACGGACCGTAGTTTGGAGACCGCTGCTCCAGATAATGACGACAAGATGAAATATAAATCTCAAATGAAAAAAATGTTCCAAAATCAAATTTCTATTGAACACCGATTAGAACTTTAAAAATCCTAAAATCCTAACATTTTCGACCACTACAACAAAACTGTCTAAATAAAAATCAACTTTAAATAAAAACCAAACTAAAAGAATTGTCTACAGAATTAAGTTATTTTACAGAAGATACATATAACTACGTAAAATTTTTTAACGCTCTAGACCAAATCATTTCAAATTGCCAAAGTTGCTCATTCAGGTATTATGCATACTTCAATAATTCCTATTAATGAACTACTGAAACTAGTACACCATTTAAGAAAACTCTACGTAGAAAACAAAATCCTAAGATTCGAAAATTCATTTCACTAATAAGTATGAGCCGGTATACAAACTTTAATCGATGGAACTAATAATATGTTCACAATTCATCTACATCTTAAAAAATGATTATTACCAAACCTTTCGTCTTAGTAGCCTACGCTACCGCAACTCCATAATCATTACCTACAAATCCTTTTTGGTATTCGGTTCAAGCAGTCATCAACACAAAGATATCCCAACCTTAACGACCTCTATCTGAGCCAAAATCACGAAGATATCAGTCCAGACTCTTGCATCATCCCAATATAGAACCCACCCGTCGAACAAGCTCAGCAATTTTGACTCACCTGCTGATCGAAAAAACAGTATATCCTAGCCTTACCTTCAAGTATGCCGGTTAAGATTGAATCGAACTCTACCAAGAGACGCATATTAGTAGTCAAACAAAATCCCCACAGGATGTGAAATCAGGACCGAAAATTCTACATTCAAAAACATTCAAGAAATAACAGCAATAAATCCACTAATACTTCCAAAATTCGAATGGGGACTGACGAAAACAGAAAAATCCAGAGACGTACCCATCGAATTAGAAGCAATGGGTCTTCGATCCATTAAAGATTTGAAACTACAAGCTGAATTAACGAAGCCAATACAAAATCCAGAAACACTCCCTGCAGTATAGAATACTACCGGCCTTCTATCACTCCTAATACTAGCTGTCGTAACTTGCGAACTCTGAAGGTATTTAAAACTGAAGAAAATGAAAAAAGAAGCTAACCACCAACCCCAATAGAACAACCCCTTTGACGGCGTTGTTCTATGTTAAGGAGGGAGGATTTATGTAAAGTCACTTTGCCAATTTTATATTATCATGTTATTTTCATTTAATTATAAACTAACTTTGTATATTTCTCACTTTTTGGATTCATTCCGTTTGTAACTCTGAAACAATGAAGTTGTATTCTCAAAAGTAAATTGAACTTTTTTAAAAGCTATTGCGTAAACAAAATATCTTAACTCGCCTTATCTAGCTACTGCACTCTTCACACCCATCCACCTAAGATCCCCACCTAATCGGGAATTCAAAATAAGTTTAAAGTTTACAAGTATCGAGTCAATTGTCTCCTTCAGTATCAATACTTTCATTTGCCAAATAAATGTAACGGAACTAGCCGCACGTATTGCAGATCTTGTTCAGCGGAAAGCAGAAGAACTAGGGCTAGAAATATTGGACCTTTAGAATGATATTTCACTAAAATTCTTGATTTCACAGGACTTATGAAACATAATCGATAAATAAAGGTTCCCGTTTCCTGATAAAAACGGCCTATAGAATCAAATTGGTTTTAGGGTAAACATATTAATACGATTCATTGTTTTCAAACATGTATTTCATAAAAATTTTATATCGATCTCGACTGAATGATGAGTATCTTTATAACTGTTTCCTTACAGGATTATCGGCATACTCTCCTAATCACGATGCACTGGCCAATGAAGTGCAACTCCAAATATCACACTCATACATTGATTGATTCTTTAAATGTTTTATTTTATGTTTTTTCAAATGATTTCTGTGTATGTGTGTTTTTTGTTCACGTTTTGGATGTACGTTTCTTTGTGTGTATGTATTTTAAACAATAACTTTATAATTTTGAAATTATTATTGTTTATTTGTCCAATTATAAACAAATAAAAATATCTAGTCTCAGTTGTTGCCCTACCGATTTATGAGAATGCGCTCTAGATTGTAAAAAGGTTAGGAACCCCTGTGACCAGCTTCCTACTATCAGTAGCAGAACAGAGGGGAATATCTCGTAAGAAAAGCATTGAAAATGCAATAATTTCAGCCAGCATATTCTTCAAGAACTCACTAAGGATGATTTTATGATAGAAGAATAGAGTTTTGTGAGATCTTGTCTCATCGAGTATATGTCACTATATTTTTGTGGAATGACATAGGTACAAAAAGTTAATATTTGGGTTGGAAATAATATTATAGGTCCTTTATGTCTTAAATAAAACTGTATCTGTACTTTGATATGCTTGAAAAAAATATCGTTCCTCTTATAACCCACGGGATTGAAACTCAAATTGATGCAAACGGTAATGTACTTATGTAGGAGAAACTGTTACACTTCCAACACAACGGTGCTCCATCTCATTGTTACTATAAATATTAGCTTTATAAGGATTCGAAATTTTTTTTCGATTTTTGTAGTGTTATTAATATTTTC
The DNA here is from genome assembly GCA_963921935.1 of Galeruca laticollis. Lineage (NCBI taxonomy): Eukaryota > Metazoa > Arthropoda > Insecta > Coleoptera > Chrysomelidae > Galeruca > Galeruca laticollis. The sequence continues at coordinate 103,744,759 of OY998177.1, forward strand.
TTAATCATCAAATATTGATTTTCATAACACATTTTTAAGTATGTTTTCCTGTTGTTTTTGTGATTCTATCGATCCTCTGGTTCCTTTAGTTTTACCACCAATTTCTTCTTTTCTAAAGCTTTCTGGTTCTCAGTGTCTGTAAGTTTTAGTTATTTCTTCATTTAGCTCAAATTTGCTTCTTCATCTCTTTCAAAATTTTACCGAAGAAGCTCAATCAAGTTTTAACCTATGCGTATAAGTGTTCTGGTAGGAAATTTTGTTTTGGTTGGCTTATCTCACAAGCAATTGAAGAAATTTCACATGGAGAACTGGAATAAAAACTGGAAAATACTAAACACGGATGATAAACTTTAGCATGATATCACATGGTAGCGTTCTGAAACCAGTGCTGTATCTACTTCCTACAAACGATATTCCACTAAATAGAAACACAAAATGTCTTTATCCGATGATAATAACCAGCTTGGATTACAATATTATTATTGACCCATAGAACACCAGCAAATCTAGAAACTCTAACAATTGTAGGAAAGATCAATATATAGACGGGAAATGCCAGAACAAGCTAGATCACCACCAATATATTGAAGCTTCCAGAAAAGATTGAAACATGTGAAACTATATGAATGAGTGTTATTAAGGGACTAGAAATATATGGACATAATATAATACATTATGAAAGTAACTTCTTCTTTTAGTGCCGTGCAGATTCCTGCGTAGGCGTTCATCTTCTCTATTCCTATCATATGTTTCTATTAATTGCAGCATACTGCAGTGTTTGGAAGTCCTTTATCCCTGTCCATTGACGAATATTTCTAAGCCATGATAATTTTTTCCTGCCTATTCCTCTTCCCCCTCCCTCTATTTTACCTTGAAGAATGAGGCGTTGAAAATGGTAGCGTTCTCCGCGCAGTATGTGTCCGAGATAACCTATTTTTCTTTTCTTGATATTTTCGAAAAGTTCTCGATCCGTTAGACCGGCTCTTCGGAGAATGTCCTCATTTCTCACATGGTCGACCCACGACACCCTCAACATTCGGCGCAGGGTCCACATCTCGAAGGCTTCTATTTTGTTGATGATTGCTGCTTTCAACGTCCATGCCTCAACCCCGTATAGGAGAACGGACCAAATATAACACTTTATCATCCTATACCTGAGGTTGAAGTCCAAGTTCTTGTCTGTGAGGAACTTACGAAGTCTTAGGAATGTTGTTCTATCCTGCTCGATCCTGCACCTTATCTCTTGATCCGGATTCCATTCTTTATTGATCATACATACCAAGTATTTAGACTGTGTGACCTGTTCGATATTTTCTTCATTAATATGAATTCGAGTCTGTGGAGTATCGTTTCTACTGACAATCATAAACTTGGTTTTGCTAATGTTAATTTTCAAACCTAGTCTTTGGCTTTCTTCGTTAACCCGATCCAACAGACTTTGCAGATCTTGTGCGTTTTCTGCTATTATTACGGTATCGTCCGCATATCTGATATTGTTAATGGGGATTCCGTTTACTTTAATACCAAAGGGGCTGTCCGAAATTGCCTCGGAAAATGCCCTTTCCACGTACAAATTGAATAACATTGGGGACAGGACACATCCCTGGCGAACCCCTTTCCTAATTTCAAAATCTTCAGTTGTCTCAGTGTTGCCTACTCGAATTTCTGCTTTTTGGTGCCAATACAGATTACCAATCAGTCTTACGTCCTTTCCATCTAGTCCCAAATCTCTGAGGTACGTTATCAAAAGATTGTGTTTAACGTTGTCAAATGCCTTTTCGTAGTCAATGAAGCACATGAAGACATATTTTCTTTGATCTTGGCAGTTTTGGACCAATGTCTGGAGACTGAATATGGCTTCTCTAGTTCCGAATCCGCTCTTAAATCCGAACTGGCTGACACCGCTTACTTCCTCGCATTTTTGATAGAGTCTTGTGTGTAGAACTCGAAGGAATAGTTTTAGAAAATGGCTCATTAGATGATGAGACGATAGTCTTTACATGAGGTTGCGTTGTTTGATTTTGGTATTGTGATGAACGTGGAGCGGAGCCAATCTTCAGGAAAGTGTCCAGTGTCGTAGATGTTATTGAAGAGTCTTACGATTGTTTCCAGATTTTGTTCGTTAATTAAGTGAAACGTTTCCGAGTACATATCATCCGGACCCGCAGCTTTTTTATCTTTCTTTAGCTTGATGGCATGTATGATTTCACTTTCCAATATATTTGGTCCTGATGTAGTGGGTATTTCTGTTGCGGGGTTCCCTGGCCTGTCGTCATTGAAGAGACTGATTGTATATTCTCTCCAGATTTGCAGCAGTTCTTCGGTTGTCGCTAGTTCGTTGTTCTCCTTCTTAATAAAACCCAACGGTCTATTATTGTACAGTCCAGCTATTTCCTTGACTTTTTTATGAAGGTGAAAACTATCCCCAAGTCTGTTCAGATCTTCAGCCTCTTGGCATCTTTCGTGTAGCCACTTCTCTTTTGCCGCTCTAATTTCATTACGAATTCTTCTTTGGAGGGCTCTATACCCGTTGTGATCGTTCTGAACTTTTACATTGTCTTCGCTCCTCCATTAACTCTAAAATATCTTTGGTCATCCACTTATTCTTAGTTGTTGTTTTTGTTTTTGAGAGAAATTTTTTCGTTCGTGGTTTTAAACGCTTGTTTAAGATCAAGCCATTGTTTGTTAGTATCGTTTGAAGTGATAATACTTTCTAGTTCTTTATTAAGTTGGTCTTGGTACAGTGTTCTTGTTTCTTCGTCTTTTAGTAGTTGTGGATCCAGCGTCTTCCTGAAGTTTTTTGTTTTGGGTCTGGCGAGGCGTAGAACAATGTTGGCACATACTGGGATGTGGTCTGATGCGATGTCGGCATCTGGCATTGTTGTAACCTTGCTAATAGAGTTTCTAAACCTGCGGTTAATTGTAATGTAGTCTATTTGATTACGGATAATGTGTTGGTCATTGTCCGCTGGCGCTTTCCAGGTGTACAGTCGTCTTGGTGGCAGTTTGAACCACGTGTTCGCAATTATAAGATTGTTCTCCTCACAGTACTGAATTAGCCTTTCACCCCTGTCATTTCTCTCGCCCAAGCCCCAATCACCAACCACTGAGCCCAATCTGCCTTTGCCAACCTTGGCATTTAGATCTCCAAGAATTATATTAATTTCATTCGGCTTTGTGAGTTTTAAGACCTGATCTAGTTGTTTATAGAAGTTTTCAACTTCTTCTTCTGGTTTATCCGCTGTTGGGGCATAGACCTGGATAATATTGATGTCAATGGGTCTACCAAGCAGTTGAACCATGACTACCCTTTCGGAGAGGGGGACAAAATTTTCCATTGATTTTTGTAAGTTTTCGTCCATTAGGATACCAACCCCATGTTGGTGATTTCGATCATTATTATTGCCCGAATAGTAGAATACTTTACCCCCTAATTTGAGTATTCCGTTTCCAGACCATCGGACTTCATTCACTCCAAGAATGTTTACCCTCATTCTGTTCATTTTCTGTATTAGATTATCGAGCTTTCCAGCTGCAAACAATGTTTTTACATTCCAAGTCGCTATTTTTGTTATCTTATCCAATTGGAACCGGGGGATTCTTCGCACCTCCTGACCACTCAAGGTCTGCCTGGGACTAGAGGCCATTTGTATTTTTGTTTCCAACATGATAAGATGATCGGATGAATATCCTGGGAATATCTAGAAGATCTTTAATGTAGTGGTTTTCCGTTGCCTTCTACATCTCCATGCCGTTGGTTCCTCCGCCTTTAGGAAAGATTTCTCTATCCTAGGACAAGAAGGTGCCCTAACTCTTTCTGGCTCATCCACCCGAAGCTGTTGGCCGTCCAGAGGGGGACTGCTAATTCCGGCAGTCGGTCGGTCGACAGAGCCCGTTAGTAGTCTAGCAGGGTGCACCACGTGCAGGTGAGGTTGTCATTTGGGTCGGCACTTTTATTTCTTGCCATCACCCCTTACACCCCTATGAGGTGTAAGGGGTGGTATGAAAGTAACAGGAAAGTATAATTATGCCAGTCAACTGGGTGGTATCTTAGTTTCAAATATTGCCGATTAGTCAAATATCATCTTATTTTGACAGGAAGAATTTGTAGTTGTTGTATATCTCACTCTTAAGTGTATAGTCTGCTACTTAATCATTTTTCACGTCATATTTAAGTTAATAAAGGAGTAATTCACTCATTTTGAATGTATTTGATAAGATAGACATTGAAATTGTACGTATTTTATTTTTCCGCCCAACCTATCTAATATGCGAGAAAAGTATGTGTTTATCCCAAAAAAAGTTGGAATTTTAAAAAAAGTTAGAGTTATTTTCAGGTTTTCCATCAACAACAACACGAAAAAACGGTTTTTAGAAAACAAATCCTGTGTGTATGTCGTCGTCGTCGTCGTCGGCCACTTCTCTTTACATGTCTTGTTAGCACGATACAGCCTCCGGAGTGCAACAAGTCACCAATTCTATGATTGCATATTGTTAAGGACATGTTACAGTTGAACTCTATTGATTTTCAGGTCACCAGAGCCAGTACAACGGGTGCTATGGTACTTTAAGTACGATATTTTTGTCATTTTTGGGGAAACTTCAGTTTGTCAGTACGATACAGCCTCCGGAGTATATACAAGTGACCAATATTATGATTGAATATTATTCAGAGCGTCTCAAAGATGAACCCTATTGATATTCAGCTCACTAACCCTAGTATAACGGGTGCTTTGGTACTGGAAGTACCAAGTTTTTGTAATTTTTGGAGAATTTTCAGTTTGTTAGCACGATACAGCCTCCAGAGTGTATCAAAGTGGCCAATTTTATGATCGAATATTGTTCAAGGTGTCTCACAAATGTATCCTGTTGATTTTCAGCTCACTAGAATGAGTACAGCTGGCTCTATAAATCCAGATATACCACATTTTTGGTTACTTCTGGAGAAATTTCGGTTTGTTAGCACGATACATCTCTCGAACTGTATACAAGTGACAATTTTATGATACAATATTGTTCAGGGCCACAGATGCGGAAAAGTTAGTTTTAATCTATAAAACCGTTTATTCTTTTGTTGTTTTACATTCTACTCGCTCTGATAAGGATATTGGCCTAAATATTAATAGGAATATTAGTATAATATGTTCACCTTTTATCAGTGATAGTTGTGCATATTACAACAATACATTATGAACCGGACACTAAAAGAATTACAATTATCTTCCGAGTCAGCGCAATTTTGGAACACGGATTCAAACGTGCAGGAATGCAATCGAATCAGAGCATACAGAGATTTCCGAGATATTTATTTAAAGAGTGAAGTTATATGTCTAGAGAAAAATTATACATGGTGACAAAATAATTGCACAATGATTGAGAAAATGATTTGAATCAATAATTAATTTTGTTGTTTTCATCTATTCGAAATGAAGATGTTATCTGGTGATCATTTTATCAAAAACATACTTTAATACTTCATCACTTTTCATGTTTTGTATTGTCCATAGCATATGACGCAATTTTAATTTTGTCGCAACAAGAAGACCTTAATTATTTTGGTGTTTATAGAGTGCTTCCAAAAAATCCCAATCTATTAATCCCCCATCTCCATCGTTAGGAACTTTTAATGAACTAAAACAATTTGGTATTATTTTAATAAAATGTGCCTATGGCCTGAATATACAAAAATACTTTCCTGCGTAACTGGATGTTTGAAAAAAGTTTTTGAATCCAAGTTCTTCAACCCTATTGAAATTGACAGGAGGTCCATCGAATGTCAAATATGTTATGGTGACTTGACTTTTTGAGAGAAATTCCAAACATTTTCAAACTACCCCTGATTTTCCCCCAGCTGACAAACCATCTATGAGAAAATATCCCACTGCAAGTTTCCATGAGCCCTTAATACAAACAAGTATGAATACCAAAGCTTCTCGAGCTTCTGTTAAAGAGTATGTGTCAAGTCCTGTACCTATATCTACATAATCTGAATATTTCTTTCCTGTCTCCTCTACTTGCTTTCGGATTGACATTTCGTCTAACATCAGGCTGCATAAAACTTTTTGTCCCTGAGCCAACATATTTGTTGTCGGTAGTTTCAAAGCAGTAGGTATCTCTTGAGAAAATCCTGGAGAGCCATCTACTCACCGAAACCATCTAGATATTGTTCCCAAGTGAGATACCAATCGGTTAAATCTATTTCTAACAAAACTGTTTGCTCTTGGGAAATCAAAAGACAATGTAAGCGCAAATGATTTCAAGCTAAGTAAGTGTTTTGAATGAAATTTACTGTTCCTAGGTAATTCCACAATATATTGAAAAAATGTTGAAAGTTCTAAAAAATTGACACTTGTTTCGATATTAAATATCATCGTCAGAATGACAGAAGTTACATTTCATTTGATGCCTACCTGACGTTTAATAGTTATTTTTGACTAGACCAAGAAGTTATTGACTTAATATATGTAAATAGAAAAAAGAACAAGATATGATATTACAAATATTGAAGCTTACATATTATTAGCCCTATGGGGATATCCTGGATATCAATTTTTCCCAATTAAGATTAGTATAACTGTTCGACTATGTTCATTTTTACAAAGCACTAAATTCGATCAGAGTTAGTGATATTATTTGTCATAGATAATATACAATATATGTATGACGATGACAGTGACAGTTATCAAAAAATTATCATACGATACTTCACGAATTTTCAATTTGATTCATATACTCGTATATCTTTGTAATAAAAAATACGAAATACAGGCCATTGAAAAATACTTGTTTATTTACCATGAAGAATTACCTATTAGTGGTAAAACGCAGATTTATGTCTAAACAATAACTGTGAAATGGTATAGAAATCCAGGAAAACTATATCTGCTGATCTTTACAATTATCACTCAAGAAGACAGATTAGAAGTGGAGAACTCTTGAGATTTATCTGTTGACGAGTTCATATTGTGGGTTTCTTAAGTGTCTTCTAATTTCCAATTATTCAATGAAATCCAGTTCTTGATGTTTCTTTTCACAAATATGCAGTACTTCTAGTTCTGTGTTAGGTGTCAATGACAATTTAGAAGGAAAGATCTTTGAAAGTAATATTTCGAAAAATATTTTATTTTGGTATAGATATGTAGATGACTTATTAGCTTGTTTTATGGGTAGTGAACGACAATTAGATGTATTTTTCAACCACATCAATAATTTACACCCGAAAATTAAATTAACATTAGAAATTGAAGAAAATAGCTCAATCAATTTTCAAGTGTTCACTGTATCGTATTCCAAAATTTCTAAGGGTCTGACCCAAATAGACAGCATTACATTCTGGACATTTAAGTATATATATACCTGATTTCTTCAATGGTGATATTTTTGTTTTTACATTTAATTTTGTACTTACGTTACTTACCGTTTTAAAAAAATTGTTGTATTCGTTACTAGAGATATTATCTTTGAGTTATTATGAGAAATATTTCCTGCATATGTGATGGTTTTATAAGTTTTTATTTATTTATTTTGTTTAGGAAATATTAGTTTTTCTCCTTTAAACGTTACAAAGCATCACAAAACATTTGGTTTGACCAAGAATACCTTAGAAAAGAGGTAATACCAAATATTTAATGTTTAAAGTAAAAGTTTTAAATATTCAATTAGTTTTTTGTTACTTTATTTATTAATTCGTAGGTTACATTAATACTAGGAATAGCTGGAGGCTGTCGAAGAGAAGTGTTGTATAAAATGGAAATTGATGACATTGGAAATAAGGGGGAGTTTCTACTCATCACGATTCCAGATTCAAAAACGCATACAAGTTGGCGTTTTACAGTAATTGGAGAAACCAGTTCAAACATGAATTTAATACATTTATATCAAAAATATGCTAATCTGAGACCGAAAAACACAACCAGCAATCACCTCTTCCTATCATATAGAAGTGGAAAATGTACAAAACAGGTTGTTGGTATAAACACTTTTTCGAAAATTCCTTTGTTAATTGCGCAGTATTTAAATTTACCGCATCCAGAAGAATATACAGGTCATACGTTTCGACGTACTTCGGCATCGCTTCTAGTTGATTCAGGTGGAGATATTCTTCAATTAAAACAACATGGAGGTTGGAAATCCTCTGCTGTTGCCGGAGGGTATGTGAGCAATTCTATCAACACAAAAATTAATTGTGCTTCACGAATTTTACAAGGAACTTATAAAAGCAGTTTTTAAATCAACCTTCTACATCATATGAGAATCAAGAGACCAATTTGACTGTTACAAATATTCATCATTCAAATGAAGCTTTATCTGGTAATAAAACAGAAACAAGCATGACTGGATCGAAAATTAACATAAGTCAACCTAACAATTGCGTTTTCAATATTCACATTGCGAAGTGAAACAAAAATATATCATTTAGTTGTTCTTAATATCGTTGTCTACAATTAACTTTCAATTCAATCATTATGCGTTCGTTATTAATTGTAATTTACCTAAGGAGCTTAATTAAAATATCCCAAATTTCTATTTGCATTTTATTTTTTTATATAGGGCTGTAGAAAAAATAATGTAAATAATGTATGCAACATGTGCATAAAGTGTCTTTTTTTCACTCATGGAATTGCCGCACTTGCCTGACGGCTCGTGCGGTCAACTTTCTCCATTCGTGTAAAAAAGTACCACTTTATGCACTTGTTGCATAATAGTATATTAAGTACCAAGTGTCAAAAAGGTTGCTTTAGTCACGAGGTTTACTAGACACGAGTGGAGCGAAGCGGAACGAGTTCCTTGTAAAACGAGTGACTGAAGATGTTTTTAACACGAGATCCTTACTATACTTTTTCTTCGCCCGCGGGAAGGAAAAAATTATATTACATTTGAATTATATTCATTACATGACGGACGATGGCTGACAGCTGACTGACAAATCAAATGACGCAGAATAACAAAATTATCGAGGAGCATGAAATTTAACATACAAAAGATACGCTTGATTTGGCGTTTAAAAAACAAAAGGTAAACGAGATGTGACTTTTCGCATTTTAAACACTAGTGTTTAAAGAGTCGTTTTGTACATGCCAAACCCGTATTGAAAATGCGGTTTTAGTAAGGGAAGTAGAAAAATTACTATTATGTTGCATAGACAATAAACAACTGTAACAGAAAATTGTAAAGTATACGGGTTGGTCCCATTTAAAAATTTACTTTACGCGCGCACTGTCTAAATATGTGTATATAGAAAGTATAAAAGAAAATCATCTATGTGTATCGTATCTTGTTACAACCGATTATATCATTGTAATAACAAGGACCGAGAAAAAAATGGACTGGTTTATTCAGTTGAACTTTTTTGCATAATTATTATAATTATTATTCGAGAAATTATTGATAGTAACATAGTAAATTGGTAAATGTTATAACCAATACAGTAATTTAAATTGCGCAAAACGATAACTATATTACACACATTTTGATCATTAAAATATTTCCATCTGAGATCTATTATATCACCAATAAATAATTATCTATGGACTTTTTCTCTTAAATATGTGAGAAAATATTTGTTAGAATATGATTTGTTTTATTCATTACCACTGTATCCATGTTACACGGTTTAAAGAAAAATAGACCTTGAATATAAAATATTACAAAAGGGCTTTCGACTTATTAGAAAAGGAAACAGGTAAAAGTGAAAAGATAAACACAAGGAGTATCAAAAAAGTTAAGAAATTAATAGGAATAACACTAAACAAAATGGGAATTGGGTAATACCTTATTTTAAACGTAGTTCAACTAGCTTTCCAGAAATACCACGTACTAGACTTTTTTTTAGCAGTTCGCGAGAAACCTGATGAAAACTGTTAACAATTTTTAGTTATCAAAAACACTTCGTGATATTACTTTAATGGATTAAAATGAATGAGGCTGAAGTCGTATTATATAACGGAAATTTTTTAAAGTAATTTTACTTCTAATATCTAACGAAATAATTAAGAATATTTTTCAAATTAAACTAACTGTTTCAAAAGAATTCCAAAATATATGAAAAAATAGTAAAAATTATTAAAAATGCACATACATGGATATGGATATAACTATCATCGTCAGAATAACAGAAGATACTGTAATGTTTTTATTATTTATTTGAACAGCAAACGGGTGACATAAACCTTAAACACTCGGTGGGTTCACTTACTCAATTTATTCAAACACTAAACTACTCACTAACACTTAGTTTATATGCACACAAACATATTTTATTATTAATTTATATCAACAATTCACTGTTCGCTATTTCGGTGTATTATTGTTTATTTGTCGCGATAACTTTATCAACTAAACTAACTCTTCCTGGTCGGTCCCTTATATATTAGTGCCTTTTTCACTAGATAATTCTAGATTGCGGCTTACTCAAAAACAATTCGCTTTCTGGCAGTTTATAGATACGACTGGTTACAGAAACAATGATAAGATAGTCACAATCGTAAACCATTCTAAGAATCCCTGCGCGTCCGCCATAATTTTAACTTTCATACGTGGCTTAGACAATGTCGGATTTAGGGACTATACCAGTGTGCTGTTTCATAACATTACCCCCTCCTTAAATGGAAGTTCCGCCTGGAACTTTTGAGTAGCCGAGATTGGATCTTTGAATCGGCAACTGGCCCCATTTCTACACATTCCAATCTTATGGAAATAGCAGGGACCGTCTTCATCGGATACTGATAAGGGGGGTTGTAGCTTGCAAATTAATATCTGGACACCGGTATCTTGAAATATAATCTCTACCATGTTCCTGATGATTCGCCAATCCAACTGGTTACTCGCTATCTCAGGCATAGCCAGTTTCTTCACGCTGGATTCCAACACATGGTCTCGTAGGTTTTGAAGTGCTTCCCACACATCGCGGTAGGTAGATCGATCTTGAAATTCATTTTAAGTTACCACGTAGAAGACGTACCTTGAATTATGTTTCAGTTTCAGTGTCTTGCCAGGGGCTGGAATCTGGTCTTCAAGTTTTTCTAATTGCCCGAACTTCTTTCGAAAGACGGATGCCAACCCTCGTGCGATCTTGAGATGGGCGGAGATGTTGTATGCCAGTGAATAATTTTCCGGGAGAGTGAACAAATCTTGTCGTTGTTCTGAAGTAACTCCATATCTAGCTTTCCCGGTACCTCCATACGCGCCCATAAATTCATCGAGAGTAGGGTCAAAAACATCTCAAATAAGGATCTTGCTTATGCGATATATAACATCATTGATACTTTTCTTGATTAAGTATGGACCTTCCCATGGTTTTTGTAATTTTGGAGAAAATCCTTTTCTCCTCGTCGGGTTGTGTAACCATACTTTGTCCCCTTCTTCAATAACGCCTTCTGTGGCCTGCGTGTCATACCGACTTTTCATTCTGTCGCTGGCAACTTGAAGATTTGTTCGAACTACTTCATGAATATCGTACAGCCTTCTTCTCAAATGGATCACCTAGTCTTCTCCTGCTAGATCTTCTCCAGGCCGCCAGCCAAATTCTAGGACACAAGGAAGCTTCATTTCACGTCCAAACCGGATTTTCTCAGGTGTTTCACCCGTGGACTCATTGACGGCAGATCGATAAGCCAATGCGAATAGGGGAAGATACTGGTCCCAATCTCGAGGACTGAAAACTACTTTGGACAGGTATTTTCCAATAGTCCTGTTCATTCTCTCGATCATTCCATCTGACTATGGATGTAATGCTGTTGTACTGGTCTTCTCCATTACCTCCATATCCACTCCATATCGGCTGATAAATTATTTCACCAATACATCCGCGACAATTATGGCCTCTTGGTTCGGGATAGCGTAAATTTCCACCCACTTTGTATAATAATCCATTATAACCAGGATGTATTTAACACCATTTTCTGTTGTCGGAAATGGTCCAGCGATGTCTAAAGCAATCCATTGGTAAGGGCTTCCAACATTGTACTGTTTCATAGGTGCCTTTCTCTTGCGATGTGGTCCATTACTCATAGCATAAGTCGTACATTTTTTACACCAGTCCTTCACATCGTCGGACCTGTTCATCCAATAAAACCTTTCACGGACTCGCTGAAGGGTTTTCTTCACTCCCAGATGACCTCCCGATTGACTGTCGTGTAACTTCTTCAGTACCTCAGCTACTCTCGTCTTAGGGATAACTAGCTGTCTCCTCAACTCGGAACAATCCTCGTTTTCAAGGACTCTTTTCAACAGCCCTTCTGCCTTCTGCTGAGCCCAATACGCCTTGAGTTTCGGTGAAAATCTTGACACTTCTTGCCAGGTAGGTCGCCGATTTTCTTCCTACCATTGCCGGATCATCTTCAGGTGAGGATCATTCTCCTGATCTTCTCTGATCCTGGTGGGTGACCATTCTTCATTGACTACTGTAATTTTTGAAACTGCAGCTGCCTCAGATTTCGACTTGTTGCATTGTAAATAGTCTACAGGGTATGACCGTCTAGGCAAAGAGTTGGCTTTTCGGTGATTCACATCAGCTGGATGTTCACCCCTGCCTAATTTCCCCTGTGACTGGAGTTCTTGGGTTACAGGAGTCTTGGGGCTCTTAGACAGACTTCGTACGTGCTCTAGCTCGCCACACTTCCGCCATTTGATCTTCTTCGGCTTCTTATCTGTCATACCTTTCGACAAGTTGACGATCTGGTCAAGTTTGTCATCGTCATCTTCTTCCTGCATGGTCCTATCTTTGCAGGAGTCGTAGGACGCTTACACGAACCAAGTGCATGTCCTAGCTCGCCACAATTACATCACCAGATTTTCTTCGGCTTCTTGTCTACCATACCTTTCAACAAATTGACGGTCTGGTCAAGTCTGTCATCGTCACCTTCTTCCTATATGGTCCTACCTTTGTTGTATCCGGAAGCCATCGTGGCTGCTTTGTATTCAAGAGCAGCTGTCAATGCGTCGACTTATGTTTTCGGATGGACTAAACATATCGGGATCACGTAAGCCGTCAATAGAGGCCTGGATGCCTAAACATCCCATCATGTTATCTGGTGCTGATGGGTTAGCAAATCGAACTACTCGGGCAATATACAGTTCATACTCTTGAAAGGTTTCGTAACGTTTCCGCCTTCGGCTCTTTAGCTGGAATCTGTACAAATGTTCCAAATGTTCGTGACCGTATCGCATGTCCAACCTCTTCTTCAGCTGCTCGAAGTCATTCGTTTCTTCCAAAGGTATCGCCTGAACTACATCTAAAGCATCTCCCCGAAGCACTATAGTTAGGTTCACTGCTTTCTCCTTATCGGACCAATTATTCACTCTAGCAGCTGCTTCAAACTGTTTCACATAATTGGTCAACGACATTTTTTCATCGAACGTTGGGGCCTTGACTCGGGTAATACTGCCAATGTCATCTATCTTGAGTTGTGTTGCTGGCTTGCAAGGTTTTGTTTGCTCGGTCTTCTTTTCTTCCGTTGGCGTGTCTTGAGTCCTTATATCTGACATCTTTTTTTCTAACTCCTTGATTTTTTCGTCTATCGTATCGTTGTCATCTTATGCTCAATGTCAGATTTTAGAGACGAGATTTCATTTTCAAAGTCAGCGGCAATGTCGTTTTTCATTAATAAGATATCGGCAGATATATCGTTCTTCAAAGTAGAAATATTCGTCCATATTAACAGAAATGTCGTTCTTCATAGCAGAAATCTTCTCGTCCATGTTCTCTTCGATGGCAGAAATCTTCTCGTTCATGTTAGCAGAAATATTAGCAGAAATTGACGAAATTAAGGTGGAAGCCTCGTCATTAGATAAAACTGTTTCTGGATCATAGCCGTCATTTTTCAGTGCCACTTTAAGTCTTTCTACTAATTCACTTTTCTTACAGGACGTTTCCAACTCACGATCTTTCAATTCTGCTCTTAATTCCACCACTTTCAGATCACATAGTCTCTTGGTCATTTTTACGTAGCAATTTATTAATATTACCCCACACCTGACACCAATGTAATGTTTTTCTTATTTATTTAAACAACAAACGGGTGGGATAAACTTTAAATACTCGGTGGGTTCACTTACTTAATTTATTTGAACACTAAACTACTCTCTAACACTTAATTTATATGCACACAAACTTAATTATTAATTTATATCAACACTTCACTCTTCGCTCTTGTTTATTTGTGGCGATCACTTTATCAACTAAACTAACTCTTCCTGGTGGATTCCTTATATATTATATCCTTTTTCACTAGATAATTCTAGATTGCGGCTTACTCAAAAACAATTGGCTTTCTGACATATTCTAGATAAGACTGGTCACAAAAACAATGTCTAGATAAGATACTCACAATCGTAAACAATTTTAAGAATCCCTGCGCGTCCGCCATAATTTTAACTTTCATACCTGGCTTAGGCAGATTCGGATTTAGGTACTATTCCAGTGTGGTGTTTCGTAACAATACATTTCATCTGATTTTTACCTGATGTTTAATAATTATTCTGGATAGACCAAGAAGTGACCTATCTTGTGATTGACTAAATATATTTGAATAGAAAATAGAAGAAGATATGATATTACAAATATTAAAGCCTAGATTTTATTAGCCCTATATCTTTTCTCCATTTAAGATCAGTGTAAGTGTGCAATAATATAGAAAACCAGGAAAACTTTACCTGCCGATCTTTACAACTATTACTTAAGAAGACAGTTTAAAAGTGTAGAGCACCCTAGATTTATCCGTTCATTGATGACTTCATATTGTGGGTGTCTTAAGTGTCTTCTAATTTCTAACTCCTCAAGGAAATCCAGTTTTTGTTTCTTATCACAAATAAGTAGTGCTTCTAGTTTTGTGTTAAGTGTCAATAAACGTTTGGTGTAAAGTACTGTCACACTCCTTTATTTTCTCTCCTCTCCTTACGATTCTGAGCGCTAGTGATTGCTAAGATGTGTGAGTTGTTTTTGAGCTGTTCTATCGATATTCTTGAAATACTGTCTGCTTGAATTTCCTGCCACGTACTGTATTTCGAAATTACGTTCTTCGAGATCAACTCTTATTCTAGTGAATTTCGATGAAGGAACTTTTATTGAAAATAAATGCGTTAATGGTTGTTGGTGGGGTTTCACTATGAATTGTGTAGTATATATAAGTAACATTTAAAATGATTTATACCTTATGTACTGATAGTAATTCTTTTAGTATTGTAGGCTTTTCAATTTCACTTTTCTTAAATCCTCGTGAGACAGATGCTACGGGTAGATCAATATCATCGTAGTTCTGATTAAGAATCACTGAACACACATAATTTGAAGCGTCTGTGGTCAAGATGAATTTTTGTTGAAGTATGGATATTTAAAAATTGGTGGGGAAATTAATGCTGTTTAAGGATTTGAAATGATTTTTTCCACTCTTTCGACCAATCGAATTTAACATTTTTTTTCAATAGCTTCTTTAGTGGTAAGTATATTTCAGTGAAATTACTAATAAATCGTCTATAAAATTTCTACAAATGATTACTACAATTACTTTCATAATTGCAGATAATACACCATTACAGCAACCGGCACATTCATCTCAGGCCGTTGCAATATATTCTGGTAGACGGTGACGATATAACCCAAGTTTATGAACGCTGCCAGATTTTAATACCGCCTTATCTGAACGAGTAAAATTGATATATCTGATTGAAAAACGTCAACAATAAGGACGTTTTTCAGTTATACTTCAGTTATGTAGCCTTAACAGGACAGTTCTACCCATTTAGGTAAAACGAATGCTAAAAGCTCGCAGTGTGTAGGTCCTATAAAATTAATAAATTTCAAAAGTTTAACCTTATAATTTTTGATAGAAACAAGTATTTGGTCAATTTTGTTTTTTCTTTCCTCACAAAAAGGATGTAAGTATCGACAAATATTTTATTTTACGAAAATTATGTTCAACAAGTAGATTACAGCTTCATATATTTTGTGAAGCGCCTCCGTTTTGGATTAGAAACGATAAAACGCAAGTTTATAAGCTCCACACACTGCCAGCATTGGACACTACCTTACCCGAACAGGTAAAACTGTCGGGTAAAAGTGATATATCTGACTGATTGAAAAATATGTCAACAGAAACGACGTTTTTCAGTTACATGTCAGTTATGTATAATATCCGGACATTTTTACCCATTTGGGTAAAACGAATGCTAAAAGATCGCAGTGCATAGGCCTTATAACGAGCGTTCAAAAAAATGTCCAATAAATGTGGCTGTGGATGAAATTTGACGTCATGAACGTATTTCTATGACCATTTAAACTTTGATAGCTATAATGTACACCTGTCAAATTAGTGGGCGGAGCTAACAGTTAGAAGCAACAAGTACAGATAATTCATCCCGCTGGCCTTTGAAATCCAAAGCCAACTTGAGCAAAAATTTTGTTGAACACTCGATATTATAGTTAAATATTTATAAATTTTAAAAGTTTATAGAGAGTTGTAAAGTTTATGTTTGTCTAATAAAAATTTGGACAATTTAATATTGAATTTTATTTTATTATGCTTAGGTAGTTAAAATATATTTTTTCTTAGGCCTAACCAGAATTAAGCACTAATTATTAATGGCCTCATGTTCTGAATCGAAATTGTGCCTGTGCCACTTTATTCACTTCACAAAAGCCACCATCCAGTGAATGGTCGAGTAGAGAATCCCATCATGGTTCTGAACATTCTGAGGATATTGCTGCAATATTCTGATTACTCAAAAAATTTCCCCTGAATATACAGTTTGAAATCATTATACAAAATTCCAAATGAATCTAACACGAATATTCATAGTAAATATTGAATACTTTGGAAACATTCATTGTAGAATATTCTTGAATGATGCTTTTCTGAATATTCTCAGAATATCCCTAGCTTATTTATAATACGAAAAAGAATATTCATTTGGGTGTATTCTTTGTCCTATATTTCTTACATCAATAATGTCCTCTTTCCTTATAACGATAGAGTCAATATTTATCGAGATATTTTAAGTTAAACATAAAGCTGTACAATTTTTTAATTTTGATTTGTATTATGTATGTATATGTGAATATTTTGGCCAGTGGATTGCATTTAATAGGTAAATAAAACTTTAATCCATATTAACGATAAAGATATTGAAATTTATTGACAAGAAAACTGGATCTTCTATTTATAAAATAATATCAAAATGAATTGAAAATATTTTATAACACATGAACTGTCTATATTTCTAATTACAATCAGATAAGTGGCATTCGATGAAAAATTTCTCAATATAATTTGTTTTGTGTAGTTGGCTCTGGTCTTAATTAATTGCACCTACTGGGTGCTGTCATTGTTGTCATAGCCGATAGTTGTTGCTAATGTCACTTGACATTGTGATTGTTATAAAATTTAACGTCGATTAAGTGAAAATGCCTCTACACAACAATTTTACTAATCTTGACATGCGAGACATGCTTTGTGTTTATATAAACGAAAATTATTCCTGCCATGCTGCTGCTCGCAGAAATCAACGAATGTATGTAAATAGAGTTCAACCCAATCGGCAAACTTTCAGCAATACTTTTCGTCTATTAGGAGAAGCTAGATAATTTAGGCGTAACGTGGTATGGGACGACGGAAAATAATAACTGTGGATCAGGAGGATGCTATTTTAGTGCGAGTTGCTAATAATCCGGAACTAAGCACTCGGCGTTTAACAGCAGTGACTGGAGTAAGCCACTCTTCAGTTTTGCTAATTGAAAAAAAAATTTACGACCTTACCATTTTTTGACAATGTACCATTGAATTTTCTTGTATAAAATCAAACAGAAATAAATGAAAAATCAATAAATAAATCCTATGCAGAGAAATTATCATTTATATGCGTTGTCCTTGATTTAATTTTCCTTCCGCTTGCATAAGTGTCCAGATAAACTAATAAGTACCTAATAGGTTGACTAATTTGCATTGTAGATATGAGATTTTTAAAACGACTCAATTATAATTATCGCCAACGGAGAAACCATTAAAAATTCAGAAAATATATAATAATTTACATCGTTAGCATCTACTTGACTCCTAAGTAGGAATAAAGTAAACAAGAATCAGTTCAATACATTTTTTTCATCTCATCGAAAATATTCAGATTCAAATTATATATGGGAACATTTTTATACAAGGTTTTTCAAAAACACATCAAGAGAGACCAAATTTACTTCTTATATTGAGGAAATGGATGTCCAATTATCCAACAGTGTTACAGGAAATTGATGATATGTATGAGATATATAAAAGCTTTGGTGGAAAGGATTGAATGAAATCGTTAGAACTCTATTGGGTCCCAAATAGTGATACTTTAAGATGTAGTATTAATTTTAGTCAAAAATCGAAATATCGTTGGGATAATAATTTTGTACTACGTCATAGGTTAGGTTGTATTCGCAAATATTGGAAAATGTCTTGTCAAGTCTCAAAATAAAAGAAGAATAGTTTTAAGTTAGTTAGTTGGTTGATTCGATAGAGAATGAACATGAGTCTGTAATAAAATACTTTTGAGTAATATAGATATAAAAACTACAAATGGTGTTTAAATATGTTATATTTTAACATGGTAGCCGAGGTCCGTGGTTTATAAACTAAAAAGAAAAAGGAAATATTGAAGGATAGCAGAGAAAAAGGAAGAATTTATTTTACAAATGTTTGATGGCGTAGATTATGCGAAATGGAGATACAGGTTGAAACTGTTTTTAGAGATGAAATCGTGCAGTGAAGTAATTGAAATGGAAATAATGCCCGACGCAATTGAAGAAGAAAATTGGCAAAGAGAAAAAATTAGAGCAAATAATTATAGTAAACAGCATTTCAAATAATCAGTTAGAATTAATCATTTCAGAAGAAAAAGCAAGGGACATGCTAAATGGGTTAGATTCTATGTATCTTGTTAAAAATAGTGCCATATAATTAATGTGTTGAAGGAAGCTATTAGATTTAAGAATGAAGGAGCATGAAAATCCTGTTGAATTTTTTAATGAATTTGAAAAAAGGTGCAATGAACTTAATAATGCAGGGGAGACAATCACAAAAGAAGACAAGCTAAACTATTTGTTATTAATCCTCCCAGAAAAGTTATCGCATGTTGTTGATATTATTGATGCTTCGCCAGAAAATAATAAAACTGTTGAATATGTGAGAACTAAACTGTTAATGGACTTTCAAAAAAGAACTGCAAATCCAAGTGTGAGTACAAATAATCCACATGCATTTAACATGCACACATCCCGACCAGTATCAAAACCTATACCAAGTACCAGTAATACTCGATTTGTGTCATCTCAAATTAGATGTTTCCGATGCAATAAAATAGGGCATACCCAGAATATATGTAGAAGTTCTTATTACAATAACAACAATAATTCAAGTTAGCGAGGTTCAGTAAGAGGAGCCTAAAATAGACGAAGAGGAAGATTTCAAAGTAAACGACATTCACCGCAAGCTGCTCTAGATTATTCAAGTTATGAAAATGAATATAATTCCTTTATCATTGAAGTGGCAACAGTGTAGAGATGGGTCCAGAGCAGAATTATGGAGCAGATATGGAAATTTAGTGGCTGTTATATAGTGGGTGTTCCCACCATATTATAAACAACGAAAAATATTTTTACAAATTTGAAATTTTCGAACATCCCTTGGACATAGAGGTAGGAGACGGTTTTTCATTAAAGTCAGATAAAGTAGGAACTGTTATGGCTAGTTTTAAAGTTAAAGATAAAAATGTGCCAATATAAATTAAAAATGTATACTTTGTCCCAAATATGAAACAAAATTTACTTAGTGTCTCAACTATTGTTAATCAAAAAAATTTTGTGGTTTTTGAAAATGATAATGCAAAAATATACAACTGTAAAGATGAGTTAATTGCTTCTGCGTACTTAAGAAATAAGTTATCCATTGTAAAAGGTAACGTTTTGAATAGCAATGATAATGCTACTGTTTGTGTTTGATCAAATCAAATGTCTGATAAAGAAAAATGGCATCGTATGTTGGCACATGCTAATTTTAATGATTTAAATTATTTGTGTAAGTTTCAGCTGGCAGATGCATTGCCAAAAAATATTGAAAACAAATTTTTAAAATGTGAGATATGTTTAAAAAATAAAATGACTAACATAAGGTTCACTAATAATCGAAGTAGGACAAACGATATACTGGAAATAATTCATACAGACGTTCATGGACCTATTAGTCAAACGGGTTACAAGGGTGAGAAATATTTCGTAACTTTTGTAGACGATTTCAGCAAAATCTGTTTATTGTATCAAACATAAAAATCAGGTGTATGATTGTTTTGTTAAGTACATAAGATTAGTGCAAAATCAAACTAATAAAAGAATTAAACAAATTCAATGTGATAATGGTACGGAATATATAAATAAAGATTTCTAGGAATTGGCATAAGAAGAAGGTATATATTTGAGGCCATGTCCTCCATATACACATGAATTGAATGGCGTTGCTGAACGTTATAACAGGACAATCATAAAACGTGCTCGATGTCTACTTTCAGAAGCTAAATTAGAAAAGCGTTATTGGCCAGAATGCATTTACACAGCGGCCTATATCGGTGATAGATTACTTACAAATACAAAAATAAGAAAAACACCTTTTGAATTATTTTTTAATGAAAAACCTAATGTGTCAAATTTGCATTTATATGGAAGTATTGCCTACGTCAAAGTTCTCGAAGAGGTTAGATCATCCAAGTTAAATCCGAAAGCGGTAAAAGGTATTTTAGTTGGGTATACCGATTTAGGTTATAGAATTTTAGTAGATAATAAGGTAGTAATTAGTAGAAATGTAAAATTTATAGAAAATAATAGTAGGTATATTAAGTTGGAAGAAGATGAAGATGAAATATCAGATAGAAAGGAAGAAGATTCAGACAATAAAGAAGATGAAGAAAAAGTTAAGGAGGTATCTAGTCATGAAAGACCTAAGAGAGAAGTCAAAGTACCTAAAATGTTTGAAGATCATGTTGTTTATGTGAATTATTTAAGTGTAGAAGTTCCTGAGGATTATGAAGAAACAATCAACTCTAAGGATAGCAAGAAATTGTGGGATGCAATGTATGAAGAAATTAAAAGTCTAGAAGAAAATTAGACGTGGATAGTTACAAATATACCAGAGAACAAAAACATTATTGAAGTTCAATGGATTTACAGGATCAAGTCGGATGGTAAATATAAGGCACGTGTGGTCGAAACGGTTTTCAACAAGCTTATATGGAAAACGAAGAAGTATATTCTCCTGTCGCAAGAATGCATACTCTAAAATTTATGTTATCTGTAGCCTGCAATGAAAATTGGCATATTGAACAAATGGACGTTCAAACAGCCTTTCTTAATGGTGTAATAAAATCAGAAGTGTATTTTTACCCACCCGATGGATATTTAGTAGAACAAAACAAAGTTTTTCTTTTGCAGAAGTCTCTCTATGGGCTTAGGGAGAGTCCTAGAGATTGGTACGAGTGTTTTCACAACTTTATGCTGTATCTAAATTTCAGAAGGTCTAACTATAATTATTGTTTATATATAGGTTGTTATAATAGTAATCAAGTTAACATTATTTTGTACGTAGATGATTTATTGATTTTAGTGCGGACAAAGATTCTATTGGGAAAATTAAATTAATGTCAAGCAACAAATTTAAAATGACAGATATACAGCAAGTGAGGCAATATTTAGGTATTGAGATTGAGAAAAATTTAAAAGAGCGAAAAATAACGTTAAGTCAAGAAAAATATATTGAAAAAGTAGCTGAAAAATATTGTGTTAAAGATTCTGAAAATTTTGATAATCCCATGGAAATAAATTTGAAACTAGAGGGTGCAGAAATTGTAGAACCTAACTTAAAATATAGAAATTTAATAGGATCACTTTTATACATAGCTAACGGATCCAGACCTGACATATCATATGCTGTAAACTACTTGAGTCGCTATCAAAATAAACACTGTATAGCACTCATTTCAAATATGCTTTAAGGGTACCTCAATATTTATACTGTACTCGTTCTTTTAAGTTAATATATGATACAAATTATGTTAATATGTTAGATGCATATGTTGATGCAGATTTTGTTTCAGACAATTTAGATAGAAAATCAACTACTGGGATTGTTATACGTGTATTTAGTAATGTAATATTGTGAAAGTCACAAAAACAGAAAAATTGTCTCTAGAGCCTCAACTCATGCAGAGTTTTATGCATTGGCTGATTGTGTAGATGAACTGTTACCAATAAAAGGTATATTAGATGACCTTAATTTAAAAATAACCAGTGCCATAAAAATCTATGAAGATATTAGTGGAGCTATAGCCTTGGCCAAAAATGGCAAATTCTCAAAGAATTCCAAACACATAGACGTAAGTTATCATTTTGTAAATGATTATGTGAAGCAAGGTTTAATTAGTGTTGAAAATGTGTCCACAGAAGACCAAATAGCAGACACCCTAACGAAATATCTCGGTAAAATTGAATTTCAAAAATTCAGAAATTTACTTGGATTACAAAACTAATCTGTTTATATATTTCTCAAGTTAGTAATAATTAATGAATCTACTTATTTCATTTGTTTTATATTCCTTTTGTTACAAAATCAAGGAGGTATGTGGAATAATCATTTTGTACTACGTCATAGGTTAGGTTGTATTCGCAAATATTGGAAAATGTCTTGTCAAGTCTTAAAATAAAAGAAGAATAGTTTTAAGTTAGTTAGTTGGTTGATTCGATAGAGAATGAACATGAGTCTGTAGTAAAATACTTTTGAGTAATATAGAAATAAAAACTACAAATGGTGTTTCGATATGTTATATTTTAACAAATATACTTAGATATTAGTCTTATTTCAAGTTTCTAGAAGTTTCAACCCTTTGCACCTTTTAGGACCTATCATTTTGGACCAGGTATTATTACAACGATTGTAGGAAGAAAATTTTGCATGGGAGGATGTACTAATCAATGAATTAGGCAAAAAATTGAAAAACAGATTGCAAATGTAGTAAAACGGAATTAACAATAATCAGATTTCAAGAAATGGTATTTCTAGGAATCATTAGTTTTTGAATTGCATGAATTTTCAGATACATCCATAACTGCATATGGAGCATATCTTTATGGTAGAAGTATTGGTAGTAGTAGTAATTAAAACAGTAAATCTATTATGTTCAAAGGTCAGAGTAGCTTGATTGAAAACTTTTACGATTCCCAAATTAGAATTATGTGGTGCATTGATTTTAGTACAATGGGTCACAAAAGTTGTAGAACATATGAAGTTATATTTTAGTAACATAATTCTCTGGTCAGACTCAACAGTAGTTTAAGGGTAGATTAAAATGTCTCCAGCTAGAGAGTTTACATATTATGTTCGTGGACAATATGATTCCACAAATTCAAACTTTAACAAAAGGTTCGAACTGACATCATATTCGATCAGAATACAACTTAGCTGATTTACTTTCTAGAGGTATATATATATATATATATGCTGCATCCTCACAAATATTTCAAAATTGTGGAATAAACAGCTGCTAATACGAATTATTATATATATATATATATATATATATATATATATATATATATATATATATATATATATATATATATATATATATATATATATATATATATATATATATATATATAGTACAGTACTACAGGCCTCAAAGGCCCAAGCCTAAAGAGGAATTACAATTCATTTAAAAAAAATTTTCTTTCTCTATACGTTTTATTAGTAGTCTCCATTTTTGTCTGTCATCCGCTATCTCCCTCCATCTTTCCACTCCATTTTTCTTTAGATCCGTCGTGACTGCCTCTAACCATTTCTTCTTCGGTCTGCCCTTTCGCCGTTTACCCCCTCTCGCTTCAAAAATAACTCCACTGGGATGTCTTTCTCCTGCCATTCTGCTGACATGCCCCAGCCATCTTATTCTCTGTTCCTTTATATATGAACTATGTTCGGATATCAATAAGTTTCCGCCACTTCTTTATTTGTTAGTCTTCTCCAAGCTCCATCTTCTAGCTTTTTGCCTCCAAATATTTTTCTGAGTATTCTTCTTTCCCATATTACAATTTTATTTTCATTCTTTTGTGTAAGTATCCAGGATATACGGTATAGTACTGTTGGCCTACTTATCGTTCTGTATATTCTTATCTTCGCTTTTTTGGAGAGTACTTTTGATTTCAATTTATTACTCAGGGCTCCTACTGTTCTGCTTCCTTTGGAAAGACTCTTATCTATTTCATCTGTTTCGTCGTTTTTATTATTAATTGTTACCCCTAGGTAATCAAAACTGTCAACTTTCTCGAAGTTATATACCTGGTTGTCTGTTCTGAAGGTTACCTCTTTTATCCCATCAATTGTATGATTTTTCTTCTCCATATATTTAGTTTTAGCTGTGTTTATTATTAGACCATACGTCTTCGCTGTATCTACAAATTTATTCAGTACTACTTGCAGCTCCCTTTTTGATCTAGTTATCAAAGTCACATCATCGGCATATGCAATTACCTGATGTCTATAATGGTATATCATTCCTTTAGTTTTCAGGCCAGCTTCCCTCAAAATATCTTCAAACATCAGGTTGAACAAAACTGTAGATAATGGATCTCCCTGTTCCAGTCCTTGTCTTGAAGTAAAGCTTTTTGATAAACTTCCTTCTACCAAAACTTTCGATGCTGTTCTATGCAGAGTTAGTCTTATCAAACTTAACAGTTTTTGTGGAACTCCGAGATTTCCTAAGGATTCATACAATTTTGATCTTATGATGGAGTCATAAGCCTGCTTGAAGTCGATAAAAAGTAAGTGTAGTCCTACATTTTGTTCATAGCTATGATTTTGTAGAGGTGTACTTCCATACAATTTATTGGATTCAAAGAAATGGTGGTATGGCCTAGAATGGTTACAATTAGAAGAAAATCGTTGGCATGCTATATTAAATACCTTTTGTCAAGATCTTCCCTACATAAAGTTGGTTGTTCAGCCAACACAAGTTGTTCAAGTAGAGATATTTTAACCAATTAATTGAATCGGAAATTTCAATAAGTTAAGAAGAGTTATAGCTTGATGTCATAGGTGGCGTAGTAACGAGTGCTCAAAGGGAATCATTTTACAAGGAAATATATAATTAAAGAAATAAAGGAGACATTAGTTAAAATTTAACAAAGCTTCACTCATTTCTTGACTCCCAATGAGTTTTGTGAGTAGGAGTTAGGTTACAATTATCAGAATTGGATTACAATAAAAAACTCGATATTTTGAACCTCTAAATATAAATTAATATAATTATTGTTTGAATATAAGATTAGATAAGATTAGATTTTAACGGTGTTACAATGCTCTGAAACCTATGGTTTATTGTGCCCCGCCCCCTATCAGAGCTGTTCTCGCTACTACTACAGCTCGCCTTTCAATTCCAGGGTTCTAATGAACTCTAGTATGTGGGAAGGTTTCAACGAGGTTAGATCCTCACTCTTACAAGCTTCTTGTCCGAAGCATTTCGGGAACTTTTTGGAATGTCCCTGCCCGGGAAGACACCACCAGAGTGCTTCTCTTTCGGATTCCTCTTTCTTCCGAAACTCTTTCTAGAAGGAGAATTTTCCTAGACCCCAGAAAGGATCCGAGCCAATAAAGGGCTTTTGTGCTCCTTCCCTGGCAAGTGTATTGGCCACTTCATTTCCCGTGATTCCCGAGTGGCCAGGAACCCAGACTATAGAGAACCTGTAATTCTTGCCTGATTCATCAAGCTTTCTTCGGCACTCCCATGCCAACTTTGAGTCAATGACATGAGAGCTCAATACTTTGATAGCTGCTTGACTATCAGAATGGATCCATATGACGCTCGGGAAGAAACCTAACGATAATGAATATCTGGCGCCAGGCCCAAATACTCCAGTGCCTGCTCTGGTGGTGGTTTTTGAAAGATATGTATACCATCTAATGGTGTTTTCTTCGAGAGTTTGGGTGGAATATTCCTTTTTCCAGTCTCTCCACTTATTTAGCATAGTAGTGGAATTATTTTCAATACTTACTTTCTTGATCATTTCGACACTGGAAATATTAACTGATGAGATGTATTTTGTTAAAGAGGACCAGGCTCCCTGATTTTTAATACTCTTATTGCCCGAACCTTCCTAAGATATTCCAAGAATTGCTTCTTGGGCAGATCTGTCTATCCCCAAATGTAATTATCTCAAGTGTCCTACTTGGACACCTTCTCATAGCTCCAGTGATGCACATACAGGCAAGACTTTGAACTTTGTCGAGGGTCTTCCTCGTGCTGTACTTGCCTGACTTGCTTTTGTATGCCAAAGTATTGCCCCATACGTAATTGCTGGTCTCACAATCATGGCGTACATCCATCGCAGTATGTTTGGGTTACAGCCCCAACTCTTACTAGCTAGATTTCTGCACGCCATAAAAGGTCTTATTGTTTTACTAGCAGTTATTTCAACATGTTTATTCCACAGAAGCTTACTGTCTAGGGTTATCCCTAGATATTTAACTTCTGATTTCCATTCTATGATTTCCCCGTTTAAAGATAGAGGATTCATGGTTGGAAGTGTTCTTTTCCAGGTAAATGGAATTACTATGGTCTTGTTTGGATTAATGTTTAGCCCCACTGATAAGCACCATTGGTCAATAATTCTGAGGCCCTTTTGTAATAAATCACACAGTGTGCTCTGAAACTCGCTTCTGATTATTAGAACTATGTCATCAGCATAGCCCATACATTCGAAGCCAAGCTCCGTTAGTCTGTAGAGCAACTCATTTACTACGAGACTCCATAGAAGGGGAGATATCACTCCCCCTTGAGGTGTCCCGCGAGTGGCTTTAACTGAGGTGGTTTGATTCCCCACCTGTGTCTCAGCTATCCTCGTCGCCAACAACTCAAACATCAATTTTACAATGTTTTCATTTACTCCTCGTCTTTTTAGTGCTTCTTTGACAGACACATGAGTTATGTTATCAAAGGCCCCAGATATATCCAGGAATGCGCACATTGCGGTTTCTTTGTTGTTCAGAGTTCTCTGGATGACTTCGGTCAGCTGATTATTACCACTAACTTACTATTTGTTACCTGTTGTTCGGTTTAAATTTTTGTAGCGGCTACTCAGTTATAGAGCGTCTCAGGTGGAATTCTTTGCCAGCTGAATAACGATCTTGGAGTAGGTCTTACCGGTTCGCGGGTAATACTACTTTATTTTCCGATAAATGATAAATATTTATTTATAAAGAAATCAAATAATTTGAAGAGAAAGAAAAAAAAATTCGTTGAATCATAATAAATTAAGTTACGATAAGAAATGAGATATTTGTTGAGAAAGAAAAAAATAAGTGAAAGATACGATAAGCGGGCGCCACCTAGAACATGATCAGCTTTGTAGTTGTTTGTAGTTGGTACACATCCACATCAATAAACCTTTTGAAGAGGGTTGGAAGGTATATAAATATGAACCAAGTAATAAAATTTACAAATGTGATTTAATAAATAAAAAATTATACGTTAACAAACGACAAGTTTCAATTTTTAAAAATGATTTTATATAAAAGAAATATCAAAGTAGAAATAAAGATTTACAATATTGGAGTAGATTTTATAATGTACAAGATCAAAGTCAAAAAAGGTTATAATGAAAATAATTAAAGTTGAAATATAAGGTTAACAGCCATGAAATAAATTTTACAAAAAATTATCTAATTTGATGAAGAAATACAAAAGTTAAAGTTAAAGTGTACAAAAAATTAATGGTAGTTTAAATGAATACTATAGATTTTGAAACTATTATCATGAAATTTCAATGGCGATAAAATGCATATAAAACAGGAAAAGCAATTTATAGTTATTTCCCTTAAGTTTTCTGATGTTCCCTGCTTTTTGGGAAATCAACCAGTACAGCTCGTCCGATGGTTAAATTCTAGTCATCTACTATATTATTTCAGATAAAATTGGACAAATTTGTCCATTCCCAAAATGCTAAAAATTACAATTGTGTGAGAAACTGAATAAATTGTAATTTAGTATAATTTAGGATTTCTAAAATGTAATTCCGAAATACAAGTGAAGGAAAGTATTATTTCAATAACGTGGTTCATACATTTAGAATCATCCTGTATTTGAACGATAAAGGTACAACAAATTAGATAGAATCCCATTTAAGCTTTTTTATGCAGATAAGGTATATTGTAATTAAAAGGAAAGTACTAATTGTTATATAAAAACAAATATTTAATGAAATAATCATTTCAAACCTCTAATTATAAAATTAGATTCATAAAAGTTCTGTAATTGGAAAAAAGTAATTTCTTCTGGCACTATAACGCAAAAAAACATAAAAAGAAAGTGAAAAATAAACGTGCTTCTTATCGGAACCTTCCAATATTAGTAAAGAAAAACCATACCAAGATAAACAAAAGTGAAATACTCAAGGGAAAGAATTATTAAACGAAATTCAACTATGTATAAACTTACCATTCGCTTGAATACACTTTTTAAATCGAAAACCAAATTGATTTAGAAATATATATTAACTATATCTATTCACTGTGATGGTTCAATAATGAGAGAGACATTCCTTGATTTGGTGCGGAAATAAATACGTTTAAAATCAAAAACGGATTATTAAAATTCGAAATACGTCTCCTAATTTCTCAATATTTGGAACTAAAACATTCTCTCTGGCGAGAGAAGTTATACATACAATTGACCGTGAATTCTCAGTTCAGAAATCAAAATCAACTCAGTTATACTAGGTGAATATAGGATGTGTCTACGTTACCGTAGCTAAGTTATTTCAAAAGAAACGCAGATTTCTTGCGTTTCATGATACATAGCTGTCTCAGTTGATCGACCCGCTCTGTAGGATTGCTGACATTTATGAAGTGGTATATTCTCCAGGTTCTCTGCTCGTATGTAGTTATTCACTACTTTCTCCATCGTTTTGAGTGGAAACGATGTTAGGCAGATGGGTCTAAAAGATCGGGGATCAGTCCCATATTTTTCCCTATTTTTGTTATGGAGGTTACCCATGCCCTTCTCCATTTTCTAGGTATTAGACCCACTGCTAGACTGCTTCTTGTAATCTTCAGCAGGTGAGGAAAAATCTCATCTATCCCATGCTGCAGGTGTTCTGGAAATATTGCATCCACTCCTGGTGATTTATATGGTTGAAAGGAACTTATTGCCTATTCAAACCGTTGCTACTTTCTTAGCAATGTCCCAATCTTCCTTACGGGATTTTTTTGTGTAATTCATTGCTATTTCAGTACTTGTTGCTGGTTCATTACGTGGAAAGTGGTTATAAGAAGAATAATCGATCGTTCCTCTTCACCTTCCATGTATGATCCGTCTGGATTTTTCAGCGACATTGTGGGGTTAGTTCCCCCATTTGCCATGACCTTTTGTAGTCTGGCCGCTCTGTGAGTGGAAGTGATCTTTTTACAAAAGACTTGAAAATTAGGCCTTTTGGCCTTAGTAATCTCTCTATTGTACTGATTAAGCTTCTCAATGTACCCCTGCCAATTACCGTATGAGAGTAACCTATTGCCCCAAATGCAAAAAACTCATTTGTGGAGAACATCAGATTAAAATATGTAAAGAATGGTTGTAGTTACATGTCAAGGTATTTTTTTGCATCTTTAATGCCTAAATAAAGAGTTTTTCGTAAAAAAAATTTCTTTTCTTTTGGAGCTTGTATTTTTAATGTATGTAAATTTTACGTGTCAATAGTATTATGTGCCTGATTACTAGTAATAGTATTCCAGGGTTAAAGTAAAATATACCATTAAACAAATATTTTTTGACTTAATTGTCGAAAACAATGAACTAGTAATATTGCCTAGCAACAGTTTCATGAAATACTTTATCGAACAAAATATTAAATTATGATAACAACTTTTCTTAAAATTATTATTTTTAAAAACTTGTAGCTAAGCGATTGCGAATAAAATAGTATACATACCACGCGGGGAACGATCATTCCAGCCATGGCTTTTAACGGCTCTCGGAGCAAAGCCTGGGCTGTAGTGATCTACTTCACCGCTGGGTACGTAATATACTATTCTTTTGGGTTAACGCCATGGGGAAAATAACCTCCGGGAGTTTATCTCATAGTAGCTCCCTTAATGTATGAATGTCTATTAAGATATTGATAAATCTTTGTTCTCAAATAAAAGGCACTAGATAATTTAAACACGACTCCTTACTATAACTTACTTATGACTAAACTTGTATACTCAAAAATAAAAGTTCCTCTTCCTAATGAGATGAAACATTAACGGCAACAATCGAAATAATAATGATAGGAAACAATCTAAAATTAAATTATAGATTAACTAATGGAATTTGATTAAAAACTCGCTTTACAACCGTATAAAAATTGAAATAAAACTCGTTTCTGACACTAATTATTTTATTCACGCTACTTTTTTACGCGACAGCAATTATAACGAGTTTGGTTGTAATGTAATCAACCATATCACTAGGTATAGTTTTATTTTTTTTAATTGCACTTTCTACAACATACCATCACTATAATGAGCCCCGTGTTTATATATCACAAGAGAACCATCATATATTTTTATATAAATATATTAATCTAAGAGTTTGCCCATGAAGTCGGCGCCTATGAATGCATTTGTCGCAAAATGCTCCATATCAGGTAATCACTCCGTCGAGTTTAACGGAATTACTTTCTAACGGGTGGGGCCGGCCTACGCAAGCAACTAATGTTTTTTTGCTCACTCACCATGCTACCATTGTGAAGTGCTACTATTTTATATACAATAGCCTTCACGTAGATTTCGTATCTCCGTTATATCTCTCCGAGTGTTGTAATATTAAATATTTTTCTGTTGGAAGTCAGCGATACATTTTTTTAATATTTCTCATTTAACCCTGTATAATATAAGTATACAGAGTGGATTTTTGGTGTGAAACATCTCTATTATCTCAGAAACAGTTTGTGCGATTTTTCTAAATATTGGTTGTAATATTTATATTGTTTACATTGTTGTTCAATAAAGTTCCATTAGCCACTAGATTTCAGTTGTTGATTTAGACAAATATTATAGTCTGTTTCTTATTGACTGACAGCACGCGAAAAGGTCACAGATGCTAGTCAGGTAGTGAAGCATAAGCGTCACAGTTCATCTAAGAAATTTATTTACTATTTAATTTTATACCCGATCTGATATATAAAGGTAATATAAATGTAAATTCGGTTAGTTAAAATAATTAACTGACCTTCATACATTTGTAGAGTACATACAGTTAAAACAATAAATTATTTTTGAAATAATCTTGTAACGCAACTATTCTGACTGAGTTCATTAATTATCTTGAGAATTTGAAGCAGGTCAATTCTTGGGAGACATATTAACAAACCATTTATCAATTCATTCTTCAGATAATTACTTTCTGATTTTCGAAATGTTGATAATAACATTTCCAAGAAACATTACAATAGGGTCCTACTAGGGATTGTCCCAATGACTACTTAGAAATTTTGCAGGTATATACGGTGAAACTTGGTCTCGCCCAAATTTGTATAATTTTTTTTGCTTAGAGTCGCTTATGTTCCATAACTGTGTTGTGAAAAATGTCTTCAAGTTTTACCCAAGTAAAGTGTAAGAGCGTGATTAGCTTACAAACGAAGACTGAAGTGTTAAATGTTCATGATGCTGTTGTACATCAAATGCCGGCTGCTACTGCTAGAAATATAGTTTCGACATGTTCCAATATGACAGGAGTTAGTGAATCTACTATTTACAGGCTTCTAAGAGAGAGAGAGTAAATGGAAATATATCTCCACCAAAAAGTCAACTGGAAGAAAACCATTTGACCTTGATGAACATATGCAAAATACAATAAGACGAAAACTACATGAATTATATTTTAAAAAAGAGATCCCAACCCTTGACATAATTCTAAGAATGGTGAAGGAGGACGAGAATTTGCCTGACATAGGGCGAAAAACTTTGTGGAAAATATTACACAAATTAAATTTTACTTGGGAGAAGCAAAGTCGCAAATCAGTGCTAATCGACAGCGAAGAAATAATATGTTGGAGACGCCAGTATTTACGAGATATCCTAAAATACAGACAGGAGGGAAGACAAATCTATTATCTAGATGAGACATGGCTCAATGAAGGACATTCAGTGAAAAAATATGGCAGGACAAAAGTATTCAAACCAGTCGCCAAGCTTTCATAGAAGGTTTATCTACTGGACTGAAAACTCCTATCGGTAAAGGTCGCCGACTAATAATAACGCATATTGGAAGCAATCAAGGGTTCGTTGAAGGAGTTTCAGTCAACATCAACCAAAGACTATCATGAAGAAATGACTGCAGATGTATTTTACACAAATGGTCGAATTAATTCCAAATAATGCTGTAATCGTTATGGACAATGCCATTTATCATTAGCAATTAACAGAAAATCTTCCATCTCTTGGAGAAAAGCTGATATTAGAAACTGGTTAATCATAAAAGATATACCATTTGGAGATGATATGTTGAAAATAGAACTTTTAAAGGTTGCTTCAGATCACAAGCTACAATTTAAAAAGGTTGTTACTGATGAAATAGCCAAGAATCGTGGGATAACAGTGCTTCGTTTGCCGCCATACCATTGTGAATTGAATGCGATAGAGTTAATATGGGCCCAAATGAAAGGTTATGTAGCTAGACATAATAAAACATTTAAAATGAAAGATGTTCGTGAACTCATGAAGTACTCATTGACAACAATAACTGAACAATAACTGAAGAGAAATGGAGAGATGCTGTAAATCATGTAATTAAAGAGGAAGAGAAAATGTGGGTTTGAGATAACCTCATAGAACAAACTATAGAACCTATAGTGATCTCCCGCGACGAGTCTTCGGACTATTCTTGTATGGCCAGCGAAGAGGATGATACTATAGATTAAATTTTATATTTCCTATAAATGGTATGTCTACTTTACTTAATATACAATAATTCATTGTCAATGAATTTGAATTATGAGAAAATGTAACTTGTTAATAGGCCTAAACGAATGAATTTTATTTCAACTGTAATGTTGACCGAATCTAATTAAATAAGCAAAATGAACTAATATCGTAATTTCCGCCACTGCCGCACTGTTTATCCTTTTGCTGGCATTGTTCAATTTTATTACCATATTGTATTTTGAGCTGAAACAGGGATGTACAGAGAACCAATACAGACACCTACTTGTTTTGCATTAGAATTCTAGTATTTACTTGTAAAATTCTTAGGATCACTCTGTAAGAGATAATTTTCTTTCTGAATATTTCATGAGGCTACTGTGCTGTCAGACATTAAGAAATAGACTATATTTATTGAGTATTTTATTCTTAAATATTAGTGTCTCATCTACTTTTATGTATTTTTGTTGTTTGTTCTCTGTTCCAGGATTGCACTGTCCTTGTTACGTGTTCAAAACAGTCCATCTATATTTATCCTTCCATACTCCGTCTTTACTTGTTTCCATTTTCTTCTATCTTACTGTGCCCTTTGTCTTATGAGCTTCTGCCCCTCCAGTTCAGTTTTTGTTAGGTCATGGTTAATAATACACTTTGGTCCTTCATTTCTCACAATCTGTTTCAATTTTGCTAACCTTTTTCTGCTCTTGGATACTATTCATCTTCATTAAGCTTGTGAATTTTCCCAGTTTGTGTGCATTTTCACTTCTACTCCAACGTGCATCTTGATTAGGGTTTCCATTTTCTCTTTGATTATTATTCCGTCATTTGTGTCCATTTCTATGCCATGGACTATTATGTTGTTTAATATTCTATCTTTATCTAGCACTTGTAATCTCTCCGTTAGTGTGCGAAGTTCTTCTTTAATTTCCTTATTTTCTCTCTTATTATAATCTATTTCAAAAAGGTAGAGAGTAATAAACCCTTGTAAAATGACCATTCCAAGGGCGTACCTGCTTGTGATTCTAAAAATCTCAATAATTGTGAACTTTATATTTAAGCGATATATAAGTAAGCACATTCATTCGACTTTAGATAAAATTTTGTGTACATTGAGAGAAGGTAAACTATTGAAGAGATAAGAGAACAATTGGAAGAGATACATTGTGGAAAATTCTATGTACATACTATGTACATAATGCCTAATTATTATTCTGTTGGAGTAAAATACTTTCTTTTTTACGAGTATCCTACCGGCACGCCTTTGACACATCATTTTCAGTGTTTATGTACGGATAATAATAGACCAACCCCCTAAATTCACTCAAACCCGGGTGGTACTATCTGCACTTGATAAAAAGGAAATATTTCACAATGAAATCAATGCCAATTTATGAAAGGGGCTTAAATACTCGTTGGGTCTCTCTGTAGTCCCTTTGTATACCTAATGAGGTTTTATTACTCTATAGTTTTCTGAAATAGACTATAGTTTCCTTACATTGTTTGATCCTTGTTGCCCAGGACACAGCTGTCCTCCGTACTTCCTCGTTTATTCTAAATTTCAGATTCTTTTAGTTTCTACCTCCCCTAAAATTTTACATCTCAAAAATTCCTATCTTTAATTGAGTTCGACCCTGTCTTTTATGCTTTCTACTGTTTATCTGTTGCCTTTTTTGTTTTAAAACTTAATTTATATTTGGCATTTTCACTTTTAACATAGAAATCCTCGTATTTTTAGTTTTTTTGTGATTTCTTTTTATTAGTATATTATGCAGTATCACTCTATTAAAATAAATAACTATCTGCAAATTGTTATTAGATCACATTTTTTCCACCGTAATTTGTTATTATATAGACACTCTTCTTAATCTCACCTTTCTCGTCCATTACCAGGACTGGAATCGAATGAGACCTTTATTAAATCAAAAATTCAAGAGATGGACCCGTACTAGATCATGAGATCTAAATCCTCTAGATTTTCTCGTCTAGGAATTCTCGGAAGGAAAAGTTTTCTTCGAACCTGTCAAGAAACCAGAAGATGTAGCTGATATTGACCCTGCTGTCATTTATAGATAAGAAAATACGACAGAGGGTTCCGATTCAATGATAGATCGTTCAAATGATTGCAGTAGAAAAGGAGGCGATTTATTTGAACACATATTATGAATTAATTTCTTTTTATACAAAAATTATTCGTTTTTAATATGGCTTAAAAATTGAATTTTCAATCTTCGTTTTTTATCAATAACTCGGTAACCAAGAACAAAAAGAAACATTTCTATTGTTAATCTGTTTTAGTTGTCCTCAAACCAAGTGTCAATTTTAAGAAACCGCGTATATATAAATGCACTAATATCGAAGATATAATTAAATTTACATAATATCCGGTCAAGTCTAAGTAATACATTAAGATGTACATAACCTCGTTTAATTTGAATGTTATTCAATAATATATATCTAAACCGAAAACTAATAGCAAGGTCCTCTGTCAGTACATTAGTAAACAAATAAAGTAGCGCCTCAAACACATTTAACTAAATTATAATTTCTGGAACCTTTGATGATATTCACATTGCACACACTTTTAACTACCAGTGATACCAAGTTCGGGGTGACCGCCCTAAATTTAGAGGGAGAGAATATACAGGGTGATTTTTTTTATCTTGCACCACTCTCCGTCAGTAGCTGACAAGAGACGTTCATGAAGCGCAGCTACAGGGACTCATGGAGGACGGTACACCTGTTATGATGGAGCGAAGGAAACACGACGAAGAAGTTGTCAAAGGAGTACTAATTGGAAAAGGTTTGTTTAGTCGGCGACGGATATCCCAGTACGTGTGATAAACGTGGACGTTTACCCAATTACCATCAAGAAAGAAACCAGGATTGTATCCTGCGTACCAGTGACGTCCATAGTTCGCCAAACAACGGCAACTGACAATTCCAATGCCAGATTTGAACAAATATTATCAGTAGCTGGTTAATCCTTAAATCAAGTTGAGAAGAGGAGAAAGAGAGGATTGCTCTTGCAGTATCGAGACCTATTCGTAGTACTAGGGAAGACATATGACGAACACCTGAAGAATTTTGAAGACATATTCAAACGACTCCTAGCTGCCCAGCTCCTGTTAAACCCGAAGAATTGTCAGCTATTCCAAAACCGAGTAAACTATCTAGGTGATCTAGCAATTGAGGAGTGGAGGGGGAGCCAGAGAAAATTGCTTCCATAAAAGTTTTGTCACATCTTGTCCGAGTATCGTGTCGAAAGCGAGACTCTCTGTACTTATATTCAACCAAAGTTTATAGAAAATTAGTACTGACTAAATTATACTACTGTTAAACATTCATTTAATCATCACTATCATAATCAGCCGTCTTTGGCCACTGGTGTATATAGGCCTCCTCTAGCACAATCGATCGGTCTCTACTACAATTCTTCTTAAGGTACGTTTTCCTCTACATTCGCCAGTCGCTAGTAACCGCGAAAAAGTAGCGACGACTTATTCGCCAAGACACATATTCATGTATTTGATCGGGAGTGTTTTCCTACGCGCTACTGAGTAACTGCTACCCAAATTTAGTGGCTATTCGCTCAGTCGCCGGTCGCCAGACCTCTCTGGGAGCAGACAATCGACTGATTCGTGACGGTTTTTCAGGTAGGACAGTGTTTTAAAGGTATGTTGTATTAGTGATTTGATCAAAAATGTATTTATTTTTTTTAGGCACAATGGAAGATCCGCTTTCAGTGGTAGATGATGAACAGCTTGTGGATCAGATATCCAATTATCCAGATATTTATGATCCTAAACATGAATCCTACAAATTGCACACTAAAAAAGAAACAATATGGTTGAAAATTGCAAAAGAATTAATACAACTAGTAAGTACTTTAACTCCGCCAGGGGTATCGTCGGGTGGATTGAGTAGTTCGATGGTACTGATGCCGGTCCCAAGCCTGTATTAAGGAGGAGGGTTATAACAGCAGACTAGCTCCCTGCTATACGGAAAAACCTAACAAATGCCTCAGAAATTCGGACGGATCACATGGTAAACAACACAAGCTACGAAATAGGACTATGAACATTGGCACTTGGAATGTACAGGGTATTCAAACGAAAATAGAAGAAATTACCCAAGAATTACAAGTATTAAGTATGGATTTGGTGGTGCTGACAGAGACAAAGAAAAAAGGAGCTGGCACAGAAATGATAAATAATTATGTACATATATATAGTGGAGTTCCGAAACATCAAAGAGCAAAAAGAGGAGTATCTGTTATGATACACAAAAAATATGAAAGTAGGATAACCGACTTTGAAAGTATAAATGAGAATATAATTCGGATTACCATAAATATACATCAGAGGCCTGTAACCATTCTGGGACGATATGCAATATCTGACGATGAACATGTATCAGTGAAAGATCAGTTTTTCGAACAAATCCAAGAGGAAATTACAAAAATAGGAAAAACAAGAGAAGTGATAATATTGGGAGATTTAAATAGTAGAGTTGGCCGGAAAATCAAGGATAATGTGGTGGGTCCATACGGAGAAATAAATGTAAATGACAACTTGGAAAAACTAACTGATATATATATATATATATATATATATATATATATATATATATATATATATATATATATATATCAAAACAATCCACTAAAATTAACTAACGGATTCTATACTATAAACACAAGGATATTCATACATACACATGGGTACAGCACACGAGAAACTTAAGATCTATTATCGATTATGTAATTGTAAAACAAAAGAGTACAATGCAAATAAACGATGTAAGAGCATTTAGAGGAATAACTTGTGGATGGGATCATTACATTGTCAAAACAAAAATACTGTTCCCCTATGGGCCTGAACTGAAAAGCAACGTAACAGATAAATCAGCTGAGGAATCGGAAGAGATAAAGGACAAGCAGTACAATTTGAATAGCCTTATTCATGAAAGCACACAACACCTGTATCGCAACAGGTTAAATGAGAAACTCTTTGATCAGACTCTTTGTCAGAGTTAAACCAGAAATTTGTGGAAGAAGTCTATCAGAACATTGTGAACATATCAAAGAGGCCGCGGAAGAAGCAATTGGTATTAAAACTAGAACCCTTAGTAGAAAAATATAATATTGATATGGAAGAGCTAACTACCCAGAAAAAACAATGGTATTATAAATGGACTAACACTCACTCACAAGAAGATAGAGATCAATATCTAGAAATAAAAAGAATTACAAGAAGAACTGTAGCTAATGCAAAGAGAGAAATGTGGGACAAAATATGTCAGGAAATTAATATGCATCTCGGTGGTATAAAATGCTCTGAAACATGGAAGTTCATAAAAAATATTTGATAGCATTGAAAAATATATCGTAAGTGGCCATCTACAACTTACTCTAGCAACCGAGTACAATGTTTTCATTTCGTCAACTACGTCAACTGCACCTTTGGTTAAATTATAAAAGGTTATAATTTCTGGTTTAACTTGGTCACCTGTATCTTCATCTATGGAATCGTCATCGTGCATTACAAAAGAAGTACATTCTTCTTCTTCTTCTTCTGAGGAACATATGAAACCAATACACTTTCTTTTGAAAAGGCAAACATACCACTCAAATAGTGCCGTTCCTTAATATTTGAGAATTGAAGGGGTATTTCACGTTTTTTTTTTCTCAACGAGTCAACAATAGTAATATTGTGGTGGATTTTAAGCTCTTTAGCCAGTGGAACGGAAGTGAAATAGTTGTCCATGGTAACATTTCTACCGGTATTAAGAATTGGCTCTATAATCCTCTTTACTGCCCCAGAGGCTGTATTTTCTACATTATTTTGACCTTCAGGCTGTTTTCCTGCATAAATTTCCAAATTGGAGGTGTAAAACGGTCTAGAGTCAACTAAAGCATAAATTTTAATTCCGTATTTTGCCGGCTTGTTAGCAATATACTGCCGGAATTTACAACGACCTCGAAACGCCTCAAGCATCTCATCCACAATTCCGTATTCACCAATTGTGTAATGTGATTTACAAAACTGAACGAAACCATCAAACTGTTTCCTAATGTGGGCCAAATTGTCCGAAGCTTTGCGAACATCCCTGTCGTCAATGCTGTCGAATCGTAGAGCACTCAGTAGAGTATAAAATCTTCTTTGAGACATTGTTGCTCGAAAACATTCAGGAGCTGTTCCGTTATCTGTCCAGAGTTCAGAAATATTTACATGGCTATTTTTCTTGACAGCGGCTAGATACAAAAAAACCCCAAAGAGCCCTTATTTCATCAAAGTTAGTATCACTACAATCCCTTTCACGGCAATATTTTGTACGCTTTATTCTAAGATATTCATTGTGTTACCAAATTGTGTCTCCTTGTACGACCCCTAATCACAGGAGCGTGCTTCAACCATTTAGTTACTTTGTCTTTGCCAACATAAATTGGAGCGTTCTGAAAAAAGATTTTATCTAAGACATTATTATTTCCTCATTTTCAGCCACACTTCCTTGATCGGCAATTCTTTCATTTTCGTAATCGGATTGGTCTCTGTCTGTGTTGTGAAGACTGTGATCACTTTCTGCGTCACTTTCTAAACCATCTAATCTCCCATTATCATCTCCGAGGGGTTGAAGATGTTCATTTTGATCTGAAAAAAAATTATTACCTAATATAATACTATAATGACAAAAAAACAAGAATTGCTATATATATTTACGGTGAAAAACAAACAGACAGATAAACTCAAACTAAAAAACAAATCGTATAGCTTCGACAAAGATTCAATTTTACCAATATTCGTACGGATAACAAAAAAAAATTAAATGCTTACCTTTATTTTTTTCTTGATCGAACTTCAAAAGTGCAAGGTCTACAAATCTTTTCCCACGACTCATCGCACCACACTAGTTTAAAACAACAAATACAAATTTATAGATATGGTGATAAATTTATTAAACGGTTTGTCGCGAGGGAAAATCTCACACGAAGAGCGTCCTTCTGATAAACACTCTGCACTACACTAATATGAGGTGATGAGCTTACACTTATCATGCTAGGAATATAAGTGGGAGTAGCCAGTAAAGTAGCCGATGTGACAACGCTCAGAAATGTGTCTAAAGGCAAATATACCAGACTTTAAGAAAAGTGTGAGAGAAAATCTCATTTGGCGACTAATGCCGGGTTAACCAATGGTATTTCATAATCTAACCTTGAAACTACCGTAGAGATCAAATCTTCCATTAATGGGGCTGCTAATATGGAGCTTACTGGGTTTCCCATTGCTGACCCGTCCTTCTGTTTATGAAAAATATTATCAAAACCAAAATAACTGGTATCAAATCTAACCTTGGATTATTAGTGAATTCCTTAATTTAATCCCACCTTTTTGAAATAATTTCTAGAACACTTTGTTTTCGGATATTTGTAAACAAACTTATTACATCCAAACTAATCAGTTCATAATCTTTAGGTAATTCCAAATTTTGAATGAAGTCTATAAGTTCTACAGAATTCTTCAAATTGAAGAAGAAAACTGGTCACAAATTCCCAAAAATGATAGTGTATACGATGGAGATTTAATGCAAGGTACTACTGGTCTCAAAGAATTATTTTTATGTGTTTTTACTAAACCATAAATTCTCGGTGGTTGTGAGTTGTAGCTTTTTAAGACTTTGTATATCTCTTGATCTACCAAGTTTAGATAGAGCCTTCAAATATTTTACCATATTTTACCATACAAAAACGGTGAAATGTTTTTGTTCCTCTATGAAGGACAAATTACCGAGAGACTATGAATCAAACCTTATTTACAGAATAAATTATTTGGAATGCGATAGATTTTATAATCGTCAAACCACGCAAAGGTTAAAAACAGAATATATGCCCTCAAGAACTCATGTGATGAAAAACATACGAACAAATCAGAAAAAAAACAGTATTAGCAACCCAAGCATTTGAACAAAATCACAAATTTGACTTTGAAACCGTCAACATCCTAGATAAAGAGACTAACTATCACAAACGTCTTTTAAGCGAAATTATATCTATTGAATTGAGTGAGAATACAGTAAACAAAAAATCAGATACTGACATAATTACCAATTATATAAAATTAAAAAACAATCGATACTAGCTCAATAAATAATATCTATAATAGATAATTTTTGGTTCTTTAACAATTACTCAGAATTTTTCGAGGACACTGTATTCAAAAAGTGTCCCAGTCCAACATAATTAGTAGTTTTTTGCAATTTTTATTTCTCGTTTATCAATGAATACGTTTAATTTACTTTTAACGCCAAATATTAAGGTACAGTTTGTTTATAGAATCTCAATAAAAATGAAAATCAGTTATTACCAATGTTTGAAGATTGTGCATTATTTTTTTTATTGACGTGCCAGAACGTTCTGAAACATTTTCATGTTTTCTCGTCTATTTTTCAATTTGACAAGGAAATAAATCATTTTTGCTCGACGGAAAAAGCCTCACTAGGTAAGAGTGACATCTTGAGAAATTTTAAATTGTCAGCAATTTAGAGTTTATTTTATCTGATGATGTTTCTTAGAGACAAAAATGTGTGAGATTTTTAAGTTTTTAGTTTTTCAGAATTTTATTGAAATTTTTGAATTTCTAAATTTTCACATGCTTATAAGTTTTTTAAGGTTTTAATGTTTCAAAGTTTTATGGAAGGTTTTGAAGTTTCAATGTTTTTATTGAGTATTTATTAGTCATAATCACCATTTGCATGTATATCTTTGTAGCCTTAATAAAGGATTCAAATAAATCCGAATCTTCGCCATAGTGGAAAATCTGTTTTCTTATTATCCTACAGAACCGATGAAAATTCATAAAATAAATAATACATAAGGATAATATCACAGAAGCTGCAAATCAACATTGTTTTAGATTATTGACGAATGCTGAAGCTGAAAAAAGTATGGATGAAACTTCGCATCAAAGTGAATTACATGAGGAATCTCATAGATATCAGTTAGACGACAAAGTCAATTACACATTTGTGGATGACACTGAATCTGCAATTGATGTAATAACTCCGGCTAAACGTACCGCTAGAACTGCAGAAACTGGTAGTACTCCCAGAGATTTTTCTCGGAAAAGGAAGAAAAGCGTAACATCGCAAATTCTCACAGCAATAAATAAAAATAATTTGGAACGAGAGGCAAAAATGAGCCAACTAACTGTTCCTTCTGCACCTGCTGAGGATGAAATTGAATTACTTTCGAAGACCTTCGCAATGACTGTGAAAAAATTTCATCCATTGTTGATGGCACAAACCAAAAATAAAATTTTTAAAGTGATTTCTGATACTGAAATGGAGTTGCTACATAGCTCAAAATCATCTCCCCATTCATGCACAAATTACTATCAATGCAGAATACCTTCACCAACTCCCTGATCTAATACTACTTCTACTGTTAATAATAACTGGGAACAGGACCATCAAATTATGTGCTCGAATACTAATAATAGTCACCATGAAGGTAAACTCAGAATAGCACGTTGTTTTGGGAATTTTACCATAAACAATGGATTTTGTTAGTTTTTGTAATATCATTATTATTATAAAAACATAATAGGTTTGAGTATACCCATTTCTTTTGCTTTTTCAATTTGTAGAAAAATATGTTGATTCAATTAGAAGTAAGGTATATCAAAATTTATTTTTGTTCTTTTATTATTCCTCTCCAAGTGTAATATATTTTCTTTAAAAAATAACAGTTTTACTTACCTTAACGTCACGCTTAATTTTTCTGCTGGTGTTATTGGTTCCTTAACACGATTATAGGGTGCTTTCAGAAGATTATGCCCTATTAGTTTCAATATGTGGTTAAACTGAGGGCGGGAAATTCGGAAAAATTCTTTAAATTTTGATTCATTATCAACCAAATGTTTATCAATCAAAATAGAGTGAAATCCTTCATAGCACAGGCGGATATTGTTTGTATATGGTAGTAGCTCAAAGCTTCGTAAATGAATAATGCGAATATTAACTTTTATTTCGACAAAAGTATTAACACGTTATAAAAGAGTTAATATGATATTTTTTATGAAATAAAACCGTTAAAAATATAAGATTACTCGTCTAAAAATTGAAACTCTACCTTCTACATTAGGTAAAAGAACAAAGTAGATCATCTTGATATCAAAGAAAATAACAATAATTTCGAAAAACTTGTGGCGTTTCAACGCATGATTTTCCATTTAGATAGCGCTTGCAACTGGCGAGTTAAAGTGTCAAATGTTGTGTTGTTTATCTGAAATTTAACATGTCATCTCTTATAGCGATACCCTTCAACTGGGTCGAACAAATAAAGAAACAAAATATTTAAAATTACAGGATACAACATTATCTCATTCACAATGATATCACACAAGTACCTTAAAAAGCAAACTGAACGAGGTTCACAATCTTAAAAATGGAGTAACGAGGTCTTCGCATAATGTGTCTATTCAAACTAAATTCAATGATTTAAAAAAAAATTTCACACAAACAGACAGAATTAACATTATTTTTATTAGATTATTTAGTCAATTACAACGTATACAGGTTGAGTCTTAAGTAAGGCTTCAATTATATGCTTCATTACAGCTACAACT
Organism: Galeruca laticollis; assembly: GCA_963921935.1. Lineage (NCBI taxonomy): Eukaryota > Metazoa > Arthropoda > Insecta > Coleoptera > Chrysomelidae > Galeruca > Galeruca laticollis. The sequence goes on from OY998177.1 coordinate 103,788,341, forward strand.
TTTCACTCGCGATTTTTTTATAAATCTATCACTTCTTAAGGCTATGTACAATCATCTTAATATTACGTTTTCTGAAATCTATTCCAATATTTCAATTATAACCATATTATTAAATTGGCTTATATTTATTTGTAACTATTAGAAAAAATAACATATATCCACACATAAAAACGGTTTAATATAGAATATCAGTATATATAACAAAATGATTCATGCCGTGGAGGAGTTATCTCTAATAAGCAAGTTTTCCAGAATCAGCTAAGGTTGTATTTTACGAATCAGTAACATGAGTTGAATCAGCAGGTTAGCGCTTGTTACGGTTGTCTTAGATAGCTGATTTCTGATGGTTGGTGAACTTTTAGTCTACCTTGCTACAAACCAAGGGCCGTAGCAATATAAATTTCTAATGAACACAAATTATTCATTAATAACTGGATTTTTAATAGATAACATATAACTTTTATCCCCATTTAGTTATGCATTCACTTATTTATTTATTTTATTTTTACTATGATATTATTTATTTATGCAATTAACTGTCTCGACCCTTACTACGTGGAATCCACTAATTTTACTGTTTTAAATGAAACTTACTGTTTCTAGTTAATTCCACAATATATTGAAAATATTTAAAAAAAAAGATAATTGTTTCGATACTAAATATCATTGTCAGAATAACACAAGTTACATTTCATTTGAAGTCTATCTAATGTTTATTAATTATTTTGGCTAGACCAAGAAGTGACCTACCTAGTGATTGACTTAATATATTTTAATACAAAAAAGAAGAAGAAGATGTGATGTTACAAATAATAATGCTTAGATATTATTAGCCCTATGGAAGAAGTGGAATTCAAACTGATATTTCCTGAACAAAATAACGAAATGAAAAATTATAAAACCATTACATATGCAGGTAATTTTCTAATAATATTTCAAAGATAATATCTTCAGCTACAAATACAACAATTTCTTTTAAAACAGAAAGTAATGTTAGTACAAAATTGTTAAATGTAGAAACAAAAATATCCACATTAAAGAAGTCTGGAATATATAAACTTAAAAGTTCAGAATGTAATGCTGTCTATTTGGGTCAAACCCCAGATACAGTGAACATATACGAGCATATAGATTAAAACAACCAGATAAGTCCCAGTACGAAAAACATCTACTTGACACCAAACATTCATTGACACCTAACACAGAAATAGAAGTACTACATATTTGTGATAAGAAACAAGAACTGGATTTCCTTGAAAAATTAGAAATTAGAAGACACTTAAGACACCCGCAATATCAAGTTGTCAATGAATAGATAAATCTAGGAAGTTCTCCACTTTTAAACTGCCTTCTTAAGTGATAATTGTAAAGATCAGAAACGTTTGTCGACGATACTGCAATCCTTGCAAGTCGCCAAGATGATAAGGTAGCTTCCACCTATAAACAAGAATATTTAGTCCTACACCAAGTATGGTTCAGAAACAGGAAAATAGATGTTAACGAGAACAAATGTGCCCATATAAGCTTCACTCTCCGCAGGAAAACTTGCCCGCTTGTCAACATAAATAATGTCGATATACCACAAACGAATGTGGTCAAATACCTGGGACTGCATCTAGACAGTAAATTAAACTGGAAACATATCATCAAGAAGAAAAAACGAATTGATATAAAAACAAAATAATTTTATTGGAAGATAGGATGAAAATCAATTAACCATAGAAAATAAACTACTCATATACAAGACAGTTACTAGACCTGTACGAATTTGAATTAACAATCAAATTCTTCCTATAATATTTACTTCAACTTCTCCCTGTATATCATAATTATATATCCCGCACACATCATAAATAGAAATATCATTCTTCTCAAATATTCAATATTTTTTTAAACATTCAAAAAGCCATTTCAACGTCCCGTTCACATAACAAACACAGATAATTATGGTCTTACAATTTTTTTCCACTTAGTATTCCAAAGCAACCGACACCAGTTTAAACCTTATCGCTTTATACAAAATATCGTCGAAACTCCCTTATCTGCAACAAACAAATCTTTTCCATGCACAACAAACCGACCCCAGCGTTTATCTTTCACTGCTGTATTTGACCGTTACATTTTAAACTCCCGCCTCCCATTGGTCGATATTCCCTGACATTTCACATGACTTCCCACTTCGCTCCCAACACATAAATACGATTAAGACCCATTTTCAAGACACTTCCCAGTCATCCTTCATACAAAATGTTACTCTAGTTACGAGAGAATACCGGCATTTTTGTACCGATATCTTATGCTACATTCACTCATTAATCACCTAAAGTGAACAAACAATACATTTTACCGTCAACAGTCCGTGATAGTCTTAGTTGGGCCGCAAAATGAACAAAATGTATTTTATTTTTTCAATATACGTTAAGTGCAAGTGTTCAACGAATTTTATTTAAGAAAACATTCGATTCCCACAAAGTTAACAGTAATTAGTTGCAGCTAATAGGCTGCTGGTTCTTCGATAGGTTAAAAGTGATAAACATATAAGCAATTAAAACATCCTTCGAGCCACGGATAAGAAACCAGAAATTGATAGTAAAACAAGACCCATATGGACATATGGAATAGAATTGTGGGGATGTACAATTAAATCCAATAGGGCAATTATACAAAGATGCCAAAATTCCAAGAAATTTTAGACAAATAGTAAATGCTCCATGGTATATCTATAATAGATAATGAACTACGTATTGAAACCATAGAAGAAGTCATACGCGAAAATGAAGCCAAACACTACGAAACATTAGAAAACGGCGCAAATCCAATATTAGAACACCTGATCCCCCTGAAAGCCGAAGGCTCAAGGAACTGTGGCCAATAGACTTAATATAAGTTCAAGATGAATGTCAATGGACATTGAACTCAACACGACATTGTAGTTGCTAGCCTCTCTAGCACACTTGTAGTCACATGAGCTTATAGAATTAAAATTGTAAATTCTGATTGCTAATAAAATATATCAAAATAAAAACAGTATCATAGCAATGATCTTCATTTTTATTACATTCATCAGTTTATTGCTTTTGCTCAGCACGTATTGAGCGGAACGCAGATGTCTTACATTCTGGCTTCTGGTTTAATTCACTGACACTATTCTAAAGCCACTGACCTAATTTTTAGAATCCTGAGACCAGGTTTTTTTTCTGACTTTGATTTTAGGTTTTTTCGTATAAAGTGTATACTTTTTCTGATATTTCAAGTCTTCCTATTATTTCGTTTATTCTGACTACTTTTGACCTGAAGAATCCGTAGTTTTTCCCATTTCTCAGAACATAATTTTTTTAAGATGCTCTAATCAGTATGGGATGTTGTCTTATTTCTAACAGTTTTTTTAGGAATCATCAATACTTTTTCAAAGTTATCCATCCAATAAGTTTGCTAATTTACTTTATTGAGACAACATGATTTGTAAATTGTGTTATTAAACACAAAAAATATTCCGCAATAATTTCAGTGTTGTATTCAGATTACATTTAATCATAGTTGGATGTTGTAATGGAGCATTTTTATGAACAAATGTCCTCTATACGCAGTCAAGAGCTATAATCACAACATTGGTAATTTATTTATAAATAATTCCACAATCAACTCTTAAAAAAGAGGTACGTCCCAACAATCACATTGAGCAGAAATCAGTAATAAATTTTGATTAGAATTTACAACATTCTTTTCAATCTTTCGTTTCCTAGTTCTTATTGAACCATTATTTACTTCGTACTTCCAGGAACTGTCTAGAATTGTATCAACTAGTACTACTGATATTTCGAATCATTTAATCTTACATCAACTGTTTAATCAGTACATCAAATACATTTTTTGTCAACTTAGAAAATCTTTTTTTGGATGAATCCGAATTATATTTCAGAACATCTCAAATATTTTAAATGTCGGTCAACCAATTGCCACATTACAAATTATATTCAATATATCATCCTGTCGTTGCAATCAACGTGTCATTAATCATGATTATAAAACATATCAAATAATTAGTATCATTTTAGTGCAAAGTGTACACGATTATAAATTATAATAGCTAATTGTTATTATTTAAATTGAATTTATTAAAGGCTATTGTTTGCTGATGATGACGGCCCTCTGATAGATGAATGGAAATTCTAACGCCCATCGCTCCGGATTTTTGTCATTCTAATTCCATTGATAGGATGAACTGAAATTATTTTTGAAGTGGGTGAATTATTTACTAATACAGGACGAGGCGGAGCAACTAGCTTATTTTGAAAGTCAATGAAAGAAAAAGTAATGAAGATGATATTATAAATTGCCCACCGTTATTATTGCCTATAGATTTTTTTTTAAATAGAAGTTGTGGGGTTCCGACTGAATGTTGTTAAAATGCAGTAGCGTACAAATTTTAGGGAATATAAGATAGTAATAGTTTTTTTTCTAAATGGGATACCCTGTGTATTAATCCATAGAGGTTAAATTCGGACAGTAACGTAGCCAGTTAATAGTTCCATTAATCCGTATCTATATTGGAGAAATATCATTTAAATTATTCCGAACCGGTAGGAGACTATGCGGAGGTGTCCCCATCTTGCATCCAAATCATATAATCAAGGTTGGTTTCCGGAAAATTCTGTGAAAAAATATTTTCTGCTTCTGATGTGAATAGTTCAGTTCAGTTTCAACATTTTTTCTATCTAATTTTTGTGTTTCACTTAACTTTTTCTGTTATGTTCATTTACCCACGACCTTCGAATTTTCCTGTTAAAAAAAAACTTCATTCATTAATCTATGATATTTTTGTATGATCGGGACCTTCATCCAACTCTTGAGTAATTATTTGGCAAAAGTCATGCCTTTTCCTTTTATGAGCCTCTGTTAAAACTTATAGTGGTGAAATTTATATAAATATTTATGTTTGTAATTGTTATTTTTCAAAATACGTTGGAATGTGGAATAATTTCAAACTGATTGATCAACTACAATATTTATACCACATACAGAATTTTATAAAAAATAATACAATGTTTCAAAAAAGTCTATTCGCGAATATAATGGATGAGTTTACCGTCGAGATGAAGTAGTACATTAACAATAATACTTACTTATAAGTACACAATAGCAAGCATTCTAGGAAACGCCAACTACAAGTTATACTGGGATAGAACAATATTTACTGATCGGACAAATGACGCAAACCGGCCGGATGTGGTTCTGTGGAGCTTGAGAGAGAAACAGGTATGACCATCCATACCTTAGCAGTTGTGAATTATAACAACATGGAAAGCAAAAAAACCTAAAGCTTCGAAAATATTATGATCTTGCTAAATATATCAAAGAGCAGTACAAAGTGGACCAAGTTACTATCCAACCAATGATCCTTCCCACCACAGGCAAAGTAAGGGAAGTAGTGTGGAAATAACCTAAAATGTTTAACGTCAAATATGCTTTGATAGATCATTATCTGTATATTTGAATAAACCACACTCAGACAAAAAGGCCTGACGTTATGTAAAATGCCTTAAGAAGAGAACTAGTCAAAGTAATAATAATAATAATGAATGTGTTCTTGAAACCGAGGCTTATAAAATGTACTGGAATGCGGAAATAATAACAGACTTACCTCTACAACATAACAAGCCAGACGTGGTGTTCACCGATACAAAACTGAGGGAAACGTACATAATCGACTTTTATATCGAACTTGCCGTAAACTTGGAGAAGAAATATAGAGAATAAATTAGTAAGTACTTGTCTATTGCTAATGCAATAAAACCACGAAAAAGTTATCGTAGTACCAATCATTATAGGTGCAACTGAGAAATACCACATACGCTTATAGAAAATTTGAAGAAACTGGAAGTAGAAATATACCACCAATTACAAAAAAGTGTTCTGATAGAAACCAGTGGAATTGTCAGACGAGTGCTAAACGACACTTAAGACACTCAACATCTAAGAGAAAAACAAAAAGAACAACATAAAACAATGAAAAATACCATGCTTATTTTTTGTCTTATTGCGGCATATGCCGAAGCAAACAAAGAGCCATATCCACACGTTAGTATGTGGAACACAAAAATAATAATAACAATAATAACAAAACATAGAAACTACCACCCACACGCTTGCAAATAAAGAATAACAATAGGAAGAAACGAGGGAGGAATGGAGGAAGAGGAATGATGGATACTGTCACACTACACTCAAAACAGATACAAAAACTTTTTCTTCCTTCTATAGTAAACAGTCATCATTGCCTAGAGCAATTGTACAAGTAGAGAGAGAATATACCTCTTAACCTCTCACACACACAGCAAATATACAATACACAAATGCAACAGCATAATATCGAATAATGGACACAGAAAAAATTACATGGTATACATCCTAACAACATGAAAAACGAATTCATAAGTAAGACAAAGTCGTAGAAATGTCTTCAAAATGGTGAATTGTATTCTGAATGTGAACGTTTCACATTAGCGATCCAGGATCAGTTTATATATATATATATATATATATATATATATATATATATATATATATATATATATATTAATTCATATCCTATATCTAAATTCTAAAGAAAACATTGAAATAAAGAAAATATGCATATTTAGATGTAATACTAATGATATACACTGTATTATCAATAATTTGAAAGGTTCTATATACCAATAAAATTTGACATTACTATTTCATATGACATTGCTGCAGAATAGACTTAATGACAGATAGATTTTAAAACGATTTGAAAAACCAGAATACAGATGTCTCTATTAAAAAATAATGAAAATCTCTCTTGGTATATAAAAACGTAAATTTGTATTTTTAAAAAAAAAAAGAATTCTTGGTAACCAAAGGAGAAGAGAGTTATTTATGGAAACAGTTTAGTGAGTTGATTCATAACATCGCGAGAGACAACATCGAAATAAGAGTTGTCTCAGTATTTTGTAGCATTATTATCAAATTAACACAATTTGCCTTTGAAATCCAGGGCGTGTATTATTCGCAGAGAATTACAGCGGTAAAGTGCGAGTGTTGTTCCAGTGTCTAAATAATTCATTTAGAAAATTGTTCCAGATATTCTAAAACGTTTTTAGAATACAAACAAGTCTATCTGTATCCAGTTTGGTGAGTCCAGTCCATATTATATATTATTTCTCGAGAATTAATAAGCCTTTAGTAAAAAATATTTCGAAAGTAGATGCATCTGATGAATTAAATATTTGATCAAATTATAGTAACATTATTGATATACCATTCTACGTAAACTCAAGACAAGTTTTGAAAAAGACAATTTACAAGGAAATTTGGGAATGTTACATTGACATATAAGTCATTTTGGACTTTTAGTTAAAGTAATTTAGATAAGAATTTCTAATTTTAGATTGTTTATAATATTAAGGTTTTGATAGAAAATTCTATTTTTGCGTATTCGTTTGTGATATTTTGTTTGAAAAGTTTTAATTTTTGTAAGTGTTTATTTGATAATATAATATATAAATTTGAATTCTAATCACCTTTTGGCTCTCTTTTCATAAACATTCTCATTACATTTGATAATTTCATCCTATAGAAAATTTAGTACAAGAAGTGACATTTGGTTTAATTTCTGACAGTAATTTCATATGTGTCATAAGATAATTTAATTGTCTTATAGTGTATTGGACAAACAGTTACTTTCGATTTGAATAGTATAATACGTGATTTGGAAATTTATAAATTTTGAATTATGCTTTGAAATCTTTGATCCCTCCCTGAGAAAAGAGTGAGTTGGTTGATATTGTGTATTAATTTATCTTTCAGGATATAAAATTTAATATTTATTTAGCCGGGCATATTAATTTGACAACTGCTGTCATTAAAAATTTTATAGGTTATATTTAGCTAAAAGTGTTTTCATATTAGTGTAGTTACAGCTACAAATAAATTCAACGATAAAACAATATAGAATATAATATATTATAATCAAAAACGAGATATACTATAATTGTCACCCGAACGTGAGGCAAATGATAAGAATAAAGAATATAGGATATACTACAATTGGCGCCGCAAAGTGGGGCAAAAATAGATTTGTCCCTATTATTACATAAAAAATTAAGTATCGATCATGGCACAACGAGGAATAAATAGAAATGATCAGTGGATGCAACATTTTTTTATGAAAATGGAGGAGAATAGGAAGGCGGACATGGATAAACTGAATGAGAATAGGAAGGCGGACATGGATAAACTGAATGAGAATATGAATAATATTAGGGGGGATATAAATAATAATAATGGAAAAATGGAAAAACAAGATGAGAATATGAATAATATGAGGGAAGAAATGAATACGAATATGAATGATATAAAGGGGAACATGAATCACTTAGAAAAAAAAATTGATGAGGTGAAAACGCAAAGTTTGAATGAGATTAAGAAAATTAGGGAAGATATGAAGAAATGGAATAATAAATTTAGTGAAGATATGAAATCGGACATGGTGGTAAAAAAAGTATACGTAGTGGGGGGGAACATAGTTGAAAAGAGGAATGATATGTTGGATAACATGGATAGCAGGATACAAGAAATAAAGGGGGAGGACAAGATGGATGTAAATATGAATGACAATATAAATATAAATGATGATACTATAGACCAGAAAATATGTGATAAAATGGAAAAGCAAACTGACGAAGTAAAAATCCAAAGTTTAATGGAGATTAAAAAAGTTGAGAAGGAAATGATGAGATACTGTCTATAAAAGTACAAAGACAAACCAAAGATGAAATGGTAGACATTAATTTACAGAATCTAGGACGTGAAGAAGTGATGCAAATTTATGAAGAAAATATTTATTGGAAAAAAAAAACTTAGATGTCAATATAGTGAAACAAATTGTGACATATGATAAAAGAAATAATAATTATAATAGGGGGATACAACTTAATTGGGAATTAAAGAAAATGAGCAAAATATTACAAGAAGCTATGGAAGAGATAGAAGAAACCACAAGACAAATTGAAGAACGAACAATTTATACAGGAAATGTCAAAATAAAAGTAAGACTTGACAGAAATATGAAATTAATTGATCCAAGAGTTTTTATTAATATAATTGAAAATAAAATGATAGGAAGTGAACATATTATGAAGAAGAAAATAATTAAAATTACTTTCAATGATATGGAAGAATTTGAGATGCAAATTTCAATACATTTATTGGAAGAAATTGATGAGATATGGGACTTCAAAATTAAAAAAAAATATGGTGGTGAACAGAAAGAAGTTACAGAAACTCATAGAGAATCAAACAATAAGAGAAGAGAATAAGACGAAGTTTATGAAAAGAAAATAAAATTGAATTATATGACAAGATTATAGGAATGGAATCTACAAAACGAAAAGGAATTGTACATGGTAAAGAATGAATATAAAAACGATGTGTGAATAAAAGGTTTATGATTAACAAGTAATATTTAAAAACATATTTAAATAGAAATTATATAAACATGAATTGATAATAGAAGAAATGATAGACATGTTGATATGAATTATGGAAATGAAAATAGAAGTTACAGAAATAAAAAACGAATATATGGAAATGGAGATAAAATTTATGACAACAAGTATTGTGAGAATAGAAGAGATTTTAGAAACTTTGACAGAAGAAATGATAATGAAAATAGAAATGAAATTAAGCAACAAAATAGATGGACAGGATGAAATAATTACATTTATAGGAACAAACGGACGGAAGTTATATGAACTAGGCAAATATATGATACAAAAGATTGAATTAAGGGATGAAAAAGAAGTTGATATGTAAGCATAGTTGATGAAGAAGTTAGAAACAGACATAGTTATTGATGAATTGATGAAATATAAGGAAACAATTGATTTTGAATAGATAGATAGAATTAAATGGTAAAATAATTGAATTTGAGGAGGTAAATATGGAAGTATTGGCAATTGAAGAGGATAATAGGAAGTTATGGAATATAAAGAGGAATGGCATTATGGTAGAATTGGAGTTAATGAGTGGAAATAAGGAATATGAAGAGAAAGTGAAGAGTTTGATTATGAAATATGAAGGATTGATTGGAAAAGAAATTAGACTGGCTAACTATTATGAGTGTGAGATAGAATAAATAGAAGATGTAAAAAGTAATGGTAATTGGACAGATTGTAATGAAGAATATTATGAAGTTATAAATGAATTATTAAAGACGTATGAGAAAAGAATTTCGAAGGAACTAAGGGTTGCTTAATGAAAATATGGATATAATAAAGGAGAAGAATACTGAGAAATGTTAAAGTAAAATAATATCCAGTTCCATGTAAGTTGTTTAGCCGGAGTAGAATAAAAGAGAGTTGGAAATATTACAGATCATAGAAGAAATTATCAACATGTATATAGGGAATTTTAGAATAACAAATAACAGTATATTACGTGAAATTTTAATAGATATAGTAGATTTAAGAAGTTTTATGGGAATTAGGAATAATTGTTTAATTTGATTCAAGATAATTTTGAGATATGTTGATAATTATTTGAAAGATATTACTATGTTACTAAGAACTAGTATTATATTTGGCAATTTTGAGAGATAAATTATAATTATATACAAAAATCGATTTATCATTCTTTTATTAGGGGGATTTAATACATATCCTCTATCTAAATTCTAAAGAAAACATTGAAATAAAGAAAATATGCATATTTAGATGTAATACTAGTGATACACACTGTATTATCAATAATTTGAAAGGTTCAATATACCAATAAAATTTGACATTACAATTTCATATGATATTGCTGCAGAATAGACTTAATGACAGATAGATTTTAAAACGATTTGAAAAACCAGAATACAGATATCTCTATTAGCAAATGGCACTTTTAAAAAATAATGAAAATCTCTCTTGGTATATAAAAACGTAAATTTATATTTTTAAAAAAAAAGAATTCTTGGTAACCAAAGGAGAAGAGAGTTATTTATGGAAACAGTTTAGTGAGTTGATTCATAACATCGCGAGAGACAACATCGAAATAAGAGTTGTCTCAGAATTTTTTGAATAGAGTTTAATTTTAATATCTCGAGAGACAACATCGGAATAAGAGTTGACTCAAATTTATTTGAGAATATCAGAATAATTTGTAGCATTATTATCAAATTAACACAATTTGCCTTTGAAATCCAGTGCGTGTATTATTCGCAGAGAATTACAGCGGTAAAGTGCGAGTGTTGTTCCAGTTTCTAAATAATTCATTTAGAAAATTGTTCCAGATATTCTAGAACGTTTTTAGAATACAAACAAGTCTATCTGTATCCAGTTTGGTGAGTCCAGTCCATATTATATATTATTTCTCGAGAACTAATAGGCCTCTAGTAAAAAATATTTCGAAAGTAGATGCATCTGATGAATTAAATATTTGATCAAATTATAGTAACATTATTGATATATCATTCTACGTAAACTCAAGACAAGTTTTGAAAAAGACAATTTACAAGGAAATTTGGGAATGTTACATTGACATATCAGTCAGTTTGGACTTTTAGTTAAAGTATTTAGATAAGAATTTCCAATTTTAGATTGTTTATTACATTAAGGTTTTGATAGAAAATTCTATTTTTGCGTATTCGTTTGTGATATTTTTTTTGAAAAGTTTTAATTTTTGTAAGTGTTTATTTGATAATATAATATATAAATTTGAATTCTAATCACCTTTTGGCTCTCTTTTCATAAACATTCTCATTACATTTGATAATTTCATCCTATAGAAAATTTATTACAAGAAGTGACATTTGGTTTAATTTCTGACAGTAATTTCATATGTGTCATAAGATAATTTAATTGTCTTACAGTGTATTAGACAAACAGTTACTTTCGATTTGAATAGTATAATACGTGATTTGGAAAATTATTTGGAAATTTATAAATTTTGAATTATGCTTTGAAATCTTTGATCCCCCCCTGAGAAAAGAGTGAGTTGGTTGATATTGTATATTAATTTATCTTTCAGGATATCAAATTCAATATTTATTTAGCCGGGCATATTAATTTGACAACTACTGTCATTATAAATTTTATAGGTTATATTTAGCTAAAGGTGTTTTCATATTAGTGTAGTTACAGCTACAAATAAATTCAACGATAAAACAATATAGAATATAATATATTATAATTAAAAACATAGTCGAGATATACTATAATTGTCACCCGAACGTGGGGCAAATAATATTATAAAATAGAATATAGGATATACAATAATATATATATATATATATATATATATATATAACAACAAAGAGAATCATGGGTAATTCACGCAAAGTAAAGGGCTACTGAAATAGAGTGGTAACCGTGGACATGCATGTTTCTGGCTCATTTTGCCTCATCAGCACGGCATAACCAAATAATGATGTGAAATTTGGGAGCAAAGATGTTAATCGAAACATGGGAAAACACAAAATAACGGATTTCAGCAGGGAAACCAAACGCTCATTTGTGTCTTCAATTGGAAGATCCCGAGTTTTCAGGACATCAACCAACATCGACACGGAGGCGTTTGGTTTCCCTGCTGAAATCCGTTATTTTGTGTTTTCCCATGTTTCGATTAACATCTTTGCTCCCAAATTTCACATCATTATTTGGTTATGCCGTGCTGATGAGGCAAAATGAGCCAGAAACATGCATGTCCACGGTTACCACTCTATTTCAGTAGCCCTTTACTTTGCGTGAATTACCCATGATTCTCTTTGTTGTTGTTGTTAACATATCACGCGATATTCCTACATCTTCTTTGTTATATATATATATATATATATATATATATAATATCTGGATATTTTTATTTTTTTTAAATTGTGTTTTTTGGAAATTATATTTAAGTACGAATTACTAATAAAATGATGAAATATGAATAATATTTTTCGATCTTACCGATAGAATAATAAAAAAATATGAACTGGTTATTTAAAGAAAAAAATCGTGAGTGCAATTAGTTTAATCTTATATTAGAAACAAATACTCAATTTTAGATGTATTTAGTTAGTGTTATTGTTGAGATTTTCTTTTAACGTTTTATTGAAGTTTTACTTATTTACATTTAGAACACTTGATGAGAATCATCTTATGACCTTTAGAGTTTTTGGTTGCCGGGGATTCAATAAGGGGAGACGAGAGAATATTGTGACGGACAACTTCAAAAAATCGACTTGGACTGTAAATTTAGGTATTTTCAGAATAAAATTGTTATATTCACCTCTGGGAATATTATTCAACCTAGACAAACGAAAACAAACCTACATTTTTGGGGGATCAACCGGGATGCAGATAAAATTATAGTCGAAGCGAAAACGAGTTGACATTTTCATGACGTTTGGGATAACGGAAATATTATTGAGAAAAACGATTTTGAAGAAGTTATTTACGACGGTGAACCTAATTTTGAAGGAGACGGAACTGAAGAAGACGGAAGTAAGAATACTTCGAGCAAAGTAGCATAAGACGTGAAAAGACGAGAGTAAGACGACTTCGAATACAAGCAGACGAAAAAGTGAAAAAACGGAAGTAAGAATACTTCGAACAAAGCAGCAAAAAACGTGAAAAGACGGGAGTAAGACGACTTCGAATACAAGCAGACAAAGAAGTAACACTTGTGGAAGGGAGTAAGAAGACTTCAAAAAAATTCAGACGTAATTGCATATTATTATTTTGGAATAAACAAGGTACGATACATTTTTCCAATAGACGAGCTAGATAATCATATTACACCAGCTGTTAATAGAAGATATAATTGCTTTAATTATTTTGATTGGGTTACGTAATCAATTATTTTGAGTTAGTAATTCATTTTCGTTCCATATTTTGTAAACGTCACAATATTCAGGCTCATTTTGATAATTGCCGAATCAGAAATAAGTTGTAACTTGAATTGTTATAAATTCATTAGAATTTTGGGGCATAAAGTGACTTCTGTTTGTAGTATTAATTATTTATTTTAACATATTTATAGATATCGTATTTATTTTAATTGCGTACAATGACTAATTTAGGAGATATTCCAAGAATCGGAAAAAATATTTCCAGTAGTTCACTCAAGGCAGTACAGGCTTTACATGTAGTTGCTTTTGGAATCGTGGGGGAAGGTAGGAAAACGCGAGAAAATGTACGTGAATTTTCTGGTTTCCATTTAGACAGAAAGGACAGAAAGTCTTCGGAATATGCACAAAAAATGAATGAGGTAAAACAAAAAGTGCAGTTGCCTGATCTTATTGCTATTTGTAATATACTTGATCTTGATTCTCAGGTAGTGATGAAGAAGTAGTTGAACGCATGTTTTCTTTCATGAATGACCTACAGTCAAATGATGAAAATGAAGTAACAGATGATGAAGTGGAAGAAGAATCGGAAGGTGAGGTGAGTTCCGATGAAGAAGAGAATGAAAATAATGGACTTAACAAGAATAGCGAATCTTTTGAAAATATGAAGCTAAAGAGTCCGTTTTTATTGACATTCAAAGACGTTGAGGATAGTATTATAACTTTTGATGGAAGAGACAATTATCCAGTTCGAAAATGGATTGAGGATTTCGAAGAAATTTCTAAGCTGACAGGATGGAATGAATTGCAGAAGTTGATATTTGCGAAACAATCATTGAGAGGAATTGCTAGGCTATTTATTCAGTCAGAAAGAGGAATTACAAAATGGATGATTTTAAAAAAAAGTTAATTGCGGAATTTGAAGTGAAAGTTAGTAGTGCTCAAATACATAAATTACTGATGACAAGAAAAAGGCGGAGGGAAGAGTCAGTACAAGGGTATGTACTAATAATGAGAGAGATCGTAAGTAGAGCAAATATAGAGTCTGAAGTTTTGATTCAATATATAATTGATGGTATACAGGATGATACATCAAATAAACTTATTTTGTATGGTGCAAAAACGTTTGATAAATTCAAAGAAAAGGTTAGGCTGTATGAACAAATTAAAACTTCTAAAACTTCACAGTTCGAAGAAAGAAACCGAGAGGGAAAACACATGAGGGAATGGAAAACTGAAACTAAGAGAGACAAAGACGAGAAAAGGAATAAGAAAAGTAACCTGCGATGTTGTTGTAACTGTGGAGGTAAAGGTCATTTGTCCAACGAATGTCCCGATAAAGCGAAAGGACCAAAGTGTTTTGTTTGTTCTGGTTATGGGCATGTATCAAATAAATGTTCAGAGAAGAATACTGGAAGTGGAAGTTCAAATATGACGATAGTTGAGATGGTTCCAAAAAATAGCGTTAACTTGAATATTGATAATATTCAATTAATAGAGCTTTTGGATACAGGAAGTGATATCACTGCGATACGACAAGACGTATACGAAGCATACTTCAAAGACATAATAATAAATGAAGAATTTATTACTCTTAGAGGTATTAGGTCAAACAAAGTAATAACAATGGGATCTTTCAATAGAAATGTCTTCATTAATGGAGACGAGTTATTTCTGAAAATCCATGTTATTCCTTCTGAAGCGTCAAACTTCAAGGCGATTGTGGGAAATGATGTTTTAGCTCAAGTAGATGTTATCTTTAGAGATGGTGAAATTGTTTGTTTATAAGAAGGAAAAGCAGAATTTTTTGTGGAAGATAACAATAGACGAAGAAGCTGATAGATAAACTGATATATGTGATGTTACACATATAAAAAATGAAGAAATTCGGGAAGAATCAATGAAACTTATAAAAGAATATTATCCAGAGAAGATTATGGAAGCTGATATTAAAATTCATATTCTATTGAAGAATGAAGAGCCAATATACCAAAGTCCGAGAAGGTTAGCTGTACCAGAAAAAGAAGAGGTTGAGGCGCAAATAGAAAAATGGCTAGAAGAAGGAATTATAAGATGTAGTTCATCTGACTTTGCTAGTCCAATAGTTCTTGTTAAAAAGAAAGATGGCAGTACTAGAATATGTTGTGATTTCAGGAAATTTAACTAAAACATAGTAAAGGACAGATTTCCTCTTCCTTCAATCGAAGATGTGTTGGATAGATTGCAGGCTGCTAAATACTTTAGTACCATCGATCTGAGGAATAGAAGAAGAAAGTATAAAATATACCGCATTTGTTACACGCCACGGTCAATTTGAATTTCTAAAGTGTCCTTTTGGATTATGCAATAGTCCATCAGTTTTTCAGAGATTCGTGAGTACTGTTTTTAGAAAATTGATGCTGAAAAATATTACGCTTTATTATGTGGACGATATAATAATAATAAGCTCTACAGAAGAAGAAGGACTTGAAAGGTTAAGAGAAGTTATTCAGGGGGCGATTTTCTGCCGCCGTATTTGGATCCCCCTTTCCTTTACTAATAAGCACTGACTTCTGTCTCTTCCATCTTTTTGGGAAAATTCCAGTCCTCAAGCACGAGTTGTACATGCAAAGCAAAATGTGCGGCGATATTTCTGCTACCAGTTTTAGGATTTGTGAGTTTTACCTGTTTCTGATTCCACAAAAGCACGTCTCTAGTGGTTGCCTTTTGTTTTTTAGGACATCTACCTTCATATACTCTTATTATGGCACATTGAAATTGTTAACTGCTGTAGAGATTAGAAACGACCTTGAACATGTCAGGAGCACAGATGCTAGTGCTAGTGAACGAACAGTTAGAAGGCGGTTGAGTGAAGCAAATTTGATATTCCTAAAATAACAAAATTGTACAGAGAACATCGAGTAGCCAGATTACAATACGCTAGGGATCATCAAAATTTGAATGAAGACGACTGAAGATGTTTGTTGTTTACTGATTAACCCAGATTTTGTCTACGATCCCCGATCCCCGGATGGTCGCGATAAAGTCTGAAGAAGAGAAGGTGAACGATATGCCGAGTGCACTTTTAACCCTAGACTTAGTTTTCAAACAGGTTCAGTTATTGTGTGGGCTACAGTATCTTCGAAAGCGCATACAGAATTGTATATGGTCCCTAGGGGATCTGTGACAGCAGATAGGATCATAAATGAAATACTGCAAGATTGTATTGTTTTATATGCACCATTTATTGGAGACAGTTTTCTACTGATGCATAAAAATGCACGTCCTCAAGCCGCACGCATTGTCACAGAATACTTAGACGAAGTCGGCATAACCTAAATGGCATGGCCAGCCCACAGTAGCGATTTAAATCCAATCGAACAAGTGTGGGACATGCTTGGTAGACGGATTTGATGCCGGGTACCTGGATTAGCTCAGATTTGCTCTTTTAGAGGAAAGGGAATCAATTTCACAAAATGAAGTTTTTGACTTGATTGACAGTATGCCTAGGAGAATGAATAAGGTTATACAGGCTGGAGGAGGTGATACGAGGTATTGATTAGACAAAGAAGTGATTACAACTGGTGTTTTCATTATTTTATTGTGTTTTTAATGATAATTAAAGACATATATTTTTTCTGTTAATGCATGCAAACATGATTCTGGTAAAATAAAGGCTCCCTAAAAATTTCCTGAACAAAGTATACTTTAAAAACCTATACCAAGTAGTGCCTATTGTTGACAAAATTTACAATGGAAACAAATTTAAAATTTTGGCCCGTTTGTCGTGCCGGTGAGTGTGTATTATTCCCCTATTATTTAGCATAATAGGGTTCGTTAAATCCTCTGCCTTTTTTCGGTTTATAATAATGATAATAATAACTATTTTGGAAAGTTTGTGTTCCTCAATCTCTAGAATTTATTTTTTTGAGTTGTATAATGTATAATAAGCAACTTTATTCTCTATGAATTTTTTGTTACTTTCCTAACAAAATCAATGAATACTGGATGAAGATATATTTATATTCGAAAATTCAGGGTAAAGTAAAATGTTTTGTATATATGGAACACTAGAAAAAATGTCCTATTCTATATTAGGTACCTATATAAATACAGTTCAAACATAGAAACAATGCTGTTATTACGAAACGATTGATATACGTTAGTATAACTTCAACATTAAATGTTCATTTCAAACAATGGGAGTTATTAAAAGTTCCTGAATGTCGCTAACCATTCCAATAAATTTAAAAATAACGACGAACCAAATCTGGTGCGCACAAATTCAATTGTTATGATAACGATGACCATTTATCAACGCTGAAGAAGGAAACAAATATGGTTTGTATGGAAAAATCGTGTAAAAACAATAGTGAGAACATTGTGTTGCACACGCATATAAATATTTGATCAGAACAATTATTTATTATGAGTTCTAAGCTAGGCTATTATAAAAAATAGATTTTCAGAATTTGCTTTTAATTTTAAAACAAAGATGATACATCTGACTATTTTTGGTTCGATTTATTTCAGATACAGATATAATTTAGTGCGTGGGACAAAAAAAAGAGTACCCACATTCCTAACCTATATGGATCGTCCCTAAGAAACCCGATGCTTCAGAAAAAAATCAAATGGCAAATAGTGATAGACTACAGTAAAGTGAACTTGGAGACAATGGATGATAGATATCCAATCCCAAACATAACAGATATTCTGGACAAACTAAGATGTCAGTATTTCTTTACCCTAGACCAAACCAGCGGGTTCTACCAGAATAAAATGACAGAATATGACATTCTTAAGACTGCATGTAACGTCCAGAACGGTCACTACGAATAACTCAGAAGTTGTCAGTATTTCTCTAGCCTTGACCTAGCCACCGAGTTCCACCAGATTCAAATGGCAGAAGGGCACATCCCGAAAACTGCATGTAACGTCCAGAACAGTCACTACGAATACCTCAAAATGCCATGTGGACTCAAGAAAGCCCTTGCAACATTCAACAATGGACAGTGTTATTAAAGGATTGCAAGGAGAAATATGTCTAGTATACATGGACGACATAATCGTCTTTTCTACGTCCCTACATGAAAATCTTGTGAATCTTGCGGAAATCTTCAAAATACTTAGAGAAACGGGATTCAAGATCCAAATAGAGAAATGTGAATTTCTAAAAAAAGGAAGTTCGCTTTTCAGGCCACATTGTGACTCTAGAAGGAACTAAGCCAAATTCAGACAAAATCAAAGCTATTGTCGACTACCCAGTTCCAAAAAAAAAATTAGAGGATTTCTGTTATCAACGGGCTAGATACTATAGCAAATTAATCAAAGACTTTGCCCAGGTAACGAAACGTTTAACTTCGAGCTTAAATAATGACGTGCAGTAAGAACACACACCAGAACTTCTAAAAAGTAACAAGACCTGCAAGAGCTTTCTAACCAACGAACTACTGCCTCAATATCCATACTTTACGAAGCCATTCAACCACACCGCATTGGAGCCGTACTTTCTCAATGTCTCACTGGCATCCACAATCCAATTGCATATGCGTCCAGGACTACGAATGGAACAAAAATTAAATACTAGATCATAGAAAAGGAAATGCTAGCAATAATATGGGCTACTAAATACTTCCGCCCGTAAATTTTTGCAAGGAAACTCAAAATTCTATCAGACCGTTAAACCCGTCAAATGGTTGCACTCAAGAAATTACTTAAACTCCAAATCAGTGAGATGGCGATTGAAACTGGAAGACTTCGACTATGAAGTTGCATATATAAAAGAGAAATATAATACTAATGCCGACGCTCTCTCTAATATTGAGATCAACGCACATGAACTAGAACACAGCTTCCTTGTACAATCACTAAGTCTCTATCCTCGATCCTTTAGAAAATATCGAAACATAGATTTTTCGGACGGCAAATCATCTAAATCCCAAAGAACTCCAAATTATTGAGGAATTATTAGAAGACGGGGAGACGCAATACTCTTCATCAATATAAACATTTAAGAACTTCCAACTATGCAAGCCTTACTTCAAGAAAATGTAGACGATTCAAATGCAAAGAATCATGCCCCAGAAAATCCTATCTTAGAAATTCTCATGAGTGAGAGACCACTAAATAATTACAACAACCAAGTGGTATTTAGACTTTAGACACCGAAGTGACTTTTGTTAATAAGAAAGAGATTTCTGGTCAAGTTGGGAGAAATAATATAAAATGAGATTTTATGAAAATTCTTCAAGGTCTATCTCGATCCCAAAATGTCTGTAACATAGTACATCAACTTTAAGAAGGTATCAATTGTCCCCAAAGACAAAAGGACATTATAAATCAATATCATCAAGGAAATACCAACAACAGAGATATAAATGAAACCGAAAACCAAATTTGAAAACAATACTATGGGCTTACCCTGAAGAAACACGTTGAAGAAATTATCAATTTGTGTGAAACTTGTTTGACTAGCAAATACGACAGAAATCCTCTCAAACCAAAATTCATGATAACTTCAATGCCCACGAAACATTCGGAAATTATTCATCTCTATACATTAAAAGCAAACGGTCGAAAGTTGCTGATAATCGTCGATGCATTTTCCAAGTATGGACAAGCCTATCTGATAGACTGATCTAATTCCATCAACGCCCTAAACGCCCTCCTCGTGTATATAACACATCATGGAATGCGACACATGATGGTAAGTGGCAGTAGTGTCGAGTTCAAGAATGAACTTATTCAAGAATTTGTAGATAACCGTAATATTACAATTCACTACACAACTGAGAATAACCCACAGTAGAATGGAATAGTTGAACGCTTCCACTCCACAATACTCGGACATCTCAGAATTGTCAGAACAATGAAGAAATCTTTACGCGTTAAGTGACAAATCCTATACTCCATCTTTGGTAACAACAGTTCCGTTCACTCTGTAACCAATAGATATTCTGATTGGTAATTTTGGCGCTAAAGATCCTTT
Organism: Galeruca laticollis; assembly: GCA_963921935.1. Lineage (NCBI taxonomy): Eukaryota > Metazoa > Arthropoda > Insecta > Coleoptera > Chrysomelidae > Galeruca > Galeruca laticollis. The sequence goes on from OY998177.1 coordinate 103,809,148, forward strand.
TGACATAGACATCGATGGAGTTTTGCTAAAAAAATATACAGAAGGCCTTAGGGAAAAACTAAAGAGATATATAAAGAAATCAACAAGAGAAGCCAAGAGATCAAAGAAACAGCTATGGGGAAAAGGAATAAGAAACGTTAAACTCCTATAACTTACAAACCTTGTATCAAAATGTATACCAAAATGATTGTGAAAACAAATAAACTACTTTCATGATTTTCTCCTAAAATTGTTACAAAAGACAACGAAGTTACTATTAAAACTCAAAATACAAGTGTAAATAAGAAAAATATCAATTACCAGCCATGTAAATTCAATATGAATCCTATATTACAAATGTATCTACATAATGGCTCAAGAAGTTTTGACCCAGAATCTCAAGAGCAACTCAACACTTTCAACTAATAAACACTATTTATCTACTATTTTCACCTGAGAATGAATAGTTGCACAAGAAGCTTATCAATTAGTTACATCAGAAATTCAAAAACTCAAATTCAGTAACTATTAATGGCTGCTAAGAAGCAAACTTATCACCAATCTACCCACAATACAGACCTAGAATTTCTACGCACGCCTTCGGAAGAACCAGAAATATAACAAAAAATGCTATCATTACCATCAGTTTTGTTCGTGCCTTAGAAAACTTCTTCAGGAGACGGAGAAGTTACAATTTCGCCGACCCATGGTTCATTCATGGTATTGAACAGACACTGATCCAACAACATCGTGCAGCAATTGATGATTCTGCAGAATTGTATATGTTTAGTTAATAATTGTATTTATTTTTGTTTTATGAGTGCAATTGAATGATAATCTTAGACATAGTGAATTCAGTTATTAAGCAGTGTGGTTATTGTCAAATAAAGTATCCAGTAGTCATTAATTCGCCAAACATTTTTTCACTTGAGCCCAGATTTTTTTAATAGGATTCAGTTCTGGATTAAAGGAAGGAAGTCGCAGAATTGTATGTCCATAATGTTCATCAATTCTATATCCAGGTTTTTTATTCTTATGCAAATTGTATATTACATACAACTCTGCTTTTCGAGTAGACGAAGTGGGGTCCTTTTCAACTTTTATATTATGGCAAGATGCGCTGTCTATAATCAAAACTGACTTGAGTTTAATTTGACAATATTTTGTCTTGGGTCAATTTTCATAATTTGACATATTCATGTCATCATGGTAGTCACCTCACTAGTTCCTGCAAATGAAAATTTTCACAATATTCTAAAGACAAAGTAACAGCTGCTACACATACGTTTTGTAAAACTTAGTAATCCGTCAGAAACAAAGCCTTTCTCACCTCCAGCATGGGCAATAATGAGTTGCTTCTCTTTTCCAATAGCTTTTTGAAACATTTACTCGTTTTATCAATCCAATCAATGGTATGAGAATTATGTAGGTATGTTTTATCGCTATAAATAATAGATCGTTTCTCTCGTCGAAATTGCCTAATGGCACTTCAATATTCAAGCGTATGTCATAGGACAACCAAAGTCTTTCATTTAAAAAATTAAAGATACACATACTTTCGTAGACAACTTACCAAATCGCATTTATTTCAATAGCCTCCAAATTGTCTCAATTTCCCCACTTCAACTGCTTTAAATTCTTTTAGTACTCCTGATAAACAAAACTAAGCTGCAATTTTAACTAACTATTTTGTATATATTTGATTAAACAGGATTTCAAATTAACTACCTTTCAGAGTAGGTCTCATTTTTGCGGTTATGCAAAATTCAATAACAATATTACGTATCCTCTTTTCAGCTCCTTCACATAACACATACTTTTTAAAACTCTCTTACGATCCCTAGTAGTAGAAAATTTCTATTTCACTGCAGAAATCACAATAATATTCTCGTTACAAATTGTACGTCTTCTCTGAAGTGCCTGTTGCTTCCATAGTCTTTGTTCACAGTTTCGTAATGGAACACTTAACCCTCAACACTTCTACCGACATATTCATGTTGCATATGCAGTACTGAAGGGTCCTCAGGATCAACATTGATTGAATCACAATAAAGTCATTTAAAATAAGTTTTTATCGATAAACTTAAAAGGACAGCAATATATCCATTTTCCTAAATGTCTGATAGAAATGCTTCATATGCGTAATGCGTTTCATCGTTAGCCAAAACCTGCACTTTAAATCCATATTTGTCAGGTTTGTTCGGAATATATATGCGAAATGCGCACCTTACAAGGAATTAATTGATATTTTCAATACCACAAAGTTACCAAGTTTTCAAAGAATTTGGTTTCTGTATGTTATTTGGAGACAAACATATAATCATGTTTCCATATTTTGGGTGCGCACTGTAGATAATACAAAGGCTGATCGAAATTTTATTCGTCAGTCGTTTCACTTATGATATTTATACAATGCATATTAACTAATTTGGAAACTAATAATTGATATTTCCCGTATAGATTCTATTTTATATAGTGTCTGTGAAGAACTTATATAAAAAATTTCGCAATTCCCGGTTTCCGATAGTAAATAACCGTCTAAGCGTACTTAAATTTGGTTTGTTTTAATGTCTACGTTTGACAACATTCTTTTAACAGTTTTACGTATCTTAATAGCAAGTGTGAATGTAATAAAATAAAACTCGGATAAAGGAATAGCTTTCCATTTTAAACTGTTATTGTCAAGAATGCAGCGAGATTTTTGTTACGGTTTAAAACGTTGCCTCAATAAAAAAAATTAAAATAGATAATTGATTTTCATTTTATTTATTAAACGAAGAATAAATTAGAACAAATATTGGGGAAATTGCCCGAAAAAAAACCTAAAATCTCTTTTTTCTCTTTCGATTAACTTCGTACTATTTTTAATAGATAGCGTTGCGTGACAGACATTTTTATACTTTCCATCAAGGGCACAATTCACTTTTATTATTTACAATGCCAAGGAAAAGAGTAGGTAATATGACATGTGAAGACTATACAATGGCTGTGAAAAATCTGATGAGCAAAATCATCGAGGCAAGAATTAACGAGTGAAAATTCTTCTTCTCCGCCCTCCTACCATTTCAGGTGTCGGAGTGTGATTCCGGTTTATCAATTATCCATTTTTTCCACTTTCTCCTATTCCCTGCTATTTCTTTCATATCCTCTATTGTTATTCCTCTTTCCTTTCCATATTCCTCCACTTGATCCAGCAACTTCCTTCTTGGTCTTCCTCTTCTTCTTTTTGAGTACTGCTCAATTCCATTATTCTCTTTACCAGTCGGGATTGGCAATATCCAAGTTGAAGAAGTTCAGCTGTACCAAGATTTAAAAAACTTCTTTGAAAATAGCACCTACTCATTAGGGCAAGAGCACTGGAACAAAATCCCTTAGAAATTACGTGAGATCTGTCAATTCGTCCCTCATTACCAAGAAGAGATAAAATAATTATCAGGAGACTACCAGTTGGACAGACCAATGTCACATATACCCATCTAATGACTTCAGAACCTCCTCCTTTATGTCATCATTGCAACAAAACCATTCTTTCCGTCAAACATATCATCACTGATGGCCAGCAGCATTCAGAAAGAAGAAGACAATTAGGACTTCTGAACACCCTAGCAGAAATTCTCCGGACCAAATACATAATGTTCTGCACTACATTAAGTTCAGTACCAAAATGTAATAAGTCAACAATGTAACTATTTATTTTATCCAATAACTTACTCAACTATGTAATGTTTATACTGTAACTGTGTCAATGGCCTCTGAAGCTGAGACACATTAATTTCAATAAAAAAAATTGCAAATCATTAAATTATATATTTTATACGGGCGTTCAAATTCGAATCCATTCAGTACATATGTACTACCAAAAATATATATGATTACTATGTATAGAAAATGCTTCATTCAATATCTATACTTCCAAAATACAATACAATGAAAGGCTCCATCCGATTTATAGGTACGATCTAAACACATAACAGATAATGGGCCCCATCCGATTTATACTATTAAAACACATTAGAAAGAAAGGGCCCCATCCGAATTATACTATCGAAACGCATTACCGGGAAAATGCCACATCTGTTTAGCTTGATGTGTCAGAGATCCACACCAAACAAAAAGTTTTTTATCTGTACTACAATAAGACCGGTTTAAAAACAAAATGCATTAAAATGAAACTGGGAGTACACAAACAAACACTAACATTATTTGAACAAGGCTAAACGCAAGTACATCAACTATGTGAAACTAATGAGTGTATTTGAACTCAATTGGAGATTACCAATTTTTATAACAAGATCAGGAGTGTAACTTACCGAATTAGCAGGTTTCGAATTAGTGAGGTTTTTAATAACTTGAAGAACAAATGCTGATAAGGTGGGGACTGTGGTGTTGTAAAAACTTACCACTGGTCTAATTGGAAACCCCTCTTTGTGAATGTGCGGTAAACCGTGAAGCCTAGGAATTTGAGGATTACTAGGACATAAATTATGTGTTCTGTTGAATGTAGTGAAGAGGTTTAATAGCATTTTTTGTTTTGTTAATAAATTTATTGAGAGGAACCAAATTTAAAAAAGTAAATTTATTTTTGTCAAGAATAACTAAGCAATTTCCTTTAACAGCTTTGGTTATGAAATTAACTGTCTCGACCCTTACTTCGTGGAATCTACTCATATTCGTGTTTTAAATGAAACTCACTGTTTCTAGCTAATTCCACAATATAATAAAAATTGTTCGAAAATTCTAAAAAATTGACAATTGTTTCGATAAATCAATATCATCGTCAGAATGACAGCAGTTACATTTCATTTGATACCTACCTCATGTTTAGTAGTTATTTTTGGCTAGACCAAGTAGTGACCTGACTTGTGATTGACTTAATATATGTTAATATAAAGAAGAAGAAGATGTGATATTACAAATATTGAGGCTTAGATATTATTAGCCCTATGGTGATATCCTGGATATCATTTTTCCAATTAAGATCAGTATAACTGTGCAATGATATAGAAAACCAGGAAAACTATATCTGCTGATCTTTACAATTATCACTTGAGAAGACAGTTTATTAGTGGAGAACAGATAAATCTAGGGACTTAAAGTCAATGTCACAGCATTTTTTAATAATTGAACAGTGCAATTTTACTAGTTTCGGCCTACATAAGGGCCATCCTCAGGCTGCAAATTATTATTTTGTTATAATTAATGGAAGCAATAACAAAAGTCTCCAACCTTACCTGATTTAAAAAACTACTTCCGTGGATAACACACGTCGATCATCATAAATGTTAGAGAAAAAAAGGTTTGAAATGTTGGAAGATTGTAATTGGAATTGAAATGTAAACCACTTAATGGTTATACTATCTTATAAAAAGGATGTGACAAATGGAAAAACTGATAATTAGTTGAACATGGAATGAAGTGATAGAGTTGAACTCAAAGGGAGCAATCAACTATGAAAAAATATCTTATGGGAGGTAAGAGTCCAACTGCTTAAATTTGTGTGTATGAGGAATCTTGTCTATATGACCGTTAATATCATCAATTCTCAGAGGGAAGAGTGCAACAAGTTCAGGATCGTATCCTAGAAGGAAGAGTCCGGGAAAGTTATCCTCAATTCCCATAGGGAAGAGTCCATACTGGCCATATAGGGAAGAAATTAAAGGTGAAAACCTCTGGAACAAAGTTACTTCTTTATGTAGGAAATTCTTATAAACGAAAATAAGAAATGAGCACAAAGTTGTGATCAGAAACCTGAAGCACAAGAGATTCATAATACTTCGATAAATAGTCCATTACAAGCAAGGCACACTAAACCAGTCAGAAAGGCACTTCACTCACAACATGTGACTTGTAATAGTAATAATACTTCGAAATGACAAGAGAAATAATTGAAGTGTAATCGAATTAGAAGAAAATGAATTTTCTCCTTGGAAGTGGTTATTGACAAACTTTGAAAATTAATTGAATTATTAAATTGGTTGGGAAACCAATAAATAGCCATGAGAAGAACATGTGTCGCCCACGAACAGAAAATAGTACATGAACAACATTAATTCAAATACGCTGAAAAAATAGATAACAACAATATAATCGAATTAGTAGTTTGAAGTTATTAAACATTAATTAAAGTTAAAACGTAATACAAAGTTATACATGTCGGGATGAGCGTTTAAAATTCATAGATAAAATCATGGTTGTAAATGTCAATATTAGTACAAATTCTCTTAAAAAAGAAGAAGAGTTGTTGTTAGGTTAACATGTCAAAAACTAAAAACAATTAATAACAATAAACTGATATTGAGTAGTAATTAAATAATGCAAATATAACAAGTCCATGGATAGCATTAATGGGGAGTTACATAGATATACTACAAAAACAAACTGAAAACATTGAAGATTGAGAGAAATAAAGTTTAACAACCCTGAAAAGGAAGATTGAGGAACATGTATTGCTCAGAAGGTACCAATTGTTCATTAAGACAAACAGCATTGGCATCAGAACTAGTCTGGCTAATCTCAAACATCTCAAGTAAATTCATCCAAGAACCCTTAAAATATTTATGTATAGTCTGTTTCTTATTGACGGACAGCACGCGAAAAGGTCACAGATGCTAGTCAGGTAGTAAAGCATAAGCGTCACAGTTCATCTAAGGAATTTATTTACTATTTAATTTTATACCCGATCTGATATATAAAGGTAATTTAAATGTAAATTCGGTTAGTTGAAACAACTAATTGACCTTTATACATTTGTAGAGTACATACAGTTAAAACAATAAATTATTTTTGAAATAATCTTGTAACGTAACTATTCTGACTGAATATTTCATTAATTATCTTGAGAATTTGAAGCAGGTCAATTCTTGGGAGACATATTAACAAACCATTTATCAATTCATTCTCCAGATAATCACTTTCTGATTTTCGAAATGTTGATAATAACATTTACAAGAAACATTACAATAGTGTCCAACTAGGGATTGTCCCAATGACTACGTAGAAATTTTGCAGGTATAAACGGTGAAACTTGGTTTCGCCCAAATTTGTATAATTTGTTTTGCTTAGAGTCGCTTATGTTCCATAAGTGTTAACTGTGCTGTGAAAAATGTCTTCAAGTTTTACCCCAGTAAAGTGTAAGAACGTGATTAGCTTACAAACGAAGACTGTAATGTTAAATGTGCATGATGCTGTTGTACATCAAATGCCGGCTGCTACTGTTAGAAATATAGTTTCGGCATGTTCCAATATGGCAGGAATCTAATATTTACAGGCTTCTAAGAGAGAAGAGAAATGGAAATATATCTCCGCCTAAGAAGTCAACTGGAAGAAAACCATTTGACCTTGATGAACATATGCAAAATACAATAAGACGAAAAATACATGAATTATATTTTAAAAAAGAGATCCCAACCCTTGATAGAACTCTAAGAATGGTGAAGGAGGACGAGAATTTGCCTGACATAGGGCGAAAAACTTTGTGGAAAATATTACACAAATTGAATTTTACTTGGGAGAAGCAAAGTCGCAAATCAGTGCTAATCGACAACGAAGAAATAATATGTTGGAGACGCCAGTATTTACGAGATATCCGAAAATACAGACAGGAGGGAAGACAAATCTATTATCTAGATGAGACATGGCTCAATGGAGGAAATTCAGTGTAAAAAATATGGCAGGACAAAAGTATTCAAACCAGTCGTCAAGCTTTCATAGGTTTATCTACTGGACTGAAAACTCCTATCGGTAAAGGTCGCCGACTAATAATAACGCATATTGGATGCAATCAAGGGTTCGTTGAAGGTGGTTTACTGGAGCTTCAGTCAACATCAACCGAAGACTATCATGAAGAAATGACTGCAGATGTATTTTACACAAATGGTCAAATTAATTCCAAATAATGCTGTAATCGTTATGGACAATGCCACTTATCATTCGCGATTAACAGATAATCTTCCATCTACCTTTTGGAGAAAAGCTGAAATTAGAAACTGGTTAATCGTAAAAGATATACCATTTGAAGATGATATGTTGAAAAAAGAACTGTTAAAGGTTGCTTCAGATCACAAGCTAAAATTTCAAAAGTTTGGCTATTTGATGAAATAGCCAAGAATCGTGGGTTAACAGTGCTTCGTTTGCCGCCATACCATTGTGAATTAAATGCGATAGAGTTAATAAGGGCCCAAATGAAAAGTTATGTAGCTAGACATAATAAAACATTAAAAATTAAAGATGCTCGTGAACTCATGAAGTACTCATTGACAACAATAACTGAAGAGAACTGGAGAGATGCTGTGAATCATGTAATTAAAGAGGAAGAGAAAATGTGGGCTTTAGATAACCTCATAGAACAAACTATAGAGCCGACGAGTCTTCGGATGATTCTTGTATGGCCAGCGAAGAGGATGATACTATAGATTGAATTTTATATTTCCTATAAATGGTATGTTTACTTTACTTAATATACATTAATTCATTGTCAATAAATTTGAATTATGAGAATTAAACTATATTTTCTTTAATAAATTTAATTTAATAAAAATGAAAATGTAACTTGTTAATAGGCCTAAACGAATGAATTTTATTTCAACTGTAATGTTGACCGAATCTAGTTAAATAAGCAAAATGAACTCATATCGTAATCTCCGCCACTGCCGCACTGTTTATCCTTTTGCTGGCATTGTTCAATGTTATTCCCATATTGTATTTTGAGCTGAAACAGGGATGTAGAGATAACCAATACAGACACCTACTTGTTTTGCATTAGAATTTTAGTATTTACTTGTAAAATTCTTAGGATCACTCTGGAAGAGATAATTTTCTATTTGAATATTTAATGAGGCTACTGTGCTGTCAGACATTAAGAAATAGACTATAGTATACGGGCAACAGACAATGAAAAATTATGGTTCTCTGAAATAATGTGATTTGCGAAAGCTGAAAGGGAAGCAGGAGGGTCAGTATTACGATACCTTTTAATATAAGTAAGATGTTCTTTTATCCCGTTGTTCAACAAACGTCCAGACTGGCCCACATAGACAGCGTCACAGTTCTGACAACAAAGTTTGAAAACGCCAGAAGACTGGAGATATGGCATGCAGTCTTTAGTGTCAACCAGTAATGATCTCAAATTGTTATTCGTTCTAAGACTAAAGTTACTGTTATTTTTTTTAAATATGACCATGTAATTGTAATTTGTTAAATAAAGAGATAAGGAAATTATTGTTGACAGCGATTTGTTTGATGATATTAATCTCACTATAAAAGGCCTCTTGTGATAGAGGTAAAGAAAAGGATCTATATAGTAGGCTATTAAAGGAAGAAACCTTATGTGATTGGGGGTGGTTGGAATTAAAATCGATGATAGCGTCCGTCGTTGTGGCTTTTCGGTAAATCTCAAACTCCAGTCTCATGGTGACGACGTGACGACATTCCTAACGATTAACAAGTCCTAAAAGGGAATACGATTATTAACTTCTAACTCCAGAATGAATTCAATTCTGGGATGTAATGTGTTAATGAATTGAAGAAAAGAAAATGCCTGTTGATGTGTACCGTTGAAAAGAACAATACAACCATCCACATAACGATAAGAAAAAACAATGTGACTTTTAAAGGAAGGATCGCTTAAATAGGTTTGTTCTGGTTTGTTCATAAAAACTTCGGCCAGTAAAGGACTAATATTAGATCCCATAGCTAAACCTGTTGTTTGTTCGTAAAATTTCTTATTAAATTGGAAGAAGTTTTGTTCTAAAGACAATTGGAGTGAGCCAAGATTATCAGAAATGGTGTTGGGGTTCAAATTATGAGAATAGAGCAAATCTTCAATCAAGTCTATACATTCCAAAGGAGGTATGCTAGGGAAGAGATTAGAAACATCAAGTGAAAGCAAAAATGAACTAGAGGTGGGAACTGTAATGTTAGATATCTAGTTAAACAAATCTGAGGAATTTTTAATCAAAAAATTATTATTAAAATTAGTGATGTCTTTGAGTAAATTAATAAGGAAGGAACAGAGTTTGCAGGCTGGTGAATTTGAAAAGGAAACAACTGATCTAATTGGTATATTTATGCATTTTTGGAAGTCCATAAAGTAGGGGGGTGATAGGTGAAATCTGTATCAATTGATAGAGTTTCGTGTTGAAGCTGTCTAATGTACCGGCGTAAGGTTTTAGCCTATTCCTAAAATACGTATGAAACTTCGAGGTTCAAAAAAAAATTTAGTTGATCACTTCCAGCAGTATAGACCTGACCAATCATTTAAAGAAATTCTTGTACAAGCGAGAGAAGTAGCACTGTCTCTCGAAAGTGAACCAGACTTTCCACCATTACCAACGATCAGGAGAAAATTCAAAACAAAACTGTTTGACTACGAACACCGAGTTGAGACCCCTCATGATCCAAAAACTGCCTTAAAAAATCAGTTTTTCTTAATAATTATAGATCAAACTTTAAGCTCTCTAAAAAACTGATTTGACTTTTAAATGAGTATGATAATATTTTCGGATTTTTAGCGACATATTCAAATCAACTGACAGCGATCTTTTAAAACGTTGCTCTGTCCTTGAAGAACGACTGACAGATCAGGATAATAAGGATATAGACTCCAATGATTTGTTTAATGAAATTAAAGTCTTAAAGTTGTTTTCATTACCTGATGATACTGACCCCTTAAGTATTTTTTAATATATATTTGAAAACCATTAATTCTCCACCGTTCCAAACGTAAGCATTTCACTAAGAATTCTTCTGACATTGCCTGTACCTGTAGCTTCTGGCGAGCGATATTTTTCACAGTTAAAAATCATTAAATTTATTTAAGATCGACAATGCTTCAAGAAAGATTTTCTGGGCTAGCAATATTAGCAATTGAACAATAAATTTTTGATGGTATAAATTTTAGCCATGTAATTAATTAATTTGCAACAGCAAAGTCTCTGAAAATATCGCTACTACAATAGCTATTTTTTATTTTTCTATTGTACCTTGCTATCATTTATTTTTGATTGTATAACGAAGTTACTTAGGTATTTGTTATGAGAAGTATCTGCATATTTTTTAAATATCTAAGTATAAGTTGGAGTATATATATATTATATAGATATATATATATATATATATATATATATATATATATATATATATATATATATATTGGAAGGTTGCGAAATGGGATCATCAATTTCTAGTGTTATTGCGCAGATAGTAATGGAGGACCTCGAAACAACTGTCCTCTCAAAAGTTGATGGTGAAGTCCCCTTTTTCTTTAGATATGTGGACGATTGTATCACTGCTGTCCCAGCACAACAGATTAATAATATTTTGAGAAAATTCAACTCATATCATGAATAGACTTAATGACCATAAATATACAAAAAACGCCTCCACTGCGCTTCATAAACATATGAAAATCATAAATTTGACTTTAATAATACCAAAATAATAAACCAAGATTCTAATTACAAAGAACTTTCAATAAAAGAAATGATACACATAAAAAAATAGGTAAAAAAACTTTTTAAGTTAAACGGTTTTATGTTAAACATACATTGCAATGTTTAAGATAAATGTACTAAAAACCAAAAAATAATAAAATAGATACAGTCGTGGGAATTATAAACATATGCATAGACTAGACTAAAATAAAACCGTGGGGCACGTCAATTGTCTACAATCGTTGATTAAAATTTTTGTTTTGTAATGTTACACTATAATTAGGCAGTTGTTCAACCGACAACGATGGACGTGTGATAAGTAGGGCTAGAATGTGGAAACAAGCTAGCAAGCTCGATTATAAGCAAGTTTTAGGGTTTCATAGTGGTGAGCGAGTAGTACTTTTATCATATGTTTTGTCGATTAAAGACAAACTACGAGCAGTGAAACGATTCTTCGCCAGCCAGCAGTGTGAATGTCCAACGATAAACTAGTTGAAAAATCTCTTTTATTTACATGGAGTGTATAACTATTGGAATTTCCATGAGCAAGAAAATAGTAAGTAATTTCCTCACCGTCTGCGGGCCAACTGCCTAACGACGAATTAAACGATTCTTCTATCGCACATTAAGTCGATAATTTGTAGACAATTGACGTACCCCACGGTTTTATTTTAGTCTAGTCTATGCATATGTTTATAATTCCCACGACTGTATCTATTTTATTATTTTTTGGTTTTTAGTACATTTATCTTAAACATTGCAATGTATGTTTAACATAAAACCGTTTAACTTAAAAAGTTTTTATACCTATTTTTATTTGTGTTTGTATTTTTTATATTTTTTTTTACCATTTTGTTCCCACGAGTAATGGACATTTAAACGGTCGACCCCCCCAGAGGTCCAATACAGGGGCAAGGCTATGTACAACAAGATGCGCCTGAGTCTTGAGGGGAAAACGCTAACGAAATATGATTTTTATCCACCCTAATGCCATACAGTTCTCGGCGCGTTTTAACCTTTCACCTTAACTTGGGTGGTGTATCGCTAACGACGTATCATTTTTGGCCACCCTAACGCCACACAGTCCTCAACACGATACAAAACCTTGACTTGGGTGGTGGATTCAGGCTGGATTATTCAGATACCTAAATTACAGATTCAATTTCTAAATTTAAATCTTATTATTATACGCCATTTAGTGGCTGCGCACATCTTAAATCTTGAGGTTGTATAGTGCACTGTATTCTTCTTGTCAAGCCCTTTTATTTGTTGATACCCATATTGGTGGGATTGATAAAAAATTGTTATCAGCCATTTGGTAGCGGCGGCCATCTTAGATTTCAATTTTAAATAGTAAATTGTATTCTACTGGTTGAGCACTTTCATTTGATACCCATATTGATGGGATTGATAAAATCTACGTTATCCGCCATTTTGTAGCGGCCGCCATCTTGGATATAAATTATTTATAGTATATTGTATTCTGCTTGTTGAGCCCTTTCATTTGATACCCATGTTGATGGGATTGATAAAACCTACGTTATCCGCCATTTTGTAGCGGCCGCCATCTTGGATTTAAATTTTTTATAGTATATTGTATTCTGCTTGTTGAGCCCTTTTATTTGATACCCATATTGATGGGATTAATAAAACATAAATTATTCGCCATTTTGTAGAGGCGGCCATCTTGAATTTATAATGATGATGAATAAACATAATTGTATTGTCACCAAAATCCAAAGTGTATACAAAATTTCAGATTAATCGGTTGACAGGAAGAGGGTGAAATTTGAATTACTAAATTTTACCCAAGAATAAATAATAAATAAAACAAACGGGGTGAGCTAAATAAAACCGTTTAAAAAGAAGAACAATGCAGTACACGATAAACAAGATATCAAAAATCTAAGCCAGGTATATTATAATTTATTATAATAATAACATAAACTTCTTGAATGTCCCTGGTATATTGTAAACCGTTGTTTCTAAGGCAGGTACTTTCGATTTTATTATTTTTGAAATTGTTTTATTAGTTAACCAGTTTTTGTCGTCTCTGTGTGTACATTTAATTTTGATAGTTCAATCGTTTTCAATTTATTATTTTAACATCAATGTAAACATTTTTGAAAATGCTTCGAACTCTGGAGCGAAACGTTAAATAAAAATATAATTTGAAACATTATTTATGATTAACCTGATGCCCAAGAACAATAAAAGGAATTTATATATATATATATATATATATATATATATATATATATAGATATATATATATATATATATATAAATATAGATATATAGATATATATATATATATATATATACAAAGAGCAAACAACAAGTGTAATCATGGGAAAGCACGCAAAAATAAAGCGGTTACTGAAAAGGAGTGGTAACCGTAAACATGCATGTTTCTAGCTCATTAGCCTTCATCAGTAAGGTATAACCAAGTATGGATGTGAAACTTGGGAGCAACGATGTTGAATGAAACATGGAAGAACACAAATAACGGAAAATAACAGGACAACCAAACGCACATTTGTGCCAACAATTGGAAGATTCCGATTTTGGTTCAACAACCAATATCAACACGGAGGCGCATAAAGCCCCCCTGTCTGGAAAAAACCAACCCAAGGTAAAGAAACAAGATCAAAAATGGATCATGCGTGAATTTCACAAAAAACAAAGAGCAAACAACAAGTGTAATCATGGGAAAGCACGCAAATATATATATATATATATATATATATATATATATATATATAGATATATCCAAAAACCAAAAGTTGGCAGTTAGTCACGGCTGACTAGTTAAAAAATAAAACTTCAAAGAGTGGTCTTTGTTAAAAAACCCTCAAAATCGTGGGGATAGCAGCCAAAAAAACTTTACAGGTTAGAGATAAAGTGAATCAAATAGTACATTACCTAAGCTTTCGAAGAGCATTGTCTTCATTCTCAAAGGCTATAATAAACCAGAAAGAAAAAATCGGTTAACTTAATAAAGAAAACAACTTCTGAAATCATTACGACTTACTTGTAGTGTTGATTTAAAATTAAACTCACATTTCACAAATTGCAGGAAAACCTTCATCCACTATTTAGTCGACATTTTAATCTTTAGTGGATGAAGGTTTTCTTGCAATTTGTGAAATGTAAGTTTAATTTTAAATCAACACTACAAGTAAGTCGTAATGATTTCAGAAGTTGTTTTCTTTATTAAGTTAACCGATTTTTTCTTTCTGGTTTATTATAGCCTTTGAGAATGAAGACAATGCTCTTCGAAAGCTTAGGTAATGTACTATTTGATTCACTTTATCTCTAACCTGTAAAGTTTTTTTGGCTGCTATCCCCACGATTTTGAGGGTTTTTTAACAAAGACCACTCTTTGAAGTTTTATATATATATATATATATATATATATATATATATATATATATATATATATATATATATATATAGATATTACGCAATATTTCTGTTATTTGTTCATAAGAAAAATGTGATTTTTAGTTTTGGACAACGCGTCTGTACCTCGTTACTTAAGTAAATGCTTAAAAATGGGTGTGAACAAGAATTTATTTTTCATGATTTTATTATGATTGTTTCATTTTGATATCTTAGTCTACAAATAAATATGACTTCTAAAGTTCAGTTTTTTGCTTTATTTCAAGCACCTACACTTACCTACCTTCAAAAAAATAATTAAAAAATTATGATCCACAATGCCTTAAGTGGCGCCAAAATCCTTTTTTTCATACGGGCGCCAGTAGCCCATGAGTGTATTGATCTATTTTTATTTCTGTGCCGTTCTCAATATCTGTTCTTGAGCTGACCTTATATTTTGTTTTTTCTTGATTAATATTCAGTGCAATCCTTTAGTTTCTGTTTGTTTCCTTTTAACTTTTTTGGGGCTTTTTCCTGTCTCTTGCTAACGGTACTTCCGCATATCCTATTATCTGGGTTGTACTTGTATATATAGGTGATACAAAGTTCACTGCATCATCTAGTACAAGATAATATGTATATAAATATGTCTACTCAACTATTGTTTTATTAGTTTGTGATAATTCGAAGATTACAACATCTACACGTTGTGAGTTACACCCTGTACCACACTTAATACCTACTTCATTGAAAAAACCTTGAGATTTATATTTCACAATGGAGACCATACGAAGTTTGCCGCTGCATGACCATCGTAAAGAAATAAAAGTAGACTGACGACCGATTCGAGGCAGGGCGTGGTTACTTTTACTATCTGCATTTCAGTGTGTTGTAACAAACACAAACCATTCGAAGTTAACTACTAACAAAGCGCTCCGTTAGAGAGATAGACAGATAGATATTTATAAAATTGCCAAATAGAAGTTGTTGAGAACACGCGATCCAAGTCGCTAATAACAAACAGCCAATTAATACATAAATCTTTACTTATTTGGCGATACGCGGTAGTTGCTTCTTATTTATGGTCATTGGCAACGGTGATTTTTTTTAAATAATACAACGAGATCGTTTCCTCTTTGTTTATTAAATGTTAAATAAATTATTGTTGTATTATTATCTACAGTAACGTACGTGGACAATGACAGATAAACAAAAACTAATTACGACGGTGATGAGATCTGTAAGGAAAATAGAAATTGAGACTAGGAGAGATAAAATTATGAATTTTATTTTATTCTAAGCTGGGATACTATCCGGTTCAGTTGTCCTCTATGACTTGATTTGTTTTGAGCAGCCTCAAAAGATACAATATTAAGAGTTCTACTGGCAACTACATCCATGTAGTCCCCCTGAGATGTGTCATTGTGATAGGACCTTGCAAATAAATCCGCAAAAGCATGAACGATTTCCATAGGACCATGCGAGTTATCCTTAATCTCGGGTTCAACCGAACTTGAGGTGCCCAAATTCAACATAAAATTCCAAGTAATTCTCATTTTAAAATTTTTCGAATTATGTCACAATTGAACCATGGAGGATATTTACATTTTTTGGTTGAAGTAGGGGAAGGTTGTCTATATTGGACCGATTTTTAGATTTCTTATTATAGTTTCTAATGATAACATGAAATTATTCTTTTAACTATTTCGCAGGACCCTTTGGGATGTTGGCTACTTGCAAGAATTTTTTCAGAATTTTGTTATGAAATCTTTTATTTTTTATAACCGTTTTAAAAAACCTCTGCAAGTGGTTCAATAAGGGAAATTGGTTTCCTTATTTGGACCTGCGGGTTCCAAAATTCGACCACGTGATTTATTGCAATAAAAAATTTGTTTAACACGTAAGGTCATATAAAAATGTCCTAATTTAATTAAAAACCCATCGAAATTTTTTTTACTTTGTCAAAACTTAAGAAAATATTCATGTTAAAAAATAAAGTGAACGACAAAAAAATTGGAAAACATGCATGCAAAAGACAACTTAAAGTTTTAAAAGTAGGTAATACTAAGAAAATGAACAGTTCATGATTGGGTTAAACACAATCAAATAAACACGATATCAAGAAGCTTAAAACTGTTAGTCTAATCACCAGCGCAAAAATCACAAAGAAACTTTTCCTTTGAAGGCACATGATTCATGTACCCAGTCTCTACACTTCAGATATTGGATCATGTCTTCAACGACACATTCTCTACAAAATTTGCAATACCACTCGCGTTCATTTACTTTTGCCTTCTTAGTTAGTACCAGAGTCTAGCTGAACTTTACGTTTTACAGTTTTCTTCTTATCTGAAGATGCCGGTTTAGCAGCTAAGTCATCTTTATATGGACTTGCAGTGAGTATATGTGCCTTCTGGGCCCCTCGAGATGTTTTCTTGGCTTGTTTTACAACTGGACTTCTTCGATTAATACTGACACACTTTTGGAAGCAGAGAGGGCTTTTCTTCAGGCTCGGACAGACGCTTAGACTCCTTTGCTCCTAAACCGTCGGCATTAGGCGCGGACTTGATGGACCTCTTAGGTGCGGAAGTAGTTGCTGTGACTTGTAACTCTTTGTCAATGTCATTAGACGTAGGTTCACGCGAAGTCGATGCTTTAGCCTCTGATGAAGTGGGACGCACTTACTTTAGAATCATTGGCTTTGAGCTGTGCCGCAGACGAACAAGAGGATGCTTTGTCCTTTAAAGTAGATGATTTCTCTTTCTTGATGACACTTAGACCGGAAGTCGACGCAACTACCTGAGATGTACATTCAAATACATTACGGTTCAAAGGGGCCACGTAGCAAGCTAGGGGCTCATCGTCGCTGTCATCAGAATCTGATTCATATTCAGAATGCTCACTTCTATCAATGGGTTCATTCCTTGTCAAGACATCTGCAGGAGCGCAATCTACGTCTGAGAGAACATTTCGATCAACGGGCCAAATTCCAGTTTTTCTGAAACCGTTCATAGCATAACCGCAGCTCTGGGATAGGCTTCCCCAAGAAGCTGTGCGACCTGGTATTGCGAGACAGCTAATCCTGGATGAGACCTTATCCATTTCTCATTTGCCTCGGTGTAATACAATTCTAAGGGTTTAAAAACCGCCAAGTCTAATGGCTGAAGTCTGTGGGTCGTATGGCCAGGGAGTTGTAAGATGATAACACCATTTTCGCGAGCAAGTTCAATCGCTTCGAGGTTTTTTTATTGTGTGCTGTGACCGTCCAAAACAAGCAAAACCTTGCTGTTAACTGATGTTTTTACAAACTTAATAAATTTTTTAAGCCAGGTCACAAATATGTTTGTGTTACTGTACCCAGTATCCGAGATTTCCGCCAGACAATCGGGTGGAGCACCAGTCCTCAATTCAGGATTTGCTCGTTTTCTTTTGAAAATAATTATTGGGGCGATAAGCTGTCCAGAAGCACTTGCACATACAACAAATGTAGTATTGACTCCTCTCTCACCAGTTGCAACTGTCCCGACCTGGCGATTTCCTTATGCTGCTAAAATCTTCTGGCACTTTTTTGCCACCGTCGAAAATCCGGACTCATCCACGTTGAACATTTGGGCAGCTGTCAATTGATTTTCATCTACCGTTCTTTCCAAGATATCGAAAAAATTGTAGACATTTTCGCGATGAAATCCCTTGCATCGTGCTATGGATGTGGACTCCGGTTGTCTGTGTGTGAGGGTAGGATGTCGTCGCATGAATCCGTAGACCCATTTTTTCCAGCTAAACATTTTTCTTTGTTGAAAGTATGTTTCATTTGGTTCTTTTCGGCTAGTTAGAAAGCGGCTTTGTGCACGTCCTTCATTGTCACTCCGAAGAACACTTTTTCCAAATAAAGAGTATGATTAGCTAGTGCGTCCTCAAGTTCTTTGGAAAACAGGGTTTTTCGTCCAAAGCTTTTAACATCTTTATTGGCAAATTTATTTTTGCATTCAAGATACCTTTTAAATGTCGCTTTTGGAATGCTGAATACTCGGCATGTTTCATTGAATCCATATTCTTTCGCTTTATAAGCATTTATAGCTTTTTCATATCTTGTCAACAACACTGTCCATATGGTATTCTATCCTTTTTCTCATCGGAAGACATCCTAGAAGCAAAAAAGT
The DNA here is from genome assembly GCA_963921935.1 of Galeruca laticollis. NCBI lineage: Eukaryota > Metazoa > Arthropoda > Insecta > Coleoptera > Chrysomelidae > Galeruca > Galeruca laticollis. Next base: position 103,828,100 of record OY998177.1, read on the forward strand.
TTGTTAGTTTCCTAAATTGGACCAGACAGGGACTTTCGCCTTTTTAACAGATCTATTTTTTTTAATTGTGAAGAAATGTTTCTTGTTTATTTTTTTGTGTAGTTAAATATAAAACAAGTGTTTTGTAAATTTCTATAATTGGGATCCTTAATTGAAACGGTCTAATTTCGGAAACCACATGGTGGTCCACTTTAGGCAACCACCACGTGTTTTTACAAAACTACACCGTAGATAAAAAGAAAAAAACAATATAACTAGGTAATAGGGGGAATAAATAATAAAAAACTTACTTGATAACCAGGTGATAACAGTTTTTCCTCAGCGATTGACAGTGACTCTGTATTTGCTTAGGGACGCAGTGCAATTCTTATATCAAAATGGAGGAATTAAGATTTTCCGCTGCACACGCCATGCGCTGACCGCCAACTAGTTGAGTTCGGTATCAATCAATGTCTCTAAGTGAATTTTCGGCTTCATAGTTTCGGAGAAAAGTATAGTGGTCCAATATAGGTGGCGGTTCAATTTAGGCAACCTTCCCCTATATTTCGAAACATGGAGATCAAATATATTATATAGTTTTCGATAAAAATAGGTATAGTTGAGGTAACATTTATAGTGTAGCAATCAAATCGTATATTCCCTTTAAGTTATGTTGCGGAGCTAAACTCTGGGAGTTATAAATATTTTGTTTACTTACCAATACCTATATTGTATTAGATGTTACGTAATTGTTGAAAGGGCGCTCGGTTTGAACGGGAAAGCAGACGTGAACTGAGCCCTTTTTGTATCTCAATTGATTTTTTATGGAAAACGACATTTCAAAGCAAAATCTATAAACAAAACTAAATTATATGAGAAAATAAAATTTTGTAACAATGAATAAAACAATTGATTAAAAATAAATATGATGTCTAACTCCTGTTTGTCACTACTATATAAATAACATGAAAAATATATTAAACGTAATAAATTTTCTCCTTCCAAAAATTCAATTAATTCTTCTCCCATATCATCTGCTTCACTATCACTATCGTCTTGTAAATCAACAATACATTTATTTCCATCAATAATATGCATTTGTCCAATATTCTTATACTCATTTTCAATTTTGATTACTTTTTTAATCCTTATCTGCAAATATTATTTGGTAATATTAGCTACTTTTCTTTTAATCAGGTCGACAACTTTCGTTTCAAATTTATGAAATGTATTGTTACGCCGAATTCTCTGTTTTAATTGTGTTCAAATTAACTCGATGGGATTGAAAATACAGAAATAAAGGGGAAGTCTCACTATAGAGTGAGCCATGTTTTTAGCAATACTCTCTAGGTCGTATAATTTTCAAAATTTATTGATCTGAGAAACTTCAATCAGTTGTTGTTGTGCAAAAGAATTTTTGTTATTCGGTCTTCTTGTAGCTTTTAATTGGTATTTTATTGAGCTGTCGTGAATGATAAGAAGCGATGTCAAGAACTACAACATTGTTTGGCTCTAAGTTTGGGATCAATGTGAAATCAAACCATTCTTTAAAAATATTAGCTTCCATGTTCTTATGATAGTCAACGTTGCAATCTTCCATTTTCTTTCCACATATTTTTAAGGCATTTGGAACCCATCCTTAATTTCCACCGCAATGCACAATAATAAGTCTGGATCCTTCGTTGGGGTGGAAGGGGTGAAGGTAGAGATAATAATACCAGCCCAAATGTCAACCTTACCTGCGCGTGGTCTACCCTGCTAGATAACCAACGAGGCTCTGACGACCGAACGATTGCCGGGATAAGCAATCCCACATTTACTGGCCAACAGCTTCGGGTGGAGGCGCTAGTAACTGGCAGGGCACTCTTTTGTCCTGGAGTTGAGAAATCGGCTCCGAATGCGGAGGAATCAGAAAATGATCAACGGCATAAGGATGTGGTAGGCAAATGGGAACCCAACACATTAAGAACTCGTTAAAGTTTTCCCTAGTATTATCACGATGGCTATGGCCAAGACAAAATTTAAAATGTCCGGATATATTCCCTCATTCGGATCTCCGGGAGGGGAATGTTTTGATTAATAGTAAAGAAGGATGGTACCGAAAGGTGAAGTTGGAGACCGTGATATTTGATACATGGAATGTGCGAACACTAGCACAGCCTGAAAATCTGCAAAACACAATTCAAGAGACGAAACGACTTGAAGTGCAGACTTTAGTCATTAGTGAGACGAGATGGCCGGGTACGGGAGCTAATGGCAACTGGGACGAATATTGTGTATATTACTCTGGAACAACAAACAACATTTTCCAACATGGAGTTGGATTTATACTGCACAAACAAATTGCAATGTGTGTTACCAACTTTGTGCCAATATAAGAGAGGATAGCTCTTCTACAAATTAATGCAAGGCCCGTGAATGTTAATCTGATCCAAATTTATGCTGCTACTACAGACTGCAGCAACGAGGACGACACTCTAAGTGCATTAGTAGCGGAACATGATCTGATTGTTACCAATACATTCTTCCAACACCATCCTAGAAATCTATCCAGGAGCAGATGTACAGTCGAATCATAACCCGCTGATAGGAAGGGTGGATATCAGGTTGAAGAAGGTAGAGAAAAAACATGTAAGGAGATACTACCACAGAAAACTGAAAGACACAGCTACAAGCAATTTGATGAAAAGCGAACTCTTGACAGAGACGGAAGAACAGGAAAACAAGAAAGTGTACATAAAGAACAGTACTTAACCCTGGAGTAGGCGCGCCTGATAATCTAACAACACTAGTCGCGCGGAGTCTGTCAGACTCCGTATCCGAAAAGGTCCTCTTTTAAAGTATTATTCTAATTTTTTTTATAATTAATTGAAAAAAACACCAGGACACGTAAACAAAACTTTATTCAAGTATAATGTATATTCAATGTCTTCATCAATGTTATAGTTGACGATCTCGATGTCAACTGCTTACTATATGCTGCTGACTTGAAATTATTCTGCCGGATTGGTGATAGAAGCGATTGTGTCTCACTTCCAATTAACCTTCGACGTATTGAGAGATGGTGTATAAGTAATAAATTGTCGTTGAATGCCTGTAAATGTAAGGTAATGACGTTTTCCTTAAAACCCGAGAAAATTATATATGATTATGAAGTCAACAATATTGTTCTTGAACGCCCGGCGACATTTATTAACTTGGGTGTCACTTTTGATTCTAAACTTTCTTCTATACCTCATATTGAGGCTATATGCTCGGCTGCTAACAAAATGTATGGCTTCTTAGTTCGAAACTCGCGTTTGAATACGAAGATGTTATTTGGAGTCCATTTTATGACATACACATTCAGAAACTTGAATCAATTCAACGGAGGTTTTCGAAATTTCTTTCCTTTAAAATGGATGGCATTTACCCACCGGTAGGAGTTCGTACCGGTACACTTCAAACGAGGCATTGTGTGAATAACTTAAGTGCTCGTCGTGACTGTCACTTATTGATATTTCTGTTTAAAATCATAAATAACAACATCAGTGATCCCAATCTTCTTCTTAAACTCCAGTTCAATACTCCGAGAGTAGCTTCAAGAGCTGTTAATACGTTTTACCTTAATACCCCTCGAACAAATATTTTAAAATTTTCGCCATTTCACAGGATGTGTTCGATATGTAATCATGTTAGTTACCAGCTTGATATATTTCATTGCCGCATATCTGCGAATAAAGCATTCTTCTTTGATTGATGATATTATTCTTTGTAATCAATATAATTAAGTTCCTGTTCTGTAAGTGGGTTCGTCCTGTTTGAACAGTATATTAATAAATAAATAAATAATGTACAAAATAAAAACAAAACTTCTTGTATATATGGAAGTACTTCAAAGCGAATGAGTCTACGACCTAACAAAAACTAAAGCAACTAACTGAAATCAAACAAAACTCAAATTACTTTAAGAGGAAAAATCTGTTCCAAGACTCACGCTTCTGCACAAGAAAAGCACAACATCTTTGCATGTGTGAGACAAATGAAGGATTTACATTTCTGGCAATAAAACCGAGACTTGCTTTTGTTTTTGCATCCGACGCAGTATTTTCTGGTATTTGTTCTACATTAGATCCAGATGCAGTAGAGTTTCCCGCTATATCTTGTCTTCTTTGACGGACGGTTTCTGGTACATTCTTCTGATAAGAACGTCTCTGCAAATGTGGTTTAATCAACGACAATGCTATTTATATCAGGTACACTCTCCGTTTCAAATCGTCTCTAGGATAGGGGTGATTGGAGACATGAATAACTTGACTGTTCACTCCAGCGGGATTCAATAAAGAGAAGAAAATCACCATAGGCCAGCGTCTGCTAATTCGTGCTACATCATATAGTGAACAAAGCTGGTCTACAGAATCCATCTCCCCTTTTGTGCCATTGTAAAACGTTATCATTTCGGGTTTATTTTTATCACCAGTGTCAGGGTCAATTAAGTCACTGTTGTGAAAACTGGAAATCATAAGAATATTCTTTACTTTTTTCGGAACGTAAGACACAATTGTCATATGCTCTCCAAATCCGAACATGCTTGAGTTTATTGGACGATGTTTCACTACAGTAAATTCCTTAGGTATTTGCTTCTCATTCTTCCGAATCGTTCCGACCAGTGTAAGTTCATGATCGCTTAGCAATTTTTCGACCAAGGGAACCGAGTTAAACCTATTATTATCTGTGGTAAGATTTCTTGACGTTTTGGAAATAGGCGATACAAGACGTTCAACAATACTCATAGCGTCATTGTTTGTTTTAAGCGGACCTTCATGCTGTTGTCTAACATATACTTCTAGATTCAACGTGTAAAACATCTTCGAATCGACCAACGAAAAAAGTTTTAGACCATATTTGTTTGGTTTTGAAGGTATGTACTGTCGAGAGCCGCATCTGCCACGGAAACCTAGTAGCATTTAATCTATAATTGCATTTTGTGAGATGGAATAATGCTTTTAACAGTTACTCACAAACATATCGAAAACTTCTCGGACTGGCGCCAGTTTATCTATTTTCTTCCTCTCTTCCCTCGTAGCCGGGTCATCAAAATGAAAACACCTCAAAAGAAAAAGAAGCCGTTGTTTACTCATTGTGAGCCAGAATAGGTCCACACCAATTCCCTTTCTGTCTCATATTTCATCAACACTTAACTTGGAACTTTTTAGCAACCCTGACAAATGAAGCAAACCAATCAGGGCTTTGATTTCAGTTTTATCTGTTTCTTTGCAGTATCGATCTCTTTTGTAGTTCTGCATTTCCATTGCTATGTAGATATTTGTATGTTCTACAATAATATCGATAATTTCGTCATTCACAAAAAGATTCCAGCACACGATCGGACTTATTGCTTTTTCTGCTTCACCTTTTGTACCAGGAAGTTACCTTTGATGTTCCAGGATCGAGTTGTCACTGCCTGATTCGGAATATGTTTTTCCAATTTTGTTTTATTGTCTTTGCCGAGATAAAAAGCAGCTCTTGGCATTTTTGGTGGTGGTGTAGTGAGATCAAAGTCATCGGAATAAGAGCTATCTCCTTGGACGGTATCGCTGTTATCAGATCTACATTCCACGACATCATCTTCTACATCTGATTCATCATCAATTGGCGCCTCGTTAGAGTCCACTTCCTTCCATCGGCCCAACAATCTCTGCTGCTCTTTTTCATAGTCCATTTTTGTCTATAAATAACTGACTTCAAAGTCTGGTCGCAATAAATATCAAAATGATTAAATTGTCACAGAAAAAAAATACAACACAACTGGTCGCACGGAGTCTAGGAGACTCCAGATCACATTTGACAGAAAACGACTTGCACAACCGCCCACAAACACTAAGCTCTCGGCGGCAAAATGCGTAAATAGCCGAACAATTCCGGAACGCGAAGTCTGTCAGACCTAACGCGACTACTCCAGGGTTAAAGCCTAATAAACAGATGAACAAATCTTGGATGAGGGATGAGATCTTAAACTGAGGGAAAAGAGGAGATTGTAAAAAAATAATAAAAGAGAATACATGAACATACAAAAAGAAATAAGGGCGAAAATACGAACAGCCAAAGAAGAAGAGAAATAAGAAAAATGTATGGAAATCGAAGAATGTCAAGCTAAATATGATAACTTTAATATGTACAAGAAGGTAAAGGAAATGGCGGAAACAGTGAAGAGAAGAACAATTATTGTACTTAAGGATAACCAATGCCGAGTTACAGTAGAGAAGTCGAAAATTAATCAAACCTGGGAAGAATACATTAAACAACTGTTTGATGACGTGAGAACGGTGCCACCCAATATCGAAGAAACAGATGGTCCATTAAAATTTGTCAAAAATCCTTTTCTCAGAAATTATTACAAATATTTGAGATGCAAGATTGTGAACCGGTATCAACATCAGTAGTTAAAGAAGTTATTAGTTCAGTGAAGGATGAGAAAGATGGAACACAATTATCTAACAGAGAAGCCGTAACGACATTGATGTATTTGATGGTAGGAAGCTGATCTGATTTTGCGTATTCAGTTGGTGTATGCTCTAGAAATCTCTAAAATCCAAGCCGACATGACTACATGCGAGTTAAAAGGATTTTCAGATATGTCAAAGGCAATCTAGATATAGGCATAAATTACAAGTATAATTACAAGAGAGGATACTTACAAGACTTTATTGACGCAGATCATGGGGATGATTTACATACTGGATGTTCAACATCTGGAGTACTTTGTATGTATAGTGGAGGAGCAGTCTCATGGTGTAGTAAAAGGCGAAGTTCTGTGGCAATTACCATTACAGATGCAGATATTGTAACTGCTAGCGAATTTGCGAAAGAACTAGTTTGATTGAAAACGTATACAGTTATTACAGAATTAAAAAATCTACCTGTCCTATCGGTTACCAAAGAAGCCGCTGTTAAACTATCGCAGAATCCAGAATTCTACAGCGCACGAAACATACTAGAATCAGACATTCCTTAATTCGATAATTGATCATGGAAGGTGAAATATTTGTTTACAAACTTGATGGGTCTTGTCTCCAATACATCAATGAGCTTGTCAAAGTGTTCATTGCTTGCCGTCTTTTCCAAGTTGCTGGCGATTCGTTATTCACAGTTGTTCCCGAGTCGACCAATTTATATCGGTTTTCGTTACTAGCGTTGTTGAAATTTGATTGGTCACAACCAAACCAAATCACAAACTCTTATCGTAAACAGCGTCACGTCAAGTAAGAAATGTCAACTTCACATGTAGAAATCGCGCATCACAAGAGTGAATCCGATTAGTGCTTTTAATTCGACAGCTGGTAGCACCAATAATTTTCCTCATTTCATGCTGCCGAAGTGCATCAATAAATAGTAGCATATTTGAATGTAGCGCCTCTCTTGACTGACCGTAAAAACAGTAGTGTCAGTTTTGAGTTTAAAATGATTGGTGGAAATCAAGTCATGTGGCACTAACTTCAGTTTTCATTAGTGGAACTGCGAAACACGAATAACAAGATATAAAATTTGGTTATTTGAGAGCAACGACAAACGACGTTTATTTTTTTTATATAGTTGTCAAGTTGATTTATTCAAATGTTATATAACAGTCACATTAAATACTACAACTATTGAATCGGTAGATCCCTAGTACTTCAACAGTATAAATCAATATTGGGAACATTAATTATTTCCTTTTATAAGAGTTTTCTTCTTTGATTATATTGTCAGCTCTTTTTGTAGGTGTCAAATTGATTTTCAATCTCCTAATCTGTTTCTTCAAAATTTAAAATTTCAAAATCATCAATCGAAAATTACCAAACTAGTGAAACAAATTGCTTATCTGCGTGGTGCTTGACCATCATCAATTGGTTATAGTTACAATAATTCTAGTACTACTGGTAAAATAAGAAAAAATCCGTCATGCAATATCGATTGAACAATAACTTCAATCATACTACACCTTCGAGACGCAATAAAAACAAATTTAAAAAGCTGATTTGCATTTCACAAATAACAAACGATTTGTCGTACACACCCAAATGATTCAACGTAATAGTCCTTCACGAAATATTCTTCTTTTCACCCCCGTATCACGGTAATAGAAAGAGGTAGCGGTAGTAGCACGAGTGGACTAGATTTAAGAAAAGGCTCGTGCCTCATCCATTTTTTTTGTATCTGCCTGTCCCACTTTCCGTAGGTAGGTATAGACTCAACGAAAATTAAAAAAAAATGTATTTAATTCGTTTAACGATCGAGATGTATAATACTGTCGTTATTGTATCAATAAGTATACAGTGCTCAACAAAAATGTAGATCATAAATTAAACTATATGTTCTAGTGTTCGATTGAACTTACTCACCTTAGTACACTGCGCGTCATATACAACTGGTACAACTATGGTAATCAAAAATAGTGTTTTTGTAGTTGTGTAAATTGATCTTTTAAAATGTGTTATTGCTAAATCATCTGTTATGGTATAATTTCTAGGGCAGTAATGCCAGCTCAACAAAAATTTTAGTAGATGTTATGATAAAATTAAATTTTGTAAAGCAATAAAACGAAATGGAGAAAAACAAAAATTTATTATATACACAAACAGTAACTAGCGTAAATTTATAAATAGTGTGATTGTGAAGAATAGTACGTTAACTAACTGTTTTAAATACAATTGTGAATTTAATGTGTTATATTATTTCATATTGTAGTTATACAATAATTTATACTGGAAGACTTTAAGTTGTCTCTATCAAAGAAGTGTAAATACCACGTCCTAACTAAAATTTTATAGGATGTCAGAAAATAATTTTAACAAGCTCAAATTCGGAGCTCAAATTTGGTGTTGCATTACCAAACCTGCTGGATCAAAAGAAATGGCTTCAGCAAGAGTTGAAGGAACCAAATGCAATCGCTGTCCGGTATTCAATAGACCATATAGGGAATATAGAATGTTTTAATGCACGAGATGTGAAATAGTGCTGTTACGAGTGTGTAAACGTTTCCGATGATGTTGTCGGTAACGAAACTTGGATGTGTCTATCATGTAAAGAAGCGGCCAATGTACTACAGTCTGGCCTTCCCATAAATAAACAAGAAGTAACAAGAGTAGTTCTCTTTCTAAAAGCAAGAAGAAATCGTCTGTTGTCAATAGCAGAACCAAAATAAGAATGTAGTTAATTGAAGAAGAGAGGGCATTACTAAGAAAAAAAAGAGAATTAACTAAAGAAGCAACACTGTTACTAGATGAAGAAGAATCAGATAACAGTCGAGAAATTGATGATGAAGAAATAAAACATTGCGATCCAGTAACTAATAAAATGCTGTCATTGCAGATTGATGAATGCTTGGACCGAAAATATGGTAATGAAGAACATGCGTATAATGTTCGCATGTCTATACATAATGTACCAAAGGCAGCTAAACATGCTACCGGATCTTCTCAAATAAATATTCAAATACTTTTTAATGATACATTTAATTATAACACATTGACTCCACAACAATATGCCGCCAGAAAAATTAGTCCCAATGAGCTTCCAATCTTTAACGGTAATCCTTTTGAATTGTTATAACAGATCTACAATAATTTGTGGTTTTGATAATAATGAAAACTTACTCAGACTACAGAAAAGCATCAGAGGATCTGCAAGGACAGCTGTTGCCAGTTTACTTATACCGCCTGAATGCGTACCTTATATAATATCTACGTTGAAGATTCTTTATGGTAGACCGGAATAAATCATAGAAACACATAATAATGCGATTCGACGTCAACCACCACCAAGAATGTAAAAACTTGAGACACTGGTTGAAAATTCATTAGCACTAAAAAACAGCTAAGTTGAACAATTACTTGAACAATCCAATATTCATGCATGAATTGATAGAAAAAAACTTCCATCGCAAATGAAAGTAAATTGGGCCTTACACCGCAGTTCGTTAAAAAAGTAAAAGTTCAAGGATCTTACTAAATTTGCTGATTGGGTGTGCAATACTGCTACGAATCTATGCACCGCTTTACCTACCCTTGTTATAACAGATCGAAAGAACCAATTTAATCAAAGTGAACGCACTAATGTTCATAATACTAATGGTGGATGGTCCGATAAGGACATTGGTTGCAAAATATGCAAAGGAAAGTGTATGCAGGTTGCAGTATGCAAACAATTCCAACATAATGCAGTATCTGAAAAATGGAAAGTAATAAAGTCAATCAAATTATGTAGGCTATGCTTGAAAAGATACAGATTTACATGCAAGTATCCAATTGAGTGTAACATAAATCAATGCCAGGGCAAACATCATCCCCTTCTCCATAATAATGTACGTATTAATCCAGAAACTCAAACTCCGCAAGAATTTACCAGTCCCGAGCCATACCATGCCTTAGAGTCTTCAGAAGTTACTATGACTCAAGTAACATCCCAATGTATCCATTTCAGAATATTACCTATGGTTTTAAAGACTGGAGACAAAATAGAAAAAACCTTTGGATTCTTAGATAAAGGATCTTCGATCACCTTGTTAAATTTACAGGAGAACCACGGAAAATTATGCCTCCTATGGACAGGAGATCAAAAGCGTTTGGAGAATAATTCAAAGAGGGTTTGTTTATCTATTGCAGGAGATTTTAAAATGTCAAAACAATTTGAATTTCGTCCAGCACGCACGGTTACTGCATTATGGCTTCCTTAACAATCACTTCATAGCTAGGAACTTAAGCAGAACTATTCTTATTTGAAAAATTTACCGTTGGAATCCTATACGAATACAACTCCACAAATACTTATTGGACTAGATAACTGGGAACTGGCATTACCTATTCGTGTGAAAGAAAGTCATGAAGCACATCCTATAGCTGCAAAATGTAGGTTAGGATAAACAGTTTTTGCTTTACTACCCACGAACAGCACAGCAGCATTTAATTACCATGTTTGTGACTGTTCTGAAGAAAGAATATGTGATACAAAATTACAGGATACTGTGAAAGAGTATTTTTCAGCAGAAAGTTTAGGAGTACAGCCATAAAATATTTTCTCCAAAGAACAGCAGAGAGCTAAGAACATACAAGAAACTACATTCAGTAAGGATGGAAATAAATATAATATTGGTTAGTTACGGAAATATGGAGAAATTAACTTACCTGATAGTAAACACATGGGTTACAAGAAGATTGGAATGTATAGAGAAACGTTTAAAATACGATCCAGAATTAGCTATTAGAATGAATAAGCATTTAGAAGAGTTTGTCGAGAAAAAATACATAAAGAATCTTTCTGAAAAAGATCTATCCGAACCTTGCCGTAAAATATGGTATCTACCTATCTTTCCAGTTTTCAATCCAAATAATCCTGACAAACTTAGGATCGTTTGGGACGCAGCTGCTTCAGTTCAAAGTATATCTCTAAATTATATGCTACTGAAGGGGGATGATCAACTAGCATCTCTATTAGGTGTTCTTTTTAGTTTCCGAGATTTTGTGCTGATATCCAAGAAATGTTTCTTCGAGTTGGGATAATACAAGAAGACCAACAAGCACAACGATTTTTGTGGCGAAATGGCAATCGTAAAAGTCCTTACAGTTATGACCTTTGGAGCCTCATATTTATCAAGTTGTACCCAGTATGTTAAGAATATAAATACCAATAAATATTTATCAGAATATCCAAGAGCAGTGGAATTTATAATGAAAAATCATTACGTAGATGATTTATTGGATACAGTAAATACCGAATACGAAGCGATAACAATCGCCATACAAGCTTATTACGAGTATATACATTTATACAATTAACATGAATATTGGAAGTGAGAAAGACACCGAAAAAGTTCTGGGCATGTGGTGGGACTTAAAACAGATCAATTAATTTATTCCCTACGATTCAATAAAGGAAATAAACGGATTCTGAATGGTGACAGAAAACCTAAAAAGAGAGAAATTTTGCGTATTCTTATGTCAGTGTATGATCAATTGGCACTCCTTTCCATTTTCCTCATTTAAATAAAAATTCTTCTTCAAGGAATATGGAGAAGCAATATTAATTGGGATCAACCTATAACCGACGCACAATTTGAGAAATGACTTATTTGGTTAAAACAACTTCCATCAATAGAAAAGATATCAATACCCCGATGTTATTTGACGAATATAACAAATTGGAATGGAGTAACTGTACAAATGCATATATTCGTAGATGCTAGTGAGCATGCTAGGGCTGTCGGCGTAATGGGAGCTAGATTCGCAAAAACTCTTCATGACCACTTGTCAATAAACATTCAACAAACCTTCTACTGATCTGATTATTTGATCGTACTAAGTTGATTACGAGCAGATGAAGCTACAAAATGGAGTAATCAACCTTCCATGCAATACTCAAATAAATGGTTCAGAGGTCCAGATTTCTTATATGAACGAAGAATTATGGCAAAAGATTCAACTCTACCTAGAAATGACGAGGAAATCTTAACGAAATATGAAATCGTAACTATAATAGACATGATATTTTTTTCTAAGTTTACAAGACTTTTATAGATTATACACCATGGTAGCCATGAAAGTTTACATTCAATAATTAATAACGTGTCATAGCTCCATTATTATTGATATGTTTGTAATCTTTTAGGCATTGAGTCAATTAAATTTAATGTTGAATTTTCACCTTCTGTCAAGCTTTCCCAGGTTTTTTCTATTAGGGTCTATAAGTGGTCTTCATTTTGTGGAATTGTATTTAAATTTTTCAATTTTTTTACCTTATGCCCCCAAACATTTTCTATTGGATTAAGGTCTGGACTATTAACGACCCATGGCAACGTTTAAATATTATGTTCAGCAATATAATTGCGTACACAACGAGAAGTGTGCACTGAGCAATTGTCATGCTGAAAAATAAAATGGGACGATTTCCCTAACCGATAGTAACATTACCCCATCTAAAATATTCATATAGTTCCTTCGATTCTCCAGCACATTGATGAATCTTCTCTATACATCCAAGCCCAAACATTTACAGAAAATCGTACAGACTTATCATTAGAAAGAATATAATTTTCATTAAACCTAAACAGTTATTACGGTCATATATTGCGAGGAAACAAATATCACATCCCTCGGCTGATCATTCAGGGAAAGGTTGAGGGCAGAAGATGGATAGGTCGCAAAAAGCTGTCGTGGCTACGAAATATTCGGAACTGGACCGGACTGGGAGTAGAACAACTATTCCGAGTAGCGACAGATAGAGAACAGTTCAACCAAATTGTCATGGAGATAGCCCACGCTTGGAGACAGGCACGGCACCGAAAGAAGAAGAAACCTACTTCGAGGCGGTTTATAAACTCTAATATGGCCGTCATTATGTGATTGGAATATTTTTTCATCGGAAAAAATTACCCTGTCCAAGAAATTTAATGTATCGTTTAAAACATAAATTAAGGCAAATATTAGTCTACCTTGTTCATTTTCTTCATTTAGTTTGTATTTCCGGGAAGCTGCACAATTCGTTAAATTAGTTTTTCTAATTCTTCTTAATGCAGTTGTTACTGAAGAATTAAACTTTACTGCAACTTTTGTATGTCTTGCCGTATTGAACAGATTTTTCCTTAAGTAATCAGTTAATGTTTCACCTTGCTCCGATGTAGTTATAAATGGTCTTCTAGTTCATATTTTTCTGCTAACAGTTTGATCGTTATCCCATCTTTTTTAATGGTTTGAATCGTGATTTTGCTTCTATTAAGTCTAAAAGACCAACCATCCTCTGTTTTGGAAATTATTCGCATTTTTATTAAATCCACTTAAATGGGATGGCATCGTGGATAATGCGCTTCGACAAATTTGACACATGTGACTGATTGTCATTTTGATTAGTTAAGTTTGGTTTACATAGGAAAAATAAATGTGTACCAGTTTTACATGACGCGGGGTGTACAAATGAGGAGCTTGTTTGCCAACCGTACCAAATCCACAAAATTATGAATCGATGTTTTTTGTGTTGCTTATTTGTAATTTCTCTTCTGTATAGACTCAAAAAATAATTTTGTGCCAATCTTATTGAAAAGAGACGCACAACATTGAATTTGTATCGAAGTGTACTGCATCCTAACATTGTTCATTATCATATAGTACCAAATCCTTTTCAACCAATCCGCGATATTCATAGGGTTATGTGACTCACACATGTATCATTGTTAAGTCAAGTTTGACAAGAGTTGGTTCGTGGTTTATTCCATTCGTTAAGATTTAATTGTTCACAATGTGTGATAATGACAAATTCATCAAAGCGGAAAAAAGTGATAAGAGTATGTGGAAAAAGAGTGTTCTTGAAAAGATGAGGTACGAACGCATGTCAAGAGAAAAACCACGTATATGTTTAATACTCATTTATATTTTACCAGTAACGTAGATATTAAATATAAGTTAATATTTTATTACTAAACCAAATATTACAACAACTTCAAATAATATTTGAAAAGATCGATTATTACTGACTGTATCAGACTTGACGTGATTATACCACGTACTTGATTTGTCCATTTATCACTGAACACCTTCCCCCTAAGATCTTATATTCTACTAAATTTCTTTTATAAGTTAAGGCATCTGGTAGGATGTATGATTCTACCATATCTAGATCTATTAACTCGGATTGATTCATTCCTTTGTTTAGGCTAATTATATCCTGAAAGTTTTGATCTGTTATATCATACATAGGCATTAGTTCGAGTTGTAATTGGAGATCGTTATAATTCGGATATGTATGTGATTTTCTCATTTCATGAGTGTTTCTCCGAATAATTTTAATATTTACGAACGCAATAGGACCTCGGTTCTTCTGCTTTTTTGGTAAGTACAGCTTTTTTCCATATTTTTTCTTTTTCTGTTTTTATTATCACTTCGAGTTGTAATTGGAGATCGTTATAATTCGGATGTGTATGTGATTTTTTCCTTTGATGAGTGTTTCTCCGAATAATTTTGTTATTATTATACTTACGAAGCCAATAGGACCTCGGTTATTTTGCTTTTTTAGTAACTACAGCTTTTTCCCATATTTTTTCTTTTTCTGTTCTTATTATCACTTCAACCCCCTTATTAAAAGTTTCTGATTTTTTCCTATCATTAGTATGATACTTTGTTTTTATTTTATTTTCTTACTTTTTTTGTTTATATGTGTATATGCAATTTGGGCCTGAGTTTTCTCACGGTTATTAGCAATTTTGTACGTAGTCTACGGCTTTGTAGAATTTCCGCAGGAGACGCGTTTAGGTTCAAAATCGGTGTGTTGTTATATTCTAATAATCACGATAATTTCCTTTTTCTTCGTTCGCTTTCCGTAGCTTTTGATTACAAATATTTACCGTTTTTTACATTTATTTATTTATGAAATGGAATACAAACGAACCCAACACAGCATTCACAAATATACAGTGCTATTCAAAAGTCCCCTCCCCCCCTCGTATCTTTTGAACAGCTACACTTACATTAATAAAATTTGGAGGGTGAAAATAAAGTGTTGTAAACTTCTCTACGAATGGTAACAGGTGACGTAATAGTAATAGATGACGTCACAGTGCCACTCTGGCCAATAATTTTTAATAGGACCTTATGGCAAGTGATATCTCGTTTGAAAGGCATTGGCATTGGCTACATAGCCATATTAATTTTGTTTGGGTTTAAATTAATTTTGACGGATACATTAAATAAATACCAAAATTATTAAAAATTTTTTTTTTTAAATTTAATTAATCAAATATCAACAATGGATTCTTATAGCAAGTGTTCGAAATGTGCTCCGTCTACTTCCTGACAGTAATACATCCTATTAGTAAACTCTTGTCGTACTCGTTCGAATGGGTCAGCTGCATTGCATTCTTCAGTAATTCTTTCTTTCAAAACGCCAATGCTATCTGGTACCGTAGTATAAATCTTGGATTTCAAATACCCCCATAGAAAAAATCTAATGGTGTCAGATTTGGAAGATAATTAAGATGAATTCGGCCATTTGGAAATAACATTTCAACAAGATGGTGCTCCTGCACATTATTATGGTGCAGTAAGACGTTACCTGGATAAAGAATATCTAGGTAGATGGATCGGCCGGCGAGGTCCTATAGAATGGCCACCTCGGTCACCAGATCTGACACCATTAGATTTTTTCTATGGGGGTACTTGAAATCCAAGGTTTATACTACGGCACCAGATGGCTTGGCTTTTTGATAGTAAGAATTACTGAAGAATGCAATGCTATTTCAGCTAACACATTCGAACGAGTACGACAAGAGTTTACTTATAGGATGTATTACTGTCAGGAAGTAGACGGAGCACATTTCGAACACTTGCCATAAGAATCCATTGTTGATATTTGATTAATTAAATTTAAAAAAATAATTTCAATAATTATGATATTTATTTAATTTATCCGTCGAAATTAATTTAAACCTAAACAAAATTAATATGGCTTTGTAGCCGATGTCAATGCCTTTCAAACGGGATATCACTTGCCATAAGGTCCTATTTAAAATTATTGGCACTGTGACGTCATCTATTACTTTTACGTCACCTGTTACCATTCGTAGAGAAGTTTACAACACTTCATTTTCACCCTCCAAATTTTATTAATTTAAGTGTAGCCGTTCAGAAGATCCGAGGGGGGGAGGGGACTTTTGAATAGCACTGTATAATTAATATAATATAAATTGATAGTTGAAAATATTAAATCGCTATCGTAATTAAAACGCAGTTTTATCATATATAATACCACGAGAGTGAAAATTTTGTCGGCAAAATTTTTCGATTGTCATGAAACTTTGTTGCTTGGCAATTCTGCGAATGACATTTTTAACAAAACCACGAGCCGTCAGGCGAGTGGTTTTGAATTAAATGTCATGCGCAAAATTACCTAAAAGTAACAAACTTGAATACGACAAGAGAAAAAATTTACCTTACAAAATTTTTAATTGAGTGGTATTCGACATGACTATTTCACGAGAGAAAAACTAAAAAATCATATGTTCAAACGTTTTATTTATTGCAAACTTCAATTACACAAAGCCAAAAAAATGATACCATTATGAAAAAAAATTACTTATTTATGTAAAAAGTACAATTATTATAATTGTACGTTGTAGCATTATTTTGGGGATTGTTTTGCATCATAACCTATGATGAATTTAAGTTAGAAACTGAGGATTCCTTTTCTTTATTTTTATTTTCTCGAAGGTTCTCTATAAGTTGAAAATGGTGTTCTCCATTTAATTGTAAATATGGTTTCAAAGAATGGGCAGAAGAATGTCCTGTAAGCTTAATTACTTCTTGTTCACCAACTCCTTCTATTGCTAATGCAGATATTGCAGAAGCTCTATGTGAATGATTGGTTATTTTTATTTTTTTTTGTGTCTATACCAATTGATTCTGCCGATATTTTCGTCCACTTTGAAATTGTATTAATTTCCAATGGTGAATTTTTGTACCATATCCCTTTCTCCCAATTTGGATGTACTGTTAAAAATAAGCTTTTGATCCTCCTTGTGTCGTTTTGGAAAAGATTGGATTATATTCTACCCTGCCAGTAAAATTACCTTTATTATCATATTATTTTTTAAAGTAATTAATATCACAATTAGCAGCTTCATTTCCACGCCATGCTAATTAGAACGAACATAAATGAAAAAACTTTTTTTGTAACCCATCAGGATTACCTTCAGAATAGCTTTCTACCATTTCCATTAATTCTTCTTTGGCAAACGCGTAAGAACTTCTTTTTCTGGTTTCAGGTTCAGCCTGAAGCTTTTTACGTTTTGTATCCCTGGCCAATCTAACAAATTTATAGGTAATATCTTTAAATGTATCAATTTTGATGTTGAATTCTAGAAAATATTTTTCCTGAACCATTTGAGCAGTCGTATTCCAAAGTGTTTTCACACTAGCTTCAGTATAATCAGTTCCATCTCTTTTTTTCATGTTAAAACCATAATCTTCAAGAATTTTTGCTATAACTTGTTCAGAAGTATCCTTTTCTAACGTATAATTACGTGCGTCCAGAAACATTCTAAACTGTTCCCACGCAGACTTTTTTGTCTTCATTGTATTTCGCGGTATACTTTGCTTAATTGTACTCTCTATTTCATTTATTGAATTATTTCCAAATCTTGTATTATTCATGTTAATAATACTTATTTAAATTTTTGAAACAGTTTTAATAATTTTTAGACAGTTAAATAAATAAATAAACAACTTAGTTTTCTTAGAAACCACTAACAAAGATTTTATATTAAATTTTATCACAGAGTGATAGAATTTTATACACATAGATTTGATATATTAAACGTCAAAAAATTGCCAGTTCAAAACCTTCAAATTTTGTCAGTTATTAATTTACTCTAGTGAAATAGTCACTCAAATACAACTTTTTTTGCTTATTACAAAAAGTGAAAAATGTTTCATGGTATTTATCAATATCAATGTGGTAACAAACTGACTTTAAGGTTTTGCAACATCTATGAAATGCAGAAATTCGCTAATAACTGGTAGCACTGAAATTAATATAAAAACTTTAAAATCTCTTTTATCGTAGGCCGGAACAATGAATCGAATGAAGCTGGCAGTCTCGTTGGAATCAGAAAGATTATTAACAATTTTATATACAAATTTAACATCATCTATTAGACGTTTATCTTCCAGGAGAATTAAACTTAAGTTCCGCCTAACTGAAATAATATTATTGTTAAAGTCTATCCCAATGTAAGTGATAGCACGGATCGGGGATTCGGACCATAAACTAGTTGTAAACCATAGGCGCGACGGAACTACACAGAAAAAAAGAAAGTATTGAATCGAACAAATTATATTTCAGTCAAACAAATTTGTTGTTTGAATATGGCGAAAAAAACCTATCAATTAAAAGAAAACGCTAGTTTATTTGGATTCCAAGAACACATTCGATGATGTCAATTGTTATATTTCGTCCATTCAATTTTTCAGGTTTATTTGATGCAAGAATAATTTCACTTTCATCTGAGAATATATTCTACCATCGAAGCAAATAAACAATTTTGAATATTCAAGAATATTAAATACTCAAATGAAACAAATATTTACTTGAATTTTAGGATACATATTGTGTGGTTAAATACCAGACTGTTAAAATGAAAAAACTATTATTGAATTTGTTCAAATATTCATTTAATTTCGGAATCCGTAGTATTGAATCAACATTATCCCTATTTGAAACCAATGTATAATTAAGAATTGATTTAAAATTATACTTGAATGATGAGTGTGAGTTACTCAAGGGAAAACATATTTTCTTTAATTGAAAAAATATATTGTTTGGTTCAAAAACATGCCCGATGGAATGAAGAAAGAAATTTTGTGATATTGTTTCAATTCTACAATTCGTATAACTAAAATATCTCGGTAAATATCTTCACATGCTACTGCCTATTGATGTTCCCAAATTTCAGTAGTTTGTGATTTCATTATACATGACAAAAAATGGAAATACAGTAGAATGTTCCATTTGTTATTATCTATATAAGTGTTTTCCAAAGCTTCACAAAATCTCCCGCAGTTATTTTGTTATACTATATTCAAACATTCCTATTTTTCTGTGTGCCTGACCCGTAACCTACACAGGTATAACCCAATTTCCTGTCAATATTTAAATCTAACTACCTGTATAGAATAAAATTTGAAGTAGTAAGTATTCGGCAAATAGCAAGTAACGTCTGTTCGTCTAATTGAGATGGCTTCAATTTCAAGTTTTTTTCCAATTCCTATTCAACTAGTTAGCAAAAATGCATATTCTTTGCGGGATAGAACATTAATCCTAAATGCTCATGATGCTCTTGTGCACCAAAACCCCACAAGTTCTGTTCGCGAGATAATTACGAAATGTGCCATTATGATAGGGGTAGGATTTATGGGGATAGGCAAATTCCCTCCCAAGGAAAAAGGAGTCAAAAATAACGGGTACATTCGGTCCGTAATTTGGTTTTTACCCTGTATAGGTAAATTCGGTCCCGGGTAAAATATTTTGAGATTGGACCAGTGCAATAAAGCTGTAATATTGAATAATTTTAGTTTTATTAAATTAAATAAAAATATTTACATTGTTGACAAAGTTTACATAAACGGAATTGATATGTCTATATATTGTTTATACCTATAAAAATATAACATATTACATACAATTATATATTTAATAATATTGAGAAACCAAATTCTCGAAAATTACGAAATAGGCTACAAGACACAGGTACATAATATTGTATACATAATAATTAAACGTCACAGTGAAATGAGACACATTTAATAAAATGCAAACGACTTATTTCGTTTTTCGTATATGATTCAATCATTTTTGTAATAAATTTTTGACGGTTTTTAACTTTACTATCGGTAATTTTAGTATTCAAATGTACACTTTGTAATTTTACATAAGTTTCGATTTGAAATTCTTTACGTTTGTTAATAAAAACAAAAATGTTTGGATGAGATTTGTAAAACGAATTGTTAAATTGTCTATGGAAAGATTCGCATGTATTCGTAGTCCGTGTAAGTTCTGCTGAGTTTGTAGCCCAAAGTGAAGGAGGGAATAGTGACTCCTCAGATATGTAATTATCTATCAAATAATCGGAATACTTTTGAATCTTTTCATCGTCTGGTGCTATTGAGAGCAGATCGAATACAAAACAATCGCTGATTTTTACAGGATTTAAGAAAGTTAGGGCAAAAGTCATTTTTAGCCATCGCCCCGCATCGGAACATTCATCTTTGTAGGCAGGTATTAAACCAATTTGCTGAATTTTTCTATACCATGCCTGCAAAAGATGAAATCGACATCTGATTATTGGAGCTAATGGCCAAACTTGTTCTACAGCCTTATGGACACCTTTTTCAAAATCGATTACAATTTCAGAAATATCTAATCTAATACTATTTTTGATGCAGATCTCTGTTACAATATTAAATAATTTTTGGTACGTTTCACTCAGTTTGTTGGGTAATACAGAAAAATCAGAGGAATATCGTGGCCGTTATAATTGCCGTGTATCGTGAAAAACTGACAAAAAAATTGTGGGCAGTAATTATATGTTCCATCTAAATATATTCGTCTGACTTTTCCGATAAATTGAATATTTGATTTACAAGAAAAGACGGCGATTTGATCAGCTGCATCATTAAAAAGTAAAAAATGTTCACCTCTGGATGTTTCAATGTTGATCTTCGCCAGAGTGTCGAAAGTTTGTTGAATACTTGTTGGAAATTGTGGAAGCAGTTTTCGACGAGCATTGTACAAATTCTTCCTTATTAACGCAACGTCTGACGTATTGATCGTTGAAGTCAGATTTTCTTGAAGCTCCCGGCGGATAATTTTTGCAGGCTTCTCCGATAAATCATCAATAGCCTTTCTTTTACAAGAAGTGCTTACAATTTGGCGGTTCAACTGCTCTACATTTGCATTATGGCAATGATCCTTTACATGCTTTGTAACAGTTACATTGTCCACTTCACCCATACTAAGCAAATGAGATCTACACTTTTTATTTATACACGTCCACCGCTTTTCGCCACTTTTTAAAAATTTTTGAAAACTATACTTATAGTTATTTATAACTACTATACGCTTTCATTTTTCACTCAAAATAATATTAAGGTCCATGGTGCCAGACTACAAAGAATACTTGAATCGACTAATATGTAAACTGGGGAAACATACGCAACTAAATTCATGTATTTCATGTATTTATATTATTCATTTACCTACTAATTGCTACTGTTTTCGGAAAAGCCCATACTTACCATAATTACTTCATTCTACGAAATAGATTAAGCTCCTCAGTATCGTAAAACTCTGGTTGGGAGGGAATTAACCTACCGATAAAAGGGTATGAAATTTTAAATTTAATCTGCTACCTGCTGGGACCGAATTTACCATGCCCCGGATTTATAGATATTTACGTGAGAGAAAATGCCGGAACCTCGGTGAACCTATTCCTCGCCCGAGAAAGAAACCATTATAAATTGACGACGATGTCAAAAACAGGGTACGTAGAATAGTGCATGGTATGTATTTCGCCAAAGAATACCAACATTGAACAAGATTGTGCAAGCCGCCCAGAATGACGAAAACCTGCCACTACTATCAAGAAGTAGAGTATGGAGAATTCTTCATGGAATGAACTTTCGGTGGGAAAACAGAACAGAAAGTCTTCTCGTATTAATAGGCCGGATATTGTCTGCTGGAAATGAGAATACTTAAGGTCAATCCGAAAATATCGCTATCGCAACGAATATAAGAATATTTTCTATTTGGATGAAACCTGGCTAAATGAAGGACACACCATATTGAAAGTCTGGCAAGATAAAAATAAATTGAGTGAATGAAACGACGAGTACTCAGTGTGTATTTTATCATTAAAATTCAGCTAAGCGCTTTTGGCCATTAGGCCATTCTCAAAGATGTCCTATAAAGAAACTGTAAAATTTGAAAAAACAATTTAAAAAAGTTGAATATACGTCAATAAAAAATCCTACAACAGGGGTTAAAAAACATCAAATGCATACCATATGATGAAATGTTTGATGTTACATCATAATTGGAATAAAATGATTGGAAAGATTAAAAATACCCTATCAAGAGGGTGTACAATTATAATGAAACGTCCTATTTAATAGTTTATTACGTAATGAGTGTTGTAAGAAGCATTTTACGCACGAACGGAAAAGTTACCCACGAAGCCGCGTAGCGGCGAGAGCGTAATTCCGTGAGTGCGTAAAATGCGTTACAACACGAGTTACGTACTATTCTTTACCTACGACCTACTTGTACTTGTATTGATAACCCTTTTAAGAGATTTAAAGTACAAATAAAAACGTACATCCTCGATGCCCAGCCAAATTTCATTTCATAAAAGTCCGTCCTCGATGCCCAGCCAAGTTTCGTAAAAGTTCATTCTAAGTAGTATTTATTTTTATTAAAAACGTATGTAGAATTACCGGAATTGCAAAAAATAGCGTATACACCTCTCATCTATAGTGACAATAATCCCGTAGGTGGATTACTTCCCTAAGGAATCAAACACCGCCCGCGGGATTAAATGGGTCACTTTAGTCGCTTGGTATATAATATACTATTGTTTACTGATATGATACATTAAGACAGCTAAAAGATGCGGATTGAATGAAACGGAACCAATTATCATATAATTCCAAAAAACTCTTAGTATTAAATGCATTCTCATATCTAACAAATGTTATATACCATTTACATATAGGAAAAAATTCAACGTCTAATATTTAAATAATAAATTTTTATTAAAAGTGGTTGCAAGGGAAGCCGTGCGATTTACTTTACAGCCGTGCGTTTTGTTTTACCGTGCGTAATAGACGTCTTACATTGATTGCCGACTGTGTGTTTTTGACTACTTACAGGGGTGGTCGTAGGTAATAGTATATTACGTAACGTGTGTTGTAACAAGCATTTTATGCACGAAGGGAAAAGTTACGCACGATGCCGCGTAGCGGCGAGTGCGTAATTCCGTGAGTGCGTAAAATGCGTTACAACACGAGTTACATACTATACTTTACCTACGACTCACTTGTACTTGTGTTTATAATCTTATTAAAGTATTTAAAGTACAAGTAAAAACGTACATCCTCGATGCCCAGCCAAGTGTCGGAAAAGTCCGTCGTAAGTAGTATTTATTTTTATTAAAAATGTATGTAGAATTACCGGAATTGCATAAATTAGCGTATACACCCCTTGACTAAAGTGACATCAATCCCTTAGGTGGATTACTTCCCCCAGGAATCAAACACCACCCGCGGTATTGAATGGGCCACTTTAGTCTCTTGGTGTATAATACACTATTGTTTACTAATATGAGATACATTCAGACAGCTAAAAGATGCGGATTGAATGAAACGGAACCAAATATCATATAATTCCAAAAAACTCTTAGTATTAAATGCAATATCTCATATCTAATGAATGTTATCTACCATTTATATATGGAATAAAATTCAAAGTCAAATATCTAAGTCATACATTTTGAATAAAATGGCTACGTCTATTGACAGTCGCTAAGTTGTTGCTAGGGAAGCCGTGCGATTTACTTTACAGCCGTGCGTTTTGTTTTACCGTGCGTAATAGACGTCTTACATTGATTGCTGACTGTGTGTTTTTGACTACTTACAGGGGTGGTCGTAGGTAAAAGTTTAAATTAAATGATATCTGATGACAAGTTTTACGTAAATAGACGGTGGCTAGTAAGCCAGCGTGCCGTAAAACAACTAGTGTGTAATAATACAACGTGTTTGTATGATGCCCATTGAATCAAATGTATGTTTAAAAGGATGAAAATATTCATATAGTGAATTGAAAATCGAAGGAAAATTTATATTTATTTCAAATTTTAAAAATGAAGTTGTGATAAAATTAAAAAAATTATTCAAATTCAAAATTCCCAAACATCATCCAACTTATATGAATAGAAAACACCCCCCCTTGATTGTCCAAAAAAAAGTGACTTAGGGGTTGGATCCATTCCCCATCCAGTCAGGAAACAAACGCAGTAAATCTATATGTATAAAGTGCTATAACATAAATTAAACATTTGGTCGTAAATTCATCCATGGAGGAGTTTACATAATGTAAACCTCGGTTTACTCTTTTTTCGTAATAGGCCTAGTATGGATCTATGTTTGTCACAATTATATTAAAACTTCACAACCACATTACTCCCTTCTCATTACAATGTCTAGCATATCTGCCATCCTTGTATTCTCTTTACACTCTCACTTGGTTTCTTCTCTCCTGTAAATGCGTAGTATGGATCTAGGTTTGTCATAACTACCTAAAAACTTCATAACCACATTGTTTCCCTGTAACCTAGCTATGTATGGGTCATAGTTGGGTCATCAGTATACAAGTGTTCTATAAAATTGACTGTCTCGACCCTTACTTCGTGGAATATGCTCATATTAGTGTTTTTAAATGAAACTCAAGGTCTCTAGTTAATTCCACAATATAATACAAGTTATTGAAAATTCTAAGAAATTGAGAATTGTTTCGATAAATCAATATCATCGTCAGATATTGATGATATTGATTTATCGAAACAATTGTCAATTTCTTAGAATTTTCAATAACTTGTATTATATTGTGGAATTAACTAGAGACCTTGAGTTTCATTTAAAAACACTAAGTGTTCTATATCTTATAACTTTTATCATCTTATTTCCTTCCCCTTTTTACTCTTGACACACTCCTTTGACTTCTTCTCTTCTTATTACAACTTCTAGCATATCCGACATCTCTTTCTTCTCTTTACACTCTCACTCCGTTTCTTCTCTCCTGTACATGCCTATTGTGGTTCTAGGTTTGTCATAACTATCTAAAAACTTCATAACCACATTGTTTCCATGTAACCTAGCTATGTATGGGTCATAGTTGGGTTCATCAATATACAAGTGTTCTATATCTTATAACTCTTCTCATCTTCTATCCTTCCCTTTTACTCTTGATATACTCCTTTGACTTCTTCTCTTCTTGTGCATGCCTAGTATGTCTAAGTGTGTAACAATCACCTTAAACTTCACAATCACATTGTGTTCTTGACGCCGGGCTATGTATAGGACATAGTTTGGGTCATGAGGTCACAATCGATGTTCGGGGTTCCTTGACAAGAGATACCCCTCTTTTTATCATTTATATCTAATGCATATGGGATGCCATCAGCTGTTGGGTTCACCTTGCCAGCGTACTTTTCCACCTTCGTCACTACCTTATGTAAATACCACATATTAATTAGTTAAAATGGTTGAAATATTTTAATATAATGAAAGAATAATTGGGAAAGTTTAGTTTGAGAAAAAAAAACGTTAAGAATTTATATGATTATTTTTAGTGCAATTGAAAAATTTAAGTATTAAAATAAGTGGGAAAGCACTTCAGATTAATTAATGAACATTGACCCTGTAGTTAAACTGAAGATTTTTCTCTATTTGAGAGATTTCAGACAATACTGATTCCGAATACGTTTATACCTAAGCTGCATTCGTCCAGAAGCCAGAATATAAGATGACGATTTCACGTCGACTTCATTGACACATACTTCGAAGTATAAAATGGAAAGGCAAAAGTGGGATAAGTAAACAGAAAACATATTCTAGTATATTACTGTGAACATACTAAGAGATGTAGGCTCTATAATCGAAAAACGGACATGTTGATAACAAGGAAGGATGTTGTAATTATGGAAAACAAATCAGAAGAATCAATTTATTCAAAAAATGTTGCAGATTGTGTGCGAAATACTGTAAACGTGATCGAAAATCTCTTAGAGTCTCTCGAATAAGTAATATCGAATGGAGAAAAAACTAAAATTGATGTTAAGCGCATGGAATGTATGAACTATGGAATTCTCTAATACTTTTGCAGCAAATGATCCTCACTGTGTGAGTTTTTATACCATAAACAAGACAAAATAAGTAATAAAATGGGTCTGAAAAACTGCTGCACATCATTATTACTAGCAAGAATAGCTACGAAAACAAACATGTTTAATTATTTAGTTCGTATCACTTCTAACAGCATCAATAGTCGCATTGCTATAGTTTCCTCTGTACGATGTTCAATTAAAATGTGTGTTCGTGTTAGTCACTTCTCTCTTCCCTCTGAATATCGAAGGATAGAATTAATGGAAGATGGAAACAGAAAAACAAATTTAACTCTAAAGATTTTAGAATTGAATTAATACAAAATGAGAACAATTAAACAAAATTAACAGAGATTATGCTTTACTTTATACAAGTCATATCAAGTTTAACATTCGAATCGATTAATTAATTCACTTTAATTAACTCTGAATATACGGCAATTAATCACAATTATAACTGTAATTTTTAACATGAACTAAAAATGCCGAAAAAAAGAAGAGATAATCGCACGAAAATAACTAGTTTTAAAAATTTCGTAACTGTAAAGTGGTGTAATGAAACAATCATTGTCGTCAAGTAGTAACCGACCCAACCTTCTATAATTATTGAGTTGTTCGTTCATCGCGTGCAACTCAACAACGAAATTACTTTGCGGAATCACCGAAGATGACAATCTGCTTATATCTACATCAATTTGAACAATATTCACACAAATATTAGGTAAGATTAGGTGAACATTGATTCATCGTCAGATTTGTAGAAGGTTTATACAATGAGGTCCCAAAGTATAATATGACTTCGTTAGCTGAAAAAGTGCTTTGTAACCGAGATCTTGAATAGGAAGACAAAAAGAGATACGTGAAGTGTGGAACTATGAAGAAATATAAATAAGATGCAGTAATAATGTTAATTATGTTTATTAGATGGACTAGCGAATTTAAATTTTATATTTTTGAAGTTGCCAAATGTAAAGATTTTGAGACATACAAACAATATCTGTATTTTTTAATGATACAACCCGTATTTTTTACAATTTTATGTTACTGTTTTTTATTGCTATTGCGGAGATATATAACAAACGCCCCATTAGTGAACGCACATGTGAGCAACCCCAGGTTGTCTATTATCATGATACTTAGATGATACAGAAATTGAGGAAATTTTCGAAATTCATACAATACTTACTCGTACAGCAAAAAAAGTTAAATAAAATGATAAATTCAATATAAAATTGACACTAAATGTATCAGATCAGACTTGTGAGTTAGATACAGGCGCAGCAGTAACTGGATGCTCTGCAGAATAGTATAACAAACATTTCCAAAACCTGAAACTGTAAAGTACAAGAATTAAATTGGGAATGTATACTGTGAAAGTAATATAGTCTCTGGGTATCTGTAATAAGCAGATAAAATGTAAAAACAAGGTTATTTGGGACTGGGTAATCGTGATTGATAGGATGTGAACCACGTAGGAAATGGATAAGAAAACTTACATTTTGAAGTAAATGCAATAAATTCAGAAAAAACCAGACATGACAGAACTCGATTTCCAAAAAAAATTGCACCAATTACTAAAATAATCTGAAGACTTGTTTTCAGAACAAATTGGAGTAATTGCCAAGCATCATTCAAATTAAAGGAAAACACTACGCCATAGACCAGTACCATTTGCGTTCAAGGAATAAGTTGAAGAAGGAATAGATAGATTGGGTGGAGCTGTTATTTTTTAAAGAGTTACT
This sequence comes from Galeruca laticollis, assembly GCA_963921935.1. Classification (NCBI taxonomy): domain Eukaryota; kingdom Metazoa; phylum Arthropoda; class Insecta; order Coleoptera; family Chrysomelidae; genus Galeruca; species Galeruca laticollis. Next base: position 103,856,252 of record OY998177.1, read on the forward strand.
TACTAACAATGGGGCACACCTTTGGTTCCTGTAATAAAACCTACAGGGAAAATTTGCTTATGTACCAACTACAATGCAACATTAAATACAAATCTAGAAAATTACAACTACCGTATTCCAAGAGTACAAGATATATTTAGCAATTTGAGTGGAGGAAAATATTAATTAAGACATTGAAGGTGAAGGAGTGTAAACCATGTTGCCTGTTTAAAAGAAATACACACGTCCACAGAAGGGAATATCCCAAAGAACCATGGACTAGAACACACATAGATTATGCAGGCCTTTTCATGAATAATGATTTCTTGATAATTGTACATGCCTATATGAATTAGTATGATGTGGTATCTACATTATCTATTACAACATCAGTAATTAATAATAGAGAGTTCGGGCAAACACGCTTAGCGCGATACGCTAATTATGTTTTGCGCTATTTTTAAATAACGAATATACGTAAACATGACTTTAAAAGAGATTTCGGGCAGAATAAATTTTTTCTACCACTATTATGGAATTTCGATATTACAACGCTTTTTTGAATATGGAATAATTTCATTCTAGCCCTAGGGCAAGAATATTCATTCTCGCCCTTGGTATGGAACGAATAATTGTGGCGTGTTACAATGTCACGGTTGATTTGACAAAAAAAGAAAACATGTGTGTTCCGTTTCTACATCAGTTGCACCGCGTAGAGTGGAAGTAGTGTAGAAATGACTCATATGGTCATTGAGTACTAATTGTTAGAGCCCGATGTACAGCATAAGTGTATTTTGTGGCACTTTTAAGAAAAAAGAAGAACAACAATTGTCAACTGTCAAAAAAGTCGATTGTCAAAACTTTTTAATTATCTATTTTTTTAAATTAAAATTGATTAATACTTCATTAAAAGTAAGTAAATTTTTATAATTTTATCTAATTAATAGTTATTACATGGCTTCATTCCTTTTTAGTGTTTGATACTGACAACAGTAATGATTTCACCACAACTCCTCCAGATTTAAAGGAGTTAACAATTCTTCTTCTCCGCTCCCTATACCCTTTGAGGTATCGGATTGTGATTCCGGTTCATCATTTATCCATTTTTTCCACTCTCTTCTATTCCCTGCTATTTCTTTCACCTCCCTTATGGATTTTCCTTTTTCCTTCCGTATTATTCCCCTTCTCCTTCTTGTCGACTTTCTCATCTCCATTATTCTTTTGACCAGTTGTTTGTGTTTGTTTGTGTTTCAACTTTAATAGTATTGGTTCTAGGCCAATGCTCTTTCGTATTTCTTCACTTTTCATTTTGTCTCATTTAGTCGGTCCCAAAAAAGTCCCTCTTAAATATTTTTTGATGTTACTACCAAATATATCAGGATAAAATACATACCAATTAGCGAAAATAAAATATTTGTTGTTTACAGGGTGATTCGTGCTTTCACTGACTTGTTTTTGTTAAATTACGTATTTTTACAATGGAAAGTAGCAACAAATGTCATTAAAAAAAATCACCGTCACAGTTTATGAATACAGGATATATGAATAACTTGTTGATGAACCCAACAACAAGTTATTCATCTTGCAGCTCTTATCAAATTATGTCCTACCCTTTCACTCTTAACATACTCCTATGAATTCTTCTCTTCTTGTACATGCCTAGTATGGGTCTAGGTTTGTAACAACTAACCTATATTTAATAATCACATTGTGCTCTTGACGTCGGGCTATGTATGGGACATAGTTTGGGTCATTAGGTCACAATCACTATACCATTTACATCTAATTCATATGGGAGGCCATCAGTTGTTGGGTTCACCTTGCCAGCGTACTTTTCCACCTTCGTCACTAGATTATGTAAACTTCTCTGTGGATGTGTTTACAACTAAATGTTTTTTAATTTATGTTATCTAGCATTTCACACGTTCCTGACTGGCTGAGGAGTGGATCCAACCCCTAATTCAATTTCAGTATACAACCAAGGGATGAAGGGGATTTTCCTATTCATCTAAAGTAGATGAATGTTGGGAATTGGAATTTGAATAGAGTTCTTTCAATTTTTTGTTTTATCACATCTTTAACTTCATTTTCACATTTAAAAATAAAAGTAATATACAGGGTTTCCTACAACTTACAGTTCACTATATGAATTTTTTCATCTTTCCAATCATGCGTTTGATTCAATGTTCATCACACAAGTATGTTGTATTGTCATACACTTGTTTCTACGGCACGCTGGCTTATTAGCCACCGTATTTTCAACGTCAAACTTGTCACCGGTTTTCATTCAGTTTACATTTCTGAATGGGAATTTCCATCATGTAAATTATAATTGTACACCCTTTCAACAGGGTAATTTTAATGTTTTTTAATCTAATGACTTCATCATAACAATGTTTTAACTTTGTGCATTGTTTCTTTTTTATCAACTGGATGGTTTTGACACCTGTTTGGATCTCTTTTCCAATGACGTAAGTTCAACTTTTTGAATTGTTTTTTTCAAAATTTCACAAACTTTGTAATTTCATAGGACAGCTTTGATAATGGCTTTATAGCCGAAAGCGCTTAGCTGGAGATTAATAAACACATACACACTGAGTACTCGTCGTTTGCATTCACGCAAATAATTAACAGCCTTCTTTACCAATTGAGAATTATAAGAGAAAATCGAGAAGTTAAAATTTTTAACTTGGCAATCCTGATCGTTACTCATATATAATAATTTTCCCCTTCTACCAATATTTCAGCCGTATATTCTTGCCCAGCTTGTGCAAATAACTCTCTGGCATCTTCGCCTAATTTGGAAATTTGCTGTTACATGGAGACTTTCTTTCACTTTTTTGTAATTGTTTCACATGAAGAAGCGATTTTCGGTAACAAATGATCCAATCGGAATAAATTCCGTCTGTTTCAAATCTGAAATGTCATATTAATTGAATGAAATGCCAAACATACAGTAGAAAAGTGACAAAAGATTGTCCTTTATTTAGAACTCAATCTATAAAATGTATCACAAACCAATATCCATAACTTACTTGGTAGTATGGTCTCTTCTAACGAAAATCTCAAGGAGAAAATGTAGATGGTCCTTAAGGGATCTTAGAGAAAATTATTTCCAACAGCTGCTATTCAAATGTGCTTGAACCAACTTCCACTTTTCTGGTTCTTTTAGATGATTTTCTTGCAAAACTCCCCTAAACAAAGATAAATCGTCATCATAATTAAACCTCGTTTTTTTTGTCCATCAATAGTTATCTACGAAATAAATAAAGTAACAAGTTTATTGTTTCCAACGCAGGTTTTTACGAAACCCAAACTGACCATTAATTGTTTTTTGTTTTAGTTCAATACATATTTTAATAACCTTTTGATAAATGTACAATACTACTACCAAAAAAACTAATTAAATGCACAGAAACAAAGCCATAAAATGACACTTGACAAACGGCATAACACGTGTTCGACTTTCGGATACATTCGGCTTCTCCAATTTTTCATAACTCCTTCCGTTAAACCATGCCGTAAACTTACGGAATTCTCGTTTTACGTTAACGCTATTTGCGCAATTCGGTAAATATTTGCGCATGCTTAGATATCAAATAACGTAGAACGTAAATACCGTTTCACGCTATTCGTGTTTGCCCGATCTCTCTATTATTCTGAAAACGTTGTTCACTACATTTGCATTACGTTTGATAGTAGTATAAAACAATGGCACAAAGTTTCAATGGCCAATATTGATCAATATTTTTATGGAGATAAATCACTTTGTATATTTCATGTATAAAGCAAATTTTAATGTAATTTAGACATTTTATCTGGCTATGTTGGTGTGAAATAAATAACAATCTGTTATTGTTTGGGATTCTGCAAAACTACATATTCATTTCACTTTCAATAATTAATTACAAATACAATATCAATTTTTTATATAAAATACAATTCAGTAAAGATGTACAACAAGATTTGATACGGTATTCATCGTTAAAAAGTCTTGAATGTCAATTATTTCAGATTACACAGCACATTAAATAATTATCAGCTTCTGTTAACTCGAATGTGTAATTTCCTGAAATTATATTTTTATTGATATAAGAATTTATTGTTCGGTAAACTATTCAATTACTTATCTCAATCTAAATTGTTATATTAATAGTCACAGTGGAACTAAACGCTGCCATCATTATCCATCTGACATTAATAGTTGGCTATATGTTGGATATAGTAGGCGAGAATCTCTTTAGATTGGAAGTGTTTCGATTTTTAAATAATTTAAGAAAATTGGAAGAAAAGTTAACTCAGAAAGGGTCTTTTTAAACTAGAATTGTTTTAGTTTTCAAGGCTTATCCTTATACCTTTTTAAGCGTCAATTTGTGACCTCGTGTCCTCGACCACCCATTTTTGGCATGCAAGTATTTTCATATCTCCCAAAGTTATCCTTTTATTTCGTTGTACTTCCTCTATCTGGTCAAATAATTGCCTTCTTAGTCTTTCTCTTTGCTTTTCCTTGATTTACCTACTTTAATTATTGTGCCATGATGAGCCTAGATATTCATATGTCGATCTTTTTTCTAGAATATTTTCTTTATATTTGATTTCTTTGATTTTTTGGTCATCTTTATTCCTTCCGTTAATTATCATAACTAAATGAAATTAAATTGAAAAATTACACGGCAGAAAGGATAAATAAAAATAATAACTTAACCAAACAAAAAAATGTTGAGTGCAATAAGAAGAAGGGTATAAGAAGCTAAAGGAGAAGGTAAAGAAATGAAGCAGGGGTTCCCAAAAATAACGACAAATGGCGAAACGTGGAGATGGAACTGTACAGAAAGAAAATTAGAACAAATGAAAAACTGGGAGGAAAATGAATAAAAGGGACTAACGACAATGAACTTTCGTCAAAGAAAACGGATATGAATAAATAACTGCAACTAAAAAAATAAAAGCGAAAAAGACTAACGACAATGAACTTTCGTCAAAGAAAACGGATATGAATAAATAACTGCAACTAAAAAAATAAAAGCGAAAAAGAAATGAAAATAGGTGCTTGGAATGTAAGACGAACATACGAATAAAGAATAAGGAAAATTTGAGTGGAATAATGGCAAGTTATTATTTAGACATACTTGTGGTACAATAAAGTAGGTAATGAGGAATAACATAACCCAAATTGGGTCTTACACACTGTTTAAAAGTGGTAACGGGATTAGATTTTTTAACACAGGTGTCATGGTAAGATATATTATTTCAAAAATGATTGTAGATTTCAAACATATATCGGAAATGTTGTGTTACCAAATCGACCACGTAATGATTGAAAATAAACATTCCAAAGATATTAGAAACTGTAGTGCGTTTATTAGTAATAAGAAAATTGAGGTAAAATATATCAAGAGAAAGGAAAGTAAAAAAAACGAAAGGCAAAAACAAAATTTGAAGAAATTGAAAGACCAGAACGTGAGAGAGAATGAAACTCAAGAAAATAATGTATCTCTAACCATAGGAAGATATTATTGAGACAGTAATAAGAGAGTCGGCAAATATTTGTTCAGGAAATATAGAGAGAGATGAATGGTTTAATGAATAATCCAAAAATCCATTGGAAAAAGAAACAAGGTTAAAAACGACATGGACAGAAACAGGACTCAAGAAACGATAAGATATTACAGTGGATCTAGAAAGACAATGAAGACAATTTGCAGACGGAAAAAGCGGAAAACTGTTGTACCACTACAGAGACAAGAAACTTTTACCAACACTTGGAAAAACTGAAACAACCGATAAGTAAAATGGCCTACTCTATAGATGAATATGATTAAGTCCTTGTGGAGAGTTACGCTACAAATTGAAAAGATGGTTGGAACACTTTGAAGACGAATGATATGACGTAGGAAATAATGAAGAAGTAATTGAACCTACCTATGAAGAATTCATGAAAATAACAAAATAACTAAGAAATAGTAAAATTTCAGGTTAAAAAGGCATCCCGGCAGAAATTTGGAAAGATGAGTGGAAAGAACTACAAGAGAGGCGTTATAAGCTGATATTACAAATATGGAGAGAAAGCAAGCCAATGGATTAATATACTAATATGCTCATTATGCTCAATACATGAGAAATGTGACAAAACACTCTACCAGAATTATAGGGCGGTATATTTGCTGGATATAGCATATTAAATCATTGCTAAAGTAATACGCAACGTATTAAAAAGTAATCAGAGACCACCAGGGAAGATTTAGATTCTACACATCAATAGTAGACCAGATATTTACAATAAAAAGCATTCAAAACAACAGCCATGAACAAAATTTCGACTGACAATTACTCTTCATATATTTTGAAGAAGCCTACAACGCCATTATAAAAGAAATAATATATGAGGCTCGTGCACAACTGGGAATACCAATAAAACTGATTAAACTTACAAGAATGAACCTTTTAGGTACAAAAAATCCAATTTTATTAGAAGGATGCACTTCTAGCAATTTCTAACAGAGAGAGGTCTAAAGCAGGAAGAGCAATATTCTTTTATCTATTTTTTGGGTTTAATCTATTTCTTCTCCAAATTTTCTACAACTTTCTGGTTTAGCTCTTGTCACCCCTTCTTTTCCTGTGATATTTGTCATTTGTTGATAGACATGTTACATATTCTTAGTTATCTTCTTGTATTTCACTTTGTACGTGTCTTTTATTTTTTCCTTTATCATTTGTCGCACTTCATCGTCCCACCAATCCGTCCTTATGAGGTGCTTATTATATGTTGCTTTGTCATATAGTTCTTAGTTCTTCTTTAAAATAATCCCATTTCTCTGCTAGTGTGTATTCTTTTCTTTCGTTCTTTTGTCCAGAACATTTCAAAAGCATTTATTATTGATTATTTTCTTAACTTAATTTTTGTAGTTTAGTCAAAATTTTCATCACCCAAAATACTAAGTTATGAACAGCTGATTAACAATAAGCCATGTCTTAACAAAGAATGAATCATAATATAGCTCCCATTAAAATAAATCTATATAGGCACTATTTTATTACATAATCAAGACATCACGAATTGATTTCAGCTATCAACGGTGAAGCCATGAATGCTTCATTTTTATTAATGGATATAAAATTGAGGTGAGTAGCCGTAATAATAATAATAATATGATTATATAAAACGAGAAAAGATTCGAGAATTGACAGATTGTTACATTTTTACTTCACCATGTGTATAAGGGAAGTATTGTAATGGATTGATTGTGACGTTTCGAGATTCGAGTGTATCTACACGTTTCATGTGTTTCTGAATCCAGAAACTAATTTTTAAATAATGTCTGTCTGGGACCAAATTTTTTAATGAAATTTTATATGTAGGTTCATAAGCTCTTCTCGCCTCAAACAATAGCTTTTGACATGGAAAAAACTCTTCGTCTGCCACGTCTAACAACTAATATCAATTTCTACAAAAGGCAGTTATGGTTATACAACTCTCAAAAAATGCATTTTTTGAATGCATTTTTGGCTGCAGCAATGCACTTCCGGTTTGTAATAGGTAGAAAGTAGGTAGGAATGGTATAAATAATTTTTGAAAGCGAACGCAATAAAACGCATTCCGGTCCGTGCTGTACTAAAAGATTTCCTAACATAATGCTTCATCGCCTCGACTAATTGCAAATAATCATGTTTCGAAAAATGTTAAAAATCTTATTTCATGGAGTGAGTCTTGTGGCGGTCAAAACCGTAATATAAAATTGGTTCTTACTTTAAAATGTGTGCTTGAAGAGTCCACACATTTAGACTACGCTTTTAGTTTCAGGGCACAGTTTCTTGCCGAATGATAGTGATTTCGGCGATGTCGAATGTTCCCTCAAGAGGCATTCCAAATTGTTTAAGATCACATCGAAGTATTGAAAACCTGCCGGAAAAAACGTCCCATTACAGTAGTTTCTATGAAAGGTGAAGACTATGTTGGTACTGAATAGATTGAAAAGGAGATAGTAAATAGAAAAAAAAACTGTGAAAAAGAAAAAATCAACTGGTTGAAAATGAAAGAGATTAAGATTTTGAAAGAAAAACCCTACAGTATCTTCACTAAAACAAACTACGAAGACACTGACGACTATAATGAAATGAATATTCAAGGGAGAAAAGGTAGACAAAAAACAATAATATTTTCTAAACATGTAACAACTCTTTGGCCCAACGGAAAGACCGAGCAGAAGCTAAACTTAAGGATATTAAGAGCTACTACCTTCATTTAATTCCTCTGGCAGACCATCCGCTTTACGTGAACCTTATTGGCGATGATAAAATTGATGAAGATGAATGATTATTGGAAATTCAGTTTTGCAAGATGGAACCAAATGATTTTTTTTTATAGTTACGCATAACATTTATTTTTTATTTTTATCCCAGTTTGTTAATTAAGTTCATAAGTCAATAAAAACAACAAAAATAAATACATATTATTTCTTTATATAAACCATTATTTTCTATAACCAGTCTATCACTACTTTTTTATTTAACTCAGAAACATGTTTTTCCTAGTTGGTTCTCTATTGCATAACGGGGTCCAAGCAGTATAACATCATCTCCGGCATTATTTTTTACCCTATCCGTTCTATATATCCCAAACAGCAGTCTCACAACACATATTAAAAAGATAAATAATTAAAAAAAAATTAGGGTCTGGCAAATACAAATTTATTTCGAAAATAAAAACTTTTAACGAAATTGGATTACCGATTATATTTTCAAAAGAAAGCGACTCTTCTTCTATTTGTTAACATTGAATATTAATTATTAAAATATTTAATTTGTTAAAACAAAAAGTAGCTAACTTTTTTTTTAATTAAACAAATATCGCTCGTCATGGGTTTTTTTATTGATATATAATTGTTCTAATTTCAATTAATGTATCAATCAATCAATTGTAAGAAAATTTGCTTTTGTTATCTAATAAAACGATCGCTTCCATGTCTGCCAGAATCGGATCACATATCTGACTATAGTGGTGTGACTATAATGGAGCATGAATCTAATCTATAAAAATAATTATTTTTAGAAATGCTATGAATGTCTTAACTGATACTATCAACCTTTGCTTTATTAATTCATATTTATTAAGTCTGCTTTCTCAATTGAATGACAATAATAATCTGGTTGTTTTCTAAAGCTCTTGCGAGATTGAGAAATGTCGGAAAGGTCTTAATTCCAACGAGAGAAAAATCCGATCCTGTACCTCTTCGTGGTGAAAGAAAAACGACACTTAAAAAAAAGTTGCTTATGCAGCTAGGGACCGAGCAATCGCCGGTATAAGCAACTCACTTCCAAATAGCCAATAGCTATAGGTGGATAAGCTACTGGAGAAAGGGAAATATTTTGTCCTGGGGTGAAGAAAATAACTCCGAAGGCGGATGAACTGTATATGATTATCAACTATATAAGCATGCAGAAGTCAACGGGAAACCACTGCATTCAAGACTTAACGAGTATTCCTAGTTAATCGTCATGGCAATGATCTATCACAGACAAAAATGACTGCTCGTGATAATTAGAAATCAAGATCCAGCAGTAAAGGAAGCAGGGTCTCTAAGGTCGCCAACACGCAAAATAGTCAAAATACCTGTCAAATTATCATCGATGATACTTATAAAATCGTAACATGGAACGTCACAGTATTTACGAAGCCGGGAAAACAAATAACATTATTCAAGAAATGATAAGAATGAATATTGACATCTTAGGCATTAGCAAAACCTGTTGGTCAGCAAAAAATGGTGAATCGCAAATAAAATATCACTTACTGTATTGTCCTGGCAATAACGACTCCCAACATCGGCATGGTGTAGACATAATGATCAATAAAAATATTTCGAGATGCGTATTGGGTTCTCTCCCACTGACTAAACGCGTAATGATGTTGCAACTTAAGATGAATACTGGAAGAATGAACATTATTCAGGTGTACGTTCCTACATCAGATAAAGAGGATTATGAAGTGGAAGTATTCTACAAACAATTAAATTGAATATTTCGGCAAGTAAAAATAAGAGATCTCGCAATCATAATGGAATAACTTGATGCCACGATTGGAAATGAAAAACCAAAAATTTAATAGGGAAGTTTGGACTAGGTAAAAGGAACGAGAGTTCTGCCAAGAATATTGAATAGTTGTAACAACTACATTTTTTTATTACCCAAAAGACGACTTTAAAAGCACATTGTTAGAAACCAAACTATTTGATGATCAAAGAAATATACAGAAGCAGTGTAGTTTGAATTGAAACTTACCAAGGTGCATATGTATCCTCCAACCACAACCCCCAAATCGCAAAAGTAAGAGTGAAACTAAACAAAATTAACCAGGTGAAAACGAAATATACTGTTGACAACAAAGTATGTAATCCTAAAATATTACAAAATGAAATAAACGAAGCATTGGAAACCCTAAAATATAAAAAAAATATTGTAACTGATAAAATATAGGCAACAACTGGAGAAATATTTACACAAAATTATTTAAACCATGTAGGGAACATTTACACAGAAACCTGAAAGTTAAGAAGGAATGGATGACACCTCGAATTCTAAGTCTTATGGATGAGAGAAGATAATACAAAAACGCAGATAAACATAACTATTCTATGAAATTAACTAGAGACCAAGAGTTTCAATTAAAAACACTAATAACTATTCTATTTTGTAAAAGACGGCACGATTATAAATTAGAGACACCAAAGAAAGATGGTATATGGGAAAAGGTGAAGAAATAGAGAACTTACAAAACAACCATGACAACTAACGTCCACAAAAAAATTAAAGAACCTAAAATACGTAGCCATAATCATAATATAGTGTGAAGTGGCCTAAGAGTAGGCACTTATGTTTTTATTCGAAATAAGCAAATTATTACTAGTGTTTTTAAATGAAACTCAAGGACTCTAGTTAATTCCACAATATAATACAAGTTATTGAAAATTCTAAAAAATTGACAATTGTTTCGATAAATCAATATCATCGTCAGAATGACAGAAGTTACATTTCATTTTATGCCTACCTGATGTTTAGTAGTTATTTTTGGCTAGACCAAGAAGTAACCTAACTTGTGATTGGCTTATTATATGTTTATAGAAAAAAGAAGAATATGTGATATTACAAATATTGAAGCTCAGATATTATAAGCCCTATGGTGATATCCTGGATATCATTTTTCCAATTAAGATCAGTATAACTGTGCAATGATATAGAAAACCAGGAAAACTATATCTGCTGATCTTCACAATTATCACTTAAGAAGACAGTTTATTAGTGGAGAATTCCCCAGATTTGACTGATAATTGACAACTTCATATTGTGGGTTTCTTAAATGTCTTCTAATTTCCAGTTCTTCAAGGAAATCCAGTTCTTGTTTCTTTTCACAAATATGCAGTACTTCTAGTTCTGTGTTAGGTGTCAATGAATGATTGGTGTCAAGTAGATGTTTTGCGTAGTGGAATTTATCTGGTTGTTTTAATCTGTATGCTCGTAAGTGCTCACTGTATCGTATTTCAAAATTCCTAAGGGTCTGACCCAAATAGACAGCATTACATTCTGGACATTTGAGTTTATATATACCTGACTTCTTTAATAGTGGTATTTTTGTTTTTACATTTAACAATTTTGTACTAACGTTACTTTCTGTTTTAAAAGAAATTGTTGTATTCGTTGCTGAAGATATTATCTTTGAAATATTATTAGAAATATTTCCTGCATATGTGATGGTTTTATAAGTTTTAATTTCATCAGCTTGTTTAGGATATATTAGTTGTAATGCCACTTTTTCCTCTTTTTTACTAATTAGCTTATTTATCATATCTAATGGATAACCGTTAGATGTTGCTATTTGTCTAATTGTATTAATCTCTCTATCAAAATTACATTTGTTCATAGGAACTGAAAAAGCTCTATGTATCATTGAATTATATGCTGCTAGTCTGTGTGGCACAGGGTGGTTAGAATTGAATGGAATTGTTACATCAGTTTGTGTTGGTTTTCGGTAAATTGAATAATCAAGTAAATTATTAACTCTTTGAATTTTTAAATCAAGAAAATTGATTAAGCTATTTTCTTCAATTTCTAATGTAAATTTAATTTTCGGGTGTAAATTATTGATGTGGTTGAAAAATAAATCTAATTGTCGTTCACTACCCATAAAACAAGCTAATATGTCATCTACATATCTATACCAAAATAAAATATTTTTCGAAATATTACTTTCAAAGATCTTTCTTTTTAAATTGTCCGTGAAAATGTTTGCTAAAATAGGTGATATAGGGCTTTCTATTGGTAAACCTTCATTTTGAATATATATCTTATTGTCAAAAGTGAAATAATTCTGATTAATGCATACATCAAATAAATTAAGTATATCTGATATCGTTCCTGGATTAATATTTTTATCTTCTAGTAATTTTCTTACAAGTATTAGACATTCTTTAGGAGGAATTTTAGTAAACATGTTAGTTACATCGAACGATATGAGTTTATAGTTATCTTGTAAGTGGATTGCTTTCAACTTTCTGATTAGTTCTATTGAATTTCTAATTGAGTACTGAGATTCATATCCGTAAGTATTGAGTATATTGTTGAGCTTCTTTGCCAATATATTATTAGGAGTATTAACATAAGAGACTACAGGTCTAATTGGTTTCGTTATTTTATGTAATTTAACTATTCCATATAATTGTGGACAATGAGGATTCTTATTTATGATAGACCTCTTTTCGTAATCATTTAAAAGATAATTTGAATTATTAACAATATCCCTTACATTATTAGAAAGTTTCTTTGTTGGGTCTGCTGTATGACTTGAAAAAAAACGCATTTAAGTTCTATGCATATTTATTTAAGATAATACAGATGGTTGCAAGTTCAAACTTTAAAACGTTATTTTTACTTTGCTTACAAAACATTTTACACGTGCGGAGTCTTGAGAATGCCTTGCCCTAAGAGTGCGTAGGTCTATTCTCAAGAGTACGCATGTGCAAGCTAAGTACAGAAATCACATAAGAATGAACCGCCTGAATAAAAAGTACAGTTTTCGTGACATCACTGGAAACATTGAATCCCGTCTTCATCCAGTGGGTCCCTAAATTGCTCGTTGCACGAGGGGCAAAAAAATCAATTTCGGCATCTTTCCTAGATAATGTTGAATCTTTGGATCTGTAATGAACTTCACTGATTTATTCATTTTTTTCATTGTTAATTTCTTTAAAGAACAATCTTCAAGTTGTATTTTACTGTCTCTATTGTTTTAACTGCCGCTGTTTCTTGAAAATTACTTGCAGCTTCCTTTATAGGTGATGTTGAAGGTTGGGGCTCTATAGTAAACTTGACTGACTTATTTTTTTGTTTTGCCGGTACTGTCTTTGAAGGACAGACCTTAAGTTGTATTTTTTTCTTAACTGTCTTTACTTTTTGAGCTGACATTGTTTCTTGCAGACTTTCTTTAAAGGGACAGCTTGTCAGAATTTCAGACCTATGTGCCTACCGCTTTCGTGTGCCAGTAAATTCCACTTTTGGCAAAGGTTTAATTTGATACGGAGATATACTAACTGAAGCAGAATGACAACATGCAGATCCTGACATAATGTCTTTATCATTGGTAACGTTTTTAGTTTTATCGTCGTTGACAAGTAAAATGGTTACAAGGTCCATGATGTTCACCTGATCCATGTTGACTGTGATGGGTTTTTCAATAATCTCAATTGTTGCTGGAACATTGACTGTTTCATCAATTATTTCGATTATTATCTTCTTGTTACTTGCTGATGCACCACTAATTGGCACGTCACTAATGGATTCGGTCAAATATTTTGTAGGAGAACCGACAGGCACTTCATTTTCTGTTTTATTAACTAATGGTTCATTTTCTTTTTCCAATTTTTTTTATATTCTTTATTTGTCCTATCTCTTAGAGCTTCTTCACCAAAAATATCCGAGTTGTTGTGATAAATTCCACTGGATGAAAAATTATTTATTGCCTTTTCTATATTAGCAACTTTATAATAGGCCAAACGAAACAATCCCCATACATCCGATTACGTTATAAGCTTTCCCGGACTGGAAAGAAGCCAATTGTCACAAAACTGAGAATAGGAACACTTGAGTGGGCCAAAAAATCCTTTATCCAGGGGTTGCAAGCGATGACTGGAATGTGGAGGAAGTGACAAGAGGTGTATATAATTTTCACGGTAGTAAGTAGTTCACTACGTTAAGGGTGCGATGGGAAACGTGATTATCAAACAGCAACAGAATGGGTTCTTCTTGTCTGGGCTTATCATGCTTTTTGAACTGTTGAATCCATACAAAAAATAGATCAGAATGAATAAATCCTGAGCCCGATACCATTTTTAGGGTTCCATTGAGGTCCTCTCCTATTATTTTTCTGGCGAAAATTCATGCAGGAGGTATACAATATCAGCCGACGCTAAAACAACAAACCGAAGATAAATAAAATGGCCACGTTTTACACTAGTAACTTTTCCAACCAATTTTTTACCTTTTTTCGTAATAATTTTTGGTAATTTATTTGGCCCCGTGATCAAACCGGTCTCGTCCATATTAAAAACACGTCTTGGAGGAAAGTTGTATTTTTCATAAAAGGATTTTAGGTTTTTAAAAGACATTTCAACTTGTAGCCGATTATATCCCATGATTCTCCCCATAGTACATTTATCTGGATGACGCAGAGTAATTTTTTGTCATATGCAAAAGTTTCTTAGCCATTTGTTGCCGGCAGTTTTTCTATTGCCATTAAGCGGGTGGGCAATCTTGTAACTGGTCGCGTACTCAAATACAAACTGCCGAAGGTCTTTTTTGGTTAGCCCATAGAACCTTTGGTCCATTTCTCTTACGTACTCTGCCAACTGCGCTTCCATTTTTCGACTAAAAACGCTTTTAAACCTTCCCAGTGATTTTGGTATTGTTCTAACTCTCGAACGTTTTCGGAGAGTCGTCTCATTATTGGTCAATTCTTTGGCTATTTTTCTCTTGGATTTACCATTTGCCATATGTGTTCGTATTTGTGCTATTAATTCTTCAGTGGAAATTAGTGTTCTATTGGACGTCCTGTAATATTTGCTCATTTTTTGTAGAAAAAAGATGAATTTTACTATTGGCTCCTATTAATAAATTTGAGATAACATGTTTGGCAATGTTTCCCAAGAGTACGCAGTGCGAATTCTTACGAATAAATGTGTGCGTACTCTTAAGAAATGAAAATATCTGATAAATTTAACTTGAAACATATTATGCTGTTACAAATAATAAGAAGACGATACGTTAATACTGATAAAAAACGTCTGTTTTTCCTACAGGATACATAGAAAGTCTCTGTATTGGTTACTTACCAGTGTAAAGATAGTTTAAACACCTCAAAACTCATGAAAATTAGTCTTTTTGTGACCCGTAAACTTAACTACCGCCGAAATTATTACTCTAAAGCAGGTCGCGCACTGAATCGACTCGACTCGGATCGGCACGGAACGGATTGGATCGGCACGGCTTTTATCCGCGCACTGAATGGACTAACAACTAGTTCTCTTTCGGCATCTGAGCAAATCAGTGGTGTCTCGAAAACGAAATGAGTTCATCTGATTCATCATCGGATTCTGAGGAGGATATTATTATAGCTCTATTATGTGAAGAAATCGAAGAGCAAACTCCTAAAATTTGGATTCATGATAATAATTTAAAAAGAGAAACATATGGAGAATTTTAACACTTATTCCCAGATTTGGTTGAGGATGAGGGAAAATTTTTCAACTATTTCAGAAAGTCCCATGTGAAATTTAACGAACTCTTACAACTTTTGTATCTACAAAAACATGTAACAAATTACAGAGGAGCAGTGCCATCCGAATAACGTCTAGCTATCACACTCAAGTAAGTATTAAATATCTGCATAATTTTGCACATGAAACTACAAAAAATATTTCAAGTCTTTATTGCCAAAAAATATTTGTAACATCTAGAAACAAAACATTATTTCAGATTATGGTACATGTAACTGTTATTATCATAATCATTTTCGTACATATCATTTTGTCTCGACTGGAAAACTTGTGGTTTCTTCTGTGTAAACTGTGGGAGATATTGATCTGTTTGTGAGGGCGATTGAGTTTCATGTCGGGCCATTAAATTTTGGGGCAATTGAATTGCATTTTGTTGAGCAGCCATTAAATTCAAATTTTTAAGTTCATAATCATATACTAGGGAGGAGATTTTCTGTTTTATTTCTATTTGTAGTGCAGGAGTAAATGTTCTTACGGTTTCTTCTACCGCGGCAAAATATTTCTGCAGAAGATCTGCCTTTCTTTCCATTCTTAGGGATTGTTTTTGTTGAAAATAATTTTGAAGTACTTCGGCCATTTTGGATGTTTGCTGCCTCTTAATTTTAGTTGTAGTAGAAGAAGTACTACAAAGGGAAAATACGGGTGACACACTTCTTGGATGTTCAGGTGACACAGTTCTTGGATGTTCAGGTACCTCTGTCAAGTTTTGTAGGTTGAAATCATCTCCTAACAATGAGATATCATTGGGATCCTCTAATTGTGTGTCAGTGTTCTGAATACTTGATTTTTGCCTCCTTTCTTTATAAAATGGGATCATGAAACTCATAACGTCTTCATATTTCCACTTTTTTTAACGAACTTGCTTGGCCACTGGATGTTTTCTTAGCATTGAGCGCTTTTCTAAAGTTGTCCCTTAGACTTGTCCAGGTTTTCTAACATTCAGAAACTGAAAAAACCAATTAGTTGATCAAAATATTCATCCTGTTCCTCGCGCAATTAATAATGTAAAAAAATATACAATTTATTCCAGTTAAAGCCACTATAATGCTTATATATTTACTTTGGTTCCAGATTTCTTGGTCATGGTGACTCGTTTTCAACAATTTCATTTAGTTATAGACTGGGCGAGACAACAGTGCGAGAGATTATTTACGAAACCTGTCAGAAGATATGGGATGTACTGTCACCTGTAGTGATGCCTAAACCCTCACAACAGCTTTGGAGTGAAATCGAAGAAGGCTTCCGCATAAGATGGACTTATTCTAACTGTATTGGAGCAGTAGATGAGAAGCATATTGTTTTGGAAAACCACCGAAATCAGGGTCTCTATTCTTCAATTACAAAAAAGAATTTCGTATTGTATTATTAGCGTTAGTTGATGCCGACTACATATTTATTACCGTGGATGTTGGCGCATATGGTCGTAGTAGTGATGGAGGTATATTTAGTTCATCACAGCTTGGAAAAAATTTAAATTCGAAACAGTTAAATTTGCCAGAAAACAAAGAATTACCACAAACCAATATAATTTTACCTCATGTTATTGTAGGATACGAGGCTTTCCCTTTATCGCCCAATTTATTGAGGCCTTGCCCAGGTGCACAGACTACTAACCGAATCAAACCAAATCTATAACTATGGTTATCGTAGAGCTCGCTGGGTGAGTGAAAATGCTTTTGGCACTTTTTAAAAAAGTTTAATATCTCTCCTGACTATCTTGATACTATTACGTTGGCCTGTACTGCCTTACACAATTTTTTGCGAAATGACTCCTGGAGAATTAAAGTAGAAGCTGTTCTTGAAGAACTTGTAAACATGCCCAATATGGGTGGCAATTTTCAAAGAGAAGCCTTACAAATTCGAGAATAATTTAAACAGTATTTTGTATCAAATGAAGGCAGTGTACCATATGGCAGCTTCAAACCGTAAATGAGGAAAGAAATAATATATCATGACCAAGATTTACGTTTTTTTATCTGAATTTTATATTATTTGACATTATTATGCTGTAATCACATAGGTGTAATAAAGAAATTGTTTAAAAAAACTACTTTCGTGGATGTATCTATGATATTTCAAATTCGCACAAAAATCCGTAAATTTTAAAGTACGAACCTAGAAACCAGTCATGTGTTCATGGAGTGACTGATTTCTAGACACGTGATTGACTAATACACCAAATTGTAGAACGTATTATTACAATATACAAGCATAAAGCATAAATAATATCCAAAATAGTGAAATAAAAACGTGCTTGTGACAATACTGGCTACTTTCAAAACCAAAAAAAGTATCCTGAAATATTGAGGGAAAAGCTGTTACTTACCAGACAATCCTATTTTTCCAGAAATCTCGCTCCATGCATTCTGTTTCCTATTGACGTCATGATAGTATTTATTTTCGATATCATATAAAATCTTATATTCCCGTACATTCGCAATTAATAATTCTTCCATGATTTGACAATATCGACACAACTGTTGGATTGCAAATAATCAACTGGATGTTCGGCAAAAGTTGCCCTGCCAAGGAATCGCTGCCGTAGTCGAGTCGAGTCGAACGGTCGCTGCCGTGCCGATCCAATTGAGTGCGCGGGGGTATATTGAAATATGAACAATGCAAAACGGTCGGCAATGCTGTGCCATGCCGATCCGAGCCGAGTCGATTCAGTTCGTCCTGCTTAAGACTTCAAACTGCTGGTTGAAGTTGCAACCAAACAGAAATGGCCAGGCAAGGTGTAGCCGAGCCTGGCCTCTTCTGGATGCCTTGAAAACCACTTTCGCGACGGGGAACACACAATAGTTTTTATCCTACACATATAATGATTAGATTCTAAGATGACAAAAAGAAAGGTGGAAAATATTTTGATTGTACCGATAAATGTTATGTGATGAACGAGTCATAAAAAATGGCAAATGATTTGTTGAAAATAATACGCTCGCTGTACTTTTCAATGCAATAAACAACAATTCATAAAATGTTTATATTTTTGGTTATATATTTTTTGACATTTCAAATAGCAAATTTAGTGTAGCCTATCTTGATTTTTGCATAATCCCTTCCGGTGTAGAATAACTGCCGTCGAAGTCGTCCATATAATGTAACATACTATTTTCAATCTTAGTTTTATTGTCGGCAAAATCCTAAAGGTACAGTCACAATGAACAAATTAACTATTAGTGATTACAATTATTCGTAGTACCTTGTAAGCTGTCATTGCAGTTAAGCATTCATAATTGAACATATTAGTAATTATACTGAAAGTTACCTCATTTTGTGAGGTTAGAAGTCATATTTATTATTAATTTTCTCCACCACTTTGATGGCTTTGATACTTCTACATTGACAAGTTATTGTTAAGCTGTTAATTCTTCTAGACCTAGACCATAATACAAGGAGGACGCAACCAAAAATCTGCTAATTATTACATTAATTTTCCCTTTGTGAATGCAAGATTTCAATGACGATTCGAACACTGAGTTTAATTTTTCTAAGCGCTAATTGTAATTACATTTTAAACGAAGCTTTGAGCCATAATTTGTAATTTAAAAGTGACAGCAGCGTCGTAATTTATAATAGTATGCCATCTAGTGTTCTTTTTGTGAACTTGTTTCCCCTGCCTTGCCATTATTTGCCATTTTTCTTGCCTAGCCGTGCAAATACCTACTTTCCCGTCCTGGTAATGCCACGAAAATTGGGTTTTCGAGTAGTGTAGGATAAAAACTAATTTTCTTTGTATTACAAATTGTTTACATTAGATGATGAGCTAATAATGTCTAACACTGAACTAAAAAGTACTTTGGATAGAGGCTCACTCTGTCTAACACCTCGTTTGATCCCAAATTCTTAAGATATTTCACATGTCCATGCTACTTTCCTATTTGTCATTTCCATTGTCATTTCAACAAATCTTATAATCTTTTTTGGTATTTCTATGTTACCCATAGCTGTGTACATTTTCTTTCGATCTATTCTATTATATGCTTATAGGCAATTAACAATTTGGTTAGTAGGTGAGTGTTGCTCGGTTCTAAAAATTATTGATCAATTGTTTATACTATTTCTTGACTAAACCAATTAACATAATCAATAAAACAAAATAGCCGGATACGTTGAATAATATCGAAAAAAGAAGAAGACAGATAAAATAGTGTCCGCATCAATTTCTTTTTTTTTAATTGTACTTTGCTTGACATTATAACAGTATTGTTGAGACGCAAAGCTGCGGCCTACGAACTGAAGGCGTAAACTAGAATTGTTGCAACAAGACATTACGTTGGTATTTATTCTAGGTAGTATATATAATACACGACTACTTCTCGAATTTCAATCCAATGTACACTCAATACCGTACATAAACGTATGAAATAACATATATACCGACTGAATAATAGAGTCAGTCACAAAATTTAAATTTTGATGCAATAAAAATAATAAAATTATATTTAGGTTTTTCCATTTTAAAAACATTTTAGTTTAGTTGTTATGTTTTTCTAATTTATTTAAACAGTAAACGGGTGGGATAAACTTTAAACACACTGTAGGTTCACTTACCTAATCTATTTATTCACTAAACTATTCACTAATTATATACACAGTATATTCACTTAAACTAATTTATATAAACAGTTCACTAATTTATATTCACTTATTTACTTGTTTATGTCACGATGTCAAATTATCAACTGAACTCAATTCTTCTTGATCGGTCCCTTATATATTAATGCCTTTTTCACTAGATAATTCTAGATTACAAAAACAATTGGCTTTCTGGCTGTAACATATGTTCTCCCCCGGTTTGAGACTCTTCCTCAGGTTGTGGTTTTCGACTCCAATTGATGTATTTTTATAGCAATCACTGGGATGGGGTGCACAATCGATATTAAATTGGACGCCACCAGTTTTTTAAGCGATACTCAAATTAAACAAAAAAACTAGAAAGTTTAGAAGCTGGAAAACCTTATATTTACTTTACCTTAACAAAACAAAATATTAAAAAAAAATTTATGGCGATAGTCCAAGTGATTATAAATTGCTGAAAATCGAATATCAAATGTTCAGCAAATTATATTTATTTATAACTCAATAGACAATTCACAAGGGGAAGCTCGAATTTTATTCGAAACTCACTGCAAGCTCGGTGTCAGACAAGGAGGTACTTACTTCCATATACCGTGTGCAACCAAGAGATAGAGAGCGAATCGATGTTACCGTATTATCTTTGGTAGAGTGGGGCAAAAATTTCTTGTTGAATTTGTTAGATGGTATATTCGCGTACAAAGGTATTTTCAATAGCGGTAGGATTTCCGATTGACTCTACAAGAATTACACAGCTTGATACAAAAAATTACATATTCAAAATTACATAGATAAGTACCTTTATCTAACCCTCTCTCCACAATATACAAAAATTATACAAAGCCTATGGCAGTTGCTTATGTCTGCTTTCAATAATTTTATTAGCTCATCCATGAGTTTGTTCTCTTTTCGATGATTGTTTACGGCAGTTTCCATTCCAACTCGCACTTTCATTATATTGGATTCTAGGCGTTTTCGCAGTGGAACGCCAACTATCAATTTCTTGGAACTTATTCTTTTTTTTGCAACCTTCCTCAGCCGAGTGCAGTAGTTCCTCAACAGATGGTTTGTACATTCAATTTTACTAATCGTGAACTCATATCCAGACGACCTTTCTACACACAATTTTTCATATACACTGCTGTTTCCTATCAACTTCACATATTTTAGTTTATGCATTTCAACACTCCGTCGGAATCCTTCAAGGGTAATGCTAATTTCCATGGAAGTAGAAGATGCATTCCCATTTTTGAAGTATTTATGTTGGGGAATATCCACTTTTTTATAGTACATGTTGGACAGTATTTATTTCGTGAATCCAGATAGAGAAGTTTTCCAGTTTTAGCGCCAAAAATACAAGCCACTCCTGATAGAGCACTGTAGTTCACTTTGTATGACCGTTTCGACCAAGCACTATCAGTTATTACCGCAATAAGACAGTTTCCTTTTTTATCCAACACATTCTAATTATTTGGCTGAACGAAGTTATTCTTGACCGGCTTCTTCCATAGCAGTATTTGCGGTTTGAAATATGGTTGCAGATACAATATCATGGTGTTTGGCATACTGATAGAAAGACATTGACGGAATATTTAAAATTGAGTATTGTTCTGTTAACTCAGAAAGTCCACCACCAGTACTCATTGTAGCAAGGACGGCAGCGGAAGGAACAATCAAAGGCTTTTGTGAATCTTCAGAAAACATTTCTTTTTCAATATTGCACATAGTGCACTTGAAAACAAAGCAACTTGAAAGCTCTCTTTGTTTTTCTTTATTAAATGTCATATATGAAAAATTACCATCAAATGGTTGGTGGTTATTGGCATTTTGAATTTGTTTAAATATACTCCTAATATCGATAATTCTTCTACACTCAAGAATATTTAACTCCCTTGTAGTGCCGTCATTGGCTCTGAGTATCCATCTTCAAGTTGAATATCTCAAGAAGAGTTAGCTAAAATTGGAGATTTATCAACTTGGACAACTTTACTGTCAAGAATTCCAGAAGTAGATCATCATTACTGTTTGACACAGTGTTTTTATTAATAGGAATGCATGTTTCAACCATACGATTTTCTTTATTTCTGAGATTCCTGTAAACAAAATATACAATGTTACGTTCGTTGAATAAAACACTCTGAACTAGAATAGTCCCACACAAATTGTACGTTCTAACTTTATAACAATGAAATAAGTTCATTCACTAATTCAAACGAAATTGAAAGGGAACTTATACTTTTTTTAATTCTTTTTCTTTTCATATAATCATGTGAAAACTTTGCATTTCGTTGTTGATGCTCTATTCAATAGGTATCCTTTTAAAATTGATAAATATCCATTTAGCTCTAGGTATACAACATCCTTACCGATTCCCACAATTTCCTTGAAAATCACTATTACTTTATTTTTCCGCCAAACCTATCTATGATACGAGAAAAGTATTGGTTTACCCCCAAAAAAGGTGGAGTTTTTAATTTTTTCGATTTATTTTCACGTTTTTCAGTGAGATAAACACGAAAAATGGGTTTTTGGAAAGAAATCCTGTGTGTATGTTGTCGTCGGCCATTTTTTTGTAACGTGTCTTGTTAGCATGATTCTGTCACCGGAGTGCATCAAGTGAACAATTTCATCACATATGAACCCTATTGATTTTCAGCTCACCAGAGCCAGTACAACGGGTGCTATGGTTCTTGAAGTACCAAATTTTTGAAGAAATTTCGTTTTGTTAGCATGATACAGCTTCCGGAGTGTTTACAAGTAACCAATTTTATGATTGGATATTGTCCAAGGTGTCTCACATATAAACACACATGCTCCGTAATGTATAAGTCTTGAAAATTCAGTTTTAATATTTAAAACTGTTTATTTTTTTCATTTTATTCTTGTGTTAGCGTTTATCAAAATTATAAATATGTATAATATTTAATCTATTAATTTGCTAGCTTGAGCAACGCCAAACTGTATGACACAAAAAATTACTAAAAAAGTGTTTAAAAAGATTTCATTGTGACATTTATAATGAAGTCTCTTTTATACGCGAATTATAAAAACCATTTTTCTTACCTCAACGCAAAAAGATTCCGACTCCTAGTTGTAGTTTACGAGTTTTAGGGCTCAATTTAACACTAAATGTCATAATAGGTTTAACTAATAAAAATAAAAATAATATCCGAACATTTAATCAAAACAAACAAAACTAAAAAAGTACCTACTAAGCAACTTCTGCACAAATTTACAACTTACAGCTATTATTTGAAAAATCCGTAACAATAAAACAAAGTATTCATACACAAAACGTAACCCACTAAACTGCAACAGCGAAGACCAACTACATACTGACAAAGTAAAGTATATTATATTAGCAGACATGAATCCTCCCAGTACCTATTTACAAGTTTTCAAAAATTTTCGCTTGCTTCAAATATTCAATAAATCCCCACCTAACTCAATATTAAACTCTGAATTTCTTGTTTACATACTTGATATTTTGAATTTTCTCATCACATATAACTAACATAAATTTATTACTATAATTAATTAATATACCAACTATATTGATTTGATAAAAAAGATAGTTTCTTGTCGACCCACGTTTCCCCTACAATCCTCATCTCACTGCCGATAACGAAGTAGACAAGTGCGTGCATACCATATTTCAGTTTTAAGTTCCTGTAATTTTTGAGGAAACAATAAAACTTTTTGTCAATTTTTTGGGATTATTACTTAACTGATTTTAAAAATGTAAACAGTTTTAAATTCTGAAAAATAATCTCTATGCTTTGATGGGATTGAATTTTTTAATTTTTTTCTAAATCCATATTTTTAAGTTTATGGTTTTAACTATAACTAATTCGAATTTTAGAAATCGAACGCCATCTAGGCATAGATACTATTTTTTTGAATTCAAAAATGTTTCAATTTTTGGAATCTGTTGAAAATTAAGCCCACAAAATTTACAGAAACTTTTAGTAGTTCCAGATATTATTCGAGAATCCCCTTAACTGCATATACAAAATACAAGACAAATACGAACGCCGTTATTCAATAAAAATCTCCAATTCTAGATTTCCATGAATTGAATATAAGACAAAGGACTTATCTTGGTAAGGTTCTGGAATTATTCAGCTCTCAGCCAGGTTCTAGTCGATGGAGATGGGGTCCTGAATCCATCCCGGCCGGTTTTGTGTTGTTCTATGGGTGGTATTTTCATAGGGTCTACCCAGGGGCTGCAGAGCTGAGGAAAGAAAAAAAAAGTAAAAGTCAAGGAAAAAATCTGGGAAGGAAGAAATAGATAGAACAGATAGGAAGCTTATGCTTCAACACATGAAAAACTGAATTTAGTTTTTAAAATAAAACCAACAGAAGTCTGTTCTATCATATTCGCATTCGCTTCGTTCCCTAAATAAACAGAAAATGCGGAATTATAAAGTTAAAAAAAAATGAAAAGAAATTATTAAAAATTTGCTTCAAAAAGAATATAAAATATTTCTTTTTTACGGCAAAAAAGAATTGAACATACAAAATTCATCAAACGCCAGCCAATATTATAATTTGAAATAAAACAGAATAAAATATTCCAAAAATCTAACTCATCAGCAAATATGTGAAACCACAACGATGTGAGGTACTAACTTATAAATTTTACTGATAGGAAGAGACTTTTCCAATGTACGATATCGTTTGAATACCCGAAATTTGGAACAGAAACAAGTTTTTTTAATTTCGAAACATTAGTACGACGAAATTAAAATACCATAGTCTGATAGAAATCGTAACAGGCGATCGGCTTATTACACCCCCTCTCCTCGGAGAAAAAAAAGAAATTCGAAAAATTGCTTTTTTTTTCAAACATAAACAGTCTACGAAGAAAAGTAGCCAAGACATCAATATTGTGGTGATTAGCAAAAGAAGAAGATGTGCTTACATGTCCAAAAAAATAATGAAAACAAACGAGAAATGGAAATGGAAAGGTAAAAGCAATGAGAAGATAAGAATACAAGAAAAGAAAAGAGAAAACAAATTTAATTGATGTAAAGAATCGTTAACCTTTTCTAGTTCGAAGCTATGACATTAAAAAAATGCAGTGAACTGAAAATGTATATAATAGGAGCGTATACCTATTAGCGATAATAAACCATTGCAAATGATATGCAATTATAATCAAAACATTGAAGCAAAATGAAGTAATCAATTATAACAGGAGACCATTCCTATTACCACAAAAAATATCAGAAATGAAACAATATCAGTTCTTGGTACCATACTGAGATTCTAAAATATCAAAAAATATGAGATGCTAAACGCCTCAGCAAAATATCCAGAAAAATGAGAGGGGTGCCTCTACCAAAATATGAAATGCCAACATCTCAACGGTAAGATAAAAAAACAACTACATTCCTCATCTACAAAAAAATTATCACTAAGTGCGATATAGGGTGCTTAAGATCTCAGGTACACTAAACTCAAAGAAAAAATCTAAATCAACTAAAGAAAAGAATACAAGGTAAGGGACAGAAATTTACTAACAAAAATTTTTTTGACTAAAAATGTGTGTGTGTTTTTAAAATACATTACGTAACTATAAAGGAACAATAAAAAGAGAAAAAAATAACAAGCCTTGGCATTTCTGGTTCCGATACCTAGTTTTCACCCAGGAGGCTCGGGTTCGATAGTATAGAAGATAGCATATAGTATAGAAGAACATTTCATAAACAAGGCAGAAGGAATTAGTGGGATTCAAGCAGGATGGAAAAGGATAGAAAAATGTAGAAATACAGCTGCAAAAAATAGGAACGGTGGTAAACAGAGAACAGAAGGAATGGCTCGATGAAAAATGCAGAGGAATTATTGAAATGAAAAAAGAAACATGGGTAAAATGGATAAAGACGAACAGAAATGAAGAAAGAGAAAATTATGAAAAACTAAGAAAAGAAACAAAGAAAATAATAAAACAAGCTAAGAGAAAAACAATTGAAAACAGAATTAGTGAAATAGAAAGGACAAGTTATGCGAGGAACACAAAAGCTTTTTATCAAAAAATAAATGCACAGAACCGAACATATAAATGCACAGAACCGAACATATAAAAACAAAGCAACAATAATAAAAAACAAAGAGAGAAGAATAGTTAATGAAGATACGGAATATAAAGAGGCATGGATGGAATACTTTAGGGAATTACTAACAGAAACAGAAGTAAGAGAGGAGGTTGATATAGAAGCAAAGAACAAACAAGATGGAATCTAGAGCCCATAGAAGAAAGAAATTAAAGAGATAATTAATAGGAGTAAGAACGGGAAAGCGCCAGGAAGCGACGGAATCAACATGAAACTTATCAAATACGGAGGGACTAAACTGTTAGAACAATTATACCAATTGATATATAAAATATGGGAAGAAGAAGAGATGCCAGAGGAATGGAAGGTGGGACTAATAGTAACAAGACACAAGAAGGAAGACCCACAAGCTTGCGAATACTTCAGAGGAATCACGCTACTGAGTACAGTATATAAGATAACAACAACAATCATAAAAAGAAGACTGTATGACGCAGGTTACAGAGGTGGAGAATATCAGTACGGATTTACAAAGGGAAGGTCAACTACAGATGCAATACATATACTGAAACAAATTTTAGAAAAGTCCAAGGAATATAACATAGACATTGAGATACTATTCATTGACTTCCAAAGAGCATTTGACTTAATGAAAAAGGAATCAATTACTGAAAGCACTGAATGAAATGGTAGTGAATAATAAACTGATAAGATTAATAAAAATGACACTAGACCAAAGCGTAGCAGAAGTAATAACACAAAGAGGGAAAACATAGAAGTTTACATATAATAAAGGAGTCAAGCAAGGAGACTCTCTGTCGGCAACACTATTCAATTTGGCACTAGAATATACGTTGAAAAGAATATGTAAAGGAAATTTAAGGACCAGAGGAGGACAAATAATAGCATATGCCGACGACGTAGCACTAGTGACTAAAAACATAATGGTAATGAAAGAAATATTGGAGGAGATAATAACGAAGGGAAAGAAAATTGGACTGGTGATAAATACACATAACACCAATGTATTAAAACTCAAAAAGAATTGTGAGTACAAAAATGTGAAAGTTGGAAGATATGAATGTGAAAAAGTGGATACAGTTAAATATCTGGGAATAACAATAAGTAGCGATGGAGACAGAGAAACTGAGATAAGGGAAAGAATCGTAGCAACAAACAAAGCATTTCAGACTGACAAAAAATTAATAAAAAATAAAATAATTAGCAAGCGCATGAAAATAAGAATATATAACACAATAATTAGACCGGTAATGATATATGGGGCAGAAACATTAACTATGACTTAATATCAACAAGAGGGTATGTGAATACAGGAACGAAAAATACTAAGAACAATATTAGGACCAAAAAAAAATAGGTGAAAAATATAGAAGAAGAACAAATATGGAACTATATCAAGAGATACAAAGAGACATAGTAAGAAAAATTAAGGAACAAAGATTAAAATGATTGGGACACATATGGAGAGCAGGTAAGAGAGCAATAATATACTCAATGGTAGAGTGGAAGCCCTTAAGTAAGAGAAGAAGGGGAAGACCAAGAATAACTTGGTTGCAGGAGATAGTAGGTGATCTCGAGACTATGGGAATTAGATACTGGGAAGAGAAAACGCAGGACAGGAAGCAATGGCTACAAATAGTAGAAAAAATATGAAAAAGTAAATGTGGTCTGATCCACCCTTAGAAAAGGAACTAGAAAGCTCGTAAGAGCGGCGCTACTCCCACGGAGTAATTGTCGAATATTTGTATCTGTATATTTATCACACTTAAAAATAATGCTTATAAAATATTTGACCTGTGATCGTGAATTGAAGGAAATATTATGCAAATTGACAACCCTGTTGAAAAATTTGGGGAACCAGCCCGAACCGAGTCGACATACGACGATGGACATTTAAATGGGTATGTCTACCCATCTCTCTCTCTCTCTCTCTCTCTCTCTCTCTTTACTCATCTCTGCCAAGCTTTCGTATATGTTCTAATCTGTGATACATTGTAAAATGTCTTTTAGGGAATAAAAATTGTATTTATTTATCGTCCGTCGGGTAGTGATTCTCCTCTTCCACCCAGGTTGCCGTATTTGTGATTCTGGAATCAGGGAAGTGAGTTGACGTTAATAGTTGAAGGCTTTCCTTCAGGCTGGCAGTTTTTGTGCCATTTTCAAATTAGTCCTGACAAGAACTGTTTTTATATTTCAATAAAACAATAACAACAACGCAAGTATGAACAAAATGGACACCATTTGTTTACAATTTATATAATTATCAAGCATAATATATGTCAAACGTGCTGTGTAAAGCAGGTTGCCATTTGACCAATCAATAATCAACAGAATTGCCAACCTAAATTCAAATCAGTCCTCCCAGTTTAAAAACAGGGAATCAACCATAATATTATTATCAGTATAGGGGTAACTATCAATATCTGTCACCTGATTGTATTTTTTCCTAAAATTTCCTATTTATTTTTATATTATTATCCCCCAAATGAATATTTGCCTCTCAATAACTCTTATTAGACAATATAAAGACATAATATCATAGTTTTATCAGTTAAAATTAGCACTGATTATAAAGTTGGTTTTAAAAGTGAACAAAGCCATGACGTAAATGATTATGGGTCTGAGTTATCTCGTTCAGAATCTTCGCTAAAAGTTTTGTAATTCTTTTAATTACATTTGCTATGATAAACCGTTATGATTGAACATGACATTACTGTAACTGTCTTATTGTATCCGATTATGTAAGTGAAACTCTTAATAGATACATAAGAATAACAAAAATAAATTGACTAAACATTGTTCGATAATTTACAAGGTGTTTCTAAAATAGATGTGGGGAAAAAAATATAACATGATTGTTATTCTTCATTAAATAACAAACAACGTATTGAGAGTGAAAAACAGTAAAGATGGAGAATGCGAGAATAGAAAACTATTCAGAGTAAATGTTGAAAATGACCGCCCCCAGCCAAAATAGATCGAGCGTCGAACACGTTCAAATATTTCAGGCGTATTTCTCATACCATCATACGCTATTTGAATTCGATTCTTCAAATAGCTGATATCAAATATCGGTGTGTTGTAATCAAATGATTTAAGATACCCCTGAACCAGAAATCACATGGATTTAATATTGGAGATCGAGGAGGCCAGGGTTGCGGCACACCTCGACTGTTGTGATTTACTACCTTGAAACTATACTTGCATTCTAAGAGGATTTTACACCACGGATATGGCTAAGGCACATTGGTTTTACAGATATAATTATTTTGGCTAATGATCTTTGGTTTTTATTTTGGTCATTGTCTTCACCTCGAACACATTTCCATAAACCATAATCAATAAAACCCATTCTAAATTAATTGTGAAGCATGAAGTTGTGTGTATTTCAAATTAAATAACATTCACAAATTAACAGTGATGATGAGGGTTTTTTTACAGAACGAAGAGTGATAATAAAATATAGTTGTTAGTTGCAATGATAAAATCAAAAATACGGTACGCCAACTGCAATGAGTTTTTTGAGAACTTTAGCGGAATTTGACCACAAAGTTTCTGATTTTTCGGTGTTTAAGGAAATCGATATTATTAAACACGTTATCGGAGGGTTGTTACGTTTTAAAACGGAACTTGTGTGTACCAATTTGCCGGCAGATAAAAATTTCGATCAGCTGGTGACTTTAGTACAGGTTGGCAAATTAATTTTGGCAACGTCTGATGCGCCGTATGCGGATTGCAAGAGCTCACATCGGTGGCAGAATTAGTAAGTCGACAATTCCATTAACAAAGGTAAGTTTTAATTATTGCAATAAAATTTTTGAACCAAAGTTATTATTTAAAAAATTCACATTCGGTAGTAATTTTTTCAAATCGATTTTCGTACATAAAATATTTATTCATAAAACGATTTAAAGAAAAGGCATTCGGACGAGACAAAGTATTTTATGCACTCATGTGTCAGTTTTATGCACCGTAATGTCATTATTACAAACAAATCGACGCCATTTTTAGTCCATTTACAGCAACCTAAATGAGACTTTATTTGATTTTTGCATGCTTGCGGCTCATGCGTCAATTTTTCCATTCGTTAAAAAAAGCTCCACGTTATGCACTTGTTGCATAAATAACTATTTTGTTTCTGTCTACAGAAATATATAAGAGGGCACATGTTTATTTAGTGTAAGATTTAAATGTAATAGGTTTTTTAGCTTATAATTATAATTATTATACTCACTTCATACCTATCTTTATTACGTTTCGGTTTTATTATTTGTTTTGAACCATCTTCAGACTTCAGTTACAATTGCGGTTTGGTCATATTAAAATATGTTTGAACTAAAATCTAAAGATAGTTTAAGACAACTAATGAACTGAAACGTAATATAGTATTTTTGAATTTAATACTTCTTTTAAATGGCCGAAGACCACGACAAAAATTTTTATTTCAAAGAACGGTCACTGAATACAAATTTAACCACTTCCTCATTTCATTTGTATAAAAATACACATGAGTAAAACTTTTAATACAGCATTTATATCGACTTATTTTATTATCAAGTCATTGACCGAGTTTCTGCTGCTACAAGAGTTAGCCAAGTAACGATTTACCGTAATAAAAAAGAAGCTCTGGCAGGAAGTAATGCTGACACTGATGTGCCTACTAAGAAACAAAGAACGTCCAGTATCCGTGTGGATCAATTCGACAAAACTGTGATTAGAAGGTGCATAATAAATTATCACATATCCGAGAAAAAAGTACCCACGTTAAGAAATGTACACCAAATCTTTGCAGATAGTTATGGCTTTGCAGGAAGTCGCGAATCTCAGCGGTAACAAATACATTCTTTGGGTTTTCGTTGGACCAACATGAAAAACAACCGAAGTTTGTTAATGGAACGACATGAAATCAGATATTTACGCCTACTATATTTAAGAAACATAAAAAAGTGCAGAGAATAGAACAAACATATCATTTATCTGGATGAAACATACATTCATTCATGTCACACGCACCTTCAAGGATAGAGTGCCAAGAGTAACGAAGGATTGAGAAAACTCGTTTCAAAAGGTAATAGGCTCATCATTGTGCATGCAGGAAGTGAAAATAGTTTTGTACCTAATGCTGGTATTACGTGGAACTCCCAGTAAAAAACAGGAGATTATCATAATGAAATGGCGAACGAAAATTATAAGAAGTGGATTCAAGAAAAACTTATTCCAAACCTACCAAACAACGCTATTGTGGTAATTGATAACGCCCCATATCACAATGTTCTAAATGAAAAATTACCTACGACTGCTTGGACTAACAACAATTAAAAAACTGGCTTTCTGAAAGAAACATATATTACAGTGAACAAATATTAAAACCGTTGCAAAGATGTACAAATCGCAATATAAAACTTATAACATTGAGGAATTGTTTGTTCGACATGGATTGTAAGTTTTAAGGCTACCCCCTTATCACCCGGACTTAAATCCGATCGAGAGTGTTTTGGCGCCACTTAAAGAACATGTGGCCAAACGAAATGTGACCTACAATTTTACGAAGGCTAAAGAATTCTGTAATGAATTTTTTGACAAATTTTCTGCAAATGATTGGAAAGTTAGATGTGACCATGTTAAGAAGATTGAAAATGAATTTATGAACAATGAACCACTTTTGGATACTGTTGTGGATAATATTATTATTAATTTTGCCGAAGACGGAGATAGCGAGAATGATGAATTTGATATAGAAAAAGATTTTGAAGAATCATTTGTTGATGCATATCATTATTTTACTGTTGATGATCCCTGTACATCTAAAACATATTTTTCATTATAGTGTTTGTTTGTAGATGGTATGACTGAATACATTAAAGCGCAACAAATGTAAACATGTAAATATGTGATATAAAATTGTAGATATTAGGAACGAATTCCACTAGGGTAATATAATATTTGTAGCACATCTGTACATAGTTCTAAATAAACAATAATTGACAGCATCTAGAACCAATATTTTGTTTTGTTTTGCCAGTCCTAACTCTGTAAAAAGTGTGAAGGGATGTTCTAATTTCATAGAGATAATATTTGCAAAAAACCCAAAAATTTACATATGAAAGCGAAAATATCTACCACAAAAAGCGTTAATATTTTATTTATATTATTAATATACTTATTAGACCATCTATTGAGGCAATTTTTTTTTCAAATTTCATGTATAAACCCGAATTTTTACATTATTATCTACCATATATTATTAAGAATAATAATTTTAGAAAGCTTAACAGGTAGGTAGGTCATTAACTATTACTATGAACAAAGTGGAAAAATTGTTGGCCATTGTTAAATTTAGAAAGTCGTTTAACAATCCTTATCATGTTGTACGGTTTATCTACAAAATCTACCCGACTTCCAATTTATTTACGAATAAACCTAAATGACGAATATTATGAAGGGACCGCTTAACATTTGAAGTGAAGGTGAAAGTTTATGTCTCTTGGAATCTATTTATTATTCACATGGCATAAAATAATGAAGGGTAATTGTGGAATTCCCCGTATGGTTTTTGAAGCAATAAATAATTATGTCTGTACAAAGAAACCCACATTTTCGTAGAAAAATCGAGTGGCTTATATTTCCTTATTAATTTAACCAATGATAAAGAACACATTTATGTTATTTTGTTTTGTAAACTAGATTTTATATAGCATTATACATGTACCACAATTTACTATTTTTATATCCAAATTCAAAATATTGTGTTACCTTCGTACGTATTAGCAGTCTCACAACTATTAAAACTTTGCATGCGAAATGTACGTCGCCTGCTCTTCCCAGTAACTGCGTTTACAACGTTGTCAAGTTGTATGCATTTCTCGGGCATCATCAACTGCCAAAATTAATTTGCCAACCTGTGATCACTGTGTACCGGTACAATCAAGGTTCGCTGAAAGGTTAAAGTTTTATATAGCCCTAAGAGAAAGTGGTGAAAATGTTTCTGATTGGTCAGCCTGACTTAAAAAAATAGCATCAAATTGTAAGTTCGGAAATGAACTGGAAATATGTATGCGAGACATTTTTGTCATTGGTATAAATGATGATAAAAGGATAGACCGCCTTTTTGAAGAAGATGCTTCTAGAGATATGGTAACTCTAAATAATAAGATGAATTGGCACATTATCAAGGGAGCCTGCAATAATGGAACATTCTAGCTGCAGTTAATATTAAACAAGAAGACGAGTTGAATTTTCACCAACAAAAACGAGTACAGCAAACTGGTAGGTCTAGTGCTATTAATCTGCCCTCTTTTTTGGGAATGGAAAACGTTAAAGGTAAAAGAAGATATATATCGGTAAGTGGGTTATCTATTTATCAATATTAGAGGAAATGTGTGTGGGTAGAAGCAATCACCTGGTTGGTGACTGTGCTTTCAAAGGTTGCACTTGTTACAAATGCGGTATTAAAGATCATTTAGCTCCTCAATGTAAAAAAAGTAATAACAATTTTTTGACTGACGAGGACAGTGATAATGATTTACATTGTTTAGGCAATTGTGATTACGGTAATGATACTGCGTCCATTTTTAATGCAGGGGATACCGACAAAATTAAAAGTAAAGATGTAACACCATTTTAAAGGTTTAAATTTAGAAAAAAAGTATTTATCTCTTAGAGATTACATAGGCATGACAATTGAACCCTTGGAATTTTTAAATCTCCAGAAAATTTTTGAAAATAAATGTTATTTATCAAAAACATATGTTATTAGGATTGGATGACCTCCTCTTATAGGCAGAAATGGTTTAAACTGTTAGGTTTAGGTATCTGTTCATTGAAAAATTCAAATATGTTACATAATATAGTATAAAAAGATGTAAGTTTTCCGACTTGGTTACATAAGTTGCTCGAAATCTATCAAGAAATTTTAGAACCTAAACTTCGTTGTTTTGATAAGTTGAAAATTGCGTTCAAGATTCAAGAAGGTACTATTCCTAAATTATGTAAACCAAGACCTTTTGGCGTTTTAATTCCCACTCAGTTTTCCGAATGGTCTACACCCATTGTTCCTATCTTAGAACCAAATGGTTTTCTGAGGTTGTGTGGAGATTTCAAGATTATTTTAAATCCGCACTTAATAACACAACAAATTCCTCTACCTCGTATCAAATATTTGTTTGCGCAACTTCAAAATGGCAAAGAGTTAAAATAGATTAATCTGTAGCATATCAATAAGTTTTGTTAACAGAAGAATCTCAAAAACTGGTTACTATTACCACACATAAAAGTATGTTTTCATATACACAGTTACCCTATGGTATTAAAACAGCTCCCTCTATTCTTCAGAATATTATAGAACAACTGTTTTAGATGCCAGGGGTAGCATGCTTTTTGAATTACATCCTTATTTCAGGAAAGGATGATCTGGAGCACTTGGATATATAGTTTCTCAAACATTTAAAGAATGTGGCCTTCAAATAAAAAAAGAAAGATGTATTTAGGGCATGTAATTAGTAAGGAAGGGCTAAATACGTCCGATGAGAGAATTTCTGCAATTAAAAACGTCGAAACACCGAACTTAAATCATTTTTAGAGATGGTAAATTTTTATGCCGGTCCATAACAAATATTTCAGATATTTTAAAAGCTTTGTATAATTTATTAAAAAAGGTGTTAAATGGCATTGAGAAATGATTGCAGAAATACTTTTGAAGACATTAAGAAGGTATTATTGTCATCAGCAGTTTTGTCACATTTGACACGGAAAAAAGATAAGATTAATGGTGGATCCTTCTAGTTTTGCTCTACGTGCAACACTTAGTCATGTTTTTGGTGACTGGTCCAAGCGACCCATTGCATTTACTCTGTGAATAATTTTGTTCTGCAGAATTCACAGATTGAAAAGGAAGCGATTGCAATTATATTTGAAGTTGAAAAGTTCTTTCAATATATTTATGGTAAGAAATTTTTATTATATTCAGACCACAAGCCACTTTTATGTTTTGGGAATAAAAGGGCTTTACCTATTCTTGCAGCAAATCGTTTGCAAAGATGAGCCCATATACTATTTGCTTTTGATTATGAAACTAGATTTGTACAGGGTTATCGGTTATAATTTGACCACCCCTTTATTTCTCTTATGCATACAGATACAAAAAAAAGTTTCAAATAAAAGTTGTAGGAGTTTAAATTAATTTTAATAAAATATACTTTAAACACCAGTAGCGTTTTTGCATTAGGGGGTTTAAAATAGGAATACATATTTTTAAATAGAACACCCTGTATATTATGACATATTCGGAGAGAGCTTTCTTTTCTCATAACAAAAATATACACTTTTATAGGTCTAGCTTTTATACTTTCCAAAATAATGGACAGTAAATTCCTAAAATATTTAAGTTAGTATCTAGCTAAAAAACGTAGTTGGCTATGCATGTCTTACTGCAATATTGTTGATGTTATCTGTCAAAATTATAAACTAACGTAACAAATACAACTAATTGCTAGCGGCTTCTGAAAAAGTAGAAATATCTTCTGTATATGTCAAAAATAACAATATGCTGCAAGACTAGAATATCTACAGTTGTATCCAAATCGACGATGTCCTAATCTAAACACATTTGTAAATATTTACCATCACGTCAATGTCTATCATAACTTTTTGAGAGAGTAACGTATTGCTATAGTAAATGAAGAAAAACAGTTGAATATACTGTTACACTTTGAAGGTGAAATAATACTTTTATTCAATTAATATTAAATTACCTAAAAATATATTCTTAGAATAAGATACATCAAAATATCAATTATTTTTATTTCAGAGAATGCAGACAGAAGTATAAAAAAAGTTTCCGTCGAATTACAGACAAGTTACTAAAAGTTCAAAAAACACTAAAAAATAATAACTATCGTCCTTACATAATTTTACCAGTACAGGAACTATGTGAAGAACATAAGCGGAAACGATTGGAATTCTGTCAACAAATGATAAGAAATTTAGACGACAACGAAAATTACTTGAAACAAATTATTTGGACGGATGAATCAAGTTTCATCAGGTCTGTTAAACAGAAAAAATGGACGCTCGTGGGAACGAAAAAGTATTAGAAAAAACAAAAACAAAACAAAATTAAACAAATTAAAAAATCAGGTCGAAAATCTGTTCATGTCTGGTGTGGAGTTTTTCGGGGTAAAGTAGTTGGGCCAATATTCTATAATTTCACTTTAACGGGTCAATTATATTTCGATGACATTCTGCCACAAGCTGACGATTTTCTTCAGGAATTTCCAGAAGATGCGCTTAATGTCATAATATAGCAACAAGACGGAGCAGCTCCGCATAATGTAAAAGAAGTGCGAGAACACTTAAATAATGAGTTCGCAACTTGGCTAGGTAATGGTGGCACGATTCAATGGCCGCCAAATAGTCCTGATTTACCGCCTTTTATGGGGCTATTTAAAAGAAAAAGTTTTTTCCGATACCAGTAACAGTAATAATTAGAGAGAAAATTGAAGCTGAAATTGAACTTCTTAACCAACGAAATAGTAATAAAATGTTAAACTGTATAGAAAATTTAAGGGGAAGGTATGAACTTTGTATTGAAACTAGCGGCGGTCAATTTGAGCACTTACTTTAGTTTGCTTAAAATTTATGAAAATATCAAATCGTTTTCTATATTGTAATAAACACTGTATTGCTTTTTATGTTGTTTGCTATTGTATTGTATTTCGTAATTAACACTGTATTGTTTTTTATGTTCTTTGTTAATGTCACACCCAGTTGCCTATTTTTTAATCATTTACTGTCTATTACTCTAGAAGTTACTTAGTTTTGACAGATAATATCAACAAGTGCAGTCAGCCATGCATAGCCAACTACTGTTTTTAGCTAAATACTAACTTAAATACTTAAGGAGTTTAGTGTCCATTATTTTGGAAAGTATAAAAGCTAGACCTATAAATGTATATATTTTTGTTATGAGAAAAAAAGGCCCTATTTGATTATGTCGTAATATACAGGGCGTTCTATTTAAAAAAATATATTCTTATATTATACCCTGTAATTCAAAAACGCTATTGGTGTGCAAAGTACATTTTAATAAAATTCATTTATACTTCTACAACTTTTATATAAAACTTTTATTTGTATCTGTACGCTTAAGAGAAATAAAGGGGTGGTCAAATTATAACCAATAACCCTGTACCTTCCTAAAAAAAACATTGCAGATTGTTTATCAAAATTACCAGAAAAAACTAATTTTTTAGATGATTCGGACAGTATTCCAGTATTCTTATTTTAAGTCATTTTTGAATTGTGTTCAAGAATCGGAGATTCCGATGGATTTTGAGAAAATTAAAAATGAAACTAATAGCGACCCTCTATTAATGAAAATCATCTTTTATGTAAAAAATGGATGGCCAGCTGAACATAAAACTGAAATATCCACTGAAAGAAATAGTTTATTATGGGGATACCGTTTGATTATTCCTCAAAAATTTCATAGTAACATTTCAAATGAATTACACGGCACCTATATGGGAGTAGTAAAAATGAAGGCATTGTCTCGTTCATATTTCTGGTGGCCAACTTTAAATGCGGAAATTGAATATTTAGTGAGAAGTTGTAGGGCCTGTATATGGCTCAAATCCAAAAAGAAATTCTTTGGTAGTATGGGAGTGGCCTAAAGGAGCGTAGACAAGGTTACATGCTGATTTTTTTGGTCCTGTACATGGACAACATTTTTTAGTTATTATGTGAATTGAGTTTATGTAAATAATGAAGCTGTCTAATTGTCTATTTGTACCGGTGAAGCTAGTTAAAATGTCGTCCACATATTGGGGCCCGTACATAAATTTATTGCTAAGGGGGTGTTTTTGACTTATTTTTTCTATATTATCCATGAAAATGTCTGCTAGTAGGGAGCTGAGGAGGTTGCCCATAATAAAACCATCTTCACTGCTATAAACCTCTCCGTTCAGGCTGTTCCATATATACCCAAGTTCACCATGAAAGAAAGCAGTAGTTACATCAAAATATTATATCATTACGTCTAGTTTGATATATAATGCAATTACCAATTTCAAAGTAGAGTCGGGTGCAACTGGAGAAAAAGTCTCAAAATAGTCAATCACATATCACTGAGTAAAACCTCGTGCCTCAAGGCGTGCTTTATAACATATAATGTTTTGCAACCCTTTTTGGTCACTAATTTTGAATCTTTTCGTCTATCAACAAGCTCCCATACCCATAATGATTAAAATATTCATATTGGACATTCATAGCATCCAACCATCTGTCCTTTTTAGGGCTTTTAAGTGCTTCGTCTACTGTCGATTACTAGAAATTAATTGCATGCAACTACCATCGTCAGATTTATGTAAACAATCCTTCATCCAGATTGGGAGTCCTATGATTCAACCTGAAGTTCTTAGAGGTAATTCTAATAAATCCATTGCATTAGTATTTACTTGAGAAGGTATTTGAACGGAGTCTAATATCCATATGTTCTAAAACAAAATTTTCATCAGGTTTTGTTTCAGTAATTGGAACCTCTTTTGCAGGCTCAAGTAATTTATATTATTTTCTATTATTATTATTATTCATTTATGTATCTTAATGACAGCGTATGTTAACTTTTGAGTAATTATGGTATTTCAGTCTGTACTTCAATTAATGCTTAAAGTATTGTTACGAACTCGCACACCGAAGCAGATACTAAGTACGGCCCTGTAACCTTATGTTAACGGAGTCAAGAAAATGGCGAGCTCGCCGAATTCTGAGAAGGTCTATTGGGATTTATTGGGACCGTCCTTTTTAAACATGTTCTCGAAAGGCATTTTTAGAAATATCGCGAAAGGCACTTGTCCCATCCGGAATGTTCTAGTAAAGAAAGCTTTGATATATATACAGGACCGATCAGCGGATGAGTTTAGTTTATGAGTTGATAAAGTGATCTTGACAGATAAACAGTAATTAAGTGAATATAAAAGTGTTATAAATTAATAAGTTAGTGTGCATATAAATTAAATTTAAGTGATTAGTTAAGTACATATAAATTAGTGTTAGTGAGTTAGTGTTTAAATAAATTAGTAAGTAGCAATACCGAGTGTTTAAAATTTATCCCACCCGTTTATTGTTTAAATAAATAACAAAAACATTACAGTATTGTAATGACTGTTTTTCGTAAAGGAAGACCATGTAACAATTTCCACAATTTGGCGTTTATGCGTTGAAATTCACAAAATAGTTTGATCGTGATGGTGTCGTTGAACAGGACTTGAAACGAGCATTCTTCTTCTTCTTCCTCTTTAGAAGGCGTATCGCCTGTTTAGTTCCGGTTTCCTCCTCGTCTAAGCAACTCTTGCGAGGTTGACTGCCAACTATCTCTCCAACGTTTAGGTGGACGTCCAGTTGGTCTTCTGCCATGGGGTACATCGTTGCGGATTATTATGGCCATTCTGTCGGGGCCCATTCTATTGACATGCTGGTTCCATTTTCTTCTTCTCTGCCGTATCCATCTGACAACGTCGTTTGTTTGGCACTTTTCTCTTATGTCTACATTTCTCTGTCTGTCCCTCAATGTGTATCCAGTTATCATTTTCAAGGTCTTCATTTCAGTAGTTCGTAGGATTCTCTTTGTTACCGATGTTTCAGCTCTGGTTTCCGCACCATATGTCATCACTGGTCGTATGCAGGTTTTATATATTCTCGACTTACATTCAATGCTCAAATGTTTGTTTTTCCATATGGGATATTTAAGGTGTCCTGATATTGCGGCAGCTTTATTGACTTGCTTCCTTACTTCTTCTTCCAGGAGTCCTGAGCTTGTAATTTTGCATCCGAGGTATTCGTATGACATTATCTGATCAATAGTTTTATTCTTTATTACCAATTTGCACCGTAGAGGCTCCTTTGTGATGGTCATGCATTTGGTCGTATTTGTAGAAATTTGCATGTTAAGTTTTTCTGCCTGTCTGTTAAAAGCTTGCAGCATTCTTTGGAGGTCATTTTCTGACTCTGCAATAAGTACTGCGTCATCGGCATATGCCTTCTTCATGTATGTAGCATTCGATATCCTAATCCAGTATTCTTGACGGTTTTTATTAATTGATCCATGATTGTGTTGAATAACAGAGGGCTGAGACTGTCACCTTGGCGAATACCAGTTGTAGTTCGGAGGTGCTGCGTTAAGGTAGTAGAGTTTGTTCTTATTTGAGTTAGTGTGTTTGTATTTAAGTTCTGTGAGTTCTTTCGAGAAATTACTGCTTTCCAAGATGGTGATGATGTCTTTTAGTTGGACTCTATCAAAGGCCTTTGTTAAATGTATAAAGCATAGATAGGCTGGGGAGTTATATTCTAAAGCTTTTTCAACTAGTTGCCTGAGTATGAATAATGCATCGGTAGTGGAGCGGTTTCTTCGGAATCCTTGCTGTTCCTCGCTTATTGGCACTGTTGAGGAGATTTTGTCCGCAATGATCTTTGTCAAAAGTTTTAGCGAGGTGCTCAGTAGTGTTATTCCTCGATAGTTAGCTGGGTCTGTTTTATCTCCCTTTTTAAAAATGGGTATTGTTATACCTTGTTTCCATTCTTCTGGTATTTTCTTATATTGTGATATAATGTTAAACAGTTTTGTGTACTCCTCTATGATAGTCGTGCCTGCGTTTTTCATTAGCTCGTTTGGTATTTTATCTTGATTGGGAGCTTTTCTGTTTTTAAGTTTCCTTATTGTCTCTTCTACTTGCTCGTAAGTGACTTGCGCGTGATCTTCTATATTATCTCTCTGGCCTGTCTCTTGTACTTCCATTGGTTCAACTGTTTCTGCATGCAGGTCTCTGAAATATTTTTCCCACGTATCTTCTGCAATTGTTCTTAATTATATTGTTTCATTTCTTTCTCGTTTAAGATCCCTCAACATCTTCCAAATACGTTTTTGTGCTCCGTACATATCCGCCTCCATTTCGTTGCTAAATCGCTGCCAATATTCCTCTTTTATTTCTCCTACTCTATTATTAGTCCTGTTCCTTATTTCGGTATAGATATTCCGGTTCTCCGGTGTTGGAGTTTCCTTGCATTGTAAGTATTTTTCCTTCTTTTCCCTTGTAATGTTCTTGACTTCTAATGTAAACCAAGGTTTAATGTTCGGTCTGCTGTTGTGTGACACTGTACGTGTTCCTAGGGCTTCCTTAGCACCTTTGCAGATGTTTTCTTTTAGTTTGTTCCAGGCTGTGTTAGGGGTATCAGACTGTGCTATGGGGTTAAGAGTGACTTGTGTTTGGCATCTGTTTGAATAAAGTTGTTTAGTTCTTTCGTGATTGAGGGATTCTATATTGAATTTTTCAGTTTTTATCGATGGTCTTTTTTTGGATAGCGGTGCACCTATTCGTATCTTTCCTAGCACAAGTTTGTCGTCTGTTCTGATGTTGGCTGAAGATAGGACTCTTATGTCTATTATTTGTTGAGGTAAGAAACTTCGATTGGTGATGATATAATCGATTATGGATTTATTGTTTCTATTGTCATAGAAGGTGTATTTGTGTTGTTCTTTATAGGGGAAATATGTGTTGTTTATTCTCAGTTCATTCAGTCCACAGAATTTGGTCAAAATTTCACCATTTCTATTGGTTATATTCTCGTTGTATTTTTGTTTTATTCCATCCACGACCTCGTTTCCAATTCTTGCGTTTGAATCCCCTAACAGGATTATCTTTTCATGTCTTGGTATTTTGTCTATCGCTGACTGTAGCCTTTCGTAGAAGTCCATTTACATTTCTTCAGGTTTATTAATGTCGGGTGCGTACACTGACATGATGTGAATGGGTTGGTCAAACCTAATCTTCACTCTCAGGATTCTGTCGCACACGTATTCTATGCTTTCTATATTCTGTTCGTATTTATCATTTATAGCTACTCCAACGAGCATTCAAATGAGGTATTACTTGCCATCTGATCACATTAAAAAGTTATTTTACAAAATGCCGGCCGTCCTGAATATCTTTTCCCATTTAGGAAAAGTATAACTGTAAAATGTTATAGAAAACCAGGAATACTATATCTGCTGATCTTTACAACTCTTACTTAAGAAGACAGTTTAAAAGTGGACAACTACCTACATTTCCCTGTCTATAGACGACTACATAATGTGAGTCTCTTAAGTTTCTTCTAATTTATAATTCTTTACGGTAATCTAGTTCTTTGTTTTTATCACATATATGTAGTACTTCTAGTTCTGAGTTAGGTTTTAATCCACATTTGGTATCAAGTAGATGTTTTGCGTAATGGGATTTCTCTGGTTGCTAAAATCTGTATGCTCATAAGGGTTCACTGTGACAAATTTCAAAATTTCTAGGGGTTCAACCCTATAGACAGCAAACATTCTTGACATTTAAGTTTATGTAAACCAGACTTTTTCAACGGGGATATTTTTGTTTTTACATTTAACAATGTTGTACTCACATTACTTTCTGATTCGAAAGATATCTTTGAAATATACAAACTTACAGTCAAATTTAAATTGTTAACGCAGACAAAGAATAGACTTAACATTTTATTCATAATATCAGGATTGTTATGATGATTTCATTGAATTCTCTAACAATGTGCTAGAAAAGGTCAAGAATACATTCATTTTCCTGCTTTGGCAGCGCTGCATGGATGGAGTCATAAAATTTCCAGTGGCCTACTGCTCTGATAATTTTGTTTAACTTTTCAGAAATTCTCAACTTGGAAATATATGTGTGACAGAAATGTTTTACATACTGTCAATATTGTATTGAAATAAAAATAATTGA
This sequence comes from Galeruca laticollis, assembly GCA_963921935.1. Lineage (NCBI taxonomy): Eukaryota > Metazoa > Arthropoda > Insecta > Coleoptera > Chrysomelidae > Galeruca > Galeruca laticollis. The sequence continues at coordinate 103,899,479 of OY998177.1, forward strand.
ATGTAGCAAAGACACTGAATTAAAAAGGAATTTTTAATTCTACTTCACTTTCCGAAGCAGTCAGTGTGGCTGATGGAGAAGGATGCTTTTATACCATTCGCACTGCATTCTCTTCTTCACTGAAAAATAAAAAAATGGAAATGTAACTACCATACTACAATATTAATGAATGTTTCATCTAAAAATTGGAAGATAATAATATAATCATGCATAACACAACTTTTGCTGAGTCTGATACTTCCATAAATTTTTCCATCCACAGTTCAGTTTTAGTTTTTTTAGGTCAAGTTACCGCAATAGTCAAGCTCGAACTGCGAGAAAATTATTCAGGCGAACTAATAATTTTTAGAGTAAAAATTCTAATGTTTACTTGTTAGGCAAATAGTAACTATCAGAAGTAATAGAATTAGTAGTATTATTAGTATTATAAGTATTTGATACTGAAGGATACTAAATGGAATGCCCGATTCGAAAGAAGTGAATTTGCATCAGGATGAATATATTTTACACCATTTACTCTTACAAGGATGTCTCTTGAAGCAAAATCAGACGAGCAATTTAAAGAATGCAATGGAACTATATTATTTTCTTCAACACCAAACAATGAGAATTAAAATTTTTTTGCGCTTCGTTGGTGAGAAACCTGCAATATGTGTTGTTGAAAATGCACTATGTGCAATACTTATATATAAAAAGGTCTACTGGCAAGTGAAACCAAAACAATTGCAATATTTAGATAGTTCATATTGTTAGACCTACCGTTTGAGAATGGAAGCAGTTCTACAAGGTTGTCATGTAGAGCAGAATAATTTCATTGAAATTAACTGTCTTGACCCTTACTCCGTGGAATCTACTCATATCAGTGTTTTAAATGAAACTCAACGTTTCTAGCTAATTCCACAATTTAATAAACAATATTAGAAATCCTAAAAAAATGACAATTGTTTCGATAACTGAATATCATCGTCAGAATGACAGAAGTTAATAAGACAGTTTATCAATGGAGAATTCCCTAGATTTATCTGTTCTTTGACAACTCCATGTTGTGGGTTTCTGAAATGTCTTCTAATTTCACAATCTTCAAGGAAATCCAATTCTTGTTTCTTATCACAAATATGTAGTACATCTAGTTCTGTGTTAGGTGTCAATGAATGATTGGTGTCAAGTAGATGTTTTGCGTAGTGTGATTTATCTGGTTGTTTTAATCTGTATGCTCGTAAGTGTTCACTGTATCGGATTTCAAAATTTCTAAGAGTCTGGCCCAAATAGATAGCATTACATTCTGGACATTTGAGTTTATATATACCTGATTTCTTTAATGGTGATATTTTTGTTTTCACATTTAACAATTTTGTACTTCACTTTCTGTTTTAAAAGAAATTGTTGTATTCGTTGCTAGAGATATTATCTTTGAAATATTATTAGAAATATTTTCTGCATATGTGATGGTTTTATAAGTTTTTATTTGCTCAGTTTGTTTAGGAAATATTAGTTGTAATGCCACTTTTTCCTCTTTTTTATTAATTAGCTTATTTATCATATGTAATGGATAACCGTTGGATGTTGCTATTTGTCTAATTGTACTAATCTTTCTATCAAAATTATATTTGTTTATAGGAACTGAAAATGCTCTATATATCATTGAATTGTATGCCGCTGGTTTATGTGACAGGGGGTGATTGGAACTATAAGGAATTGTCACATCAGTGTGTGTCGGTCTTCGGTAAATTGCATAGTCAAGTGCATTATTAACTCTTTAAATCAAGATAATTGATCGAGTTATTTTTTTCAACTTCTAATGTAAATTTATTTTTTGGGTGTAAATTAATAATGTAGTTGAAAAATAAATCTAATTGTCGTTCACTACCTATAAAACAAGCTAATATGTCATCTACATATCTATACCAAAATAAAACATTTTTTGAAATATTATTTTCAAAGATTTTTCTTTCTAAACTATCCATAAAAATGTTTGCCAAAATAGGTGATATAGGGCTTTTTATTGGTAAACCTTCATTTTGAATATATATGTTATTGTCAAAAGTGAAATAATTGTGACTGATACATACATCAAACAGATTAAGTATATCTGATATTATTCCTGGATTAATATTTTTATCTTCTAGTAATTTTCGTACAAGAATTAGACATTCTTAAGGAGGAATTTTAGTGAACATATTAGTAACCTCAAATGAAATAAACTTAGCTTTATCTTGTAATTTGACTGTTTTCAATTTTTTGATTAGTTCTATTGAATGTCTAATTGAGTACTTAGATTCATATCCGTAATTATAGAGTATATTGTTCAGCTTCTTTGCCAATATATTATTAGGAGTATTAACATGAGAAACTACAGGTCTAATTGGTTTCGTTGTTTTATGTAATTTAACGGTTCCATATAATTGTGGACAATGAGGATTCTTATGTATCATGGACCTCTTTTCGTAATCACTTAAAAGATAATTTGAATTATTAACAATACCCCTTACATTATTAGAAAACTTCTTTGTTGGGTCTGCTCTAAGAACTTTTACATCGCTAGATTCTATAATGTTATGTATTTTTGACTTATAATTTTCAGATGTCAATATGACAGTTTTGTTCCCCTTATCAGATTTTGTTACTGTTAGGTTATTATCTCCTACTTTCTTTTTCATTGCATTTAAAACTGTAATGTAATGGTCTAGCCAAAAATAACTACTAAACACCAGGTAGGCATAAAATGAAATGTAACTTCTGTCATTCTGACGATGATATTCAGTTATTGAAACAATTGTCAATTTTTTAGAATTTTTAATATTTTTCATTATATTGTGGAATTAGCTAGAAACCTTGAGGTTCATTTGAAACACTAAATAATTTCATTGTTGAAAACCCGTACATAAACAACATCAACCGCTAGACAATTTTTCTTGCTCTGTCGTCTTTCGATAATATAATATGCCTCATGATTATTATTGTTTTCAAATCAATGATACTCTGCTTTTTTATTTCATTTTCATATATATTTTTCGAGCAGTTTTCATGGGCGCAAATGTTTTGCCAGTTTTTAATTGTCTATTAGCTGCTGCACATCAGCTAGTTTGAATGAGACATCACAGGCTACTTTATTCTTTACTAGTGTCCATATTTTTTTTAATCGAGTACAGCTCCGGATGGTATGATAACAGAATTGTTAAGATGTCATGTTCTAATAAAAAAGATCTATGATTTTTCGAAAATTTGAGGCTTCAACGAAAAGTACTTTTCATGTATAAAGTGCAACGAAGAATTTCTCACAAAAGTATCACTTCGATATACAAGGTTTTTCAGGAATATGATACAACAAAATTTGGTACCTTACCTCTGGCTTAATAGAATTTGACAAAACCGATATTTGGTGTTTTTGGAACATACTATCACCTATATACAATATTGAATCATTTTTTCTACTACTCGATTAGCTTTATTTCGAATTATTCAAACGATCTCGTACGTTTCTTTTTCAGATATTCGTATTGTAACCTTTAACGTCATGTTATAGTCACTTTTCATTAATTTATGATTCTTTGATGTGCTCAAACTCGCGTATATATATATATATATATATATATATATATATATTTATAATTTCCTATTGATATGTAACAGAAATAGGATGGGCTCTGTTTAAATCAACTTATATATTTCGTTCATTTGAATAATAGCATGATGGTAAAAAAAAGTTCACTAGCCGTTAAAAGATGGATTAATATATAAAACGGACTTTTATATCACTTTAATATAAATATGTGAAATATATTTCTTAAGAATGACTGCCAGTTATTCATTTTTTTATTTATTATTCAAAAGTTCAAGTATTCTTGAAATCGTTATGAATTGTGAGGTAATTGATTATTGAATGAGTTTCTGCAGGTATAATATACAGGGTCACTCTCGGAAACCAATTTTAAACGATTAGCGCCCAGAACTATTTTTTCATTATTTTCTCGTGAATTTTCATGTGCTTGAATTAATATGGTCCTAGATTGATAAAAAATAATAATATAATTAAATATCCTGTGGCCTCTAAAAAAAGGTGATAAAATATTGTATCACTGGGCGTATATACTACTGAAAAATATAAAAGCACTAAATATCCAAAATACACATAAGTTATGTGAAGCTAATTTGCATATTATATATAATATCATATCATGTATCATATTCATTTATTAGTTGTCAGCATTTAATTATTAACTAACTTGGTACTGTTCTCACATTTTTATTGACATTCTGTTTGTAACTCTGTGACAATAAAGTTGTATTATAAAATTCAAATTAAACTTTTTTAAAAAGATATTTCGTGAACAAAATATCTTAACTGGCGCAGTCAGTAGGATATAGTCGTAGTTCAGTATTTTCGGAAAGTCACGGCATCGAGACCGGTTCTGTGAAAAGACTTAACGTTAGTTTCAACTCTTAGACGACAACCTACACCATCCAGGGGCAAACAGGATCACGTAGGGAGAACTTCAAGAAGTACCTGTAAGTACCGAGTTTTCCTATTACACCTTCCTAATTTTAAGATAGGTGAAATACTTCCCGGTTGGAAATATACTTTACTTTTTAATTATAGTAGATTAGTAGAAAATATATACATATATAGTTGTCAATTCATTAATGAACGATTCTGATACAAATATTGAAGAATTGATTTCAAGTTTCAATAATTCTTTAAATTTAGAAGAAAACGTTAGTGGTAGTAATATTAACCCAAACAATATGGCTAATAATGAACAAATTAATATTCAAATGTTGAAATTAACAGTAGATTTAATTTTACCTTATGACGGCAATAATTCAACTCTCATACAATTTATAGAGAATTTCCAATTTCTTATAGATACATATAGTAATGTAGGTAATGTAGTTATTAATAATTATATTTTACGAGCAATTCGTTCTAAATTAGTAGGAAGAGCTAATCTTTCAGTTGGTTGTAGAACCGAGCTAGATAATTGGAATTTATTAAAAGATGCATTAGAACAATGTTTTGGCGATAAGAGGTCTTTAGAATGTTTGGAGCAGGACCTCTTAATGGCCCATCCTTTTAAAAACGAATCAACATTAGATTTTGCTAGAAGACTACAAGTGTTAAAAAGCCACCTGGTTCAAAGAATTAATAGTTTTTCATTAACTGAAATGCCTGTCAATACTGAAGAAATATATCGTAGACAATACGACCAAATGGCTTTGAAAACGCTTATTAGAAATTTAACCGGTTTGCTACAACAAACAATTAGAATTAAGAATCCAGCTTCAATCGAAGCCGCTATTACATTCATTATAGAAGAAGACAATTTTAATTACTCTCAAAATAATTTTAAATTTAAAAATAATTCGAAAACTAACATAAACTCTGAAAATTATAACAGACGAGTATCAAATAATTATAACCATCATTCGAGTTATACTGGCAATCCAAATCCATTGCCCAGACATCAATTCCAACAAACACCTCAAACTAATTCTAACTACCGAAATCAAAATCAAATACAAAACTCAAATAATCCGAACCGAATTGATAATTACAAAAACCACAACCAATTTCCTAGTCAACCAATTCCAATTCAACCTCGACAAATGACTAGAAATTATCCAACCAATAGACAAGTTTTCGGACAACCAAAAAATGTTTTTGCACCTACTGGTAAAGCTCCAGAAAATAGACCAGAACCAATGTCAATAAACTCGAGAAACACTTTTAAGCCTAATCAACCAAATAACTATTTTAGATCCACTAATCCCAGAAATTTTATTTCGCAAGAATTGCACCAAATTCAAACCGAAACAAACCTACTTGATTCGAACATTAATTACTCAGACCTCGAGTTAAATCCTTACGACGTCGAAAATCTAACTCATGACATTGATCCCGATTACATAGATCCCGTTATGTATAATGACGACTCTGTAAATAATAATAATGGAAATTTTTGGAAGACGAGCCTGGAAGACAATTTAACGTAAACGAAATATTTTCTTATTGTAGTAGCTCTGAATTACCGTATATGAAAATCAACAATCCTCCGATAAAACTCCTAGTAGATACGTGTAGTATGCAATCAATATTAGATTCTATCATCGCAGAAAAATTCTTTCCTAATACTATTTCTCAAGAAACAACTAGAATTACAACAGTAGCAGGTGATAAAGACGCAAAATTTAAAGCAGAAATTCCAGCTTTCCCTGAATTTAAATCACCCTGTACAATACCATATATTTTATTTAAGTTTCACAATTATTTTGACGGCCTCATCGGTTTAAACGTGATTAAAAATCTTAAATTATGTTTTGATTTTGAAAATAAAATCCTAAAAAATAATGTTATTCAAATTCCGATTTACTATTTCAAAATACCTGTCGATTCCCACAAGATAGCTGCCGTAAAAGTCCCAATCAGCTGTTATACCGAAGAAATCATAGTACCCAGTCAAGAAGTAGATAACCTTTATTTCCCGGAAACGATTACAATTGCAGAAAACGGTTTTGCTAAAACTAAAATAATAAACCGCAGTGATAAACGTGTTGAAATTGTAATAAAAGACCGAATGAAAGTAACACCTCTTACTAATACATTAAAACAAAATTTCAATTTTTATGATACCGAGGATATTTTGCAGAATAATTATTCACAAAATTCTGACGAAATTATTCAAAACTTAAATATAACCGATAATTTGAATGCAGAAGGAAATTGAATTTTGTTACGATTTCAAAAAGATAGTTGACAAAGACAAACTAACTTTTACGAACGAGATAAAACACGAAATAAAAACATATGACAAAATACCCATCCATACCAAATGTCACTGCTATTCTTTTATACACAAAAACGAAGTTCAACGACGAATAATGAAAATGTTAGATGAGTCGGAGTTTCTCATTTCCTTTTGGTTTTATAAATTTTTCCTTCGCCTTGAACTTTTTCTCTGTGTCGAATCTTTCTCTACACTGTCCACTAAAATTTTGCCATTTCAGTATCTGTTACATTATTTTATTTCTTTCGTTTTTTGATCTTCTAAAAGTTTCACGTATTCGCTCGACATTAACTTTTCCATTTCTGGATTCATACCACGAATTGCTAATCCACATTATATAAGATTTTTCAAGTTAACTATAATAGTTGCTATAAAGACGATGTTCGTTTATATCTCATTTCATCTATAATTCCATTCCTATACCTACATTTGATTCCTTTCTAAACCATCAACTGATTCTTCTCCTACTTGTTTGGTTTTCTTCATACATTTCATTTCCAAATTGCTTTTGTTTATCTATTATTAAACTTTGATTTTAGATTATTTTTGGTTAAATTGTGAACTATTTCATGTTTCGATATAATCTTTAGTGATACTAAAGCACTCGACCCATTCGACCTAACCGAATAAAAAATTATTAATGATTTTTTAGAAAATAGGGGTCAACGACTCACTAATCTGTATCAATCAATAGCAGAAAGGTCATTGAAAGAAAAAGAAAAAGTAATTTCAAAACGCAACGAAAGTTGCGAAGATCCAGTAAATTTCAAAGACAATCAGACCATATTTATTAAAAATCGTGAAGCCAACCGGAATGAAATAAAACCTCGACACGTGAAATCTAAAGCAAAACGCGACTTAGGTTCAAAAATACTTTTAGATAAAAATAAGAAGATTCATAAATCTATTGTTAAGAAACCCAATAATAAATAAATCATTTCTTTACTGAATTATGATCAGAACGAAGTTAAACCTTATCTTTACCCTATTTCTAATCCTAATACCAAACCCAATAAGCCCTGACATTGAAATCCACGAATTAGATACCCCAATTATGCCACTTGTCTTAGGACCAGCTAAAATGATTGAAACCAAACATAGGAAATAATAAAAATATGATAATCGATCTATTCTCCCACGCTAAATACTTACTCAAAACAACTACAGAAAAATTGAATAACTTAACTCGTGTTAAACGACAAAAACGCGGATTAATAAATGGAGTAGGAACCGTTATTTGGTACTCTAGACAATGACGACGAGATGAAATATAATTCACAAATAGAAAAATTGTATCAAAATCAAAATTCTATCAAACATCAATTAGAACTCCAAACATCCTTAAATCTCAACCTTATCGACCACTACAACAAAACTGTTCTAAGTCTAAATAAAAACCAACTTTCGATAAGAATCAAACTAAAAGAATTGTCCACAGAACTAAGTAATTTTACAGAAGATATATATAACTACGTAAGATTTTCTAAAGCTTTAGACCAAATCATTCTCAATTGCCAAAATCTCATTAATTTTCTAGATAATTTCGAAAACGCCAGTATGTTTGCTCATTCAGGAGGTTTACATAATTCAATAATCCCTATTAACGAACCACTCAAACTAGTAGACCATTTAGGAAATCTCTACGGAGAAAATAAAATCCTTAAATTCAAAAATCCATTTCACTATTACGAATTAGCCGGTATACAAACTCTGATTAATAAAACTAATATTATTTTCGCAATACATCTACTTATATTAAAAATTGATAATTACCAAACTTTTCGTCTTATTAGCCTACCCTACCATAACTCCATAATCATTCCCGACAAATCCTTTTTGATACTCGCTACAAGCAGTCATCAATACGAATACATCCCATGTCCGAAGTTGAACGACCTTTATCTATGCCAAAATCACGAGGATATCAGTCCAGACTCTTGCATCATCCCAATTTTGAAAGCTGAAAAACCCACCTGTCGAGCAAGCTCAGCAATTTTGGCTCACCCGCTGATTGAAAGAATTAACGACCAGTTTATCCTAGCCTTACCTTCAAGTATTCCGATCAAGATTGAATCGAACTGTAACAAGAGACGCATTTTATTAGTCAAACAAAATACTATATTCAAAATCCCCGCAGGTTGTGAAATTAAAACCGAAAATTCTACATTTAGTAATATCCAAGAAATAACAGCAATAAATCCATTAATACTTCCAAAATTCGAATGGGAATTCACGAAAACAGAAAAATCCACAGAAGTACCCTTAAAATTAGAAGCAATCGATCTTCAATCCATTAAAGATTTGAAACTCCAAGCTGAATTAACGAAGCCAATACAAAATCAAGAAACACACCCCGCAGTATGGAATATTCCTGGCCTTCTATCACTCCTAATACTAGCTGCCGTAACTTATATACTCTGGAGATATTTTAAAACTGAAAAAAGAAGCCAACCACCAACCCCAACAAAACAACCCCTTTGACGGCGTTGTTCTATCTTAAGGAGGGAGGAGTTATGTGAAGCTAATTTGCATATTATATATAATATCATATCATGTATCATATTCATTTATTAGTTGTCAGCATTTAATTATAAACTAACTTGGTACTGTTCTCACATTTTTATCGACATTCTGTTTGTAACTCTGTAACAATAAAGTTGTATTTTAAAATTCAAATTAAACTTTTTTAAAAAGATATTTCGTGAACAAAATATCTTAACTCATATAAAAAAATAACCTCATATTGTATGATAACTAGCAAAACAACATACTCACAGGAAGACGTCATATTAAGAACCCACTTTTCTTCCAAAACTATTGCTTGCAGTACCCGCACAGTGACGTCAATTGGTAGGAACAACATACTAGTGCATACCATCACAACGAATGCCTGGTAAAAGAATGCGGGTGACGGATGTTCTGCAGCTTCTGATTTAGGTAGTACATCATAACGTGCTAAATAAACTCTCTTCGAAATTCCAGGTTGGATGCATTGTTGTGGTTCTACTTGTATACTCTATAATTCGCAATATCCTGATCCATTTGGACAGTTCCTCCCAGATGGTGGTTATATTGAGCAATAAAATCCACTCAGATTTTTTATCTTGGAAATAATTGTTTATCCAGTCCTCTAATTTTGGACTGAATTTATTGTCAGAAGTAGGAGTACAACTTTGTGCTAACGATGCCTGAGAGGATGATTCTGTGCAAATAACTTCATCGTTGCGGCCAGTACACTTATTATGTACATGTTTTCTTTCTGCGGGAGCAAGTAATTGGCCACCTATTAAATTCATTCCTCCTTCATCATCATCAGAGGAATCTTTTAATAATCAAATCGATTCAAGAAAGCGCCAAATCACACCAAAAATGAGATAAATTTGAATATAAAACGGATAGAAGCGATTAAAAATTACAGAAACTAGAGAAAGAGCTACCAGTACTCAAGAAGAAATGTGAAGTAATTGCAGAAAATTATAGTAGCAACAAAGCTTGGAAAATAAATAGCGGAGAGACTGGCAGACTATCTAAGTCTAGACCTGAAAAAGAGAAGAATAGAAATAGAAGTGATGAAAATGTGTGCAATAGAATACAAGAAAAAAGGCATCAAAAGAAATTGCGCGGAAATAGTAATTTACATTCTGAAAGTGATATTTTATGGTATGGGTAGGAACTTTCCTGCGAGTACCGTAAAATAACTTTTGGATCATGTTACGTACTATATTTTTTCTATAGCCGTTTTGTATGTAAGAAAGGATATCGATAGATAATAACGTATGAACTTTATATAGTTAATTACATATAACAATAATTCTTATGAATACATTACTTATGAATATTAATTACACAATAACGATAATTACTTATATTGAAATTAATAGTGATAATAAGAAAGTGGCAGTGCTGAAATAAGAATCAGACGCATCAGTAATTGAATGAATTGGAGTAATGGTTACAGATTAAAAAACTAGTTCCACTTTCAAATTTTTAGTATTTATACTACATTGTACATAAGAAAATCCTCTTCCAACTAGTTAATAATTGACGGTCTATTGTGGTGGTTTCACATATTCGCTGCTCTGCAGCTCCTACATAGCTTAAAAGAGCATCGCTAAGATATAGAGCATAGAACAACAGTGACCCGACCATAATGGAAACAAGCACCATATCTGCATCTTCTAGAACCTAACTGAAAGCTGCTCATTCCAGAACCTCTCCATGTTAAGTCGTTTATCTCATTCTCAATTCATGGAGATCTAGAGTTGGATATTCTTATTGTATAACTGGTCGTATTCGTCTTGTATTTTGGATATGCAGACAATGTGGATTATCCACGGACTTAGGATCCATGGACTTTTAATAGTATATGTTTCTCATACATCCGAAATGACCCCTCACTTTGCCTACACATGGCCGCCATGTTATGGTAATTTTAAGTTGGTATTAATAAGCTACAGTTCATATGCGTTTTCATGATATTGAGGATGGAACGTTGGTTGGTTGCGCGAAATAATTGACAGCATAATAGAAATAATTAACCAATTACAATTTAGCTGGATGAACTGACGCAACATTTTCGTTCTATCAATTTCTGTTTCCTTTGTTCCGTTGTTGCAATGCGATTTGACTGATTTGTGACAGCGTCAGGAGTGGCATCAAGTCATATTTCGCAATTTTCGCATTGTATTTTATTGAGTTAAGCTCAAGTTTGATATTTGTGTGTTAACTTTTGGATTATATTCGTGTTTATTCCAAATTAATAGTGGTTAATTACATTTTATAAGTAGTGTTATTTTAGTAAGGTAGTTAATAGTATAGTGTTATTTGTAAGATCTAGAACTCTAGGAGACTACAAACTGTGCTAAAATGCCTTCCTGTTTTGTACGAGGTTGCTCTAACGCTACTTACATTTCTCGTTTGAAAGAGGGTGTAACATTTCATAAGTAAGTTATATGATTTTTTTTGTATGTAAGTTAATTTACATTTTCCTTTTTCTCCAATTTATAGATTTCCCAGTGACAATACGCTTAAAAGTTCCTGGTTTTTTAGCACTTGAAAAAGATCCAGCTTAAAATATTGCCTATGAAAGGGTGTGCTCCGAACATTTTGTACAAACCCCTTTTTTTTTAGTGGCAGGCGAAAGGAAACGTTTAAGAATAAAGTCAATTCCAACCCTAAAACTACCTCAATGTTTTGAAGTAGATCACATGGAGAAAAGTTATTTACCTAGCTCACCTCCACCTACATGGTATGTATATGTACTCACAAAGAATCAAAAAATATTTTTTAATCGTAGCAGCAAGCTAAAAAGTGTTGATTCACCTTAAAGTAGTTCACCAAAATCTCCGAGAAAACTTTCTCCAATAAAACGGAGTGATTCAGACTCGTCTCCATCTGCTCATTCTTCTGATATAGTACGGATGGTACAATTCTTTCATCGATATAGGTAAGTTTAATGTCAAATTTTCTTTAAAATCAAAATGTAATATGTATTTTATTTATATAAATTTTACATAGCGTTTATATAATGTCTTAGTACCAAAGTTTAACTAGTCTAAATAAATGTTCTATTTTCAGCAAACCTTCCACAGAAGATACCAATGTAAAATTAAGAGAGAAGATTCGCTTTTTGAAGAGACAATTAAGAGTATGTAGAAACAAACTAAAAATTTGCAGAAAAACAAGCAATAGGTGAAAACCACGATTTTAATCGTGCAAATTATGAAGCAATTCGCCTTTTCTTGGAATCAATCGACTGAGATGGTGTCCATATTTTACGATATAATGTACACTATAATAAATTGCTTTGTTCCGCTGAAAAAGGTTTGCAAGAAGAGGATTCCATGTTGGTATACTCCGGAGTTGAAGAGGCATTTGTGCGAGAAAGAAGTGGGTCACAAAATTACTAGGTGTCCTGTAAACTAAATGGAATTTAGTAGATTAAGGGCTCAGTTAAAACTTTTATCATGAGAGTGCTACCGAATTTATTTAAAATATACTGAAAATTGTGTTACAGATAATGTTAAGTTTTTTGGAAGTATGTAAACAGTAGGTGGGTGAATAACACTATACCTTCTGAAATGACTCTTGGCGACCTTACTGCTGGTAACGGGAATGATATTGCAAATCTATTTGCTAAACATTTCTCATCAGTTTATTCAAATCAACCTCTGGCTTCGAACATCTATGCAAAGTTATCTAAACTTGATATTAAAAAACGTCCCGGTCCTGACGGAATACCTTCCATTCTTAGGGAATTTAGCTTCCTTTTATCTTTTTATCTCGTCCGCTCTTTCATATATAAGTCTCTTGTTACAGGCGAATTTCCAGATCATTGGAAAACTTTATACGTCACTCCAGTGTATAAGTTGGGTAGAAAATCAGACATCTCAAACTATCGTCCTATATCAATCCTTAGCATAATTCCCAAAGTCTTTGAGAGTATTATTTTAGATTATCTCCCTTATGACTGTTCGAGTATTATGACATCACAACGATTTGGCTTCACTTCTAAAGGGTCTGCAGAATTGGGTTTACTCACATATGTTGACTTTTTGTCTGATGGTTTGGAAGGGGGTCTGCAGATTGATTCTGTGTACACTGATTTCTCTAAAGCTTTTGACAAGGTTAATCATGAGCTCTTGCTACATAAACTTTTTCATTATGGTGTTGACGCTCTAGTATTACAATGGCTAAGTGATAATCTTACGAATACTTTACAAATGGTCAGAGTTACTCATGAATATTCTCATACTTTTCCAGTAACCTCTGGAGTTCCCCAAGGGCCTCATTTGGGACCATTATTATTTAAGATATTTATTAATGATATAATGCATTGTTTTCAAGGTAGCAAAGCCTTGTTATTTGCTGATGACCACCTGACATGTTTTAGTGTGATTAGTGGCATATTACAATCTGATTTATATAGTCTATCAAATTGGTGTACACTTAATGGTGTGAATCTAAATGCACCCAAATGTCATGTTATGCGTTTTCATGAAATACACCACCCAATAGCTTTTGATTACAATAATAATAATGAAACTCTAAAATGTGCTTCTCAAACTAAGGACTTATATTGGACTCCACACTTAATTATAAGTCTCATGTTATAGCTGTTGTTCAAAAATCTATGAAGATGTTGGGTTTTATAAAGAGAACCACTTCTGATTTTACTAACATCACTGCTATCAGATCTCTATATTGCTCACTGGTCGGAACTTATCTTGATTATTGTTTACCAGTATGGTCTCCTCATTATATTACATGAAGCTGTTCAGCACAATTTTTTAATATACATTGCCTTGAAGGTGCACATTTACCTTTATTATGATTTCTTAGAACGATTTTTAAACATTCCTACTCTGGAGGTTCGCTGAAGGCAAAGGGATCTGATACAGCTGTTCAACATAGTAAATGGTATTTGTGATAGTCCCAAGCTTCTCTCTAAAATATATTAAGTTGTCCCTTCTCGTCTTTCTAGGCAGGTACAAACGTTTCATGTCGCATTTCATAGGTATAACTATGCAATGAATAGTTTTCTACCTAGGACACTTAGATTAGCAAATTCTGTCTATGGAATTTTAATTTTTGATGTGTCCACTTTCAAGTTTAAAAAACATTTGCCGGAGCTTCCACTTTAGAGCGTACATCTTTTATTGCTGGATTGATGTGTTATCGCTCCTCTTACTTTATTTGCTTTTTTCTTACTTACTTCAGGTTTTGCCTTTTGTTTTATAGATAACTTTAATGCATGTGCCAATTGTTCTATCTTGTTCTAGTTTTACATATTTTTCTTTTTTTGTTATTGTAGCATTTTTTTATATATTCATATTGTATTAATGTGAACTGGCCATGACCGTGATTAAATTAAATTCAAATTAACGGTTATTTTATTTATTTCCTGATTAATTGAATTTGAATAAGAATATATAATAATATAATTTATAAATAAACACTTCTCAAAATTTATGAAAAAGTTTTCAATAATCCCAACTTAGGTAGATACACAATACGCAGTAGCTAGTATAAATAATACTTTTTTCTCTCACCGTTTCATATTTTCCTATCTTATAAATGATTTCTGATTTATTGTTTAAACCGGTCCTGTACGAATCACGTGACTCAGACCGGCCAACTTAAAAATAGCACAACATGGCGACCACAGTAGAGGAGTCAAACCGAATATACAATTAGTAGTCCATGGATCCTAAGTCCGTGGGATTATCTTATTGATATATGAATAAATATAACTTGCTGAAACTTTTAGTATTTGATTTGCAGCAATTTATATTACCTTCTACTATCGCTTTACGATAATTTCAGTATTTTGTTTTATCCAATTGAAGTGAATATATTAAGTATAAGTTTTGCCTTTTTGGGTGTTTGTTTAAATAAAGTTAGTAACGCTAAAAAAACTGGTGGCGTGCAATTTAATTTCGATTGTTCACCCCATCCCAGTGTACGTTGTAAGAACACTTTAATTGACGGCGATCACCACTACCTAAGGAAGAGTCTCCAGTCAGGGTAGATAAGGTTAGAGAGATCTTTACATGTATAGTTAGCGTGACACCTGATTATAAATATTTATTAACAAAGGTATATAAACGTTACATTTAATATTAGACAAAACACTGATTCTCAATATTTTGTTTGATTACCTATTAATAATATAAGTACATTAACACTTTCGAAATACGCATTTTAAAATATTCATTTCAACTCATTACAGAATATTAAACATCTACATGTTTTGCAAATCTCAATTATAAGTTTTCATAGCGTAGAGAGTATTTGTTTGGTAAGAAAATAGCAGGGGTTCAAACCCTACGTTACACGTCGGATATTTTTCTTTTCTTTATAATATATTTAATTCCTATTACTGTTATTCTTTAAAAAAAACACAAGGTATATGCTATAAGCTGATGCCTGTCGGCGAGAAGAATTGTGGAACTCAAAATTAGATGACATAGAAGATCTAAACACTGCCCTATTAGTTGAGATTCGAAACACGAAAACCAAAATTGACAAAACATTCACAGTAACGGTAGAATTTTATAATATCCACAACAAATACGCTTGTCTTCGCCCTAATAACGTCATGTGCAGACGTCTTTTTATGAATTATCAATGGGGTAAATACACAAGGCAAGTTGTCGGAATTAATAAAATTGGCAGTATGCCTAAACAAGTGGCAGAATTTTTTAAATTGCCAAACTTCAATCTTTATACGGGACATTGTTTTGGCAGCTCTTCTGCATCTATTCTAGTTAATGCTGGAGGAGATTTATTCACTCTTAAACGCCATGG
This sequence comes from Galeruca laticollis, assembly GCA_963921935.1. Lineage (NCBI taxonomy): Eukaryota > Metazoa > Arthropoda > Insecta > Coleoptera > Chrysomelidae > Galeruca > Galeruca laticollis. The sequence goes on from OY998177.1 coordinate 103,915,570, forward strand.
TGAATGATGCTGAGGGCTATATCGATGACTCCATTTCATATAAAATAGAGGTAGCTAATAAAATTGTAAGCTCGGTAGACTCATCATCTAACAATCAGCAAGAACAACCTTCCACGTCATCAGCTAATATTGTAACTGTTACTCAAAATTTCGTAAACAATAGACACACTTCAAAATTGTTCAAATTTCACCATAAATTGTAATTTTAAGCAAAAAAAGTTGTTTTTTTCTTTTGTTTTAAAGTAGATAAGTGTTTGTGTTCAATTAAGTTAAACTAAGTTACTTTATCGAAATTTAATATTATTGTTTAATAAAAATATGTGTATCTGATTATTTTCTCTATTTTATTACTAGAAATATATACCTTTATTTCACTTTCTATTAATATAATTTTCATTCCCAAATTATATTATTAATAAAATATTTCTTATTTTTCTTTGAAAATCGTGATCGTAGAAAAAGTATTGTGTGCAACATACGCGCAAAGTACTTTTCTCACTCGCTCGTGAGAAAAGTATCACTTAACGCACAAACTACTATTCTATAATAACTTAGATTTATAACAGCCAATATGTAAGCCAAATAAAAACAATCGATTCAATTTTATAACAACAACCTATCACATAAGTAGCTGCTTTAGCAGATTCACTAATCTCATGTGGATGCATTTACGGTTCACTTTCACTACTGATTTCCATTTTTTGGATTTTAGAACCGAAAAACACACACCAATATTGCATGACAGCCGCTGTCATAATAAAATACAAATTCATATTATTGTCAAAGCCGCCTACATAGATATTCAAAATCATCCCCAAAGTAAAAAAATCGTCTCAGAAATAGCTACATGCGGTACCTACCATTTGTGTATAGTGGTACTTACGATTTAATAAATCATGACGAAAATTTTATTTTTGAGACGGTTGTAGAAAATGAGTATTGGCATAAATATCAGAAACGAAGTGTTAACTAGACATAATCACTTAATGAAATCATGAAACTCACGAATTGTTGTTGGAATACCGACACATAAAAAGAAATAACATATGTTTAGAGTCATCAACGAGGACTTGTCTCATTCCTTTAAAATAAGAACCTCACGTACAGACTACAACCTATTATCACATACGAAGAAGAAAATGATTGAATTGCTTTAATGAGACGAAATCTTCAGTTCTTTATGTCGTTAACTGCGAAATAAAACAGAAATGATATTAAAAAGTACGTGCAATTTTAATTTCAGCGTATCATTTACTTTATATTTTTTTATTTCAATTAATGTGTGAAAGTTTTAAATTATATATACCCAGAGTCTGGTTTTAGTGAAATTCTTACCACAGCATAACAATTAGAAGTGGAATTTTTTTTTCAATTCTCAAAAGTATGCGGAATGAAAAAAGGAACAAAAGGCAAATGTCTCTGACATTTTATGAATGTGAACTGTTCGAACAGGTTGCAGGTTAAAAACTGGATGATACTATTATTAAAAGCAGTTAAACTTTTGGATATTTGGAATCAGTTGTTTCTAGGTCAAGAGATATAGAAATAATAATTGTGCGGGGAAAACAAGCTACAAAAACATTACATGTATTGCTATGGAATAGCACATTTACCAAAGAAAATATGTTTGGGGTACTACTGGTTGCTTGAGAAAGTTTTTCTACCCATAATTTAATTATGCTATTATATGTGCAGTACCTATATTTTAATTGGTTCATTGCGATACTAATTTATTTCCAATAGGAACGCGACATTAGTACAATATCCAGTATAGTCATAACTACTTATCTAAATGACATGACATTTCTAAAATTAATTTTATTTGATAATATGTAACAATAAACTTATTATTTGAAAATTTTTTGCTTCTTCTAATTATATATACTGTTACAAATTTAACAGATATTATGGAATAAGCGTAAACAACAATTTATTACGAAATAAATTAAAATAACATATGAAATGAACGGTTTCAAGGATTAAAACAAATTTTTCCGCCCTCCGTAAGCTGTATCATGGCAACATACCGAAATTTCTCAAAAATTACCAAAAATGTAGTAGTATAATATACTACCAAAACTGCCATCTACGGATGTTAGTAAAACTTTGGGCCATTTACACGTCTCAAGTTACTCTAGAAAGAATAAAATTTCTATTTAATAAACAATTCAATCACCTAATCAAATTTAAATCACAAAAATTTTTGAGATCACGTAAAATACCATGTCAAATATTAAATTTATCCACCTTTTCCTATTTTCAATTGATACTTACAAAGAAATATTCTTCCAAATAATTCTCATTTTATTGACTGCAATTTATTCAGATAACTTTTTTATATATACATAGTTATTTTCCAACTAATTTTAAGCTGATCTAAAAAGTCATTTGGCAATAAAAAAATTAATAAGGCAGCAAAAAATGGGCCAAGTCATATAAATTTTTTTTATTGCCAAATGATTTTTTAGATCAGCTTAAAATTAGTTGGAACATAACTATGTATATATAAAAATTTTATCTGAATAAATTTCAGTCAAGAAATTGAGAATTATTTGGAAGAATGTTTCTATGTAAGTATCAATTGAAAATAGATAAAGGTGGATAAATTTAATATACGACACGGTATTTCACGTGATTTCAAAAATTTTTGTGATTTAAATTTGATTAGGTAATTTAATTGTTTATTAAATAGAAATTTTATTGTTTCTAGAGTAACTTGAGACGTGTGAGACAGTTTTACTAACATCCGTAGATGGCAGTTTTGGTAGTATTTCAATTATTTTTGTAGTTTAATCTTATAATTCGTTCTATTGTTCATTTAGTGATTCGTTTTTTCTACACTATCTTCAAAATATTTTCTTAAATTTTTCGCTTATTGTTTAAGCCAACTAGATAAAGTGTGGCCAGTCTTTTTTTCAAATTTCCAATGCGGTTCAACCCGTGAACCCAGTTCGTTTGTTCATAATTCTAACCGCGGAAACCTTTCCGAACTATATATATGTATTTATATATATATATATATATATATATATATATATATATATATATATAACCAAAAACCAAAAGTTGCCAACTTTTGGTTTTTGGTTTTAGATTAGAATGGGGTTCTATGAAGAGATTGCCCGATCCTACGGACGGGAAATCTCATTAAATTTGAAACAATGGGTTAATTTTTCGAACAAGCTCAATAAAGCAAAGAACAGGAAATTCTTTTTATTAAACTGTAGAAAACATGGGGTTTTTCCACAACATATCTTACACAACACTGATAGAACTGTTTCCTCATTGCTTACACAGGATGGAAGTAATTTGCGGAGAGTGGAGGATTTTAACAGAAGGTTAAAAAATAAGATTCTAAATATTGAAATCGGTTTTGCGCATGAGTATGTCAATAAGCTGTCGAAAATCTTAAAAAGTAAGGAATCAGATATAAAAAGTAATATCCCTTCAGGAGTTTGGAATGAATTTTTTCATAGACAACAAATAAAATTGAATAGAGAATTTAAAAAAATCAAATTAAGAAATATTAATAAACTGAGAAATCTAGAGAAAAATACTGTTGAGACAATTCTAGTACGGGATAATTGGTTGAGAAATTTGACAGATGTTGATATACCCATGGAAGTCAGAAATTTTCTTTCATTGGGTCATAAATTTGGTATACCTCCTGATATTACTCAAAAAGAAATTAAGAACATTTTAGCAGACGTTGAGAATCTTTTAAATGGAATCAATGACAATTTACGAAAAGACATAATCAGGGCAAAAATAACTAATAACATAACTAATTTCTTACATCAGAACAAAAAGAACACGTCATATTTAAATTCGTTGTACGGAAGGTGTCGAAGATTTCTAAAAAATCATCCAGAATTAATTGTCACTAAAGCTGATAAAGGCAATGTTACAGTAATTTTATACAAAGATCAGTATGTTGAACTGGCGAATTCACTGTTAAACAATGATACTTACTATCAAAAAATTAATAACAATCCTAATTCAACAATATTACAAAAATCGCAAACATTGGTTAGGAAATTTTCGGAATTTTTCGATGACGAAGATAGAAAACGATTAAAAATGAGCTCTTCAGTTATTCCAAAGTTTTATGGATTACCAAAGATTCACAAAGAAACATTGAGTTTACGCCCAATTATCTCATCTATAGAATCACCTAATGAGAAAATTGCACAATTCATAACTGATAAACTTACAATATCTTATAATAGTAATAACAGGTTTTTTGTCAAAGACTCTTTTGAATTTGCAACGTTCATTCAAAATTATCAGTTACCTACCAATTATGTAATCATTAGTTTAGATGTTGTGTCACTTTTCACTAATATACCGATCAATTTAGTAAAAAATAGTATTACCAAACATTGGAACTCTATTCAGGATTCTTGTAAATTAAATATTGACCAATTTTTGGAATTAGTAGACTTTGTTTATAACACTTCTGTTTTTGTTTTTAATGATGAATATTATAAACAAGTTTTTGGTACACCAATGGGTAGTTCTGTATCACCCATTTTTGCACAATATGTCATGGACGATTTGACCGCTGAGTGTGTTGGGAATTTACCTTTTGATATCCCTTTTTTAAAAAAATATGTAGATGATATTATCACAGCTGTTCCTGAAGATGGTATCGAAACCATTCTTAACATTTTTAATGGTTACAATCAATACATCCAATTCACAGTTGAAAATGAAATTAACAGATGTGTACCATTTTTGGACACAAAGTTAATAAGGACCAATGAAGGCAAGGTGATACTTGACTGGTACGTGAAACCTACCAGTTCAGGTAGATACTTCAACTTTAAGTCCAATCACCCCTACAAAATGAAGGTTAATTTAGTGTTGGGGATGAAGAACAGAATTAAAAAAATATCACATCCAACATTACTCAATAAAAACCTTAAAATATTGATTGATACGCTTCAAAAAAATAGTTATCCTATTAAACTTCTCAAGAGGTTGATTTACAACACTCCTGGCGAGCATACTGTCAGTCATATTAATAGTAATGAAAATGAACAGGATGCTAATTTCAATAATTCACAGCAGGTTACTTTTGGTTCATTTCCTTATGTTAAAGATCTGTCAGAAAAAATCATCAAAGAGTTCAAGGGGACCAATGTCAAAATTGCTCAAAGAACAGCCAAACCTTTACAGTCTCTTTTTACTTAGTTAAAACAACCGGAGGATTCCATGATGAAAACTAACGTAATATATAGTATCTCTTGTAAAAATTGTAACAAAAAGTATGTAGGAATGACATCTCAGAATTTGACATCACGTTGTGCTCAACATAAAAGCGATGCTAGGTTAAAAAAGCGAAAATGTGCATTATCAGAACATGTTATAGATGAGTTCCACCATATAGATTTTGATAAAGTAAAGATTCTTGATGTAGAAAGAAACTATAACAAAAGAAAATTTTTAGAAATGTATCATATTAATAACATTGAGGAACCAATGAATAGAAGGTCTGACATTGAGTCACTTAGTAAGATTTATACATATTTGTTGCACTTTAATAATGTCCACTCCGGTACCGAGGAGATTGATTCCCAAATTAGTGTTTTGAGTTAATGGTTGGCTGAAGTGACAGGTCAGTCGAGTGTTGACAATACAAACATTATTTAATATTTCATTTAAAAACAAAACAATTTTTATACATTATGGCTATCACAGCTCAGTTGCGAATGCAAATGATTTCCAAACAGTCGGGCCTTAACGTGAGAGGTTAGGTCCTTTCCATGTGTTAAAAGTTACAGATCTTACATCACTTTTCCTAACTGACATTATTATTGTTATGAGTATTTTAATTATCAATACTGATTTTCATGGAAATTAACATCAGACGAAAGTGGAGATCGTTAGTATTTGCAGGTGGGTTTTGTTTGGCTTTTTTATTTAATAATAGTAATGCTGGAATGGGTTGACAGTTGGGGAATACCGAATGTGAGAGGTTTGAGTGTTCACTGACTGTTTGCTTATTTCGTCATCCCAATTTTTTACATTTTACAAAAGACAGGTGGCAGCTGTCAGACAATAGTCTGGTTAAATTTAAAGGTGTAATTTTTCAATCTTGACGTGATCCTAGGTGTGGACATTAATCTATTATTGTTTTTCTTTGAAGTTTTCACCAAAGCAACCAAAAAAACACAACAGTATTGCTGAGAAATTTAGATTTTTATTAAATGTTTTTACTTCAACCTTGTAATTGCCCCCCGTATCTCTACCTTTCGACAGCAGTCGATTTCATGTCGAAATAGATATTCAACAATCTCAGTTCGTTTCTTGTGTACGTCTTTTGGTTTTTAAAAAACAGGAAAAAAATCCTGGCTCTCATTACTTATGTAGAAGAGAAATTATATTTAGTCGACATTTTAATCTTTAGTGGATGAAGGTTTTCCTGCAATTTGTGAAATGTGAGTTCAATTTTAAATCAACACTACAAGTAAGTCGTAATGATTTCAGAAGTTGTTTTCTTTATTAAGTTAACCGATTTTTTCTTTCTGGTTTATTATAGCCTTTGAGAATGAAGACAATGCTCTTCGAAAGCTTAGGTAATGTACTATTTGATTCACTTTATCTCTAACCTGTAAAGTTTTTTTGGCTGCTATCCCCACGATTTTGAGGGTTTTTTAACAAAGACCACTCTTTGAAGTTTATATATATATATATATATATATATATATATATATATATATATATATATATATATATATATATGTACAACGATTACGTTTGACGAGGTATGCTTATAATGATTTATTTAACAAAATTGCCCATTGGCTGAAAAGCAACAACACATTCAAAGAAAACATCGATTCTAGTTTACAGCTACTATCAACTCTTTGGATTTTGAGCACTCCAGATAGCTATAGGTAAAGCAGGAAAAATTAATAAATTATGAAATAATTACATTGATTTTATTTTGCAGAAGCATTGCAAGCAGGTTTAATATGGCAAAATCCTCTCTGTTTGTGTCAATAGAGAGAGTAATCAATGCAATTATTTCGATTACCGACAAAGTTTTGAAATGACTAACACTTGAAGAAAGAACTCAAAGTGAGGAAGACTTCTATTCTATGTGTCAATTCCATGGTTGTATTGGAGCAATCGATGGAACATACATTCCCATAAAAGCACGTCATGAAAATCCAGAGACATACATATATAGAGAATGTTTTTATGGTGTACCTTTACAAGCCATTTGTGATAGCAAAAGAAAGTTTTTAGACATTTTCTGTGGTTATCCCAGCAGTGTTAGTGATATTCGAATTGTTAGGAATTCAACCATATTTAAGAACTTCATAAGACGAAAGATGTTTATTTTCAACCAAGCTCTTTCATAATCGGAGATAAAGCATATCCAGTATATGATTGGTGTATAGCATCTTATAAAGATAGGGGATATCTCCATCTTTATCAAGTTAGATTCGATACCCAACTTGCTAAAGCCAGACAAATTAATGAAAAGGCATTTTGTCTGTTATTTGGAAGATTCAGAATAAGAAAATATTTAGACATAAATCGTACAAATGTAATTTCCCACGTTGTTCAAACTGCATGGGTTCTACGCAACATATGTTTAATGTTTAACGATGATGAGGCAAATTATGAAGAAGAGGACAATTAGTTCTGCATGAAGTCAATGCAGAAGTAAATAACATCCAAAATATTGAAGAAATGGAGAATGAAGGAACTAGACTTAGAGAAGAAATAGCTAATAATTTTAATTAATTTAGTTTTGTAGTTTTTTGGTTAAGTTAGTTATACCTATTTGTTTTATTTATCTTGTTATTTTGAAGCCAGTTGAAACATTTGTTTCTTTTCTTCTGCATTTTATTCCCTGATCTTAGTGTATGGTTGAGTTTCTATTGAATGCATAAGTATTCTATAATAAGCTACATCTAGATGACAAATGAATACCTGAAATATTTTCATTTATAATCTCTTTAGATCTTTAATTATTCCGAAAAAATTTTCGAAGTGCGAATTTTCTCAAAAAAATTTGCAAATGGGAAAAAATGTATGGAAAATAATTCTCGCGGGAGATTCGGTAAGAAAATTTTTTAGCTACATTGTGTTTGAAATAGTACCATTTTTTTACTTTCCCTTTGCCCTAGTAAAAAAAGTAGGAATCGGTCTTAAATAAATGTATTACTTCTTACTATAGATATTAGAAGTAGAGTCACAAAGGAAACATAAAACGAATCGTACATTTTTTGTTCCTTCTGAGCATACTCAAATTTATCATAAAAATATTTTTTCTACGACCATAAAGAAAAATGTACATTTCAAGTGCGTCTTCGATTAAGGAACGTACCACATTGTAATATAGATTTCCATTTCCCATGGGCTAGCTGTATCGAAATACCTATTTCATTTCCCACGACTATCATGCGCTACTAGACTGTCATTATATTAACGAATTTTTTGGTAATATATATTATAATATATGATCGAGTCATGTTTGTTAATGTCTATCTAATAATTTGACATTTCACATCGGTGTTTACAAAATTCGTTAGTAAAGAAAATTTATAATCGAAAATGGGTCGCGATAGTGAGGATGATTTAACATTGATATGCTGATCCAGAGATGTAGCCATTGCTTCAGAAGGACATCGATCACTATCCTGGTACATGCAGGAAGTGATATTACACACGATAATTGATAACTTTTTCCGCAGGTGAATTATAACGATTTTTCTGCATAAAGTATTTTTATTTTCGAGTTGTCAAAATTTTTAAATTTTGAGTATTATTTGTTTCAGGACGTAGGTAGATACATGTACAAGGAGAAAAAAATATATGGGTCATTCAAAGGGCTAAGAGCCAGATTTAATAATATCAGAGAAACAATTCTCTAAACCATGCAAAAATGACGGCAGGGAAGTTTATAATAAAAATTGTTATGTAAAATATTACAGTTTTGTTTATTATTTTTGATGGCCGTAGAAAGAGTATATATAGTGTACAATTGGCATGAAATGACCCATTTCCAACTCGTAGGTATATGAAATTTTGTATTACTCGCTAAGCTCGTACTACAAAATTTCATATACCTATTTGTGGGAAATGTATAGTTATTTCGTGCTCATTGTACAATATACTATAGTGTATTTGGTGAACAGTTTTGGTTTAAATCCCGAACAAGAAGATTTATTCAAATTCATGATCAATATTTTTCATGAAATTTTTTACTATCTAAGGCGTAAACAATGTCCCGTATATAAATTCGCATCTGGCAGTTTTAGAAATTTAGCAATTATTTTTGTCTGATTACCAATTTTGTTACTTCCGACTACTTTCTTCGAACCTTTTCCCTTTTAGTAATTAACAAAAAATTGTTCTAAATCTGGTGGTCAAAGCAGAATATATTTTTTGGAGATCTCGTAAAACATATAAGAAATTACAAATGATCTGGGTTTGTTTATCAATTAAATTAATTTGAAATTCATTTTCTAAATCTTTACATAATTTATCTTTAAAATTTTCAATTTTTAACGAAGACGTACTCCATAAATTCCAAAAATAAACACTAACTAAAATTTTATGAAAATTACTATTTATAATACAAATATCAAAAATAAAAATAAACGCATGAAGCGGGCATTGAACCAACTATATTTTCTTCTGTATACATTTAGAGACGTGTGTTAACAGACTGATCCATCACAAACTTATATGAAATGAACGCAATTTACGGTAACTTGAAATGTCAATGTCATTGATTCTCTTTCCGAAATATCGAAACCACACATGACCAACGTTCAACTTTAGAAATATTTTAAAAAAAGTTACAACTTTTATTTTTTAGAACTCAATATATTTTTCATAAATACATGAAAAATTATCATTGATGCTGCAACTGGAAGATCATATATGTATTATATGGCAAATGTATGCATACTTTGCCCGTAGATAATATACTTTTCAATTAATTGAAAAATATAGAATTGCGGAGAGAAGGGAAAAGACGAAATTTTCGGTATAAGAGTGTCTGTCGTCTAGCGCAAAAATACATTAAAGAGGGCGGAGTCGAGACGTGACATGGCGCGATTGACGAGCAGTTACTCTTGATACTGCATTTTTGGTAATTTTTGGAGAAATTTCGCTTTGTTAACATGATACAGCCTTCGGAGTGTTAACAAGTGACCAGTTTTATGATTGGACATTATTTAGGGCGTCTCACAGATGAGCCCTATTGATTGTCGGCCCACCAAAACCAGTACAACGGGTCTAATATTATTTATTACTTGGGATACAAACAGGACAAACCTATAAAAGTATCCACTAATAATTAGACATAATTTTACAAATTAGGTCAAAAAGAAAATATAAATATAATAACCTATCTACATCAAATAAAAGTAAATATGAGTATACATAGAAAAATAGAAAACAGGAGCAATGAAAATAAAATATATATGAATTGAACACCGCTCATAATTAATTTTGCAAAAAATAGTCTATCTAGTTTTTTAATCAAATCTGTGCTGTGGTAAAAATATCCATTTCAAGAACACTAGACAATTTATTATAAATATTTGTTATTCTGCGAGCAGGTGAATTTAGAAAATAATTGGTGAATACTTGATGTGTGATAAAAGTATAATTGTTTCTATTCAAGTGGCTGGGAATACGAAGTCTTATGAAGTTTGTAAGGTAAAGGCAATCTATATTGTTATTGAGGATTTTGTAAACAAACAGTACATTCGCAATTTGCCTACCATGCTCGAGTGAATACGTTGCCTAACAACATCGGGAAAAAAAAATTATAATATGAAATGAACCTGTTTTGGGCTGTTTCTAATTTGGAAATATTGATCGAATAACACGACTTCCACTTGCACAAAGTAATTAAGTCCGTATTTTCCGATACTCAGTCAATCGTTAAAACGAAAATCAACGCGTTCGAAACGTATCAATTCAGAATATCCCACTGACTGCGCCGCTTCCAAATTATTAATTTGGAATACAGTTTTTGAAAAGGTTTAATTTACAAAAATGATAATTCTACAAATACGATAAAACAATATGAAATTTAGTAACTGACTGACTAATTTACAATAAGTAATTTTATATACACTGGCGAGAAACAAATTGAGGTCACCTTAAAATATTCATGTTCTTAGAAATTCTACGTTTTCAGAACGTATTCGCAAACTGTACATCATTGGATGTGCTTTTGTAAACTGAATGTCATACTCCATACTAAATAAAAATGCATTTTTTTCTTGGATTTCATGATTTATTCTGTTGTTCTATTTATTTTGTTGTTAGGGAAAATATGGAACGAACAAAATGAAAAAACTTGACACTAATAACGTGTATTCCCTCCTCTTGCATTGATGACTGCTTGAAGTCGGCGCGGCTGACATTCTGATCGATGTTATCCCATTCCTGCAACAGCAATCTTCTCAGCTCCTGGACAGTTCTTAGTGCTGGTGTGTGTCTGCGGATCAGTCGTCCCAACTGGGATTCATGTCTGGGCTGGGGGCTGGCCAGTCAAACCGTCTAAATTCTACCTCATCCAGATACTCCTTAACAATTCTGGCTGTATGTGGTCTCGCATTATCTTGCATAAAAATGCCACGTTCCCCTATAGTCACCATGAAAGGCATAACATGGTCTTCTAGCATCTCCGTAATGCACCTGTGAAAGGTTAGGGAGCCATTTTCTATAAATGCCAACTCTGTAATAGCTTGTGCAGTGATTCCTGCCCAAACCATAACTGACCCACCGCCAAATGGAAGACGATCGTCAATGTAAACTCCAGCATATCTTTCCCTAGGTCTTCTCCACACTCGCAGACGTCCATCTGACCCAGTGAGGCAGAAACGCGACTCATCTGAGAACAATACCTAGCTCCAGTCATCATCATTCCAACGAACGTGATCTCTGGCAAATGTCAATCTTGCAGTCCGAAGCTGGCGTTGCAACGGGGGACCTGTAGCCATTCTTCTGCATGACAGTCCAGCAGCATAAAGTCTTCTTTTAACGGTCCATTCACTAGCGTTGACATTTCTCACTTCTTCCAACTGATTTCGCAGTGAAACCGCAGTAGCTGTCCTATTCCGCAAACTTGTGGCCAACAAAAAACGGTCATCTCGTTCAGTGGTAACTCTTTTTCGCCCAAACCCTGGTCTTTTAGTGATCAGGCCGGTCTCCAAAACGCGCTGGTACACCCTTTGCACACCACAAAGACTAGCACCAACAATTCTTGCAGTTTCATGTTGCCCCCGACCATCTTGTAACAGCGCAACAATTCTTGTCACAACAGTCAGAGCTGAAGGCAATACGGGCCTGTAAAATCACCACACTTTGCAATCGTTAGGTTTTACACAAAGAATCAATAGTAAACTGGAAAACAGGCAAGGGAAATGTGAATGTTCAATTAGCGCAAAGGCACATTTTTCATAAAAGTCGTACTCTAATAAATCGAATGACCTCAATTTTATGCTCGCCAGTGTAGAATATTTATGCTGATTACTGGGTCTTCGTCTTTCACCGTGGAGCAGCAACTCATCGGTTTCCATGGGAATCGTTGATATAATTCCTCCCCTCGTAAATTCAACTTACGCAGCTAGCGAGGAAGTTGAACAGTTATGTGGTCCACCTGGGAAGAATTATTTGCAGCTTTGCGGTACTTCGATACCCATTTTTTATATATATACAGAATACAAAAATGAAAATGAGGAATAAATAAATTAATAAGGTCGATTAGCTGGGGATTTTTGAAACACGTCCGAATGTTAATTGAGTTTTATTTTGTACAAATTTACTTTGTATCGGTTGAAGATCGTCTAGTTCTGTTTCCTCCAAATGAAAGTCCAGATTTAATAGTAGTATCCGGCTGGCTAAAGTTACTATAGAGTTGCTGGTTATTTATGACGGTATGATGTGCTACTACTTGGCATCTCAAAGGAATTTCTAAGAGATAAGTACCATCTGTAAGATACTTGTTTCCTCCCGATTTGGACATTTGAAAGTGGCCGTATCCTGGAATGGAATGCTAAACAACCAGTGGAAATTGTTTAGTTGTTCCAGAAATGTCTTCGACAATTGACATTTTGTTTTCCCACAGGTAGAAGTGCGTTTCATTTCAAGCAAGTTTATTTCACAAGGCCATTCTTCTTGAATTTCTTGCAGAAACACTGTACTCTCAGGATTAAAAAAATATAGAAAAAAAGAATAAATGAAAAGAGAGTAGGTTCTTTCCAAACTGATAGTGTGATTGGAGATAACAAAGCCAGTTCTCAGGGCTCTGTTATCTGAAAGAAGTTAGTTAAACTAAAGAAAGAAAAGGAAGAGAAATAAAATGAGATTGAGATAAATGAAATTTAATTTAGGGCGCCACTAATTTTGTTCCTAAATAAAATTAGAAAAAATCAACCACATATATCAGCCAACTCTTAACTGCTGTTCTCTGCTAGTTTTAGTAAATGTTCACAAAAAAATGTGCTGAAGGCAATTTTTCAGGTATACCTGTATAATAAATAAAACAACTGAATCAAAATATGTATAAATATAATGAATATAAAATAAACGAGTTATAAAATTTTATAAAAAGTGGTTAGTAGATGTCAGTATGTGTGAAAAAAGAAATTTTGACCTTAAACGAACAGATAAAATGATATTGGTGACGCCATACAAAACAAAATTACTTAAGTTGATATTCGAAGGCTGTGATCCGGAAAATCTTCTTTAGATTTATAATTGTCTGTACTCTATACAGATGAACAGCTGAGTCCTCGATACGCTCTTACAGTACAACAATTACTTGTAATACCATACTATTTGGTGATAATACAATAGCTCACTTCTAAAGTCAGGAATTTTGGTAGAATTTACTCACAAAAGTAGTTTAGTCCTGGAATTTCCGCAGTAATCCCAGCGAATTTGTTCTAAAGAAAAAGTTTAATATTAGATCAAACTATATTTTTAAACTTTTATCAGAATTTCTACATCAACCATCCTCTCGAAAAAATGTATCGTAAAGTCCCTATTCCGAATTCTTATTAAGGATTTTTTTGGACGAGACAACCTTAATGTTAATTCCACCAACACTCAATTAGTTGAATTTAAAATATAAACTAGGAAGATGTGTGGTCTATTCCCTCAATAAATTTACTTTTCGTTGCAAAATTATTTATTTAAATCAATATTCGAAATGTTGACTGCTAAGTTAACGTTTCATATTCTCAGGCAGACATACTGCTGAGGGAGAATCTCTTTGCATGTTTTGCTTGAATATGCGAAGTTGACACCATTCGTAATTAATATTTATTCTCAGGTATTATCACTTTAAACTGACTCCCTTTCAGTATTGGAGCCGAAAATAAATGATTGTAATCAAAAACTTTGGGATATGTTATAGGCATATTTGTGTGTGTGTGGGAGGGGGGACTGGATGGAAATAAATACTTCAGCCACAGATTTTTTTATTCGTCGGCGTTGCAGGTTTTTGCGGTTTTCCTGTACACTCTGTGAATTCATTCACTAGCCAAATGGACCGACGATCGACGCACCCGCATTTTTAGATTTAAGATTGTTATTATACCGCCGACCACCTTAAATAGTCCCCGAACCACCGAAGGCACGTTACCGCAACTTTTTACAAATCTCAACAAATCATCATATTCTATACACTTTTGAAAAATGTCTCCTATACACTTTTCTCTCGTAAATCCCAAAACCAACAAAAATCTAAATCACCAATATTTCATTATATCCCCTCTCAATATCGGAGACATTCAAGTTCAGTTAATATAACACCCTTTTACATTAAAAATCACCTTCACCAATTTCTGACACCTAGCCAACCCAACGCATAAATCTAAGTATCGGCAATGACACATAGTTCGTCTTCTACATCCAACACTCCCATCCTAGACACTTTTGAGCTTCGCTGCTCCCAAACATCATCCCCTACACCCCCAATACAAACAACCCTCCAGTTGTTTTCTAGCGAAAAGCCCATTCAACTCCCTCAATATTCCATACACCTTTTAACACAAGTTTCCCAGACACTTCTTAAACAAATTTTTACTAGACACCTTTTCAACACCCAACTCAATTTCTCAGTCAACGCGCACTAAACCACCCAACACACCCCCAACCCAGCCCTGAAGAGGAAACCAATCCTACACCAGGGCATCTCAAGAAAAGTGCAACTTCGCCCAAGAATATCCCATTCAACAAGAAGCAATCACGAACTTCTCTCTCTCTCTATTTTTTTATTTAATGGTAAGCAGAACGTAAGTGTTACTTGAATATACATTTCAACACCGTTACAGATCTAATTTTGTTTGTCTAAAGAACTCCACCAGAGTGTCAAGAACTATTTTATTATTCAGCCCCAATAAATGATCTAGATATACGGGAAACTATATGTTTAATTAACTAAGGGATTTAAAAAGATTTTATGTTTCTTTCTTATATTTGATACAATTAAATATTATATGATTATAATCTGCAATAGTAACAACTACAAGCATCCATGTTTCCTAACTTAGAGGGTGGCAACCCGGGATTGTTAACTAGATTTCTAATTGTTATTTTATCCTGGAGCTCCATAGATCCAGAAAATCTAAAATAAAGCAAAATTTTACATTCTAAATTATTGTCTTAATATTACGTGTGAAAGTTGTGTAAAAGTATCGTACATAAGTTTCCATTTTTCAGGTTTTTCCCGGGGACGTTTCAAATTGTCCATATGTACCTGATCTCGATTTTCAGTTGTAGCTGTTCTATGTGCAAGGTTGACGGTTTTTAATTTGATTGTTATTTATCAACGTATTTTTGTCGTATGTGTTTTCTTACATATACTTTTTGATTAGGTTTAAATACTTCCGGTTTGTCTCAATTTGTATTTAGTTTAGAAGTTACTTTTTTTCCGATTAATTAAGTTGGAATTAATTTTTGAATACAATGATTTTGTTTTTCTTTGTGATTGCTGATGTAATCATTCAAGATTATTTTATCTATGTCAATGTCATAACCATCATTATTATTATGTCCGTTGACTATATCTATCGGTTTCATCTTTGTACTGCAATGAATCGAATGATTGTAAGCAAGTGTA
Source organism: Galeruca laticollis (assembly GCA_963921935.1). Taxonomy (NCBI): domain Eukaryota; kingdom Metazoa; phylum Arthropoda; class Insecta; order Coleoptera; family Chrysomelidae; genus Galeruca; species Galeruca laticollis. Next base: position 103,931,684 of record OY998177.1, read on the forward strand.
ACATATAACATTTTCATTCTAATTGGGGTGTTTGACAAACCTTGAGTATTTAGGAGTCCTATATGTTCTATTAGAGTTGAATGCAGTCTTTCTATTATCCCGTTGGATATTTTAGATATTTAGAAAAGCTATCAATAATAGTGAAGAATGCTGTTTGTTTCATCGTGATAGAATCTAAATGGATAATTTCGAAAGGATTCGAGGCGGTTGGGGTGATATTTAATTGCATGTGCACTGGATTTAGTTCATATTTGCTTTGATGGCAAATTTGACATTCGTTTATAAATGTTTGTACGGATTCTTTTAGGTTAGGCCAATAATATTTTTCTTTTAATCTTAAATAAAAATCATCTATTACTCGGTGATTTATTTTTCATTCGTGATAGTTTTGATTTCTTCTTGATCTGTTACATCTATTAACTTTGTGGTACAACGTTTTAATTGAATTGAATTTGATCTGAAATATTTTTGTAATATTGTCGAAAATGGTTCGTACAATTCGGGGCTTTCGAAATAAACGTAATATTGAATACTTGGTGAAATAAATTCCTTAATAAAATTGATAACGTCTTGTTCCAGGTTATTCTTTGATATTTGCACAGTTATTTGTTTCTTTTTCTCAAATAATATTCTAACTTTAGGTTTTGCTGGAGAATGTGAAATGGGACTACCAAATTATAATTTGTTTTTGTCCGACGTTAAGTGTACATTTTAAGATGGGAATACCTATTACCGGATTTTCTGCAGCATTAGAATGAATTGTAAGAGACTCGTCTTCGTCTACGTTGATTCTTTCGTCGTTGGGTTCATTTTGACGGTCAGGTGTTATCTGCTGCAATGCAGAGTCAGGATTGTAGTCACTTGAGTTCATTGTCGACAAATTTTCATTGTCTAGGACAGTGTCGGGATTTACTGTCAAGGATATAGTATCTAGGTCAGAGGATTCGTTTTGAGTTACATTTTTAGTTGATTTTCAACTGTAAATGGCGAAGATATATTAATACTTCGTTGTGATTGAGACGGAGTTGGTTCATTGCTGAAATTTATATCGCGGCTCAAAATATCGTCAACATTTTTTCAAAAAATTTGATTATTAAGAATTTCGTTTGTTTCTATTCTAGATAATGCATCCGCATTAATATTACGGCTTCAACGTTTAAAATCAAATTCATCTAATGTAATTCGCCATCGAATGAGTTTAGAATTTGTGTCTTTTAGAGAAAAAAGTCATTGAAGTGGTTTGTAGTCACAAACAATGGTAAATTTTTTGCCATATAAATGAGGTCAGAAATATTTGGTGGCCCATACAATGGCCAAAAGTTTTTTTTCTGTGGTATCATAATTGCGTTCGGAGTGGTTAAGGGTTCGAGATGCGTAAGTGATTGGAAGATCTTTTCCGATAGGCACTTGGGAAAGGACTGCACCGAGTGCTACATTATTGGCGTCTGTGGTCAAATTGAAAGGTTTCGTGAAGTCAGGATAGACATTTCGTCAGTGGTTTCGTCAAGTTTTTTATAAATTGTCTATAATCAGTCCCAAAAATCCGTTGATTTGTTTAGTAGTTTTGGGTATAATCTTTGATGGCTGTAATCAAATACACATTTTAGTTTTTCTATATGCTCCTGTAGTGAAGTGGAAAAAACAATTATATCGTCAAGGTATACAAGGAATTTTTCATTTTGTACGCTTCGTAGTTTATTGTCTTTTTCCCGCTGGAATGTAGCTGGGACATTTTTCAAACCGAATGGCATCCGAAGAAACTCCCAGTGTCCGGATTGGGTGCTGAAAGCTGTTTTATCTATAGTCTTTTCAGCCATTTATGGCTGATGAAAACCTTGAGCAAGATCCAAAGTTGTGTTTAAAAACGATTGGACAGATTCCTTGCTCGAAAATATTATTAATTAGGTAACTAATTGGAGCTGATATTTCTTTAGAAACAGACTTTAAGATTTCGGCTGATATACCATCTCTCGCTGTTGCTTTTTTAATGTTTGTATTATATCTATAACCTTGTTTTCATTCGTGGGATATAATGAAAATGAGTGAGGAATACTTCGCCTTTCATCAACGATTTCAGAAGATGGTGGTAATTTGCTATATAGAACTCTACCAAAATTAGTGAAGTATTTGTTAAATGCGTTGGTAATATCCATTATTTTATTCTCGCTAGTAATTATTTGTTTAGGAGTTGAGCTTTCTTTTTTTATTTGTTAAAGATTTGTTATGTTCCAAATCCCAATAATTTCTGTAATTTCGGTACTGAACTTTTAAATTGTTTTCATTTGGATATCCTCAGCATTGCCTATACAAAAAATCTATTATTTATAGAAGTTATTAATCCATTTGTGATCAATTCATTTCTTTCAATTTTTGATGTAGGAATTTTTTTTATCTTTGTACTATGTTAAATCTTTTACACAATTACATCAGTTATGTATGTAGATGTAGCCATTAACTCTACATCAGTCAATTCATAATGCTCTTTCCAGGAAAAAAATTTAAAAACTGTTTGAAGCAGGTTAAAATCTGTTCTCTTAAAAATACTTGTATTATTTTTCTGATTAAGTGTCCTTCTATATATCTTCCTATTTCGGTTTTGAGTATTCTGTGTGTTGTCGCTAAATTCTTAGCACTTGGTTCTGTCTTGGTGAGTTCCTTCTCTCCGATGGTAGGAAAGGGGGGAAAGGCCAAAACTTATCATTTTTTCTCTCTTTTTATTTTCCTTTATAGTTACGTAATGTATTTTAAAAACACACACACATTTTTAGTCACGTTTGAAAATTTTCTTAGTAGATTTCTGTCCCTTACCTTATATTTTTTTTATATCTCGCGAGGCTCTTCCTACATGGTTGATACACTCATCAATCTATGAGTCTGAGTGAGCCATACTCTTCTGATACTTTTTCCTTCTTTTCTTTAGTTGATTTAGATTTTTTGTTTTGAGTTTATTGTACCTGAGATCTTAAGCACCCTATATCACACTTAATGATTATTTTTTTGTGGATGAGGAATGTAGTTGTTTTCTTGTCTTATCATTGAGATGTTAGAATTTTATATTTTGGTAGAGATTACCCTTCTAATTTTTCTAGATATTTTGCTGAGAAGTTTATCATCTCATATTTTTTCGATATTTTATAATCTCAGTATGGTGTCAATAACTGATTTTGATAATTTTTTCCGAATCGGAATGAGCTCCTATTATAATTGCTCACTGCATTTTGTTTAAATTTTTTGATTATAATTGCATATCATTTGCAATGGTTCATTATCGCTAAAAGGAATACGCTCCCATTATATACATTTTGAGTTTAATGCATTATGCTTTCAATGTTTTTAAAGAGATAGTTTCGACCTAGGAAAGGGTAGCGATTCTTTACATCAATTGAATTTGTTTTCGATTTTCTTTTCTTTTTTTCTTATCTTCTCATTGCTGTTATCTTTCCGTTTCCATTTTCTCATTTGTTTTCATTTTTTTTGAACATGTAAGTACATCTTCTTCTCTTGCTAATCACCACAATCTTGTCGTTTTGGCTACTTTTCTTCGTAGACTGTTTATGTTTATAAAAAAGTAGTTCTTTCCGTTTCCATTTTCTCGCTTGTTTTCATTTTTTATTTTGAACATGTAAGTACATCTTCTTCTCTTGCTAATCACCACAATCTTGACGTCTTGGCTACTTTTCTTCGTAGACTGTTTATGTTTATAAAAAAGTAGTTCTTCGAATTTCTTTTTTCTCTAAGGAGAGGGGGTGTAACAAGCCGATCGACTGTTACGATTTCCATCGGACTATGGTATTTCAATTTCGTCGTACTAATGATTCGAAATTAAAAACCTTGTTTCACTTCCAAATTTTGTGTATTTAAACGATATCGTACATAGGAAAAGTCTCTTCCTATCAGTAAAATGTATCGTAGTGGTTTCACATATTTGCTGGTGAGTCAGATTCTTGGAATATTTTATCTCCATGTGTTTTCTATGTTTCATTTCAAACTATAATATGGGCTGGCGTTTGTTAAATTTGGTATGGTGAATCTTTTTTTGCAAAACAGAAACATTTCATTTTCCTTTGAGGGAAATTTTTAACTTCTTTCCATTCTTTTTTAGCTTCATAATTCCGCATTTTCTGTTTATATAGGGAACAAAGCGAATAGGATACAACAGACTTCTGTTAGTTTTATTTTAAAAACTAGATTAATTTTTTTATGTGTTGAAGCGTAACCTTCCGATCTGTTCTATTTATTCCTTCCTCCCCAGAAATTTTCCTTAATTTTTTCTACTTCTTTTTTTTCTTTCCTCGGCGCATCAGCATCTAGATAGGCTCTAGGGACTAACCAGCATCACTAGAACCAGTGACGACAGGGAACCGGCTGGGATGGATTAATATCCAAATCTCTATCCACTAGGACCTAGCTGAGAGCTGAATAATTCCAGAACCTCACCAAGTTAAGTCCTCTGTCTTATACTCAATTTATGGAAATCTAGTATTGGAGATTTTTATTGTATAACGGCGTTTGTATTCGTCTTGTATTTTGGATATGCAGTTAATGTGAATTATCTATTGATTTACGAATATATATAATTTGCTCAATCCTATGATATTTGATGTTCAGCAATTTATATTAACTTGGACCATCGCGTTAAAATATTTACAGTATTTTGTTATGTTGAGTTAAAGTAAATATAAGGTTTTCAAGTTTTTAACCTTTTTAGTTTTTTTGTTTAATTAAAGTATCGCTTAAAAACTGGTGGCGTCCAATTTAATATAGATTGTTCACCCCATCCTAGTGTTAGCTATGGAAATATATTAACTGTGGTCGAATACCACTACCTGAGGAAGAGTCCCACGCCGGGGAAGAAATAAATGTGACACAATTATTATCTTTTTGTTATCTGTAATTTTGGGAATCAAAATATTTTAATGAGGTACCATTTTAATGATAATTGTCGACTTCATCAACTCGTGTTTAGAAATCTAAAGGGAAAGAAAAAGATTTCTAACAATTTAGAAAAAAAGCTCTTTTCATATAAAGGACCCCGCCCTTTTCTAATGGCAAAGTGGCGTTCCGTCAAATGTAATAAATTTTGAATATGATGTTGTACTCGACTTGTTGACCAAAAGTGTCCATGGGACCAATTCAATCCTATAACAAGTTTTTAAAATAAAGGGTGTTAAAATCGAGAAATCCATATTTTTTGAAACTACGTACCTTGATTAAAAAGAATAAAATAAGCATGTTTAGTTGATTGCAGCATTAATATGTCCTAGTCTAACGCAAACGTACATATAAATAGTTCAAAATGGAAACATATACAGGGTGGTTCTCAGTTACATCAGGGGGAGTTTTTGAAATTCTGGGAGAATGTGATATGGAATGAAAACATGGTCAAAAATAAAAACTCACATAATGTCTACTGTTCCGACATTATATAAACCCATTTTACATTATTTGTATACTGGATGATTGTTAATTCATCCACAAAAAGGCGTTTATTAAAAAATCATAAATTACACTCTGTATATTAGGGAATTTGTTATTAATATTTATTATGTATTTAATAATTAGAGAATAATACTTTTTATGGAATACAGGGTGATAGAGACATCTTATTCGTTATTGATGCATAAATAATTGAATAAATATCACCTTTTCAGAATCACCCTATATTTTTCAATTCGATCCGTCGAAATGTACGATCTATTTATTTTTGTAATTAGCTTTAAGCAATTAATAACTTCATATAATTTCATAATTTTAGTATGATGCGTTTTTGAGATTCCAATATATGTATATAGTGAACCATATTAAAGATCAGACATATTCATTCATGTACGCGTATAATAACCATTTGTGAGTTATAATATTTGAAATCCCCTTCCGATACTCTGAACTGTTCAATTGCGTTTTTCTTGAAAACGAATGAGAATATGGTGTTTGAACAAGACTACCAATATTACGTAGAAATGATGTTTATGTCATAGTTTCTGAAAAAAATCACTACAAAATTTCGTCAAAAAAGTTACCAGTCAATTTTATCCTCAGAAAGGCTCCCCCTGTAACAAAATATCAAATAATACATAAAATAATATTACCAGTATAAAATTATGCCTCTGTGCCGATTTTGATAACAATCGATAAATATACAGTGAAATTATTAGCAAAAAAACGAAAAAAAACTCAAATTTAACGCCCTTTATCTTTTTACACAGCAATATTTTATTGAAGTTATTTGGTCCTATCGTCATATTAATCTACCCTTAGCATATATCCCAATAGTTATGATTCACCCTGTATATTGGAATCTCAAAAACGGATCATACTAAAATTATGAAATTATACGGAGATAATAATTACAGCTAATGACAAAAATAAATAGATCGTACATTTTGACGGAACTAACTGAAAAATATAGGGTGAAAAATATAGGGAAAATTGAATATTTCTTTTATTGTTGCTGCATCAAAAACGAATTAGACGTATCAGCCTGTATTTCATGAAAAGTATTGTTATCTAGGTATTCAATTATTACTCCATAATCAATATTAATAACAAATTCCTTGATATACAGGGTGTATTTTTTTAAGAAACGCCTTTCTGTGGATGAATTAGCAATCAGCCTGTATATATATATATATATATAAAGATGTACGAATAGTACGTGACACATGAAACTCGGGATCTTCCATTTAAAGGCTCAAATGTGCGTTTGGTTATCTTGTTGAAATCCGTTGTTTGTGTTTTCTCATGTTTCAATTAACATCCTTGCTCCCAAGTTGTACAACTTTTCTTGGTTATGCCGTACCGATGAAGGCTAATGAGCCAGAAAAATGCATGTCTGCGGTTACCACTCTTTTCAGTAGCCCCTTCTTCTATTTGCGTGCAATACCCACTAATCTGTTCTTTGTTATTGTTCATATGTCACGCACTATTCGTACATCTTTATATATATATATATATATATATATATATATATATATATATATATATTTCCAGGGTCGGAAGGTTCAGACGGGAGAGCTATAGACGCCTCCGTGTCTCTGTTGGTTGTTGTCCTGAAAACTCGGGATCTTCCATTTGAAGGCACAAATGTGCGTTTGGTTATCTTGTTGAAATCCGTTGTTTGTGTTTTCTCATGTTTCAATTAACATCCTTGCTCCCAAGTTGTACACCTTTTCTTGGTTATGTCGTACCGATGAAGGATACTGAGCCAGAAACATGCATGTCTGCGGTTACCACTCTTTCCAGTAGCCCCTTCTTCTATTTGCGTGCAATACCCACTAATCTGTTCTTTGTTATTGTTCATATGTCACGCACTATTCGTTCATCTTTTTATATATATATATATATATATATATATATATATATATATATATATATTTCCAGAGTCGGAAGGTTCAGACGGGAGAGCTATAGACGCCTCCGTGTCTCTGTTGGTTGTTGTCCTGAAAACTCGGGATCTTCCATTTGAAGGCACAAATGTGCGTTTGGTTATCTTGTTGAAATCCGTTGTTTGTGTTTTCTCATGTTTCAATTAACATCCTTGCTCCCAAGTTGTACACCTTTTCTTGGTTATGTCGTACCGATGAAGGATACTGAGCCAGAAACATGCATGTCTGTGGTTACCACTATTTTCAATAGCCCCTTCTTCTATTTGCGTGCAATAACCACTAATCTGTTCTTTGTTATTATATATATATATATATATATATATATATATATATATATATATATATATATATTGTGAAATGGGTTTATATGTCAAAACAGTAAACACTATGTAACTTTATTTTTGACCATTTTTCATTTCATACCAGAATCTCTTAATTTTGTACTATTCTAAACAAGTGTGCAGTGAAAACATATTAAGTGCGCTAGAAATGGCATCCTCAGTGTCATTGTCAATTTAACATTAATTCTTGTGTTGACATATCATAATATGGCTTTTGCTACGTTTGTGACCTCTTTTATTTTCCAAGACAAACTGTTCGTTTAATTCGCGATGATAACATAGATTTTCTCCAAATTGCCGGTAACAGAAGGCAAGCAGCTGGATTTCCTGTCGTCGATATTTTTGACTACACACGGATATGTACTAATTGTCATATTTCTATAGCAAATGAACTGAGAAATATGGAAAATAATAATAATAATCACCTACGGTTAAATGTTTTGTCACCTCCTGCATAATATGTGAATCAAGAGTAAACATTCAACGAGTAACTTTAAAGTATAGAGTTGACATTTTTGTTGCGTGTAACATATATGTAGCCGATATTTTAAGAATTTGTAGCCATCATTTGGATGATAGTGGTTTTTTATTGCCCCAATTACAAGAGGGTTTGAATTTTATAAATAAATCTTGCACATTGACAAATAGTCAGTCAGAAACTGGAAGGATATAAACAGTTTTATTGACGAGGAGTTCAAATTCCTAACCTCGCTTTCCAAAAATAATTTTTTGAAATTGTATTAATTTTTATGACTCGATTGAGCATGGTGGAAATATGAGAAATATTAATAAAAAATATTTATTGACGTTCCTAATTATACTTAGACATGGTGTTTCAGATGATTCTTTGAAAATACTTCTCAACTACGATTCCAGGCAAACAACTAACAGAATAATTTCTATTGTAAGAACTCCCTTGCAACATGGATTTGTACCAAACCACATAGGGTTCGAATCAATTTCATGAAGGATTATATCAACAAACATGTATCTCCATATATTAATCATTTGTACAATCCTACTCCTGATATTCCTAAAGCTATAGCATATATAGATTGCACCTATAATGAAATAGAAAAAAGCAGAAATTTCCGGACACTGCGATAGTCTTATTTCTTTCACAAAAATGAACATTTACTGAAACCTGAAATCATGTGTGCTGCTGACGGATATATTGTAGCTATTAATGGACCATATTTTCCTGATTCAAAGAACAATGATGCATATATTTTGGATTATGAAGTCGCAAACGCCATCAACGGAATGCGAACTTGGTTTTCTGAAGGTGACGTGGGGATATTAGACAGGGGATACAGAGACTCTATTCCGTTGTTAGAAGAACTAGGTCTACACTATCATATGCCACCATTTTTACCTAGAAATCGACCACAGTTAACAACGTTCGTAACGAATACGGCTCGTTTAATAACAAGTACCCGCTGGATAGTTAAGGCCAGAAATTAAAGTCCATTTTTAATTTTTTTTCTGGACGAATTAGCGTAACTCACGCAGCAACACTGCGGAAGTTTTATTCTATTGCTGGCGCCTTACTCAAAAAATTCCATCCTTTGATAGCAATACCTGGAACAGTGGAGTTAGGAAATCAAATGTTAACTCATTCTGAAGATGTAAATATTGTTCAGGTGCGAGTAGAACAAGAAAATCTTGGAGGACGACATGGCCAATGGACTCGATTTGATCACAGGCATGTACCAATATGTCCACATGTATCACAAGAATATTTAAAAAATTTAACAGGTCCATATCATGTTCATCTTGCCAGTTCTTATATCCAGGATAAATTACAAAGAGAGGAGGATTATATTTTACAGATCGATGAGCACGTGGAGCAACCGACCTTTTTAAGATTCCGGTTCTATTCTAGATTTAGAAATAATACTAAATATATGCTGTGGGTAATTTATAAAGATCCTAATGATGACGATGAAGAGCACATATTTCTGTACTTGCAGGTCTGGAACTAGAACCCTAGGAACATGTGCTCATGTAGCAAGTGTTATATGGATCCTTGGTTTTGCCAGGCATCAAGAACCTGTTAAGTTTCGATTAATCAAACAGATACCAAATCCATAACAAACTACTACTACACATTAAAAGTGATAAGTAAGTAAATATTTTATCCATTTCTGTTTCTTCCTATTTAACCGATAGATACTAGCTCCATGGCCGATAGTAAACTACGATTTTTGTACTCACAAATGGAAATTATTATATATGAATGGATATGTCTGATTTTAATATGGTTCACTATATACATATATTGGAATCTCAAAAACGCATCATACTAAAATTATGAAATTATATGAAGGCTTTAATTGCTTAAAGCTAATTACAAAAATAAATAGATCATACATTTTTACGGATCGAATTGAAAAATATAGGGTGTTTCAGAAAAGTAAATATTTCTTTAATTATTGCTGTATCAAAAACGAATTAGATGCCTCTATCACCCTGTATTCCATAAAAACTATTGTTCTCTAGTTATTAAATGCATAATCAATATTAATAGCAAATTTCTCAATATACAGAGTGCAATTTATTATTTTTTGAGAAACGTCTTTCTGTGGATGAATTAACAATCACCCTGTATACAAATAATGTAAAATGGGTTCATATAATGTCGGAACAGTGAATATTATGTAAGTTTTTATTTTTGACCATGTTTTCATTCTATATCACATTCTCCCAGAATTTCCAAAACTCCCCCTGATGTAACTGAGAACCACCCTTTACATGTTTACATTTTGAACTATTTATGTGTACGTTTGCGTTAGACTAGGACATTGATGCTACAATCAGCTAAAAATACATATTTTTTTCTTTTTAATCAAGTTACGTAGTTTCAGAAAATATGGATTTCTCGACTTTAACACCCTGTATTTTAAAAACTAGTCAAAGGATTGAATTGATCCCATGGACACTTTCGGTCAACAAGTCGAGTACAACATCATATTCAAAACTTATTACATTTGACGGCACGCCACTTTGCCATTAGAAAAGGGCGGGGTCATTTATCGAAAATTGTAAACAAAAGCTTTTTCTCGAAATACGGGTTTCAGAAACATGGTACAGTAAACGTTTTTGAACACCTGGTACCACGCCAATGGCTCAGTAGAATTAATAACACCCATTTCTCACAAACAAATAAGATTAGAGAAAATTGTGTTTAGATATTTTAAAAATTTTCAATTGTTCACGGAGCACCGTATATAAATGTTTTGATGAAAACTAAAATTGTGCCGAAACGTCAAAAGCATATTTCTTTGAAAACACTAGTCGAAAAAGTGGCTTCTTCAGGAAAAAAACCGATTAAAGGACGGAAGAAGAGTTTTTTACAGAAAAATGTCTTCGTAGCTGATGGATAACTGAAAATTGTCAATATATTTGATGATTGTATTGGAAAGTGAAAGGGTTGGATTTCTTCCCTTCATAGTCATACAATCAGGGCTTGTTTATTACAACTATTATGTCTTATCACATGAAACAATTATTATTATTATATAAGGTGATAATATAAGATGAATCACCCTATATATTAAACATATAACAAGGAACTGAGTGACGACCACTCAATTAGAGCCGTCACCTTTGCAAAGGTAACTCACAAAACCAAAACCATATCAAGTGAACCCATCCGACAAAACACTTTCGATCTCAAGGCGGTAAACTGGAGCAGTGCCTTGTTATAGTTTGTAAGATTACCAACGCATACTGGTCCAGTGCTCTCTTACAAGCAGAAGGGAGAGCACGGATGTTATTGTGCTTTTAATACACGTGTATCAAAAACTTTACGTAATTTTTTTTTTCAAAAAAAAATTAAGAGTGACGAAAGTTTTAGTGTTTTGGGGTTTCGTTCGTTATCCATCATTCAAATACTGTGTTTTGTGACTGTAGATTTGTAACAAATAACAGTGGGTAAATTGTGATACAGTTTGAGGACTTTATAATATCTACTTTTTTCAAAATGGACCAAAGTGACAGACCGAGTTAAAGCACAGTTTTTTGGAAAGTGATCTGCAAGGTTTGTATAAATAACCATTTAATTAGTCAGAAACGAAGTGGTATATTTTCTCAAAGACGCACATTGTTTATTTCAACTTTTTTTTAAATGAGTTAGAGCAACATTTTTTATAGACTAATTGAGGATAATCTAGTTTTTCTGGGTTGCTTATATAACTCAAAAAACAGCTAATTCCTTTTTGTATATATCAATTACATTTTTTTCTGTAATATGTATCGCACCAACAAATTATTGTTAATATTTTGAGTATGTTGATTTGTGAAGATTCTGCACGTAGTTTAGTTTTTTCTAGGACACTCAGAAATGCCGATAATCATCGCTTTTTAAAATTTATCGAAATTAAATCAGATGTGACACTTCTTTCCGGGACTTTTTTACTCATAGGAAAGTCACTACTTCGTAAAATTATGTGCCTGATAAATAAACCATTTACAGGATTCTGCATAAACTGAATCGGTGGAATTTGGGATTCATCTGAATCATACTATGAAGTTTAGATAATTCAGCTAATTTCTCGATGTTTTGGTATAGTTAAGAAATATTGGTGAATGTTTTGTATATGTCGATCCAAAGAACTTCTAGAAATATTCTTGATATTTTTGGACACTCAGATAACTCAGATAAAATATATTACCGTTAAAAATTACTGTTTCCATATAATTTCACAATTGTGTCGATATCTTGAAATATCGTCATCAGAATGACAGAAGTTACATTTGATGTGATGCCTACCTGATATTTAATGTTCACTTTTGGCTAGACCAAGAAGTGACCTATGTTGTGATTGACTCAATATAAATGAATAGAAAAAAGTTTAGATATTATTAGCCCTATGGGCATATCCTGAATATCTCTCTCCCAATTAAAATCAATATAACTGTGCAATGATATAGGAAATCAAGGTAAATTATTATTAGATGATCTTTACAATTATTACTTAAGAAGACAGTTTAATAGTGGAGAACTCCCTAGATTTATCTGTTCCTCGTAACGACTTCACATTAAGGGTCTCTTAAAGGTCTTCTAATCTCCGATTCCTCAAGGAAATCTTGTTCTTGTTTCTTATCACAAATATGTAGTACTTCTAGTTCTCTGTTAGAGCAAGCAAATGTTTTGCGTAATGGCATTTCTGTGATTATTTTGATATCTATGCTCGTACGTGTTAATTGTGTCCGTTTTCAAAATTTTGATTTATTTGACCGATATAAACAGCATTACACTCTGGACATTTATGTTTATATATACCAGACTTTTTTAATGGGTATATTTTTGTTTTTACATTTAACAATTTTGTACTTACATTACTTTCTGTTGTAAAAGAAGTTGTTGTATTTGTTGCTACAGATACTATGTTTGGAATATTATTAAAAATATCCGTTGATAACCGTTGAATGTGACTATTTGTTTAATTTTAATAATTCCTCTATCAAAATTATATTAGTTTTTAGGAACTGAAAATGCACTATGTATCATTGAATTGTATGCTGCTGATTTATGTGATATGGGATGGTTGGAATTATATCGTATAGTCACATTACTGTGTGTTGGTTTTCCCTTAATTTAATAATCAACAACAAATTACATCTTTGAATTTCTAAATCAAGAAAATTAATTGAGTTATTTTCTTTAATTTGTAATGTAAATGTAATTTTTGGATGCAAATTATTAATACGATAGAAAAATACATCTAATTGTCGTTCACAAAAATGTTTGCCAAAATTGGTGATATAAGGCTTCGAATTATTAAACCTTCATTTTGAATACCTTATTAAATATTGGCAAACATGTTTATAACGAAAAATCTAGATAACCTATTCGCTTGTTTTGTAGGAAGTGAACGACAATTATATGTATTTTCAAATCATATTAATAATCAGCACCCAAAAATTAAATTAGGAGTTGTAGAAAATAAGTCGATTAATTTTCTTGATTCAGAAATTCGAAGAGGTAATAATATATGGATCGCTTATTCACAATAACACAGATAATTGAGAAAAAGACGGCACGGAATCAAGAAATACACCTCCTTCACGTAGATCTCAAGAAAGCGTACGATAGTGTACTCCAGCTAAAAGTCTGGAAGGCTCTCGAGAAAACCAACATCGGCATAACATTGATAAAAGCTGTTCGAGCACTCTATATAAAGAACACACGCCAAATAAAGAAAGGGCAGACATTATCAAAGGAGTTCCACATTAACAAGAGTCTTAAGCAGGGTTGTTGCTTGTCACCAACTTTGTTTAAAATCTATTTAGAACAAGCTCTGAAAACATGGAAAAGAAAGTGCGAACAGATGGGAATACCACTGAACGACCACATACTATATACTCTCTGCTTCGCTGATGACCAAATAGTCCTATCTCAAGACTATGACGACTTAGGATACATGACCCGTGAATTAATTGAAGAATACGATAACTGGGGGCTGGAGGTAAATCTTCAGAAAACGGAATATATGTGCATTGGTGAAGAACAACAGGACCTTATCTTGGAACAACAACATCAGATAAAACACTGTAGAAAATACAAATATCTTGGAATACATATCACTAATGACGGTAGTTTCGATGAAGAAATCAAACACAGAAATAACCAAGGAAGACAAGCAATCAGACAACTCAACAGTATTTTGTGGGATAAGGCAAAATCAAAACAAAATAAGCATAGAATTTACAACAGCATAGTGAAAAGTGTCATCAGCTATGGTAGTGAAGTGTGGTCTCTAAAGAAAAAAACTCGTAAGTCTCTTGAAGCCACCAAGCTGGATTATTGGAGACTCGCCGCCGGAAAATCAAAACTGGAAAGAGTGAGAAATGAGAGAATTCGAGAAATTATGGATGTTAAACACAAAATGACGGAAGACAAACAAATTAAACAACTTAGATGGTATGGACATGTTCAAAGAATGGCGGAAGACAGAATCCTGAAAAAATACTGAATTGGACACCACAGGGAAGAAGAAAGAGAGGAAGACCCAGACTGAGTTGGAGAGAAGGAATAGATAGAGACATCAGAGAAAGAGGAGTAGATGAGAATCTCTGGACCGATCTAGAACAATGGAGACTGGAAATCAGAAGACGGCGGAGAACGTTAAAAACTGATTTGTATATATATATATATATATATATATATATATATATATAATGTACTTGATTATTCAATTTAGAGCAGACCAACACACGCACTAATGTTACAATACCACATAATTTCCATCATTACACGTCAATTTCAGTTCCTATGAACAAATATAATTTTGATAGAGAAATTAATACAATTAAACAAATAGACATATCCAACGGTTATTCATTGCATAGAATAAATTAATTACTTACTAAAGAAGAGAAAAAAGTGGCATTACAACCAATTCCTGAACAAATAGAAAATTACAAAAAAAACATCACATATGCTGGAAATATTTCTTATGATATTTCAAAGTCAGTGTCTCCAGCAATAAATACGACAATTTCGATTAATACAGAAAGTAATGTGAGTACTAAATTGTTCAGTGTCAAAACTAAAATATCCCAAATAAAAGAATCTGGAATATATAAACTTACATGTGCAGAATGTATTGCTATTTATATAGGTCAAACAATTTAACATTTTGAAATTAAACACAATGAACGTTTACGAATACATTGAATCTTCTCCATGACGGACACCAACGAGGAAAAATAATTATCCGTTTTGTAAAGTCGTTTTTAAATCAGTTGAAATAAAAAAAGATCGAACATTTTCGTATAATATGCATATACGTATAAATAGCAAAAAAATACGAGTTATTTCAATGGATACTAATCTCAAACTAGGACTGTAGCAAAAATCGGTAGACGCGTTGACTGTGTACTTGACTGCCAGCTGTAAGCGCGGTGACAGCAAGTTGACTGACAACTGTTTATGTGTGGATAGTTGGTTGCCTACCACCTGTTGCCACATGGGCAGCGAATAGTCATCTCCGTTTAAAACGGCTTCGTGCGGTAGCGGTGCTGGAGTGGAATCGTGTAAGTGAGATTATGACCCTAACGCTTCCTACATTGCTATATTGGAAGTTATGAATCTGTGTATTATAAAAAATAAGTTTCTGGTAAGTTTAGGTTGGTATTTTGAAAATTTTTTAGTAGTGTGTCAAAAAGGGTTTTAAGAGTTAAGGTCGCAGTCCACACCGCTCCCACATGGTATTAGAATAATGTTTATTTAAATGCGAGCTTTAAGACGTTCTCTGTACGATATGCTTTTCATTGAAAAAACAAATTAACAGACAGCTCGCTGTAAGCTAGATCACCCCCTTCGTACCACTTGATAGTTACGTCTCGCTTACCGCATGCTTATCACGAGCTTCAAGCGGGCGGCCTGGAGAGAGAAGTTCGATAGAGTTTTTGGAAGGTTTGTTGGTTTTGAGTTGGTTTTGGGGGTTTTCGAGATACGGCCCTGATATAGGATACGGTTCCTCTGAAGGGCGGGGTTTGAGGCTTTTTTGTTTGGGGTTTGTGTGCGCGTTTGGTTGGGGTTGGAGGGTTGTGTTGGTGTTGATGTTGAGAGGCAAATGGCTCGCTGAAAAATTCGAGGGGAGGTTGTAGTTTACTGTTTATGTAGAATTGGTTTGAGTTGAGTGTAGGTTTGAGTACCAATAATAATTTAAAATCCAAAAACTTCGTCGATGTCGGCCCATTTGGCTAGTGAATGAATTCACCATGCTACATGAAAAAACGTGAAAAACCTGTAGCACCGACGGGAGGGGTTGGGGCTCGCGGATTTAAGTGGAAGTGCTTTCACTCCTGATGGGAGTGAAAGCGAAATGAGCACGCCTGCCTATGTTTGTGATAGAGCAGTGGTGTCGATAGGTGGACTGAATTAGGTGACGAAGAGTGTCGGCTATGATGTCCCTCGAGTTGGGAATGGCGTTCATTAGGGTGACGGTAAGGATTTCTATGACGATTTTGGAGTCTGTAGAGAGTTCGAAGGGGACTGGTGGCTTTTCGAGGGTGACTGGGGCGGTTTCTTGGGGGGTGTTTGGTGTGGTTAGCCTATGGGGGTAGCGAGGGTGGAAGGCGGCGTGAGGTCCGCCGCAATTGGTGCAAGTAGGAGTGCCGGACTTGGGACATTTCTTGGTGCGGTGGCCGGTTTGGCCGCAGAAAGGGCAAATCGGTTGAGACCGACGAAGTTCAGAAAAGTGTCCGGATTTGGTACATCGGTTGCAATATTTTGGGACGGGAGGCAGAGGGTTGGCGTTGGATGGTTCGCACTGGTGTGGAAAGCCAAAGAATGAAATGCCAGACGAGAGGGCTTGGTGGTAGTGGATCTCGGAATGTGTAGTGATGCGGAACATCGAAGTAGGTTTATTTGTGGCCTTGGCGATAATTCGCCAAGTTTTGGTGAACGGGAATTCTTGATCGTGAAGAATTTCTTCGAATTCTTCGAGAGGGATCGTTGAGTCTACATTCCTGCAGACAAGTGAGAAGGAGGGAATTAGGGTTTTGACTGGTTGGGGTGGGCGTTGATAGGAGTTTAGAACGTGAATATTGATGTTGGGGTCACCAGTGGAGTTTTGGATTCTTCTGAGGATTGTGTTTGCTGATAGCGTGGAAGAGGTTTTAAGGAGGGCTGTTCTATTGAAGTTGGCTTTTAGGTATAGGATGTGTCCGTTGACGAGGGTGTTTAAAAGGGTAAAGAGAGATTTTTGGGTTGAATATTAGGGTGAGAGGTTTCTGAGGTTAAGAGTTTGGGTGTATGTTGTGTTGTTGGCGGGGGTTGGTGTGGGGTTGTTGAGGGAGGTAGGAGTTGGGGTTGATCGGGTTTTTGTTTTCCCGACGAGGGTGAAACCATCCTCTCCGGAGATGGATGGTTGTTGGACAATTGAGGGAGTGTAGGTTGGGGAACTTACAGAGGAGGCGTAAGTCCTGAGGAGGGGTGGAATGGAAGTGTGTATTGAAGTTGAAACGGTGGGGTTTGGGGTTGACGTGGGGAGGTTTTGAGGTTGGAGTGGAAAAGTTTTGGGAGTTTGAGGAGAATGAATTAGTAGATTCTTGTCTGGAGAGGTGGTGTATTTCGTCTGTTTTTCTTGGGGTTGACATGGAGGGGTTTGGGTTTGATGTGGAGGGGTTTTGAGAGTTTGGGGAAAGTGGGTTGGAGGCTTCAAGTAAGGATGTTTGGAGTCTGATTGCATTTCCGATTTCGTCAAGTTTGTGTCGTAGGTATCGGGTTTTCGTGGGGTCGGTTATGGGGTCCAGGTTATTATATTCTTCTTCGAGTTCGTGTAAAGATCGGTTGAGGGCGGCGAATTGGGTTAATAGGGTTGAGGAGGTTTGGTGTTTGGTACGTTGTGATCTGCGGGAGCGTCTGGGGGACATTTTGGATGTTTTGGGATATGAATGGGTGTGGATGGCTGTGAAAGTTAATATCAACAGCGGACTCATTGCTGGAGGGAGTTGCCTCCCCAGTTAAGGATGTCCCGACTTATTAACTTTCGTGGGTGTTTAATATTTACCTGGATTAATCCTTCCTGCGTCTGGTGTGAATTTATGTGGTGGTGGTTGCGGGTTTCTTCAGGGGTTCATAAATAGAAATTTTGTTTCAAAAGAAACAGTTGTAACACTTCCTAAGTATTACAAGAACTGTCGAACTAAAAAGTTCGATAGAACACGAGGGTTTGTAAATTTTTGGTGGAGGCGTCCAAGTTGCCGGTGAAGTCGACTACGAGTTGGTTTGACTTAGTGACCAGCTCTGCTATTACACCTTCCTCTAACGATGGACTGGAACAAGTGGCGGGCGGCCTGCTCGATGTACGCATTTGGATCATAACCTTTATCTGTCGCGAAAAGCGAAAGACTGATAGTTATAAGCGTGTTGCCTGCTAGCTGTCGGCGCTTGGGCAGCGAATGGTGATCTCCGTTCAAGGCGGTATTGTGCGGAAGCGGTGTCATGTAAGTGAGCTACGACCTTTAACTTAATATAATACATTTGAGGTTTCTATTGTGGTCTTATATTTATGTCTTTTATGAAAATAATCCAATTCCATAAATCCACATTTCTATAATGGAAGTTGTGAATCCCTTTATTATAATAAATACGTTTTAGTTCGGATTTAAAAAAATTTGAAGCAGTTTGTCACAAAGCTTGTCAATCGTTAACTTAATGAAATTTACTATTTCGACCCTTACTATGTGGTATCTAGCAGGTGAAATTACAAAAATTTCATAAAAAAACATGAAGATATATTTTGTTCCGAGTCCTTGTGAGTAGGGCCTGTTGTTCGGGGGTGTCTTAGCCCATTTACCCACATATGAAATGTTCCATGACATAAAGACTATCCGTTCAGTAAAAGTTTCCGTTTTGGAGAGATGTCCGTTGACAGATGTTTTACTGTGATACCAAATATAATAAAATAAAAATCTTAACAGAATTCTAGCGGTCCAAACACATAACCATAGAAACAAGTCATGTACTCTTGTAGTGGTCCACTTCATTCGCTGACGAAATAAAAGGTCCAATCTATCGTTATTACTGGCAGTATCAAAAACCAGAACATGTATAATACCTACATGCTCTTATTCGGGGGTAATATCACAAGAGCTCAGATTTAGCCGGATATTTTTTGTGGTTGTTTTCGAATACTTACTTTCATTGGCAATTTAACGAGAGCTGTTCTCGCCTAATCAGATCGAGTTAAATTGCCAATGAAAGTAAGTATGAGAAAACCACCGGAAAAAATATCCTGCTAAATCTGAGCTCGCGTTGTATTTGGTAAGACAATCCCATGAATAAAAAACTCAATTCAATTAAACTTTATTTAACAAACTAAATGAACAATGAGTAGAAACATAATGTTTAGAAAGAACAATTGTTAAAAATAGAATTATTATATACAATTGATCCAGTAGACATTTACTCCTTTACTGATGTAGACTAAATTGATTCCATATGGAGGAATGAGTTTTCTTGATATTTTCTGGAGTTGATTTTTCAATCTCCCTTACTATTTCTGCCTTGCAAATATTTTCAAATCTCGACATACTTTTTGGAATTGTTATATACTGTTTAATTCATTCTGCTTTTGACATTTATAATTGTCAAATTGACGTGCATTGCTTGGTAAACAGACAGTACCTAAATGCTAGGGTTGCTACGGTAACGTAATTTATCCGATATATTTATCCACTTGCAAACTCTCTTTCTTCCTATTTAGCCGACAGCAAACTACGATTTTTGTATTTACAAATGGGAATTATTATACATGAATGGGATTGTCTATAAAAATACCTCATATATATTAATTAAGTCGACTCACCAATTAATTGTGGACTGTACTTTGTTATATTACTACAAAATGGTAAATCTGTTCTCATTCTGAGAAAACAATACAAAATACATTTTATGGACTTTTCGAAAAACAAGTGTTCGTATTTTTACTACTTTTCGCGCAGTTCTTCTTTCTCGCTGGCTAGTAGTGGTAGGAGCATTCCAGTTGCCCAGACTCCAGTTGTCCAAATTTGTACCAAACACTAAAGTTTTATCAATATCCAAGCTTTTTCAATATTCAATCACAAGATAGGTCACTTCTTGGTCTAGCCACAAATAATTATTATGCAAATGCAATTCTGACAATATTTTAAGAAATCGAAATAAATGTTTCAATTTTTTGGAATTTTTAGAACTTTCTCAGTATATAGAGGAATTATTTAAAAACAGTTAGCTTCATTTATAACGGTAACATGAGCAGATTCCGCAAAAGAATTGATGAAATTGTAAACTTAATCAAAGAAAGACGATTCTTGTAATTTTGGTATAATTAATTGAAATTTGCTGAGGCAAGACACCTTGTATGAACAGTCATATTACAGCATTCAAGATTTGACATATGTCAGACAATTCCAAATTCTAAAGTAATGACGGCGCATATAAATTCAGTGACAAAAAGTGGAATAGTCGCAAAAATAGACTATGGGTGGTCAGTGAGGTAAACTGCGGCATTTTACAATGTAAGCAAGAACTCAGTTTCGAGCATTTTAATAAGATGGCGAAATGAGGGAAAAATTAATAGAGCTTCGGGGTCAGGACGTCCGAGAAAGGCAACTGCTGAACAGGTTGCTCCTTTGAACAGCCATTTAAGAGAAAATACATTGGAAACAGTAGTTGAAGCTGTTCCAGCAACAAATTTTCCAACATCCAGTCGTACGGATCGTTGCAGAGCAGAACAGTCTGAATTGAAATGCCACGTAGCAGCAAGGGAACTATTATTAAACAATAGTCACAAAGAAACAAGAGAATGGAGTAAGCTTTAGAGCATGAAGTTTTGTTGGAAGTAATGCTTGGGAGGAAATAACTGAATAATATTGTTCCACATTATATAGATCGATGACCAGTAGATTAAGAGAAGTCATAGAGCATAATGGCGGGATTACTAAATATTAACTGTTGTTTTTTATTAAAAATTAAAAATTATTCAGTAGCCTTTGATATTTAATAATGAAAAACAATATTATTTACAATCTAGTGTTATTATCATTTAAATATACGACAAAACTATCCCATTTTTCCCGGAAACGGAAAAGTCACAGTCATACTAGGAAACAACAGCAACAGTCCCACTTTTTTTTTCAAAATCGCAACTGTACATTCAGTGTCGAATGAGAGAAAAACCTCCAAAATAAAAACTACTCACAGATTAATCAAGACAAAGCAATATAGATTTTATATTCATGTAATGATATCGTTGGTACTTGTATTTATTTATACCATGTGTCTTTTTAACTTTACACTATTTTAGCTACTTATAACCCTCTAGGTTATTGTATGATTAGGCAATAAAAAAACATGAATTTCTTCTATCTAGAGTTGAAATCTTGAGATATGATATAACATACTTCTTGTAACTATTTAGGCAGCTACTAAATACTAACCACGGTTTCTACTTGGTAGTTGGAAGTTGTATATTGTAAAGGGGAGTGTCGTCATAGAAACTGGAGAAAATTTCATATGTAACTAAATTTTTGGTTTGTATTTTGATAAATGTGAAGCAATTTGCCATAAACGTTGACAAAAGTCAACTCGTTTTGTTTGTTATATTCCGGGTTTCGATCGTGATCAACTATTGATGTATTTTGTAAAAAATTTCATTCATGAATCTGAGTGATCTATTATTTGACATTCATATTTCAGGAGTTCTGGCTATAAGTAGGCTATAGTACTATATATTAAAAGATGTTCCTAACGGACAAGTGAAACTGTGGTTCTCATACAAATATGTTATGTATCTAGCTTTATGGTTTGTATTTTGAAAAATGTGAGGCAATTTGCCACAAACTTTGGCAAAGTTTTATTATTTAACATTCAATTTTCAGGAGTTCGGGGAATATGTAGACTGTAATACTATGTATTGAAATATTTTTCTAAGAGACAAGCAAAACACTGGTTCTCATGAAAATTTGTTATGTAACTAATGTTTTGGTTTGTATTTTGAAAAACGTTAAGTAATTTGCCACAAACTTTGTCAAGAGTTAACTTGTTCAACATTTTTTTGATACATGCCGGGTTTAGATCATGATCAACTATTGATGTCTTTTATCAAGTTTTTCTAACTACATAAATCAGTGTCATCTATTATTTGACATTCATATTTCAAGATTTCTGGCTATATGTAGACTATAGTACTATGTATTGAAATATTTTTCTAAGAGACAAGTGAAACTGTGGTTCTCATGAAAATTTGTTATGTAAGTAAAATTTGGTTTGCATTTTGAAAAATGTGAAGCAATTTGCCATAAACTTTGTCGAGAGTTAACTTGTTCAAAGTTTTTTTGATACATTCGGGTTTAGATCGTGGTCAATTATTGATGTCTTTTATCAAATTTTACTAACTTCATAAATCTGAGACAGCTATTATTTGACATTCAATTTTCAGGAATTCGGGCTATATGTAGACTATAATACTATGTACTAAAAGATTTTCCTAAGAAACGAGTAAAACTCTGGTTTTCATGAAATATTGTTATGTAACTAAATTTTTGGTTTGTATTTTGAAAAATGTGAATAAATTTGCCATAAACTTTGTCAAGAGTTAACTTGTTCAAAGTTGTTTTGATACATTTCGGGTTTCTATCGTGATCAACTATTGATGTCTTTCATCAAATTTTCCAACTTCGTAAATCCGAGTCATCTATTTTTTGACATTCATATTTCAGGAGTTTGGGCTATATGTTGACTATAATACTAAGCATTGAAAGATTTTTCTAAGAGACAAGTAAAACTCTGGTTGTCATGAAGATTTGTTTTATAACTAAATTTTGGTTTGTGTTTTGAAAAATGTGAAGTAATTTGCCACAAACTTTGTTCGAAGTTTTTTGATACATTCAGGGTTTCGATTATGATCAAGTTTTGATATATTTCATCTAATTTTCCTACTTCATGATTCTGAGTCATCTATTATTTGACATTGTATCAGGAGTTCGGTCTATATGTAGACTATAATACTATGTATTGAAATATTTTTCTAAGAGACAAGCAAAACACTGGTTCTCATGAAAATTTGTTATGTAACTAATGTTTTGGTTTGTATTTTGAAAAACGTTAAGTAATTTGCCACAAACTTTGTCAAGAGTTAACTTGTTCAACATTTTTTTGATACATGCCGGGTTTAGATCATGATCAACTATTGATGTCTTTTATCAAGTTTTTCTAACTACATAAATCAGTGTCATCTATTATTTGACATTCATATTTCAAGATTTCTGGCTATATGTAGACTATAATACTATGTATTGAAATATTTTTCTAAGAGACAGGTGAAACTGTGGTTCTCATGAAAATTTGTTATGTAACTAAAATTTGGTTTGCATTTTGAAAAATGTGAAGCAATTTGCCATAAACTTTGTCGAGAGTTAACTTGTTCAAAGTTTTTTTGATACATTCGGGTTTAGATCGTGGTCAATTATTGATGTCTTTTATCAAATTTTTCTAACTTCATAAATCTGAGACAGCTATTATTTGACATTCAATTTTCAGGAATTCGGGCTATATGTAGACTATAATACTATGTACTAAAAGATTTTTCTAAGAAACGCGTAAAACTCTGGTTTTCATGAAATTTTGTTATGTAACTTAATTTTTGGGTTGTATTTTGAAAAATGTGAATAAATTTGCCATAAACTTTGTCAAGAGTTAACTTGTTCAAAGTTGTTTTGATACATTTCGGGTTTCTATCGTGATCAACTATTGATGTCTTTCATCAAATTTTCCAACTTCGTAAATCCGAGTCATCTATTTTTTGACATTCATATTTCAGGAGTTTGGGCTATATGTTGACTATAATACTAAGCATTGAAAGATTTTTCTAAGAGACAAGTAAAACTCTGGTTGTCATGAAGATTTGTTTTATAACTAAATTTTGGTTTGTGTTTTGAAAAATGTGAAGTAATTTGCCACAAACTTTGTTCGAAGTTTTTTGATACATTCAGGGTTTCGATTATGATCAAGTTTTGATATATTTCATCTAATTTTCCTACTTCATGATTCTGAGTCATCTATTATTTGACATTGTATCAGGAGTTCGGTCTATATGTAGACTATAATACTATGTATTGAAATATTTTTCTAAGAGACAAGCAAAACACTGGTTCTCATGAAAATTTGTTATGTAACTAATGTTTTGGTTTGTATTTTGAAAAACGTTAAGTAATTTGCCACAAACTTTGTCAAGAGTTAACTTGTTCAACATTTTTTTGATACATGCCGGGTTTAGATCATGATCAACTATTGATGTCTTTTATCAAGTTTTTCTAACTACATAAATCAGTGTCATCTATTATTTGACATTCATATTTCAAGATTTCTGGCTATATGTAGACTATAATACTATGTATTGAAATATTTTTCTAAGAGACAGGTGAAACTGTGGTTCTCATGAAAATTTGTTATGTAACTAAAATTTGGTTTGCATTTTGAAAAATGTGAAGCAATTTGCCATAAACTTTGTCGAGAGTTAACTTGTTCAAAGTTGTTTTGATACATTTCGGGTTTCTATCGTGATCAACTATTGATGTCTTTCATCAAATTTTCCAACTTCGTAAATCCGAGTCATCTATTTTTTGACATTCATATTTCAGGAGTTTGGGCTATATGTTGACTATAATACTAAGCATTGAAAGATTTTTCTAAGAGACAAGTAAAACTCTGGTTGTCATGAAGATTTGTTTTATAACTAAATTTTGGTTTGTGTTTTGAAAAATGTGAAGTAATTTGCCACAAACTTTGTTCGAAGTTTTTTGATACATTCAGGGTTTCGATTATGATCAAGTTTTGATATATTTCATCTAATTTTCCTACTTCATGATTCTGAGTCATCTATTATTTGACATTGTATCAGGAGTTCGGTCTATATGTAGACTATAATACTATGTATTGAAATATTTTTCTAAGAGACAAGCAAAACACTGGTTCTCATGAAAATTTGTTATGTAACTAATGTTTTGGTTTGTATTTTGAAAAACGTTAAGTAATTTGCCACAAACTTTGTCAAGAGTTAACTTGTTCAACATTTTTTTGATACATGCCGGGTTTAGATCATGATCAACTATTGATGTCTTTTATCAAGTTTTTCTAACTACATAAATCAGTGTCATCTATTATTTGACATTCATATTTCAAGATTTCTGGCTATATGTAGACTATAATACTATGTATTGAAATATTTTTCTAAGAGACAGGTGAAACTGTGGTTCTCATGAAAATTTGTTATGTAACTAAAATTTGGTTTGCATTTTGAAAAATGTGAAGCAATTTGCCATAAACTTTGTCGAGAGTTAACTTGTTCAAAGTTTTTTTGATACATTCGGGTTTAGATCGTGGTCAATTATTGATGTCTTTTATCAAATTTTTCTAACTTCATAAATCTGAGACAGCTATTATTTGACATTCAATTTTCAGGAATTCGGGCTATATGTAGACTATAATACTATGTACTAAAAGATTTTTCTAAGAAACGCGTAAAACTCTGGTTTTCATGAAATTTTGTTATGTAACTAAATTTTTGGGTTGTATTTTGAAAAATGTGAATAAATTTGCCATAAACTTTGTCAAGAGTTAACTTGTTCAAAGTTGTTTTGATACATTTCGGGTTTCTATCGTGATCAACTATTGATGTCTTTCATCAAATTTTCCAACTTCGTAAATCCGAGTCATCTATTTTTTGACATTCATATTTCAGGAGTTTGGGCTATATGTTGACTATAATACTAAGCATTGAAAGATTTTTCTAAGAGACAAGTAAAACTCTGGTTGTCATGAAGATTTGTTTTATAACTAAATTTTAGTTTGTGTTTTGAAAAATGTGAAGTAATTTGCCACAAACTTTGTTCGAAGTTTTTTTGATACATTCAGGGTTTCGATTATGATCAAGTTTTGATATATTTCATCTAATTTTCCTACTTCATGATTCTGAGTCATCTATTATTTGACATTGTATCAGGAGTTCGGTCTATATGTAGATTATAATCCTATGTATTACTAGTTTTTTCTAACAGACAAGTAAAACTATTGATTGACTAGTGCGTCATATCTATTATTTAAAAATTAGATGTAATGAAAAGTAAAACAAACCGCGAAAACAAACATTTGAATTTTTTTTATAATTTTGTCTATTTAATTTTCATTGATTCATTCCATGTTGAAATGTATGCCAGTACGCTGTACCATCTTTATCTGAATCTTTTCATGTCCTATATGTTTTTTCTGTGTCTATGTTGGTATTTCGTATTTTTTGTACATTTCACCTATTGGGGATTTAATAGTGAACCTACTGTTCTACTTGTCAAATTCCAAACATGCTTTATAGGGGACAGATCTACTGATATAGGACAATATTATCAAGGACTTCATCTGAGTACTATAATATAAGAGTTGCTACTTGGGGACCGTCATTATCTTGCTGAAAAAGTGTACTAGAGTAAAAATTAGTACATTTCCAGATCATGTAATCATTTACAAAACTCATTTACATAAAATATGGTAATATACAAATATGCATTCAATATAAGTGAAATTAAGACAAGCAAGTCCGTTTAATGCTCGCTGATGAACATTGTCGTACATTCTAACAAACAAAATGATAAATAATTTGCAAATATCTATATAAATAAACGTATCATTACAAAACTTTCTTCCAATTTGCAATCTCCATATTTTCCTAAGTTAGACTGCTCTTTTCTATCTCTTACCAATATCTGATTGTTTTTATTCTTGAATTATGTGAGAATCTCTTGATTACTATTGTTTTAATGGTATCAACTGGGATCACTTAGTTACTTCACTACATGATTGAACTGCCAGAAACTATCAATGATTCATTTCATGCAACTATTTTTATTCTCATATTGAATTAAACAGACCTGAAACGTATTTTTCTGTAAAGCGTATTAATTGATCTTCACCCACTTATCATACTGACAGTTTAAGGCCAACCATACGCACTCATTGATATGTTTCCACCTACTGGTAAGTAATAAGTTTCTTACTATCATAATTAAATCGGATTCCATATATACCCATGCATCTTTTTCATGATAATAGATAAAAAACTTGTTTAAAATTTTAATTAAAAGTAGTTTTGCTATTGTAGCTCATCACTAGGATACATTTCGATATATAGGAATTTATAAAACGAAAATTATTGATGAGTTTGTTTATCAATTGATGAAAGATGGTCAGAAAATAGGAAATGAAATTATCAGTGATTGTTTGAGTGAATTATTTCCAAATGAAGTGAGGTTTGAAAGACAAACTTTATATTAATAATAATAATTGTTTCACAGCAAGTTTTAGTCTCTAAAAGAACCAACTAATTATGACTCTGACACTGTAAAAAGATAAAATTTTGAAAAGTCGTGAAAAAAATCTTCTAATATTGCAGGCAAATGGAAATTGGGTCGGTTATATTGCAAAAAGCTTGTAAGTTTTCATTTTGCAATTATGTAATGGTAAAAAAGAGTTTCAGATGGAATTTTTGCAAACAAAGCCACGAAATTCTATCTAATTTCCGGAACATTTTATGAAAACTAATGAAAAATAAACGAAATTAACTGTCTCAACCCTCACTTCGAGGAATTTACTCATATTACTGTTTTTAAATGAAACTTACTGTTTTTAAATAATTTCTCAATATATTGAAGAAAAACTTAAAAATTCTAAGAAATTTGACAATGGTGCTATTTTCGTCAGTGATGCTATTTTCGTTAGTTTTCACAATTATATGTATTTATTAACACTTTCAAACCACATATCAGAAATTATTTCATTCCAAATAAATCTTTATACATCTGGCAACAATGTTAAGCATTTTTGGTTGCAGAATTTTGAAACACAAAATCATGAAAACAAATTATTTAGTCGTGTGTCAGAGCCTGCGCAGTGTAGACGCGTGTCCTTCTAAGGTAAGTGCTGTGCATGCTGCTATAAATGTAATAAAGTTTGCTTATTTCTTAGTTGATTATCTGTTTTCTCTGGTTTGGAATCATCTAGAAGATTCGAAATTCAGTTTTAGTGCAAATAAATATTGTTTTTTCACTTTTTTAAATTAAAAATTACGTGACGAAATTAGAAACATTAAAGTAGTGTTACCACTTTCGTCAGTGTTGACGAAGTTAGCACCTATGACACTGAACTTTCGTAGCTATTTTTTTCCTTGATTTTCATATGGTTTTTGCATTATTGCTCATAAAATGATGTGACGAAATTCGAATCATTAGAGGTGAGGAAGGACACACTACTTTTCATGCGTAACATGTTACTAAAAATACAATAAAATTTTGTTTTTTGGGTGAATTATTTCCTTTTTCTTTTCTTTCGATCACGTTGAAGGTTTGATCTTTAGTCCTAACAAAAAAAAAATATTTTTTCGCTTATTTCTTTCTCAAAAGTTCATGACGAAATTAAATACACTAAAGAGGGTATGTAGCCATTTTCGTCAAGGGTGTGTAAGTTGGCACTAAACTAATATCTAATTTTATTTTTAAAGAATTATCATAATATCTCGAAAATGAATACTTCTAGAATGTTCTGAACTTTATTGTATGCTAATATTTTGTCGTAACTTCTCACACGGTTTTTGAATTACTGCTTATACAGGGTGCTACGAATGTAGCTTTACGAAGTAAGGCACGTACAAAAACTTAGCGGTTAAGTTTAGTCCTTAAAGATAGTTTCTGGTAAATATTTTCAAAACTTTTTGTAACAAAAAACTATTGAAACTTTGCTCATCTACATTTGCCTTTATTAATTAAAAAAATTTAAGCTACATGACTTGAAGACGTGCAACATTTAATCCTCTTATCTAAACCGGTATCGAAGATCTTTACCAAGTAATTACCATTTTCAGGTGCAAAATTCCTTTTTTCAGGAACTGACTTACAGGAAAATTTTTCTTTAAATTATAATATTACATCCGGAATACCCTGTAGATATAAAAGAAAAGGATAGATTTTATCAACTTACATACCTAACCGAAACTGAGAACAAATTTTGTTTCAGAAGGAAGAGGCTCTTTTTTCGAAAGAAAAACATCTACTTAAGAATTTGAAAAGATCTTCAGAAATGAAAGCAACAATATCTAAGTCATACACAGGAGAAGATATAAATAACGCTCTCGCTGCCATTAGGAATGTTATGAGCATTTCGGCTGCAAGTAAAACTTTTAAAATACCCCGTATGACTTTATCTGACAAGTACAATCGAAAACACTGTTCGAGGATCGGAATACCCACCATTCCATAATCCGAAGAGGAGAATATCTTGGTGAACTGGGTATTGGAGATGGCAACTCAGGGATACCCGATTACCAAGGATCAACTTTGTGATAGTGTGCAGCAGATTCTCTCCGAATTAGAAAGGCCCAACCCATTAACCAACAATGGACATGGAAGGAACTGGTACGGACGATTTATGAGACGACATCCGGAATTAAGTCTACGTACCACTGAAAATCTCAGGAAGCAGAGGTCAAAAGTACTCGAAGCACAAATAAGAGCATGGTTTGCAGTGATTGGGCAATTCCTTGAGCAAAACGGATATCTTGATATTTCATAGGAACATGAAAGAGTCTACAACTGCATTTTTTTTATCCCCAAAAGGAGACAATGTTCTTGCCGAAAAGGGTGATAAAACATTCTATCCTCACATAACCACTGGAGAAAAAGAGTGCCTAACAGTTTTAATCATGTGTATTGCTTTGGGACAGTTGCCTCCACCTTTAGTGGTTTATGCATTCGAGAGGATCCCAAAATTAATAACTACTAAATTTCCTAAAGATTGGTCTATTGACAGATCAGAAAATGGATAGATGACCCAGGAGAGTTTTTTTGAGTATATCGCTAATCCATTTAATCAGTGGCTAGATAGAAACAATATCAAAAGGCCTATTATTCTATTTGTTGATGGACACACCTCCCACTTGACCCTCCAGCTTAGCCGTTTCTGTTCTGAAAATGTAATCATCTTGATAAGCCTCTTTCCAAATTCTACGCATATTCTGTAACCTTAAGATGTTGCGATTTTCCATTCTCTCAAGTCAGACTACAAGAAAGTCATCCAAAACTGGCGAGTTAACCACATCAATGAACTATTTGGAAAAGAAAACTTTGCGCCAATTCTGAAGGAAGCACTGACTATGAACCATACCTTTTCTAAAAGTATAAAAAATGGTTTTCGAACTTGTGGCTTGCTGCTATTTAATCCCGATAATATTAAATTTGGGAATTTTCTCATAAACCTTGATGATAGTTTTTTGCATACATCTGCTGAGCCGATAACTAATAAAGAAGAATTGCTGTTTACAGCAGATGATAGGAGAAAATTTCTGATATACTTTGAGAAAGAAAATATTACCAAGATAGAATCCTTCAAGAAGTCGGGCCAAATATGGTTAGGAGATTTGGCAGATAAGGGACCATCTTTGTTCTGGAAGAAATTAAAAGGAGAAGAGATTGAAAGCGTTCCAGAAGAAAACATAGACCAACAACAACTAGATCACGTCAATGAGCCTATTGTCATAACAATAAATCTTGATAGGCATAAAACTACTCACGAAGATATAGATGATGTTATCCTAGTTGAGAATTCAGACTTATCTGACTTTAATCTCGCTGATGATGATCTGAATATCACAGGGAATGATATGGATTTGTCCGTCAAAATGAATTCGCGAATAACTAGTTGTGACGAACCAAATGGAGAAAAAGTTGAAGGACTAGATAAAAATGAAGAGAAGAAAATTGAATGAATGGAAGATACGGAAAGAAAGAACTCAGAAGCAAAGCAAGAGAACGATATTCATGATGCCGCGAGTGAAGTAAAAAACAAAGATAGTAAAGAAATTGGTTTGGAAGATAATGAGAACAAGAACCCAGAAGCAAATCAAGAGAATGATATTCGCAATGCCACGAGTGAAGTAGAAAAACATAAAGCCCCCACTCCGAAACAACCAGAACACTCCAAAACTCAAAATGTACCAAACCCTTTCAAAAAATATCAATTTGGGGAGCCTCCAACTACGGAAAAGAAACAGGTTTTGAGAAAACCTGAAGCAGTTGTTTCGTCAGATGATTGGCAGGCCTACCAGCAAAAAAAGGAAGACAAATAGTTGAAGGAATTGGAAGAGAAGAAAATGCGAAAACAGAAGAGATTAGAAAAGCAGAAGGAGAAAGAAGCGAAGCCAAAGGACATAAGAAAAACAAGAATATTTTAAATCTGAAGTTGGAGATTATATATTTGTAAACTACCAAGATAATATATACCCAGGAATAGTCTTGGGAGTGGATAAAATAAAAAAGCAATTCAGAGTTAAATGCATGGAAAAACATGGTTCTTATTGGAAGTGGCCAAAAATGGATGATATCCTAGTATACCCCGAAAATCACGTAGTGTCTGCCATCAAAAAACCCAAAGTGACCAATATAGAAAAAGAGCTATACGAAATTTCAGATTTCCCGAAGAAATTCACCAAAGTATTCAAATAGCGGCAGGCTGAATTACCTGAGAGTGTCCTTTTATTTCAACGATACCAAACATACCGTGACTATAATAGTAATAAGTTAGTGTATATGTCTATAAAAATTTGTATTTGTATGTGTAAAAATACATATTTTACATTAAAAGAATAGAACTAAAGAATATTGTTTTTTATTTTATATTTGATCTGATTTTTTTTAATCAAATAGTCTTATTTTCTTAATTAAATGCGATGAAGTTTAATCTTGTTTCATTTTCAAATTTATTTTTTCAACAAAAACAAATTTCGAACAGGCATTATTCTAATCTAATAATATTTCAAGGTATGACGAAAAAAGCACCCAAGTTATGACGAAAATACCATACAAAATATGACGAACTTAGAAACAGGTGTATTTCCATCAGCTTTTTATTTATTTATTGAAAAAATTTCAGAAAAACACCAGTTTTTTCCCGATTATCTCAATTTTAAATTAGTAAAGAAAATAAAAAACATTTTTAATGCTCAAAATATTTCATGGATGTAGAACGCTACCTCTCTAAAGTTGAAAGTAGTGATAGTATGTCCTTAACCTGACGAAAATAGCAACACTTACCTTATAACAAAGTTGCGAGAATGAAATGTTAAATAATTAAAAGTAGTATTAGATGATATATAAACCAATATTGAAAACCAAGAAATTTTATGGTCGGCACAATATTCTGATTTGCACTTCAGGGAACAATTATGGAGAGTTATCGAAAAAGTTGGGACATTTATTGTCAATACCAACTGAAATGAATATGGTTCGTAAATTAAAATACAAATTTGAAACCTTAAAAACACAACAATAGTATTAATTTTGACAAATTTCAATGAGCCAGTGGCGTGGTACCAGAAGTTCGTAAACTTATAGTACACTTCATTTTGTGTCCATATATATCCACTAAAAAAGTATGCAAAAAAAATTGAAGAGTAGTACCTTCAGCTGCAGTTTGGAGAGGCATTTGTTTTAATTAGTGTTTTGAATGAAACTCACTATTTCTAGCTAATTCTACAATATAATAAAAATTGTTGAAAATTCTAAAAAATGACAATTGTTTCGATAAATCATCGTCAGAATGACAGAAGTTTTAATGCTCGGACATGATGGTTAGTCCTTAATTGAAACATGACTTCGCAGATTTTCGTACAACAAGTGATTCATAATATTATACGTTTGTTTCATGCTGCTATTGGACCAAATTTCCTCTGTTTAGACGATAATACTCGATGCAGAAGTGGTCGAAGACGCTTTGGACTTCCATGGTATCCCGCATTTGGCACTGCCCCTCTATCGCCTGACCTCAAACCCATTGAGCATACTTCCGACTAGATACAAAGAGCCTTGATTTTTCATCAACCACCCCCCTAGACACTCCAAAAACTTGATCTCATTTTGGAGACAAATCGATCAACGACCTTATTGAAAGTTTGCAGATGCATTGTTAGGATGTAATTGATGTTAGAGGATAGGATACTCGTTATTAACGTATGTACCCTCAAAATGTTGGTTTTGTTGTTTCAAACTGCAAAACGTATTGCGCAAAAGGGCACACATATGCTTATATAAAATATAAAATATGTATAACATATAAACACTGACAAAAAATCGTAATTTGTTAAAATACAACGTCAGGATTTATGAACTTTCTTAACTTTTGTGGAGCAGTCTACAAAAAATATATTACATATAAAGAAGAGAAGGTGCTGCACTAAAGTTTTATAGTAAATAAAAAATAATTACTTTTTGTTCAATCAGCCAGATGGCATGCAACGTAATAATTTTCATATATTCATTTTACGGAGCAGAAGCTGTTAATCTGATAAAATGCATATATTATATTTCGAAAATATATTGTAGAATGGCCAATTTCTAATGAATAGAATAAAAATGAAATCGGTACGTAAGTACCATTAAGTAATAAAAAATAAAATGGAAATTGTAGGTATTCACCCAGATTTCATTGATCTAAGAAATGCATATGCCGATCGACTAACATTATGGAAGACACTAAGAAAAATGATGCAGTGAAAAGTACGGAAGAATAAATGAGCAGTTGAAATAGAGCAGGGACGGTCAACATTTCCAACCTTAGGATATTCGCGGATTGGAGCGACGATAAGAGAGAAGAGGATGGTGTTGTTCATCTGTGCAAACGTAATTTTCTTCTCCCACACAATGAATTTTATTACGGAAAATTCTTCATTCAAAATAAACGGTTTTAAGGATTAAAACTAACTTTTCCGCATCTGTCAGATGCTCTGAACAATATTCTATCATAAAATTGTCATTTGCATACACTTTAGGGGATGTATAAACCGAAATTTTTCCAAAAATTACCAAAAATGTAGTATATCTGGATTTATAGGACCCGCTGTACTCGCTCTAGTTAGCTGAAAATCAACAGGGTACATCTGTGAGACACCTTAAAAATATCCAATTATAAAATTGGTCACTTGTATACACTCTGGAGGCTGTATCGTGCTAATAAACTGAAAATTCTCCAATGATGACAAAAATCAGGTACTTCAATTACCATAGCACCCGATGTACAGGCTCTAGTGAGCTGAATATCAATAGGGTTCATCTTTGAGACGTCTTGAATAATATCCAAACATAAAATTGGTCACTTGTATATACTCCGGAGGCTGTATCGTGCTAACAAACTGAAATTTCTCTAAAAAAATTACAAAAATGTCGTACTTAAAGTACTATAGCACCTGTTGTACTGGCTCTTGTGAGCTGAAAATCAACAAGGTTCATCAACGAGATTCAAACATAACATTGGTGACTTGGTGGAGGTTGTATCGTGTTAACAAGCTGAAATTTCTCAAATAATGACAGAAATGTGGTACTTGAAGTACTATAGCACCTGTTGTAGGGGCTCTGGTGAGCTTAAAATCACTCCGGAGAGAGACTGTATCGTGCTAACAAGACATGTATCGAAAAGTGGCCGACGACAACGACGACGACGATGACATACACACAGGATTTTTTTCTACAAACTGTTTTTCCGTGTTGTTCTTGAGAATCTTTTCTAATATGACATATCTACATATCTAAATTATTAATATAAACCACGGACCAACAGTTTGAGTAACACCAAAAAGCTTTTTAGAACCGCTCGTATATTAAAAACAAGGATTAAGTGGATGTGATTTGAATTGAAACTACTGTGGGCATTACCTTTTTTCTATTGAGAATATCTGAACCGTTAAATTGTCGATGGTCATTAATTGTTGTGAACGCATTTATTATGAATATTTAACGTATCAAATTAGATAAATTAATAAATAGCGTGTAGGCGTGAATATCCAATTTGAATTCTAAGCAGACGTATTATTTTAATTATTATAAAAAACACAATTCATTCCACCAAAAGTATATTTAAAACGTTGTATTTAGATTATTATGTTTGTCTATGCTATCGAAAGCCTTTCCTTAGTCCACAAAAAAAAATTACCGGTTCGTTTTTTGTTAGGCTGTTAATTACTTGCGCATAGTTAAAACGTGATTGTTTGTGTTGCTGATAGGAATCCTATTTATTGACGATAATATGTAGGTCTGTAAGTATATTAATCTGTGGTTTTGTACCTTTGTATGAATTCTACATTTAACAATAGCGAAAGAGTTGTATCTTATTGTAGAATGTGTTAATTGAAATCAATAATGTTTCTGCTCTTAGTTATTGTTGTTCTCTAGCTCACTCTCATGTTTGCTAATTTTGTTATTGCTCTTCATTTATCATACGCTCTTCTCAATCTCTCTAGTACTGGAATTTTTGATCTTTTTTTATTTGTTATGTTTGTTCTACATAACTTTGTATTACGACCGTAAAATGCCTTTTTTCGAAAATGATCTAACAGATCTTTATTACCGAAGGTCAACATGTTAAGTATTTATTAAACGAAGCAAGTAGGCACCTAAAATTGTATATTGAGTACCACGTGCTAAAAATTGTACTTGCAACCAACAATAAATTGTTGGATACGTTTTTCAACAATTTCACATCATCTAAGCTTATTGTATGATTATGATTAATAGCGTGCTTGGCGATAATCGATTTCTTTGCACGC
Source organism: Galeruca laticollis (assembly GCA_963921935.1). Taxonomy (NCBI): domain Eukaryota; kingdom Metazoa; phylum Arthropoda; class Insecta; order Coleoptera; family Chrysomelidae; genus Galeruca; species Galeruca laticollis. Next base: position 103,967,540 of record OY998177.1, read on the forward strand.
CCATATTTTAAGTGAGCTAAGTGCTCCTTAAATCTAACGTTAGCAGATCTCCTAGTCTGCCCAACATACTTTCCGTCACAATCGTTACAGCTAATTACATAAATACCATTTTTTTCCAAATCCACTATTTTGTCCTTACCCAATAAACACACCTACGTAAAAAAACGTTTTTAAAACGTTTCAATGTTATTTCAACGTTACTCGTTGAATTTTCAACGTTGGCAAATTGATTGAATTCGAAACGTTATATTCCAAACGTTTTTTCAAATTTGAAAACAACGACTTAGCTTAACCTACATGTATTTTCGAAAACGGTTTTTATGGCCGTTATTTTAACTTAGTATTTTTTAACATTATTTATACCATTTCGCGAGTTATAGACGGTTATACAGAAATGTTTTTAACACGTTGTATATACAACGCTTTTTTAAATTTGAAAACAACGACTCAATTGAGCTCAAATGTATTTACAAAAATGCTTTTTATGTCCTTTATTTTAACGTAGGATTTTCAACATTATTTATACTATTTCACGTGATAAAGACGGTTATACCGTAATGTTTTTAACATGTTATATATACAACGCTTTTTTAAATCTGAAAACAACGACTTAATTGAATTCATATGGATTCACAAAAACGCTTTCTAATTCCGTTATTTTAACGTTATATTTTCAACATTATTAATACTATTTTCCGTGATATACAATGTTATCCAGTAAATGTTTATAATATGTTGTTTCCACAATGCTTTTTTAAATTTGAAAACAACGACTCGAATGAACTCATATGCATTCACAAAAACGCTTTTTATGCCCGTTATTTTAACGTAGCATTTTTAACATTATTCATACTATTTAGCGTGATATAAATAGTTAAAAAGCAATGTTTTACCACGTTGTATATACAACGCTTTTTCAAATTTGAAAACAACGAATTAATTGAACTCATATGCATTTACAAAAACGCTTCTAATTCCCGTTATTTTAACCTAGTATTTTTAACATTATTTATACTATTTCGCGTGATATAAACGGTTATGCAGTAATGTTTTTTAACACGTTGTATATACAACGCTTTTTTAAATTTGAAAACAATGACTTAATTGAACTCATATGCATTTACAAAAACGCTTTCTAATCCCGTTATATATATACACGTTGTTTTGTAAAATATTGAAACTAGAAATCTTATATATTTTATGTTATAATTTTAAGAACATTTTTTATTTTATTATGTTAATTACAAGAATTTTTTTTATTGTATACTATTTTTGTGTGGATTTATCAAATAAAATAAATATCACGTGTAACAATCGCCCGTAATTCTCGCAACCCCAAACCACAACGGCCAACACGAGACGCCTGAAGAGTTGGTAGTAATCCTATTAACGTCGCCGTGGAGTTCCGGTTCCCGCTCATCGATGTCGCTGTACGAATAGACTAGCTCCTTTTAATCGTAAGCGTAGCTCATCAGTATAGGGGATATATCGAGGATCGAAGACGGTAAAAAGTAAAGAATACATAAATGCTTTATTTCTTGTATAATAAATATTATTTGTTATTTTATTAATATGAATGAAGTTTTATTTATCAAATATTACTTGTTTACAAACGTTAATATACGATTCCAGTTTTTGTCAAATATACCCCCTCTACTTTTAATTTTAAATGTGAATATAACGTTACGAAAATGATGGTTTGAACCGATTAAATGTAACGCTTAAATCACGTTAAAAGTAAGTGCTCAATATTATTATACAAAAACGTTTATAAATTGCATTATAAAAACGTTTCTATTACATCATAAAAACAATGGGTAAATCACATTGAAAAGGTAACGTTTAAATGACGTTAGTAAGGTGGGTGCTAAATTTCGTTTCAAAAGACCGTCTATAAGTACCATAAGAACGTTCATATTACGTTACAAACGCAATGGGTACATCACATCAAATAAGTACCGTTTGTATTATGTTAAAAGTATGTGCTAAATATCATTATATAAAAATGTTTATAAACTGCATTATAAAAACATTTATATTACGTTATAAAAGTACTGGGTAAATCACATTGAAATGGTAACGTTTAAGTGACGTTAGTAAGATGTGTGCTTAATTTCGTTTCAGAAGACTGTTTTATAAACGTTTATATTGCGTTCAAAAGCAACCGGTAAATCACATTAAAACGGTAATGTTTGAATGACGTTACGACAATCACGTTGTATTTGACGTTGGAAAAATCGTTATATGTTACGTAGGAACGAGAGACATTACTCCGGTAATATAACCAGTTGCCCAAAAACCATTTATAAACGTTAGGTTACATGTTAAATATTTTACGTTTTTAAAACTTTTGTGTGTTTATTGGGTATGGTTACCTAACAATTTTTCCCCTCAATTATTTGATCTATGAATTGAATTCAAACCTGAGTTGGTGAAAATATTCTTTAAACCTTTTTTATGCGTAGGAACAAAATGTAAAGCAACAAATTTCTCCTGCTTAACGCTTCGATTTTGGAAAAAGTAGTCGCACGAAGAAATTTCTTTAACCTACGACGATTTATTATTTTAGCTACTATTATCTTATCATAACCATTAAGAACAGCTATCAAAACTCATCAAAAATATGATATAGTCTACTATAAAACAGGTAAATTGATATGTTGGGATCGTTTTGCGTTGTGACGTCCTCCCAAGACTCACTTTTTATCAGTTCGCTCATTCGTAAAAAAATAAATTTTTTTAAATTATATTTATTATCTGTTATTTTGTTGTCCCTACTACTATTCGATTTTGTAAATGTAAGTTTTATATCCAGAGATGGATGTGGCGGATCCTCCTTTACAAAAGGCAAAAATTTCTTAGACACATTACAACTGTTTCTATTTTCCAAAGAAGCAATCACCAAATCTAACGTTTTGCCGTCAGCGTTTTTTACATAATCATATAAATCACGTGAATTGAAGCTCAGATAACTTTTAACTCACTCCCAGGATTAGAAAACGAATTAGTGTTGATACCCTTTATTTCGGGTATATTTAAATCCCCAACAATAAATGTATTATTAATATTCTTTATACTTTTTTGTATAAGTCCACAACATCGTTCGTGATTATCTACAATACAATCAATTTGTTATTTATTTTTAAGTCAATATGTAACATTTCAAATGAAGAGCAGGGCCGTGTAAAACTTAAAATTCTTTTTTTTTGCAATTAACTCACCACCACATTTGAACCCGTTATAGATCACTATTCGCTTTTACTATATTATATATGTTCAGATCAAATAACTGACCGTAAAGAACACTCGTTTGAAGCCATGTTTCTACTGCTACAATTATGTCAAACGTACCTTGTGTCGAATTTTTCTGAAACTCTGCTACTTTCGTATTCTAACCTCTACAATTCTGATAATTCAAATATATGTCGGTCATAGAGCATGAAGCAATCACAGTTACTCCTGAAAATATTCAATAATAACGATACACTCTACATCCCATAAAGTTGTTATATATTTTAATAATGATAATAACATTATTTCCAGATCTCAACCAGCAAACATTACCAAATACAAATATCTACAAGAGATCAATTCGCACACCTAGATCTAAAGAGAGTTAAGTCAAAAATATGTGTGATTGATTTATGCTCACCATTAAATTTCCTATATGGATATCTATCTGACCAATGAAACAGATTTAAAAATAAGTGCAAAACTCAACGCTAGATGGCGCCTAGAATCCCTTTTGTTGAACGAGCGGGCCAGTTCCTCCCGCGCCTAAACGGGAACAACACTAGTTGCAATGAGAATTACAATCCGTAAAAAATTTGGAGTTATTTTGAGTTGTACCTGTTTACTTGAAATTAAAAGCAGTATTATTTTGAATTGTCACCTTTTAGATGGTTAGTGCTGATTAAATGGATACAACATTTAGAGTTAAACCTGTATTGCTGGCAGGGTGGGTAAAGTTTTTATTTTTATTTTGAGTTGTTACCCTATTGTTGAAACATTTTTGATTTTGTAGTTGTGTCTGTTTTATTGAGTCATATTTCATGCCCTCTTTCTTCTGTGAAATCTTATCAAAATTAAACTTATTTCGTTATTGGCCATTGGAGTTTTTAGGTCTTAGTACAATTTAATATTCATCTTAATAATAACAAAGTTCGTTACTTTTTTCCTGCCAATTTTTGAAGTTGGGTCCCTTTAGATGGCATGATATAGCAAATATATTTTTACAACATAGCTGAAAAGATTAAATATGTTTTTTATGTGCTTTCCAAATCGATTTGGGGCACATGACTCTGTAAGTTAGTAGAATAATCATTTTATATTTCAGGAAAACAATGCACCGCGGACGATTTTTAGTAAATATGGTAAAAGAACGGGATGAAGAAAATATCGCTCCTCCTATCACTTTTACTCAATATGCAACCGTGGAAGATAACTTGAAGATGTCAATAAGTTATGAAGTTTCATCCAAAGAAACTCATGCTGTCTTGACACGGGTTAATACATCTATCCCTAGCACGTCTGTTGCCCCTAACTACTATATTTCACCGATCCGGAGCGTTGAAAGTGATATTGACGACTCCGATGAAGATCCTAATTTTCAATTGTTAAATAAAAATGAGCTCCCACCGAAGGTCGTACCTTCATCATCATCATCGGTGACTTCGTCCAGCACCAACAGTTCGAGTTCGTCGGATACCGAAGATGATAGTAAACAAGTAGGCCCGGAAAATGTTATGATTCCTAAAACTGGTATTGAGATCAAAAAAAAGGCAAAAAGAGAGTATGCAAACCAGCAACGTGGAAGTCGAAACTCGCAAAACAACTGAGGAATTCTGGAAAAGCCTACCAACCCCTGTCAAAATCTAAGAAACTAATACTAGAAAGGAAGGTTGGACCACCCTGTGGAGACAAATGTCGCCTAAAATGTGAAGATAAAGTGGGTGAGATGTCAAGACAATAGGTCTTGGATGCATATTGGACACTCAGCGACCTTAAAAGGCAGAGAGAATTTATAGTACGCCACTCGCAACAAATAATGCCTAAATATGGGTACTCAAGTACACAACATTTCAGAGCCCTCAACAATGCCTTTAACTTTGAGATTTTTGGATCCAAAATAAGAGTATGCAAGCCATTTTTCAAATCCACTCTTGATTTGAGCAATAAAGCGATAGAAACAGCACTTTCGAAGAAAACAGAATCATGTATTATTCAAGCCGATTTTAGAGGAAAACACAATCATCATCCAACTATTGACCCACAAATTAGACAGATCGTTAAAGATTTTAGAAATTCTATTCCCCGGATTGAATCACACTATATGCGAGCTCAAACAACAAGAGAATTCATAGCAAGTGATAAATTATTAGCAGATATCTACCGAGATTATAAAAAATTTCGTGAAGAGGGTGGACTACCGGTAGCCACGTCTTCTACATTCAACAGGATATTCCATACCGAATTTAACATTTCTTTCTTCGTATCGAAGAAAGATCAATGCGATTTGTGCGAAGGGTACAAGAATTCAAACGAAGAAGAAAAGTGCAAGTTAATCCAGGAATATGAAGAGCATCTAAGAGAAAAAGATTTTGCAAGGACTGAAAAAGAAAATGACAAGATTAGTACAGATGGCACAATCGTAGCAGTTTACGACTCACAGGCTGTATTGCAGATTCCTACAGGACAAATATCCTTGTTCTTGTATAAATCCAGGATCAACTCCCTTAATTTTACTATCAGCGATTCAAGAGCAAAAGATGTCATATGCTACTTTTGGGATAAAACAGAGTGAAAGAGAGGGGCTACTGAAATTGGCAGCTGCGTACTTGACTACATTAAATTAAAGATAGACCAAAATCCCAACAAATAAATTGACGTCATTTTCTATTCGGATAATTGTGGCGGTCAACAAAAAAATAAGCTCCTTTATCTGTCCATGCCTACGCCGTCAACAAATTGCCAGTTAAGTCTATAACACAAGTTTTTGATACGCGGTCAGTCACAGAACAAAGGAGATAACGTACATAGTATGATTGAAAAACAAATCAAGAGATATTTGCAGGCTGGTCCAATTCACATACCAGAACAATATAAAACGTTAATTACTACTGCAAAAAAGACTGGAAAACATTACAAAGTTGTTGAAATGACCTACAATCAATTTTATGATGTTAAAGCATTACAGGAATCATGGGGCACGAATTTTAATGTAGATGAAGAAAAAAATCTAATAAGTGGCATGACATTAACGTACTCAGAGTTCAAAAAGAACACCCTGATACATTTTTCCATAAAACACCATTTGCTGAAGAAGCTTATAAAAAAGTGTGTGTGAAAAAGAGGGCTCACCGCATAAGAGGAACTGGGGTAGCCTTAAATCAGACGACATTTTCAATTGGATTAACACAAGCCTACAATGAACAAATTGCATTATCGGATGCAAAAAAAATGACATTCAAGATTTGATTGATAAGAATGTTATTCCAAAATCTTACTATGATCTCTATTATAAGAATATTCTTGGCGGTAATAAAAATTAAGTGCATTATTGTTATCAGATTATTCTTAACTCATTTGATCTCATTACAGTATATTAGCAAAGTTCTTCATTACCTAGTACAAAATATAAGTAAAGGCTATTAATGTGAATAAGATCTTATTAACGACTACTTTTATATGCCGTTATTAGTAGAAATTTAGATTAAACCTAAGTTTGAAGGTGATAACTTATCATTCATAAGAGTGTTTTCTTTTCTACAAGAATAAGCATAAGATAGAATTATAATGATTAATATTACTGTTATTGTAAGACAAATATGATTGTAGTGATTGATTCAGATGTGCATTTAAAACTGTTTTTTCTATTTTGCAATGATATTCTATGTTTTATTTAAGAATTATGAACCATTTGGGTTTATGAGACTGACCTAAGTTAATGTTACTAATAATAATAGTACTAATAAATAATATTGATTGACTGCAGTATTTTTTTATCAACAAATTATATACTCTTAATGTTGGTGATAGCACACTCTGTCGATTGGACTTATTATAAATAATTCAAAAAGTCAATGCATTATAAATGTATAATGCCTCTTCAAAAGAGAGTCAACTAAAAACTTAATTCACCAACACAGGCTCAACTCAAATTAGTATAACAAATATACATACATTGATAAGCAAAAGGGAAATAATTTTTAGCCTTAAAACTTGTATAAAAAATTTAATTACTACAAAATGAATATTCTTATGTATAAATAAAGCAAACAATAAAAACAAAACGCACCTGTAGTGTACAGGGACACAGAAAACAGTTTTTCGTGTTTTTTGAAAATTGTGCTTTTTTGAGTTAATACCTCTTTAGATCTAGATGTGCGAATTGATAAACTACCTAGCCAAGAGAAGCAAAATTCGTTGTATGAATTAGATTTACAAAGTCTCAATAATAAAAATTATGCGAAAACCCAATAAATTATACTTTATCCAGAATGATATTAATCATAGTTTCCATAAAAATTAAATTATATAGTTTATTAGATAAAAATTGTATGTAAAATTTCCCGCTGAAGTAGGTTTTCCCGCTGGATTTATTTCCTGCGTGAAGAATTGCATTCGCGCCTAAAATCTAGTATAAATGCAGCACAATAGTAGATAAGTTATAAACTGCGCCGCAAAATTATTGCATAATTTAAAAATGATCTCAAAACTACCTTTAACTCAGAGATTTTTAAAATTCTTTAAAGGACATTTATTATGTTGGTTATACTAAATATGTTTTTTACAGTTTATTGATTTACGGAAGCGTATAAATAAAAATACGAGGTTAATCAAAAGAGTAACCCAATTTTTATTTTTTTATATGTATAAAAAATATGAAATTACAATATTTAATATCTTGTGTTGCCCCTTGCCCTAATTACGGCTTCACATCTCCTCGGCATGCTTAAAATTACATTTTGGATTTAAACTTGATCAATCTGCTCCCATATTTCAGTGAGCCTTAATGACAGTACATTTAGGTTCTCAGGTGGAGGCATTAAGGCTCTAACACTTCGACCCATGTTGTCCCATAAGTGATCTATGGGGTTAAGCTCAGGACTTCTAGGTAGCCACGGCAAAGTTGAAATTTCGACTAACTGGAGGTAATTTTATACCACTCTTGCCACATGCGGACGTGCAATGATAAAAAATATTCTCGAATAAATGGAGCGTATGGTACCACATGCGGTTCTAAAATGTCTGTTATGTATCGGTCAGCAGTCAAACGACCTTTCTGAATCATAACCAACTCCGTATGGGCCTCCAAACTAATGCCAATCCATACCATTACAGACCCCTCTCCATAGCTTACTGTTTCTACATTGCTGCATTGGGCGTACCGCTTTCAAGGCCTTCGGTACACTCTCCTACATCGATCATCACTAAAACGACAAAATCTGAACTCATCGCTAAACAATACATTGCCCCATTCACGATTGACCCAGTACTGGGCTCTTGGTAAAACTGGAGTCGCAGCCTTCGTTGGTTTGCGGTTACAAGAGGACCAGTTGCAGCACGATAGGGGGTAATTTCGGGTTCTGTCAACCTTTTTCGCACGGTATCTTGGCTAATTTGGTAATTATACCGACGAGAAAATGCTTGCTGTGGTGAAGTGCGTGTAACAAATCGAGTTCTTAATGCGTGCAATCGCAAAAATCGATCTTGATTGTTAGTTCTGACCCTATTCCGTCCTTGTCCAGGTGTTCTTTCGTTACTACCAGTCTCCCGTAATCGTGCTATAGCCCTGGGTATGGTAGATTGTGTCACTCCTAGACGTTGTGCCACTTCAACTTGTGGCAAGCCTTCTCTCATAAGTGCTACGGTAGTAGCACATTCTTCACGTGAAAGATTTCCCATCTCACGATAGTTTTGGGCCATTTTGTGTTGTAATGCACTTATAAAATTCGAATATTGCCTATACAAGTGTAAAAAGCAAACTAACAGCAAATAAACGACTAAACTTAATATCTAAGGAATTTGGTTAAACTTCTGTTTTGTAGTAATGTTAGAAAAATCTGCTTTTTATGTATTCGACACAAAAGGATATGTTGAAAAATTCAAAGAACATCATAAATAAATATTTTCAAACCAGTGGCAGCATATAAAAAATGTTTTATGGTCATTGTTTCAATTTTTAAAATTATGCGTTAATTTTGCAGTGCAGTGTAGTTTACCTTCGGTCTCTGAAGACGATAGCTTGGTTATCGAAACACGCGTTACACAGTGTAACTGTGAGTGTTGGCGTAGTGGCAGTGAATAGTGAGTTCAGTATGAATATCGCAAACGGTTCCAGTAATTACTTAATTTAAAATTAAACATTAATTAAAACTTAATTCTATAAGGATCAACTTTGTGGTATTTAGGAATTCTCGTCACTGAAGACTGGTTAATATCGAGTTCCCTTTTTATCTGCCTATTGGGGAAATGAAGATTTTCTTAAACACAGAGGAGTACATTCATTTAGACATATTGATTGAGGGCACTACTCTAAGCATGATTATCTATATTTATTAAATGCCCATTTTCTCGAAATTGTTTTTCAATCCAGCTTACGGTACCCGACAATATGAGTGGTGAATCTCTCTGATTAAATGAATTATTCCATTTTCTGTTCTTGTCCTACCTTCGTAACCAACCATCATTAAAATTTCAATCTTGTGAGTTTCAGTTAAGTACGGCATTTTTTAACAAACTTTTATTGTCACGAAACGACAATCTAATAAATATCCTCGCTCGATACGATGTTACTCTCCTCACTTATTTTTATTCAACTTTTTTGTTTGACTCATTCCAGTTTGACATGAAATGTTAAATAAATACCCCCTGACAATTCATTTTTAAATTGCCTGAATTATTTCATTGAGTAAATCAGATTCCTTCATTTTCCTAATTAGTTAATGTTTGTTGAATATCTTTCAAAACGACAAAAAATAAGAATTAGATATGCGGTACGCATGTGTCACTTGATACCTTCAAGTATGGTCATAAAAAATTAGTATTACCATTTAAAAAAATTGTCGATGACGTGATATCTCGAATGTGTGACACGCTGTATAACCGTAATTTCCTTACTTATGAAAGAACGCTATTTAAAATACCAATCGACTTATTCGAGCATATTTCTAACAAAAAAAACTGTCTGATTTACTGAATTTATTCCAAGTTAGAGACTAGCACTGTATTGAGAAAATTCCCAATAAAAGCGCAGTGTGTTTCACTGAAATTTTCAGATTTTAATTATGTCTCTAAATCGTCTCTTAACGTATCACCCCGAATTTAGTTTGAATCTAATTTTTAACTGCTATCACAATCAATATTTTCCATAAACACTTTCTGTTTTACTGACGTTAAGAATCACTCGACTGGTTCGACGTCTGACAACTTTCAATAGCGGATCGAAAAAATTCCAATTAATAATTCATTCTACGAAGCTTCTTATTATAACTAATTGTTGATATTTTATTCACTTATTTACTTAAAATGTTAATTAAACGTAATATGATTATTATAAAAGCATCGCTTGATTGAGACGCGGACTAGATTCCGGAGAAGTATCATTAATTGCTACTTTGAGCGGCCTGGCAAGTAGAAGTGAAAATCACTTCTACCAAACCCGTTTAATTATAGTCAGAATTTATTGGTAAAACAATTTTTTGAAGTGAATTTAATTTGTTGTATAAACATTTGTCATTAATTGCAAGATTTAATTATAGGGTGTTTATCCGTTTTTAGAAAGTTTTTACTGAAACGTGTTTTTTATAATCAAAAGTATTAAAAAAATGGTGACCAAAATATTGCAAACAAGCGAATTTTGCGTAGTTTTGCTTAAAAATTCACTCAATCTCGAATCTTATCGAACATTTGACTGACAAGCGATTTTTGAAATCTCATTGCGAACGAATTTTTGTCCTCTTTTTATTCTTCTTCTTTTCTCATTCTGCCTTTTCAAGCGTCGGTGTGGTTTTTTTGTGTACTCACTTATTCCATTACTTTCTATTTCTAGCCTTGGTTCTCATTTCGTCCAATGTCTGCGAAGTATCTGGGTTCTTACTACGATCGCAAGATGGCTTTAGTGTCAACTCCTAGATGAAATAATAAATATCGTCGGTCGTCCTTAGTTTTAGACGTTTTCGGATACTTCATACCCCATAAAATATAACCATTTAGGGCTGCAATATCCAATAATTGGTCAAAAATAGCCAGCAAATTCTACGAGCAGAGTATTGGTTCACGATTTTATCTGTAGGATCTACAACTCCTGTATAAGTCTAAATACTTTAGACTGAAATTCATTTCGTATATATGGCTTATTTTTCATAAGTGCTCCAAACAAATTTTTGTTCAGAATTTTTGTTTTCTATTCTATTTGATTCTATTATTTATTGTCCAAATTTCCTTCATGTTTTGCTTTTCTCTTCTCTTATTTTTACTTTCACTAGGTTTATATTACTCACGTAGTCCTCCTTGTCTACTTCTTAAAAAAACTGAATCAACTCATCCAATAACCCTAGGATTCCTTTTACATTTCTCCGGATTTCTTCTAGGCACCCAATAGGTGGAGATTCACCATTAGACTCTAATTGTGATCAAATATACAGCCAAAAAATGACATAATAATAGTATTTTTCAGACCCTTTTTTTCTCTTTCTAAAAACTCAAATTGTCTTTCGAAGCCACCACTTCTCGGTCGATAGAAGACATAAAAGAGAAATTGCTAGGTGTAATGCAATTAATGCTTCAAAAAAGTTTGTAGATATTTTATCGATTGAAACATTCGTTGGTATTATTTTGACAGAGGCTATTTTTGAAGACGCAACAAAGAATTTGGATAAATAAAGCATATTTTTTATAATTCGCGTATACAAGAAACTTCATTATAACATCGTTTACAGTGTCACAATAAGTCTCTTTGAACACTTTTTTAGTGTCAAAGAGTTGGTTATTGTATGTAGTTATTATTTTTATTTGACATTTGACTCTAACCTTGAAACTAATTATGAAACGTAGCGTTGTTCTAGCTAGGAAATTATTATATTAAATGGTATAAAGGGAAATTTGGATAAATTATATATTAAAAATATTCACAAATAAAGTACGCTAACGTTTATTCATCAATATCCTGTCAATTGTTTATTTTTATATTGTATAGGATTAATTTATAGGTACACATAACGTTCGATTTTTGGTATAAATTACCAGATATCTATGTGAAGATGTATTATAGAAATAATTCTGTTTATGATATAATATAAATAAATCGAAAGAAGCTCTTTTCTAAACAAATAATCATCCTCTGGTTGCTTAAACGAAAGTTTGTTTACAATCTACACAATTATTCGGTCAAAATATGCCAAAAGTCAAAAGTGCTTAATAAAACCATGTGTGATCTGACCAATCAGAAATCTACAGAATTGCCAAGTTAAATTCAAACCTCTCCTCCTAGTTTAAAAGCAGGGATTATAGGTAATTCTATTTTATTTAAAAATTTAAATGAATGCGAATTATCAAAAAGATTGTGTAAAACTTGTGTCACAATGACTTTCTGTAGTACTCGTGATTTATGTAACTCACCGCTTCGCAGTTCGTTGCGCAAACTTCACTTATACTTCAAAACGAGTCATTGTGACACTTGTTTTACATATAACTATGGTATTCTATTATTCGAACTGTTTCACATTAAAAACAGATTGGGGCTTGTGTGCAGTGCAACGTGTGAAGTTAATATTGTTGTTTACACATTCCGAAAGGTAGAAGTGAGCTTCTTCAAAAATACAAATATCGTCAGAATTGCAAGAAGTTTTCGCGAGCAACAAAATCAGCAATGAGCAGAAAAACCAATAACTGCAGCATTTTTCGAGTAGAGTGTCTAGGGGATTGCAAAATATACTGCCTTACCAAGTCGTTGCTTTGCGCTATCCTTACTGTTCGTAAAAGTCCAGATTTCTGCTTTATCGCGTTACCAGTTCGTAAGTTGTTCACCCATGGAACAATTGACCTGGAACACAGCCACGGGACGTTATATTGATATGGATACACGGCATTATTCGCTCGACGACCCCCTTGATAAAATAATCCTCGACAGAGAGCGAGCGTTGCATCTCCATAACAACTGAAGAAAACGGCATAACATTTCACAACCCACTATTTTGACTGTGCCCCCCCTTCTCCGAGCAACCGCCGCCAACTTCAATGAAGCCAATTTTTCTATCTCACCCTGTACATAAAGGAAATCGCAATTATGCCTCTCATTTTTAATCTAGATAATTATTAATTCCTATGATTTTAACGGTAACATTTCCAAAATTAAGTCACCGATCTAAACATTCAACTTTTAAAAGTCAACCGTTGAATTGATAAAAACTTTATGCATCTATCATGTTTCACATTATTGAATAGAAATAATTTCGCCGCAAAACGAAACTCACCCGACAACATTTTCGATGTTATAGACCGAAAGAATTTTAGACAGATTTACCTACCATGTAGGCGAGATCTAACTATTTAATGAAGTTTTGAATACCTATTAAAAGAGAAGAAGATGAATAAATAATTCAAGAAGTACTTCGGATCCAAGCATCCTCATGAATGAGTTGGAATAAGTGTTTACTTGTTAATGAAGTGTTTAACGATAATTTATCACAGGATCGTTAACTTTTGAATGGGTTAATGAATTATTAATCTAAGATTGCTTATTTGAATGCTAAGATTATTAATACGCGGTTTAAGGGCACCTTACACTAACAGCATTATTGTCAGTATTAGAAAATAGAGTCCGATATTGACAAATATCTTGAAATACGAGTATCAATATGGTGATTGGTGGGGGATATTGACAGAATTATTGATTTATTGTAACGATATTTAGGGGAGGTACTGGTCTCTTGGGTTTATCCTGTAGTTGATTCTTAATTGGTTCTTTGGACCACTCATTATTCAGATATACTGAACGATATTTAGGTCAGTGTGGAAGTGTGTTGAGAGAAAACGCAACGATGGATGACGTAGGGTTTGAATCGGAATTAGAAGTTCGAAACTAGACAAAAATCGGTGAAGATGTCAATAATAGTCAACAATGCTCGTGAATGAACGTGAATTATTGTGTTCATGGAGTCTTATGACGTATTTCCGGAACTGTGGAACTCACGTCCTCCTGAACATATAAACAAAAACAAACAATTATCTCTTTTCAACAGTAATACAGTTTCGTATTCTTGTTTTGCTTCTCATAAAAAATTACTCTACCATTTCCCGCAATACTTGAAATATATCAGAGTTCATTCTGAGGTAATATTCATTTTTTATATTCATTAGCATGCGTTAACTGAACTTTGGGTAGTAAGTTTACATGGAAATAATCTTTTCGTTTATTAAGCTAGTCCTCAACTTATTGTCTTCGTTTTACATTTCTTTTTGTACTCATCATTTTCTCTTATACCGGCCTCTGGGATGAGTTTGCCCAGTTTTGAAAAAACAATTTCGCACCTTCATAGTAAATAGCTGATAGGTCGTTTGAGGCCGCTGCGGTTACTCCTCAATGTTATAAGAACCTACAACTCTCTATATGCAGGTTCATAAATATAATGTCTATTAAACTCTCTATTTGCAGGTGGTTAATAAATATTATGTTTATCTAACTGATACTCAAAATCATAAAATTAAATGCAACTATTTTAGCAGACTCCTACTTCAGTGGAGACGAGGAGATTCGAATTGAACCGTTAGAAGTAGCAGTTACAAATTGTGTGGGAGCAAAGTTAATACTTCTGTCCAAAAGAATTCGGTTTCAGTTCCTGAATATTTACTAAGAAAAGGACTGCGAAAAAGACGAGCAAACTCCGTTACTAAAATGTATTGCTTGCAATCACGAAATTTATCAAATTCGCAAATAACTTAACAATATTTTTCTGAAAACCAATAGAACAAGTAATCAGATTTCTACGCACATAAAAAAATATTTGATCTAGTCCTAAAGTATATAAGTCAAGAGGTTCTTGTGCTAATACTAATGTAATGTTTTTCGTATTTATTAAAAGTTTTTAATACGGCTGGGATAAATTTTAAACAAACGGTATGGCTACCTACGAATTTATTTAAACACTAAACTACTCACTGACACATAATTTATATCCACACAAACTTAAATATTAATTTATCTCAACACTTCACTGTTCGCTCTTTCGGTTTATTCTTCTTTATTTCTCGCGGTCACTTTATCAACTATATCAAACTTTCTCGGGTCGGTTCCTTATATATTAGTGCCTTTTTTATTAGATAATTCTAGATTACGGCTTATACAAAAACAATTGGCTTTCTGGCATTTTCTAGATAAGACTGGTCACAAAAACAATGTCTAGATAAGATAGTCACAATCGTAAACAATTCTAAGAAATCCCTGTGCATCCGCAACAATTTCAAATTTCATACATGGCTTAGATAGAGTCGGATTCAGGGACTATCCCAGTGTGCTGTTTCGAAACACTAAGAAATTTTCACAGAAATTTAGCTTCATTTATTAACCCTTGAGCGGGCGCGCTTTGGAAATCTACACGACCAGGCGCGTGGTGAACTCAGATCACCACTCGAAAATACTGCTTTAAAACAACAAAACCATATATGCTTATATTGATTTATTGAAATATAGAAACATAATACTTTTAAAAATCATGATAATCAACTTTAACTAGGGATAATAAAAAATAAGGGAAAATGAGAACATAAAACTTGAAACTAACACAATGATGTATTTCCAGGAATCCCTGACAAATCACTCTGAATCATATTGTTTTTTTTTCTGTTTCACAATTGCAACAAAGTACGACATTTCTTGAATGCCCTTTACAAACATGATTAGAGCAAGATCCGCATCTTCTAGTTGTAACTTGATTCTTTGCTCTGTCATAATACGTACATCGTTTTCTCTTCAGCTAACGTATGGGGACTGCTCTTCAGGCAAATTTCTGAATTTTTCCAGAAAAATAGGGATGTCTTTGGGTAGGGAAACCATTTTGGCACGTTCAAAATACATTTTCTCCATAAGTTGAAATTCAAGATTCTTCAAAAATGTTCTCCGCTTCATACTTTTATTATCTGGATTTGCTCTGAAAATGAATTGAGCATTTATTCCAGATATATTCAAAAATGCTAAAAATGAACACAATGGCTACCTTCTTGTTATTCTAGAAACAGAATATTATGCCTCCATTTCTTACAAGTATCTACACCCCCTTTCGACATATTATAATCCATTATAACATGAGGCTTTTTAGTTGTCTCATCAATGGAACCCTCATCGTGCATGGATGACAGTAATATAACAGCTTTGTTCGGTTTCGGTACGTATGATAAAATCATCATTTCATATTGATAGCCAAATAATGAAGTACCAACCTTTCTTGACTTATGAGGCAAGAAGTGTGGGGGAATTGCCGCTTCATTTTTGCGGACTGTTCCAATCTGATGGTCAAGTAGTGATAAAACAAGATCGTAACTTGTGTACCAATCATCTATTGTCAAATTGCGATTCGAGCCTTCTATATGTTAGACGATGTACAATGTCATAAGTCTTAGTTGAGGTGCAGTATGAACCGTCTGGCTGCTTTTCACAGTGAACTTCTATAGATGAGGTGTAAAAAGTTATAGCATCATTTATTGCAAATATTTTCAAACCATACTTAGCAGGCTTTTTCGGCATATACTGAATAAAGCTACACCAACCTCTATAGGGTACCAGCTTCTCGTCAATTGTAACAAATTCACTGTGATTATATTTTTTCTTACAGTTATCAACGAAAGCATCTAGTAAAGATCTGCCAATTTATCGTGCTTCTGTCTTTCGACCCGTGATGCCTTATTGTCAAATCTAATGCACCTCAGAAGAAACAAAAATCTTTTGTAACTCATGCAAGCTCTAATTGCAATCAATCCGGTACCATCCATATTCCAAATTTCTTCAACATTGGTGTGCTGCAAACCTTTCAATCCAGTCAAATACAACAATCCTATGAGGGCACATATTTCATTTCTTGAAGTTAGTTTGGCATCTCTTGGTCTACTGTAATTTGTAACTCTCTGCTTTTCTGTAATATACTGATTTGTATACTCCACAATTTCATCAATCATATCAGTATTGAAAAATTGATGAAACGCATCAATCTCTGTGGTGATTTTTTTTGCTGTGCCTTTTGGGCCTGGAAATGTTTGGACACTATTTTTAGATCTCAATCGGCAGTTTTGTTTTGAGAAATTTGAGTTTCACCAAATCGTTTCATTATCTTTTCTCAAAAAAAATTCCTCTGCCGGTCATCTTCATAATAGAAACCCTGGACAGAATCACCTTCTATTTCGGAACTGCTATCGTGATCTGAATAGTACACTTTTTCCTCTTCATCATCAGATGAATCTGATTTCCATCCGTAATCGCTTTCATGTAAACTTACATTATCTCTATCAGAAAGTTGGAGGAAAACCCGCTCATAGTCCTCTTCTTTCAAAAATTTTGACCTGAAAATAAAACGGAATCATTCCAATTACCTATGTTTCCTAGACAACTAACTCATATGCGTTAAAATGTACGCGATAAAATAAATTGAAAAATACTTACATGACTGGGCGCGTTAGTGAAGTAAGTTCACCCACTCTAACACACGTTGATCTTTCGATTTCCGGATAATATATCTGTACTCGCAGGCAGTCAAAACTCAACTGATATGCTCATCAGAAGTCAGCTGTAAGGTAATGTGCGAGAAGAGGGGATACGTCTACGTTTCAAGGACATAAATACATAAATGCGGTTAGTGGTGAACTAAGTTCACCAGCGCGTCCACTCAAGGGTTAAAAATAATAGGATAAAAGTTAAGCAAATTCAGTGTACATTACGTTAAATGCACTAAACAAAAAAAAACACATACCACTGTTTAGCGACCTTTTGCAGATCAACATAAATATTATTATGTATTAGCTAGATTTAAACTAGAAAACTAGGAGGTATATCCTAACTCGTATTAAATCAAAAATATAATGAATAGTATAGAATATTATTACACTTATTAGGCAAGATAGAAACAAGAAGTGCAACTTTTGGCGCTATGCTTTGGTCAATGTTATCAAAATAAAACTAGGACATTACAATATTTAACCATCAATTATGCAATTGTTAAGCAAAATTCATAAATAATTGAAAATTCAACAAAATAAATAAAAATTGAATTCAAAGAAAATTAAAGAGTGCTAATAATAATAACTGTATTTCGTGTGTTCCTCCATATTACATTTTCAGTCTTCCAGGAATTCAAGTATACCATTTCCATATAACCCAGTGTAAAAGTAACAGTAGACATAAGCCCCTAAATGGTCCATAAGGGAAAAGAAATACAAGAACCAAAAAACAGGTATAAGTACCCGCAATACCTAACTTCAATAATGCACCATCCCGAAAACGAATTTACTAATTCAACTATTATTGTGGATCCTAAATCAATAGTTATAGTTGATCATTACCGAATAATCATTAATAAACACAGGATTATTGGGGAAGCGGCAAAATAAAACTAGTACTCTTCATACTTTTATGTCCAAGCTTTCGGAATTAATATTTTTCATCTTCAAGGATACAGTATACGAGGATGATATATTATAAAAGGTGTAAATGGTAAATTGTATGAAACATCAAAGGATTTTTTTAGATAATTGTCAAATTTAAAGTAAATGAAATTGTTTTGAATAATAATTCCTCTTATTATAGGAACATAGAAATAACTACATGAGCAGATTCCACGAAGTAAGGATCGAGACAGTTAATTACATAGGTTATGTTTAAATTAACAATAGATCTAAATAATATTGTTTGATTTATGGTTATCTTCTTTTTTTATATAAAGGATGTTATATTAACCTATAATTTCTTAATTAGAAGAAGAATTTGAAATTGAAAGATTTTTAAAATTATTATTATTCTTCTTCTGCTATCCATTAGTAGATGTTTGCGACTACTTCTGACCATTTCGTTCTGTTTCTGATGGTGTGGATTATTTCCCCTGGGGTTTTCATCCCTGTCCACTGTTTGATATTTCGGAGTCACGACATCCTCTTTCTGCCCCCTCCCTTTTTTCCCTCTATCTTTTCTTCTGATTAATAGTTGGAGTAACTGGTATCTCTCGTTACGTATCACATGTCGTAGGTACGCTGTTTTCCTGCGTTTTATCGTGTTCAGCAATTCACGTTCTCTTCCTGCCCTCCTCAGAATTTCCTCATTGGTTTTTCTTGCCGTCCAAGATGTCTTCTAACCATGGTCTTTCATCTGCAAAGAGGTTGCCAATATATTGTTCCCAGATACCTGTCCTCTGTGCGTTGTGTCTGGTGCCATTCGCCCTTGATCATGTTGAATGTTGGAGAAAGTCTGTTTCCTGTATACTCCTGCTGTTTCTTCTATTTTCTTGTGCAAGTTATACTCATCATGTTGTTCTTGTAATTGTTCCATTTCTTCGCACTGTTCCTTCAGCCATCTATTTTTTGCCGTTCTTATCGCTCTTCTTATAGCATTTTGCTTCATTATATATTTGTCTCGACTGGTTGTGTTTTTTTATTTTCTTCTCTCTTCAAACATTGCTAATATTCCGTCTGTCATCCATTCTTTCTTTTTGACTTTTTGTTTGTATCCTATTTCTTTTTTTGCAGTATTTATCATTATTTCTTCTATGTCCTCTCATGTGTTGTCAAGGTTCATCTCCTCAGCTGATTGTGTCAGGGCTTAAGTTGTTAAGGTTTCATTTAATTTATTGCCTACTTTGCTTTTGATGGTGTCGTCTTTAATTCTATCATAATCTATCCTTGGCTCTTGTTTTGGTTTTTTATTATTAGCTATTTTTATTTTTATTTCTGTTATGAGAAGGACATGGTCTGTTGTGACGTCGGCTCCATGGTGTGTACATGCTCTTGTTATTGATGTTCCGTATCGTTTGTTGATAAATATGAAGTCAATTTGGTTTCTAATTATATGTTGGGACAGTCTGCTGAGGCTCTCCATGTGTAGAGACGCCTGGGTGGTAGTCTTAAACAAGTGTTAGTTATTTTCATGTGCTCCTCTTGACAAAACTGGTGTAGCCGCCCACCTCGTTCGTTCCTCTCTCCCAATCTATAAGGGCCTACTAGTTCATCTGGCATGCCATTTCCAACTTTAGCGTTGAAGTCGCCTAGTATGAGGTTTATTTAGTGTTTTTCAACGTTTTCATGATTCAGTTGTCTCAGTTCTTCATAGAATTCTTCAACTTCGTCTTCTGATGCCTCTGCGGGGGGGGCGTATACTTGTATTATGTTAATATCGACCGGATTTGCTTTTAATCTAGGTAATGCTAGTGTGTGTGTGGGAGAAAGTTAATTACACTCGGAGATAGATTTCAGGAATTATTATTCCAACTCCTTTCCGATGATTTCTGTCTTCGTTTCCTGAATAGAAAAATTCTTTTCTCTGTGTTACACATTTTCCTACGTCTAGCCACCATGTCTCTGCTACCCCAAGGACATTTATTCTCAACCTGTCCATTTCTTGTATTACATTAGCCAACTTCCCAGCTTCATATCGACTTTGTACGTTTCATGTACCAATTTTGATCTTTATTCGTAGATTTACTCTGACTACTTTTTTATCATTTAACACTATTCCCCCCAGAGATCTGGTTGGGTAACTATTTGTACCTCCGGAAAATTTCGAGTTAAATGAGGTCATTTTGGTTATCTTGGAATATCTATCTTACAGATCCTTAATACGGTGGTTTCCCGTTGCCTTCCGTATTTTTATGCCGTTGACCAATTTCTTGGTTCATCCGCCTTCTGACCCAGTTTCCCAACCCGAGGAGAAAAGAGTGCCCTTCCATTTACTTGCTCCTCCACCCGAGGCTGTTGGCCAGTAAATGGGGGATTGCTTTTACCGGCAATCATTCGGTCGTTAGAGCCTCGTTAGTCATCTAACAGGGAGAACCACTCGAAGGTGAGGTTGACATTTGAATAGGAGTTGCTAAATTAGGCGTATCCTGCCCCTTACTCCCCTTATACTTATTATCAATAGATAGTAGGTAATAATAATATTACTTAAATTATTATGATCACTTTATTTTAAAAAAGTTTTGTGTTTTTTATACAATTTACCATTTACACCTTTTATAATATATCATCCCCGTATACTGTATCCTTCAAAATGGAAAAAATAAATTCCGAAAGCTTGGACTTAATAATATGAAGAGTACTCGTAACTTGCCGCTTCCCCAATAATCCTGCGTTTGTTATATATTTTTTTCATGAGAGATACCCTGATCGCCCTATATCGAGGACTTATTTGAGAGAGCTTTCTCATAAGTTTCAATAAACATGATACTAAACGATCGGGTCGACAAAATATTGGTATTGATAAACAAATTGATATCGTTACAGAAATTGTAGTAAACCCTTCTTCTTCCACAGCCAAAGTAGCGTCCACCTGTGAAGTCAGTTATAGTACAGTACACAGGGTGTTGACCAAAAACAAATTTCATCCATACAAATTAAAAATGGTTCATCACCTTTCAGATGATGACCCCGACCGAAGACTGCAATTATGTGAAAATATGTCCACTAAAATTCTTCAACAGCCAGACTATGTAAGGACAATTTGTTTTAGTGACGAAATTACTTTCTTCCTTAATGGAAATGTTATTACTCAAAATGTGAGGTATTGGAGTGGAATCACCTGTTTCGTGAAAAACACACAGTTCCCATTAAAAGTAAACGTCTGGGCAGGTATTTTGGGAAATCACATAGTCGGGCCTATTTTTTTGAACTCTAATTTAACCGGTGAAGTAGATCTCGGGATATTAGCAAACGCAATTGAAGCGTTAATTCATCAGATTCTGGAAGATAATCCATATGAATTTGGAAACTTGGAAATAACGTTCCAACAATATGGCGCTCGTACACACTATTACTTTGCAGTAAGACGTTATCTAGATGTGGAATATCCTGGTAGATGGATCTTTTTTTCTGTGGGGATACCTTCAATCTAATGTTAAGCTGCCTCTCTTTGTTGTCAAGAGAAGGTTGCAGGAAGGATGGTTTCAAGTTTTGTCTGTTAATTGTGGTCCGGGCTACTCGGCTGGGGAGAGTGGGTATGTAAAGACCACCTCTAATTGTACTTCACTGGAATAATTGTCCCAATTCATAAAAGTTAGCTAAAATGAATTAATTAATAGGAATAGGAGGAACTATATTTAATAATTATTGAACAATACCAGTCGCTGGGCTTGAGTTAAAGAAAACAATAAGAATGATCAAATGAATTCACAATGCTTGAAGATAAATATTCCGCATAATTATACTTCAGGGATTACACGTATTCAATTGTACGTATAAACGTAGATCTTATATACAAAATTGAAATTAACAAATGTAACCACAGCTTTTATGTGCTTTATTGATCTTACCCAGGCATTCTGTAGGGCCCATTAAAATGCATTAAAGGAGAATTCACTTGAATATAATAAAAATTATCGAAGAGCTGGATATCAAGAACGACACTTACATAAGAGTTACCAATAAATAAGTAGAAAACTATTTGCAACAACCAGAATCAGACAAGAAGAGATCCCACTAAGAAATAAAAGTAATATGCTATGCTGACGAAGCAGTAATTACATAAGAAGACGAAAGCTTCTATATAAGTTCCAATAAACGGAGGAACTAGAGAACCTTGAAAATGCAAACTCACGTTCTATGATCAAAGTGAAGAGCATGTGATGTTGTTCAAATATCTGAAAATCTAAAGAAGGAAGAAGAAGAAGACCAAACAACAAAGACATCATTGATGTCAGAGTACCCAATGGATATAATTTGCGTCAGAAGCAAAGTAAAAATTCATAAAGTTTGTGTACACTATACAAACTATAGTGAAAAATGACTCCTAAGAACAACAAATAAACGAAAACATGAATAAATTACAGGATATACCTTATTCTACAGGATGAAAAGTGAAGGAATGGGAGAAATATGTGAAATACAGATAATATGGGTATAAAACAGGACAAGAGAAACTATGTGAACAGAATGCCAGACTACTGGTTACTGAAAATGTATACAGAGAATCGAGCATACACACCTGGACGACCCCATGTATGATGGTATGGAAGCTTGTATTCATCATACTAACTGTAAGTAAGTAACCTTTGAAGGACCCAGCCTTAACGTATGAAGAAAAAGAAGAGGATATTTTATAGAACATAAACATATAAATCATTCACCTTTTCACAGAAATAAGGTGACACCTAATTATATAGATTGTCCTATGAATGAATAATGTAAATTATAGTACTAGTTAAGCAATATTTGAAATAATAATGTATAATTGTCTTCTACCCTTGTAGGTTTATGAGATACAACATGATAAAAAGTTCAGAACAAATACATAGTTTATTGTATACCTTCTCCGGAGATAAAAATATGAATGTCAGTTTTTTTAAGGTTATAGTCTTGTTAAACATATTAATTGTGTCCAATTCTAATAAATCTATGACTTAATACCTGAGGTTTATTATATCATGAGACTCCGAGACACTTTTTACGCATTTCTAAAATGTCCCTATATGGATATAATAAACAAGAAACAAATAAAATAGTATTTTCAAAAAGTTCTCATTGTATTTCAACACCTTGTGAGCTTCATATGAAGTTGCGTATTTGTTATTCAAAGTGGTTGGTGTAAAGATCGTGCCATTCAAATACACCTTCATTAGTAAACAATTAAATGACAAACCCAACGTCTAACAACTACAAATTACACATTTTTTTTTCTCTATAGTAATTTATAATTACTGAAAACGATGTAAGTAATATATTCAATTCAGTTAGACGTGATGCACGAACAGATAGAACAAATAATGAGAAAAATAAACAATTAAAATGAATTTTATCTCAATAAAGGTATTATTAGAAATGAATAGTACGTTACAATATTGTTCAAAATTCTCATGAAGTAATAGTTCATAAATTGTTTTCTTATCTCTTCCATTTCATTACTACCGAGTACTTTGATAACTTGAAGGACGTTTTCTAGAGGAGATGGTACTATAATAATACTATTAAGAAAGCATATACAAATCAACAATTCGAGGAACTACGACATTTTTGTATCGTCAAAAATTTCACTAAAGAATCACGCAATCAGCCATCACAAACATAAGAATCGGCATTTCGATTCCGTTAATTATAACAGAAAGTATTGACAAACAATTTGTTAGATTTGTAATGATCCATAGACTGAGAGACAATAACTGTGAATTATATCCATTTTCCGCCTCTTAAACAAAACTAAACCGATTATCATAGAAAGCGAGTATCCTTTAATCAAGTAGGCCGAATGTCACTGCCCATAAGGATGAAATATATTTCCGTCTAAGAGAGCCAGGCCACTTTCGATCAACGTTTATAATGATTGATTGCTACTTCGAAGATGATCGCTGAAAAACTGTAACATCGGTTTCTTCACAATGTTCTACAACCATAACGAATTCATTCCACCAAAATAAAAATAAAACAGCGATTTCGTAGGCTTTTTTTCAAAAATCTAAAATGTTTCTGTATATCTGGAAAAAAAATCATATGAACATGTAACCTAGTTGCCTTATTTCTGTGGCATGGTTGAAAAAGGGCCTATCTACAAAAAACGGATTTTGAGATAATCGAAGATTTGTGACTCAATTTAAAATACCTATAATCTCAATGTGTCTGATTCAAATCAAGCGAAATTCTGCCAGGGTCTAGCGACAGAGAATATAATTCTAATGACATATTAATTTTTCAGTCATCCTAAACCTGCCTAAAATTTCTCAAAATTTTAATTACCTAGGCCCCTGCAGTTTTGGACTAATTTACATAAGCCCTATTATATAAGCTTCCTTCTAGTAGATAGGGCACGAAAATAGCTACTTGAGCCATGATCAACAGAATAAGTTACTTAGGCCTTTCTTAAAAAAAGAATAATAAGAGTTAATTGATTTTTAAAAATACCTTTATTCGAAAAATATATTATTTCTTCAAAGAGAAAAACAAACTATGAGTTCTAAATAAGTGCAAACATAAGTCAAAACATTTTTCGCAACAAGAGAATTAAAAATAAGTTTCCATTACTCGTCATCGTCTACCAAACCAGTAGGACAAAATATTTCATCTTCATCGCTATTATTTTTTAGTGCCTTTTAATGCATATAGAACAGTCGACTGTTAGGATGTATATAACAAAATAAACTTTCAATATCATCCATTTTTTTTAAAGAGGGAGTAGATACGAAGTATGTAGCTTTTCTAAAGTAGGAAAAACTTCACTTGATCTCCTTTCTTTTTCTTCATTATATCCCTGACTTCAAATTCTTCTTCCTCCGAAAAGCTTGTTTTATAAAAAAATTTTCCTGGATTTTGCCTGGTGTACCGAAAATAATTTGCTTTTATGAAAGACATTTGTTCACCTTCTGTGTTCTTTTTTTCGGTTTATAAAACATGATTTGTGCTGAGCACTTATATTGTAAAAGTCATCTTGTGTCATGTCAATAACTTATACTTCCTTTTCGATGAATATTTCTAATCAGTATAGACCAGTCTCTGGGCATTTCTATATCCATGGTAGTTTTTTTCTTGCTTTTTCAATTGAAGCATGAACAGAATCTGCTTCCATATGAGTATGTCCAGAAATTAAAAATTTTTGATTAATTTCTGTCATATTGTGACCATATAGCAAAAATTCAAATACCAAGGAGAGCAGAGTAGCAACATAAATGTTTTTATTTTGTCCTGAACAACAATCACTATACAAATTGAGACAAGTTATAGCAGGAGGCAAGTTTTGTATATATTTTAAAAGACAAGAGGCAATTTCTTGCACACCACGGCCTGCAGTGATTTCGTCCCACATAAAACAAAATGATTAGTTGTCACTATACTTGATAGTCGAAATTCTGTAAAGTGACTCATCGCTCTTACTGTCCATAAAATCAGTTGCAGAAGCGAACTTCATGAGCGCATCATTTTTGAAGGGTTCTTAATAGTCCTAAATAAAAAATAAATAGAAAATGTTCTTGTACGCTCTGGCGTTTAAATTTGAGAGAACAGAAATACGAAATTATTATGGTAGGTATCATTATGTATATACAGGGTGTTACCAAGAATAATACACATTTTTAAGGATGAGCTATAATAAGATGTATATAAAAAAGTCGATAGTCGAAATTCTGTAAAGTGACGTCATCGGTTATCTACCGATTTAAAGTGAACTCCATGAGCGTATCATAGTTTAAGGGTGCGAATACTGAAATATCTGGAATTTCAATTTTTAACATTTGAAATAATAACTTATCACAAGTTGTTCATAAGTAAGTTAAAACAAAATAAAAAAATGTTTAAAAGTCAATTCCAACTTACTACTACTAAAACTAAAAAAAAGTTGTTTGTCAAGACCAAAATAAATTACCAATAAGTATAGGTATGTTGCGAGGTCACTTGTAAAATGTCTGACTAACTGGAAGCGGTATCACTCCCTGACGACTCCTCAGAATCATCGCTTTCTCCTCCTATATCGATAATGAGTGGTTCCGTCATTACTTCTACACGTATGTCTAAATCCCAAAACTTTATTTCTTCTTTTAATACGTGTTGAATACATTTACGCCAACTCTCAGCAGTAACGGTATGCAGCGCCTCGTCAAACAGTTTCTCAACGTCAGCCATTTTGAATGTATTGTTTTTTCTCGCAACATAATTTTTCACTTGGGCCCAAACCAGCTCGATGGGGTTTAACTCACAGTGGTAGGGAGGAAGTCTAACAACTGAGACGTTGAAATCTTTCGCCATTTCATCGACAACGTACTTAATATAACTGCTTTTATGTTTCCGTACGAGAGATAATAATTCAACTTTTAGCATTGCCTCGTTGTGCGGAATGCTTTTACTCTCTAACCAATCAATTATAACCCTCTTGCGGCTAGCTGAAGTAGGTATTTGCTCCAGTCGACGAGAGTGGTATGAAGCATTATCCATAACTATCACTGAACCAGGAGTTACCTTTGTTAAAATTGATCTAAACCATGTTTCAAACCGGTTACCATCCATCTCTTCATGGTAATCGACAGTTTTTTTGGACTGAAAACTTAGTAATCCACCTTCTACAAATCCTTCCTCGCTGCCAATGTGAGTGATAATCAGTCGACGTCCTTTCCCAGAGGGAGCTTTTAAACCGGAAGAGAAACCTCCATAAAGGCTTGTCGATTGCTTCGTATATTCATGTCTTGCCACACTTTTGACACAGTGTGGCCTTCATTTAACCATGTTTCGTCAAGATAATATATGTGCCGTCCTTCGTTACGAAACTGTCGTATCTGTTTTAAATAATTTCTCCTCCATTCCACAATGTCATTTCGTTCAATTAAGGCACTGTTTCTACTTCTTGTTTGGTAACGAAAATTCATTAATTTTAAAGTTCGTCTCAAAACTTTATCACTGATGTTTGGTAAAGTATCATCAGCTTCTATTACCTTGCTCAATTCAGCTACCGAGGGGATTTCATTCCTAAAATAAAAAGAATGTATTTCCCTACGTATAGCATTCCGTGTTTGGTCGTCCAAAACAATTTTCTTTCTTCCCCTACTTTCCGGTTTACAGTTTTCACCTCGTTCTCTTGTCAAAGATCCGTCCCGCGATTTCTTTAGAATATTGTATATAGTACTCTCAGAAACTTTAGTTAAATAACTGCACTTAATCACAGCGTCACTAACACCCAACTGTTTGTCCATGGCATGCAGTCCTTCGTACACATTTAATATGAGGACTTTTTCTTCCCGAATTAAATTGTTACGACGCCGTTTTTTATCGCCAACACCGCTACACTCCGCCATTATTGTCACTAAATATACCGATATAAATATTACAATAAATACCAATAATAACCGATTTATCACACAAAACCACAACACAAATACTGATGTTACGCTCATGAAGAGAATAAACACCTCACATAACTGTTTACTATCACTGTCTCATTCGCGTAGCTCGATCTATCTATCTCGTTCTCAAAGCCGGAACATTGAAGCGACTCTCCAACATTGTCAAATCGGCGAGTTTTTCACAACAAACTTTGCGTTCAAGAAATATACATAAACACTTTATTTCACATTTCAAGTAAACTAATTATCATTAGTCTGCTTGAAATTTGAAATAAATATATTAAATTGGTATTGACTTAATTACATTGCATCTTTTGTACCTGAAATATTGACACAATGGATTTGAAGTGTATTTATAAAATACAGCATTTCTCTCTAGAATACATATGGCAACTGCGCTTTAACCAAAGTGTTGATTAGATAGCTCTGACTCACTTTACACAATTTCGACTATCGAGTATAGTGCCTGATACCTCATACACAGTTAGATTAAATACCTATAACTGCCTTTTGTAAAATGCTATCCCAGTTTTTATGTGTGGACAATAACAATAATGTCACACCTTTTACTGTTTCCTGTATCTTTTCTTTTTTATTTATACGCTTTATCTGCTGCATCTAAATGTTCTTTTTTCTGTCTACCATAATTTATTTTCTTTCCTTCATCTATTGAAGTTTTCATTAAAATTTCTAATTTATCGCATTAGCTACACGCACACACAAAAATATTTCTATAAAAATGTTCCGATACCGGACTTTTCTCAATATCTGTACAATACTGCAAATACAACCTATACATTTGCTGAATGGACAAATCCGGTGATAGGTACCGCTTGTCAGAATGAGACAAAGTATGACTCTTGTAGGCGGGAAATTTTGATATATGTAGCTTAACAATATCTTTGTCCTCATCCTTTATTTTGGAATGGTTGTCATGTCTGCCTCTTTGATCCGGTCTACATATACCACTTCGAGATCTACATTTTTCGACTGTATATCTTAAACGCTTGAAACCTATATCAAAAGTATATAAAATCATCACTTCACATACTTCTATAAGTTTTCCATCTTTTTTTAACATGTAGTTACGGGTAAATATTCTTCGACTATCTACACCTGGTTTAATTCGTCGTAAGTTTTCATATTCTATAACCGATGTTGCTAAAACCTGAGTTTGTACGATAATGTATAAAAATCATTAAAAAGGCGTTACCGTTCTTCATGACTAAACTTTTCGAAGCATTTTCTTCTGCATGTACAAGGTGCTTTCAAACATCTTGCCTTAACAATATTCCTCTTTTTTGTTTTGTACTCTTTCCCTATTGCTCTAAATATTTTTCTTTTATTTACATTCCAAATAGCTGATGGTGATCAATAATGCACAAGATTACATAGCACGCACAAGTGTGTTCAAAACAAAATTTTAAGGTTATGTTGTTTATTTACAAACATGTAGTAGAGGCGTATGTGTTACATTACCCAAAGCTAAGTTAATTGTTTTAAACTGAAAAATGCATATGTACAACATTGGTCACTGACGTAAAATATTCGTTAAGCTAGCTCACACTTTGGCCTCTATTATTTACTACTTGAAAAAGCAAAAAGGGCCAAACGTAGCATAGGCCCAAAACATTTAATTGTATATAAGTTAAGTTGCAGTTGGGTCCTATACCGAAAATGGAAAGGGAAAGGAAAAAATTATGCGATTACATAGGCTCAAGTTTTTTGGGCCTCTCTATCACTTAAACCGATTAACATTTATGAAACTTAATTTTTTAGTTATATAGCTCCATTAATATGGGTCCAAAATGAATATTATAGGCTAACTGGTGCAGTAAGACCGCTTTTAAATTAATTATGTGGATATCGGGTAAGTTTATGCACTTAGAACTCTTTTCAATAGAGCAGTGACGTTTTATTTATTACAAGAGACCCATTTATTGAAAATTTTCACTTAGGCCCTTTTTCGACCAAGTCACACAGTTATAAAATTTAACAATATATTGTTTAATATTGATAAAAAATGTCTATTAGAAAAATTCTAAAGCCAGTTTCATTCAAGGAAATTCAAAAAAGGAGTATCTCTCTTATTTTGTATTATCCAACATGTTCAATTTAAATTATTTATAAGTAGCGTATTTCGAATGGATTATATTGTGAATTTTTAGATGTGTCGGTATTCCCTTTACCTCAATTCAACCACTATTGAGATATTCGATTACTTTTTTTAAATGACCATATTTCATTCCTTTAAATATAGTAAAGCGTAGACCATGGCTATCAAAATTTTATAGTTAGATAGGTAATGATGAGATAATTACGAAGTATCACCTAAAAAATTATAAATATTTCGAAAATTCTTCATTCGCTTTATCTTAAGGACTATACCATACATACAATTTCGAATTGATTAGCTATTTTGTTGTGTATCATAAGTTCATGAGAATATACAGGGTGGTCCTTAAGTAATTGTACATAGAAGTATGGTAGATTCCTGACTTTAAAATATTACGATTTAAATCAACTTGTAAAATAAAATGTTGCTAATAAGGAATATCTTCTTCATAAAGTGCCAAGCAGATTCCTGCGTAGGCGACCGTCTATTTACATCCTGTCAGATTTCTCTATTTAGAGCAGCATTTTGGAGAGACATGAAGTCGTGTATTCCTGTCCATTGTCGAATGTTCCTGAGCCATGAAAGTTTTTTTCTTCCTATTCCCCTTCTTCCTTCGATTTTTCCTTGGAGGATAAGACGTTGGAATTCGTAACGAGGACCACACAGGATGCGACCCAGGAATATAATACAGGATATTAAAGGTTAAATATTAAAATTTCTTTTTTGCAATAACTTCAACGTTTTTGGATATGTATACATAAAAATTTGGAATTAGAGGTTTTTGAGCACGAAAAATCATAATCTGCTACCTACTTGGATGTAAATGGTAGAGAGCGCTACATAGGCCACATTTGTGGCATCAATTTGCCCTAAATTTTTTGCTGTTCAAGTTAGCGGTATTTTTGTAAAAGAATATTAAAGCCACGTTATTTTAATAGGAAAAAAGTAAACTTGTTATTAATCTTAAAACTTAACGGTTTACGATATAATCGCATTTTAGGAATCAGCTGCATGATTATTATTGAAAACATTTAGAAAACAAATTAAAGAAAAACGACAAATATGAATATAAAAAATCAAACGTTTTGACAAAGGAAAACGTCACAAGTTTTTGAATGAAGCTCCAAACGACGCGTTTGTGTTAACGAAAGTGAAGATAAAGAGGACTCAGGAACAATGCTGATAGTAACGTTACATAATACTAAAACAAGGAAAAAACGTATATTTTCCGTAAGATCATATGAAATTTACTACCAGTACTTACTTTTAAGATCCAAAACAGTAAGGCACAATCGATTTTTCCTGTTTTATCGTCAGCGCAAATGTACAGTACTGGCATGATCACATTCGTAAAAATCCTACAAACAATTGGGAAGTATCTAAAACTTCCTGATGCTTCAATCTACACCGGTCATTGTTTGAGAAGAACATCTGAAACATTTCTTGCTGACAATGTCGCTGATATCCAGGAACTCAAGCGGCCTGGGGGATGATGGTCTACAAGCGTAGCTGAAGGATACGTGGAAGAAAGCATTGATAATAAAATGAAAAATTCCCAAAGTGTAGTCAACAATATCCAACTGGGACTATCCCAAGAAGTCCCCATTCTTAAAGAAATCATGACATACATTTTGAGAACGTGCGTATTATTGATTTTGAAGAGAATTATAAGAAGAGACTAATTAGTGAGATGGTTTTCATCAAAAAAAGCAGAAATTCTATTAACAAGAAAACAGATACTGATAAATTAAGTCGTAATCATTTAATCAATAATTTTATTCGTTGCTTTCTCGACACAATCTGGCAACACCTCAAAATCGGATATTCAGTTTTCTGATATATTAATTATATCCTTAGTTCTTCAATAGCTATTTCCATTAGCTGTATATATTGTTTTTTACTCCTACATCTGTGTTTTATAAATTTATTGTATATATTTTTACACACCTATTTGGTTCGTATTTTTAGGTGAGTTTTCCCTCAATTATTCCCAGGTAGCACATACATATTGGCCGAATATTGGTTAAATATAGTTAACAGAATGAGACAATAAAGATTTTATTGCATTGGCCCAATTTAAAATGTGAACATTTTGCGATGTTGTTACAATATCAATAAATTATATTGGCCCCATATGGAAAATCAGGTAATTCGCCAATGTGGTCCTGACATTGTTTATTTATTATTTTCCCAAGATGTCCAACATCGGCAGAAGCTTGGTGTCCTATATTGACGTAATATTTGAATACCCATAAAGGCCCCACATTAGCTATTATATGTGGTACCAAGTAGTCCAACATTGACTAAAACTTGGTAATACTATATTGGCTCAATATAGGAATACACATATAGGTCCTACATTAATTAGTAAATGTTACACCAATTTGTGTACAAATCGGCTAAAATATTGTATTGCTATATCGAAGTAATATTGCAATACATAGGTTGGTCTTATATGATATTTTCATGTTATACTAATATCGAATGAAAATCGGTAGATATATATATATATATATATATATATATATCTCGAAATAAAAACTTTAATTTTAGTTTTAAAGTATAAAGTTTCTCTGCACTGAAAATATGCATCCAAAAGCAAGAAAATTTACTTAGCATAGACACTTGTGCTAATTGTTAAACCCTATTTTGAAATAATCCTACTAATTACTGTAAAAAATACATGTATTTTAAATATTTTCTCAGAAATATTGCAAGAAAATTAGTAGAACCTGCTAGGAACCATTTTTGAAAGTTATTAGGTAAAATAAAAGCCCAAATTTAAATTAAACATCTATTTCAAAAAAAATTTATTTCCAAAATTCAAATTGGGTATACTAATAATATTGCCATGAAAATAAAAGTACTTCTAATTATAATTACTTCTGGCGTTCTAGTGTAATTGAAAATATTTAAAAAAAACTCTACTTCTGTTGTCCCAGATACAAGACTCAAAATATTTACCTGAAAATTATAAAAAATTTGAAATAAAATGTATGAACACATGGATTAACTACATACCATATTTTCATAGAAATCATTATCTTCCAAATTATTTTCAAAGGTATTCAGATCTTCCTCGTTATCAAATGGAAGCTCACACTTAGATTCCTTCATCATGTTTGTAGGATATTTTTTAGCTAACAGAGTTAAATGTTCATTTACTTGGATTATATCTGTTTTAATTTGTTTTATATCATATTGTAAAGGTCCAAAGCTCTCAACAAGTTTTTCTACATTCTCCATTAATCTCCCACAATCTAAAAAAAGTCATGAAATTCAGCATGCTTTTTGAATAACTATGAATTTAAATAAAATTTTAAAATAAAATATTTAATTTTGTTAAAAATATATTATGTGAGTTACTCACTGTGACATTGCAGAAGTGTCATATCCCCAGCCAAATTAGTTACATTCAAAGATTCATCAGTTGTTATGGGGAGATTATTTGTTTCTTCACTGTTACCAGAATCCGAGGAAAATGATGATGCATACTCTAATTCTGATGTCATTTCCTCAGCTAATTTTAAATCTATTACAGTAGCCTTAAAAGTCGCTGGATATTCTGAATATGTAGTATTTATATTTTTGCTACTATTGGCACGCCAACTATTTGGTTTAAAATCACACTTGTTTCCTCTATTCCAGATAACAATGTCCCAAAAGAATTCCATTTTGATTTAAATATGAGCTAAATTTAAAAAAAAATTCATATATTGCGAATTTTCTGAACAAGTAAGAACCTTCCATCTCAACAATTATGAGTTAATTCTGATACAAATTTATAATTGTTAATTTTAATAAACATACATTTACTACTAGTCATGAACACCAACAGTAAATAAATACATATCTTCTATATACTTTCCAACAAGATACATCAAACATATTGGTTTTTAAGGTATAACAAGTATAAAGTACAAGAAACAAAAATTAAAGAAACTGGACATATTCATTAACCATAAACAAGTATTAAATACCAAGCAATATTATTCAATATTTACATTTGTTTATACCACTAGTAAAGTTTAGTCATTCCACAACAATATACTATAATAGAAATTGGATCCTTAGTTATAAAATAAACAATAAAAATCCAACCTGGGAACAAAACATTATCAACTACCTACTAAAATTAGAACAAATCTACAAATACACAAGTAAGATATTTAACATTTTTATTATAATAACAAATATACCATGTCCCG
This sequence comes from Galeruca laticollis, assembly GCA_963921935.1. Lineage (NCBI taxonomy): Eukaryota > Metazoa > Arthropoda > Insecta > Coleoptera > Chrysomelidae > Galeruca > Galeruca laticollis. The sequence goes on from OY998177.1 coordinate 104,001,859, forward strand.
CTATTCATTTAGATGTGATTTTTGTTGACACATGTACAAGTACTAACTATATAATGTGAAATATATTTAACAATTTTATGATGAATAAATAGAAGAATATAATGGTCTACACAGAACAAACATGAGGTAGGTATGTATATTGTAAATCTCCACAAGTACCTATATTTTTCATATGATTTGTGATACAGCATATTGAGTACTCGCTATAATATTAGTTATATTTTAGTGTAAAAATGGTTATATAGGTATATATTGTTAACAAGAAAAATCAAACGAATTGAGAAAATTCCGCTAGATAATAGCAATGAGATCTCAATACCTGTTTGAAAGTAAAAGGGAGAACACTGTATGGTTCTTTATAAACCAAATTGAACTATAGAGTAACTGCCAAATCAACAAGATACCTAATCGTTTGTGATGATAAAACATTTACCAGTAAAGCTTGTGTGGATTTTGTGAAGATAACCTCACTTCAGTTCTTACTCCTCAGTAAATTCACTTTATTTTATATCTACGAAATAATAATTATATGCAATGCAATCACTTTAATCAATATTTGTCAAATGAATCTTACCGATTCCAAAAGCACCCCGCAATCACACAAAACACGACACGACACAACACCTTCCTTAAAAAGCACCAAAAATTAAAATAAAATGGCGATTAAAGCATTCGGGCTGTCGACCGCTGCTCCGTTCGTGCTCGTGAATATCGATTAGAGATGTGTGGCCAATGATATGGATTATATCCCATAAAGGCAATATGGGCAAAATAATACTACAGGAATATTGTATAATCTACATCTAATAATGTTGGCCCAACCTCAAACGTTTGATGTTAAAAATAATCCATAACTTCTACATTGGATTATTATAATTTTAGGAATACGTATCAATAAGAATATGCCAATATTGTAACAATGTTGTATATAAATTGAACATTGAATATAGTATTCCCAAAGTATATAAATGTTGTTACAATATTATTCCTTTTGTACATTGGTTCGGCGTATTATTGTTAAACCTACATTGCTACATTGTACCTATTATCAACATCTAATATTGCTTGTCTAAACCAAAACTTTTTTACGTTCAAAATTACCGGTAATTTCAATATCGATTTATCGTCGGTGTGGTAATATACATCAATAAAACTATATCAATATCATACCAATATTGGTTAAGAAGTGAAAATTTAATATTGTATAATCAATATATATGAGTGCTGATCCTATATTGTTGGTTGATTATTTGAATGCTATCCTGTAAACACAATATCGGTAGAATAGTATTAAATCAATATTGTATGATCGACATCTAATAATGTTGACCCAATTCCATTTTATTTACATTAAAAATAGCCTGTAATTACTGTATGGGATTCTTATTGGTCTGACAATATGTATCAATAACAGAATACCAATATTGTATCAATGTTTGAAATACATAAAACATAGAATTTTTCATTACCAATGTACACACATATTTATCCAATTTCGTTTGTTTAGAAGATCGATTAAATCTTTTAAAAGTTATATTGGCCGAATATTGTTAAATATATATTGTAATATAGACATTTATTAACATTGATCCAATCCTGACTTCTCAATTTCTAATATATCTATATTGGGCCGATATAGTTTCGACCTTGCGCCAATTTTATGTGCTACTAGGGTTGTTACACTTTTGTTAAATTTGTCTTTGTTTTGCATTTAATTGTTAACTGTATGTTCCAATTTATTGTAAAACTATATTTTCATTGTTCAGTATTGTTTCTTGTATCTCCGAAGAAGGTGCCGAATTGCACCGAAACATTGGCAAAGAATAAAATAGTCAAACTAGTAGTTATTTTTTATACGCGTCCACAAAAACTTTTACAAATTTTCATTCGGATACGCAGCATTATTACACAGTTATAAATATACATATCTTATTTTTTTGGTGGAATTGCTTGGTACAAAATGTAGAACGGTTCTGAGTAGCAGTATTATTAGACACTAAAATCATTTTTTAATTTGTCAAGGTTGTATATAGACAGGATTGTGAAATGGAAATAAATCACGCATATCAATTCACGCTTCTGTTATGAATGGATATTGATTATATCGAATCAAATGTCATTAATAAATTTATTTTGTTTGCAAAGTGTAACTTAGATAACAAAATTTGAGATGGGAAATAGAAAAATCGTTTTGGAAATTGGGTATGTTAGGGTTGCAAACTGGAAAAGGATTAAAGGCCATAATACTTTTATTATGACGTATAGTTTAATAAAAAACACCTAAACTAGACTATGAACATACAGGGAAACAATAAGTTCAGTAAATATATTCGTGAGTAAGTCGACAAAGAAAAATCCGCTTACGTTTGAATTATGGATAATCAACACAAGGATGTCCCGTAGTGTTTGATCGACGGTTAAATTAAGAAATCCTTAATGTTAACTGTCGTCAATGAATGTATGAATATTTATTATTTTTTGTAATTATTACGGGACTCGTAAAATGATATAATTTTAATAATGATGTAAGAAATCCACGTGTTGATTGCTGGTCGTAAATAAGTAGTACTTGAACTAATTTACTGAGAGTTGATAAAACTGATTTCTTCTGAAATCGTCTAGAAAGCTTGTCATGACAGAACGCAGGCTGGTCATGAAAGTGTCACTTTAAAGACTAGTCACTTTCATGATTTTTACAAGACTCCTGTCACTTTACAAGACTCATCTGTCATTTTTAAACTGCAATTGAATTAGAAATCGTCACTTATCTTATGAAGCGTTTATTTAATATAACTAAAAACACTAACAATCAAATACAAAAAATATTATTAATTGGTATTAGAACTATGAAAATGAAAATTAATGTGATTGCTGCCGACACTAGTATTATGCACATTAGAAAAGATTATTCCAGGTATATAATTCAAAGCATTATTATTTCTGTTTTCTGTTGCGTTAGCTATACTACTTTTTCGTTGACATATATGTTAGGAATATTAACATTGTCAGCTACAGCAGTCTCATCAAATGCACTTGTTGAAGGAATTTCACTCGCGCTATTTTCCGTTAATGCATCTTGACCTTGTTGTATCTTTTTGGCAATTTTTCTTTTATTTTCTAATGATTCGGCTATATAGCCCTCCGCTACTCCTGTAAAAACCATCCGCCCTGTCTTTTAAGGTCTTCTATGACACTTCCAGCATCAATCATCAAAGTTGCTGATGTTATCCTCAAGGCATGGCCCGTATATTCCGCTACATTTTGTGAATGAAGAAAACCAGCTATTTTAGCAGGTATCTTTCCAAAGGTATGAATTCCTACAGCCTGAATACTGCATTTACATTGTCTATATGAAACAAATAAACGCCGGTGTGGTGTATGAGCAGGGCGAAGTGCTAGGTATTTTTTATATAAGGCAATATTTCCGGGTTCGCCAACATCGTCCAAAATTGAAAATCGTCTTCGTTTGTGAGTTTTCGAATCTGGAATGTTCACAATGAGAGTATCATTCTTGTCTTCAATGTCATCTAGAGTCATCTTCGTCAACTCATCGCAGCGGCATGCACCGGCTAGTCCAAAAATGCATACAACCTGAAAATATAAGCCGCCAATTTAGATTATTTTATAATTTATTTATCGTAACTACTTACTTTTAATAATAGGAAGTCGTGATCGGGAGCTTTTCTAAGAAACTCGTTTATCTCATTTCTTGAAAATACTCTTTTGCTTCATATCCTACCGATTTTCTTTTCAGATATGATTTTAACTTTAAATAATTTGCGATATTGATGTTTTCTTTAATTAACAGCACGGCTCTAAGCATTGAATAGTACTCCAGAGGCTTGAAGACTTGTAGATTTTACTATCTTCAGCAAAAAAAGCCAGCATCACTTCTTCCGTAACTTGATTAACTTTTTTGTTATTACACCAGCTTTTGAACTTCGCATATTGTTTCTCATATCTTTCTTTGGACTTATCCGGAAGCAATTCTTCCACTGCAGCAGCAGCAGCTTCTTCAATTATTCCAGTGCGAAGAGTGTTTTCCATATTATTAAGCACTTTACAACACATTTTGTGACACATAAAAAATATTTTTTATTTGTTGTTGATTCATTGTCATGGATATTAAGTTCTCATACGACTATGATGTTGATATATTTTTTCAACTTAAATCTATTTTTAGTTTTGAAAAACGATTTCAGAAAAAATATAATGCATCACTGGTCATGAAAGTGTCTCTGCTTGACTCGGAGGATTTAAAGAGATACTCGGATGCTACGCATCCTCGTACTCTTTAATAAGCCTCCTCTTCTGCAAAGTTTCACTTTCATGACTTGTAATGTAATATACTATTATTTTATGCAAGCAAATATTACATTTACAACGTACCATCAGCAAAAATGAATTTATGAATATACCAGAAATTTTTTTCCTGAAAATGTCTTATCTTCCACTTAAAGCTCGAGCCATACTTCTCTAGCATTTTAGAATCGAGTGTTTCTTGAGTCATATTAAATGTTAATGCGAGAAGAGGATATCTGGTTGCCTGCGTGTGAGCAGATAAAACTTTTTTATATTTTATCGTCTCATCTACGGAGGTATTAGAAGCTGAGGGTTTTTCGTTGGTTTAGTTTAGCGTTAATCTCCTCTATAGCCCCTTTGAATAATATCAACATTATCTCTGTCTTATACTTCCATGTCTCCCAATTAGTTTGGCCTCCGAGTTGACCAAACTGCACCTTGCTCAATAATTCCATTATGCTATAGATATTCTACGGTGTTGGACATCTCAGCACCAACTACCGACTTCAATAAATACTATATCCTTTAATAGGAACCACGCCCTGCAACCATGTTGCCGTAGATTATTTTAAGTAGAATTTTATGAAGAATAAAGGTAAAATTCAGTTGAAGTGACAACAGTTTCTATTCAACTTTTTAAACATCTGTCAAGTATCCACCTATCAAAAACAACAATAATAAGTATATAATTGGACAAACATAAAGAATAGTTCGTACTTCAACAATAAAAACATGTTTTACTCCATCCATAACAAAAACTTTGAACGACAATGTTCAGGATTGACAATTTCAAAAATGCCAATGATCCTGAGAGAATTTCGTATTTTCCAAAAGAAAATCTTGCAAAATAAAAGAAATAACAGTGTTGCATAGACAATGAACGAAACTTCAAAGTGATGTATTACTTAACCCCTCGCCATTTAAGATGATTCAAGAGCTGGTTCTGGGATTAAAAGGAGAAATTTGAAACCACAATAAAAATTCAGCCCCTGTAGTTTAAAATTGACCTGTCTTGGCATTTTTTCAAAATAAGAACAAAACTCGAAATATGTATTTGGGGTTGCAAATTTTAGTTATAATTTTCTTCAGCGAGAGTCTCTAAAAATGAGCTCAGGTTCCATATACTTTCTTTTTTTTCAAATTTCCCCCAAATCTTCTATTCACCATACTTATGCGTTTATACATTACATAAAAGCTTAAATTATGGAAGAGATAAAAAAACATTCAAGATATGATTATGTGCAGGAAAAAAAGAAAAATCAAATTTTTACAATTAAAACACTCACGCAACCATATAGTATACAATAAATAAAATAAAATCAGGTTTTGAAAGTGTTTGGCTTAAGAAATGAGTAAAAGTAACATTTAAAAAAACAAAACAACCTGTATAGATGAAACGTGCTTCAATTTATTCTAACACAACAAAGATTTCAATTTTATTATTACCATTTTTTTCGCATTTTGCAATGATTTTCGATTGTGGTCAATTGTTATTTGAAAGTTAATCGAAATTGAAGGACAATTGTAGGTCTCTTCAGACATTAATAAAATCGATAGTGAAAAAGTGACATAAAACGAAAATCCTAGTTGGCTACTTGGTTGATTAGTTATGCGAAACTAGATTAGTTGGTCGCACCAAACCAATTGGAAACTATGACGAAATTACTGTTGAAACAAACGATCTACTGTGATTCATATCGTAACTATAATTGGATCCGAATTGTTACTGGATATTCACAACTAATGATAATAATAATGAAATCAAACATAATATGAAAAAAAATTGATATAAAAAAGCCATGTACTCAATTATGTGACAAATAATAAGGAATAATGGAGAAAGAGCTAGGTAAATAATGGGATAGAGAAAAAAATTAAAGCAAAGGAAAGAACAACATATAAAAAAACAATTGAAATTAAAAGTGGTTTTTAACTGTGGGCTAAATCTGCGTGAGATAATACTTATCACTACATATTATGAACTCAAAAACTACTGAACGTATTTTCATGCAGTTTTCCCCAGTAGATAAAGTGATTTATGAGGAGGGTTGAGGTAGAGTCCGTTCCACGGGAGATAGAGGAACCTGAAGTTCCAGTTGTATGCGTGAACTTATTGTCGAGACCAGCGCCATAAAATTGATGTTTGACGTCAAATCAGTAGCGTACCGATTACAAATGTTGTAGGTTAACACAACATTATAATATTAGTAATAATTGATTTATCATATGTACATAGTATGTAGTATAAACAGTTTCTTCGAAGATTGGTGATAGTGTATTAAAAGTTTTAACGATATGTAGCTTACCGGTTATGGTTAGGGAGAACAAATACTACTAAATGTTTAATGAAGTACTATTTTAATTAAAAACAATCAATTTGCAAACTTACTTCAAGTCGTAAGTAGGTACATCATTAAGATATCAAAATAAACGGTTTTAAAGATTAAAACTAACTTTTCCGCACTTAAGTATACACTCCAGTCTGTATTTATGGGACCCATTGTACTGAGCTCGAAATCAATATGGCCATACGAAATGGATTCTCTCCCATTTTCAAATTATTTTCTGTGCCTGTAACAATAATCAATAAATCTATTCTGTAGTTCTCTCCAAGATGTGAACTCTCCAATATTCCTAGAATATAAAACATATTCATTGATATTAACTTCGTGCGCATTAACTTTTCTTTTTGGCAGACATGTGTTATTAATGGCAGAGTCGCAAAGAAATTCTATAGAACTACTATTGCTGTAGGCATCCTCTGATTTAGATTCGTCAGACGATCCTGTATTTACACTAAACTTAAGATAATCTACAGCATCTACAAAAATGTGTTTTTTTTAATCCATTCAGTTATTTACATGTTCGCGAATAGAGCACCATTCTTGAACAGATTCTTCAGTGCAAGCTGTGGATCTATGTTTTATCAGTATACACAATATTCCAGCATTTGATTCCATATTTAATAATATTTTTCAAGAAATTAATTCTTTTTTCCACGGTCGGGAGTAGAAATCAGTTTCTATGACATCAAAATTAAAACAGAAGTTGTCGATTATTCCCAAGGGAGTATGATGCTCCCAAGGGAGTTTACATTATGGAGAACGTTTTCCATGCAAAAAAAAGATAACATTGAAATTATTTATGGACATTTAAATTAAATGTTACATTTGTAGAATTTTCAAAATTAATATTTAGATTCAGAATTTAACGGGATTATAGTGCACTGGAACCAAAGGTTTATTGTGCCCCCCCTATCAGAGCTGTTCTCGCTACTACTACAGCTTGACTACCAGTTCCAAGGTTCTAATGAACTCTAGTATTCGGGACGGCTTCAACGAGGTTAGGTCCTCACTCTTACAAGTTTCTTGTTCGAAGCATTTCTTGCGTTGGCTTGCAATGGCGAGGCATTCCAGAACTAGGTGATCCGAAGTTTCGTCCTCCTGCCCACAGAATCTACACTCTTCAATCTCATTAAGTGCTTCCTAAGGCGGCAGTGTCCTGTAAGAAAGCCCATGAGGAGATGTAGCTTATCTTTACTGAGGTCCAAATATTTTTTGGATCTAGCAGTGTCAAAGTTCCCAGGAACTTTTTGGAATGTTCCAACCCGGAAGGCACCGCCAGAGTGCTTCTCTTTCGGTTTCCTCCTTCTTCCGAAACTCTTTCTTATGGGAGCATTTTTCTACACCACAGAAAGGCTACGGGCCAATAAAGGGCGTTTGTGCTCCTTTCCTAGCAAGTGTATTGGCCTCTTCATTTCCCGTGATTCCCGAGTGGCCAGGAACCCAGTCTAAAGAGATCCTGTTATTCTTGCCTAATTCATCCAGTTTTCTTTAGCACTCCAGGCACTCCCATGCCAACATTGAGTCAATGACATGGGAACTCGATGCTTTGATAGCTGCTTCACTATAAGAATGGATCGATATGTCACATTTCTGGTAGTTTCTTTCTAGGTTCATTTCCACGCATCTTTCGATCGCAAGTATTTCTGCCTGAATGACGCTCGGGAAGGAGCCTAACGATAATGAGTATCTGGTGCCAGGCTCAAATACTTCAGCGCCTGCTCCAATGGTGGTTTTTGAACCATCCGTATACCATCTAATGGTGTTTTCTTTAAGAGTTTGGTTGGTGTATCCCAGTGTATCCCAGTTTTTCCTCGTATTTAGCATCGTGGTGAAATTCTTTTCGATGCTTAATTTTCTGATCATTTCGTCACTGGGAAGATTCGATAATGAGATATATCTTGTCATTGCCTGAACCTTCCTTAGATATTCTGAGAATTGCGTCTTGGACAGATCTTTCTATCACCGGATGTAGAGGTAGATTTGTAATGATCCCAAGTGCCCTAGTTGAACACGTTCTCAAAGCTCCAGTGATGCACAGACAGGCAAGGCTTTGAAATTTTTCGAGGGTCTTCCTCGTGCTGTACTGACATGCTTTTGTGTGCCAAACTATTGCCCCATACGTAATTGCTGGACTCACAATCACGGCGTACATTCATCGCAGTATTTTTGGTTACAGCCCCACCTCTTACCATCAGCTGCTTTACTAGCAGTTATTTCAACATGCTTATTCCACAGAAGCTTGCTGTCTAGTGTTATGCCTAGATATTCAACCTATGATTTCCATTCTATGATTTCCCCTTTTAAGGATATGGGTTTCATGGCTAGAAGTGTTCTTTTCCGGGTAAATGGAATTACTATGGTCTTGCCTGGGTTAATGTTTAGCCCCACTGACAAGCACTATTGCTCAATGATTCTGAGGCCCTTTTGTAATAAATCACACAAGGTGACCTCGAACTTGTCTCTGACTATTAAAACAATGTCATCAGCGTAGCCCATACATTCGAAGCCAAGCTCCGTTAGCCTGTGGAGCAACTCATCTACTACGAGGCTCCATAGAAGGGGAAATATCCCTCCCCCTTGAGGTGCCCCCCGAGTGGCTTTAACTGAGGTGGTTTGATTCCCCATCTGTGTCTCAGCTATCCTCGTTGTCAACAACTCATACATCCTTTTCTCAGTGGGTCGTCTATGCCGCCCGGTTCTCCCGGTTTTGGGAGGTCGAACAGCATACGGCCTTTGTGCCGTTAGGCCTTTTTTCTTTCTGTGAAGTGCCTGGATGAAGAGGTGGAGGTTTTCTCCACTACTTTTTCGGTGAAAGTCTTACTTTTTCTTTCCATGAGTGATCCCACGAGAAGCTAGGGTAATTACGGTCCACCACTGCAGAGCCCCGCATGCAGAGGTAAGGGGTTCAATACAATGGAGTTTCCCCCGGTGCTCTAAGGTCGAAACCAGTGAGGACTATTCTTCTATATAACCACGCATTCTTCGGCCTGACCTTGACTTTAGGTTTTTAATGAGGTTGTATCCTCTTGGTCCGGGCAGTAAAGCCAAGACCCCCCCTCCCACTGGCCCGCGAGACTTGACCTCAGACAGCCAGGAGACATTGGTATAACAGGTGATTTCGAGGTAAGCTCGAAATTTCACGCGGCATCGTAACCCTGTGTGCAATCCCTTAGCCACGATACTACAGCTGGTACAGGTGAAGTTGGTCCGCGGCAGGGTATTCGAGGGCTCCCAGTTGACTTTTTAGACACAACGAGCCCCACGTATTTCCCCACAGACCTCTTCCTCATATAAAATCATCTCAGAGGCCCTGCTCCTATCCGCGACCTGGAGACGCACCGGGTTGGTACTTCACCTCCTCCACATCAATAAATACCCCGACGAACAGCGACGAACTACGTACATATCTACTGATGTGGACCCGGATGTTACATTTGTACAATTTTCAAAATTAATATTAGAAGGAATATTACTTTCGCTTACATTCACAGTTATTGTGATTGCGCTAGTAGTGGTACCTACTAAAACCTGACTAGCAATTTTGGTCTTATTGTCAATGGAGTTCTCGACATAACCCTCAGAGACTGTCGTTGATTTCCAACCAGCATGACGCTTTATTGTCGTGATATCCACACCAGCATCTGCCAGTACTGTAACTGGAAATCTTCGTAAGCAGTGACCAGTATAACATGCAGCATCAGGTAATTTTAAATACGAAGCTACTACACTCGGAATTATTCCCATAGTATTCTTGCCAACTAGCTGCGAACTACATTTTCCTGCTTTGTAGTTCAAAGAAGGCGCTTATGATTGACGTGGGGAGGACGAAAGGACAGGTATTTTCGAAACAATTCAAGCATATTTCCCACATCGGTTACCACAAAGGTTCGTGGAATCTTTGCCTTAGTGTTTAGAATTTTTAAAAGTCAAGGAAGAGCCTACATCCTCAATATCATCTACAGTTAAATTGACTAGTTCATCAGTTCGACAAGCTCCGACAATCCTTAGAATTAATCCAACCTATAAAAAATCTAAATACTTAATAATTGATAAAACAAACTATCTACCTTTTGCTGCTATAGGAATGGCTTACCCCACTTTGATCAACTTCACAACATTAATAGAGAACAATCATTTAGAATTCACCCAGTAAACAAGGCAAAGTATTTAGATATCTATATTGATAGCCACTTGAGATGGAGTGACCATATAAATTACACAGTAAAAAAATTTCAAACAATGCTCTTCCAATTTAAATATCTAATTAGCAATGTATAAAAACAATGTACCATGTTCTAATAGAAAGTCATCTGCGATATGGAATAATAATGTAGGGAAATGCGTTAAGAGCCCATATCGACATCCTAGAAATATCTCAAAAATGATTTTTGAAATTAATGCTCTCAAAAAATTCCAAATATTCATCGGATGCACTATATTACGAATTAAAAAGAATGGATATAAGACAACTTTATTACTATTGTACAATACTCTACTACAAGAAGTCTAATGAAAATGTAAGAAACTTACCATCACATGATTATTCGACTCGTAACAAACATCTATATGTGTTGCCACCCGTAAAAAATGCAATAACTCAACAATCGTACTCATTTATGGCTCCAAAACTCTATAACTTACTACCTGAAAATGCGAAAAGATTATCAAATCAAGAAAACACTTACAATAAATATTTTTGACACACCAAGGATTACTATTACATACCTTGTGGAGCTCAAATGATAGGCACTGGCATATAAAATCTTAATTAGTGTATACAAAACTGTGTCTAGTCTTAATGACAAAACTAATTCTTACCCTTCCATTATGTATTACAATTTTTACATTGTTTCAAGTATTCAGGTTAAACTTCTATATTTTAATTATCCCTATCTATTTTATATTTATATTATATGTATGTCGAAGCAAGTGTTCACTCGCTTATCGTTCACTCTGCTATTTATTCTTCTATTATAATTACATACTATATTGTAAAACTCGTATTTCGGATAAATGCTTATTATCTAGTTCGGTATGAAATTGTTCTTATTGTGTGCGTATGTTGCATCTGAATTAATTGTTGATCGATTTATTGCCCTTATTTTGGATTATTCTAACATAGTTTACAGTTTGTTGAGAAAGTAAATCAGTGAATATAACAAATTTGTTACTAATAGGTGTACCTACCTGTATGTATTGAATTATTTAGAATAGATCGTCACGTTTTCATCTTTTTCTTACTTGATATTTTGTGGAAATCATGAAAAAATCGAAACAAGACAGAGAGAAGGTGTTCCCTCGAGCGAGAGAAGCGTCCTTTCATCGAGACGAGAGATCAAAATTGATCTCGCCTGTTGAGACGAGACGACGTAAGGCTTTCTCTCGTCTTGTCTAGCGGCAACACTAATTCTCGTTATATTTTGCCATTCTATTCGGTTCTAATATTTACATTTCCAATTATTTATTTCTATTCTTTTTATATCTTCTTCCGATGCATCTCTCCATGTTTTTATCTAGATTACATGGGGATCGAGAAGCCAGTTGTGCAAAACTCACAGAGAAGATAGTTTCGTATATGGTAGAGCATCGATAAAACACTTAAGATTTATACCCTGTTCGGATTACAGCAGCGATTTAACGATTTAAAAAATGCAGTTGAATTTGACATGGTATTCGTTGGTAACAGGCCTTGTAATCAAAACGAAATTACAGAAAAAATATATTTCAGTATCTCTTTAATTAATACTAGAAATCCTTCCTATAATTATTTTCGATTTCAATATTTTTATGTATAAATTGATTCGTAATCTTGGTTTTTATGTCAATTGAGTAAATCAACGCATTTATAATATATTTACACTCGAATCGTATTGATTTTAACGATTACAAATTGAATAATATCACAACCTTACATATAAATTAATTAATATATGTATAAAAAACCAAGCCAAGCTCTTAGTTACAGCTAATTGATAATACAAATGTAAAAGACAATATCACAATTATTCATCGATTTTATTTTTTCCCTCAATTATCCAATGCGGAATTGTATCAGGTGAGTCATCAATCAATCAATCAGTAATCTAAAAACTCGAAGATTCTTAATAAGTGTCGTATTTGTCTTTAGACGTGTTTAAAAAATGATTATTAAAATATCAAGGATACTGCTGGTTGACAATTTGTTTTTAATAAAAACCATGACTAACGGGAAAAACGCGAATAACTGGTTATATACAGTATTAAAGGCTTGAAATAATTATGCAAATAGCAAGACTCTATCTATTCAGGGTGTCCCAGGAGTTCATACTAAAAACTTGGGGGATAATTGTGAAACTAAAAATAGCGCTCTTAGTTAACGAACTATTGGTCTCTGAAGCTGGGAATTAAAAATGGTTTTTTATTTATAATTATAAAATGGCTGATTGGACATTAGTGTTGCAAAGAACATAAAAAAAACTAATAATTTCAATTAAGGAAGGTATATTGCTTGCACTATTTACAATGAATGAGAGAGAAGTTATTTGACGTTTTTATTGACAGCTAATATTGCTTGACTTTATTATATTTTTTTTTAAATAAAATTGCCTCCCGGGAAAATATAGAAAGAAAACTTAAATTAATTATTCAAACCTCTATATGGCTAACATTTACTTATGCTAATATAAAGTTGGTTTGGCTAAACGTAGCACGTAAATGACTACTGAATAACCTCAATTCTATACATGACATTAATTATCGTATATAGGTAGCACAGCAATTTTATTAATGGCTCTAGTTTGCAAATATCCTGTTTTCGTTTTTATCTGTACTGACCTAACACGACCATCACTTCCTTTAAATATATTAACAACTCTACCAACAGGCCATTGCAAAGGAGAGACATTATCTCCAAATAATAATACTAAAGATCCATTTTGGATTTTGTTTCTAATATTATGCCACTTAGGGCGGCTAAGTAATTGTGACAAATAAGCCTTTGCTAAGCTCGCCAAAAATCTTACCTGATTCTTGTACATTTTTGCCAAAAGTTTGAATAATTCATATTTTTATTAGATATTCTAGGTTCAGGACCAGCGGCTATTGCCTGATTAATTAAAAAATGAGCAGGCGTAAAAAATGTAAAATGTGTGACATCACTAGTAAAGGGTGTGATGGGCCTGGAATTCAAAATCCCTACTATCTGAATAATAACTGTATTAAATTGTTCATATGTTAAATTTAAGTTCCCAATTATTCTTTTAAAATGAAATTTCACACCAGCCTCCCAGAGCCCTCCCTAGGTTGGGGCTAGAGCTATGAATAAATTTGAACTCTACAGAGTGTGCATTACAATAATCTGGAACAGCCATCTGGTGAATCTGAGATTTACATAAGTCATACAATTGGTTTTTGGCTCCCTGGAAGTTAGCAGCATTATCGCAGTGTACAGTTTGAGGAAGGCCTGTTCGCGAACAAAACCTTTTAAAGGCTGCAAGGAAGCATTCTGTTGTCATATCCGACACTAGCTACAAATGAATACATTTTGTGATAAAACACACAAAAAGGCAGACATATCCTTTTGAGATTACAGAACGTCTCATACTCGATTGCTTCACATTGAAAGGTCCTCAGTAGTCTATACCTACTTTGTTAAAAACTCTATCTTGTACAACCCTATCTTGAGGTAATGAAACCATTAATTGCTGTGCTCTCTGTGCTCGAAACTTGAAACAATTTACACATTTGTTTATGGTGTTTTTAACAATAATAGTAGCACTTATTATGTAATACTTTGTGGAGAGACTGGATAATGTCAACTTTAAACCAGCATGTAATAAGTTTCAATGCTCTTGCCGAACAACTTAAATTGTAAAATAACAATTTTTTGGCAAAATGATGGGGTGTTTTTGCGAAAATAGTATGTTAGCATTTTCCAATCTTCCCCCGACTCGTAACAATCCATCACTATCTACAAATGGACACAATTTGTTTAAATTATATTTGATACACTTATGGTTTTCAATGCAATCAATTTCTTTATTGAAATGTGAAGACTGAACATACCTTATTATAACTTGCATAGCAAGTCTGTAGTCTGCAAAAAGTAGTTGTTTTGAGAAGATACGGTCTTCCTCATTTGATCTATAATTTTTTTTAAATCGCAGCATGTAAGCAACAACACGCTGTAGTTTGAAAATTGAAGAAAATTTTGATATCGAAAGTACCTCCTCAACCAAATTACAATTGACAGTTTACGAATTGTCAAAGTCTTTATCCCAATGTGTGTCTATAATTACATTTCCATTCTTAAGATTGAATTCAGTTGGCGAAAAATCTAAGTTTTTTAATTCTGGTGCACCTCGCCACCATATTACATGAGCCCACTTATATTTCCTAGTTTTATGTTGAATTGATACTACTCTTCGTTATATATAATCGCCTTTTGCAGGTGGGTTTTGAATCCAGCAGAGAGCTATTTGTGAGTCACTGTATGAAATCTTACGTCTAATGTTCCAATTATTTAGTATACCGAAAACTCTATCAAACAATGTAGCTAGAAGCAAACATGCGTTAAGCTCTAATCGCGGTATAGCTTGTTTACATTTTATTGGTGCTATTCTAGATTTGCTGCACAATAATGTGACATGATCATTGTCATTACATACTGTTCTTACATTAACATAAGCTCCATAAGCAATGCTTGAAGCATCACAATATTCGATTAAGTCAATAGTATTGGCTTCACTCATGAACAAATCACGGTATACATGTATAGGTTTCATATTCATTAAGTCACAAAAACATGAATTCCAAAGGAACAAAACCTCATGTAGCAAGGGTGTGTCCCAATCTAGTTTCAATTGCCAAACTTTTTGCAGGAATTCCTTAGCACGTGTAACTATTGGATCCTATTGGATGAAAAAATGAACCTATGAAACTGAGAACAGTACGCTTTATCCAATTATCAAATATTTTACCACTAGACATAGTAATTATAAATTGATCTGATTTTAAATTCAATTGAAGGCCGAGGGCCTTAACATTCAATTTAACATTGTGGATATTAACACTGCCAAATAATTTTTTACATTCATCAATGTCAGCCAGATTTATATTTTAACGGGGTTACAATGTACTGAAACCTAAGGTTTATTGTGCCGCCCCCCCTATCAGAGCTGTTCTCGCTACTACTAAAGCTCGCCTTCCAGTTCCAAGGTTCTAATGAACTCTAGTATTTGGGACGGCTTCAACGAGGCTAGATCCCCACTCCATTCCAGAACTAGGTGATCCTGAGTTTCATCCTCCTCCCCACAGAATCTACACTCGTCAGTTTCTGCTAGACCTACTCTCATTAGGTGCTTCCTAAGGCGGCAGTATCCTGTAAGAAAGCCCGTGAGGATATGTAGCTTACTTTTACTGAGGTCCAAATATCTTTTGGATCTAGCAGTGTGAAATTTCCCAGGAACTTTTTGGAATGTTCCAACCCGGGAAAGCACCGCCAGAGATCTTCTCTTTCGGTTCCCTCCTTCTTCCGAAACTCTTTCTTATATGAGCATTTTCCTACACCACAGAAAGGCTCCGGGTCAATAAAGGGTGTTTGTGCTCCTTTCCTAGCAAGTGTATTGGCCCCTTCATTTCCTGTGATTTCCGTAATTAATGTATTCGTTTTAATCACAACTTTAACTCCATTCTTAAAAAATAAATGAATTTCCTTCATGTTTCAATTCACTATTTTTATATTTTCATTCATTTTTAAACAAGCTATCTTGATTTAATGTTCATCATAAGATCACGTTGTGATATTAGACACTAGTTTTAGTATTGTACTCCGGCATATCAGCCACCATCTATTAACATCAAACTTGTCAGTCATCATATATCATTTAGTTGATAATTTCAAATTGGAAGTTTTTTATGTTAATTATAATTGTACACCCTTATTATAGGGGAAATTTTAACACATTTTAATTAATTAATATTGTAACATCAAGCATTTTATTTGATTGTGCGTAGCGGGTTTTTTGAGACACCAGTTGTATGTTTCTTCTAAACGTAAGTACAACTATTCTTATTTTCATAGGACAGCTTTGAAAATGGCCTAATTGCTGAAAGCGCTTAGCTGTATTTCTAATAAGATATACTCACAGTACTCGTCTTTTCATTCACTCAATTTATATCTACTGTGTACACCATACTTAGACTAATCTTTAATTTTAACCATTGAGTCTAGCACGATAGACAGACAGGGTTATACCATCTCATTTGGCTCGCTTAGCGATACATCAGAAATCATACACAATGTAGAATTTGTATCCTTTGATGTCGGCGGACCTGCTTCATTTGGTTGTCATTGCGTTGTCCACTGGTAGAAAGGGGGTCTGGCCAGTCTGTACCTTACGATACTTCAAAATATTCATCATAAAATGCCAGCCTGATCATTGGGCATATGCCCGACTTTTTGAATTAATCAATGATGTTCGATGGTCTAAATGATAATAAAATTGGTATGGCCAATTAACGAGGAACCTCATCTATTTCAATAGATTTTCCAGAATTCATCTCCATATGATTGTTTAAAAATCGTTTTCAATCGACTCTCAGAAGTCTCAAACACGCCATATGTAGGGGTTGCATACGGTGTACGCAACAAGGAGGGAAAATCAAGAGCACAATACCGTTCTCTCTGGATTAATTGATTGCAGCTAGAGTAATTATAATAATAGAAGTTTTATTCATAATAACAAAAAAAGCACAAAAACCACATTCACAAATTTCGAAGATATTAATACATGGAGATATGACCATAATAAGAATATAAAATGAATAAAACATATTGGATAAGCAAACAAACGCTTGCTTCTAGAAAATTCAAAATACAAATATGTACACACAATTATATAATAATATAATAGTATATAAAAAAATTATAACTAAAACTTAAAATAGTTACTCAATATAAAATAACATGAAATGAAACGCTTACAGTTGATTATTATTTGAAAATTGTTGATTAATTAATTAAAGTTGTATAAAGACATCTTAACATCCTTATTTAGCTAGGTATCAAAATATGTTTGGATAATGTACCGGGTATTTCAATCTTATTTTAAGTAAAATAGTACTTTTTTTCAATTTATTAAAAAATGGGGTTCCAGATGAATTGCAACTGAAAGTTAGATAGTTGGTTTCTTCAAAGATAGTTGTTAAGAGGTTAGAATCAAGACATTTTTCAAATAAAATCAGCAGAAACATGGCGCATAGCCTTTAAACTTCAAAGTATGTGTGGCAGGCTGGAGGATAGTTCAAAAATCATTTTATTGTTAATTAAAAGAGTGTAAAATTATTTATTTACACTTTTTTTCACTCCTCGAAGACGCCGTCTTATTTTGTTAATTATACGCTCCTTTATTTGCTAATCTATTCTTAAGATTTGTTTATTCCTATAAAATTTCTAATTACTTCAAAAGTAGTTTAAAAATATCAATATTCTCATTCTTCTTCACTCTTCTTCTTTGATAACATTGACATCTACAGAAACATAGTATTTTCCGATTTTGTCTTACAACAAATAGTTTGCTAATAGAATGAAAGAACTACTTACCGCAATCAGTTAATAACTGAAAAAGAACTAGGAAACAATGGCACACATCAGTCTAGTTCTCATGGTATTTAGTAATAATTCGGTTTTCGTATTCCCACACTTAAAAAAATAATGAATATATCGTTTATGATAGGTGACGTTGTGTCTCTCTATTTCACCATACTCGGTGGTCAATTTTATACTATTCATCATTTCATTTCAATATAAGGTGATTGATAAGTGTTGAGACATAGGCAATAGATAGTTTATTTGGACAAATGTTTTCGGATAATGTCACTAAATTATTATTATTATTTTGACTAGTTCTCTTCTTAAGGAGTTTCACATAAACTCAGGCCTTTTGGTCTAAGTGTGGTTTATTCAAATATTCAGATATAAATCTATAAAAGCATATTTGACGTTCCACTTTTTAAAGTTATTTACCCAGTAGTTTCCTTACAATGGTGCAAGTGCCAGGAATAGCTGTTTTCTGTATCTTTCTAACTGCAGATGGACTGATTTTGAGAGTATCCACAGCCTTACCAAGCTGCCGTAGTACAATGTCTGTTGTGGATAGGATTATGAGTAGGATAATAACTTGGTCTTTCTATTAATATTATTATGGGTATTCATTTTCTCGGTTTTCGACCGGCTTCTTTTTAGGTAGACGGTTGTGTCCAAGTCTGCCCAGTGGTTCAAATGCTACTATGTAATTCTGAGGAATGTTCGGGTTATATTACATGTTTTCAGTATTACTGCTTTCTGTATGTTTTCATGTATATTTGTGTCCAGTTGAAGCTCTATAAGATGCTGGGTAAATCCCTTTTGTGTAATTCCTGTTGCAGATATTATGAAATGTATAATTTTCACTTGTTTTGTTATATTGCATCAATAAGTTTAATTTATAAAATTCCTGACATACTCGTTAAATGTTCTGTGAAGTCTTTCACAGCTTCCTATAGATTCGTGATGATACGCGGTAGAAAAGTGTTGCGTAATTGCTTAATATTTAACAGTTCTGTCAATTTCTTCATGCTCTCATTTTTATACTCTGCTCCTTGATCTGTTCTTAATCCTTCCATTAACCCGTAAGTTGGTCTGAAATTGTCAAATATTCTGAACCTCTTTGTCTTGGACTGGTATCATAACTGCATACTCCGTAAGTCAGCATAACATCGTTATATCACAGCGATTACCTCTACTACTTTCGACAAATGGACCTACTGTTTCTATATACACAATTTCAAACAGTTTTATGGCTGTGTAAGTTATGATAAATATTTCTTGGTGGCCTGGTTTGGCTTTGTTAATTTGACAATCGTGACACTTTTTTAGATAATTTCTCGCAACATTCTTCATGTTCTTTCATATAAAATTCGCTTTTATTTTCTTCAGCAATCTATTATTTCCTACATGACCTCCGAACATAGGATCATTGTGATATATTTCCAGAATCTTCAGTATTTCTTCTGTTTGCTCTACCATTCTTGGTACTTCGCAAATGCATGTTTGTATATTTCTTATAACTTTGTTACCTTTATTTATAAATTCTTGGCAAACACTTTGCTGTGTTGTATCTAAATTACTCCAATTTTTACTAACTTAATAAAATTATTATAAAGAAGCACTAAATTATTAATTTGGTCTATAGGAATATTCGGATTTTTAGTTATGTCCTTTTCCAAAATCCTTCTACTTTGCTCCCAAATTATAGACATCAGTGATATTAATGGAGAAGACTATATTAACAATTGGGTACATTTCAGATAAAAAATGTTTGTTCCTAAAATTAGATTATACATATTATATAACCTATAGTTTCTAAACTCTTAAGGTTCCTGTTCTTTGCTGCGTTCCGATGTATCTCGTGATGCTCCTCTTGAGCTGCCTTTACCTACCTGCATTTAAGTACCGCTACCACTGCTATTACGTACAGCAGTGATCGCCAACCACTCAATGTGTTGAGCTACTTTGTTAATTTTGGAATAAACAGCGAGCTACCCACACGGAAGCCACGTAACGCAACGTAAATGAAATGATCCACAGTTAATTTATCATTATATGTATTTATTTTACCATGTAACTGGTAATACATAATACATAGGTACTAATAATAAACTAATAACAAAATAACTAATATCACTAGTACGTACTTACATTCCTAACTACCAAACTAAGGTGTTTGAAAAATAAACACAAACTTTTATCCAGCCACAACGGCATATCACGTAAGATTTAAAAATAGCTGATAATAACAACAAAAAAGTAACGCACTGTCATGAACATCAACAATGAAAAATAAAAAAGCACGTTCAATGAGAAGGCTGACACTCAGACTCATCGATAATTTTTTTAATGTTTCCAGTATAATTTGATACAGCCATTCAAATACAATTATCCAAATGTTCATCTGTAAGTCGATTGCGATATGTGTTCTTAATAAAGTTCATATTGGAAAAAGAAGATTCACACAAATAGGTTGAACTGAATAATGATTTCACTTTCAAAGCAACACGGCATAGAACTGAATATTTGTCTTTACTTACAATAGGCCAGATACATTTGGTACTTGAGACTAACGATTTTAAGGCTAAATCATTTTGAAAGTCAATTACTCCCATTTCTGTTGCAGCGATGTATTCGCCAAAGTTCTGCATAACACGAGTTGCAAACTGTTGGATATCAATTTCCATAAAGGGTGAAACAACAAATTGCGCTACTAAGCCTTTAAACGATTTTTGAAGCTATTTCCCAGTAGAAACTATTTCTACATGATATTTGCTGTCATAGGGTTCTAGTGGATTTTGAGATATGTTTTCTGAAAGAATAGGAAAATGCTTGGCATCGCTGTTAATTAGGTTTTGGTCCCAAAACTCCAGCTTATTGATAAATGCTTTTACATCAGAAATCATTTCCGCTAGTTCTTTGTCTCTCCCCTGAAGCTACAAATTAAGTTCGTTTAATTTCTCTGTAATGTCTAGGAGAAAACCAAAAGCTCTAAGCCAGATTGAATTTTCAAGTTCCGGGGTCGGTTCATCGCGTTGTTTGAAAAATTGAACTTTGCCAGATAGGACATCATTAAAACGTTTCAGTACCCGTCCTCTACTTAACCATCGGAATTCAGAGTGAAGGAGTAGGTCCCCGTATTGACAGTCAACTTAATCGGCCAAGGTTTTGAATAATCTTCTTTGTAACGCTTGAGCTCTAATCTTGTTCACAATTTTCACCACCAGTTTCATAACGTTGTTTAGGTTCAGGAAATTTCCACATAATGCTTGCTGATGGATAATGCAGTGGTAACAGAGAAATTGCGGAAAAGTTTCATCTTTACGACATAATGCCACCAGACCCTCATCACAACCCACCATAGCTGGAGCGCCATCGGTTGTCAAGCCTACCATTTTCGATATTGGAATTTCCTCGGAAGAAATAATATTTTCTAAATGAGAAAACAACTCCTGTCTGGTAGTGTGTCCTTTCAGTGGAATAAACTTCAAAAGATCTTCTTTAATCGTAAAATCACTAAAAACCATCCTGACGAACACGGCCATCTGGGCAGTGTCAACGACATCTGTTGATTCATCCAGTTGAAGTGAAAAATAAACACAGTTATCTAAGTCAGTTTTTAACTGTAAAAAAATATCATTGCTCATTACTTCTACACGTCTCATCACTGTATTAGCAAAAAGTTGCATATATTTTATAGCTGAAACTATCTCGTCTTTATTTCTAAAGTTGGCAAATAACGAATCAGCAGCTTCTAAAAACGCCTGTTTTATCATTTCCCCGTCTTCATAAGGTTTTTTTTTTGTGCAATTATCTGGGACAGACGGTACGATGCTTCAGTTGCAGCCTTATTTTTGTCGACTGTTTTTTTAACGGCTTCGCTTTCCCCTGTCTGGCGGCAGAATGTAGTGGGAATGATTTTTCAAAATTAGAATGTACAGTTTTATAATGTCTCTCAATATTTCCTTTTTTAGCCACGGAGACCGAAGTATTACATAACAAACACACATTTTTATATTTAACTTCTGTAAAAAAGTATTGTTCTTCCCATTCCGAATGAAAGTGGTATGCCTTTACCTTCTTACAACTGCTTGCCATAATATTATTTTTTGTTGTTCTCTACTAACCCAACCGCTGGACGTTGGTTACGCGTTCAGTTTTAAACCAAGCGTAATGTCGCCGCGTCGTGCGTATTTATCCCGTTCAAAGCAATCCTGATCGTTCTCGAACACTAACGCGCTGGTCCGGCTGGTCGGTTCTAGCAGATTATAGCTTGATGGCGTCAGCGGCAGATCGCTCACCGCAAAGTTGCCGCTGTTTATGTTAAATATCATGACAATTAGATTTTTTTGTGGAATTTTCGGAAGCTTCTCTGATTTTTGCAGTTTGTATTTTTTAAATTAAAATAGTTGTGAGAGCTACCAGAATTGCCTCCGGGGGCTACCGGTAGCTCGCGATCGACAGGTTGGCGACCAGTGATGTACAGTGAAACCGTATGTTAGTTGCCTCTTCGTACATAATAAAGCTGTTGTTAACTGTCTCATTCTCAGTAAGTTTCACGGTGATTCCAAAAATTAACGTAAATGCTGACTTACCCCGATCTGGATTGTAGGGTGAAAATAAACCATCTCGTCAAATATCACTGACCTATATTTACACAGTAGATAACCCTTAATATATACTGATACATGAACTGTAAATTTGTAGGAATGGTCAAGTACAATTCGTACCAATGATATACATTATGATTGATTAGTTACGATAGACAGAATAGAATAGGATAGCATAATCTACATGCTTACAATACTTATTTATAGTAAATATTTTTTGTATATTGTTTTTAATATGTTCTACAACTAGTTGAATTATACCTTACTCAAATGTGTTATGTTTATGGATAATATTATAAAAGTTCGCGGTGTATCAATATTGCCAAGGTCTGAGTTCATATCAGTTCGGAAGAATCATTTCTAACCTTCGGGGTTAATCACCAACACAGAATGGTTGGTGCTTACTAGAAAAATATTAAATCTAAGGTACAAAAAAACTTCTTTTTAATTACTTTATTCGCAATCATATGGAACATTAATTTTAAAACGAACACCGTGTATATTCAAATAATGTTATAGAGCCTAACAATATTAATCTAATTACGACTTTTTTGGCATAATAACGACAATCCAATCATTATTTTTGTTGAAATTTCTTTTTCCCACAAACACAAAGAAAATGTGGACATCAATATAATAATATATGACAGTCATTGTGAAAACATCACAAAAACAACTTTTTATTGTTTTCTGATTCCTTCTTCTACATAATTTGTTACTTACTGCCAACGTGCGAAAACAATACGATGACGTATACAGGGTGGTAAAACTCAAAACATATAGTCAGGTTATTGATCTTACAGTATCGTAGGAACAGTTTTTGTAAATTGTATTTTTTTCACTTGAAAATATGAAGTACTCAAATAAGGACTTATCCGTTGATAAATAAACGCAATATCACGGCAATTCAAATAGTTTATACAATTTTTGACGTGAATAATAATGAAAAGTTGGTGTAATTAAAAAAATATCTACCAAATTATCGGTTGTAAAAAGAGTTCTACTAGAACAATTAATTTGTATAAATGGAGTATTAGGATTAGAACAAAAATATTCAATGCTACATTTTTTAAATACAAGAATGAGTGCAAAAAGTAATTAATTCATATTATTGAGTTGTTGTTATGTAAGTAACCTCTCGTGAAATAGAATAAAAATTGTCTCAACTAGGCTAAATCACGAATTCCACCTTCAAGGGAATATATTATTAAATGTTATTAATATTAGCCGCCAGGTGATTTTTAATTAGGCGCTATGTTCACATTTTAATGGGCGTTTCATCACGTACCAACATTATAAATATTATTTTAATAATACAATCGAGTGAAATGGCGTATTTGTGAGATACAAGCTGATAAATGGATAGAAGAAATACATATCTTTTTGGGGGATTCAAATAGAAATTGGAAATTTTCGTAAGCATTTATTGTACCATATTCTTCAAAAACCCCGTATTTTATAATTACGTAGAGTAGGGGAGAGTGGGTGAAGATGACGCACATAAGGGAAAAAGCCCAGAGTTTCTATATTTTTTGAATAAATGAGTTTGAACTTCTTCACGGCATTATTGGAAGGGTTATAGATGACTATTTACTGCACAAATATTTTTAAATATCAAGGCAAAAAAATTATGATTTAATTTTCTTAAAGTGTCGATGCGTCATCTTTGCATAGGTGAAAGGATACGATGACGCACTTTAAGGTTTTGGTAAATATTGCAATTAAACAGCTAAAAATTGAAATTAAAAATGAAAAACGTAAATTTATCAAAAGCGAATTTATTATAGAGTTTTCCGTAAAAAAAACAAAAAATAGTTTCCTGAAAAATATGAAAAACAGTTCAAGAACGAAAACAGCACAGCAAAAGCTGAGTTCTAACTCTTATTATTATGATAAATACATTAAAAATATTTTTTTTTCTTTTAAGAGCAAAAGTCACACACAAATCCTTCAGGGGAATCCTTGCCACTACATTCTTTATGGGCCCAAAAACCACAAACGGTGCACCTGTACCACAGTTCTCTATTTTTGCCAGAATCAGCACGATAAAGACTTTTATCATATTTGGACACATCACACATGTCGTCCAACTCGTCGTCATCACACAAGTTTTTTCATCAAGATCACTGTTTGATTCACTGTCACTGTCAATATTATTCGCTTTTCTTTTAAATACTCTTTTATTCACCACTCTAGCTTTCTTTGTTTTTTCTTTTGAATTCTTTTTGCAACTTGTCTCTTTACTGAAGCCACTGCCTTTTCATTTCTTTTTCTGTGCTTTCCTTCTAACTCGTCTTTAAACGGCGTGCTGGTCAATATTTCCGAATATTGCTTTTCGCGCACGTTCTTGCGTGGCAGGTCACCTTTGGATTTTGGAATTGGTAAAAGTTTAATAACAGATGTTTTCTTTTTAGAGGCTTTCAGTTGCTGTGAATTCGACGTAAAATACAAGTCCTGGTTTTGTTCGTCCAGAATTGCCTGGCGGCTTGTAGATGGTCGGGGTGAAGGCGGGTGCACTTGAGCAGGAGTTTTCTCTTCATATTTTGTGGGTGTGGAAGCTGAGCTAATTTCTAGCATAGCATGATCAATTAGGTTTTCTGCTGGTGCAAAGTCATTTTCGTCAAATTTCTCGGAATTAGGGGACAAGAATCCGGATACCCCCTTTTCCACATTTGCAACCTGTTCATTAGCCAGTTTAAAAACTTCTGCTATGTCATATGGCGTTAGTTTCTTTTTCGCCATCCATAATTTTTCTTCTAAGAAAAAGATTGCATTGCTTGCTGTATGCATTTTTAAGGGGACCAAAGAATGTTAAATCCAACGGTTGCAATTTATGAGACGTGTGAGGGGGGATGCTGACCATAACGATTCCGTAATTTTTGCAAAACTCATATATTGGTAACGAAATGTGGCTACAGTGATTATCCAAAATCAGCAAAATGGGATTTTCAACAGAAGAACAAACTTTTGACTGAAAATGTTTAAGCCACATCATAAAAATTGTATCATTGCTCCAGCCATTTTTACTGCAAGTATAGACTGACCCAGATGGACCATTCTTTTCTAGTTGAGGACTCATACGTAACCTGGGGAAAATAAACAGTGGGGCACAAAACACCCCGTGGCACTCATAGCACAAATAACAGTAATATTCTTTCCGCGTTCCCACGAAGCAAACTGTTTTACGCCTGTTGGGGCTAATCTTTTGCTGATTTCTTTTGGGGTTGTTGAGCAGCCTGTCTCATCAACATTGTATATTCGATCCGGACCAAATTTATATTTCGTCAGCACTTCTTCCAAGTATGAGAAAAATTTACTAACTTCGACTTTATTGAATGCAGATATTCGGTTGACACTGGTTGATTCAGACTTTCTTAAAGAAAGATCGGGATTTCTTTATAAAAAATTTCTAAACCAATCGGGCCCTGCCATGCCTTGGTCCTTGTTAAAATTATTTTTCATATTATTTGCTTCTGCGTATTTATAAGATACTTGTCGCAATTCAGTTGCTGTTATACCGAAGAAAAGCTTAGCCATTTTTTTAACGTGTTCAGCTAGTTCTCGTTCTTAGGTCCTGGAGAATATTGGTGCTCTTCCTAGTGACTCTGATTTACCTATAAAAAATACTATCAATATGTATCATTCAAACCTACACGGAATCCACGCTTTCTTACTGTGATTAATGTTTCTTTTTACTTTGAGATGTCTCCTTAAAGTGGCTTCATGTATATCAAACTCTCTTGCCGCTGCACGAATTTTACTCCCTTTTCCAATAGAATCAAGGGCAGAAATCAGTTTCTCTTTGGTAAAGAGTCTTCTTCCAGTTTTTCTTTTATATTTACCCATCTGAAAAAATAATAATTTATTACATGGCTAATAGTCGTTATATGTTTAAAATGCAAAGATGACGCAAAGTAGAAAAGTGCGTCATCTTAGCCGATCAAATATGCGTCATATTCGCCCAAATAGCGCCATCATATAATAAATATTGAAAAAACAAAAAATATAGATGTTGGAGATCAAAAACTTCGTTCATCCAATAAGAATTCAATTGAGGATTATACGACATAAGCACAATAATATATTATATTAAAAAATGGACTTACCACGTGTTTTTGCGAGAACTACTCCTTATAACACTACACGTGACTATCACTTTGAGGGCTACTGAATGACTAAAAGTCTAGTGGTCGCGTTTCCGCTTATAGTGGCGTTCTTGTAAACGAATTAACTTCGCGCCAAAATTTAAATCCTCAATTAAAACCGTATAAGTAAGTGGATATAGCAATGCGTCATCTTTTCGACTGCGTCATCTTAACCAACTCTCCCCTAATCGCCAAACGTGATAATAATAATAATGATAATAATAATAATAATAATAATAATAATAATACAGCAAACATGCAATATTGTTAGATCATTCCTCCGAGACATCAATAGAGTCCTCCTATACTTGGCCTCCACCCGTATAGGCGGAACACACCAGGACAAACCTGTGCCTCAGTTCCAATAATAATAATAATAATAATAATAATAATAATGGCACGAAACAGAGGATTACACGCTCACACTGGCATCAGGTGGTGGAATCATCTCTCGCATGGAAAAAAGTGATACTTACAAATATCTGGGATTTGCTCAATCGCTAGGCATCCAATAGCCGGAAGTAAAAAATCAGCTTGAAAATAAATTGAAAGAGCGAACCAAAAACATTCTCAAAACACAATTATCCGCACAAAACATCACGACGGCAATAAATGCTTATGCTATTCCTGTAGTAACATATAGCTTTGGTGTCATAAACTGGACAATTACGGAACTCGAAGACCTAAATAGAGCAACTAGAGTATGCTTTACTAAACATCGGAAACATCACCCCAAAGCATGCAAGGAGAGGTTCCATCTACCTCGGAATAAAGGAGGCAGAGGTATAGCTGACATGCGCATTATGCACAAAAAACAAATAGAACTCATGCGCAACTACTTTTACAACCGAGCAACAGATTCCCCCTCCACCATGCAATCATAAATGTCGATAAAAATATAACCCCGCTAAACCTAACTGATACAGAATACGCATGCGACCCGCAGCACTCCGTCTTAGCACTGGAATCCCAATGGAAAGAAAAAGAGCTGCATGGACGATATCCAAATACACTAAATAATACTTCCCTAGACAAAGCTGCTTCCATAGCATGGCTCAATAGTGGTAATCTTTTCCCAGAGACAGAAGGATTCATGTGCGCCATCCAAGACCAGGTCATCCCTACTCGTTCATATCTTAAATATATAGTCAAAGACCAAAGCATTATATCAACACAGTGCAGAATGTGTGGAGACAAACATGAAAATGTTGAACACCTCCTTAGCGGTTGCAAAACACTTGCTCCTAGAGAATACACTACTCGACATAATAACGTCGCTAAAATCATACATACAGAACTTGCCCGCAAACTAGATTTAACTGAGGCGAAAACGCCATACTACAAGTACACACCCCAACATGTGTTAGAAAGCGACAAGTTTTTGCTATACTGGGACAGAGATATCCAAACAGACAGGACTGTACAACACAACAGACCCGACATACTGGTTTTCAATAAAACTGAAAAAGAAATACTCTTGGTGGATGTTTCGGTTCCAGCGGCTGCTAACATACAAAAAAAGGGCATGGAAAAAATAGAAAAATACTTACCATTGTGCGAGGACCTGAAAGAGACATGGCAGGCGAAAACGGTTAAAACCATCCCAATTATTATTGGAGCCACTGGAGAAATGCCGAAAGACCTGAAAAAGAACCTGGATAGCCTAGGACTCCAGAAAAATCTTTTCTACGAGCTATAAAAAGCGGTCATTTTGAGCACGTGCAATATAATCAGAAAAGTGTTGAACAAAAATAAATAGGAAATGCTGGAAACCTTGCAACTAACCTTGCCGGTTCTCACGCTAAACATCCGGTTAACGTGAATAAAAAAAAATAATAATAATTATCGGAGCAACAGGGGAAATACCAAAAGGATTGCAGACATATCTCGACAGCCTCGGAATAAAAAAGAACTCTTCTTCGAACTCCAGAAAGCCGTCATCTTAAGCACCTGAAATATAATGCGAAAAGTATTAAATAAGAAATAGATAGATAGCATTGTGAACCTTGCAACATAAAACTTGCCGGTTCAACAATCAAAGATATCCGGTTAACGTGATTAAAAAAAAAATAATAATAATAATAGAAAAGAAAGTACACTGACCTCGCCGATGAAATCAAATACTTGTGGAACCTCAACAAAGTGACCATTGTACCCGTTGTCTTGTCCGCCACTGGTGTGATCCCAAAGGAACTAGACAGAAGCCTCAAAACACTGGC
Source organism: Galeruca laticollis (assembly GCA_963921935.1). Classification (NCBI taxonomy): domain Eukaryota; kingdom Metazoa; phylum Arthropoda; class Insecta; order Coleoptera; family Chrysomelidae; genus Galeruca; species Galeruca laticollis. Next base: position 104,031,046 of record OY998177.1, read on the forward strand.
ATTAAATACGAATTTGTATAGGCCCATGCAGAAAGCAGTTGTACTGAATACAACAAGAATTGTCCGAAAATTTATGAGTCAAGAATAGACGAGAGTGCTTGGTAACCCACCCGTACCTCGCTAAATGCAAACACCAGGAATGAAGCCTGAGAAGATTCACCATTTTATCGGCAAACAAAATTCCCCCGGAAATAAAAGACCGCATAAAAAAAAAGAAACTTAACAAAAGTTAGTAATAGTTACAACACCACCAAGAAATACAAATCAAACAATGGACGAGCAAAGAGAAGAACCTAAAAACGCAGAAGAGGAACATATACAGAACTACTTCGAAGAAGCCTTTATGCTACACTACGGAACAATGCCGAACCTAAGACCGAAGCTCCCAAAACTTAAATTAAAAATAAACCCAAAAACAAACAAGATTATCAATCAAATAAACAACGTAATTGGAAGTAAAATGAAAACAAACGATTATATTTCTACAATACATAATCTCGTATATATAGGAGCGGCAACGGCCACAAAGCTTATTGCAATGAAGCAAAATCAGAACAAAGAAAGCCAAAAATCAACCAAAATACCACCATGGGAGCGACGAATAAACACAGATATAGATGAACTGCGTATAAAAATAGGACGATTGACCAAAGCTAAAGAACCAAATGCAAGTGAGAAACTAAAGAAGAAAGCTCAACAAATAATAAAGGAATACACCAATGAAAAAAAACACAAGTACCACCGAGATAATGGACCTTCTTAAACAAAAACTCGCTACTAAGAAGACTTAAAGAAAGCTGCCAACACAGAAAACAAAATAAGCAATTTAGAGAAGATGAAGGACAATTCTACAGAGAACTCAACCAGGAAACAAACCACAAGCAACCAAATGAAAATCCAGGCAAAGAAGAAACAAAAACTTATTGGAGCAACATATGGTCACAGGAAAAAAGACACAAACAAACTGCATGGTGAATTAAAGCCGAAAGAACAAGGACCCAAAACAAATAACAAATGAACAATCATGAGATAACAACAGAAGATGTACGAAAAGCCATCAGAAAAACACACAACTGGAAATCACCAGGAAAAGACGGAATACACAACTTTTGGTGGAAAAGATTAACAAGCACTCATGATAGAATAGCAAAGCTTTTTTCTGAAATCCTACTTGGACAAACAGAAACACCGGATTTCATGACCGATGGAATCATCTATCTGCTCCCGAAAACAACGCCAACAAGTAAAAGCCCGGACAAATACAGACCAATCACATGCCTACCAACCAGGTACAAAATATTGACATCAATCATTTCGGATAAAATATATACACACCTAGACAGAAACAATATAATAGCAACGGAGCAGAAAGGATGCAGTAGAAAAACCAAAGGCTGCAAAGAACAATTAATTATCGACACCATTATAACACAACACAATAAAAAAGGAAGGAAGCCACTATACACAGCATATATAGACTATAAAAAAGCCTTTGACAGCGTCCCACACTCATGGCTGAGGGAAGTTCTGAACATTTACAAAATAGACAAAATAGACCCATACATTCAAAACACCTTAAAACAAATAATGAAAACATGGAAAAACACATTAAGCGTTAACAACAACGAAACAAACATCACAATAGACAACATAGAAATAAAACGCGGAATCTTTCAAGGCGATTCATTCAGCGCGTTATGGTTTTGCATGGCAATAAACCCACACTCACACACGCTGAACAAAACAAATAGGGGTACTACACTGGAAAACAACATAATCAGCCACTCCCTCTACATGGATGACCTAAAGCTATACGCAGACAACAAAGAGAACATAGAAAATTTAATAAAAATAACAACAATGTTTAGCGACGACATTCACATGAAATTTGGACTAGACAAATGCCGAATAAACGCAATGGAGAGAGGAAAATGGGAAAGACATGAAGGATATGATATGGGTGCAGATGAAGGACAAATAGATGGAATGGAAATTGAAGATCTGTACAAATATCTTGGATACCAACAAGCCAGAGGAATAGACCAAAAACAAAACAACACAACACAGAGATTACGGAAAATACTGAGAACGACACTAAACTCAAAAATACAACAAAAGTTATAAACACTTATGTCATATCTATCCTTACATACAGCTTTGGAATAATCAATTGGACAGATACAGAGCTTGAAGAACTCCATCGCGAAATCCGCACCTTGAGCTCCAAATACCGCAAACATCACCCGTGCAGCTCAATAGAAAGGGTTAATATACCACGAGAAAAAGGAGGACAAGGAATCCTACACATACCATCACATAATCAAAAACAAATTACAATACTTCATAGATGAAAGCACGAACAGTCAACTACATAAAACATTAAGGCAAATTGATAAAAAACTAACACCGCAAAACTTGGCACAAAATAACAACGATAAATGGAAAAGGAAGGAACTGCATGGTCGGTATCCAACAACCTTAATGCAAGCCCACATAAACAGAGATGCCTCTCTCATGTGGTTGTAACTTGGATATCTGTTCCCCGAAACCGAGGCATTTTTGATAGCGATATAAGACCAGGTCATTGCAACGAGAAATTTTAAAAAATATATAATGAAAGAACGTATCCCAACAGATAAATGTAGAATCTGCAAGGAACATACTGAATCACTGGACCATATTATAAGCGGATGTGAAGTACTAGCTCCAAAAGAATATATTAAAAGGCATGACAACGTTGGCAAGGTAATCCATCAAGAGCTACGGAAAATCCATGGCAACACAATTGTGGAAACAATCCCATACTACAAGTATAATCCAGAAAGTGTCCTCGAAACTGAAAAAAAATGTATTGGAATAGGGAAATTATAACAGACTTACCTCTACAACACAACAGGCCAGACATGGTATTCACCGACAAAAAACTGAGACATATTTACTTAATTGACTTCTCCATCCCACTTGCCGCAAATCTGCAGAAAAAAGATACAGAAATATTAGTAAGTATTTACCTCTTGCTAATGAAATAAAAGACATGTGGAACCAAGAAAAAGTCGTCGTAATACAAATCATTATAAGTGCAACTGGAGAAATACCACATACACTCATCGAAAATATAAAGAAATTCGGCATAAAGGAACAAATATATCATCACCTACTACAAAAAATCGTTATGATAGAAACCAGTGGAATTGTTAGACGCGTGCTAAACGACACTTAAGACCCACAAAAAGTATACTTACCTGTCTTCTTGCAGCATATGCCGAAACAAAGAAAGAGCCGTATCCAGACATAAGTCTGTGGAACACAAGAATAATATTGATAATACCAATCATTATAGGTGCAACTGGAGAAATACCACATACACTAATCGAAAATCTAGAGAAATTAGGCATAATTGAACAAATATATCACCTGCTACAAAAAATTGTAATGATAGAAACCAGTGGAATTGTTAGTGGCGTGCTAAATGACATTTAAAACCAAAAAAAAATCATACAAACTTGTCTTCTTGCAGCATATGTCGAAGCAAGAAAAGAGCCGAATCCAGACATAAGTCTGTGGAGCATAAGGATCATAATAATAATAAGACATAAGTCTGTGGAACATAAGGATAATAATAATAATAAGACATAAGTATGTTTACAGATATACAATATAACTGACCACACATAACGAAATGACGTCACACCCATACAATTTATTAGGATGAATGATGATTTAAGTAGGTAATCATTTACATTATAAGGTTCTAACTGAACCAAGAATTCTTTTACTTGTTTTTCAAATATAGTAATCAAATGTGAGGTGTTGTAAGAATTAAGACGTGTTGATTTTTCACCTACATCAAACCCGAAATTTCGAGTCATGTAGTGACAATTAAATACAAATAACGGTAAGAAGGCAATTAAAAACCAAATACGCAACGTAAGTGCGAAAATATAAGCAATAAACATCTCCGGACACCAAAAAAAATAGAGGTAAATAATAGTAGTTCCATTAGAGGTTAGCGGATAAGCAGATAACGGAAAGTAATAACGATACTGAAACTTAGACAAAGAAATATACGGTGTTGCCAAGCTGCCAATTAATAGCACAATTACAAGACAATCACAGGGTACTCCAAGAGATGAGTTACTTCCGAGGGGTTGACCCGAGTTACTCATTTAACGTGGGGACCTGAGAAAGGAAATACAATGAATAGCGATTATTACCTACAGTACTGATGATGGAGAAATAAAAAGAGGTGAAGATGAAGATATATCATTTAAAACATCCAAGAAAATATTTAGAATACCAAATAAAGAGGAAAAGCGAAATGAGGACATGATGGAAATGATGATAAACCTCACAAGAGATATAAAGGACGTTAAAGAAGACCAAAAAATAATAGAGAAAACATGGAGTTATTACAAAAAGAAATTAAGGAACTGCGGAAAGAACAGATAGAACAGGAGGAAGAACTAAAAAATATAAAAGACATAAACAAAAATTCGATGGAGGAAATAGATAACCTCAAAAAAGAAATAAAGAAAGCAAATGAAAATATCGTAAAATTATAAGATGACAAAAGAAGGAAGGACATAGTAATACAAGGATTACGCCTAGATGTACAGGAAAGGAATCTTATGAAACAAACAACTTTATCAAGGATAAAATAGGAGTAGAGATAAAAATAAATAATACCATACAATTGGCAGATACAACCTATTTAGTAGAATTCAATAGATTGGCTGATAAATTAAAGGGCATGAAAAATGAATACATGCTCAGAAATAACACAAGGGAAAAAGTATTTGTTAACAACGATATGAATAAAGAGGAAAGAGAAAAACAGAGAGAGATAAGAGAAATTGCGAAAGAAGAATTGAACAAAGGAAAGGAAAAAGTAGAGGAAAAGTAATAATAGACAAAGAAGTGTGGAAATGGAACAAGAAAGCAAAGGCTTTAGAAATACAAAAGTCAAAAAACTAGGTATATCACGATGACTTGGAAACGACACTAGCAATGTGTTACCATTTAACCCATACTTGTATGATCGGTATAAGTTTCTTTGTCCAGGTCCCTATGTCAGCATCTTTCTGCCAGCATTCTTGCCATCTTTGCAGCAGTAGAGATTCTGCTTTTTGCTTATCTAAAGCCTGCTCATCTTCCGATTTCATCACTAGGATGTTGATAGGTGGTTTCTAGTGTTGATATTTTTTACTAACCTATATACCTATATTAGGATATTATTGTAATAAACACAAGAGAATTTTTTCCCAAAGTTATAGGACGTACAGTCTCCTACATACAGCCTTTATGACTTACCCTCTATATGAAATATCTCATCACTAAATAAATTACTTTATTTTCCTTTACAAGCGATCTAAATCATAGAGAAGGTTTATTTAGTACGAGATTATAATATTAAATTTTATATCAGTGATTTCTTCAGCTAATTATTTCAGAATATTATTAATTCAATTGGAGCTGAGGAGATTTATTTATTGAAACCGATTTTTTAATAGCTCGCATTTATTATAATAAATACATATTAAAATATAGTGTAACGTATATGATATTTTCAATTCCATTCAAACTACATTTCTAAAGAATATAAGCAGTTAATCAGATTTTTATTGATATACGTGATAATTTTTTTTGAATTTGTAGTTTTCTTCCCACGGCGCACATTAATCTTCTGTTCAAAAATTTACGTCGTGCGTGCGGAATTAGTTTACAGAATTAAACCATCGGCTAACCTTTTATAGAATTTTATTTGGTTGTTAAATTGTCAATTAGTTGTTTGATATCCTTGAGCTGGCGTTTTTGTAGACATAGCTAGAAAATATGTTGTAAATTTATGGCAAATATGGAAATTAATTTTTTTTCTATGAGAAAATGTATAAATATATAGAAATTTTCATCAAGATTTGAAAAGAAATATGTGAATAAAATGTAACAAGTGATTAGTCTAGTTAAAAATGGCGGCAAGTATATATATATGTATATATATAGATATATATATATATATATATAGATATATATATATATATAAAGGGTGATTCTTCATAACTATTGGGACATAGGCTAAGGATAGATTGTTTGGACCAACATATGGCGATAGGACCAAATATACCCCATTAAAATATTGCTATAGAAAAAGATAAAGAACGTTGAAGTTGAATTTTTTTTTTTCGTTTTTTGCTAATAATTTCACTGTAAATTTATCGTTTGTTATCAAAATCGGCACAGAGGCATAATTTTATACAGGCAATATTATTTTATGTATTATTTGACATTTTGTTTTAGGGGGAGCCTCGTGAAGGATTTCTGATGATGAAATTGACTGGTAACTTTTATTGACGAAATTTTTTAGTAATTTTTATTAAAAAATATGACATAAACATCATTTCTACGTAATATTGGTACTCTTATTCAAACACGATATTCTCATTAGTTTTCGAGAAAAACGCAATTGAACAGTTCAGAGTATCGGAAGGGACAATAAAAAAACTTGTATCTTAAGACTTCTATTTCGACGATAAAGCATAAATAAAAACAATGTAACTTTTACCAACGTTAAAAAAGAGCAAACTAAAATTAAGTTCTCAATGTTCTACGTGACCTCCTCCAACTTCTATGCCTTTTCTAATTCTTTTAATAAAGGACTTTCGAAGTTCAAAGAACATATTATTACATCCCCTTATAAAGTTAGCCGCATTTTGTATTTTCCTCCAGATTTCGTCTCTCGAGTTAATTTCATTGGCATAAACTAAGGACTTCATATGTCCCCAAACATAAAAATCAAGCGGGTTATACTCAGGACTTCTTGGTGTGCATTCAAAATCACTTCCCCTGCCAATCCATCGTTGAGGAAATATGTCATTTAGATGATTTCTAACAACTAAAGGGAAATGGGGTGGAGCTCCATCCCGCATAAACCACATTCTATTTATTACAGCTAGTAACAGATTATTCAAATATCACTAAAAGAATTTTGAAAAAATAAATAAATAAGAATCTCCATTTAAATTTGGAGGCAGAACATATGGCCCTAGTAGTTGGTCGCCTATAATGCCACACCAAATATTCAATTTAAACTCATGCTGGAAATGTCTTTCTTTCAGAGCATGCGAATTTTTTTCTTCCAATAATGGCTGTTTCGCCAATTAAATACCTCTCGTCTGATAAAAGTGGCTTCATAGGTGAACATAATATTCTTAATAAAATTTAGGTCATCATTATGCTTGTTGAGAATACGTTGGCAGAACTGTAACCGTCGTGGAAGATCTCTCGGAAGCAAATTTTGAACAGGAGTGAAGTGATAAAGGTGGAACTTTTCTTTTTTTAGAATTCTAACAATAGACGACTGACTTACTCTTGCTGCTGATGACAAATGACGTGAACTTACTGTAGGATTTTCATCTATTCGAACCAAAATTTCATCTTCTTGATTAGGTGAAATTTGTTTCGAACGACCACCTTGTGAAATGACTCAGTTTCACCCAAACGATGAAATAGATTTGAAAATGTTTTGTGATTTGATTGCCTTCTGCCTGGATATAACAATTCATACCTTCTGGCTGCAGAGCGCCCGCAAAAATGTTCTCGTGCGTATACACAAATCATATCCCACATTTCTTGATTCGTAAAATGATTGTGACGAGGCATTTCAATCGAAAAAGTATATGATAGCTTTAACGAATGCAACAATTGACTATAAGCTCGCTGCAAAAAATATTAACTGACAAGAAATGTCATTTACCAGCAACCATTTTCTGACAGTAGTCCAAAGCACACTTTTCATAAATGAAATAATATTTGAAATCCCCTTCCGATACTCTGAACTGTTCAATTGCGTTTTTCTCGAAAACGAATGAGAATATCGTGTTTGAATAGGAGTACTAATATTACGTAGAAATGATGTTTATGTCATACTTATTATTAAAAATCACTAAAAAGCTTCGTCAAAAAAAGTTACTAGTCAATTTCATCATCAGAAATCTTTCACGAGATTCCCTCTGTAACAAAATGTCAATTAATACATAAAATTATATTGCCTGTATAAAATTATGTCTCTGTGCCGATTTTGATAACAATCGGTAAATATACAGTGAAATTATTAGCATAAACGAAAAAAAAATCAACTTTAACGCCCTTTATCTTTTTCCACAGCAATATTTTATTGAGGTATATTTGGTTCTGTCGCCATATTTTGGCCCAAACAATCTACCATTAGCGTATGTCCCAATAGTTATGAATCACCCTGTATATATAAAGCTCGTAACAATATATGTTTTAGCTGATTTGGTCTGAAATTATGTCTAGAAGAATGTATTGTAATTATTTTTGGGCACAAAAAAAATTGTAAAAGTTATAAGCAAATAAATATGAAAAAAGGTATTTAGTTTTTTGCGAATATTTCAAAAACTATGAGCAGCAGAGAAATTTTAAAAATAGGTTCTTAAAGAGGAGGAAATTTGCTTCTCGAAACTTCTCCATAATTTCAATTTTATACTGAAAATAGGCCTACCCGCGTCACCTGCGGGATAAGGACGAAGAGTCTGAAGGGAGTAGGGGAAACCGGGGCTAAATGTCACAAAATTAGGTTGTTAATTTTTTGTGAAACCATTTTTAATCCCAGCAAAGTTATTTCTGGTGCACTTTGTCACTCTGTTATTTGACTATACAAAGTGACTAAAAATGTATTTATAAATAACGCGAATTTATTAATTTTTTTGCAAAACGTAAACTGTGACATCTTGCCCCCATTATGGGGCACGTTTTCTCACGGAAAGGGATGAAAAGTCACGCAGATATCAGGTTAGATTTTATTTAAAAAAGCTCAAAAATACAGATAAAAAAAACAAATAATACATTATATTATGCTCTATTCCAATTTTGTTATTCAGTGTCGTCATCTTCACAGTTCTGACAGACGTACCACGGTGTACCGGGAGTGCACAGTTCATGGGCCCATAGCTTACAGACTGTACATTGAACCAAAACTTCTTTTGGTGAACTATTGGAAAATGGTTCCAAGCAGACAAGACAAAAACTTTCTTTATCCTCGTCCTCTGATTCTTCAGGGGACTTCTTTTTAGCACTTTTATGGTATTTTCCCTTTTTATTTTTTTTATTTGACACTCTTATATTTCCTGTTAAATTTTCCTTAACACTTTTTCTCTTAGCAAACTCCGCCTCAAGAGCCTCTTTCTCTGGCGTATCAGTTAGTACCGCCGACTCCCTTTTCTTTCTATTTGACCCTTTGTTTCTTGCAGCTGAAATTTAAGGTAACTGTTATTTAAAATGTGTCCTCACCTGATTTTGGTAAAAATCTTACCTGCTTTGGGGGCAAGGGCCTTATATCTGAGACACTAAATATACTTTCCTTAGGCCCAGAATGTTGAGTATGGTTTGGGATTTTTTCTAAGGATGAGCCACTAGGACGAGGCTGCTGAGTGTCGTGAAGTTCTGTGTTTGCAGGTTCTGACACAGTTGTTGCCTATTTCAAGAACAACAAATTATTGCAGAATAATTTTAAGATACTCAGGTAACTAACTTACTTGTTAACATTTCGTCAACTGTTGGTTCATCAGTTTGGAATGAAATTCCACTGGTCCCGGGCTTTGGACTTTCGAGATCTGGTTCCTGATTTTCTTGGTGCAAGTCTCTGTCTGTTACTTTACATGGGCTAAATTCTGTTTCATCAAATACATTTTGGTTGTAGGGAAATATCCCTGATACACGAAATCCGGATTGTATATTTTTTGGTGTTGCGGCTAGGGGATAGCTTTGAGCAACTATAACTGGAATATCATATATCGTCATCGTTTGACCGGGATGATTCATCATCCACGCATCGCAAGCATTATTGTACAGTTTTTTGAACGGACCATAAACTGACCTATCAAGAGGCTTCAACTTGTGCGAGCAGTGGGGAGGAAAAGATACCATAACTATGCCACTTTCCTTAGCCAACTCAAGTCCCTCGATAGAAAGATGCGACTGATGATTATCAAGAAGTAACAGACAGGGGTGCTTTTTGGAACATTTTGAAAATTTAATGAAATGTCTCAAAAATAGCACAAAATTTTCTTCTATCATCCAGCCACTTCGATTAGCTGTTCCCGCACATCCTGATGGTTCAGATGTTAGCCAAAATTCTCTAAAATGCACTCTTGGAAATATAAAGAATGGCGGGATGCTATTTCCCAAAGCAGATACGGCACAGACCACTGTGACGAGGGTTCCACGTTCCCCAGAAGTTATGGATCCGACTTGTTTAAATCCTTTTCTAGGCACTACTTTACAAGGCTTCTGAACAGTGGTCACCCCCGTCTCGTCCATATTCCAGATTGAGGATGGATCAAAGTTATATTTTTTTAAAACTTTTTCCAGATTTGTAAAAAAGCTGTTCACATTTGCTTGGTTAAAATTTGTTGTGCGTGCGAAACTTGTTGGTTCTGGAGTGCGAAGAGATAAATATTTGTTTCTCTTTAAAAAGTCAGGTCCAGCCATTTGATCCCTTTTCCAAGGCTCGGGAACAGCTATTTTATTGGCAATGGCAAACTGGAATGCAAGCTTACTAATTTCCTTAGGACAAAGTTCGAAATAAATATTTGCTGATTCGAGTAGGTATGTTTTTAAGTCCATTTCCATTTCTCGGCTTAATACCATGCGAGGTTTGCCATATCCCACGTCTATATTTAACTGATCTTGATTAAGGTCCTCTGCTGAAAGCTTTTTGCAATAGCGCCCCACTGTTTTATAATTTAAATCAAAATTTCTTGCTGCTTGCCTAATAGAAATATTTTCATTTTTTACTTGTAACACCGCTTTCCTTATTGTTTCCTTATCAAAACTCCCTCGAACTGTTCTTTTTCTGTATTCGCGCACCGTCTAAAAATTAAATCCGATTCAGAGGTTTACTTCTTTTAATATCGGTGTAAAAAGTCACATATGACAACTGACCCCACAACGTGAGACAAGTTACCCCAAACGGTCCTGCCATTTTCTTTCTAAAATAACTACCTAACCTAATTTTATTAATTAGTAAATTTATAGTGACTTTTTGAAGAAAACCTAAGGGTATCATAAATATAACACAGCATTTTTAAATTCTGGCACTGCGATAAAATATACGGTTTGTATTATTAATCCAAAAAATTACTTACATTGGCTTTTTCCGGTAATTCACTTATAAACATATACACATGCGACTTATACGAATGGCGAATATGGCGGAACTAACTAGCATTGAAATAGTTCCTGGCGTATGGATATGACGACGTTGCCATATTACCTTTGCGCAGGAAAGGGTTTGTGACTTTAAACCCGTGAGACTTTAAGCCCCGGTCTCCCCAAGGTCACATAAAATAATTTTTTTAAAGTATCAAATATTAATTTGAAAATGTTCAAAAATTATGGTATATGCTTAACACTTCAAACAATTTATTTCTGTTGAAAATAAATCTGAAAGTGAATTTTTCAAAACGCTAGGCGATTGATAAATAACAAAATTTTACTGGATCGCTTTTCGTTGAAGGCAACAAAATAATTAGCCAATAAATATATCGCCTTCATGGAGCCTTTGTTATTTTTCTATTTGATAAGATCACCTCATAAAAGTTCGAAAAATTGTAATTTTGTTTATATACAGGGTGTTTCGTAAGTAATCTAAAATCTTGTAGTGGGCGCATCGTCACTCCATTTTACGACGAAAAGTTCTTATAAACATGTGTGGTAAGTCTTGTCGTTAATAAGATACAGGGTGTTGAATTGTTTTTTTTATTTCAAATTTGATGTTTTATAACTCGGTTTGTTATGCTGGTGGAAAAATGCTGTAATTTTTATGATTGTATTTACTCCCCTCTTTCGATTTTTACTAATTTCATTCTTTCCAATTCATAAACGTGGTCGCCACGAATTTTTTTAGGGTGATTTTTAATAAAAAATTTTAGGCAAATTAGGCGGCTACGTTTATGAATTGGAAAGAGTGAAATTAGTAAAAATCCAAAGAGGGGAGTAAGTACACCCATAAAAAAATAAGGCACTTCTCCACCGGCATTACAAACCGAGTTATAAAACATTTAATTTCAAATAATAAAACAATTCAACTCCCTGTATCTCATTAACGACAAGACTTATCACACATGTTTATAAGAACTTTTCGTCTTAAAATGGAGTGACGAAGTACCCACTACAATATTTTAGATTACTTAGGAAACACCCTGTATACACAGGGTGTTTTCAAACGTCACTTACAACGTTTGCATGTAGATACCTCTCGTAAAATTGGACAAGATAATATACGGAATTAGGGGTCCAACCCATTTACTTTTCGAAAAACAGGGTGTTAAAGTTATGAAAAATATAATGATTGTCACAGTCTAAATTGATCATTAAGTCTTGCTAAACGCTCATTCGAATAACTTCTCTATATCGATTACGTCGTAATCATAATATCTAAATGATACCTTTATCAAAACTGAGTTACTACTGTGTTTATTATAGTAATTATCATCACATTCACCATATTAGCAAGGTTGTTTCAATGTTGATGTTTTTTTTATCAATAAGTTAACTCCAATTGTTATTCTATTCTATTTAATTAAAATACCTCACAATTACATTTAATTTAGAGTTCACTTATCGTACTGTTTATATCTAAGTTTCGATTTTTTTTGCTGTAACTACTTTTCTTTTAACCATATTATTTTTGTCAATAGAATATTGTTGGTAACTAAAAATTATCGATTGTTGAATTTACTAACCTCTTTCATATTATTTAGCAAACTCACAGACGAACTTAATCCATATCTAATGTAAATTTTGTATATAATATTGTTATTTGTCTTTGTTAGCAAATCCATAGTTGTTTCCAGGTGGTAATTCGAAAAATCTCTTGTGAATAACTGGGGTATGTTTATTTATAAACTTCTCTATGTGGTATTCGGCACTAACATTCTCTATTGATATGTATATTAGGCTGTTTAGTCTGAAATTGGGAAAATACAAATAATATTAACAAAAATGAAAGATATTTTGGTTGAGAGTTGGAGTGTATCGACTTTTGATTGTCTCCACTTCTGGTTTCAGGTTACTGACCTGATAATCCCGGTGGGTTTTGCTCTGTTTCACTTCATTTTCCAGTACTTAAGTTGATATTTGATAATTCTAATTTCTTAATTAAATTCAGACACATGACGAACACTTCGTTTTAATGTCTAGGTCAACATGTGAATAAACACTTGGTGGAGGCAACTTTTATATCACTTTTCACCCTGGTGAACAACTCCGGTTATTGAGCGCTTGTTTTGTCCAGGAGATCACAATCTTCGAGTAAAGAATCCTAAGTATGTTTATTTATAACAAAATATAATCTTTATATCGGTTCTATTTGCCGTGATGGTGTGCGCTATGAACACATGTTCTTCCCTCTGCTCACAGTTGCCGATTGTTGTTGAATTTATCGAAAATCCATGCCTTTTATAGTTCATTCCTTAATTTAATTCAATTGGATGTCCATCCGATTTATTCTGGTTGTTAGCTGAAAATTAAGTTTTGCACCGGAGTTTAGTTTTACGCATGTGGTATTTTGGCAACGATCCTGGTGCGAAATTTGGGAAATTCTTTTTCTTTCCGGCCATCTTTCACCACAGAAAGCATATTGAAGAGTGGTTAGAGTTTTTAATCAAAAATTTTATTATCCAAATTGTATGGGATTTGATTGAAACTCCTTCTATCAATTCAGTTAGCTCATCTTTTCATTTATCTTGGCTATTTTCTTAATTCTTTTGAGAAGATTTTATTGATAATACTACTACGTAGGATTTTTTGCCGTTCTTCAGGTAAGCTATTCATATTTTATAACTGAATAGTAATTTTCTCGATTCTGCTTGTTATGCTAAATTCAGCGTTTTATTTATTTTGCTTTCTTCCTATTAGAATTTTATGGTGGATAATCGAATCCCGTTTTTTTGGACTTGTCGATTCGATTCCAGACACTCAGTGGTTACATCCCGTCTTTGACTTGGATACCTTATTTAGTTATTTCGTTGTTGAATCGTTTGGACAAGCGCAAGCATAATATAAAAAACCCCCCTGGCCAGAGGTGAGTTAAGTTTTTTTAATGATTATTGTTTACCACTTCTTCTATTTTGCTAATTGATTTGAGTTTAAATTGACTTGATATTTGATTTCTTAATTAATGTTTATTTCTCAATTGTCAATATTAAATAGTTTTTTTGTTGTGCCATAGTTTGTCAACGACGACATGGGCGGGGGTCAATGTTTTCGTAAACTTTTTTTGCTTCCTTTTTTTTACAAATGGGGATCAAATGATTTGTGTAATATAATAATCAATAGGTATTGGACTTCTTTTAACTGATGTGTTTATAATCACAATGATTTAATTTACTTATTTTCTGTGATTATTCCATTTAGCTTTTTGAATATAATTAAGTAATTCGATAATTATTTTGTACAATTATTATGAAAGTATCCTCCGTTTTCCCTGTATCTTGTGTTGAGATATTAGAGATTTTCTATGTTTTCTTCTCTAGGGTTTTTTTTCGGCGACAAATTTGCCTTGACATTGACTGCAATACCCAGTGCTTCACGCCCTCCAGTTTCCCATAATTCAGCGATTCTCAGGGACAAGCGGAAATCAGCTAAGTCTACTTTATTATAAATCTTTGTTTGTTTCGTAGTTTGTTCATTTTCCCTCTTTAATTTTCCTAGTAGGCCAGTCGAGGCCATAGTTATTATTGCGCACTCATTATTTTACTTAAGGCTAATTATTAAAGTTAAGTTGACTTGTTCAACACTTGATCACGTTGCGGTTTATAGCTTTAAAGATATTATTATAATGAAAAAAACTTATTGTAACTTCAACACCTATATCTTTCTTTATTTCTATGTTTCTTACCTATTTTTATCAAATTGGTGACATTTGAAGAGAATGTGTTTTACTTGGCAGACTGTCCAGGAGGCATTAATTACTTCGATCCCCCCCCCTTTTTTGGAGTGACCTTGTAGTTCACGGTGGCTTGTAGAGTATCGACCAGTTCGTGATCAATTAGAGACTTCCAGTTTAGTCGGTAAGCTGGTGGCGCCGAACCTACTTACAGAATACTCCCTAGCCGGTGTTGCTCGCACCTTTTTAAACCACTGGTCGGTACTATAGCATAGCCTATTGATCCTGCTAATTTGCCTTTAGTCTAAATTCAATTTAGTTTCTAAATTTTGTTAATTTATATATATATATATATATATATATATATATATATATAAAGAACAGTTGGTCTTCATACCACCTGTAGAAATTCAAGAAAAGAAAACTTCTCAAGAAAATAGTGCGTGGCATGTTTTAATTTGATAACTTTAAAATGGATGAATATATTGACATTTGGCATTTTTAAATGTAAAAGGGCAAATTTTGATGGAAAAACATGTTTCAATTCTTGATCCAGTGGTGTACATTTGGAATAATATGTCACCTTTCTCCTCCCATTTTTCACGCCACTGGCATTTGAAGCTATTTTCATTTGATCTTGTATTTCTCAATAGTTTTCACGTGAAAAACGCATAACCTTCACATATCAAAAAATTTGTAGTTATCAAGATATTTAATGTTTTTATGAACTCTGCAAGATCACTTTTTAATGAAAAAATAAAAAAAATATTTTTCATGAATATTTTTAATAACTACCAAACTACTAATGGTTAGAATATGTAACAGGAACTGATTTGTGAAACAGCAATGCATATAAAACATTGATAGAGGATTGTTGAAAATACTTTTCAAAACTTGTGATTTCATCAACAAAAGAATTAATGACAATAAAAAATAAGATAATTAGAAAGTTAAATAATATCCCATACAAATATTATTTCTAACTAAGCAGCCAACAAATTACAAAAGATGTTCGAAATTTTGTCCATTTACATTTACACATATTCTGCAACGTTTTCTCATTGAAAATCGCATACCTTGGAAAGACTGGCGATTGCCCGAATCTTAGAGTAATAATAGACTAGAAAGGGCTATTCATTCATAAACACGTTTCTTTTTGCGGCCAACAATTTTAAACGCCAGTAGTGAAGTGATGAATCAATTACATAAAGTAGGGATGGTATTGTAGATACATGGGCTTGGTAATTTCGGCTGGTTTTCTGACAAACTTGGCACCGACGAGCCATGATAATCCAAAAACATTAAATTAATTAACTTGAAATTTTATTTTGTCACTTAAAGTCTTGAAAAACACATCAAAACGAAAGAACTCAATGTTTAATCTCTAGTCGTAATGGCGCTCGTATGAACATAACACGTTTGACATTATTTACTACAATACTACGGCGTGTTTGAAATGATCGTCGATAACACTCTGACGATATTTGCATCTTTCTTTATATGGTAATTAAACAAGGAAAAAACTACTAAATAGATTACTATTGACACATTAAACAGGTACTTAAATTTTGAGCAATGTTGCCACTTTTAGTTATACCCATAAAGGTATCTAAGGATACAACAAATACTAGTTTAAAATTTATATAAGAATATGCCTTTATTAAATAAAATTGAGTATCATTAATTGATTTTAAAAGCAGCGACTCAAATGCATAAATTAGAATGACGTTTTATTTATTTGCATAACTTTTTAACAAATTTTCAATTAAACTTCTAATTTCTTTTTTCCCGCAACGCGCACACAAATTTTACATAAAAGACAGATCCACTACACTAGCTCCTCTTACGTACATTGCAATACCATATACAAATCAACTCTCAGAAAAAGTAAACTATATATTATCTAAACAAAATATGAAGGTTTGTCATAAGACACAAAATACTTTATCACCATTGTTCTCAAAGTTAAGAAGTGAAATGAAAACGTCAAAAAAATGAAGCATCATATGTCCCAAAAGTATATACGTATGACAACCCAACATCTTGAAAATAGACTTAATGGCCATAAATATACAAAAAATGCCTCTACTGTGCTTCATAAACATGTAAAAAATGAAAAACGTAAATAAGACTTTAATAATACTAAAATATTAGCCCAAGATTCTAATTACAAAAAATGAACAATAAAAGAGAATATACATATAAAAAAGGAGAACAATGCAGTTAACGATAAACAATATATTAAATATACTATAATTTACTGTAATGATAATATTGACTTTATGAATGTCCCTTGTATAATGTGAGACGTTGTTCTAAGGTATTTTGATTTTATTATTTATGAACATTATGTTATCAGTTACTTGTTTTTGTCATTCTCCATGTGTATATTTTAATCATCGTCCAATTGTTAACCATGCATTAAAAGTTGTGAAAATGCTCCAAGCAAAGGAACGAAACTCAATTTAGATATATTGCAGAATTTATTTATAACCTAATTCACAAGAAAAATTGAAAAAGTGCCGTGTGTGTGTTCTCTCTCCACTCCAAAATTTGTATCCCTTTATATTCATATTTAGTCGGTTAAAATAATGTTTTTATCAAGATTCTGATTCGGTTCACGAAGCCCAATTTTCACCTCTGAATTACAATTATAAATATTCTCGATACAGTTCCGGAAGGATGTAGTTTTCTATAGGAAATAGTTTGTTCTTCAAATATCTTTTTAAAATTTTTATTATCTCAAATAAATTTCGAAATATTTTCAGAAATTCCATTCTATTATTTTTTTCTTTGATAATTGATTATACCTTTTGCATATTGTGCCGGCCACTATTGTCCAGTTGATCGTTTGTTCTAGAGGCCATTTCGAATCGAATGAAACCAAAATTATTATTATCGATGGTCCAGATTAGATTTATGGCAAATTGGCACTTGTAAACCAGACCATCGTCTCGGTGGTATAAATCGTAAAGGATTTTATTTCAGCTTTGTATATTCTTGATTTTGTTTCTATTCCTATGTGTTATTCATTGGAACAGAATCATCAGCGTAGCATATTTGTATTTCTTTATTACACATTTTATAACCTTTTCTTCGATTATTTTGTTCAAAATGATGTTCAATAATAAGTCTTGTCCAATGATACTTATACCTAATTATTATGGGATTTTATACATTATTAACGTTCCTATTTGGCAAGGTAAATCGTCTTCAAATACAAATTTCAATTTTTTTATAAAATGCCTCCTTGTGGTCTCTTATGTATCATCTCGTGCGAGTATATGTAGTTCTTCAATTGAGTTTAGAAACACTATAAGTAGAGTTAAAATGATAATTTTGACGTAATTTCTGTCGAATTCCGGAGCCTATTGTGAAAACAACAATAAATAATGAGAAATATGATTCTAACAACGATCGATATAAAAAGTTTTCACGAGCTGACGTCTTATCGTCTACTCAAAAATAATAAGCGCTTTGAAAGTGCAGTTGCGTAACTGCAGTCAGGATTTAACAGTAGTATGAAGCAATATAAAGTTATACTCTCTGTCTGTGATGCTGAATGCAATTAATCAAGTTATCTTAATCACCAGATACGACTGCGAACCTCGCCGGCCTTGACGAATAAGATTGTACATAATTACGGAGATCGACAACGCCCAACATTCATACAAAAAGGTGTTCCATAACAGTTTTGTATAGAATATCGTTTTCATAGAAACTTTTCGATGTTATACCTTATGAAATGGAACTAGAGTAAATATGTAAATAACAGTTAATATATACTGCGCGCATAAAGTAAGGAAATATGAAGATATGGTTTCTGACTTCGAACCGTTTGTTGGTCTGTATTAAAACAACTTTTGTTACTTTGAACTCCTTGTATTGTATAATTTCTTTTTATCTTGTTTAAAGAACATTCACAAATTTTTGAAAGAAAAGAATTATTCAATTATGACTGACAGTGACAGTTAAACCTTTTTTATATATCGGGTGTCTCATTATATTCTGACTGTTTTTAAGAGCTTATATCTTCGAAACCGTTCTAGATTATAAGATACGGTTTTCACAGTTAGGTTTAAAATTACCGTAAGTTTTGTTGTGACACATTTATATGAATGGCCTACTTTCGGTTTACCCGCTAGAAAAGTAGCGTATTTTCACAATACAGTAGATGTAATTTTTCAAATGGGACACCCTGTACATTTAGCAATTTCTTGAAAGACGCATATTTTTGCTTCATGACGGTACCTTAAAGTTTAAAATCGGTGCACTGAAAGCGAAGTTAGATAACTTTAACTGAGATACTGAAATGATTCATATATCTTATTAATAAATAATAATCAAGGAGGCGTTAATATGTCACATCACAAAGTTATTGCGATCATTGACAGAATGTCACATTGTGTTTTATATTCAATAAAATTGAAGTGTTTAATCTCCCAAATGCAGTATACGGCACAAGAAAAATCTCAAAAAATAATTTATTATGCCCAAACTCAATCCTATGTTCAGACTAAAAGACGATTTAGAAGACAGTTCAATAAAAATCCTCCTGCTACAACTACCATTAAAACATGGTTAACCAAATTTAGGAATACTGCCTCTATATCTAGAAAAAGGAGAGCTGTAAATGGAAATTTAGAAGAAATGTTATCTGTTTATGGGCTTGTACAGAGAAATCCGAAATTTTCAATTAGAAAAATAGCATCAAATTTGGAAATGGACAAAACTAAAGTTTTTAGAGTTCTAAATTTCCCAAATTTAAACCTTACAAAATTCAAGTTCTACAAAAAATTAAAGATCAGGACCATGCTAAAAGAGCGTTCATGTGTGAAACTTTAACAGATTTGTACAGAACATATCCAAATTTTAGAATTATCATATCTGATGAGGTTGCTTTCCATATAGATGGACGAGTTAATAAACATAACTGTAGAATTTGGGGATTAGAAAATCCAAGAGAATTCCATCAACATGAAAGAGATTCTACTAAAGTTAATGTTTGGTGTGCAGTGTCTCGTGAAAAATTATATGGGCCTTTCTTTTTTGCAGAAAATACAGTTCATGGTAATAATGATACCGATATAAAACTTTTTCTATCCCCAGTTAGAACAAGATGGTATTTTAAACCAAAATGTTTACCCATTATTCCAACATAGCAAGAGAATCTGTTAACCAACAATTTGGAAATAAGTGGATTGGTAGGAGTGGTCCAATAGAATGGGCTCCAAATTCTCCAGACCTTACTCTTCCAGATTTTTTTGTATGGGGATATGTGAAAGATAGTGTCTACAACCCGATGCCTGCTACTATTGAGTAATTAAAAAATAACATACTCCAGGTAATGGAAAGTATTCCTCTTGAAATGCTGACAGCAGCATTTGACAACTTAATGGTTCGATTCCACAAATGTATAAACCTAGAAGGAAAACACATCGAACATTTGTTTTAGAGTGTCCTAAAACATGTTCTTATTTGTTTTTTACTGTTCACTATTAGTTTTTGTTTATGACAATTCCAACTCAATATCTGAATCATTACAGTATCCCAGTTAGAGTTATCTAACTTCGCTTTCTGTGCACCGATTTCAAACTTTAAGGTACCGTTATGAAGTAAAAATATGCGTCTTTCAAGAAATTGTTAAATATACAGGGTGTTCCATTAGAAAAATCACATCTACTGTATTCTGAAAATACGCCACTTTTCTATCGGATAAACCGGAAATAGGCCATTTATATAAATGTTTCACAACAAAACTTACGGTTTTTTTAAACCTAACTGTGAAAACCGCATCTTATTATCTAGAACCGTTTCGAAGATATAAGCTCTTAAAAACAGTCAGAATATAATGAGACACCCAGTATAACATTTAAATAAAACTTATTCTATGAGATTAAATAAACAGAAATCAACATCGACGTACTTTTCATGTATACATTATTGGTAGACTAATAAGTGTGACGTTAATAAAATTACACCAATTAAAAGAAGATGTCTACTTATGGCGTCAACAGATATCTTTATCACCCCGTCAGATACAATGACATCATTTTGGTTATGTATAATAATAATAATAATAATAATAAAAGGCTTTATTACCAATTACTAAAAAATATTACATTTTGTTTATACAGATAGGGCGAGATTCAGTTTGTATGTAATAATAAATAAAGTACAATATATAATATATATTTAGCATTTAACATACATCTGCTCTTCCATCTAATCCCAAAAAGAAGCCACAGACAGCAAAAAGAACAAAGCATAAGTAAATTAAATTAATAGACAAAGAACATTAGTTTTGCGAATTAAATAACAAAGGAAGGATAATATTTTAATACGAAAAACTTGATTATTGTTGAGAAAAATAATAGTCAAAAAGAACTCGTTTGAGTTTATGTAGTGATGAGTAACTGAAATAGTGAGATAGGTTATTAAGGCGCTTAGAAATACAATAAGAAAACGATCGTTTGAAAAACTCAGTATGGTGACGAGGTATAGTGAGAATATTTCTATGTCTTAAGTTTAGTGTATGTACATCAGTTCTGTATTCTATTTTTTGATACAGGTATGGTGGAGAGCCTTTCCTTATGAGCCTAAGATAAAACATGGTAGAATCCAATTGACGACGATTTTTTATGTTTAACCATTTTGTCATTTTGAATGTATGACTGATATGCTCAAATTTGCGAATACCAAATATACGTCTAAGGCATAAATTTTGCAATTTCTGTATTCTATTTATATCAATTGAGTTTAAGCAAGAATCATATAAAATGTCACAGAAATTTAGTTTAGATAATACTAGTGACTCACATAGAAGGATTTTAACAGATCTATTCAACACGTGGCGAGATTGGAATATAAGTTTTAGAGCTGCATAAGCTTTTTGTAAATAGTTACTGATATGGTGCGAACATTTTAAGGCACTCTAAATAAGTTACTAACAGATGAATGCAAAATGAGGAAGAAAAATATGTCAATAGCTTGGATAGATTATGAAAAAGCATTCGACAGCGTCCCACATAGCTGGATTGAGGAAATATTGAAAATTTATCACCTTGACCCTAATATAGTCCAATTTTGTATGAGTTCTATGAGGAAATGGCATACTAAAATAATTCTAGCTTCACCAGGAGAGACAATGGAAACAGAGACCATCTTTATAAGACGAGGGATATTCCAGGGGGACTCTCTTTCGCCTTTGATATTCTGCATGTGTTTGATCCCTCTAACCAATGAACTAAATGACATGAAGTTTGGCTACACTGCTGCAAATTCAGATAGAATCTCTCACATGATCTATATGGATGATCTCAAATTATTTGCGAGAAACGAAAAAGATCTGCAAAATCACATCGCAACGGTACATGAATTCAGCAAAACGATAAAAATGGAGTTTGGACTAGATAACTGTGCTACAGTAACATATCTCCGAGGTGACATAACTAACAAAATGAATATTAAAATCACAGATGAATTAGAAATACAAAGTTTAGAGCCAGGGAACACATACAAATACCTTGGAGTACAAGAAAGAGCTCAAATCGAACATCAACGGATGAAGGATATTCTCAAAAAAGAATACTTCAGAAGAGTCAGGAAAATATTACAAGCCGAGCTTACTGCCAAAAATAAATTTCTGGCCATTTCATCCCTGGCAATACCTACCTTAGAGTATAGCTTCGGTATTGTAGAATGGCACACTGAAGAGATAAAAAAATTGACAGTAAGACCCGTAAAATACTAACATCGAATGGTTTACTTCACCCAAGATCAGATGTAGAACGTATTTACGTACCCAGATCAGAAGGAGGTAGGGGTCTAAGGCAAATAGAAACTGCGTATAATATGGCACACATCACAATAAACAAGTATATCTCGGAAAATGATAATACATTTATAATAATGATAAAATATCTAGATGGGCAATTACCAACAACAAAGACTACCAAATATAAAGTAAAGCGTATAATGGAAGACTTACAAATATCAAGTGAAGAAGCAAATCATGAAAATCAACAACAAAATATAATAAAAAAGAAAGCACTGAGAAAACTAAGAAATAAATGGACGAATAAACCTCTACATGGACAATTTCCACAAAGCATTCAAAAGCCAACTATAAGTAGTGAACAAACATGGTCTTGGTTGAAAACAGAAAAATTGAAGGGCGAAACGGAGGCATTAATAATAGCGGCTCAAGATCAATAGCAAATGTCATTTATGTAATGAAGAAGAAGAACACATAACACATATAGTGGGATGCTGCCGTGAATTGGCCAAAAAAGAGTATATCAAAAGACATAACAACATTTGCCGATACATACACTGGAAACTGATCAACTCAATAGAAGTTGAGTGCGTGGAAAACTGGTATAAACACCAACCTCCAGACGTTGTTAACAAGGAGCACATAATAATACTATATGACCAACAGGTTCACACAGAGAGACACATACCAGCAAATAAACCTGATATAATTATAAAAAATCAAGAAACTAAAACATGTTTAATAATAGATGTGGCTGTTGTTCACAAAGAAGCCGAAAAACTTTTGAAATATAAAGACCTGTCCATCGAAATTAATCGAATGTAGCATCTCAAGGTGGAAATAATACCGGTAGTAGTCGGAGCATTGGAGACTGTGACGAGTAACTTCTTCAATCTCACGAAGAAAATCGCAACGACACTAAATGTAGAACTGCTCCAAAGAATAGCATTGAATGGCACAGCACATATTTTAAGAAAAGTACTTTGAGTACGACTTAACCTGAGGTGTCGGGAGGACACCTGGTCATTATACGAAACCAGTAATTTATTGTGTAACGATCCATAATAATAATAATAATAAGTACAACATACTCACAGAAGAACAAAAAGGATGCAAAAAGAACAGTCAAAGTTGCAAAGAACAGCTGACAATAGAAGCAATGATTCACCAACAAGCACTTAAAAAATTCCGCAATCTATTCGTCGCGTAGATAGATTACAAAGAAGCATACGATAACGTACCACATAGCTGTCTAACACACGTACTCAGAATCTACAACATCAACCCTATCATCATTAATTTCCTCCAAACCAAAATGAAAAGGTGATGCACCAACATACATGTGCAAATAGAAAATACACAATTCACAACTGACAAGATACACATTGAACGAGGAAAATTTCAAGGGGATACACTGGGTGCCCTGTGATTCTGCATGTGTCTCAATGTTATATCTCAGGCCCTCTATAAAACAAAACAAGGATTTACCATCAAATTCAACAGGAACAACAACTATAAAATCAATCACCTTTTCTACATGGACGACATCAAACTATTCAGCTCGACACGAACACAAATGAACTCCCTCATTAAAATAACAGAAACCATGTCCAACGACATAAAAATGGAATTCGGTTTAAGTAAATGCAAAATTAACAGCATAGAGCGTGGCAAGTGGACAAACACCGAGGGCATTAAGACTACAGAAGGCATAATACAGCACATGGATGAAAACGAGACATAAAAAATATCTCGGCATCGAACAAACAATCAGATTCAACCACACAAAACTCAAAAACAGTTTCAAACAAAAATATACAAAGGGACTCACACAATTACTATAAAGTAAACTCACAGCCAGAAACCTTACGAAAGCCATAAACTTCTATGCCATACCAACGCTCACTTACTCATTCGCAATTCCCAAGTGGACAGCGACAGATCTCAAAAATATTAACAGATAGACCAGAACACTACCGACGAAACACCATATGCACCACACTAACGCCTGTATAGAAAGAATTACTTTACCTCGAGCAGATGGTGGGAGAGGAGTTCTTGACATCCACCAACTACACGAGAGCCAAAATCTCAAACCTTAGAAAATACTTTCATGACAAAAAGTCCGAAAGCGAACTTCACCTAGCAATATTAAAAGCTGACATAAACTACACTCCACTAGACTTACACAACACCGACCTTTCACTGAAGGACAAGAAAACCACATACAAAGAGAAAATACAATGATGGACGATACTTCAATCAGACACAAGGTGAAGACATAGATAAAAGACTAACACATAAATGGCTCCAGAAGGGTGACCTCTTCCCCAACACGGAAGGATTCATGCATGCTATACAAGATAAAGTAATAAAATCGAAATCATACAGCAAATACATATTAAAAGACCCCTCAGTTACAAATGACAAATGCAGAAGATGCCATTCAAACAGAGAAACGATAGAGCATAACCAACGGCTGCAACACTCTTGCACCAACCAAATACCTGGAGCGACACAGCACAGTCGCAAAAATCATCCACCAGCAAATGGCATATAAACTTTCACTAATAAACAAAACCGTACCTCACTACCAGTACATGCCATACAAAATACTAGAAAACCAGGAAAACAAAATATACTGGGACAAACCGATACAATCAGACAAAACATTAGCATGCAACTGGCCCGACATCACATTTACTGATACGTAAAACAAACACACATCCCTCATAGACGTTTCCATCCCTACCGATCACAATATAACAAACAAATATTCGGAAAAAAATACAAAAATATACCCCCCTCGCAATAGAACTGGAGATAATTTGGAAGCAAAACGCGGTCACCATTATCCCGTTGATTATGTCTGCTACTGGTATCACCCACAAGAAATTCACAGAACATCTGACAGAACTCGACATACCTAAAAATACACACAATCAAATAGAAAAAAGCGTCATTTTGCACACATGCAATATAGTCCGCTTGTTTCTTAGAGCACAATAGACTTCCTTTATACTTGGCCCGCCCGTATGAAGAAGAAATCCAGGGAATAAAACCCTTGTGAATTCCTAAAATAATAATAACAATAATGAAATTTATTTCAGTTTGAAAACTTTTTGCTAAATAATTTACCTACTACACCTTAAATCCTATATTTACAAAATAAATATATAATATATAATTTTTAAGGAACTGACCCATTTATTTCTTATTCATTACTACGTGAATAAAGCAGAAATTAAATTACTTATTTGTCGCTGAGCAAAATCTATTGGTCAAAAATAAAACTGCATATACCAAAGTTGTGCACAATTTTTGTTCCCTACATACTTGATTTGAACTTTTTTTATAGTACCTACCCCAACCGTGCTATTGCCAACACACACTAAAGTGACTATACCATATACTCGTATTTAAAATAATCCCATGTCACATAAATTAGCAGCATACAATTTGATGATACATAGAGGATTTTTCTGTTCCAAACATATATAATTTCGATAGAGAAATTAATACAATTAAACAAATAGCCACATCCAACGGTTGTCCTTTACATATAGTGAATACATTACTTAATATTCTTCTTGGGAGGCCTGCGCAGGCGTCCTCCCAACATCTATTTCTCTATTTAAGGCCGCAGTTTAAAGAGTTTGAAAGTCCTGTATACTCGTCCAATGCCGGTATTTGTCAGCCATGATAGTCTCTTGGATCCTATCCCCTTTTTCCTTTGATTTTGCCTCGCAAAATCAAGCGTTGAAACGAATAGCGTTAACCACGTATCAGGTGCACCAGATAAGAAAATTTTCTCTCTTTGACGTACTCAAATAACTCACGCTCCTCAAGGTTTGCTCGACAAGTAACGTCCTCGTTAGACATTCTATCCACCCACGAGATCCTCAGCATTCTACGAAGGACCCACATTTCAAGCGCTTCTAGTTTGTTTATTGACGATGCCTTAAGGGTCCACGTCCTCACACCATACAAAAGAACTGACCATACATACCATTTCACCATTCTGTATTCTAAGTTGAAAAGTCAAATCATTATTAGCAAAAATTTTCAGAACCTTTTGAAAGGTTAGGTTAGCCCTGTCCAATCCTGCTCTTAATTTCTGTCTCTGGATTCCATTTATTATTTATGAGTCATCCCAAGTATTTAAAATTATTAACCAGTCCTATGTGATGTAACTGTATCGGTGGGATATCATTTCTACTAGCGACCATAACTATTGTTTTCCTGATGTTTATTTTAAGGCCCAACTATTCACTCGAGTTGTTAACAGGGTTTAGGAGAGTTTGGATATCGTTTGCATTGTCGGCCAGGACTACAGTGTCATCAGCGTATCTTATGTTATGATTGGGAATGCCGTTTACTTTAATACCCATCTCACTCCCCGAAACCGCTTTAACAAATACCCTCTCAACGTACAGGCTAAATAGCATGGTAGGAAGAATTCACTTCAGCCTTACACCTTTCTTTATTGCGATTGCGGCTGTTTGGTTTCAGTAAATATTTGCAATAATTCGAATGTCCTTCTCATCTAGACCCAGTTCTTGCAAATATCTTAGGAGCATTTCATGCTTAACGTTATCAAAGGCTTTCTCGAAGTCTACAAAGCACATAAAGACGTCTTTTCGTTGGTCGTAGCAGTTATGAACCAGTGTTTGTAGGCGGAAGATGGCTTCTCTTGTCTCAAAACTATTTTTGAAACCAAACTGACTTGATCCACTAGCTTCTTCGCATTTTTTGTATAATCTGGTATGGATAACACGAAGGAAAAGATTAATAAAATGGCTCATCAGACTAATGAGACGGTAATCCCTGCACATTTGGAGATTTTGGAATGGTAATAAATGTAGAACGCAACCAGTCTTTGGGGATTACTCCGGTGTCATAAATTTGGTTGAATAGTTTCACCACTGTTGCCAAGCTCTTCTCGTTTAATGTGTAGAAGGTTTCGGAGTACATATTATCTGGTCAAGGAGCTTTGTTGTTTTTCATTGATATTACTGTATGGGTGACTCCGCTTTTAAGAGTCCTTGGTCCAGATGGTGAATCTGTTGTTAAGCCGCTGCGGATAAGTGATCTGTTGTCATCAACAAAAAGTCTGGAAGTATAGTTTTCCAGGTATCAAGCAATTCTTGGGAATCTGTAACTAATTTATTTTCCTTATGTTGTGTACCATTTCCTTTACTTTTCTATGGAAATGAAAACTGTCACCCAAACGATACAGGTTCTCGGCTTCTATGCATCGATCAGTTAGCCATTTTTCTTTTGCAACTCTTATGTGCCTGCGGACCTCCCTTTGGTAGGTTAAGTAGCTCTGTCGGTTTTTGTTTGTCTTGCAGAGTCGATGCTCTTTCATTAGTTTCAATATGTGTTCAGTCATCCATTCGTTTGTTGCCATATTTTTAGGTTGAATAAGACATGTACTATTTGCATTTTCAAATGATTTCCTAACGTTGGACCAGTTCTTCGGCATCTTCAGCGATAGCGATATTGGCAATTTGAGTATTAAAAATATCTTTATATTCTATTGTTGTTGCTTCATTTTTTTGTAGCTTAGGGTTTCTTTAGGTCTCTTCTTCTCCCACCTGCTAAGTGCAGCCTTATGATTGCACATAGAGGATTATGTTGCTAACTTTAGTTATGGAGTTTCGGAACCTGCGATTGATAGTTATAAAATCTATCTGATTCCAAACAATATGTTGATTATTATCCTGAGGTGACAGGTATAAAGGCATCTGTGGGGGACCTTATACCATGTGTTTGTTATAACAAGTTCGTTTTTTCACGGTATTGTATTAGTTCTTCACCTCTTTTTTTGTTCCAAGGCCAAGCTCACCAACAGTGTATTCCACTCTACCCATTTCTACCTTGGAAATAAAGTCTCCCATTACCAGATTTAATAGAATTGCTATACTTCTTCATCTGGTTTGTCTGAGGTGGGCGCGCATGCTTGAATGCAATTAACATTTAAGTGTTTACGGAATAGTTGTACAATGATTACTCTCTCTGAAATTGGTACAAAATTTCTTACTGAATTCCGTAATGATTCATCCATCATTATGTCTATTATTTCTGTCTGTGCCGTTACTACCAGAACAATATAACACTTTTCCAATTGAATGGATCACCCCAGAGTCGGGCCATCCAACTTCGCTGATTCCAAACACATTAACTTTCATTCTCGTCATCTCCTGCATAAGGTTGTGGTATTTTCCAGCGGTATATAGGGTCTTGACATTTCATGTTCCTATTCTTATTGCCTCATCAAGTTGAAACCGCGAGATTCTTCGCACCCCTTGACCCCTTAAGGCCTGCCTGGAATTAGGGGCCATTTGATTTTTTATTCTAACATGATAAGAGCAGTTGCGGACGGATGTCCTCGGGGAAGCAATAATGCGGTGGTTTCCCTCTAGTCTTCCGCATCTCAGTATTACAGTCTTTTTGCCAGGCCGGGGTCATTCCTCTTTCGTTCCTTCTTGGTACTGAAGTTCGCTGCTTCCCGTCTTCAGGAATGTTTATTGACCTTCCGGTCTACATCCGTACTGTTCTGCGTTAACAGGTTCACCTCGAGTAGGATGTGGCTCTTCACCACGCAGTATGGTCTTGACTGGAGAAAGGCTAATACTCCTCTTCTCGAGCTATTATCGCTTCATCCAGTCCTGGGATGTTATGAGGCCCAGTACCCAGTCAACCCAGAACAAAGGTGCTACCTCTCCAACAACCCCCAACCCCAAATTACTTAATAGACAAGAGGCATTATAACTAATATTTCCTAAACAACCTAAAGAAATACAAAATTACAAAACCACCATATATGCTGATAATATTTCAAATATTAGCAACAAATACAACAATTTCTTTTAAAACAGAAAGTATTGTTACGAAACAGCACACTGGTATAGTCCCTGAATCCGACTCTGTCTATGCCATGTATGGAAGTTAGAATTATGGCGGATGCGCATGAATGTCTTAGAACTGTTTACGATTGTGACTATCTTATCTAGACATTGTTTTTGTGACCAGTCTTATCTAGAAAATGCCAGAGCCAATTGTTTTTGTGTAAGCCGCAATCTAGAATTATCTAGTGAAAAGGGCACTAATATATAAAGGCCCGACCAGGGAGAGTTAGTTTAGTTTATAATTTGACATCGAGAGATAAACAGTAAATAAGTGAATATAAAGTAGTGAAGTGTTTATATAAATTAGTTTAAGTGAATATACTGTGAATATAATTATTAAATAGTGTAGTGAATGAATAAATTAAGTAAGCGAACCTACCATGTGTATGAATTTATCCCACCCGTAATAAAACGTTTTAATAAATAAGAAAAACATTACAGTAATGTAAATACAAAATTGTTAAATGTAAAAACAATAATATTCTTAAATAAATATTAGGAAGACATATCATCAAATGTAACTTTTGTGATTCTCACGATGATATTTTATTAGGCATATCCATTATATCGAAACAGTTGTCAATTTTTTTAAATTTAAATTATGATTTCCTTATTTAATAGTAGAATCGTTTAGGAGCAGTTAGTTTCACTTAAAATAATGACATGAAAAGATTCCACAAAGTAAGGATCGAAACAGTGAATTTAAAAGATGTCTTCATGTTTCCATATCGTCCGCACTGTTTATAGAAATTTCAGGCGTCCCGCGAATTCAATTTTTAATCTAATCAATAGATGAGGAGAGTGGCGTGATGACACTTTCTACAAGAGTCAATCACTATATTATTTACCCAGTTTTTGAACAAAGTCTTACACATATACATTACTTTTCTAGTGTACCTCGTAAATATGTTTAACCTGAAGGATTTAACCGAGGAAGAGACACAAATGCATGTCGGTCGAAATTATGACATCGTACTTTAGCGATAATATAGTGCAGATAACTAGTAAACTCGAGGGCTCTTAGTCAGTTTTAAAATTCAAATGACCGTCGTGATTGTCGTAGGTGGCTAAATTTATTTTTCAACTGTTTTTACGAGAGATCTCGGATTACACACACACATCTAGACCGATCTGTAATTTGATTAAAATCGTAATAGGTACGGCCAGAGCAATTTATTTAAATTTATAACCTCATCATAGACGGTAAGAACAATTTAACCTCTTACAAGGGTCTGATCTGAGCATTGCGTCTTCAGGCATATCATTATGGACATTTTTACGTAAAATGTGTTTTCTATTCATTTTTTCTTTCATCGATGGTGATAACGGTCAAAAATTGTACAGTCGTCATCTCTGTTCAACATGAAAGGAGTGAAAAAATGGGTTTTATATATTCAAGCGTGAATTACTGCAAAATTTAAGAGAAAAATGTCAAAAACCGTTTTTTTAATTCTTTCGATGGAATTGATGGAAACGTAGTTCTTTCTATTTTCAAAAAAACCCTATTTTTAATTTGGAAAATACCGATTAGTTTCAGATATATAGGGATTTTAGGAAAAAAAAAATTGCTACCTTTGAAATGAAATTTTAGTTTTACATATGAATCTCTAATATGCTAATTTTTCTTGTTTTTACGTATATTTTTGAGTCATTGGAAAAATATGCATACTTATGAGGGGAAAAACTGGGAAGTATCAAAAAATTGAAAATTCGCATTTTGTTAAGATGAAAAAGCCATTGCTAATAATAGAAATTGCAAAAAATAAAAAAATAAAATAATAAAAAAATTAATAATTAGTGTTTTAAATGAAGCTTACTGTTCCTCGATAACTCCACAGTTTATTGAAAAATGTTAAAAATTCTAAAAAATTGACAGTTGTTTCAATATTACCTAAATATTATCGCCAGAATGACAGAAGATACATTTCATTTGATGCCTACCTGATATTTAATTATTTTTGGCTAGTCCAAGAAGTGACCTATCTTGTGATTTACTTAATATATGTTAATAGAAAAAAGAGGATATGATATTACAAATATTAAAGCATAGATATTATTAGCCCTATGGGAATAACCTGGATATCATTATTCCAAATTAAGATCAGTATAACTGTGCAATCATATAGAAAACCAGGAAAACTATATCTGCAGATCTTTACAATTATCACTTAAGAAGACAGTTTAAAAGTGGAGAACTCTCTAGATTTATCTATTCATTGACGACTTCATATTTTGGGTCACTTAAGTGTATTCTAATTTCCAATTCTTCAAGGAAATCCAGTTCTTATTTCTTATCACTAATATGTAGTACTGCTAGTTCTGTGCTAGGTGTCAATGAATGATTGATGTCTAGTAGATGTCTGGCGTAGTGGAATTTATCTGGTTGTTTTAATCTGTATGCTCGTAAGTGTTCACTGTATCGTATTTCAAAATTTATAAGGGTCTGACCCAAATAGACAGCATTACATTCTGGACATTTAAGTTTATATATACCATATTTCTTTAATAGTGATATGTTTGTTTTAACATTTAACAATTTTCTACTTATGTAACTTTCTGTTTTAAAAGAATTCGTTGTATTTGTGGCTAAAGTTATTATCTTTGAAATATTATTAGAAATATTATTAGACCTGTAGTTTCTTATGTTTATACTCTTTATAATATATTATTAGACCTGTAGGTTCTTATGTTTATACTCTTCATAATATATTGTCTTTAATGAAAAGTTCTTTATCACTTCTGAATGTATAAGGTTTTCATTGTAGCACTCCAATCAAGAACGCATAATTATGTCTTTGCGTTTATATTGGGATTAGGAGAGACTAAGTTTGAACTAGGGCATTGCACTACTAGGTTCTTAATAGTAGTTGCTCGTCGAATGTATGATGCGTAAACGGAGATTTCTAAGGTTGTTGCGCTGTTTCTTTATGACAGATAACTTTCTCGAATGAATTGTCGCATGTGTTTCATGTTAGTTGCACTGGAATATAACTTATGGTTGATGCCATTTTTCCCACAAAAATTCCAAAATTCAGAGATTAAATCTATTTTTCTTGCCGCTCTGTTCAGGAGTCTACAGACCAAGAAACATTTAACTGATAAAATTGATAGGGACGCTTATGGCTTTTGAAGATTATCCTTTTTTATGGCTTTCACCCAGGTAAAATTGCCTTCAACTTTTATTTCAACTTAGGTTAAAAAAATTGTTAAACTATCGCTTTATTTTGTTTAAAGCTCTTTCCTGGTCTTCCTATCTTCTTATTTTCATCCATACAATACGTCACCAAAGTTCACACACTATAAATTTCTCAAAACTCTCTGTTGACTCATCAGGATTTAAAGAATTTATCCACTTTTACAGGTTCTATAACATTATCCACAATCTCATCTAGCTTACACAGTTCATCTTCTTCTTTGTTAACGTAATCCTATTTTGTTCCAAACAAATTTAATTAAAACATTGATTATACATTTTTTGTGTATTTCTTGGAACCATAAATGTACCTTGATGTAAATGATTATTGTAATGGTTTTGTAGAACATTTATTCAGGCTTGCATTTGCTTAACACAACCTTTAAAATCTATTGTACATGTATGATTGGTTGCCTAATTAACTAACTAATATTAAGTGTACTATTAGTACCTATAATAACATCCATAACAAGTCTGTGAATAAATAACATCTTTCCTTTGTATCAAATTCATCCTACGCCCGTTATTGTTATTTGAGCAACATAATCTGGAGAATATGAGGTAACTTAAACATAGTTATCATTGTAATTATATCATATTTACGACTATCATTAGCTGTAAAATCTCGAAGATAAATTTGTGAAATTCGGTGTACTAGCCTACTGAATAATGACCGTTAATAAAAGGCTCATTGCAATATTTACGTTATTAAAATTAATAAGAGCCACGGGTTCTTCGAAAATGATATTGAATTTATACGAGGTGATCATAAATGTCCCAATTTAATAGTAATTTTGTACATAGAAGTGAATTTAAAAGATCTTATTGAGGAAAACATTTAAAAAACAAACGAACGAACGCAAAATCGCGGCAAAAAAGAGGGTACAATGCAACATAGAAATACAAAGCGAATGATAGTGTACCAGTTTTCAATTAACTCTCCCATTAGAAGCCATCAAGGGCCTAAGACAGGGCTTTTGCTCATCCCCAAATAAACTTGGACATATCCTTAGTGGGATTGATAAAAAATGTGAAAGCATGTGACTGAGAGTGGATTATGATACTGTATTCACACTATATTTCAACGTAATAGAAGAAGTCGAAGACTCAAAAAGTAAATACCTTATAGTGGGGAGCGAAGATGTCAAAGTACTTAAACTTGGATAACATCTGCATTAAAATAGTAGAAAAGAGTAATTATTTAGGAATCATTTTCTTCAAATACGAGAATAGTAAAGATGAAGTTGTTAACTAAAATATTCATGTGTCTGAAGAGAAAAACTTCCAATTAGTATACTTCCGATACTCACTTGTGGGCTAAAAATCTATTAAGAGTGATTTAAAAACCAATTTAGATAAATACAGTTCGTCATTAGACTGAGAGGATATGGAATTAAATAATTATTATTTAGGAAAATCTTGACTTTGCCATATAAAATATACAGGGTGTTTCTAAATTCAGAGGGTGATTGCCCGTATACGCTAGATGAGTATCTTAGGCGCGCAGCGCCGCCTACCGGATTTTTTTTTTAAATTCAGAGATTGACGAGTAGGAACCTGTATGCAAACAAATGAAAAACATGACTTTTTTAATCGTTTTGCTTAACGAGTCGGGAGGGTTATATCTGACCAAAAATGGTTGTTACAATAAAAGTTGGGTTCCAATCAGTCGATACAAGCATTTTGCGGTCAAAAAACCTATCGAAAGGCAAAAAACTTTTAGAAAGCTTCCACGTAAGTAAGGTACATGAAAATATTGGGGAAAACAATTCTCGCGAAATTATTGGTTAAGTTTTACGAGAAACACCTGGTGCTACGAGTACTAAAAATGCTGAGAATGTTTATAAAGTTAAAATACAGGTAATTATATGGTTATATTATGTTATATATTATAAAAATAGAAAAAAGTATAAGCAAACATTTGAATTCTTCAGTCTATTTCTTCGATTATTTTTCATCAGTGAGTTTTGTCCATATATTTCTGGAAATATTGTTGGGTTGTAGGACACTTTTCTTGGATCATTAGATTTTTCTCCTGCTTCAAAATGTGCACTACAAACTTTGCTCCAGTCCTTCGGCTCCCAAATCTTATTTTTATTTTTCTCACTAAAACACACATATACACTGAATTAATAAAGTTCTATTCAAGGTTGGAAAAATAATATGTAGAATCACTTAAGGATGAATTTTCAGACACAAAGATAACCTATAATTACTTGACACTTAAAAATTTAATTTCCATATTTATACTTGATAACATAATTTTTCATTTTAATCTGTACAATTATTTTATAAGTATATATACAAATGCATGTTAACTTACTGTACACGACGAACAGCAATGATCCATTTCTTTTTTCGTTCTTTTTCATATGGCCGAGAAGGAAATTTATAAAACTGCAGCTCCAGATTTGCACGCTTGGAGTGTGAACACCCAACAACACAACAATGACGATTTGCACGTCTACTATTTTTAATAAACAATTCACTATTTGGGCAATCCATTTTGCCCGTACAGCATACAGCGAGACAGCTGATACAATCCTGAAACCTAAATACTATGCCACGAGGCGGCGCTCACCGTGGTACTAAACTAGCGTATAAAATTATGATGGATCTTCCCTACAACAAAAATTTTGGTTACAAACTTCTTGAGCTTTCCTTCGATTTTGAGCCGTCTGTGTATAGGTGAATTGCATCTGTCACTCCATATTTTGTTTTATCACTATTTTGTAGTGTTTTCCAAAAACCAATGTGGTTTCAATTGAGTCGTTGTTCACTTG
Source organism: Galeruca laticollis (assembly GCA_963921935.1). Taxonomy (NCBI): domain Eukaryota; kingdom Metazoa; phylum Arthropoda; class Insecta; order Coleoptera; family Chrysomelidae; genus Galeruca; species Galeruca laticollis. The sequence goes on from OY998177.1 coordinate 104,066,618, forward strand.
AAGCATGGGTAGCGCATTATGCGCTTCCCACCACAGGCATTGCCTCAGTTGCCCAATTCCTATATCGGGATTTATATCAACCGTGCGAAGTCGTACTATTGACAATATCGCAACCTCTTTGATGTAAATATCGAGAGGGGTAATGCCAATGATCACCTCCGTAGTAGCGGTTAGTCTTGTTCTTATGGCTACTGTTATGTTAATGCGCACCATCCGTTGTATATGGTATAGTATGGATCCGAATTTTTAATACCCAGGCAATGGCTCCGTAGGTTAGCATAGGTCTAATGACTGCGGTGTATATCCAGTGGAGCACTCTTGGCGAAAGGCCCCAAGTGCTCCCCACTGTCCTTCAGCACTGTTCATTTGCAACATATGCTCTATTCGCTCCGTTATCTAAGTGAGAGTTTTGCGGTATCTTTTTGTCAAGGATAATACTTCTTCAGAAATGTATAGTATGCAATCCAAAAGTTTCAGGAGGGCTTAAGCCCGAAATTTTCATTTTCCTGGTAAACCAGATCACCTCAGTCTTCTTAAGATTAGTAGACAATGAGTGTTCCTTGCATCACGTTTCTATAGATTTGAGAGCAACTTAAGTTATTTCTCAAAGTATGTTCTCAAATTCACCAGTTTGCAGAATAACTATGTCATCTGCATATGTTATTGTGTAGAATCCAATGCTGTTGAGGTAATCAATCGGAGTACCCAGAACTATGTTCCAGAGAAGTGGTGATAACACCTCTCCATGCGGACATCCCCTCGTAACCACTTTTCTAACCGTAATGTCTTCTACAATGACGATCATTGCTCTGTTAGAAAGCATATCCAATCATTCACGGCCAGAGGTACGTTCTTAGCCTGGAGCTACTGGGTGATTCTCTGAAATGTTGTTTTGTCAAACGCTCCCTCTATATCTATGAATGTACCCTATGTTATGCAGAAATTTTTCGATTGCGCCAACTACCTGTTGTAGTGCCGATTCGGTGGATGCCCGAGGTGTACGTATGTTGATTTAGATCAAGTGGGTTACGAACCAAAACTTCATCTCTTATACACCTCTCGCATAGTTTGTCCATCGTCTTTAGGAAGAGCGATGTCATCCTAATTTGTCTGAATGACTACATGGTTTTAGTAAGCATACCACTCTTAATTCTCTTAACTTTATTGGGATATACATCAAAGTTAGAGAAGTTCTGAAGATTAGAACCAGGTACGGCATGACGCTTTCCAATTCCCATTGTATTAGAGCTGAAAATATGCCATCAGCTCCTTTGAAAGGGAATCAAGAAAGATGCGGCCCAACTGATACTGTCCTCCCGGATTATCTTTCTGCCAAAATGCCAGTCATTCAGTAAAGGAGTGATTACTTGTTCTTGCCAGTTTGATGCTGCAGAGACAACAGAATCGGGAAAGTGTGTTTCCATCATAATCTCGGCACTTTGTCGGAGGTTGGAGGTCGATTCTCCATTATCCCTCTTTAATAGGCCGATACTCCGAGGAAGAGGTCTTTGGAGAGCGTTTTTTGAAGTCTTGATGTCTACGTGAAATCTTATATTTACTCACAATAGGCTTTCCAGGCCGTAGTCTGCTTTTTTCTACGGACTTTTCTGAGCCCTCTGAGGTATGATTGCTACAGTTCTCAGTCCTCTTTTAGTTTGGTACGTTTTGCTTCGTTAAAAGCTGTTATTGCTGCCTTCTGAAGATGTTCCAGTTCGCTGCACCCCCAGCTGTTGGTTTTGCTACCATCCTGGATCATTCTTATAGGGTAGGGTTTTTCAAGCTCAAACTACCATATTCGATGGATTCTGCAAATATTTCCAGTTCTTCATTAGTGCACACGTTCAAAACCTCTACGTTACGTAAAGCACATTGTTTCAACTAATTTTGGATCAACTATTCAGTTGATTTGAATGCTGGTTTCTATTTTATAGAAAATATAAAGGAAAATTGGAACGCAAGCCTTTGACAGAAGTCATTTTGGGCGAAGCTCGTGAACTCATTAATAATGTCGTTCATTTAAATCAGGCCGCAAAAGCTGTCAGATTTCATGAAGTGACACTACTGCAACGGTTGAGCAAAGGAAATGGTGTCCAGTCGCTAGGCGGATTTAGAGATGTTTTAACCAAGATCAAAGAAAACGAAATAATTCAGCATTGCAAAGAACTCCACAAACGATTTTATGAACTGGCACTCGTCATTGCATTTTTTGATTTACTCTTATTGTGCAAGTAATAGTATTGAGCATCAATTTTCACCAGTGAATCAGGCTGGTCGGGACTTCATGAAATCTTTCATGAAAATGAACCGACTATCCTTACGAGTTCCATGAAACCGAGGACTTTAATAGACTGCGACTGGCTCAATATTTCGAAAAATTGGAGAACACTATAAAAAATATAAGTTGCCTCCCAACCATATCTATAACGTAGATAAAACGGGTATTTAGATAGTCCCAAATTATCTGCTCAAACATGTTGCCCCAGCTGGAAAAATGGATATAGCAAAGACAATAGCTTCCGAACAAGAACAAACAATTACGACTGTTTGTTGCATGAGTGTAACTAGTCACCATGTCCCTCCATTTATCTTATATGCTCGAAAACGGATGTATTTTCTTCTAATCAAAGACTCCCACCTTCATTAAGTACCTGGAGATTTTTGAAAAACATACAAGTCCAACGAAAGATAACCACGTTCTGATTCTAGATAATCACGTATCACACACAAGGCTTCAAGCAGTGAAATTTGTAAATATAATTTCATCAAGTCTGTCACTGCATAGCAGCCATAAAACCCAACTACTCGATCGGTAATTTTAAAAACATTAAAAGTTTATTATGAGAGCGTTGTTGACAACTAAACTAGTTCCCATCCAGGACAAATTCTCTCCATTTACCACGAGGTTGGACTCTTTTCCACAGCATTTGCAAAAACTGCTACTGTAGATGTAGCAAGGTAGGGCTTTTGGCGTACAGGAATCTACCCAAACGATAAAAGTATTTTTTCGGACGTAGAGTTTATGCGAGCGGAAATAACAGAACAATATTTAGATGAATATTCAGACGATGAAGGTCATGTTTCCATCCAGTTCGAGCCAGAAGAGGAAACTGTTACTGATTCGATAGAGCCCCAGCGGGCATCAAAATCAGGACAGTTAATCATTCATGTATCTGATCCTTCAAATATTACAGCATCCGGACCTCCAGAATATTTAGATGATACAAATACACATACAGCCTCACCTTTAGACCCGAGCCTAGAAAGTTTTAAAGTCAACAATACTAATATCAACACCAAATAATGAGCAAATTGTACAATAACAAGAGAGAAAGGAAAAAGGACTAAAAAAGAGAACGAGATGAAAGTATTACTGAAAAATTGAAAGATCAAGCCTCAGAGTGCTAAAGTTCGTGCCGTCAAAAGGAAAGTTTTTTAAGGAATTATCATTTGATAATTAGTAGTGTTTATGTCTAAGCACCAATGAAATTTGCTTCGGAAGAAATTCGCGGACTGTAGATTTATTCGAAAACAACTGTTATTTCTTAGCAATGTGGGTACTCACCGGATTGCTGGCTTTCTGCACCTTAGGATCCCTTGATTTAGGCTATCACCATTTTTATTATTCACTTGAACTGGTCAGTATCCTTTCAATCACTTTAAAATTGCAATCGCTTGAAACCATCTGTTTTTGATCAGCGCGGAAATTATTTGAAATTAGAAAATACTGAAATCATTAGTTCATGAACAAGTAGCACTCTTCTATCAAGGAAGTACTGACTCTTGTGACATCTATTTTTGCGAGAAGGATAAAGAGCAGGACCTCGATATTGTATATATTTTACCTGAAGGTTTGTAGTAGTGAAGGTTTTCGGAAAAAAATCGTACAGATTATTTGTCGCCAAAGTCTACCAAGTAAATGATGGTGGTTATGAATGTGTTTTTTTAAGCGACTGTCCACAACATTTCGTTCTTTTGAGATAACGGAAGATACCTTTTTCTGAAAAGACGATATTGTCTTAAAGATCTCAAAGCCCATAAAAACCGTTCTTTCACATTGTTAAATTCAGTGGGATTCTCTAACGACCTCACCGAATCCAGTTCCCTTTGGGATTACCGTTCTGTGTTCCAGGTTTAATTTTTTTTTAACTCTTTTATTGTGATGATTCATATGTTTCATCTTTGTGGCCAAAAAACGCATTAGTTTACTGCTGCCCTATTTGTAGGGGCGAGACAGGCGCAAATGCAGATGTTTTTTATTCAATAGTGAACTTAAAAACTTTTGTCGATACTCAAAATGGAAAATTAATATGTAAGCTCTCCCATAGTAACGTTGGAAAATTTCTAAAAAATAAGCTAAAATCAGATGATCTTAATAGCCTGGCTTCTTCTGAATCTCTCTGGTTATTTAAATTTTCAAATAATAACTCTTACTTAAAACGAAGCCTACCATCACATATCCTTAAAATTATAGCACAAATCAGAACGGGTCGCAAAGAAATGATGGAGTTTACTTATAAAGGTTCAGCATACATAATAAACGGCAAAGTTATCTGCACAATATGTAATCTAAAAGCGCCTGACTCCGGCCACCACATATTTTTTGAGTGCCCTCTATACCAACCGTACAGAACGATCTATCTGACAGATATTGCAAATATTGAGACTTTCTGGTTAAGATCCTTGACACTGGGACCTCCTGGCAATTGACAAATGTAGCTTATTTTATTAGTAATGCCCTAAAACTTAGATATATAGATATTTGATGAGTGACAACCTGAAATATCGAAATGTCAAAGACTATTACTTACTTATTAATTTTGTTTGTGGTTAGGACCCTTGCAATAAGATTTTGTAAATTTCTTAAACGTAATAGAGATAATAACAAAAAACAAATTTCAAGATGAAGAATTGTTTTAAAATAAATCGAGATTTTAAGTAACATTTTCATTTTGCAAAAGAAAATCTCGAAAAAATATTTTGCATTAAATTAGGTAAGGGATGCTAATGTCACCCCTTCATAATGTAACAGGGACATTTAAAAATTATCGGTGGTTAGTCCTTTGTGAATACACGATAATCACGAAATTTCAAATTTCTAACTTTACTTAAAATTGGGAAAAAAATTTAACATTATATTTACTGACCACCTTTGAGAAGTGATATCTGAAGAAATTTTGTTACACGAACGATACATCATAATTTCATTCGAGCAATCACCACCTCAATATTCTCGCATGATTTTTTAGAAAGGAAAGTGTTGCTAAAGATCGCGTTTTGACCAGAGAAGGGCACATCAAAATCTTCAGCAACGAAAATAGGTTCAATAAGACAATTGAGGTTATATAAATGACGTGTAAAACATGCCTTGATATAATCATTTTATCACCACACAATAAAAATCAAACGCCCATTTAACTAGTCAGACGCGAAAAAAACATAAGATGATTAAAAATCTCGATGTCTGAGAAGAGCTGCCATCTCGTCACTTCACAATAACAGATATTGTTGTTACGTAACGTATTTTTGATTCCCGACGCCGCGTTACAACAATCGCCGATTTCTCTCCCCCTGAAGACAAATTCTCAAAACGAGCTTGACCACTACTTACCAGTGACCTTGTAATAACGCATATTGTTATTTTCTCACACATTTTGCACTTTCAATTTTGTTTGTTACGCTTTTTTCCCTACATATATTGCCAACAACTAAAAGTCATTTATATTATAATTATTATTGATATAATTGTTTGTAGCTACTTTAATTATGCTGATACCGATTATTGATATCTTGTAATAATTGTAATAGTCATATAGGGTGAACCGTCAATGTAGAAGCGCTCGGTAAATTATACGAAATTTACATAATTTTTGGTGAATATTGATAAAAATAAACAAATTAGCGTATTGGCGATTAGAGAAAAATTTGGTGGGTCTCATTTTATCACTCACATATTTGAAACAAACAGTGATCAATCATCGTCAATCCTTTCAACCCTCAGCTAACGATTCGAAGCCTTCTCAGATCCTCTTTTTAAGGTGAATCACTTCTTATCTTTTTTTATTCTAGCTTATTCTTCTTTTTAGTTTGAAGAGATTGGATCCTTGGTAAGTTACTGTTGATTAATGTTATTTCTATTAATTTTCTTAGCTTCTTTGGAAGGTTCTCCTTGTGTCCATTAGTGATTAGTATTTGGATATATTTCATTTCCATTTTGTATAAACTGAATAGAATTAATATCAATCTTGTGTGTCAATCTTTAGGTACTTACATTTATTCTAACTGTCACTAATTTTAATTTATATTTTCTGTGGTTAATGGACCAATATTTTCTCTCCAAAATCGTCTAAATATTGTAAGAGTATTGGAAATAATTCAGTGAATATTTTGTTAATTCAGTAAGAATATTAAAAAAATTGCTGTGGCCCATGCATAATTATATTATTGTTTTTTTTGGTCAGTAATAGCAAGAAAATCCTGTCTGTTTGAATTTTGGATCAATAATAAATAGATACTTTAATCATGTCTGAAGAATTGATAGTTGTTATATGAGTTTCAAACATATTGGGCGAGTAATTAAAGATCTGAGCAGATTGATATAGAATATTTCTTTGTCCAATTGTTTTTCTACTTTATTGGTGGCTACAAAATTTTTATTTTTCAACCAAGTAGAGTAGTGTTGTTCTATTTTTCGTTATATATTTTTTGCGCGATCGCTCTTTTTTGTTAATTTACAGCATTGATTGTTAGGACGGTAGGTTGTGTTTACTGGTTTCTAAGTCCAACACGTCGGTAAGTGATCTACTTACCGTTCAAACGTCGGTGAGTAAGTTACTTACCGACGTCTTAGCCCTACATACATTCAAGTGGTCCTAAATAATATATTATTTCATAGCGATACCTGGATTTTTCTGGACGTAATGCTTCACATCCTATTTGCCCCGCTTTTTCCACTTCAGTATCACTCTCACTCATTTTATATTAGTAAATTAATCGAAAATTCAAGTTCAAAGTATAGACTTTAAAATATAATCTTAAGTTTCACAGTAAATACATTTGTTTATTGATAAATAACAAATGTTATAATTTAAGTCAATTAAACTAATTAACTAAAAAAAGATTAGAGCGCAAATTCATATAAGTACTGTAATAATGGTAACTTTAACAACGTTTTTGTAAAAAATATATGTAAAATATATTGAAGTACAAAGAAAGTAAATACAATTAGAACACATTGTAAAGTAGCAGTGTGTGTGGACCTCGGGATAACCTATGTTAACCTATGGTGGTTTAACTATGAAACACCCTGTATACGGCACTGCCATATCCAAACAAAAAATGGACAATATCAACTATATTTAGTTTTCCCAAAACGTCTTCCGTTTTATATAACAAATTTAGTTTTCTATATTTCAAGATCATTAGTAAACATTGTTGTTTTTAACTTTGATTTAATGAAAATAGTATTTTTGTAGATACTGAATTTTTCCGAATTTTTGTTTTAAGTGTAATAATGAGGTGATTCATCTTTAATCTTCTTTTTGAATCAAAGGTTTAAGTATTTTTTTAAAACAAAAATTTTGATCCAGATTATGGAATTTTGTTTAATATAACAGGATCATCGATTTTTATGTAATTTATAAAACTGTAACTAATTAGTCATAAATAAAATAAATTAGTTTTAAGAAAAAGATATGTAAGCAAAAAGCCCATTGACACATGACTATAAAGATAATATAAGAAGAGCAGATTTTTTAACATAATATTAAGAATTGATCACCACATGTGAACATTATTTTAACCAAAATTGGCATAAACTGGTTGCCAATAATAATGCATAATATGTTTGTTAAGATAAGTTTACAGTGATGTTTTTATAGAGTAACGAGGTAGTAAATTCGTTGCTCGTAGTTTATTGATGTACAAGACACATTTGTTGGTTATGTAATCATCAATTATTTTTCACATGGAAGAAAAACGATCTTCCACGAAAAATTACCTATGAACGATTCAGTAAATAGTTTAAACTAGTGTTTATATATTTAAAAACCATTGTTAGTTTGTAGAATATACTTAAGGAGTAAATGAGTATTAAAACTGGTCCGCATTTCGGATGGTATAAAATCTTTGCTGTAAAAGCATTAGATCAAGTGATAAAATTTAGTGATTAGATTAGAATGTTCTATTTCTTGTTGGCGATTTATGGGTTAATATGTGTGTTTATAAAAAGACCTAAGTCGGATTTATAAATGGTATTTATCATTGAATCATGTTTTTGCCTTCATAGTTTTCATGATTTCCTATTTATATAAAATTAGACTCATGTGCGAATTATTTCGTCGACAGATGAGTTGTGAACGTTAGTGGGTGAATATTTCTAACCTATTGTGTTATGAAAAGGGAAGGATATCTATGCTGGAACATAATAGAAGTTGTTTCTCTAGTATTACTAATTATTTATTTATTTCCGACCTTATGACGAGACATTGAATCGATGTAAGAAACTAAGAAATCCATTTTAGCTCCCACATACAATATCCAATTGAATAGGACCAAAGTACTTTGGTCTTGCAATTGTCATTATTCAGTAGTATTATCTTGGATGTATTATTATTGTTACAAAAATGTAATTTGGTTGTATGTAGAATGGTATACTAGTTATGTATAACTAAAATTCATATTTTCGCTTAAAATGTTTTGGAAAAAAGGATGGTTGGCAACTGTTTCAAAGAAAAATTCTTGAGTTGCGGTTTCAGGGTGGAACTTGGAACAATATGTTTTGGAGATGACATTTTCATGAAATGTTTTACAGAATTGAGTTCTAAAAAAACATTGCTGTAACAATATGTATCACATGACCAATATAATTCTAGTGGAAACACTTTGTACCTAGGAAATAATGACAATGGCAAATTTTTTATTGATAAATAATATCTTGGAAACACATCATTGGCAAGTCGGCAACCGCCTACTTTATACAAAAATGCAAATATATATTAAACTGATCGCCAAGTATGAATGTCACTTTTCGTTCTTTTCGAAGAAATTTAAATTATGTTATTTGAAATTGATTTCAATACGATCGCGCGAAAAATTGTATAAGCATTTCGAACGTTACTGTTCTTAATAATTAATATACTAAGATTATATAATTGTCCGATATCCATGACCCTACCCTCCAAAAATAGTAAATCAGAGGGATGGTCCATTTTTTATTATATATGATTATAATTTTTCTTAAGTACTTCTTTATTTTTTAGGTGTGTTTGTCAAATCCAAGAATCCCGTGATTTAATCTTGACTCTACGAGTGAGTATAATTTTTTTTTAGTTGGATTTCTCTAGTATTGATTTGATTTATTGACAGTAATAATCGTAAGCATCTCGAAATGTCTCGAAACAAGATTTTATCAGCATAATTATTACTAATGTAACTAAAGTGTTGAATAAAACATTCGGCTGTTATATTTGTCTACTGAGTGTCATCATTAGTTTGTAGTTCTGTTACTTTTTTTAAGAGCTATTTCCATTTGACTTATTATTCATTATGAACCATACATTTTTAGTGTGATTTTTAATTTGCACAATTTCATTTCAATAATAATTTTTGATTCTTACTTTTATTAGGGGTTTCAATTTTTCTCTATACATATTTAAAATAAATGGCTTTCTTCAATATATCATCGGGATTTCTTGAATATTCTCTATGTAAGATCGAGCTATAAAGTACACTTTATAAATCAAATCAGCGGGCGTAAAATGTCACTTTAACTCCCGCGGCTTGTTTGGCATCAGCGAGCGCTAAAGTAAAAGTTTTTTTGTGTTAAGTTTAGTAATACACAGATATATAACGGAATTTACACTCTCGACCCTTACTTTGTGGAATCTACCCAGATTACTGTTTTAAATGAAACTAACTGTTGTCTAGATAATTCCACAATATATTGATAAAATATTTCGATACTAAATATCATCGACAGAAGTTACATTTCATTTGATGGCGACCTGATGTTTAATAATTATTTTTGGCTAAACCAAGAAGTGACTCAATATATATTAATAGAAAAAGAAGAAAATATTATATAACAAATATTAATGCTTAGATATTATTAGCCCTATGGGAATATCCTCGGTATCTTTTTCCCATTTAAGATCAGTATAACTGTGTAATGATCCGTTGAAAATTAGCGTTTTAGTGTCTTTCTAATTTCCAATTCTTCAAGGAAATGCAGTTCTTGTTTCTTATCATATATATATATATATATATATATATATATATATATATATATATTATATATATATATATATATATATATATATATATATATATATATTATATATATATATATATATATATATATATATATATATATATATATATATATATATAGTACTTATGTGTTAGGTGTCAATGAATGTTTGATGCCAAGTAGATGTTTTGCGTTAGTGGGATTTATCTGTTTGTATTAATTTGTATGCTCGTAAAGGTTGGCAAATTAATTTTGACTTTTGACGATGCGCGAGAAAGCCATACAACTTGACAACAATGTAAACGCAGTTACCGGGAAGAGCAGGCGACGTACATTTCGCATGCAAAGTTTTAAAGGTTGTGAGACTGCTAATACATACGATGGTACCAAAATATTTTGAATTTAAAATTAATAAATTGTGGCACAAGTATTATGCTATATAAAATCGAGTTTACAAATCAAAATAACATTATTGTGTTCTTTATTATTAATTAAATGAATATGGAAATAAAAACCATTAGATCTTTCTTCGAAAATTGGGGTTTTTTTGTACAGACATAATTATTTATTGCTTCAAAAACCTTACGGGGAATTCTATAATTCCCATTTATTATTTTATGTGATGTAAATAATAAATAATAAATCGATTCCAAGAGACATAAATTTTCACCTCAATGTATTTTAAGTGGTCCCTTCTTAATATTCGTCATTGAGGTTTATTTGTATATAAATAGGGAGTCAGGTAGATTTTGTTGATAAAGCGTACAATATGATAAGGATTGTCAAGCGACTTTCTAAATTTAACAATGGCCAACAATTTTCCCTACCTGTTCGTAGTGATAGTATACCTACCTGTTAATCTTTCTAAAAGTGTTATTCTTAATAATATGTAGTAGATAATAATGTGAACTTTCGTGTTTATACATAAAATTTGAAAAACAAATTGTGGGATTCGCCTTTAGAGATGGTCTAATATATATATACTAATAATATAAATAAAATATTAAATCTTTTTTGTGGTAGATATTTCCACTTTCATATGTGAATTTTTGGGCTTTTTGCAAATATTTACTATGAAATTAGAACATCCCTCCACACTTTTTACAGAGTTAAGACTGGCAAAACAAAAAAATCTTGATTCTGGGTTCCGTCAATTATTGTTTATTTAGAACTATGTACAGATGTGCTACAAATATTATATAACTCTAGTGGAATTCTTCTCTAATATCTACAATTTTATAACACCTAATCACATTTTTGCATTTGTTGCATTTAATGTATTCAGTCATACCACCTACAAACAAACACTAGAATGGAAAATATGTTTTAGATGTACAGGGATCATCAACAGTAAAATAATGATGTGCATCTACAAATGGTTCTTCAAAATCACTTTCTATACCAACTTCATCATCCTCGCTATCTCCGTCTTCGACCAAATTAATAATAATATTATCTACAACTGTATCTAAATGTGGTTCATTTTTCATAAATTCATCTTTAATCTTTTTAACATGGTCATATCTAACTTTCCAATCATTTGCAGAAAATGTGTCAAAAAATTCATTACAGAGTTCTTTAACCTTTGTAAAATTGAAAATAACATTTCGTTTGGCCACATATTCCTTAAGTGCCGCCCAAACACTTTCGATCGGATTTAAGTCCGGGTGACAAGGGGGTAGCCTTAAAACTTGCAATCCATGTCGAATAAACAATTCATCAATTTTATAAGTTTTATATTGCGGTTTGTATATTTTTGCAACGTTATAAAGATCCGGTTTTAACATTTGTTCACTGTAATATATGTTTCTTTCAGAAAACCAGTTTTTAATTGTTGTTTAGTCCAAGCAGTCGTAGATAATGTTTCATTTAGAACATTGTGATATGGGGCGTTATCAATTACCACAACAACGTTTTTTGGTAGATTTGGAATAAGTTTTTCTTGTACTCACTTCTCATAATTTTCGTACGCTATTTCATTATGATAAGTTCCTGTTTTTGACTGGGATTTCCACATAATACCAGCATTAGGTACAAAACCATTTTCACTTTCTGAATGCACAATGATGAGCCTATTATCTTTTGAAACGGGCTTTTTTAATCCTTCGCTACTCTTGTCGCTCCATCCTTTAAGGTGCGTGTGACATGAATGAATGTATTTTTCATCTATATAAATGATGGGTTTGTTCTGTCCTCTGCACTTTTTTAGTGTTTCTTAAATATAGTAGGCGTAAAGGTCTGATTTCGTGACGTTCCATTAACAAACTTCTGTTGTTTCTCCTGTTGGTCCAACGAAAACCCAAAGAATGTATTTGTTTCCGCAGAGATTCCCGACTTCCTGTGAAGCCATAACTATCTGCAAAGGTTTGGTGTACATTTCTTAACGTTGGTACTTTTTTCTCGGATATGTGATAATTTATTATGCACCTTCTAAGCACAGTTTTGTCGAATTGATCCATACGGATTCTAGACGTTCTTTAGTTTTTTAGTAGGCACATCAGTGTCACCAGTACTTCCTGCCATAGCTACTCATGTGTATTTTATACAAATAAAAAGAGGATTATTTAAATTTGTTTTCAGTTACCCTTCTTTGAAATACAAATTTTTGTCGTGATTTACGTCCTTTTAAAAGAAATATTAAATTCAATAATATTATATTACGTTTCAGTTCATTAGTTGTTTTAAACGATCTTTAAATTTTAGTTGAAACATATTTTAATATGACCAATTGTAACCGGAATCAGAAGATGGTTCAAAACTGAAACGTAATAGAGATATGAAATGAGAATAATAATTATAATTATAAGCTAAAAAACATATTGTATTTAAATAGGTATCTAACACAAAATAAACCTTTCATATAATCCTGTAGACAGAACCAGAATAGTTATTTATGCAACAAGTGCATAAAGTGGTGCTTTGTATCACGAATGGAAAAATTGACGCTTGAGTTGCAAGCGCGATAAAAACCAAAAAATGTCTCATTTAGGTTGCTCTATATGGACTAAAAATGGCGTCGATTTGTTTGCAATAAGTTTGTTCCTACACGAGTCAGAAACAGTCCTCGACAGTCCAGATTCTGCGCAGTTGACCGCGACGCGTTCCTACAAAGGTAGCTGATAGTCCGCAAACAGTTTGTAAGTTCCAACAATTTTTTCGGATGGTTGGCTGACTGACAGAACTGTTTGAGGATAATTTGCCAGTAACTTGTCGGGAAGATGCGCAGTCAGCTTTTACCGCAGTCTTGACATTTGATTTGACTGAGATTGTAAATAATTTGTTGCTTGGTTTTATATTATATGTGTTATAAACTATAATTATTTTCTAGTTTATTTCAATTGTAATAAAGTCGAAAATAACTTTACTGCCAAACAATTCAACTAGCAGGAGTTTCTAAAACATTATAGAGTTAGCAGTGAATTAATTAATTCAATTTCTGAGCAATTTGCTGCTAGTGATAGATTTAATATTACCTACTATTTTAGTAACATAGGTGTTATCATGTTTCTAAAAAAATAAAATAGTGCAATTTTGAAAGTAATATTATTATTAGAAAAATGGCTCGTTGCAGTCTTCAGAATTTTGTTTGTTTAGAAGGTAACAGCCTAAGCTATAAACTAGAATATAGACAATGTAAAAATAATATATATAATGAAGCATCAAAATCTCTGTATTATAAAGTATCTGCCTTAGTTACGAACATATTTAATCTAAAAAGTAGTAAATACACTTAAATTTTTTAGAAAAAATGTCTATATAAAACTTGTAGAACAAACTGAGCATGTTCTTTTTTTAATAGTTGTTTCCTCATTTTCAATAGTATATTTCTTTCTTGCAAAAGTGAGTTTTTTAATTACATAGATTTTAATTTGTCTTTCTATTTCAACCTATTCTTTCCCAATTTGTAACCTCTCCTTGTGAAATGTCCTCTTATCTTTCCTCATTTGATCTAAACTTATGCTTCTATTGGCTAGGGGTGATCGCTTTCAAACCTCAATAAATATTTGAATCATAAAATAAATAAATTTGAATTTTGAACATACAATGCAGGTTATGTTTTCTATCTTCTGTGCAAAAGCCGAGAGCAGGAAGTTAGATTCGTTGACGTGTCAGGCGCTCCAACAATTATTTTGACATGCGCAGTAGAAGCTGTTCGCTACCGGTTGCTAACTTGTCAGAACTTTCTTGTGGTAACAAACCTAATGATGACATAACGGTGCATAAAATTGTCACATGAGTGCATAAAATACTTTTTATAATTCGCGTATAGAGAAGACTTCATTATAACATTGTTAAGAGTGTCACAATGAAGTTCTTTGAACACTATTATAGTAATTTTTAGTGTACAGTTGGTTATTGCATTTAGTTATACTTTTATTTGACATTTGACTTTAACCTTGACACAAATTATAAATAAAATGGTCTAGCGTTGTTCTAGCTAGCAAATTATTATATTAAAGGTAAATTAGAATGATTTATATATTAAAAATATTAATGAATAAAGTACGCTAACGTTTATTTATCAATTGCTTATTTTTATATTGTATAGAATCAATATATAGGTATACAAAACGTTCGATTTTTGGGATAAATTACCAAATATCTATGTGAAGATGTATTACAGAAATAATTCTGTTCATGATATAATATAAATAGATCGCAAGAGCATATACGAAGAAGCTCTTTTTTAAACATAATCATCCTCTTTTTGCTTAAATGAAAGTTTGTTTACAATTTACACAATTATTCGGTTATAATATGTCAAATGTCAGAAGTGCTAAATAAAAACTTCTGTGATCTGACCAATTAGGAATCTACAGAATTGCCATCGTAAATTCAAACCACTCCTTCTAGCTTAAAAACAGGGATTATATGAAATTCTATTTCATTTGAATAATTAAATAAATGCGAATTATAAAAAATATTGTGTAAATCTTGTGCCAAAATGACTTTCTGTGGTACTCGTGATTTGCACAACTCACCGCTTCGCGGTTCGTTGTGCAAACTTCACTCGTACTACAAAACGAGTCATTGTGACTCTTGTTTTACAAATAACTATTGTCTCACCCTAATATCACTTCTTTAAATCGTTTAACAAATAAATATTTTATGTACGAAAATCGATTTAAAAAAATTACTATCGAGTGTAAATTTGTTAAATAATTACTTTCTTTGGTTTAAAAATTTTATTGCAATGATTAAAACTTACTTTTGGTAATGGAATTGTCGACTTGCCATTGTTTGCCACTTCTGTCATGAAATTTAAAACGTTCATAATTATTTCACGACACTGCTCACTCAACTTTTTATGAACAACTTTACTTTCTGGAGTCGCCATAACAAGTTAGTATTGCACAACCCCGGTAATCACACTTTTCTCTGAGCTGTACTGTCGAAACGAGCTTACGAATTCTACCAGCAAAGTGAGCTCTTGCAATCCGCATACGACTTTGCTACGGCGCATCGGAATTTGCCAAACTTCCGGCTGCCAAAATCAATTTGCCAACCTGTAAGGGTTCACTGTATCTTATTTAAATATATCTGAGGGTTTGACCCAAGTAGACAGCATCGCATTCTGGACATTTAAATTTATATTTACCAGACTTCTTCAATGGGGATATTTATGTTTTTACATTTAACAATTTTCTACTCACATTACTTCTTAAATTATAATTTTTCTACAGGAACATAGATATAACTAAAGAAATTACAGGCTTTGTTTAAATTAACCAAATATCTAAACACTATTGATTGCTTTATGGATATTTTCTTTTTTTATATAAATGACGTTAGATTAACCTAAAATTTGTTAAATAGAAGAAGAATTTGAAATTGAAAGATTTTGATGATTTCTATATATTATTACCTATTATCTACTCTTGAAAAATCACTAGATTTTTTCCTCAAATTTTTATACTGTTTTGACAACCAAATATCCTATTTTATTACAATTAAAATCATATCTTTAATCTAAAATGTCATTTAAAAACTCTATTTTCCCTATCTACATATTTACTCAGTTTCAATAAAAACTAGGAATAATTTATTTATTTATTAAAACTCAATTCAATTCAATTATTATTGTCCAATCTCCAAGATATTTGATAAATTAAATGAGTTGCGTGGTAAATTTTCACAGTTACCAAGAATTAGAATACCTACTTTTAGAATTATTGTCATTAATATCAAGTCAAATTGAGTGATTGTAGATCGGATATTAAATTCTCCTGAGGCATTTTTTAAAGCAGCTTCCGCTTTTTATATATGTTAGGATCAGTTGATTTTAAAATAGCTGCTCCTGGATAAATCAATCTTATTCCAAATGTACGATTAGCAGGATAAGCAATAATTTTGTAAGGAATTTGCCATGCCTACTTTATTAGGTTTTTGTATGTAGCTTCTTGGGGATTTGTTGTCCCATTTCTCTTGTTGGAATAATTACACAGGTCTGCGAAAAAATTTTTTTTGTCAGCTGCATGAGATAATTTTACTGAATTATATGTTTTAAAGTGCGTTGATTTCAAAAGTGATGGCCATTTTTTTCTATCACCTAAGGACTTTTTGCAAATTCGAACACAAAAAATTGGTTAAAGCACTCATTTATTCAAAATTTTCAAACAATAAATATATTTTTAAAGCAAACGAAACATTATTTTAATACATATACTTATTCATGTTCTTTATGAAACCTCTTCTTCTTTTCCTTGATACTTTGACGAGTCGTTTTCTGATTTCCATCTTCAGTTTCTCGCTTAAGCAGCCAACAGTAGTCAGCAAGCATAGTGGCATCCCATCGCCCTTGGTACCTTCTCTTGATATCACGGACATCCTGGTGAAATCGCTTCCCCGGCTCTTCACTGTAAGCTCCCAGGTTTTCAGGAAAATAGTCTATGTGAGAGTGTAAAAAATGGACCTTCAAGCTCATCTTGCAGCCTTGAGCTTCGTATGCTGCTAGCATCCGTTTCACAATGGTTTTATAGTTAGGATCCTTAGTATTTCCCAAAAAGTTTCGCACTACGTCCTTGAACGAAACCCAAGCTTCTTTTTCCTTCTCATTCATAGTTTCCACAAATGAAGGGTCCGTTAAAAGTTTTCTTATGTCGGGGCCGGTGAAAACTCCCTCTTTCAACTTTGCTTCTGTTAGCTTCGGGAATTTTGTACATAAATATATGAAACAGTCTCCATTATTTTGCAGCGATTTTACAAATTGTTTCATCAACCCCAATTTGATATGGAGAGGGGGTAACAAAACCTTTTCTGGTGGTACCAAGGTAGTGTTTATAACATTTTTCTCTCCAGGTTTTAAAGTTTCTAGGGATGGCCAATCACTTTTTTTCCAGTGCTGTTCTCTGGCTCTACTATCCCACAAGCATAAGAAGCACGGGTATTTGGTATAGCCTGCTTGACCCAAAAGCATTGTCAGTATTTTGAAGTCCCCACAAATCATCAATTGATAGTCTTCATATTTGATTTTTTCCAGGATAATGGCCAAATCTTTATAATCTTCTTTCATATGCACAGAATGTCCAATCGGAATCGAGGCAAATTTATTTCCATTGTGCAATAATACTGCTTTAAGGCTATTCTTAGATGAGTCAATGAATAGGTGCCATTCAGATGAGTCATACTTTATATCAAAGCGATGTATGAGTTCTTCCACATTATTGCAGAAAACTAAATTTCCTTCTTTCGAGAAAAGCTGGGTAAATTCTCTTTCTCGGTGTATGTACCAGTAGAAAGAAGTGCCAGGTGATAAAAGGTTTTTATTTTTTAATCTAGAACCTAACAGTTCGGCTGCATCTTTTGAAAGAACTACATCTCTTACTAAATCATTGAGCTCACCTTAAGAAAATAGTTGAGGCCCTCCATATTCGTCAAAAGATAAATCTGAGCTTGATTCACCCGGAGGAGGTAATGTAGCTTCGTCCTCCAATTTACTAGCGTATTCATCCAAACTGGAAGGTGGCTGCGGGATAGATATCTCGGAGCTATGGGGCACTGGACGTATAGCTGAGTCAAGATTAGTATAACTTATGTTTCTTTTGTTTTTTGAATTGAATTCCTTTACGTCAACTGAGCAGAAGTAGCAGTCAGTGGTGTGATTTTTCTGCTCTCGCTATATCATAGGAATTCCAAATCGAAATGCATTTTTCTTTCCCTTAAACCACAAACGAATATCTTCTTCGCATCTTCTACACCCCTTATGCGGGGCCCATGGTTTATCTTGATACTGCAATATACATAAAAACTTATGTGATATAATAATTTGAATTTTTTTTCTGTTTTTGGGAGGTCATAATCTGTAAGAAAATGTTAAAAACTCCTATGCAGTTTTTTGGTCGCAGACCTGTGTTATTGTTTGAAAACTCTTACTGGTGGCAAGAGTTGAATCACGGATGGATTTTTATTGATTATACGTTTTTACTAGATTTTTTTAAGAAAACTTAAGTTTCCGAAATGTCCTCATCATTGGAATTTAATTAACACGGATCAATAAATTGTAAATTCTGCACGGCATACTTTGAGGCGTTCGTTCTCGGATGGCGGTAACCTCATGAAAATAGATTTTATGAAGACGTCTTTGTAACGTGGATAATAATGGTTTGTTTTTGATGGTGTTTGGATTTTATTCTGCTATGTGATGGATTTTTTTCAATTTAAAAGGATGGTTATGATATACGAGATATTATATGCTGTTAACAAGATGGCTGATTTTTAGTTTCCAGAAGTCGGAAGAAGTCTGTCATTTTAAATGGTTGATATCTAAAGGTTTTGACATTAACCGCAAATTATATTTGAACTTTTGTTTTGTTTTCAAATAAAAATAACGAATTGGAGACCGAAATAAATCAAATACCAAAGACTTGGAAAGAACACTACGAAGACAAATTTAGTAATAGGTCGAAGAAGAAAACAACGAACATGGCGGTGGGTGAATGGAATGAACATGAATACCATGCAATCCGAAGAGAAGAAATGGAAGTGGCTATAAATAAACTTAAAATAGGAAAAG
Organism: Galeruca laticollis; assembly: GCA_963921935.1. NCBI lineage: Eukaryota > Metazoa > Arthropoda > Insecta > Coleoptera > Chrysomelidae > Galeruca > Galeruca laticollis. The sequence goes on from OY998177.1 coordinate 104,085,877, forward strand.
CCAGTGGGGAGGATGAAGTAGCGCCAGAGCTGATAAAATGGTTAGGAGAAAAAGGAAAGGACTGGCTGTTTCTCATATGCAGGGAAGCATGGGATACTCAAAAAATCCCCAAAGACTGGGAAAATAACCTTATACTGCCAATACATAAAAAAGGAGATCAGACACTGTGCAATAATTATAGACCAATATGCTTAGCCCAAACCAGTTTCAAAATCTACACGAGAATAATAGAGATCCGATTAAGACGTTATGTAGAAGCAAGATTAGAAGAGGAACAAGCAGCTTTTAGACCAGGACGACAAGCAAATGATAATATATATTTTAAGAAGGCTAATTGATAATACCATAGAAGCGGGAGAAGAAATGTATCTAACATTTATTGACTTGAAGGCAGCTTTTGACACAGTGGAAAGAGGAAAAATTTGGGAGGTGTTGGAAGATTTAGAAGTACAGAAAGCTCTAATTAATATAATTAAAAGCACATACGAGACAGTCAAATTAAGAGTGCAGATAGGAGGTCAAAGATCGGAAGAGTTTCTAATGAAAAAATTTATAAAACAAGGCGTTAGCTCAAGCCCACTGTTTTTTGTCATTATAATGGACAAAAGAGTGAAGGAAATAAAAAGACAAGGAGGAAATCTGGACATGATAGTAGGGTACAGAAACATGGTGCCGGTCAGATTAAGTAATTTACTGTATGCAGACGATATTGTACTTATAGCAAAATCAAAAAATAAAATGCAGAAACTAATCAACTTATTGGCAAGAGAAATAGAAAATATGAAAATGACAATAAATACAGAAAAAACCAAAGTAATGATAGTAAATGAAAAACAGCGAGAGGGGAGTAACTGCAAGGAATTAAAATGTAATTACAAAACATTAGAAAGAGTAACAACTTATAATTACCTAGGAAGTATCATAACATAAGAAGGGAAAATAGATGCAGAACTTAATAACAGAGCAAATAAATCAACTAGATTATATTATTCCTCAAATCGAACAATATTAAGCCATAAACACATTGATATGGACACAAAGCTGGAAATCTACAACAAAATTACAGTCCCAACTATAACTTAAGCTAGTGAGAACTGGGTTATGCAGAAAAAACAGGAAACACAAATAAATGCAATGGAAATGAAATATTTAAGGAAAATAGCAGGTGAAACAAAATGGGATTAAGTAAGGAACGAAGAAATCAGAAGCATAACTAATCAAGAACCAATAATATCAAAGATTAAAAAGAAACAATTAAACTGGTATGGCCACCTAGTAAGAATGAAGCAAGATAGAATTGGGAGAAAAGTTATGGAAATAGGAATATCAAGAAAAAGACAAACAGGAAATGGATAGATCAGATTGAAGAAATTGGAAAAAGCAAGGGAAAACATTAGGAAAGATGAAGGCATTGGCCAGGGACAGAAAAGAGTGGAAAAAATGGGTACATGAAGAACTCCAATCAGACGCCTGAGAAGGCATAAGGATAAGAGAAAGAAAGAAAGTTTTGTTTTCATTCATATTTTGATATTATTGCAACTTTGAAATCATATTTCACACTTCGACTATATTTGGTTTGAAAAATTCTCGATATATTTAATGACATACTTCTTCTTACAGTGCCATATCCGTGATCGGATGTAGCCGACCTCTCACTTCTACCTGTGTTGTGCTCTCCAGTTACGACAGATAGAAGGGACCTACAGTTTAACGACAGATCCGAACGTCTATGTTGAGAGGCTGTACTAGGCACAATACTCTCGGTTGGTTTGCCATTGCCTTCCAACAGGTGGCTCTCCGAATTTTTAATTATGATGTTAACTAGGCCCGGGTGTGATCTCGGGGCCTCTCGGTTAGCAGGCAGAGCACCATTCCACTAGCCTACGGAGACCACGGAGACATACTAATTATAACGTTTTTATATTTTTATGTTATTGCAACTTTGATATTATATTTCAATTTGACTATATTTGACGTGAAATATTCTTGATGTAATTAATGAGATATTATTAATTATTACAGTTTTATAAAACTTTAATTGGTATACCAATTACAACTACTCTTATTTTTCCTGTGATTATTATAAATGCAATCAATAAATAGCATTGATTATTGCAGCTGTCACTTTTAAATTTAATCAATTTTCACTTAAATTCAAGTTCTTACTTATCATCCTTATAATGGTTTGGAAGACATTATTTTGCACAAACAGTATTATAGCACCGTTCATTCAAACGCATCGAGATTATTAAATTTATTTATTGAGTTTGCAGTGTTTTATTTAATTCACAAATATAAAGCAAAATATCTCATAACTAGATTATTTTAAAAGTTTTCACTAGCTAATATTCTTCTTATTGATTTTCCCGATTAATCAGTGAGTGTTTATTGAAAGTCCTCATCATCAATTGACGTTTGTGAAAAATAATCCACGGCCACTTTTTAAATCAATTAAACTTAAACTCACGACCTTAATGATTTCTGACGAAAAGCTGCTTTCGGCTTTGTAGCCTTACAACTTTTAATTACATCAAGAATAATAAGTGGCTACAAATTAATACATTTTTTACCGTGATTTTTAATGTTAAAGCAATTTATTGGTTTTAAATTGTTATTTTAAATATTTCTCAACCATTCTTCTATTTTATGATACACATTCATGCGACAAACTGTATAGCTGTCATCAAGGTAAAATCACATCATCAAATTTGAATTTTCGATCAATTGATTATCGATGATGGATTAAAAATGACGTAATTCGATTTTATACTAATTGGTTAGAAAATATGTTAATAAACGAGTGTACTAATATGGTGAAACTGCTATTCCTTGAGTTGCCCGGTCCTCCTTTACCCTAAGGGGTAAACAGACCTTCTCTCATATACATATTATTCAGTTCTTCCGGTACTTAATCCTTAATAGATCTAGTTTTCTCCTACGTGTTCGTTGCAAAACATTTTCGCGTTTTATGTACCGTGAAAAGATATATAACGAGCAGTTTTCTTTGCAACTTGACAAACACAACGAATTAAAAACATTTTTTTCCAATCATTCCAATCGTGAAGATTTTCATAAATCGTCTTCCACACGTGTCGGCTTTCAAACAGATAACTCTGTTAATGTAATAATATACAGTGTGTCAATTTTTGAAACTCAACTTAATTAAAGACTATTATACTCTAACAAACTGAAAATGAAATTAGTGAACTAATTATCGGTACATAATTCAAGCGCCAGTGGCGGAGGCATCTGAACTATTTATAATGGCCCGAGTGAATAAAAACTTAGCTTTTGCTTTTAGTATGAAGTATAAGCTTTAGCTTTTACTAGGTAGATTAAGCTTTTGCTAATAGCATTTGCTTGAATTGAAGTGAATAACCTTTTGCTCTTACTTACTAGCAAAAGCTAGATATTTTAAGTATTTACTTAAAGTTCTTATTTGGTAAATCATCCAAAAAAATGTTTTTATACTGACAAGGCCTATATTTATATGTTTATGACTAATCAGTCGGCCATGAAATTCGATAGACTATATGTGTATGGACAAATTTTAACTGCCGATGTGCAAATCGACAAAGGCAAATATCGATCACATGAAAACTTTTTAAACTAGTATCATTAACGAGTGCTAACGGTTTACGTTCAAAATGAGTAGTGATTCTGAAAATTTTACAACCGATTTTTTGACGGAGGAAGTTTCTGCAAAATTTGGTCCAACCTGAAATTGATGGAAATTTGGGAAAACAATAATATTATATTTAATAAATCGCAAGTTCCTATAATAAAAGAGAAAAAAGAACAAGCATACAAAGAAATCCACTAAAAATATATTTTCCAAATTGGAAGGTATTTAACTGAAAAACAACTAAAAAATAATATCCAAAATATGAAGACCGAGTTGAAGAAAAAGACGAACAAAACTGCAACGGGAAATCAGAAAATTGTTTTAAACGCGTGGGAAAAACAACTTTTGGCGCCAATGGAAGGACAAGAAAACCCTGTTTTTCAAAAAGTACCAGGTAGGTAATAAAGTATGGCTATAGAAACAAATAAATGGTGTGAAGATGTAGAAGCAAAATTAAGTATTTTTTCGCCGAATAGTATAAATTACTGTTTAGCTGCCATTTGATCCAAAAAATCATTTCAGGAACAATGTCGATAGAATCTGTGATGGAACAACCCCAGCCATCAACGTCCAAAACTGAAGAATTTATTCCACCTCCACCTCATGTTCGGCCTTTACCTGATAAATTTTCAGTTACCAGAAGAACCAAATTTAAGGAAACAGACGAAACCTCAAATTTGTCCAATACAGAGCTTCAACGACTGGTATTGTTGGAACAGCTGGAACTAATAAGGGTTCAAAAGGAAAAGGGGCAAAGGAGAAATTATTGTTGGAAAAAATACAAAAAGAAAATGGAAACCAATTTGAAGAAATAAATAATTTGGTGTTCAGAAAGTTGTAAGTAAATGAATAAATTGTTTTCGTTGTTAACGTTTTTTTTAATAAATTAATGAACTTGACTCAGATTAAGGTACCTACTTACATTTAAATTTAACTCAAAAAGTAATTCAAAATAATAAAAACCATAAAATATAACAAACAGTGTGGCCCATTGAAAGCTATCTAGAAAGCATAACTGCCTGAAAAAGTTGTCGAAAAAAACCTCCTTCAAGTATCTTGTTTATTTTACTTATTACGTATTAATATTCATGTTGTCTTATGATATACACTACTCCAAGAATTTAACGCACCACCAAAAAATAACCAAAGTTTAAAGTAAATTTTTGTCTAAACTGCTTGTCCGATTTGAATGATTTTTTTTTTAATGACAGGTTGACACTTCCAGAGAGTTAGTGTACTACTGTATTTGCATACAAACATATTTTTGTATAAATACGGGGTGTTGCAATGACAACCTGATTTTTTCATAAAATTTGTAACACCTTGTGAAGTTCAACAGTAACAATATCAACTTAAAATTAAAATCAAACTGTAGCTTTATCTTTTTGTAACATTTTGTTTTTTGATTTACTCTATTATCTTGGCCACAACAAGAGAAAATCAGTTTTATAGCATAACATGTTTTTTATTAAAATTTATTATCCAACTTTAACAACGAAAAACAAAGAAACAAAACGTACAAAAAAGTTAGTAGCGAGTATTTCCGCCTCTGGTAGAAATAACTGCTTGGCACCGACGGCCCATACTTAAAATAAGTGACCGTATATCATTTTGGTCAATTTCTTCCCATATTTCAATCAGTCGCCTCCCCACGTCTTCCAAGGTGTTCAAGTTCCGTTCCTCTCGTAACCTCCTCCCAAGAGTGTGCCAGAGATTCTCTATGGGACTTAAATCAAGGCTTCTAGCTGGCCATGCCACGGTATCGATGTCAACTTCCTCTAGATAATTCCTCACAACTCCAGCAACATGAGACCTGGCATTATCGTGCATGAACAAAAATCCTTGCCCTATATATGGCGCATATGGCATTACATGTTGGTCTAAAACCTCCAATATGTACCTTTCAGCTGTAAGGCTTCCATTATTTATGACCACAAGTTCTGTGCGACCAGTCAAAGAAATACCTCCCCAGACCATCACAGATCCTCCTCCAAATAATGTGTTATTTGAGAAGTAACACTGAGCATATCGTTCGTTAGGGCGTCGATATACACGTATGCGCCTGTCATTATTGTACAAACAAAATCTTGACTCATCTGTAAATAATACCTGTTGTCATTCCGCTTCTAACCAGTTACGATGTTCCATGGCAAAATTCAGCCTCGCTCTTCGATGATCTCCAGTTAGAGCTGGCCCCCGAGCAGCAATTCTAGGTCTCAAATTGTGTTCTCGTTGTCGCTGACGAGCTGTTTCACCACAAATTTGTACACCAGTAGCATCTCGAAGCCGGGTTTGAAGGGTCCGGGCTGTTACAAAACGTTGTCTCAATGCCGATAATCTTAAAAAACGGTCCTGAGTAGGGGTTGTTATTCGACTCCTTCCTTGTCCCGGTCTGCGACCATGACTTCCAGTGTCTCTACATCTTTATATAACTCGTGAAACGGTTGTATGGTATACATGAAATCGTCTACCAACTCTTCGGTAATTCCAGCCTTCCTCGAACAATATTAATGCTAGAGCACATTCTTCGCCAGTAAGATTTCGTGTTTCACGTTGCATATTAATTAAAATAAAGGTTTTTACAAAAAAAAACGTAAGGGCTAATACTAAAAATACACTTCTATGAAATGCTAATGACAATTTACTGTAACTTATTGTTTTTCACAGCCTGCTACTCACTTTTATTATCATAAATTTTAATAAAAAACATGTTATGCTATAAAATTGATTTTCTCTTGTTGTGGCCAAGATAATGGAGTAAATCAAAAAACAAAATGTTAAAAAAAGGTAAAGCTACAGTTTGATTCTAATTTTAAGTTCCTATTGTTACTGTTGAACTCCACAGGGTGTTACAAATATTATGAAAAAATCAGGTTATCATTGCAACACCCCGTATTTATACAAAAATAAGTTTATATGCAACTACAGTAGTACACTAACTCTCTGGAAGTGTCAACCTGTCATTCAAATTCATTCAAATCGGACACGCAGTTTAGACAAAAATTTACTTTAAACTTTTGGTTGTTTTTTGGTGGTGCGTTCAATTCTTGGAGTAGTGTATATGGTATCGTACTTAGAAGAATATTTACAACTGCAATTGAAAAGTTATATTTTTTATTTCTTCTCCTCTCTGTTGACCACGCTGACGGTCGTTATTCAGCTCATCATTACCTTCCACAACTTCTTCACCCTCGTGATCCTCGGCGGCTACTTCTTCTTCGTCATTATGCAGAACCACAGCGCTGACGATTACTGACGGAATTTGTCAATGTTCAATCGTATCTGATGTTTCAAAACAGGGAATCGACGTTTTAGTTGTCCGAAACAGGTTCTATAATAATGCGCTCCCTTTTATGTACATTATTATACGCTATTTCTTGAGGTGTGGTGGGGTTTCTATACGGTGTTATTCCGTACCCTTCATCGCCTAAAATAAGTCCATAGTTCTGTTGACGTCTTCTCGTCATATTTGATCTTCTTAAAATACGACTGTCGTGCACCGAGGCAGGCCATTGAGCATCTACGGATGTAAAAATTTCTTTTCCGTTACAAGTTGCTTGCACATGTATACTACACCAGCCTTTCCTATTGATATACTCGTCACCATGTAGCGATGGCTTTATTATTGGTACATGAGTGCAATCAATTGCACCAACAGCACAGGTAGATCTATACATCTGTGCCCATTCGTTGATTGCCTGGTCAGTCGAGTTTTCTGTAGGAAATTTAATCCAAATTCCTGCCTTTTCAACTATTTTTGGTAAAACGTGAGATATCGTAATGTAAGCATTTCCTTAATATTCTTAGTAATTGCTTACTTTCATTCACACCATTTTTAGACAATGCTAAAAACTTTAGTTTTTGCTAATTGCATTTTTAGTAAAAGCTACTACTTATTTTGATTCACTGCAAACTAAGCATTTGCTAGGAAAATGTAAGTTTTAACTTTTACTGAATTTTTATTCACACTACTCAATATTCTAATATAATTAAATTGAAAATATTGGTTGTTTATATTATACATCACTGCTATGTTTGATATATGACGAATTCAAAATTTTTAGATAAAGTAATGATTAAAACGATTTAGTCCACTTCTGTTGATATGGATCTGTCACTATCGTTGCTACTATTATCGGTACCAACATGAATAACGACTGGTTCAATAACCGTATCTACTACAAAACATAATTCCTACATTTCAGTATGTAGCAAACTCTCCACACCTGCATTTTCAAATGTTACATTGTGGCGCGCCATGTAACTCTTTGTCTGTGGCCAAATCAGTTCTATAGGGACAAATCTTTAGATAATAAGGAAATTTGATAAGATATGTGCTGAATTTTGAGGTTAGATGATCGGGAAAGAAGAGATTTGAATGTAATGTGCAAAGTTTAATAATTTTTCGCAGAGCGTTTCGTCTATAAGTCATCATCAGCGTTTCTCTAAAATAGTATGAAAAATTTAATTTAAAAATTGAAACATCAAAGAATAGTACATATTTTTCATTATTAATTGGAAATAATTCACCAGTATAATCCTGACCAGTAATTATGATGATTTAACCCAAAACACGTAAATAAAAAGTAGCTGCTTACTGAATTACAGAGTGTTTTAATTAAAAATATAAAAACAAATTTGTGCTCATTACTTTAAAATTATTTTGCGTATCTATGTCATATTTGGCAGAAAGTGTGGACACTGTACACCCTATGTTAAACAAACATTTCTGGCTACCAGCAGCGGTGTTCGACAGGGGCAAGTGACTGGTTAATCGTCCCCAAATTCTACGCCACTGGTCGAATAGAAATTTTATCACAATTTTTCGATTCCCCAATACTTTTTATATAAATGACGAACTTCTTTCTCTCAACGATTTAACTTAAACATGAAGCTGCAAATTTTTTTAAATTTTGATGTTTTGGGCCAGCGGATTGCATTTTATATGCAAATGTAATATTAATCCGTAATAACAATCAAGAACACAACCATTAAATAAACAGATGAATTAAAAACAAATTGTTGTTCTGAAAATGTAATCTAAATCAAAGTACCTACAATTTAAGTAACACGAAAATATTAGAAACAAACAGTAGAATCCTTTTATAACACATGTTCTATTTAATCCCCATTTACCTCATTCTTTGGCTAAATGATCTTCTTATATTAGAAAATATGTTGGGCTGATTGGCAATAAAATTAGCCGAATTTACAATTTGCTGCCATAGTTCCTGACGAGTGCTTATTTCTTGTGAATATAACAATGATTTCATATTGCCTCAAAAATAAAAATCTAGGGGATTACCTTCGGGAGTTCTAGGCGGCCACGGAAATTCACCACCTCTGCCAATCCAGCGATGAGGAAATTGGTCATCGGGATAATTTCTCACCATTATCTGATAATTAGTTGGAGTTCTATCCTGCATGAACCACATGTATCTTCTTTGGTTGAGTGGCAATTACTCTAGATGATCGAAAAGAGTTGTTTGTAAAAATGGTAAGTATGAGTTGCCATTGAAATGTGCTGGTAATTCATATAGACCCAACAAACTATCTCCAAAGATAAGGCACCATACATCTTAAACTTGTGCTAAAAATATGATTCTCGGAATACATGGGGATTTGCAATATCCTAATTGTGACTGTTTCTCTAGTTAAAAACTCCTCTACGTGTAAATGTGGCCTAAAGAATTTATTCATGAAATTACGATCTCAAATGTTGTACCGGTGTAACGTGGAGTGAGCCACTGTCCATAACACACCCAGTTTTCGTGATCCGCAAAGTACTTTTGTTAGTCAAAAGTGAATTATATAGAACGAAGTCTTGAGTTCCTTATACACAAGAGAGATTGTGCTTAAAATAGACACAATAATCATCGATATACAGATAAATTCCAATTGCATTTTATTGTAGAGGAATGTGTCCTAAAATGACATAGCTGCTAAAATGACACACTTGCTCTATATAGGAAACTAGAAGCGGCATCTCTTATTCGGTAACTACCCTAAGTGACAAACACTCTATTGAAATATACTATAAGTTTACAGCAGTGATATTTTTGACCGTTCGCAAGTTCCATGGTTAGTCGTATGTTCAACACTTGCGAACGGTTGTCTGAATTTGATATTCTCGACCAGTCGCATGAGCTGCATATACTCACAAAAACAGCGAGTGGTTATCACCATTCGTATATCCGACAAATCGTACGCACACATTACTTAAATCACTTTCATCTTTGGCTTATATCTGTCATTTTCGGTTTTATATTTTTAATTTCTTGTTTAAAGTATTTGGTGTGTTTATTGCTCTTCATTAGTTTTATCTTATAGTCGCAGTGGTGGATTACGAATAAGAGTATTTAAGTGTCGCAGTTTATTAAGGTATTATTGCAATGAATGATGATTTGCTATATATTGCAAATATCGAATTATTGGCTTGAAATACACGTTACCCGTCCCCACTTTTTCATAGCATAAGCATAACATAAAATAACTCTAAAAAATCGTCTTTTATTTGACACTTCTCAAAAATTACTACGCTGCCAAATGTTATTTTAGCAGAAAATATAAACATTCGCATGTCACTACGAAGAGTAGTCAAGAATACCGGTCCTAGCATCAATTCCCACCTACAGTGAACAATTGATTGGTAAGTAGGCTTTTTAATAGCAACTTTAACATTATCAATAATAATCTATATATCGAAAATGTAACATTGCGTTTAAAATGACATATTGTGGTTGTTGTTAAAATGACATAATATGTCAATTTATACGACGCACAGTACAATTTCTAGTCTTTTTGGTACAATAATTTATATTAATTGTAATTCAATTTTAAATTTTTTTGCCAGATGACCATGGTTGGATGGTACATCAGAAAGACTAATAGACAGTCCTGGGATGAAGCATCTATGCAACAAGCTATGAATGATATACAAGAATAGAGAATGGGATGGCTAAAAGCATCTAAAGTATATAACGTTCTCGAAGCAACTCTTGGATGTAGAGCTGCTAATGAGAATAAAATAGTTAAAGGTATAGAGAAAAGTCAAGACCTATTTTCAATAACTTCTGATTCCTAAACAGAGAAAGAGTTGATAAAACAACTAAAATATCTTGAATCTAGACTGGTTGGTTTAACCAGAAGACAAGTTGCGGTTTCCAGCACAAGGCCTTTAGGTGTTCTTGCCTTTTTAAGTGTCAACATATCTGGGCGTACAACTGATCTAGTTGCTCCAGTGTCGACAATAAATTTGCAATCGTGATTTTCTAGTTGTCCCCTAACAGTTAAATTTCGGCCATTTTAAAACAAAGAATATGTGCGAATCGTGGGGCTTTGAATGGTTTTAGTCGACGTCCGCCCTGAATAGTCGACTGTTAGTAGTTTTCCTGTTTGCTGGTATTAGAGCGCCGATCAGGTGTTGGTGATCGACTTTAGTATGGACATGATCATCTAGGATTATTTCTTGTGGGGCTATGAGCTCTGTTCCTAACTGGGCTCTGCGCGGATGTACGTTGTTTTGATGTTGTCTGGTTATACGATTTACTAGCTTGGCTTCGAAATCTTGATGGAACTCCACATATTCTCTCTCTGCAGATGTCCAATTCTTCCGCCGCAGTTGAAACAAACAAACTTCGGACGTCCGGTTTTGGAAATGATTTCAGCAGCTTCGAATGATTGAGCAAAAGTCTTGTAGTGTCAGATGATGGCGTAATCGAAGGGCGTGTTGCATTATGTATCTCTTAAACCATATATGAATGCTTGAACGCCAAATTGTTCTAAAAGTTCTTTAGGTGCCTATAGATAGGCTTAACTCAATAATATTTTCATGTCACTTCCATATTCTTGGAGGCTCTCGTCTAATTTACATGCGCACCTTTAATTGGCTTTTGAAATCTTGTTTTAAATGTTGCTGTCCATACCTGTTCTCCAAAGCTTGGATAATGACGTCATAGCTAGGGTTGCCGTTGGGTAATAATCTCTACTAATGCATCTAATTTTTGTGTTAGGTCAAGCTGGTGTGTTTTTAAATATTTCACTGTCGTTTTCAAATCTTTCTCTACGGTTTTTAAATCTTTTTCTACTATTGCCAAATCTTCCTCAGCTGTTTTTATGTCCATTTTATTATCTAAGGCCGCTATTTTACTTTTAAAAGTAGAACTGAAATCGGACAGTACCTCTAATATTTGCTTCCTTTCCTCCTTCTCCACGTTCCTCCTGTGTTCCTCTTCTTCATTTTCTTGTTTTCTACGGTTTTCCTCTTCCTCCTTTTCTTGCATCATTTTCCATTCCTCTTCCTCATTTCCTTGTTTTATTTCTTGTTTTTCTTGCTCCGTCATCTGAAGAATCCATGGTGGTGCTCCACTATTAGCTTCCATATCGGTGTCGTAATTTATACTTCTAGTATTGACCATAAATTTAATTTACCGCTGTCACCACTGTTATAACTTTCACCACTTTATTCCATACTTGACAAAATACAATACGACTTTTCAACAATTCAACTTATTAGCACATCAAACTATTGACTGACTGACTCTGCCACAACTGATCTCTATTTATATAAAAAGATCTTTCCAGAAAAGACTAGAATATTCTATAATATACTAGTACTTCTATATGGAACACAATAGAAAATTTTTGAAAATTCTAGACTGTCACCTTGACAGATGACTGTGACTACTCCGTCTATTCAGCCCTCTTCTTATTTTCAGTCCAAGCTGCCATTCTGACATTAATAGAACAGGTGTAACAATATTACCACCGATATAAATACCACCATAATATAATAATGATGTTTATTCATTCAATTATTCAAAGTACAAATAAAATACAAATCTATTACTAATCTAAACATTGGTGAATAAAAAGAAAAATGCCGTAGAAACTGAATAAAATCAGTTTGTACACGGTAAGCATAACAAATTAATACAATAACTACACTAACTTACATACTAGAACATGTGATAAAAATTTAAACTCAAAATCCAGGTAAAGTCGCAATCAAGTCTATACGTCTAGTCCGGGGTAGGGTAAGTCTCAAATTGAGTAAATTTTTTTTAACCATTATTTAGCGAAAGGCTAATTAGTGAAGTTCGAGATTCACTTTATTTTCTTTTGGTATTTACTTTATTTTCAATAGTATATTCATAATGTTAAGCATTTATATTATGAAATATATACCGATCCGTCTCTAGGATCCAATTTTTAACTTTATTTCTATACATAATAAAAATTTTGATTTGTTTAAGTTCATTTGGAAAAAAATTATATAATTTGGAGCTGATATAGTTACAACTATGCTGGCCTATTGATTTATTACGTTTAGGAAGCTGCGTTTTATATTCTTTGTTTCTTGTTTCATACTCATGCTCTGTGTACCGCATTTCCATTTTTCCTTTATGAATATTAATTAGGATTTTATACGCAAATAATTGTCGTACATCATATATTCCATTTTGTTGATATAAGTAGTTGCTTGGATATAAAATTGGTTTTTTAAAAATTACCCTTAATATCCACTTTTGTTATAATATGTAATTTATTCATATGTATATCGGACACTCCGCCCCATCCCAATATACCGTACTGAAGCAAACTTTGTACTAAAGATAAATGACTTAATTGAAGGTATTGGTTGAATATTGTTTTTGACGAAAAAATGGTCTAGGCAAGTACGACTCTCTGGTCGTGTATATTCATTGATGTAGGACACATAACCCTCTGAATATAAAATATTTTTATATTCTTCCACATCTACGTTATTTTCATCTAATAAATTAATATTAATGTCGCCAGTTATAATACTAATATCATTTGATTCCTTGGTACTTAAGTATTCATATAGATCTCTATTGAAAGGAAATGGGCAAGTAGAGGGAGAACGGTATACTGCTGTAACATCAATTTTGCTTGATAATGACGTAATTACAATTCTCAAAGCCTTTGATAATCCTAAATTGAAAGTGTCTGATACAAATGTCAAATTGTCCTTTATAAAAATTACAGTTCCATCATTTTGGTTGAGCATGCCATCATTGTACAAAGTAGTATAGCCTTCTAAATGGAATAGATCAATGTCTTGAATCTGCCTTGTTTCTGATAGGACAATTAAATCAAAATAAACCGAAAGCAGATTTATAAAAATAGTAAATTCATCATAGTTTTTAGTTAAACTCCTGATGTTCATATGAATAATTTTAAATTTATTATTTCTTAAATAGTGTTGATAAACAGATGGATTATAAATTTTTGTAGCATAAAAAGGTTCATTCTCATATTCCTGTACATAAGGATCCATTTTTTTAACTTTCTGTATAATTGAATTACCAAATATAAGACACAATAATACTAGGTATAAAATCTAATTTAAAAACAGAAACAACCAATTTCTATTTCGAATTAAAATGCATTTGACTAAACTGAACTTGTTTAGGACATTGAAACTAAAATTTAATTTATTTATTGGATACTGAGTCAGAGCGCGTCTTAGGTTTGTTTACAATTTTATTTTTTGTCACGACTTCATCCCGTTGGCTTGCTCTTGTTGAATTGGGAGTGGGCGGCGCGCTATTTGGTTTAGCTGCTTCTATAAGGGATACTTCTACTAAATCTTCTAATGCGTAAGAATTGTTGTCTAACACTAGTTTGTTGTTTTTAATGTAAACTTTCGAATATTCTCCCTGTTTCCGAAAGTGGATCAGATACGGTTTAAGATTTTTGTAAGTGTCCCTTTGGTGTATGGTTAAATCATTTGCGATAGAGATCCCAGATCCTTTTAGTGTATTAACGTTTTTCAAAAAAGCTTTCTTTTTTTAGTTCGATACGAATTCGATTTTTATGGGAGCGGAGTCAGATCTTCCTAGAGAAAAGAAGTTGTTTATATCACGTTCTTCAATATCTACGTCCAGAACTTTGTTTACTTCTCTGCAAAGTTGTTGGGCATCTAGTTCGCGACTTGACTTATTCATGCCAAAGATAGCTACGTTATTAGCTCTACTTTCTATATCTAGTTCTTCAATTCTCTCCTTAAGGAGTACGTTTTCTAATTCTAGTTTTTTTAGTCTTTGGGTCTGTTCTTCGATTTTCAGTAATACGTTTATTTCTGTTGAATCAATTACTCTTTTTAATTCGTTCTTTGTGTTATTTAATTCATCTAGAATTTTTTAGTTGCTTCACCCAGTAATTTGTAATTGCCGTTTCATTCATTCTAATAATTCTTTCAAGACTTTAAAAAATTTTCAATTCAATTTTATTATTTTCGTTAATTCGAAGATATGATTAAATTCTACTGTACCATAAATAGTTCCTTTCAATCCATACAGGTAAATCTTGTTTTTGCTATTCTACTAATGATATTTCGACAAGTATTTAGTTTACAATTCAAATTGTTATGCGAAATTCTTCAAAATTAAATGTGCTACTCACAATTGAAATACATCACTAGATGCAGAATCTTGAACATTTTAATCAGTCAAAATTTCTAACTTTTTTTTACACTTTTTCCACTTTAACAACTAATTATTTCAGAGAACACACAGTATGCTTGTTTACATTCAAGTCTTGAGAAATGGTGATGAGTTATAAAACTTAATAAACTGTCTACGACTGAAATACTACTGAAAACACAAACCAAAATTTATAAATATCGTGCAAGCCGATTCCGAGATAATTGAGGTTATCCATACTTAAAACTCAGAGTATATAATAGCAAAAAACATCCCCTTTATATGATTTTTGATACATTTTTCCATTCTCCATTTTTTTATAAAAGTAGTGCCTTCAGATTTTTATAGAGTGCATAGTTTTAATTGAAATGCTCTGTATACCTATACGATTGAAATCGTGTCTCAGATTTGACATTATAGTATGAGTGAAATTAAAAAAAGCATCCACCTTTAACGAATATTATATTTTTTCCTTTCCCTAATAAAACGTTTGATTGCATTCGAAACATATTTCCATATAGACAATGATGATCGTTACGCCCAAAACGTCGTCGACGCCTAAAATAAATGTTAATATAAACAATCTAAGAAGACGCGCTTGGATTATATACGGCGTGTTATCATTTACATATAATAAGTATTATTCTTATTTAATAACAATGCCAGAGGTGTGATATAGTCTCGTCCTTATCCTTTCGCATACGACATGAGCGAACATAATAATGGAAAGAGAAGGAAATAATTAAATATCAAAAGCGATCTGGTGTAATAATAAACAATAATAGATTATACAGGGTGTATAAATTAACGTTAAACGCAGAAAACGGGAAGAAAGTGGATTGCTATCTTCCAATTTCAATTTTTTGTCCTAACTCTAATGACATCATGAGAATTAAGCTCATATATTAGAGCAGCTGAAAACAAACGATAAAATCTCAAATTGACAAAATCTGCGTAAAAATACATTGAGCTCTGTTGAACATAACTTTAATAATTCCCCGACAACAATATTTACACTCCCAAATTGATAACGCTTGCCTAAAACTATTCAATATTAAATTACTAATTTTCCAGCAACTATAGATACATACTCCAAATTCGATCGTACTAGGTACGGAAAAATATAATACACAATCAACTCCACTTCATAAAAATTATAATAAACCCACACTTACACTAACATTCTCCCAGGACACCTCTTCTCCGCTTGAAGGGGCTAAACACCCCTCGGGTAGGCTTTACTGGATTCACTCGACTATAACTTACCCAACTATTCGTTTTGCTTGTTCAAGTACCTACTCGGCTGCTCCATTCCAAAACACAGTATGTGAAAATAATGGAATTGTGAGATAAACGAGATTTAGTGTTTTTGTTTGGCCCTGAGACCTATTTAATGGTATAGTTCGTCGTATAATTTTTTATACATACTCAAATTGTGCGTATTTTTAGTTGTAGCTATAGATTTGGCACATGCTTGGTTTTTGCATCGAATATGACACATTTTTTTATATTTCAGAACAGAGTATCTACATAAAAAATTAAATAAACAATAGTTTAGTTTATGGAGGTAGAAACATTTTACTGAATTCAAGTTAACAAAACAGTTCAATTGTGTCCAACGTTTATTAGTTTAAAAATACAACGGTTGGTTAAAATGTCTTACAGGTAGTGAACAAATATTTTGAACCAAAGAAACTACTACATACTATCATCTAAATTGGTGTTATCATACTCCTCGACCAAATCTGGAGCAGAATCGCTTTCATGAAGATTTTTCCAAAACTTCAACCTGTTTATCGGCATTAACGGTCCCAATACTCTTATGATTTCGTTTTTCTTTAATGTCAGTATTCCACGTACTGGTAGAACTCCTGGAATACTCTGAAAATTGAATTTCTTCTGCAAAAAATCTAGAGATATATACTCTTCTCGGTCGAAATCAGTTTTATAATCCAAGCGTCTTTTCCCTTTCTTGAAGCATACTTCAACTATAGGATTCAACAAAAAACCTCTCAAGGAATCGGATTCTTTGGCATTTTCACGGACTTGCCTTCTCTTCTTTTCCCACTTGTGGAAAACATTAACATCTAGAACTTGAAGACCTTTTCTGGAAGACATTACCGCCTCTGTGACATCATTGTAATCATATATATTACCAGTCTTGTTAATTTTGGTTTCGATATTCCCGTGAATGCCATCGGCGCTCATACGAGTGTGACCCTTTGTGAGATAACGGAAAGTCACACAATCAGGTCCGTTTTCTTGATTTACCAACCAAACTAACGATGTATAAAGAATCTATTTTTTATTCTGCCCTGTACAATTATCTGACCAAATAATGAACTCTTTGACATCTCGTTTTTCCTCGAAAACTGTGAAAATGGCATCAACAATATGGTACCATCACGTCCTGCCAAACCTTCATGCCACATGGAGCAAATGTCAAATTGAATGCTGTGAGGAGGCTTTAAAAATGACTATCTTTTACGGAGGGCATGTTAGGAATTAAGATCACCTTTTGCAAATCAATTGAATACATTCTGACGTTTTGATTGTCAGGTATCATAGCATCTTCGTGGTATTTGTCAGTGGCTTTTTTAGGTTTATTTTTGTGTGTATTCCATTCCTCGTCATTCACAAAAGTCAGTTCTTCAACATCTTTGGCCTGTAACTTATTCTTGTAAGTTTCGCATTCTACACAAACGTCAGATTTGGGCATGCATAAATAAATATGCACTAATTTGATGGTCTTCCTGTAAAGTTCAATTTCACAGAAACCGGGATGTTCATGTTCAAAATCATCAAACATGGATTGTACTGTTGTCTCTTGATAAATATCTCACATTAGGTGCATTGTGACTCGACAGTGAGTAATACAAGGCTTGAATTTGTTGATGTGATTCATGATGATAGTTCTTTCTCGTTTTCTCTCATAATTTCCTGTGGTACCCCTATTTTTTCTTACAGCTGCCAGCAAAAGAATTTTTTCCTCGCGTTGCATAATTCCGTAATAACAGAATCGTTGGAATAGCCAAGGGTATTTAGAAAAAACTTGCGACAAACGCATCTACTTTTATCTTCTTTTGGAAAGGAAAATTTTCGACTTTCGTTTTTTGCAAAGCCTTTGCCAGGTTGAGCTTGGACAGTTCTTCTCATTACAGGCACCATTTGGACATCTTTAGCCAACCATTTACGGCGTGAACTGTAATCCAACAACCAGTATTCTTCCCAAATCCGAAATCGTTCTTCTTCAGAGAATGTGGAACCAAATTTTTTAGTACATTTATCTGAACATGAAGGTTTCATCGGATGCTTTTCTTTGTCGCGGGCAACTTTTTCATTTTTCGTTAACCGTTTATATTTTTGGTTTTCTTTTTGTCGTCTTTTAATGGGAGGCTGTAAGCTAGTTGAAGTGGATGCTGTTTCATTGACTGGGTTATCCATTTGAGGTAAGTAGTTGATTGTTTCTTCCGCAGACTCCAATGAACTGTCAAGACTCCGTAATCTATTATTGGAATTGTTGTTGGTTTCAGGATCAAAATCGGGATCGGCAATACTATCGTCACTAAAGTTGGTAACACTCATCTCTTCATCCAGGTCATAATTTTCCAATATACTATCTTGCTGTCTGAAAAACAATAAACTACAATTAAATTTGAAAAAAAAAACGAGGTTAACATGATAATACGTTTATTATTATTATTATTATTGTGTTAACGTAACACTACTTCACACAATGTTCATAGTCAGCTCATAGAAATATATATCTGAAAATTATTATTGAACCATATTTAAATTTACTTTAAATGACCGTACGTAACCAAAAATTGAGGTTATGAAATTGTTTCTGAAACATAAATGAATTTCAAGTCATTTAGCTTTACTTACTGCTTATTCAAGCACATGTTCACCATCAATCTTCCACGATTCATAATTATTAGTCGTTTATTTCACTACGAATTTCAGAACAAACGGGCGAACAGAACTACGCAGAACACAACATGCATAAAACCACTCAGCTTCACAGGGTAATAACAACTGACACAACACTGCATCTTAAAAATGGTAAACACTGAAACGTTTGAATTTTTTGTTCAGCCTTGAATCCTCAAAACACAGTAACTGTTCATACACTGTGTTTACTATTTGCTGACCGACGTAGTCTTATATCTTTCAAATTTCCAAAACGGAGCATCTGGTATATACAGTGTTTTGGTCTGGAAAAAACATATACTATGTTTTGAAATGTGGAACGGACAAAATTTGTGCAGATACTAGGTTATGGGCATGTGATAACTCTGAATCTATTGCAGCTATCAGCAAACAGGCCAGGTTGAAAGATGCGTCCAAACACAGTATATCCAAATATATAGAAATATCAATTTCTAAAAAAATGTTGGTTACTGTGTTTTGGAATGGAGCAGCCGTACTGCGTTCGCCATGCTGTTCCGAAGATCAACTTACCCCCCCCCCCCTCCCAAAAAATATATTTTTCGAACCAAGAAAGTGTTCTCTCGAAAAATGCTGAGTTCGTTGTTTTTTGTTTTCTCTTACTCAAAAAAACAATACGTTTTCGTTTGTAAGTAATTACCAAAACATATTTTAAAACATTGACCTAGTTTTGCTCAGCTTACCATATACCGGGTGTTTATTTCTAAACGTGACAAAATATTTTGGTAAAAGGTAAATCTGACTAGTATTAATTCAGCATATTAGAGGAATGAGAGATAATACGTTACAAACTCCTATTCACCTTCATTTTGACGTTTTCTCAAAAAATTGTCTCAAAAGTCTGATTAAATCTTTTGTCTGCGTCATAAATTATTCAATATCAAATAACACAAAAATCGCTTCAGAAGAATTATCCCTGTTTCAATAGCTTTAATGATGTTAACATCCATTATAAAAATTGTAGGCAAAGCTACAGAGATTTTTTCATGTAAAAAGAAAAACAAGATGCGCCATTGTTTGGAGAATAGCTCCGGTTCCGGTTTTAAAAGAGCGATATTCTAAATAGAGAGGTTTGAAACTGCAGTCTCGGTTGAGCGACACACACAACAGCGGCATGATAAAACTGCGACAAGTTAAAACAGCGATATATTAGAAAAGCGACAAGTGAATGGCAATATTATTTTATTTAACGTCCTAAAATCAACAATATATATGGAAATGGTAAATAAAGTATAAATTTAGAAAAATTTAATCACTACATAGAAGACTTCATTGCCACCGATCTGAAATACTGCTTCACATTTCGAAAAACGTATTCATCCCGTGTGTATATCGTCGTCGTCATTGTCGTCGGCCACTTTCCGTTACATGTCTTGTTAGCACGATACATCCTCCGGAGTGCAACAAGTCACCAATTTTATGATTGAATATTGTTCAGGACATGTCACAAATAAACCCTATTGATTTTCAGTTCACCATAGCCAGTACAACGGGTGCCATGGCACTTAAAGTACGACATTTTGGTCATTTTTCGAGAAATTTCAGTTTCTTAGCACGATACAGCCTCCGGAGAGCAACAATTTACCAATTTTATGATTGAATATTGTTCAGAATATCTCACAGATGAACCCTATTGATTTTCAGCTCACCAAAGGCAGTACAACAGGTGCTATAGTACTTTAATTACGCCATTTTTGTCATTTTTGGAGAAATTTCAGATTGTTAGCACGATACTGCCTCCGGAGCATATATAAGTGACCATTTTTCTAATTGGATATTATTAAGAGCGTCTCAAAGATGAACCCTATTGATATTGAGCTTACTGAAGCCAGTACAACGAATGCTATGCTACTTGAAGTACCAAATTTTTATCATTTTTGGATAATTTTTAGTCCGTTAGCACGATACAGCCTCCAGTGTGTATACAAGTGACGAATGATTGAATATTGTTCAGGGCGTCTTATAGATAAACTTTATTGATTTTTAGCTCACCAGAGCTAGTACAACCAGTGCTATGGTACCTGAAATGCCACATTTTTGGTCCCTTTTGGAGAAATTTCGGGTTGTTACATACGATACAGCCTCCGGAGTGTATACAAGTGGCAATTTTATAATTGGATATTTTTCAAGGTGTGTCACAGATGTATTATATTGATTTTCAGCTGACTAGAGCAAGTACAGCGAGTCCTATAAATCCAGATATACTACATTTTCGGTTACTTTTGGAGAAATTTCGGTTTGTTACCATGATACATCCCCCGAAGTGTATACAAGTTACAATGTTATGATATAACATATCGTCGGTTATTTCAATGTCCCATAACAGCAGCAAATCTGACAGGTATTGACTCAGAATTGATTGATAAATTTAAAATAATTCTAGAAGTTCTCACTTCAGGATTCTAAATAGATTCTGAGAAATGTTCAGTATACACTAAGGATGTTACAAAACTTTATATTTGTTTCTATAAATGGCAGCCAATATCGCCTACAGTGCATAAGATACTGATTCATGCAGCTAGTGTGATTGACATTTGATTGTTGCCGATTATTAGAAGACGCTGCTGAAACACGGAATAAGTAATTTAGAGAATATAGAGAAAATTTTTCTCGAAAATAATCGGGATGTCCTAAATAGGGTTCTAACTTCTGATCCATACATAACTAGCATGCACTCAAGATCTACAAAAAAGAAGCAGATTTTCTCAAAAAATGCAGTGGAGTTTTTCAAGCCAGCTCAATTTGCAGACACGAATGAAAATGATGAAGGTGAACAGTAATTATCATATTGGACAATTTCAATAATTATACAATTGAATAGATATATAAGTTTGATTAAGAAAAACGAGTATTTATTCACATAATATGTCTGAATTATTTCCTTCTCCTGTACAAAGGTACTTCACTTCAGTAACCACCCCCACTCCTGAAAAAATTTATTGTACGTAACTTCTACAATTTAGAAATACGACTCGCAATAAAAGAAAAAAATGCTGAAAAAAGCCTTGAGACTAATTTTATTTTTCAGTCCAACTTATTTAAATTAGCATTATCTTTAAGAAACACAACTTAATGCGTCGTCCACCCTGTATACCACCGAGATCGATTAATAATTTTATTACCAATTTTTTTATGTATATTCAATTAAAAAAGAATCAACAACGGCGTGTGTTCTATATAAAACATGTTTTGGATAAAATGTAACAACATGAGATGTATAAACAAATTCTCTGTCGATCTAGGAAGAAGTTTTGATGTCTAAAACGCGGTTCGGTTGAGTGCCTCACAGGAATGTGTTGTTATTCGTGATTAGAAATAGGCGTACTTGCATTGGCATTTTATTTGTTCCCTTTCCGGTCATGTGCAACTGCTCCTTAAATTAGATGACCAGTGGTGTACAATCTGCACACATTCGAGAACTGCCTCTTTATAACAGAACATAAATACGAGGGAACTAACGTATGTTCGACATGATAATATTTATATTAAAATTTTCACGCTATCAAATAACTTTGGTGTTTTCAACGACGCGACATAACCATCAATACGGACAGTTTCACAAAGTTATTATTATAAGTCGCATGAATCGCTTTGGTAAGAATTCAAACGAAGATATCCACCAATATATTGATGAACATTCCAAACCTAATATATTTTCGACCAATTAAAAGCCTGCATTTTGTATCGATAATTTTACTGCTTCTTGGGGTAAGGAGCATGAAATTACAATGGAAACTTTTTGGCGTTTATAAGTAAAAAAGTTCCTTGTAACAAAATATATTTCTACTAACTTTAGCTAAATGAATTTGTGAAAAACAGCGAGATTATGCTACTATCGACTTATTTTTTATTATTTTATTTAACTAAAGTCGTTTAATTATATTTTATTTAACCTAACAATATTACTCGAACAAATTTCATTGATAATAAATAGTATTTCTACCAACTTTAATGAAATGAATTTGAAAAAAATTAAGAAATTGAGCTATCAATTTATTTTTTAATTATTTTGTGTATCTAAAGTAGGTTAATTTGGTGCGGAATTCTTTTACCCAATACCACACGAGGTTAAATTAAATCCGAAAATGTTTTCACTTCTAGTGATATCACCAGTGAAAATATACCGAGTAATACAAAAAAATCGAAATTATACATATGGAGATCATTTATGATGTTCTATGTGGAACATAATTACAAGCTAGATGCAGATAATAGCAACGAAAGACTGGCATTCATTTTGAAAGACTAGGTATTCAATATCCGAAAAATTGATGGTAGTGCAATAAAAAAAATTTCGTGAGTACCCGAGAAATATTATAATGTTTCTCTAATTTATTTAAAACAGTTTATCCTGACGGATGGGATAAATTTATACTCGGTATGTCTACCAACTTAATTTATTTATTCACTATATTCACTTACAATAATTCAGCTAAACTCCAGGTCACAAGAAAGTCTCATTTCACGTCCAAATAGAATTTTCGCAGGTGTTTTATCCGTGGACTCATTTATAGCAGATCGATAAGCCAACGCAAATACTGGTCCCAATCTTTCTGGTAGCTGGAAATTACTTTAGACAGGTATTTTCCAATGGTTCTCTTCATTCTTTCGACCACTCCATCTGACTGTGGATGCAACGTTGGTGTCCTGGTCTTCTTCATATACAGCTTTTCACAAATTTCCAAGAATACTTTGTTCTCGAAATTTCTTCCTTGATCACTGCGGACTTCCAAGGGCACTCCATATCGGCTAATAAATTCTTTCACCAATACATCCGCGACTGTTGTGGCCTCTTGATTCGGGATCGCGTAAATTTTCACCGACTTTGTGAAACAATCCATTACTACCCGGATGTATTTACCACCATTTTCTGTCGTCGGAAATGGTCCAGCGATATCTAAAGCAATCCTTTCGAAAGGGTTTCCAACATTATATTGTCTCATAGGTGCCTTTCTCTTGCGATGTGGTCCATTACTCGTAGTACAAGTCGCGCATTTCTTACACCAGTCCTTCACATCGTCGGAGTTGTTCATCCAATAAAACTTTTCACGGATGCGCTGAAGTGTTTTCTTCACTACCAGGTGACCTCCCGATGGACTGTCGTGTAACTTCTTCAATACCTTAGCTACTCTCGTTCTCGGGATAACTAGCGGTCTCCTCATCTCGGAACCATAATCGTTTTCAAGGACTCTTTTCAACAGCCCATCTTCCAGGATAAGGGAGTCCCACTGAGCCCAATATGCCTTGATTGTCGGTGAACATCTTGACAATTCTTGCCATGTAGGTCGCCAATTTTCGTTCTTTCATTGTCTAATCTTCTTTAGGTGAGGATCATTCATTCGATCTTCTTTGATCCTGGTGGGTAACCCTTCTTTGTTGACTACCGTAATTCTTGGAACTGCAACTTCCTTGTTACAGTGAGAATAGTCTACAGGGAATGACCATCTAGGCAGAGAGAAGGCGTTTCGGTGATTCACATCAACTCGATGGCCCCTGTCTAGTTTCCCCTGTGACTAGAAATCTTGGGTTGCAGGAGTCCTGGGGCGCTTAGAGGGGCTCCGTACGTGCTCTAGCTAACCACATTTCCGGCATTTGATTTTCTTCGGCTTCTTGTCTACCATACGCTTTATCAATTTAACGATGTGGTCCAGTCTGTCTTACCTTCTTCTTGCATGGTCCTTACTTTGTTGTACCGCAAATCCTTGGTGGCTGGTTTATATTTAAGAGATTCTTGATTTGTAGGAGTCGTAGGACACTTACACGAACTGCGTACATGCTCTAGCTCGCCACAATTACAGCACCTGATCTTCTTCGGCTTCCTGTCTACCATAACTTTCAACAAGTTGACGATCTGGTCAAGTCTGTCATCATCACCTTCTTCCTGCATGGTCCGACCTCTGCTATATCCCGAAATCTTCGTGGCAACAGCAGCAGTCAGTGCATCGACCGATGTTTTAGGATGGGCTAATCGGAGCGTCCTCTTCATATCGTGGTCACATAAGCCGTCAATAATGGCCTGGATGCCTATACATTACGGGCAATATCCAGTTCATACTCTTGAAGGGTTTCGTCACACTTCCGTCATCGGTTCAGCTAGAATCTTCTTCAGCTGCTCGAAGTCATCCGTCTCTTCAAGTGGTATCGACATCTATGGTATCTCCACGAAGCGCGATAGTTAAGTTCAGTGCCTTCTCTCTATCGGACCAAGTATTCACTCTAGCAGCTGTTTCAAACTATTTCACGTAATTGGACCACGACATTTTTCCATTGAACGTTGGGGCCTTGACTCGGGTGAAACTGCAAATTTCTTCCACCTTGAGAAGTATTTCTAGCTTGCACAGTTTTATTTATTCGGTCTTCTTTTCTTCTGCTGACGTGTCTTGTGTTCTTGAATCTGTCATATTTCTCTCTAACTCCTTGATTTTCTCGTCCATCGTTGTCTTTTTATACTCAATATCCAATTTTAGAGACGAAATTTTATTTTCAAGGTCAGCAGCAATGTCGTTTTTCATAAATAAGATATCGGCAGAGAGTTTGTCCATGTTAGCAGATATAATCGTTCTTCATGGTTGAAATCTTCTCGTCCATGACCCAAAAATCGTTCTTCATAGCAGAAATATCGTTTTTCATATTCGTTGAAATCTTCTCTTCCATAGCAGAAATATCGTTTTTCACATTAGTTGAAATCTTCTCTTCCATGGCAGAAATTGACGAGATTAAGGTGGAAGCCTCGTCATTGAATAAACATATTTCAGGATCAAAACAGTCATTTTTCAGTGCCGCTTTAAGTCTTTCTACTAATTCACTTTTCTCACCGGACGTTTCCAACTCACGATCTTCCATTTCTGCCTTTAGCTCTGTCACTTTCAGGTCACTAAGTCTCTTGGCCATTTTGAGGTAGCTACTTATTTATATTATCACATTTCTGACACCAATGCAATGTTTTTCTTATTTATTTAAAACAGTTTATCCTGAAGGGGGGGATAAACTTATGCACACGATATATCTTCTCAATTAATTTATTTATTCACTAAACTATTCACTAATTTATACTAGATACACAGCATATTCACTTACTCTAATTTATATAAACACTTCACTACTGTTTATTTACTTAGACTTAATTTATATTTACTAGTTCATCTCACGAGATCAAATTATTAACTAAACTTTTCCCGCTGGTCGGTAGTATTTATATATGAAATTCCCATACATTCTAGAGTGCGGCTCACAAAAACAATGGTCCTACCTGGAAGTCTCTAAATAAGACTAGTCATAAAAAATAATGGTAAACAGATCGCCTTCGCCAAAATTTTAACATTCAAATCTAGTATATGACAGAATCGGATTCAGGCACTGAACCAGTGTGCGATCTCGTAACAATATTGAATCTTTCAAGGAGGTGAGAGCAGCTCACGACGGAGAAAATTATTACAAGTTGTTAAAAAGGAATAGTTCTGCCGCTATGACTTCAGATGAGTATAGAAATATATGTTAATAATTGGATGAAGACACACCAGAGGGAATCCAAGAGAAATTTTTTCGTATAGCTGTAGTAGAACTAACTTGAAGAGGTAACGTAACAGCTTTTTCCAGGCTACATTTTTTTAATGAAGAATTTGACGACAAAGACTTCTTAACAAACAGAATTGCATACAACCCGATATTCTCCTAAACCCGCTAATACGGCAATAAAAACTATGCACATATTAGATGTCTTAGTCAAAATTTGAAAAATCCTGAAATGTGTGGTATGAGATTATACCGAAAACTAATATCGAGAAGGGGTGCTATTACCAATGACAGACTTTTTCTGATGGTGAATGACAAGTAGAATAAATATAATAATAGTAACTGGTACAAAAATTGTTCTATTAGCATTAATACAATATCAAAACGGACAAGACTGTCTACAGATTAGACACTAAAGAAGTGAAAATAACAAACTCTAATGGTGCCACTGCAGTCAGTCAGTAACTAAAATCTGGCGTTGAAGCCAATGTCATTGGTCCATTATTTCATTCAAATAAGAAAACATATTTGGATAAGTTACAAAATCAAGTAGTTCCTACAATCAGGAAGGTTGCTGGTGATAATTCCAAGGAATTCTGGACCGATCCGCCACATTTAGATATTGCCTAAGTGAGTTTCTTCAAAATAGATGTATCTGATTAATAGGTAGCCAGCAGGATTTCCAGATCTTTCACGTTCGGATTACTTTTTGTGAGAATACCTAGAAAATAACGTCCAAAGAATAACACCTGATGATTGAATGATGACAGATAACAAATGGCGTATTATCATTATAAAATAGAAAGTGGAGAAAATTTCGAATTTTTTTTATATAGAAAAAACTACAAAAAAGCATATGTAGATACATTTTCAAGTAAAACTTTTCTGTTATTTTTTTATTTATGAAAGACCCAGTGATCAAGTTGTAACGTTATATTTTGAATACACTGTATAGTGGTGACTGTAATATTTTCTGAATCCAGACATTTTATTATTATTTTTATACTGGTTGTCTCAGCGATAGTCAGCCCAAGCAGCAAGATTTTCGTTGGGTATACTTATTCCAGAAAATACCTCATGATGTATGTCGTATCCAAGAATACAGATTTTTTCATTACCCGATATCAATTATTTCGAGGGAACTATTTAGTTTCTTTGGAATTAGCCATATATCTACAATACAAATCGATCGGAATGATCGTAACTTCTTCAAGGTTCCACATTTACTGTATTTCTGTCATTGGCTCAGCATACTTGTTTAGTTTTTCATTGTACTTATCTTCTATGTCGAAATTATTTGAGACCGATATGTCAAATATTTGAGTATGGCTCGTTATTTTGAGGATTGATCTTAACTTTTTTTTTAGTATATCTGTGTAAACTATTATCGCAATTTTGTTGTGTCGTTATGGATATTTGGTTTTAGCTAAGATCTCACAGCTAGGTAGAATGTGTTCAATGTTTTATTGATTTCTGTTGCAGTTTCTGCAACTATCTGTTGATATTTCTTCCTTAAGGATAAAGTTTTTTTCGTAATTTTTTGTTTTTATCACCTGATCTTTTATACAAATCATAAAGCCTTCAGTTTCTGCGTTCCTGCTTTAACCCACTCAACGGATTTTGTTTGATCTACTGTATCCTTCTGTATGTTATTAATAAATATTCCGTGTAATTCCTTTGTATGCCAGTTTTCAACGCTGTCGTCGTTGGCTTTTGTATTTAATGGTTTGAAATTTCCCACCTTCAAGTTTAGTGGTGTGTATCCCATATCCACTTTCACCACACTTTGATGAAGTTCATTATTTTTGTGATGGAAAAAATTTCAAATTTTCATAATTTGCTGAGAGAGGGCTTTCACAACATTTCCTATTTCTCTGCCTTCTTTTTCTCTGGGTAGAATTATTCTTCCCGCTTTGGATGATGCTTTCTGTATTTTGTGAACATTGTTCTGATATTTCTGTTTGATGCTTTTAAGTCCGTTTTAGTCCATTTAACTATTCCAAGGGAGCACTGAGGGCGGATATGGTATAAGTAATTATGGCGGTGGTAAGATTTCTTGAGTTAAATTTGCTTTTTAAAAGGTTACGAAAGCTTTTTTAAATTATTTGGTCACAGTGGCATTTATTTCTTTATGTCCTATTTTATGGATCTGGAGGAATCCTAAGTATTCGTATGGCTTCAATCAATTTTCCTAGTTCTAGTTCTATAGCTCTCCTTCTTTTAGGATTCCTTTTTCAACAAATATATATTTGCATTTTCTCATACCAAATGACATTCTGATGTCTGTACTCCCCTGATGTATTAGTTTTAGATTTAAATCTAGATATTCATTACATGCGATGTATACGTTCAAATCATCCACAAGAACTAGATAAATTATGGTTTTCGAGTTGCTTTAATAGTAGGTCCACATCCTGCATGATCTTTTTTCGCGTTACACGGTTTAACTATACAAAGGTTCACGCAAAACTAACACTTTGTTGACTTATTTAATTATTTTACACGTTTGTAATATTGTTGATTTCTGCATTTCCATTATTGTATGTTGTGGTAAGTTCTGTTTCTTGAATTAACTATAGGCCCGTTACTGGAACGTTACCATTTTTTCTGTATGAGTTTTGTTCATGTTGTGGTCCAGGGGATGTGCTAGGTCTATTAGTGTTGTAATTTTATTTGTTTGTCTTATTATTAGAATATCTGATCTTTATTTGATACTGTTTTATCTGTTACAATTGATGGGTCCCAGTACCCCTTACAATTTTGGTTTTCATTCACTGGGCCAGATTTGGAGGGATCTAATTTTGTTTTTACTTCATATTTTTGGAGTAGATGTTTGTGTGGTTTTTTTCTGTAAGATTGTGCCTATTTAAATACTCTGAGCTAGACAGAAACATACTGATATTTTATGTAGAATTGTTTCTGATGTTGTTCTACACATTCTACATTTGTCATCGCCTATGCTCGTCTTCGTTATCTATTTTTGGTAATTTTCTGTAGCTATTACCCGATCCTGTATCGCGCATATGAATTCTTTTGTTTCTGAATATAGTTGTCCCATTTCAAGCTATTTAGTTGGTATTGCTTACTGAGACCGTTCTTATATCTGCTGTGTAGTGTTTTACCTTCTCATCTCTGTGTTACGTTTTTCATGAATGTTTTCTTGTCTCTATATCGAAATTGTGTATGTGTATGTATTGTGTAGGTGTGTAGATTATGTATTTGAATATGGTGCCCTGCTTCATTATTGACCAGACGTCGACCTCTTTGTCCCCTAGTTAGGTATAATCTGTCGATGAATTTATTATTATTATTATTGACATAAGCAACAAATTAAACATCAACGAACTATCACTTGACAATTAATCGCAAGGATATATTGTCAAACAGCGACTGTAAAAATGAAAAACTGGGACCAGCAATAGTTTTTTTATCCTACACTACTCGAAAACCCAATTTTCGTAGCTCTACCAGGACGAGAAAGTAGGCATTTGCACGGCTAGGCGAAGAAAATGGCAAATAATGGCTAGGCAGGCAAAACAACTTCACAAAAATAACACTAGATGGCACCCTATTATAAATAACTATGCGGTTGTCCATTTTTAATTTCAGATTGTGGTTTTGTTGATATTAAAGCTAAGATAGAGACCAGTGTGTTACATAATATGGGCGAATCCGACGGCGGTTATTCAACACCGGAAGAGATTACGCAAGAAGAAAATCAGGCTACACTATATTTGCTGCCTGAAAAGTCAAACGGAAAATATATATAAAATTAAAAACATTTAATGGATTGGTGTTTATCGCATTGCAAGGTACAGCGAAAAGGTTATGGCAATTTTTAATGACCTGTTCATAACATTAAACGGTACAGTCAAAATATTTCCCATCTTTCTTTAAGTAATTTTACAATCTAATCATTTTATATGTAGGATAAAAACTATTGTGTGTTCCATGTCGCGAAAGTGGCTTCCCGGGCCTCCAGGAGTGGCCGGCTCGGCTACGCCTCGCTTGGCCATTTCTTCTATCGGCCCGGAAAACTAACAATTTGGGCACCTAGGTACACACCGGTCCCTGATGTTCATTTTCCGGATTTGATCGGCAAAACGTTGTTTTCTGAACAAAAAAATAAACAAAACGTAAATATTTTCTGGACGATCTTAAGAAAAATACAAAAAATGATCGTGTTTATCCAAATTTATTTAATTTTAACGGTAAAAATTTAAATATTTTCTTACATCATTTTTTTAATGACTTCTATGTGTTAACCCCTCGTATGTATCATCGAATCTAATCTGAATGTTGCCAACAGCGGCAGCAAAGTGGGTGGAGGAAAGACATTCATATTAGACATGGTCTAACTGTACAAAGAGTAACCCAGCAGATCCATATTCATACACACGGTAAATTCTATGAAGATTTATATTGGCCTTCATTCAGCGAGATTCATTGCGACGACGTTGTTTAATAAACTAGAATATAAATATTTCATGGAAACTGCATGATACTGTAGGCTCATTATACCGAGATATATATTTTTTGGTATTCTCTATATAAATATATTTTATATACAGAAATATGCTATTATTATAAGTAATTCTTGTCTTAACAATTTGACTAGCGTACACTTACGAAAATCGAATTAGAAAAAAGAAAAACATGTTATACGTGTGACCCAAAGAAAAAAATGAAAACCTTTTATTTATGCCATTCCTGTAAGAAACCAGGGTATCTAGAATGCAAATGAAATTTGTAGTCAATGTAGCGCGAACATTTAAATCTCATGTATTTTATTCACAATAATTACTTC
Organism: Galeruca laticollis; assembly: GCA_963921935.1. Lineage (NCBI taxonomy): Eukaryota > Metazoa > Arthropoda > Insecta > Coleoptera > Chrysomelidae > Galeruca > Galeruca laticollis. Next base: position 104,117,222 of record OY998177.1, read on the forward strand.
TTTTATATTTACAATCTTATATCATTATTGGATCAAATACAGATAGTTACGGTTTTGTTGTTAGAATTAGATAATCAACATACATAAAAACGTTTAAATAGGTCCAAATTCATAAATTTTGTACAGGTAACTGACAAAGATTTTATTAGCTATTAAATTTTTTTTAGAATGTTACAAGTGGTTCTACTGGATAATAACATGTCTAATAAAGACATATTTTATCAAGCACCTCTAATTCAATTATCTTCCTTAATAAAATAGTAACAAATTAGCGGTCACCGTGACCGGAGCCAGGATTTTTCTTACATTATTGAGACTCGGGTAGTTAAAGGTTAAGGGTAATAGTCCACTTGAATCACATAACTTTACTACTACTCGGTCATTAGAACATCGTGATTCATCCGTAAAAAGTATTAGTCTATATTGTCGAAGTTGCCGAACAACATGTTCATGAGCAAAATTTAAAGGCAAACTAATGTGAATAAAAATTGAAACAGGTGTTTGCATTCTTGGTCTCAGTTTGACTTATTTCAGTCTTCTCCTAATTATTTGGTCGGATTTTTCAACATTATGGGTGGCTCTAAGTTCAAGAAACACTTTGCCAGAATTACAGAGGGATATCTGTACTGGATGTGTGGCATATAAAATACTAGCCAAACTAATACGCAACAGATTAAAATCTTGTGACAAAGATATAAGCAGAGACTACCAGGGAGGATTTAGATCCGGCAGACCAGATCTTCACAATGAAAAGCATTCAAAACAATATCTATGAGGAAAATCTCGATTTAGACTTGCTCTTGGTAGATTTTAAACAGGCCTAAGGTACCATTATAAGAGCACAACAGTACGATCATTGTAGTGTAGAAAAGATCCCATGTCCTGTTGATTTTTATTCTCAGTGCGCGACTGGTAATCGCTGTTGAAACATATAGCTTACAAAAGGTTATATTATAAGGAAGCAATTATACTGTCCTATTACATTTTACGAATTGTTATTCATTTAGTTGAATTTTCATCCCCACATGTTCTCGTATCCATAAAGTCCTGGCAAAGGATGGTACAACCAAAAAAGGTCTGTTATCCCTATTATCATGGTCTTTGTGTTTTGTTTGTTTGTCCTCATATTACTCTTTTGTAGCGTTTTGTCGAATATCTCCAGAGATTTTTGTTGTTTATATATATATATATATATATATATATATATATATATATATATATATATACATATATATAGAAATAGGAAATTGTTTATTGAAAAACTTATGTTATTTGCCCCAATGTTGCGGAGACAAATTAAATATGATTCTACTTAGTGTGCTAATTGAAATAGTTAAATGGATTGTCATATTTTAATTGTGAATTTAAATTGAATATTAAATGTATTAATGTTGTGTTACTATTGAAATATTATACTTTTGGGCTGGCTGATTCATATATATTTTATCCCTAATTCCTCCTATTCATTATGCTATTTAGTATCATGTGGTTTCATTTAATTCCTAAATTTTATTACCTCGGCTGCTCTTATTTATACACTACTCTATATCTCAGTAGGGTCCTGGGCAAAGTCATAATAAAATCAACATTACTAATCAATGTAATTTATTTTATGTGATTTATTAAAAGATAGAACAAAAAAATTTGTAAATTTCAATATTAATTATATATAAAATATAGTTGGCGCTTTAATTTTATTATTGGAGTCATATACCTATTATATATAAAAATAAATGATTATCCTTTTCTTAACTATGAAAAATTCTTATGCTATAAAATGTAAATATGGTTTTTATCTATATACATCTAAATTTCCAAATCACACAAACTTTATTCATATTTTAAAAACTATTCATTCTTTTTGAGAGGGCTTTTGCAGACTCATTTGCATAAATTTGCATAATCGTTTGTAAACATTTCTTTGAAAAAATGAACACCTGCGTTCAAAGTTGTTCAACTATTGTAACTTTTTTCTTCTAAATAGTATTATTGAAAAATATTTAGACACTGTTTTAGTTTTAATCGGTTCGTGAAATGGGGAGGATATTTGAAATATTTTATCTACTTAATTTCGATCTTTTGAAAAATATTTTAACGTATCATAACAATTGTGCATGTGATAAAAACTGAAAATTAGTTGTGGTTTGTTGTTTTGTGGAAAGTTTTATATATATGTAACTGGAGAAAAATTCAACATGACAGAAATTAATACATATATCTACAAATTTGATAATGGTAAGTTTTTACGTTTCCTGGTTTATTATAATCCTTTTAAAACTTTCATTACCAGGTGTTTATGATTTAAATTCCACTTTTCATTATTTGGTACCAAATATTATTAATTAAAACACACCACAGACCTTTGTTATATTTCACCAAGCGACGCCTTCAAAGGTGTCCATCCATGACTCGTTCCCGCTCCAGGTGGCAATTTCCCTTCTTGTAATTATCGGGTGATAATTATACTACTTGGCTTGACTTTGTTTCAACACAAATTTGTCTTTGCACTTATTTTAATTATTAATTATTTTTTTACTTATTATTTTATACATTCAACACTTATTACTTGAAAATTTACTATGAAAAACTGCATAACATACTATCACTTCTTTCTTACTTGATAAACAACGCTTGACTGGCTACCGCGGGTTTTTCTATCCGCCAAAACCCTTTCTGTGTTTATAACCGGAAGCTGGCAATGTTCTAGAAAAATTTTTGATTATTTTTCACCTGTTACTTTGTTTATTAACGTTTTTATTGTTTTTCTGACTCAAACTTATTATTATATATTGTTTTTTTATTCACTATAAACTTATCGTCATTGATTTAATTCACTAACATCTTATTATCATTGTTTTTTTCATGTTATTAATTATTTGAAATCTTCCGATTGGTCAATGTGAATATATAAATTTTATACTTCCTACAACCTAAATATTTACATAATACATACAGTTCATTTCTTATTTTGTTTTATATTATCACATCTATATACATAAATTAGGTCGGTAATCATTTATTTTTATTCTTATATTTCATATCAAATTACATTTTATGTTGGTATACTTGTCGTCAACTGTTATATTTCGTTTTGGTTTTTGACATTACCTATAATTACAGTTTTCTACATATATTCTTATGTTTCCTATTAACTTTTATGATTAAATATTAACTAACATATCTTATATATATTTTTACTAATTCTAAATATCATTTATTATTCAATCATTGTAGCACTGTTGATTTTATTATTACCTTCCTATTTATTCTTTAAATATAAGCAGATGCTTTAGGTGTCTAATATTCCATGTGGCGTCACGTTATTTTATTGATCTTCGTTTGCTTGTTAAGTTCTGTCTAAGGTTGTTTTTTAAAATACAGAATTATTTTAAAATTGTTTTATCAATAATTGTTTATGAATTATTTTTATTTTTATTTATTTTCTCTATGATTATGCCCATTGATTTTAATTGATTATATTGTTATATAGATATGTTATTAATGTTGGTACTTTATTTTCAAATTACTTTTATTGATAGATATTATTTTATATTTTATTGAGATTCTATGACTGTTATATGCTCGTTCTATCTACAACAATATATATATATATATATATTTACATATATATATATATATATATATATATATATATATATATATATATATATATATATATATATATATATTTACATATATATATATATACATACATATATATATATACACATACATAAACAAAGAGTAAGTCCACACGAACGCGATTGTCGCAACCACAACAAACACCTGTGCGGTATTGGAAAATCATATAAATACGGGACATGAGTTTGACTACAAGAATATGAAAATTTTAGAAAGTGAAAACAGATATAAGAATAGGTTATTTCTGGAAATGTGCTACATTAGTAAAACAAAAAACGCCGTAAATTATAAATCTGACATTAATCAACTGAGTAATATCTATTGTAATATTTTAAATAAAATAGTATCACCCTATACAATTGAAAGTAATTCAGTTTTATTTCCCTATAATTAATCCGAGTCTACACGTTTTATAACAAAAATATTTTTTTAATTTTATGAACATATTCAATATTTGAACTACCTACTGTATTTATGAACGTGTTATGTAAACGATCATTAGGCCTTAGGCCATCATCTCAATACATATTAATTATAAAAAATTAAAAAGAAACTTAACATAATGAAATTGGAATACTTTGAACGAAATGAATGACCAACTATAAAAGACAGCACTGTGACATTCAAGAAAAGCAAATTAAACAAAAAAAAAGATTGGATTACAAAAGGAATTATGTATTCAGTTATCAGTAGAGACCGCTTATTCAAAGAATATCAAAAGAACAAAAACAATTTGGAACTGAAACAGAGATTTATTACTAATTGGAATAAACTCAATACAATAATAAAAATAACCAAGCAAAATTATCATAGTGCTGAAATAGAAAAAAGTGAAACTAATCCCAACCAGCTATGGAAGTTATCAATTGTATAACAGGTCACAAAAATAAAAGTACTGTTATAAATAGTGTGTTGAAAGAGGATAATACCCTCACCGAAACAGATTTTAAAAGGGCAGAAACATTCGCAAATTTTTCTACCAAAGTTTGACCAGATCTCGCAAAAAACATAAAAACCCCATTATCACCACCTCCATCCGTAAAAATTAATCCCAACTCCATGTTCTTCACACCTACTACGGAAGAAGAAATATTTGACATAATATACACTCTAAAAAATCATAAGGCGCCTGGAGTCGACTGCATTACATCCGAAACCCTAATATAAATAGCGAGGAAAATTTCATCCCCAATGTCATTTATCATCAACCTCTGTTTTGAAAAAGGTGTTTCTTCTCCCGAACATAAAATATCTGTCATTAAACCACTCCATAAATCGGGTAATAAACAAATTATATCAAACTACAAACCACTATCTTTGATTAATAGCTTTGCAAAAGTTTTCGAAAAAGCCATAAAATCACGCCTGGAATCATTTGTGATGAAATTCGAATTGTTGAACGAAAATCAATTTGGATTTCAAAAGAACCGATCAACGGAGGATGCAATTTTAGCCTTGACGTTTAGAATGTATGAAGCCCTCGATAACACCAAACCGGCATTATGTGTTTTTCTTGACCTTCTAAGGCATTTGACACCGTAGACCATGCACAATTATTGGAGGCTTTGCAAAATATGGGTTGTAGAGGACGAGCTTTTTAAAAGTTATATCTCGAACCGCCAACAAATTGTCAAAATCAATAACAGCATCAGTAATGCTAAGGAAGTGGAATGTGGAGTACCACAAGGTACCGTTTTAGGTCCACTATTATTTATAGTCTACATAAGTAGCTTACTTAATATCAATACCAGCGGAAAAATCTTCAGTTTTGCTGACGATACTGTAGTGCTTTATACCGTCGACACATAGAATGATCTGAAACGGAATGCTGGGAATGATTTCACTAAATTCATAGACAAGTTGTTGACGATCAATTTCAAAAAAATCATGGCATTTCCACTTTCAAGCTACGTGAATGGATTACCTGACTTCGATACACTAGATATTCCATATGACAACCAAATTATTGAAATTAAACTGACAGTCACAATAGATCGCCACTTGAGATGGAATATTCAGATTGAAGTCAGTAAGTAATACGCTTTGGACAATGATATATAAATTCAAATATCTTGCTAAAGTAATGAAAGTACCCCAATTGAAAATGGTCTACTTTGCCCTTGTTGACTCTAGGATAAGTTATGGTATATTAGGATGGGGAGGACTCGCTTCATCAAATCTGGAGAGGATCAATGTACTGCAAAAATTTTTTCTGAAAATTATTTTGAGAATGGACCGTAACTTTTCAAGTGATCCTCTCTATGAAGAAAGCAGAATACTTGACCCACGTCAGATTTATTTTTATAAAATAGCATTGTGTTGTCCAAAAAACGAGAACAAGTTCTTGCTTGTTTCCCATTTTCATGAGACCATAAATAAACCAATGAAAGATTTGTCCTATCAACTTCAAATAAAACTGTTGGTGAAAATTATTACACCTTTCTTGTCCCTAGAGTATTCAACTACATTCCCTGGCAATTGAAATGTATAGTTAATTATAATTTATTCAAATCGAAGCTTAAGCAGCTCATTTTAATAGAAGATAGATAGATAACTGAATGTATAGAGTAGACTTAAAATTTCATATTTGACTTTCTGCTTATGTTTAGTAGTCCCGTCTTTATTGGTATTGAAATTGAAGATTGGAACTTGATGTTCATATTACTCTAGTGGACTCGTGACAATTTTTTTAGCGGACAGCCTCTAGGCTTTGTTAATTTGTCACTAATAGGCATACACTTACTGTTAGTTAAGAAAAATATAATGTACTATACCGAAATTGTTGCCAACTCTTGAATGATGTTCCGCATAGTTCGCAGAAGTCCAACACAAACAGCTCCTTGGCTTTGCGGTTTAGCGAATTTGTGCTGAACATACTAGATATGTTTTAAAATAATATTATGATAATTAGTCTAAATACGTTTTTATTGCAAACAGCCAATTGTGCTTTGCGGTTTCTTTTTGTTTATTTGGCCGATTATTTATGTGATTATTTTTTTTTGTATTGTTCAAATAAACATTATTATATATATATATATATATATATATATATACAGGGTGTCCCGGGACTAATGGGAAAAAAGTCAGGAGCGTATAATCTGAGCCAAAATCATGTTAGTACATCATATAAACTTTTTCTATGAAGGCCCTCGTTTTCGAGTTATAAGCCTCCAAAGTATTAATTTTGAATTTGGTTTTTATTTTTATTTTTTGTACTAAATATTTGATCTTTATCAAATTTACTGCAAAGCTATAATGTACGTGTATGTTTATTTTGGAAAGGTAAACAGATCTACAGTACTGCCTCGAAGCCAGGGACGGACTACTCGCAATGGTTAGTGATCCAAAAAATTTGCAGGGATGGCACACCCTGTATGAAATCATCGAAATTGACTTCCCCACACATTAAGCTAACGAAAAGGTACTCGTGTTAGAATTCGATAAAATAAGCCGTTTGGATAATATTTACAGTTTTATTAATGCACTACGTACAAATCTACCTGACTAACTTATTAATACGATGTCCAGGATTTACTTCCTTTTAATCAAAATTACGAACATAACATTATTAAACCATTAAGAAAACATCAAAAAACACAAGTTATAAAACATTAGACTAATACTAATTCCTAAACAACAACAAAAACTAACGTTATTCTAATAAATGTTCAATATGAGCTCCTCCCACTTCCACGCACATTTTAAGACTACGAAGGTTGTTTCTTTGCACTTGAATGAGCAATCCCACATTCTGTCTATTAAATCTGGTCTTGTTTGCACAGGTGTTGCGTATACCTTACTTTTGAGATAACCCTAGAGAAAGAAATCCATAGGATTAACGTCTCCTGATCGCGGTGGCCATTGAAAAGGGCCTCCACGACCAATCCATATATTAGGAAACCTTGTGTGTAAATGCTGTCGTACATCTAAACTCAAATGAGGAGGGGCCCCATCATGCATGAACCATAAATTCCTACGAGTTTGTAGTAGCACATCATCAAACAGGTTCCATAACTAATTTTGCAAAAACTCCAAATATCTCTGACCAGTCAAAGTACCGTCAATAAAGTATATGGCTCTATCAAATGATTGCCAACTATTCCTGCCCAAATATTAACCATGAATCTATGCTGGCTCCTAGTTTGGATAATGCCATGTGGATTCACATCATCCCATAAATGAATATTATGAGAATTTATGATTCAATCTCTGGTGAAACCGGATTAGTTCGTAAAGAGAACGTTACTAATAAATGTATTGTCTGCTTGTTGTTGTCGCAGAAACCACTGGCTATACTCAAGTCGTGCAGGATAATCAGCCACTGTCATACTGTGTACTTTTTTCATGTGAAAAGGATATAACAGCTGTTCTTTTAGGACGCGATGAACAACTAATTTTGAGACGTTATGTTCTCTTGATACTTTTAGAAAACTCGTTGATGGTTCATTATCAACTGCATTTAACAAGTCTTGTTCAACTGCCACAGTACGTATGCTTCGTACTGGACCTTCTCCACCTTTTTTTGGCAAAAATATTCCTAAAATTGAAAATTTTGTTTTGTATACATAGAAAATTACATTTACTTATTCATTCCTGTTTCTCGTAACCTGAGATCAATACACTCAAACATTCGTCTGTCTGGCAATGCTCTCTTTGCAAAATGTTCTTCATAAAGCCTTCTGGCCTCTAAACAGTTTCGAGAAGCCAGTCCATACATTAGATGCATATCTGCGTACTCGATGAAAGCGAATTTTGCCATTGTAACTGTTAAATTAAGGACTTATGAATTATTGACAAGTACTGACTACGAACTATTCTACACAACGTTTGACAACTAATCCTATGGTAACTTTATAAACGGTAAAAACACTTATAAAAAGTTTTTACCAATTTTCAAATTAATAAGTCGTTAGTGTTTTTCATCTTCTGCTATTATTTTTTTGTAGTACTGTAGGTAAATCTTGGACGTCTATTAATAAGTTACGTTTTACCTCGTTGTGTACTTATAAAAATGGTGAATGCGTAAATTGGTACGTAGTGCATGAATAAAACTGTAAATATTAGCCAAACGGCTTATTTTATCGAATTCCAACAAGAGTATCTTTTCGTTAGCTTTATGTGTGGGGAAGTGAAATTCGATAATTTCATACAGGGTGTGCCATCCCTGCAAAGTTTTTGGATCACTAACCATTGCAAGTAGTTCGTCCCTGGCTTCAATGCACTACTGTAAATCTGTTTACCTTATCAAAATAAACATACACATACATTATATCTTTGCCGTAAATTTTATAAAGATCAAATAACTAGTACAAAAATTGAAAATAAAAACAAAATTCAAAGATAAAACTTTGGAGGCCTATAACTCGAAAACGAGGGCCTGCATAGAAAAAGTTTATATGAAGTACTAACATTATTTTAGCTCATATTATACGCTCCCGACTTTTTTCTCATTAGTTCCGGGACACCCTGTATATATATATATATATATATATACATAATCCCAACAGTGGTTTTTACCTATAATCACCATGTCATCCGCATAGCAGAGTTCTGATTTTAGAACATTTTCTATTTTCCAGTATCGTACTTCCTATGGCTTAACTTTTTTCTTTGCTTCTTGAATTTCTTCATCTATTACCTAGGCACACCATACTTAGCTCAATATACATCCCTGTTTTATCCTTAATGTGTTTCCAAATGGTTCTGATTTCTCTTGCTCAACTCTGACATAATTATGAGTATGTTTATATAGGCTTTGTATTCCTTTGATTACAGTTTTCCATATATCTTCCCTTTTTACCTACGCAAAGGCTTTTGTCAGGTCTATGAAGCAGCAGTGTATATCATGGCTTCATCCCCTAGTTATCTCATAATAAACATTGCGTCGGTTACGTATGTTCCACTTTTCCCCTTAGTTTTTTCTCTAAATATCTGGCTTTTACTTTGGAGACTGTACTGTTCAATGTGATGGTAATAATGTTCAACATCTTGATATAATTTATCTGTCAGACAGATGTCACAACATATATATTTCATGTGTTGGATTAAATATTCTGTTTCTGTTTATTATTTCAATACACCATAAAAATATTTGAAATTCAGCAATTAGTTTAGTATTTATAGCCACAATAAAATGGAATGTAAATCACAAATTTTCATTTGATTGATTTAACGCTAGCTTCAGATATATAAAAGTCAAGATATATATCTGTAATACGCATACCGCTACTCACTTTCACCAAACCGGTAAAATTGATACTGATATTACACAAAGTCCCGAGGTGGCTTTTTTTTGGTTTTTTGTACTTTTTCCACATTATTACCGATGTTTTCTTTCTAACAACGGACTGTTGCAAAACAATCTACACATTTACGGAGGTATCCGATTATGTGTAGTTTTAGAGGTTAATTAATTAAAATTAATTATTACAGAAATGTGACAAAGAGTAAGAAATTAATTATATAAACGATCTTTATTCCGATTTCGACCCGAAAAATTTCGTTATCTGATAGTACGAGCCAAACAAAGGGTGTACATTCTACATTGAAGATTAATCCATTAACGGCTAAAGCATTAAAAATTATTTAATTTCTAAATATTTTTTTGAAATACACATAAAAAGCATTAATTAATACTAATTTAGCGTAAACAAAAATATCAAATTATTTTTAACAAAAAAAACATAGGTCCGTATACGCACCTTTGGCCGAAAGCAGCATATAGGTCTACACATTTAACAGATAATAAAAATTAGGCGTATAATGATGAATACATAAAAGAAGACACAATTTTAACTTCAAATGCAACTGATGTTTATTTACGTGTATTTTTCAGACTTGTCAGACCGGCAAATTTTGCAGACACAGCTCTTACTGCTTTTAGCCAAAGTTGCGTAAACGCATCAATCATATTTCTACAAATTGAGCAAGGTTATGTTGAAAATATGAGTTAATAAAAAAAATTTGTAAATATATTGCATGCTTTTCATTCATGCATAACCCAAACAAATTTCGGTTATGGTAAAATTGCTAACCAAAAAAAAAAGTATTTTATAGTGAGGTACATAAATAACTAAAATTAAGCATATTCGGAAATTTACTATATTCAGATGAATTAATAATCTAAGTTACATACATTTTTTTCTAATTTATAAACTCTTAGTTTACATTACTATAAATTTGAATTTGCCAGATACTGCATCGTTTTCCAGGTAAAAAATGTTTTTTAAGAAGTTGCGATTACGCAACTTTGGCCATTAATGGGTTAAAGAGTGTTCAAATTAAAAACGGAAAAATTATCAATGATTATAATTTTTTATTTCACTGTATAATTCAACTAAATTGAGCAAATGTTGTTATAGGTCACCCTGTATAATAGCACTAATTTATTTACTATGTTTTGCAGAATATTTATGAAAAACTAATTCGTGCTGGGACTTCTCCTAATCGGACTTATAGGTTATTGCATATTAATATTTAATAGTCTTGTTCAAGCTTTGAAAATAGTAACAAATGTCTTTTAACAATATTTACGTTATCTTATCCGATCCGGAAAGATGTCTAGAAAAATGTAGCAGATAAAAAATTGCAAAAGTTATAAACAAATAGAGATTACAAAATAAAGTATTCCGATTTTTGCGAATATTTCGAAAACTATACAGAGCTATTCAAAAGTCCCCTCCCCCCTCGTATCTTTTGAACGGCTACACTTACATTAATAAAATTTGGAGGGTGAAAATAAAATGTTGTAAACTTCTCTACGAATGGTAACAGGTGACGTAATAGTAATAGATGATGTCACAGTGCCACTCTGGCCAATAATTTTAAAAAGGGACCTTATGACAAGTGATCTCGTTTGAAAGGCATTGACTTTGGCTACATAGCCATATTAATTTTGTTTGGGTTTAAATTAATTGACCGATAAATTATAAATACCAAAATTATTGAAATTATTTTTTGAAATTTAATAATTCAAATATCAACAATGGATTCTTATAGCAAGTGTTCGAAATGTGCTCCGTCTGCTTCCTGACAGTAATACATTCTATTAGTAAACTCTTGTCGTACTCGTTCGAGTGTGTCAGCTGAAATAGCATTGCATTCTTCAGTAATTCTTTCTTTCAAACCGCCAATGCTATCTGGTGCCGTAGTATAAGCCTTGGATTTCAAGTACCCCCATAGAAAAAAATCTAATGGTGTCAGATCTGGTGACCGAGGTGGCCATTCTATAGGACTTCGCCGACCGATCCATCTACCTCGATATTCTTCATCCAGGTAACGTCTTACTGCACCATAATAATGTGCACGAGCACTACCTTGTTGGAATGTTATTTCCAGATGGCCGAATTCATCTTGATTATCTTCCAGAATTTCAAAAATTAACGGCTCAATTGCATTTTGTAACATCTCCAGATACACATCACCGCTTAAATTTGAATTTAGGAAAACAGGACCAACTATGTGGTTTCCCAAAATACCTGCCCAAACATTGACTTTTTCTGGAAATTGGGTATGTTGTTCACGGAAGGTGTGAGTATTTGTGTCACTCCAATACCTTACATTTTGTGTATTCACATTTCCATTGAGACAAAAAGTACTTCCGTCACTAAAACAAATTGTTTTTGTGTAATGTGGGTTTTGACTGATTTTATTTGTCATACATTCACAGAATTCGAGTCTTCTGTCGGGGTCGTTATCCGAAAGGTGGTGCACCATTTTTAACTTGTATGGATGAAATTTATTTTAAGCCAACACTCTCTGTACTGTACTTTTACTTACTTCACAGATAGACGCAACTTTAGTTGAAGAGGGAGTAGGGTTTACTACCATTTCAGCAACTATATCGATTTTTTTATCATCACTAAATGTTGGTCGACCAGATCGTTTGGCATCTTGAACACGACCTGTTGCTCCAAACTTGTGAAGAAGCTCCCTCAAATGAGTTCTCGAGATATGGCGATGTAGGTATCTCTCATTGAATAAACGTTCCGCTTCATGAAGATTCTTTCTAGATTCACCAATTATTAAGATAGCTTCTACTTTGTCGGCTTGAGTACGTACCATTTTGCCTATCTAAACTCTTAAACGTATCGTTAAACAATAATAAAATTAAATATATAAGCTATTTAGAAAAACTTTGCAAAGCAATAAATACTATTAAATTGAAAACGTCAATTTTTTTGACAACTAACCAGAGGCGGACAGAAAAATCTTCAATATTTAAATGTGAAATAATAATTTTGGTATTTATTTAATTTATCCGTCAAAATTAATTTAAACCCAAACAAAATTAATATGGCTATGTAGCCAATGTCAATGCCTTTCAAACGAGATCACTTGCCATAAGGTCCCTTTTTAAAATTATTGGCCAGAGTGGCACTGTGACGTCATCTATTACTATTACGTCACCTGTTACCATTCGTAGAGAAATTTACAACACTTTATTTACACCCTCCAAATTTTATTAATGTAAGTGTAGCCGTTCAAAAGATACGGAGGGGGGAGTGGACTTTTGAATAGCACTGTATATAATTTATGTGCCTCAATTTGTTCTGAAGTTTCCAGCTCTGCTTTTCTTTTCATCGTACTGATAGTATAGACAGTCTACCGCGATGGGTTTCTATTTTTCTTTTAATTATTGTTTTCCAAACGGGTTCTCTGTTTTGTGTTCCAGCCGTTTGGCGTTTTTGTTTAATACAACCTACTTTTTTTGAGACTAACACAGCCGCCGCATATATGATATGATTGATATTTGTTAAATTGATGTCATCTCTATTTTGCAAAATTATTTCTAGTGCTTCGTTCACTTTTCTTATTATTATTATTATCTCTCTTTTTTCTCAGATATTCTCTGGTGAATTTAGAAATATATATATATATATATATATATATATATATATATATATAATTAATATTATTATTTGTGTGCCTCTTCATTTTGCGTTTAATTCTGATTGTAGAATTCATTTTTATAGAGGAAATTAATAACATATTTGAATAGCTTCTTTATATTTGACATAACAAAATGACATTTGTATTATATCGTCAACTAAAGCTGTTGTCAAGTACATTTAAACGTGAGGACGAAACAATTCGATGATTTCAAGAACGGTGCTCGAGACTATCATTTTTAGGAACTATTCGCAAATAGAGCATTCACAGGCTTGCGTATACACGACGTTGGGAACGATGTCAAGAATAGCGCCCCAGTTAGAGATTCAGGGCGGATGAAACTCAATCATCGACCACAACATCTGCAAGAAATGAATCACCGGTGGCGACAGTGATTTTGTTACCGAAATATGGAAACCACTCAAGCCAAACGTTCAAGTTTAAAAAATTTCTCACAAAAGTTACAACTTTTATTTTTTAGAACTGAATATATTTTTAATAAATACATGGAAAGATATCATTGGTGCTGCAAGTGAAAGATCATATATGAAATAAATGGCAAATGTGTGCATAATTTGCCCGTAGATAATATACTTTTTAAGTAAATAAAGAAAATAGAATTGCGAGGAGAGGAAAAAGACGAAATTTTCGGTATAAGAGTATCTGCCGTCCAGCACAAAAATTTATAGAAGAGGGCGGAGTCAAGACGTGACATGGCGCGAGCTGAAAATATCACTTTGAATTATAAAATTTCATCCACTGTAACTGAAATCCGAGATTTTCATGTTTTTAACTCCCAAGGCGCTCCACTAATAAATAATTTCTCCATAAGCGGCGTGATTGATATTTAATAAAATTTTACCATTGAAGACAACAAACAATGTTTAAATGTTTCGCTTCGTGGAGCCTTTTTTTATGCCTTCTGGATAATAGCACATGATAAAAGAAATACATTTTTTGAAATGTTCAGAATACAACACAATTTTTGAAATCTTTAAATTGATATTTAATACTTTAAAAACAATATTTTATGTGACATACTAGTTTTAGACGCCACATCAGCATCCAAGTTAAAATTATAAATCATGGATATAGAGTTTCGAGAAGCAGAACTTTTTTATTGAATATTTCCTGCTCTTCAAGAATGTTTTTTACAATTTCTTCATTTTTCATAGTTTTTGAAATATTCGCAAAAAGCAAAATACCTTTTTTATATCTTTATTTATTTATATTTTTTGCAATTTTTGATGTGCTAAAAATTGATTCAATACATTTTTTCTAGACATATTTCCGGATAGAATGAGCTATCGCACGGATTTATACGACCACTATTTTTCAACTAGGACTATAAAGCTGCTTCTCCTGCAGGAGAAAAAATGGTTATGCATTCAAAAATAAACAAATATGAGTATGAGTAAATAAATTTTATAAATATATCGCCAATTTCCAATAACAATTAATTAGCCAATCACAATTTAGTCAATTACCAACACCTTCAAATTGAGTCCATTTAATTTGATTTTATCTATTTCAAGGACAGCGTTTCCTTATTATTTTTTCAGCGATAAATTTGTTTATCATAGGTACCTCAATTATTTATTATAACAGTCCATCACTTCTTCCGCAATCATAAAATATTTCCAATCGTCCTTGATAGCATCGCCACACCCAATCAAAATACTCAATCAAAACTAAAATTAATATTCATACATTCAAAAATTCTTCGACATTCTACTAAAAACTCCAATAAAAAAACCATAAAGTGGCCCATCACGTAGACGCCTGGAACAATAAATGTAAAAAAGTGGGTCAATTATTGAAAATGAAATTGATTATACGAGTTTGTTATGTTGACGCAAGACAAGGTTAGCTTGTACTGGTCAGAAAGTGAATCAATCATTATGGGGATTCCGAAAGATGGGCGATGGGCCCATGCAGCGCATATATTATGTACAAATTGCCCAATGTCTTCGGAACCGGTTAGAGACTTTTGTTATAAATTAAGACATATGCTTTTAAATGACCTAAATGATATATATGCGTGTGTTCATTCGCAATATATACAGGATGTACTAGATTGTACGACAGGATGTTACAAAGAAACATTTTTTATCTAAGAGACAATAAATTGACATTTTCTAAAATCTTATAAATGAAAATATGGGTATATGGATATGAGTAAGAAAGAAAAGGAAAAAGAACAATAGGGAAAAATGTGAAAGAAAAAAAATAGAACTGAAAATAAAATAAAAAAGAAAATATAGAAACGAAGAAAGAAAGACAGGAAGATGAGATAGATAGCAGAAAGAAATTGGTAGAAGAGAAGAAACAGAATAAAAGAAAGAACAAAAGTATGAGAGGGATGTGGCAAATATTTAAAGATAGAGAGAAAGAAGGAATAATACGGAAAGATGTGGGAAAGAAAAATTAAGAAACAAAGGAAGAAAGGGAAAGTAATGGATAAAAATGAAAACGAATCGAATGGTGGAATGAAGAAAAAGAAGAGTAGATGAAAAAGGAGAGAAACAACGAGGCTAGGGCAAGTTACTATTGATCGAGCACCGAGGTTATTTCGCGGGTGGCTTTCCCGGAGCAGAATAAGGTGCGAAACCTATAATTGTCTCCACCACCGTGTTGTGTATACAACGTTTTCCAATGTTAGCAAAATTTAAGACGAAACTAAAGATATATGTATATTATATAACTAGGTTGAGAAGGGAGCTATTATTTAACAAGCACTTTTATATGTGCGAGGTAGGTAAATAATAGCCCTGTCAGCTGAGGTATATATATATATATATATATATATATATATATATATATATCGGGGTGTCCCACGAGGTTTTGGCTAGTATATATCTCGAAAACTATTTGAACTAAAATATTGAAATTTGGCAGTTATAAACC
Organism: Galeruca laticollis; assembly: GCA_963921935.1. Lineage (NCBI taxonomy): Eukaryota > Metazoa > Arthropoda > Insecta > Coleoptera > Chrysomelidae > Galeruca > Galeruca laticollis. Next base: position 104,133,662 of record OY998177.1, read on the forward strand.
ATATGTAACAATCAGCTACTTTTCTACAATGTCATGTTTCGGGTCAAGTGATATCATTTTTAGAAAAGTTAATTTCACACCCTGTATATTGTTCCACTGCTGTAAAGGTCTGTCTTCTAATTCGGCGATACCAATTTTTTTTATTTGTGTGAGGTACTTAGAAACGACAAACGAATGTTTATAAAGATGTACGAATATAGCGTGATATGTAAACAACACACAATAAAGAGATTCTTGGGTAATTCGCGCATAAAAAAAAGTTCTACTGAAACGGAGTCGTAACTGCAGTTATGCATGTTTGTAGTTCATTTGTCATCCTCAGTACGGTATAACCAATTAAGGGTATAAAACTTGGGAGAAAAGCTGTTGATCGGAACATGGGAAAACTCAAAACCACGGATTTCAATAGAAAAATCAAACGCAGCATTTGTGCCTTTACTTGGGCGACCCTGAGTTGTTTGTTGTCTCGAAAATTCGGGAACTTTCAATTGAAGGCACAAATACGGCGTTTGATTCCATGCGGACATAAGAAAGAAAGAGAGAAAGTACTAAGAAGGAAAAACAAGGAGAGAAAAGAAACAGAGGAAGAAAAATAGAGAATGAGAAAGAAATAAAGTTAGAAACGTGGAAAGAATTTGGAAAATAATGGAAAGTGGAGAAGGGACAGAAAAAAGATATAATATAAAGATAAAGAGATAGGAATGTAGAATTCTTGAAGGGAAAATGAGGATGGAGAGAAAAGAATTGAGGATTGACGGAAATATGAAAAAGACGAAAAAAGAGAAATGTGAGAAAAAATAAACAGAGAAAGAAGGAAAGGTGGTGAAAACGTGAGCGGGTAAGATATGAATGAAGAAAGAAGAAATATAGAAAGCAGAAATAGAAAAAAAGGAATAAGATTGTGATATTGAAATAGAGATTGCGAGAAAAGGAAAGTGGGTTTTGAAAAAAAAATGGGAAAATAATGATACAGAAACGGGAAAAAGAGTAAAGAAAGAGATTTTAGAATAATGAAAATAAAAACAATGAAAGTAAGGAAGAGAGATATACAGAGAGAAGGCAGAAAAAAGAAGAATATCGTAAGGAAAAAGCTTCAGAGGAAAAAAGAAGGAAATAAGGGGAAAAGAAGGAAATATTGAAAATTAGAAAGGAAGGAGAAAATATCGAAAGACAGGTGGAAAGTGAAGCAAACTAGCGAAAAGAGAAAGGAAATAAATGGTAAAGTGAATAGGAATAGAAAGAAATGGAAACAAATAAAGGAAACGAAAGAGAAAGAAATGGAGGAAGAGAGAAAAGAAAAAATTGTAGGGAAAAAGTGTGAATGAAAGAAATAATAAAAATGAAGAAAAAATGAGAAGAGAACGAAAAAATAAGAGAGCAAACGAAGAAATAAATGAACATAAAAGAAAAAAAAGAAATGGTGGAGCGCAGAAAAAGAGAGAAAGTAGTGAGGAAGAAAAAAAGGAGACAGTAGAAAGAAATAAGGAATTCTTGGATGGGAAGAGAAGGAAAGACAGGAAAAATGGAGGATTGAGGTTGAGAAAAAAAAATGAAGAAAAAGAAGGAAAAATGGAAGATCAAGAAAATAAAGAAAAAGAGGCAGAAGAGGAGCTAAGGAGAGAGAAGGTGAGATAGGAATGAGGAAGGAAGGAATATAGAAGCGTAGAAAGAGAATATGGGAAATAAAGGAAAATAGGAATAAAGTGCAGAGGATACATAAACAGGGATAACATATAAACATTGAAAGATTGAAATAAAGAATGCAAGAAAGGAAAAGAAGTATAGAGATAATTGAAAAATAGAGAAAGAAACAAAGTAAAATGAGAAAAGCAAGCGAAAATGGAAGATCAAAGAGAAAGAAGGTAAGGTGGAAAGGAATGAAGAGAGAAAGTAAGTGAGGAAGACATAAGAAATGGAAGAGAGGGAGAGGTAATAAAATACACAGAAATAAGAAGTAATTTGAAGGAAAAATAGTCAGAGAGAAAGGAAGATATAAAGAGATTAGGAAAGGGTCAACTCGTATCATTTTTTACAAAGAATCATCAATAGTAACTACTTAATTTCTATATTATGTAGTAACGCACAAAACGATTTCCAAATAATATATATTATTTATTATAATGAAAACGGTCTAAATTATATAAATTAAAAATTGCTTAAATCGTGCTTGGCTAGTCCTTTACTGAATGCTACCATCCGCCCAACCCAAATAAATAACAAACCAAACATTAATTAATAACAGATTATCTGTTCAAACGTTAATATACCCATTAAAAGCTCGAGATACGTTTTTTTAAATGGCAAATCTAGTGATTTAATTTTATCTCATACCGAAGAATTGCGAATTCAGGGCTGGGTCTAACAATTCTGTAAATAATTAATTTAGAAAGTCTTATTTATATACAGGGTATATAAGAAAAAACGACTATTTCAAATAAAAAGTTATTCACGGAATGACACAAAAATCCCACACCACTATTTTTATATCTCATTATAATATGATCCATAATTCAATATATTTTGAATATTTGTCGTAAATAGTTAAATCAGAATATTCTTATTAATTTTGCATTTTCTATTGTTTGTTAATACGTTAAGTTTTATAGTTTGTTTGAAAATCTTTTTATTCATTTTTTGCTTATTTTATGCTCTTTATAGTAAATAAAAACGTCAATGACAATTGTAAATTGAGTCAAATTTAGTGTTTTTAGAATTTTCAATAACTTGTATTATATTGTGGAATTAACTAGACACCTTGAGTTTCATTTAAAAACACTAATATGAGCATATTCCACGAAGTAAGGGTCGAGACAGTCAATTTCATGAGTCAAATTTATTTACTGTGACAACCTATTACTCAAAATTCACAATGTGCAGGTTAGTGCACTGATACTGGGTGATTATTTGGGAATTTCAATCATACTTTTCAGAAAAACTGAAAATTTAATATATGAGGTACTCGCCTCCACACCCTGTATCCTTACAAATATAATAAATGTAAACATTTTTTCTATTATTGTTTATTCATTGGAACCATTTGTAAATACAATACTTTTCAATATACAGGGTGATCCAATATACGTGCTTAAAAATGTCTCAACTTCCTTCCCATTGTAGTCAATGTAATTATATTTATCGCCAACCGTCATTGAAGCCGTAAATTATCAGATTGATTTCCGGAAGTAAACAAACACTTTATTGCGGCAGGTAAAGTATTTTGACTTTGACAGTAATCGAAAATCATCTGTCAGTGTCACACTTCTCCCTATATTACGGCTCGATAATAGTTTTCTTGTGATTTATTCATAACAAATTATGGAAGATATTTAGTGCACGCCTCCTGAAATTCAATTGAAGTCATTAGAGACGTCTTTAGAACTTCTGCCAGAAAAATACAAAGAAAATACAATCGCCAGTACGACATTTTTATGGAGTGGTGCAATAGACACAAAGTTAGGAAATACAATGAAAATGTGTTATTGACATATTTTTCCGATTTATCAAAGAAGTATTGTCCCTCTTCAATGTGGTCCTATCATTCCATGCTTAAAGCAACCCTTTTAGTGAAGCAAGACGTCAACATATGTGAATATATAATACTTACAGCTTTTTTAAAACGAAAAGCAAGGAATCATGTTCCAAATAAATTCAAAACTCTTTCACAAGAAGAAATACTTAAATTTTTACTAGATGCACCGAACGAAATCTACTTGATGATAAAGATAATTTGTACAAACTTTTCCAAACCAAAATGATACAATGTAACATTTTTTAGTTTTGTGTTTTATTTGGATTTGCTGGAGCTTTACGTAGTAAAGACCTTTTGAATTCAAAAGCACAAAGAAACAATTCTGGTTGTTCATATACCCAAAACAAAAAATAACAAGCCTCGTTTATTTCTAGTCACTGAAGAATTTGAAGGAAAAGTAAAATCCATAGAATTTTTAATAAATATTTCTCTCTGCGTCCTAAGCACACGTCTCGATTGATTTTTCCTAACCTACAGAAACGGTAAATGTACTGTTCAGCCAATTGGAATTCATACTATCGAAAATGTTCCAAGCAAAATTGCCAAATATCTGTTTCTGCCAGAACCATCAATTTACACGGGATATTGTTTCCATCGAACATCCGCCACTCTCTTTGCCAACGCAGGCGGAAGTAAAGAAAATTTGAAACGCCACGAAGGGTGGAACAGTGACACTATTGCAGAGTCCTATGTTGAAGAATATGTGCTCAATAAAACCAAAATTGCGAAGAGAATTTTAGGCGATGATCCAACTGACAACACTGCTATCACCATTTTCGATATAGTTAATCACCCTGAAACGTTTTTGGTTGGAACTCCTTCCACTTCAGATATTAATCTTTATAATGCTTCAGGGTGTAGGGTGGACTGTCCAGCAGTGAGCGATGTCCCACAGTGGACCTGTCAAGTACAATGCGCGGTTGCCTACATTAGAAACAAAACGATCGGTGTGTTTGAAGCGTCTCTCACTGCACTACCCATCATCTGATCAGTGCCGCTCGAACATTAAACTGAGTAGGTTGCATAACAGATTTAGTGATTTAGCCAGGTACGTAAAATAAAAAAATCCCTCCATATTTTTGTTCCGGTAAGATAACTACACTTTGTAATCGTGAAATTAAGATTTCATTGTGATGAATGATCTATGTAGGATATTAATCGATAGCATATGCCTGATTAAACAAATGATTAGTTCTCATTTCTTACCTTCAAACGATTTTGTACCTCACGTCCAACAGTGAACCAAGTCGAGGCTTACACAGTGAATCATTGGTTCACTGTGTACTACTTTACTCCAGAAATTGTGAATAATGTTTTAATTTTTTTACAGCATGGCTCGCAGAAAACTGCTTCGTAAAATAGGGGCTCAAACAGAAGAAAACATGAGGGCAGCTGTTAAACTTATTACCAGCGGGGAAAAAATAAGAAAAGCAGCTAAACTTAAAGAACTTCCTTACGCAACCTTGAGAAGATATTATTTAAAAACAAAAAATGCAAGAGAAGGTCTGAATGTCAGATTAGTTCTTAACTATAACGTTAATCAGATTTTCAATTCGGAGCAGGAAAAGGCATTGAAAAAATATCTCAAAAATTGTGCATATGGTTTAACAAATAGAGATTACCGCATGTTACCGTACGAGACAGCAACTATTAATAAAATACGCATTCCAGAATCCTGGAAAAAAATAGAATGGCAGGCTTGGAATGGCTCCGATCTTTTCGTGTTCGTCATCCAGATGTGACTCTCCGAGCTCCGGAAAGTTGTAGCTTGGCTCGAGCTACAGGTTTCAATCGTCATAACATTGACAAATATTTCCAAAATCTAGAAAATGTTTTAAAACGCCATCCCAATTTTGCTAATGGAACACGTGTCTATAATTTAGACGAAGCGGCGACAACCACTGTTCAAAAACCTCCAAAAGTGCTGGCACCGAAAGGAATAAGATGTATCTCGAAAGTTACAAGTGGCGAAAAAGGAGCGTTATGCACAACATGTGCTATTGTGTGCACTGGTGGATATTCACTTCCACCCGTCATAATTTTTCCTCGAAAAAACTTCAAGAACTTCATGATCAAAGGCGCCTCCCCTGGTACTTTGGGTTTGGCCGCACCGAGCGGATGGATGAATTCGGAATTATTTCCTGAAGTTATGAAACATTTTATAAAATGTAGTTCCTCTTCAATGGATAATCCATCGCTTTTAATATTCGACAATCATGAATCGCACCTGTCAGTAGAGTCTTTGAAACTGGCCAAATCACACGGGGTTACGATACTCACTTTGCCACCCCATTCATCTCAAAAAACACAACTTCTCGATGCTGGATTATTCAAGCCCTTCAAAACCCTTTTATAATGCTAGCATGGATTCCTGGATTATGAGAAATCCCGGTCAACCAGTAACAATTTATGATGTGGGTGGTTTCATTGGTGAAGCATATCTAAAAACTATGACACCTACCTCGATAGTAAATAGCTTCAAAGCAATCGGAATCGTTCCTTTTGATAGAACGATTTTCACAGATATCGACTTTTACCAAGCACAGTCACTGATCGCCCACAACTTGAAGAAATTGATCCTACTGCTGTGGCAGCGGACAACAATATATCAATAGATCTGGAACCTGATTGTTCAGAAAAAGAAAACATCGCCCCCCAAGAAGATTCATCAGTAAATGAATCGTCACAAACAGGTCATAAAAAATTCATAGATCCGACAGAATTCCGTCCATCTTTCAAAGCAAAACCAAGAAAAAATATAAGGAAGAATAGGAAAAAAGGTAGGAGTATGATAGCAACGGACACGCCAGAAAAGGAGCAAATTGAAAAAGAAAAACAAGCAAAGAAGCGACAAATGAACACAAAAATCCTATGCGCCAATAAGAAAGCGAAAGGTGTGAGGAAAGTGTTACAGGATAGTTCTACATCTGAATCTGATACTTCCATGATTTTGGAAAGTGATGGAGCTATGACAGATGGATTTGATGAAAATTCAGATGGAGATACGATCCCTGTTGCAAAAAACCAGTTAGGAAATCTTACCAGAGATCCTGTCGAAGGGGAATTTGTTCTGGTTGAGGTTTAGGAAGAAAAAGAAAATTTACTACCTAGCTAAATTTTTAGCTGTCCAAAAAGGTGAATATGATGTGAGTTTCTTGCGGAAAAAATCTCCAACACAATATGTGTTCTCCATTCCTGACATACCCGATTTATCTACAGTTTCAAAATCGGATGTCAAAATTATTTTACAAAAACCATTAGACCATGGCTCCACCTCCAGGTGCAAAAATTCGTTCTACTCTTTCAACATGGACTTTTGCGGTCTCGATATTCGCTAGCTATTGAAATGTTCCCCAATTTTATTAGTCTCCTGTGTTTATGTCATCTCTTTTTTGTATTTTTCAGAGATGAAAATGACTATAGGTTTACTAGTCTCATTGTTTCCCAAATAATATTTTAAGGAGTTTGTTGTTAGTTTTGGTTAAAAACAAAATATTTAGTTCTGTTTCCACATTTTTGAAGATTTTTTTAAATTAGAAATCAACCAATTTTTATACTTGCGTCTAGTACGTATATCAAGAATGTTGTATTTTATTTTTTATGTTAAGTCATGATATATCAATAAAGTTTTTGAAAAAACGTTTAAGTTTTATTTGAATTATGAACTATGATTCACTGTGTACTGGCTGGTGGTACACTGTATACACATCATCGTACACAATGAACCATATGTCATAGTTTTAAAAAAAATTCAAAACTATATCGAAAAACCAAATGAGTACCTATATGATTACACAGATAACGTATCAAAACAGAGAGTGTTCATTCGATATGTTTTCTGAGGTATTTTCATCAAAAAGAAAAAGTAGTGACCGTATATATGAAAATTGGTTCACTGTGGGACAGTTTACCCTACGTTCAATTTCAATATAACAAATAATAAGTAGATTTGTTCTATATTTGCTGTTAACTTTGTCATAATAAAACGCAATGAGTGGTATCTCAGTTCTTTATATTCTGAATTTTTAACAGTCGACGATAAAATGCTGTACACCACGTCAGTAAAGTGTCTTTATCGAACTCGTCTGATATTCGCCTCGAACGCTACGCTCGCTCGTCTCATAATTTCAGACTCGTTCGATAAATAATCACTTTAGTTACCTCAAATACCTAAAACTATTTTATTACAAATTTATATACTGATTGGTGGGTTAATGGGAATTACGTTGATCAATTAAAACAAGTAACTATATGTATTCGTTTAAAGCCACAAAAAGACAGGAACCTACCCTCATCTTGTCGTCCTATATCCTTGATGTTGTGTATCACAAAAACATTTGAACGTATAATCAAAGCAAGACTAGAATGGTATATCGAAAAAACTCGGTTCTGCCACTTGCACAGTATGAGAGGCTACGGAACAATAGATGCGGTTACACATCTGGTTAATGAGGTTCAGATTGCATTTTTAATGAACAATTACTTATGTCTATTTCTTGACATAAAGGGAGCTTATGACTGTGAATTTCAACATTCTTCAGCAAAATATGATTAACGTAGGCTTTAGTAAAAGGACTTCTCAAAGTATTTTACAGTTATTCTTTGGACGAACAGTCTTTATTAGAGATCACAATAATATCCTACACGGACCTCGAACCGTTTATCATGGACTACCTCAGGAATCAGTATTAAGACCAATTTTATTCAATCTATATTCTGGCAATATACATACACTGATTAATAAACCTTGCTAATTGTATTCAGTATGCAGATGATTTCTGTATATACTCCATCCAGGATACATATTATGACTGCATTTGTGCTCTCGAAAATATAATGCAAGTAGTGTTGAAATGGACAGAAGAAACTGGTATGACCCTATCTACAGAATAATGTTCCATACTGATTTTTACCAGACATAGACTGCGGGCACCGGAGAGCCTAACTCTGTGTGGGCGCACTATGACTGTGGTAAATGAATACAAATATTCAGGTATCATACTAGACACGAAACTCCTGTGGTCCAAACATGTACTCTATATTCATCACAAATGTGAAAAAGGTTACAACCTAATTAAATGTGTAACTAACCGTAATTGGGGTTCATCACCGAGTACTGCAGTTTTATTTTACAGAGCTTATGTGAGATCAATCATTGATTATGGATGTTGTTTATATGATTCTACTGCCAATTCCTATTTAAAGAAAATTGATCGCATACAAAACAAATGTTTACGTTCGTGTGTTGGTGGGATGAAGTCCACACCTCTTTATGCTATATTGACAAAATGTAATGAACCTCTTTTGGGATTAAGACGGGAGTATCTGTCTCAAAAATAATTAATAAAACTAAGATTTCGAGAATCGCCCATGATCAACAGGTTGAGTGAGATCGCGGCAGAAGATTTAACAAATCTATACTGGAAACTGAAAAATACACCTCCCCTTGCGAAGGCTTTTACTGAAACCATGAATTACACTAATATCTACAAAAAAGACAAAATCATCACAGCATTTCGTGTGAAGTTTAGAGCTTTTATTACGAGTCAAAAAGTCATAATTCCCAAGTATTCAACTTCTAATAAAATCAATATAGGTCTTCTGAAATCAATATTAGCAGGCTATGTTAATAATATATTCATATATACAGATGCATCTAAGACGAAAGATGGGGTAGGGTGTGGTTTTTTTATCCAGCCTTTGGACCTAACATATGGGTACAAATTACCCGATATATGTAGCATATATACAGCAGAACTTGTAGCTATACAGAAAAGCCTCAATTGGTTGATTACAAACCAATTATGTAATACTGTAATTCTTTCTGACTCTAAATCTGTTATCGATTCATTAAAACCTACTCTTATCAGAGGTATTGGTTATCCTGTACTATGTAGTATCATATCTATGCTTTTAGAATTAATATTACGTTTATTTGAGTTAAGGGCCATAGTAATATAACCGGGAACCAAAGGGCCGACCTGTTAGCGAACTATGCAGTTATTAATGGACAGGTTTGCAATATTTTCACATCATCAGATATAAACAACACGATAAGGTATGGAATTGCTACAAACCAGTATTTTAAAATTCATCCCACATTAACCCTTCCCCCCCCCTCCCGAATATATATTCAATTATACAACACCCAAATTCTATTCATCGACTATTTTTAGACTTAAAACCAATCACGGGAGATTTCCTGCACTCCTTGCAAAACTTGGCATTATCAGATCATCATCCTGTAACTGTAACCAGTATTCTTAATGTGATCTGAATCGCATCTTTTTTGGTTGCCTTAATAACGTCGTTAGATCTGAATGTTTAATTAAGTCGCTTATGAAACTGAACTATAACCGTCCTCTAAATATTAGTCACGTTCTTAGTAGTGATAAAAGAACAGTTTATGATTTATTAATAAATTTCTTGAAAGAGTGCAATGTTAGTATCTGAATTGAAAAAAGCAATTTTCAAAATCCTGTGGCGAATGGAGTAATTTCCGTGCCATCTTTCTCTCTCACACACACACACGCATGTAATAATATATTGTCAATATTACTGGGATTGACAGGAACAATAAGAATGTTAATATAATACTTATTATAATATTTCCATAATATTTTAAAATACATGAAAGCATTGCAGCGAGCTAAGTTAGTGAGAGGGTTGTGCCTGTATACGTGAAGCTAGCTTAGTAATATCTCGTTAAAGATTGCTTAAACGTAAACGAAGATGATATTCAACATTTTTCTGTATATTTTCTTCAGGTTTATGAGAAAAGAAAATGCGGTTTCGCACAAGTAGGATGAGTTGAAAGGCATTGTTTCTGATTATAATTTAATTGAACTTCGTCGACTGTCGTAGACATTCAACTATATCAATAACCTTAATCTGACAACAATAATGCCGAAATTAATAGTTTATCATATACATACTTACAATGAATGGTTCAAATGAATGAATGTTTGAAATTCGATAGTTTTGGGATCGGAAGATGAACAAGAACTTAATGATTCGGATACGTTATGTTTCCACTTGATGAGGTGACCAATAGTAGCGACTGTATATCTCTACAAGCGGTATGCTTGAACTTGACTACCCTCTGGACTTGATTCCTAAATAAGGAGCGGTATGCTTGAACTTGAATACACTTTGAAACGATATGTTTCGACTTATGAGTACGCACTTGACTCGGATAGCAACTAAGTAACGATATGCTAGACTTAGTATCTCGGAAACGATGTGTTTCAACTTAACGACTGTTTGAATTTGAGTGAAGATTACTTCGATATGTAACGACGGCTGATTTCTTCACGTTGTGAAACGTGTTAAATAGAAATCTTCAAAGAGGCATGTTCACACGTAGATCAGTGGGACTAAAACGAATAAACCTATTGGTCAGTATTATTTGACTTGCCGGAACCATTGACACGAATCAACAATGGACGCCTCAAATAGATATTTCAATTACTATTGAATGTCATAGGTGATGCCATCCTATTTACTCTGGAAGGTTATTTAAATGTTTATTACAGACCTTCCGACACCGATCCATTATTAAAAGATTCGTTCTTGTTCAACCATAGAATTTTACGCTTTGAATGTACAGCAATAGCGAATGATTATAAAAAGAATTTCGTATCTAAAAATGCTTCAACACATTTTAACAAATACCGTAATGTATACAAATCAAGAATTCCCAATATTGAGCAGGCATTAAAAATTTCAATGATCTTTCACCTAACTGTGAGTAATCTTGGCATCGTAAAATCCAAAAATCCATGAGCGACAATTTACTAAATTTTTTCTTCGAATCCGAATCAACATTCAGTTTAAAAAACTGTTCTTCATGTTTTGTACTGAAATTCTCAGGCAAATGTCAATATATGGAGTCCAAGTATATGGGGTATACTCGTTGTAAGATTGTATTAACCCAAGCAATATTCTTTAATATCAGTTAGAAAAGTAGTGTCAAGTGCAATACTGTTTTCTTCAATAAAGTTTTCCGGTGTGGGAAACAAGGTAACTTTGTTTGCATCTGCCACCTTCACTGCTTGATTGAACTTTCTTTAATGCAGATATTATGGTTCGACGAAAGACTTTTGACACTCAATACAGAGAAAACCAATTTCCTATCCTTCAGCTGTAATTCGGCTGGTAATTGCCCTAGAAACTCAGGAAAACACGCTCAGGATTAAATCTGAAAAAAATATCAAATATCTTGGTGTATATCTGGATCCCCATATGAAATGGAACGTTCATATAAACTACGTCATAAAAAAACTGCAATCAATTTTATACAAATTTAAATATATAAGTAATTACCTTCCACTGAAAACAATGAAGATATTATATAACTCCTTAGTGGAAAGTCATTTAAGATATGGAATTCTGACATGAGGAAATGCTCTCCGAGTACACCCCAAACCATTGGAAATACTGCAAAAAAGATTTCTAAAAGTGATAATGAAAGAAAACCGAAGGTTTTCTTCGGAACTACTATACAAACAATCAGAAGTCATGGATGTCTGGCAGTTATTCTATTCCTGTACCAATGTGAAATTCCACCTATCTGGTGATATAGCAGCACCCACTCATGAGTATAATATCCGCCGAAAACCCATTACGGTAGTACCAGGTGTAAAAAAATCAATATCCCAAAGATCTCACTCCTATATCACAAAATCATTATACAATAGTGTCCCGAACACTATAAGATCTGAAAGAAATAAAGCTAACTTCAAAAAAAAATTAAAAGATTACATCTTAAGTAACGACAGAAAATTAATAATCGATCTGATAGAATCGAGACCATAATCAACATACATACTGCATTAATATAGATGATCCGCTCTTCATCATCTGACTCGTTTCTTGATTTTACTCTGTTCTGGTTTTATATTTTTACTGTATCAATTATTAATGCTATTTGTCTTAGTTTTAATATTTTATATTGTGATTAACATTTTAATGCGCATTTTATATGTTTTAGAATGTGCTTTTGCATGTATATATGTGTGTATGTATGTATATGTGTATATATATGTATATATCTATTTCTATTTTGGCTCAATAATTTTAATATTGCATAATGTATAATTGTGATAACATTTTTGTTTTAATGTGTATTTTTATATATTCTAAGCATGTTCATATACATGAAATTATTTTTATATTTATATTTCGCAAATATCGAAACAAGTGATTGATCACTTATCGATTATTTATTTATTCATCGCCTGTAATGCATGCATTCATTTATATTATATTATTATATATTGTATTTATATTTCAATGAATAAAGTTCATAATAATAATAATAATTATGTTGAAGACGAAAAGGTATGTTATATTCTTCTTATAGGCTTTGGTTAAGGTCGTTGAGTTTAGTATAACAGTCTTTCAACTCAAAGTTGGTATCGCATAGAAACATTTGAACTTCTTTGTACAGCTTAAATAGTCTGGTTATGAATTTTCCCTTTCATAACCATCTCAGTTTAGTGTGTAGCAATAAATGTTTTTGTATACTGCCCATGTCATTGCAACTGATGAGTAAATTTGGCTTGTGGAGCTACTTCTTCTACTTTTGCTACAAAAATGGCGTGGCATCCAGTTATTGCACCAGCGCCTTCGGTACAAAGACCAAGTCTCTTCCCGTTGATAACCAGCCCAGTTTAGTGTGTAGCATAAAAGGTTTTTTATAGTGCCCATTTCATTGCAAATAATAGAAAATAGACGGGAATTCAAAGCACGTGCTTTGAAGAAATTGACTGTTTTTACAGCTTGGTTGAGTCTTCCTTAAAAGTGTAAGGGTATTTCCTAGAAACTAAAGCTCGTCTATACAGGCAGTGGTGAGTAAATTTGGCGTATGGAGCTACTTCTTTTACTTTTACTACAACATTGGCGTTGCATCCAGACATTGCACCAGCGCCATCGGTACAAAGACCAACACATTTAGTCCAATCATTCTAGTGGTTCGACATAGAATCATTTAGTTTTAAAAAAATATTATCGCCTGTTCTATGCGATTGCAATGTCTCATTAAAAAAGTATATTTTCGTTCACTGCATTGCTATATACATATCTCACTTAACACAGTAAATTTGCCATATTAGTTACACCTGTCCTTTCGTCAGTTTGTAACGAACAGTATTTACTCTGCTTAATCCTTTCAATCAGGACTGTCTTCAATTCACCAAGACACATTGTTGTCAGACAATGAAACAACATCCAGCTGTTTGGATTCCTTCTCTCCCAAAACCGTGACTACTAAATCTTTCGCAGCAGGCAATATTAAAAGTTCGCCCATTATGTGTGGTTATCGCTCTGAGCGATCCTCAACCTAACTATACACGAGGCTTCAACTGCTCTAACATAATTCAGTGATAAAAATGACCTTAACGTAGTTTTGCTTCTGTGAAGTTAATTTATTTTTATTTTCAAAGTATACAACAGGTTTTCCTTTCAAAACGCCATGTTTTGTATTAAAATGTCTCATTAATAAAGACGGCTTCATACTGTGTTCCTATAATGTGTCTATGCAGACAATGCACTAAGGGAGGTTCATCTCCAGTAAACGTAAACCTAACTGCTAAATAACTAGCGTCATACTTGCATTTTATACCTCTCTTACTGGTGTTATTACTGAAGGACTGGGTGGTAGAAGTCACGATGGGTTCTTCATTATCGGTTCTGGATTGATGATTTGATCTTGCATCTTCATACCTTCTAACAATTTTTTAGTCTTTAGTAGACGGTCCAGGCTCAGATCGTTGTAACCACTTGTCCATATTTGATGTTAACACACACAATACACAACTAAACTTCATAGTAAATATAAAACACACATCACAAAATTAGTATTTACAGAAATAATCAAATTATGCCGAAGATGAATTATAAATAGGTAAATTCCGCTCACGCCATGACAACTAGCGCTGTGTGATACCCCTTTTTGGTTATGTTTAGGCATCGACGTAAATTTCACGGGGTGCCGCGCGCGCAGGTCCGTCTACATGCTGGGGACAAGCATCGAAAGGAAAATATCGATGTTTACCGTCGACAAAGTCTATCGCTTTGCCAAAAAATCGGACCGTAAACTTTAATACTTTTCGTTGTAGAACAACGAAATTCGGACATTAATAGGTCATTTTATTAATAATAAAGTTAATAACTTCCTTTTAAGTCGCTTGAAACATGCCATTTATTTAATGATTTAATGTACTATTGAAAAATATGGATTATTTATGATCAAAACTACATAGAACGTAATATGCAAATCTGCCATGTCTTCGTAAAATGTTATTTCATTAAAATAAAAGGTAAAGTTTAATACAAATTATACATTCATAATCGATTAATAATATTTTCCTCTAATAAAATGAAAATCTTTGATATTTGAAATGCTTTATAAATCACAAACATAGGTTAAGAAGCCTTGTTGTAACGCAACATCTCGCAGTGATTTTGACCACTAGTGGTACGCGTACCACAAGCTGGGAAACAATTATTTACACTATACTTATTGTACATATTATTAATTACGTCAAACTTTATTTCGTTATATGGCATTATTAATCATTGTACAAGCTAAACAATGAAAAATTGACTTTTCTTGTTACCAAGTCCAGCAATCAAAAAGTGCTACTAACATATATATAATAAATAATGAAATAGAAATTGAAAATTAAATGTTTGCTTTTACTTTGTTGTACATTGATGAATGAACGAAACGGTCAGTCAGTTCGAGAATACGGTCCTGTGCGTATTGATTTAATTTAAACTAATACAGAAGAGTCGCAAATCAGTGTTTATTTGAAAACTAATGGGCAGTTGAATTGCGGGGACTTGTTGTAAAGAGAAAGTACTTCTATTTACGTCAAAAAGTAACCTCATGTGTTACAGATCCATTTTTATTTCGACGAGAAAGTGGACCTGTGATATGGTTAATATATAAGGAGTATTTTGTAACCGATGCGGGCAACAGGCAGCAACGAGCTTCTTGTTAAGTTATTTATATATACAAGGTGATTCATAACTATTGGGACATAGGCTAAGGGCAAGTAATTTGGATCGACATATGGCGATATGATCAAATGTACCTAAATGAAATATTGTTGTGGACAGTGCCGGTTTTAGCACTATCAGCACCCTGGGCGAAATTTCTTAGGCAGCACCCCTTAACTGCAATCCACATTCTAACCCATACAAAAATAGTTAAAATATATAATTAAATAACCATTTATTTGAAAAGTAACCATTTATAAAAAAATTAATAAGATTTTAAGCCTTTATATATCGGCGAACTCTTTTATTGAGTTATCAAAGTCGATGTTCGATTGTCGCAGATAGGTTTTTATCAGCTTAAGCTTAGAAAAAATCTTGCCACTAGCAACCTTTACATGTACAGTCAATAATATCTTCAATGCTCTCTATACATCTAGATACAATTTTTGTAAGTTGCTATCTTTGATATAATTTAAAATAAAAACAGCACATACTGATCCGGCAAAAAAGATTTCAGACTAATGGGTTCATCACGAAACATACAATCTGATTTACAGTCTACAGTTAATTTCAATTGGAGATCACCACAGAGATTGAGAAAGACAAGTTTTTCTGTATTTTTTTTTGTACAAAAGTGACCAAGATTGCTAGTACTCTTGTTTATATATACGCTACACTCTAGTTGTCCAATGATTCAATATCATTATACTAAGGAAGTGCTGCCCTCGTAGGTACTGAACATAGAAGAAACAGCTTTTTATGAATGAACGAATGACATCTGGGGAAGGAAATAGCCAACAATGTTGCCATGCCAATAATATTTCTATTGTTTTTATTAAACTGATTCACGTGCTAAAACGAAATGAACCATTTTTATAAAGATTTTTAATTGAAAATGTTATTCTTACTGCAAATTTCAAAGTATATGAAGAAGAACGGCCTCAGTTTACACTTGGAGATTACAAAATATGATTGATAATTGTGTAATAAATGTATAAGTGTATTTTTATTTATAATGAACTGATTGTCATTTTAATAAAATATTATTAAATTAACCCACACTAAACTTCTATTGTAAAAAACTATCATTATCTCATTATCAGAAAACTTTTCGTTTTAATAAACAAAACCATAATGCGAAACAGCACAGAGACAAACTACTAGCTGGTGGAGTATGCTAGCCATACAAACCTGAAGAACCGTTATCTAACATATTACAATTATGTTCAAGAGGAACATAACGGAGAGGTTTCAATTATCTACTATAGGAAGTTATAGAAAGGATTTTCTTGAAATAAATAAAATCAATATTATATATACCTATATGTACAGAGTGTTTCAATAAAAACTCCCAGGCCGAATATTTAGGAAAGTAATAGAAATATTTTAGTTCTGTAAAAGCCAATTTGTACAGTGTGCTAAGAGTGGTTCAGGTTTGGATAGAAATTTACTTTGTATATGTCAATATGTAGATGGCGCTATGCTTAATTATGTTTTTCGTTACAATGAGTCCACGAATGGAGTTCACCATAGAAGAAAAATAGTCCTCTTAGATCCGATCTATAAGGTACCTATTAATAAATTAATAAAATACGAAAATGTTTCAAGAGAGAAGTGCCATTATTTATTATTCAAAGCAAACTGTTTATGAAAGAAAGTTGTTTGTAATTCAAAATAAAGCTCGAATATTAAAAAAATGTTAATATCAAAATTCAAATTATTACACTTATTCTATTTAATTATTACTACATGAAATAAGAAAATATTTTATGGTATGAGGTGTTCGAAATTGTTGCATCATTAATACACACGTTAAATCTTATGATCAGTTCACATCTACAAATTTGTAATAGTGTACGTTGGTTAATATAGCTGCTACACAGGCATACATTTTATTATATATAAAGTCGGCCATGTCCTCTATTGGTTCTTAGTAAACCATATACTTTTTAAATGGCTCACAAATAAGAGTCTAACGATGTTATATAGGGAGATCGAGCAGGCCACCAGAGTACTTCTCTGTTGCTAATCCATCTTCACAAATATGTTTGGTTTAGATAATTAGTGACACGTTATTATGATTATGTAGGCCTGCACCATCTTGGTGAAACAACCACATCGAACTGGATTGGTAAATTCTGTAACAATCCTGGTAGATCATTCTGTAAAAAGTGTGGAGATAACATGCACTAGTTAAATTTTCGTGGTACAGGTGTGGACCCACAATAAAGCCATTTATAATTCATAATATTTTCATCCGTTGCGTCTCTTTTTCGTCGTGTTAAATGTGGTTTTTTAAAAGTTCCACATAAACTTACAAAAGTTTTGCGATCAGGCAATGTCCTGTGTAGAAAATGTATTCCATAAAAACGTACAACTTCTGAAGCGTGTTTTGATCATATTTAGTTTATCTTGATTTGTGTGAAAAACCTTTATCGATAATAAAAACTTTCGAGATAAAATGACAGAACCTCATTGCTTGAGAAATGTTAACAAATTTTGTTTCACAGATACCTGCGATTTTATTTTTATTTAAAATATTCTCTAGACGATTTTCCTAATTCTAAGTGTTTTTTTTCTATCAAATTTTCAAAAAAAATACAGGTTGTCATAGGAGTCGAGGTAGATATCATTGTAAAGGTATGGTATTGTTTCCAATAAAGTACAAAAATTTGTGTTAGTGGAATGATCATAGTGACTTTTGTTTATTTTACACAACAAAATAGAAGAAGAGTAATAATTGAAGTTTTGATTTGAAAACTTATATTCGGGCTTTATTTTGAATTACAGCCATTTTTCTTTTATAAACATTTTGCTTAAAACAATCAATAATGAAACTTTTTCATGTTTTATTAATACCTTGTACATCTGATCTAAAATAACATTATTGAGCACAACGCCATCTACATATATTAACTTATTTGGAGTCAATTTATATCCAAACTTGAAAAGAGCTCTCTTAGCGCTCTACAAATTGGATTTTATAGAATTAAAATATCTCTGTTACTTTTCTAAATATCCGGCCTGAGAGTTTTTATTAAAACACTCTGTATACGATAATCTTTATTATAAAAACCTCCGTTTTGGAAACGTCTCTACACACTACATACGACAGTTGTCGCTAAGTAATTCCCAATCTATTTTAAAAACGATATTTTACATTGAAAATTGATACTATCTCACAAATTGGACGAATTACGAATAAGAAAATGTTCTGACTTCTGACTACAATTACATTGTTTAACATAAATATTTAATTGGTAATTAATATCATCATATAAGGGCTCAAATACTTTAGTCAGTCTAATATTATTCATATTATTCATTTAATATCTATAAAGGTTACTTTTTCTTTTTTTGTGTGATAGGTTTTACAGAAACCAAAAATATTATCGTCTAGATAAGAAATTCGCCTTTCAAGGTGAGTTACACTATTTGTATCTTTTATTAGACATAATATCATCTTTATCTACACAATCCGACAACGTTTGTCTTTCTTGTTTCGCGCGAAACGTATTTATAGCAATATTTGAATTGAATTTATGAATGAGCACCTCAAAACCAAAACCCCCTCTGTGAGCCAACTCCCTGAATTACTCTCCATTGAATAACTATAACGTAGCGTTATATATAAACAAAGCTAGTACTCATTTAACTGCTCAAATCTTTCATTGACTGAAATTAATATAATATCCAAAATGTAGTCGAAAAAGTCAATATCAAACTTTTTTCTGGAGAATTTGTAGGTTCATCGTGGGCAGTTTCACCAGTTTGACACTGACATGTCGGATTCTAAACACAGACTCAATTTCTAATTCTTCATATAATTCGTTAATAGTTATATTCGACGCCACTAGTGGTTGTGGAATAAGACATAGGGCCTTAAAGTTGAATTTCGATACAGATGCTTTGGACAATGAATATTATTTTGTATATTATTCTACATTGCGTTACTGGGTTAATTATTTGTGATTATCAAACTATGTGGTAGTTTTTTTGGCGAAACTTTTGACTGTTCTTTCCATATTCCAAAATACATAAAATAATTGTTTTAAGTAAAACTTACTCTTTCTAGTTAGATTCCACAAAGTAAGGGTCGAGGCAGTTAATTGAATAAAATAATATTGCTTGTACAAAGCTATGCTCCTATATCGATTTTGATAAACATACAGTAACATTATCAGAAAAAAAATTTCAACTTTATATGCGCGATTCAACGCTTATCTCGCTTTGTGAGACACGCTGAACGGAAAAACCCACAGCCGTCGGAAGTTTTGCTGAGATGTATCCTGTGGTACTTGCAGCACTTCAATCCCTTCAACAGCCTAGAAGGGAAGTTGCAATCCAAGTTTGTCAGTTGCAAGTTACGATGGAAAGTGGTCAATTCATCGTTTCAATGATAGTTTTAATGAAAAAAATTTCATATACTTCAAACTTAAGCCAAAGCCTGCAAAAGGTCAATGTATATCGAAGCTACACCTGCAAAACCTACGTAATGAACGGGGTTTCCTAAGTCTTTTTGAGGAAGCAAAAAACTTAAGCTCAGTTAATATAAGTGTTCCAAGAGTAACTGGAAGACAAATCAACCGCAGTAATGTACCAGGGAACAAAGCTGAAGTTTACTATCGGCGGAATATATTTTACCCATTTATCGAACATGTAGTCAACGAAATTGAAACTCCCTTTAAGCCCCACGAAGGAACAATTCCAGGAATTCAGTTGATTTTACTCAACCGGACCCAAAACATTGACAAAGCAAAGATATGTACTGCAAGAATAGGAGAAATACTTCTTAGTGAAGCTGGAAAGAAAGTTGTGGTAAGCGAGTATGAGCTTTGGCACAACCACTTGTGCAATCAAAAAAAGCCCTCTACTGTCTTAGAAGCCATGGATTGATGTGATTAGCTTTTTTTCCCAACGATTAAGAAGCTCCAGAAGTTCCAGTTTCAACTGCCACGCCTGCATGTAATTTTTCCACACTTAAACGGCTGAAAATATATTTAAGAAACAGAATCGGAGACGAACGGTTTACAGGATTAGCGTCTATAAGAGTTCATCGGGATGTGGAAATAGAAATAGATTCCCCAGCAATTGTGAATAACTTAGCTGAAAGAAGAAAGAGATTAAGTTTACATTTGTAAGAATAATTTTCTTAGTGTTTTTAAATGAAACTCACGGTCTCTAGTTAATAATTTTCTGTTTTAATGAATGCTTCAAGCTTCAATCATCTCATTTTTTAAAATAGGTGCTCCAAAATCAACATACATGGTCATAACCATTCCAGCAGTAGGGGGCAAAACGAAACAATGTTCAAACATACTTTTAGATGTAGATAAGTCAAAGAAAACATTAAAAAACAATACATTATTTCTTGAACTTTAAACAATGCTTTTGGTCGAGGCACTCGATTTTTTTTGCCTTCGGCGGCGCCTTCAATAAAGCCTTCCCCTTCTAATCCTATCAGATAAAAAACCCAACCCCCCCCCATGTAAAAGCTATAGCTACGTGACAGTGAATTACCCTATATAAATATAGAGGCACACGCTAGTTTTTAAACAAAGAATTGTGTATCAACCAAAACTCACGACTTTGGCGGACGAACGGACGGGTTTTAGCTTATTATTTCAGCGACGTGACATTGGATTTAATTAGGTATATTTTAGATTTTATCGATTTCGCTCGTTAACAATTAACGACTTTTAAAATGTGTTACATATACGAGGTGAATAAGATAATATAGCGAAATTTAAAATAATAGATGTTATTTTATATAATCAGTTGTTCAATTCACAAAAAAATCAGTTATCGTCTTAATTGAATTTATTCACGTTATATTTTTACACAATATTTTCACACAGAGAGGAAGTTCGTCTTATGTGTTATTCTATTTTTACTATGGATGGAATAAGGAATCTTTTAAATGGAATTTCGTAAAATACCCTATACAGCTTCAAGTAAAGCACGTACATTCAATAGTGGACAATATGTAGCTGAAGATTTATCTGGTCATTAATGTGTTCATCTTAATTTAACATTCATGAAACGGTTTGAAATCGTCTCTGAAATTTCTTTGTCTCAATCTTCAATGGAGAAAAGCATTATTAAGTTTTTATACGGGGTCATTCATTCAACTTCCCTTCTTGTTTGTACCGGGTGTCTGGTTAAGAGTGTAAACCGCTGTATATCAGAAACTATTTATCGTACAGCTGAGAGAAAAAATCTATATCACAAGCTCGCATACGAGAAACTGCTGGAAAGTATTCTCAAGTTTTCTACTTCACTCCTAAAGAGCGTAGTTCACAATAATAACACAAAATCATCATTTTTCTATAATAAATGTACCGTTATAGAGTACCACAAAATATAAATATTCGTAATCATTAGATCATTTTACGTAAGTTTGCTCCAGCACGTGAATGGGATAGCTAACTCAATAAAACTGTTATAACTTTTGTTACGCTTAATGGATTTTCACAAACTTAGTATCAATTGAAAGGGAATTGAATGCCTAATAAAATATTAGATCATAGTTCAACTCCAGTGTTTTCAACCGCCGCTATGTGGCGGTAATTGAACAATTGTTTTATTTCCAACTTTTTTTGGGAATCTTTCAACAAGTTGACGATCTGGTCAAGTCTGTCATCGTCACCTTCTTCCTGTATGGTCCTACCTTTGTTGTATCCAAAAGCCATCGTGGCTGCTCCAAATTCAAGAGCAGTAGTCAATGCGTCGACTAATATTTTCGGATGGGCTAAACGAAGCGTCCTCTGCATATCGGTGTCACGTAAGCCATCAATAAAGGCCTGGATGCCTAAACATTCCATCATGTTATCTGGTGCTGATGGATAAACAAATCGAACGAGTCGGGCAATATCCAGTTCATACTCTTGAAAGGTTTCGTCTCGTTCCCGCCTTCGGCTCTTCAGCTGCAATCTGTACAAATGTTCCAAATGTTCGTGACCGTATCGCATGTCCCACCTCTTCTTCAGCTGCTCGACGTCATCCGTTTCTTCGAGCGGTATCATCTGAAGTACATCTAAGGCATCTCCTCGGAGCGCTATAGTTAGATTCAAGGCTTTCTCCTTATCGGACCAATTATTCACTCTAGCGGCTACTTCAAACTGTTTCACATAATTGGTCCACGACATTTTTCCATCAAACGTTGGGGCCTTGACTCGGGTTGAACTACCAATGTCTTCTAACTGTGTGTGTTCCTGGCTTGCAAGGTTTTGTTTGCTCGGTCTTCTTTTCTTTCGCTGGCGTGTCTTGAGTTCTTATACCTGTCATCTTTTTTTCTAACTCCTTGATTTTCTCGTCCATCGTTTTCATCTTATTCTCAATCTTCTCGTCCATCGTTGTAATCTTATTCTCGATTTTCTTGTCCGTCGTTGACATTTTATTCTCGATTTTCTCGTCCATCGTTGACATCTTATTCTCGATTTCAGACTTTACAGACGAAATTTCATTTTCAACGTCAGCGGCAATGTTGTTTTTCATTAACAAAATATCGGCAGATATATCGTTCTTCAAAGCAGAAATCTTGTCGTCAATATTAGCAGAAATGTCGTTCTTCATAGCAGAAATATCGATTTTCACATTCCTTGAAATTTTCTGTTTCATGGCAGAAATATCGTTCTTCATAGCAGAAATATTCTCGTTCATGTTCTCTTCCATGGCAAAAATCTTCTCGTCCATGTTAGCAGAAATTGGCGAGATTAAGGTGGAAGCCTCGTTATTAAATAAAACTGTTTCTGGATCAAATCTGTCATTTTCCAGTGCCACTTTCTACTAATTCACTTTTCTTACCGGACGTTTCCAACTCACAATCTTCCATTTCTGCTCTTAGTTCCGTCACTTTCATGTCACATATTCTTTTGGCTATTTTTACGTAGCAACTTATTTATATTATCTCACTTCTGACGCCAATGTAATGTTTTTCTTATTTATTCAAACGTTTTTATTACGGGTGGAATAAATTTTTACACGTTATGTCTACTAACTTTATTTATTCACTAAACTATACACTAATTTAATTGTATACACAGTATATGCACTTAAACTAATTTATATAAATACTTAACTAATTTATATTCACTTATTTACTGTTTATCTCACGATGTCAAATTATAAACTAAACTAACTCTCCCTGGTCGGTTCTTTATATATTAGTGCCTTTTTTACTAGATAATTCTAGATTGCGGCTTACACAAAACCAATTGGCTTTCTGGCATTTTCTAGATAAGACTGGCCACAAAAACAATGTCTAGATAAGATAGTCATAATCGTAAACAGTTTTAAGAAATCCCTGCGCATCCGCCATAATTATAACTTTCATACATGGCTTGGACAGAGTCGGATTCAGGGTCTACACTAGTGTGCTATTTCGTAACAATATTATGAGATTCTTCTTTTTACCCTCTCTTTCAGCATATTCCACTTTTCTCTCAAACTTTCGTTTTCCTGTTTGAGTTTGAGGATTTTCTGTTTCGCCTCTTCTATTTTGAACAAGAGTCTTGTTTCAGATGCTTCAATTAATTTTTTTAGTTTATTTCTGGTCTTAATAATTTTATCAAAGATCGCTTTGTTTGTTACTTGAAGCTCACTATCTTGCATTTTGCAAAGAATTCGAAGTGTATGCTCCCCTTTATGAATTCAACAAAAAGAGCTCCGATAAGGATTGTCGCTACTTCCAGTGATCAATCTTTACACCCCTTAAAATAAATTTGGACTCTATTTCTTTCACAAGGAGCCATTTTGTCCCTTTATTCTATAAACTTTTTATTAACAGCTTCCACCACATCTCTGGATCAGGATAATGACATCAAATTCAACATAAAAACTCGAAAAATAATATCATTCCTACTGTATAAAATATTCATTATTATCAATTTTAGAATAACTTTCAAGATAAATAACTGACGAAAGAATTTGAACGACGTAATCTGTCGTCAACAATGTTCGACATGTCGGTAGTGCGATTCTTTGTAACGCGGCAAAAAAGGGAATCATTTTGGTAACTTTCAAAGATGCGACCTGATAAGATAACGAATCGATTACGATTGAAATGTGAATAAAAAGTGAAGGGAATCGATTTACATAACCTTTAAATACCTAATTAGTTCCGTATAATTACCAATATACAGTGTGGTCGTAAAATATGGAATAAAATCGATATTTCCTAGAAAAAAAATTGATCACGTAAATGTTTATCTTTTTATGTATATCTAATAATTTTTTAATTTTAATTGCTACTTTACTTTGTGTAAATATGTCATATTTGATCACTAAAACTGTATATGACTAATTAAATTTATTTATTATGATATAAAGAATATACAAGTAAACCAGCAGCTATAAGCAGCAAAAATATAATGGCTATAAACCTGCTCAAATATCTCCGTAAGTATCTAAACGGCTCGTTGGAAAATTTACGGTGCTCATATTAACAGCAGGACCATAATTTTATTATTTTATAATGACCAAATTATTCCATATAAACATCCAGTCACCTGATTAATTTTAGTGTTTTAAATGAAACTCACTGTTTCTAGCTAATTCCACAATATAATGAAAATTGTTGAAAATTCTGAAAAATTGACAATTGTTTCGATAAATCAATATCATGGTCAGAATGACAGAAGTTACATTTCATTTGATGTCTACCTGATGTTTAGTAGTTATTTTTGGCTAGACCAAGAAGTAACCTAACTTGTGATTGGCTTAATATATGTTTATAGAAAAAAGGAGATGTGATATTACAAATCTTGAAGCTTAGATATTATTAGCCCTATGGTGATATCCTGGATATCATTTTTCCAATTAAGATCAGTTTAACTGTGCAATGATATAGAAAACCAGGAAAACTATATCTGCTGATCTCTACAATTATCACTTAAGAAGACAGTTTATTAGTGGAGAACTCCCTAGATTTATCTGTTCATTGACAACTTCATATTGTGGGTTTCTTGAATGTCTTCTAATTTCCAATTATTCAAGGAAATGCAGTTCTTGTTTCTTTTCACAAATATGCATCACTTCTAGTTCTGTGTTAAGTGTCAATGAATGATTGGTGTCAAGTAGATGTTTTGCGTAGTGGGATTTATCTGGTTGTTTTAATCTGTCTGCTCGTAAGTGTTCACTGTATCGGATTTCAAAATTCCTAAGGGTCTGACCCAAATAGACAGCATTACATTCTGAACATTTGAGTTTATATATACCTGATTTCTTTAATGATGGTATGTTTGTTTATACATTTAACAATTTTGTACTAATGTTACTTTCTGTTTTAAGAGAAATTGTTGTATTCGTTGCTAAAGATATTATCTTTGAAATATTATTAGAAATATTTCCTGCATATGTGATGGTTTCATAAGTTTTTATTCCATCAGTTTGTTTAGGAAATATTAGTTTAATGCCACTTTTTCCTCTTTTCTATTAATTAGCTTATTTATCATATGTAATGGATAACCGTTGGATGTTGTTATTTGACTAATTCTATTAATCTCACTATCAAAATTACATTTGTTCATAGGAACTGAAGAAGCTCTATGTGTCATTGAATTATATGCCGCTAGATTATGTGACATGGGGTGATTGGAACTATATGGAATTGTCACATCAGTGTGTGTTGGTTTTCGGTAAATTGAATAATCAAGTACATTATTAACTCTTTGAATTTTTAAATCAAAAAAATTGATCCAGTTATTTTCTTCAATTTTTAATGTAAATTCAATTTTTAGGTGTAAATTATTAATGTGGTTGAAAAATACATCTAATTGTCGTTCACTACCCATAAAACAAGCTAATATGTCATCTACATATCTATACCAAAATAAAACATTTTTCGAAATATTACTTTCAAATATCTTTCTTTCTAAACTGTCCATAAAAATGTTTGCCAAAATAGGTGATATAGGGCTTCACATTGGTAAACCTTCATTTTGAATATATATCTTATTGTCAAAAGTGAAATAATTCTGATTAATACATACATCAAATAAATTAAGTATATCTGATATTATTCCTGGATTAATATTTTTATCTTCTAGTAATTTTCTTACAAGTATTAGACATTCTTTAGGAGGAATTTTAGTGAACATATTAGTAACATCAAACGAAATAATTTTATAGTAATCTTGCAAGTTTATTGCTTCTAATTTTTTGATTAATTCTATTAAATTTCTAATTTAGTACTGAGATGCATATCCGTAACTATTAAGTATATTGTTAAGCCTCTTTGCCAATTTATTATTAGGAGTAATAACATAATAAACTACAAGTCTAATTGGTTTCGTTATTTTATGTAATTTAACGGTTCCATATAATTGTGGACAATGAGGATTCTTATGTATGATAGACCTCTTTTCGTAATCACTTAAAATATAATTTGAATTATTAACAATATCCCTTACATTATAAGAAAACTTTTTTGTTGGGTCTGCTCTCAGATTAATAAATAAAATAGATATGTTTGTTTTGACTTTTTCCTGCCCCAAACATTGCGTCACATTCTAAGCTCACTTGCGGGACACTTCCACTGCTTTGCCATATGCACAAATCCTCTTTAGATGCAGGAAAAATGAAATTAGAAATTTTATTGAAAATTTCTTGAAAAGTTATGCAATTAAAAAAGAAGTCATAATAATTTATGCATTTGAGTCGCTGCTTTTAAAATTAATTAATAATACTTGAATTTTATATAATAAAGGTATATTATTATATAAATTTTAAACAAGTATTTGTTGTAACTAAAAGTGGCAACATTGTTAAAAATGTCAGTACCTGCTTCGTTTGTCTAGTATAAACTATTCAGTAATTTTGTCTTTGTTCAGTTACGATATAAAGAGAGATGCAAATATCGTCAGAGCGTTCTCGACTAACATTTGTATTGGAATATAGTATTATAGTAAATACTGTCAAACTTGGTTTGTTTATTACGAGCGCCATTAGGGCTAGCACGTAAAAATTGAGTTCTTTCGATGTTATGTGTGTTTTTCAAGACTTTTAGTGACAAACTTTGGTTTTAAAGTTAATTAATTTAGTGTTTTTTATTATCATGGTTCGTCAGTGCCAATTCTGTCGGAAAAACGGCCGAAATTACCCCGAACTGTCAACTCTCATTCCACAGGTATGTAAATATTTGAACGGCTTTCCAGTGGCGGCGACTTTTATTATTCATTTCACTAATATTTGAAATGCTTAAAAGTTTTTTAATTATAAAAAGCAAATTTCTATTTGGCGTTGTTTTATTCTAGTTTTCCCACCAATTTGGAAACAAGAAGAATTTGGTTTGCTTCACTAGGTCTAAGCAAGACTCATGATCTACCAAAACGACCTGAAATTTGTTCGGAGCATTTTAAACAATCTGATTTTATATATGAGAGTAGTGGCCGTAAGATTCCAACCAAAGATGCTCTTCCCATGTCAGTTTTTGAATTTAATCCACCAGATGTAATGTAAGTACCTACACATTTTCTTGGTACAATGGGCCCTTAAAGTAATTCCCAAAATAAAAAAGTCGCTGTCCTGATAAATAAAATTTCCTTTCAATATAATACGTTCTTTTTATTACAGCTGATATAGCGGCCATAAAAGACAATTTTTAAACATTTTATTAATTATAAGTCATTACTTTATTGGGCGACTGGTGACACTCTGGGCTGTCTAGATAACTATAGTTCAGTTCCAATATAGTAGGCACTAAACTAAACTAGAATTGTTCTTGGTTTAATGCAATATTTCTGAGAATTTAGTGCCTACTATTTTGGAGCTGAACTGTATTTA
This sequence comes from Galeruca laticollis, assembly GCA_963921935.1. Taxonomy (NCBI): domain Eukaryota; kingdom Metazoa; phylum Arthropoda; class Insecta; order Coleoptera; family Chrysomelidae; genus Galeruca; species Galeruca laticollis. The sequence goes on from OY998177.1 coordinate 104,161,980, forward strand.
AAAATTAAATTATTATTTTAATTTTTTAAGAGGTCATTTGGCCACATACGATCCATTTTATTCAGTTAGCAATGATGACTAAGTTAGTTGACTTACATTAATTTGTTAAAAGAATATGTCTATTTTAGGTCTTCAACAAATAACTCAGATTGCCATCAAAAATATTTATCAGCACAAAATGTGTCTGAGCAAGTTTCTAGTGCTACTCTAAGTGATGTCGAAAGGTAAATATTTAAGTAATTTATGTTGAAATTAGGGAGTATATTTTTTTAAACTGCTTTTTAATAAAATTCACTGTTTCGACCTTTACTCTATGGAATCATCTCATATTACTTTTTTACATGAAACTAACTGTTTCTAGATAATTCCACAATATATTGAAAATATGTTAAAAATTCTAAGAAATTGACAATTAGTTTCATTTAAAAAAGTAATGCTTTTTAAAAGTTTGTTATTACAACAAAAAAATTGTTAATTGTGTTTTATTTTTAGTTTACTAGTAGAAGAAGTTGTTGATGATCTAGTAACAGTAACTGGGAATCATTCATTTATGAGTGGTGTATCATTGCTTATTCCAGATTCTCTTATATTTGCATATAGGTTAGTTTTTTAGTTAGGTTTGTTGTAGTATATATTTTCCCAAACTTTTTTCCCTTAAGAAAAACAATGTATTGTTGTGCAATCTTCTTTAATTGAAATTCGCATAGCGCTTTCGGCATTAAGCCATCATCAATGCGGTCATTGTCAGAATTCCGAGACAGGGGCCTCCAAATGTGTACGTCTATACATTTAACAGTTTGGTGGTTCACATTATTGGTTTAAAAACAATATTAAAAATACATAAAAATTAAAATTCAGCAAAATGATACAACAGATCTGAAACATGCATTCTTTGGATCGTCCATTTTGCCAAGTTGTCATCAGAGAATTATTCACAAAAGATCCAAAGAATGCATGTTTCGCTGTATTTTAATTTTTCAAATCGTGGTGTAAAGTGTGTTGGTATGTAGGTACTTACAGTTTCATGATGTTTAGAGTATTGAATTTTATGTTGTGTGTGTTCAAGTTTCTGTAGCTTTTGTCCTTGTTTCTTAAATTTCTTATGCTTCATCGTGCTGACACTTTCTCTAATTTTGTCATCTAAACAGTCAAATTCTACTGGATGTAATTAGTACGTGAGTTCTGAATGTACAACTTTTATGTAGTTGTCTAAAGAATCCCTCACTTTAAACCATTTCTTACATTCTCCTTTTATCCAAACTTGTTGAGCACATTTTATAGCTTTTTGTGCTTGTGGTGTTTTAGTGTGACATTTTATATTCACATAATTTGGTATTACCTTTTTCCTAAGGCATTCTTGGTTAAACCAAATGTTTTGTGATGCTTTGTAACGTTTTTGTAGTAACTTCTGGTACAGTAGGGTCAAATCTACTCTCGAAGATTTTTTAATGAAATTAACTGTCTCACCCCTTACTTCGTGGAATCTACTCATATTAGTGTTTTAAATGAAACTTACTGTTTCTAGCTAATTCCACAATATAATGAAAATTAGTGTTTTAAATTAAACTCAACGTTTCTAGCTAATTCCACAATTCTGTTTTGAAAGTAAGTACAAAATTGTTAAATGTTAAAACAAAAATACTAACATTGAAGAAATCAGGTATGTATAAACTCAAATGTCGAGAACGTAATGCTGTCTATTTGGGTCAGACCCTTAGAAATTTTGAAATCCGATACAGTGAAAACTTACGAGCATACAGATTAAAACAACCAGATAAATCCCATTACGTGAAACATCTACTTGACACCAACCATTCATTAACACCTAACACAGAACTAGAAGTACTACATATTTGTGGAAAGAAACAAGAACTTGAAGAGTTGGAAATTAGAAGACACTTAAGAAACCCACAATATGAACAATGAACAGATAAATCTAGGGAGTTTTCCACTATTAAACTGTCTTCTTAAGTGATAATTGTAAAGAACAGCAGATATAGTTTTCCTGGTTTTCTATATCACTGCACAGTTATACTGATCTTAATTGGAGAAATGATATCCAGGATATCACCATAGGACTAATAATATCTAAGCTTCAATATTTGTAATATCACATCTTCTTCTTTATTCTATTAACCTATATTAAGTCAATCACAAGGTAGGTCAATTCTTGGTCTAGCCAAAAATAATTACTAAACATCAGGTAGGAATCAAATGAAGTGTAACTTCTGTCATTCTGACGATGATATTCAGTTATCGAAGCAATTGGCAATTTTTTAGAATTTTCATTATATTGTGGAATTAGCTAGAAACGTTGAGTTTCATTTAAAACACTAATATGAGTAGATTCCACGAAGTAAGGGTCGAGACAGTTAATTTCATAATGAAAATTCTAAAAAATTTACACTTGTTTCGATAAATCAATATCATTGTCAGAAAGACAGAAGTTACATTTCATTTGATGCCTACCTGATGTTTAGTAGTTATTTTTGGCTAGACCAAGAAGTGACCTAACTTGTGATTGACTTAATATATGTTAATAGAAAAAAGAAGAAGATGTGAAGTTACAAATATTGAAGCCTAGATATTATTAGCCCTTTGGTGATATCCTGGATATCATTTATCCAATTAAGATCAGTATAACTGTGCAATGATATATAAAACCAGGAAAACGATATCTGCTGATCTTTACTATTATCACTTAAGAAGACAGTTTATTAGTGGAGAATTCCCTGGATTTATCTGTTCATTGACAACTTCATATTGTGGGTTTCTTAAATGTCTTCTAATTTCCAATTCTTCAAGGAAATCCAGTTCTTGTTTTTCGTCACAAATATGCAGCACTTCTAGTTCTGTGTCTGTCTGTCTGACCCAAATAGACAGAATGTAATGCAGTCAATTTTATTAATTTTAGCTCACTTAGTTTCATTAATACTGAAAAAAGGGAAAGTTTTTCTTTGCTTCGCCAAGAAATTATTCTAATTTCATTTATTTTCATTCTTCATTCAATAATATACAGGAAATTTAATATTTATGTAGCTTAACTGATACAATGGAGTTTTCTTGGTTGGGAAACGATAATAAGTTCTTTTTTGGGAAATTGGTATTTATATCTCTTTCCAAGCTCATTATGTTATTCTTATTTTTTTCGTAATTAGGAAAAAGTGAAATGATAAAACAAACGCTCCATTCATGTGTTAAAAATGGACTCATTTCGAGAAAGTTAACAATCATCTCGCTTGAGTATTGATTCAAATAATTAAGGAAATCAATAAACTACTATACACTTTTCTAATGGTTTCTTGTTAGACGAATACCGTTACAATTTTACAATTAGGTGCACTTGTCCTTAAATAGCTTTTTCATAATTAACTATATTTTAATTAAATAGACAATTAGGTTCATAAATATAAGTAAATGAAAACCAGGCTAAGCGCTAAAATATTATAATTTCATTTTATATCTGAAACGTGTATTATGTGTCAAGCCTTACAACCTATAAAGAGGGCTAAGTACCAGGATTGTTAGAAATTGTTAAAATAATTCTGAATGATGGTGGGTGCACGTTTTATGTTCTGGGATTTGATAAATGAAAACCGTGTTCATAACCTCACCTATAAGCAAAAGTTTTTTCCTGTATTTAGGGTTATATTGTTGTTTTTGAAAGATAGTATTGTTTCTATATCGTGGACAAGGCCACAGAACCATCTAGTTCATCGTCTTCTAAAAGAAAAAGAATACATAAAAAATTATAATAAGGTGAGAAGAAGCCTAAGAAAAGAATACGTGGTTAACAAAAATAAATTAGTGAAATCGAAAGATGAACCCACAGCAACGGTAATTATTCAACTTGTAATTAAATTAACAATAATTAAGTGTTTATTTCATGCTTAGGCCACCTGCAAAAGTAAATATCAATGTATAAATATTTCCAATCCCCAAAAACTTGAGCTCTTCCAGGAATTCACAGTACCTGGTGGAAGGGGAAATGTTGTGCAAATATGTAAGCAGACTATTTGTCGTTTTTGGAATTAGTAGAATAGGTATTGAAACTTTTATAAAAGCAATAAAGCTGGGATATATTACTTATGTTGAACGTGGGGACAACAAAACTACATATAGGAAATACTCAGTATATCTTTGTTTGTATTATAACGGTATTAGTAAGCAGGATAGAGGACGCATTTTTTGACGTATCGAAACCAAACTCGCTTCCGAAATCAGTTGGGCCAAACTCTTAAGCGAGTTAGCTAAGAGATGCCAATACAAAGCGTGAGATAAAAATGAGATTTATGGAAGCTACAAATTTTCCAGGAGTCGTTGGGGCAATTGATGGAACTCATGTGGCAATGATGAAACCGGTGGAACAAGAGCACAATTATTTTAATAGAAAAGTATACCATTCTAAAAATGTGCATAATAAATGTAATCTTTTTCTGTGCCTTAGATTTGTGACTTCGATTTAAAAATATTGAGTATTAATGCAAGATTTGGAGGACCATCATTTATTTGGAATCAATCCATAATTAGAACAGAACTTGAAAGATCTTGCTTTGCTGGTTAGTTATCACTATTAGAGATAATATTGAATTGTTGGAAGTACGTAGATTATTGAAGTATATTTTTTGTTTTAGGTGACAGAAACACTTGGCTATTGGGTGACTCAGGTTATCCTCTGCAACCATGGCTGTTAACACCAAGTCCAGATGCAGTTCCAAGAAGCCCCGAATACAGATATACTCAAGCCCATATGAGAGCTAGGAATTGTGTTGAAAGATGTATAGGAGTGCTAAAAGGAAGGTTTCGTTATTTGTTGCTGGAAAGAAAATTGAGATATGCTCCAGTGAAAGTCTCTCAAATTGTATATGCTTGTGTAATACTACATAACTTTTGTACAGAAGCAAGATTAGATGTAGACTTTGAAGTACCTGAAGACCACGTTAACCAACCAATTCAAGTATATCAAAGAATTGATGGCGATTTTCATGATCAAGGGAGAATGGCACGACAAAACATTATAAACAATTATTTTCTTTGATTACATGTATGTCTATCAATAAAAGTAAGGATCTTCATTGTTTGCTTTGTAAATAAATTTCTCAAAAGTGGAATAAATATTTTATTTTAACATAAAAATAAACATACCTACTAACTATATTTACAAATTATAATACTAATATACTACATTAAAAAAAAGTTAAAACAACATACCTACTACCTAAATATAACTAAAAATAAAACTAAATAGAATTTTTTTTTGAAAACTATGGTTTTTCCGCAATTTTCGTCAATGCAGCCCCAATTATGGCTAAATTGGTGTCAATTGACCTCCAGACTTGCAAAGACTCCCTATTAATATCAAGGAGTTCTTTGGACATACTCACACTTGGATCCTGCCTTACTCTACGAACCTTTGGAGTTGTGGTTTTAGAACTGGCTCCTCGCTTCCTACTATTCTCCCCAATACTTGCGTAATGGTGATCCGTGAGACTGGGTGTTTGAGGTGTCATCTGAAAATTAAAGCTTTGAAAGATTTTTAAATGTACTGATGTGCAAAATGTACAGTATAGTTCTTGAATTGAATTTGTAAACTTCTAGCTGATAGTTTACTATACGTAACTATTATACGTATGTCTATTTTTATAACTGGATATTTACATGTTCTGATATTGGATGATAAAAAAATTAAAAATCTAACATAGTTTACTTTCAGGAACAGCAAACTTTACATTTGTTTATTTTTAAATCTGAGAATTTATTGTACATACTTAGAAAGGAGCGAAATATTGCACATATTTCAATTTTTTAATTGATTAATTTTAAAGTAGTTTATAATTACATACTTCTACAGAAACTTCTTCCCCTAAGCCAATTTCCTCCACACCCAGATCACCCTCTACTGCCACTGTCCCCATTAGATGTATCAGTTTTTTTTCTAAGTCATTTAATGGTGGATATATAGGAGGACCACCTCCTGTGGCTTCTTGCTCCCTTCTCAACATGGCGGCTTTTGCTTTTGTTTTGGACTTCCCGTCAGTGAGTGCCTAGAATTAATTTTTTAATAGGGATTTTTTAATTTTATGAAAAGTATGTAATCACTAATGCAAATAGCCTCATGTTATATCTGTAGACTTTTGTTACTATTTTCCAGTGCCACTTTCAGAACAGCACTAGTTAGAACTAAACAGTAAATGGCTGGACAATCTTACCTAAGTTCTTATAATTTTACAATTGAAAAATATTACCAAATTTTGCATCCAAAGCTCTATCACTGAATTTCCTACTCTCATATTAAATAAATAAGCATGTAATTATAATTTAATAATACTATCTTACTTACTCTTCTCCATTCTTCCACGTTTTTTTCGCCGAAGCCCAAAACATTCAATTGCTGTGCCAAGTTTTGCCACAGTCCTGCTTGGCCATTGAATTTATTTTTTAATATACTTGGGTTTCTTTCCGCCAAGTCTAGAAGTAATGACCAATGGTCGTTTCGTACTTTCATTTTTAATAAAAGTGAAAACAAGGAATAAAATTAAGAGAAGACAAGAAAAATATAATTATACGACAACGATAACCAAAAGAAAAGATATCGGAATTTTTAGGATTTAAATATTTATAATTCTATAGACGACAACTGACAAGACGTTAAAAAGTTCCAACACATTTTCTATTTCTTTCCCTCTTTCTTACCGTAATGTAAAACAACATGTGTTTGTTTATATCTCAACATATCAAGAGGTATCGCTTCTAGGCGAGCGAGTCGAGGTCCGTTTGTCGATATAAAACGACAAATAGTCCTATGGTATTGCACACGGAATATGAATAGTGTCGTTTTGTGGCGACTGTTGATATCAACATGACACAGAATCCCACTCCAGATGTCTTGGAACTAACGTAGATGTCTCCGGGCACCTAACAGTAACGACCAGCTCTGCGCGCGCAAATTCATTTTTCAGAGAGTATTCAATCAGCCTTCGTAAAGTACTGAAGTAGCTTTCGCCCTTGGCACACCTACTGAGAGAGTGTCTACGCACTTTAGACAGGAACTAGCCCTATGTAAGAGTTTCGAGCTTTGTAGCTTTATTGTGAAATTGTTGCATTGTTGTTGTTATGTGTGGTTTAGTTATGTAACCTAACGCAGTTAACCGCCGTGGTCTGTCTTAAGGCAACCAGTAGTTCGTGCTCGCTCTAATATATATCTCTCTCTTTCTCTCTCTCTCTCTCTCTCTCTCTCTCTCTCTCTCTCTCTACATCCATTACACGTTATCAATTCTCTCTATTGAAAGTGCATTACATTTATCAAGTTTCTGATACATAGTTTTATTTTCATTTTCATGTAATAATTATTTTATGTCAAGCGCTAAGATTACAGTGTTGCCAAATATTGGCATGAACAATTCTTGGTGATACTATTTTCACATGTTTATTTATTTTGTTTTTTAATGATCTTTCGAAGTTGCTTCATTAAAGATCAGTTGAAATTAAACTGTCTATTCATTGACATCTAGTTAGTTTAACCTTTCGTGGTCAGCGGAGACAGGATAGTTTACTTAGATATCAACAATCACCTCCCCAACAATTATACAGTCCACTGAATTTACTGCCCGTCTACGCTCCCCGGCAGTACACGAAAACATTTATTTAAGAAAATTCACAAATTTACCAAAACAATTTGTATTTTTTTGTTTTTGATTGACTATAAACGGATTCGGAAACATTTCACCTCCGACCTTTATTTATTGAATTATTTCGTTCAAATGAGATTCGAAGGAGGGGAGTCTCTGTAGGTGGTTTGAAAGCGGTCTTCGGTCTACCATATTGGTACTGGGCTTACGTCAGATCAGCTAATTGTGCTTAGTATGTAGTTGTAATCTACTTTTTGGTTATTTTAAAGACTATTTATGTGTTTTTTTGCTATTATATACTTTCAACATGTTCCAGTCCACAAGGTGTGATAAAATTGAGTCCTCCGGAATTACATTCCATCGCTAAGTGTGAACATGATACAGGACCATACTTATTTGTTTTGTAAATGAACTTCGCACTAATAATCGCTAGAATACTCTTACGACTAGGTTTTTGAGTGACACCAGGATCTATAAGTTACTAGGATAGACATACCAACGTATAATGTTTTGAAAATACAATAGAATAAAGTAATTTAACATAGACTGAATGCAGGGACACTGAAAACTAAGACAACACAATTACTGGCATACGCGGACGATGTACTACTGCTATCAACATCAGAAAACGAACTGAGAAGAATACGCAGAGCGTCATAGAAACAGCAGAGACAATGAACCTGCGAGTCAATGAAGACAAATCGAAGTTTATGAAAATGGCAACACCTCAAAGGAAAGGAGCAATGAGGAATTTTCCAATACAACTGAATGGACAAAAAATAATGAACTTCGAACAAGTCCAAAGCTTTGTATATCTAGGTGTGGTTATCAAGGACGACGACGACGAAGGGGAGAATTTAGAAACTAAGCTGATGAATGGAAGTAAACAGGCAGGAGCATTGAACAAGAAAATCAAAAAAGATGTCCAGGAAGAGAAACCTACATCTGTACAAATCGGTAATGAGACCAACAGTAATCTACGGAAGCCAAACGTGGATACTTACCAAAGCAGAGGAAGACAAATTAGATAGATGGGAAAGGAAAATACTCAGGAGGATATTAGGAGGAAAAAAGAGGAAGATATGTGGCTAAAAATAACGAATAACGAAATAGATAATTTATTTGGGGAAGCAAAACTGAGTAAAATAATAAGATCCAGAAGAATAGGTTGGCTGAGGCACGTACAGAGAATGCCAGATAGTAGAATAACCAAAAAAATTATTGATATAGAACAAGCCGGAATAAGAAAGAGAGGCAGACCAAAGAAAAGATGGTATGTAGAAGCGATATAAGACCTAAAAGAGAGTGGAATCCAGGACTGGAAAACGAAGGCAAAGGATATGAAGGAATGGGAGGAAATCCCTTCCAAGCTATGGGCTTAAAAGGCCTGCGTGAAGCACTCATATATATATAATATAGCCTGAAATAGTTTGTGCTAAAAACAATGCAGGTTCGTTGTTCATTAACATTAAATATTGTTTCAGGGTAATTTGACCAGTGCGATGTATTTACATTTATGGATTAATGATCTACCGGAACTACTGGAAGATGTTCCTTTAGAAATAAGAAGAAATATGTGGGGACTGCCAATCGCACTACGTGCACATATATTCGCTTTTTCGTTGCATCTGATACAAATGTGTGAATGAATCCATATGAAATGACTGATTTGTTGTTGTTCTGGATTTTTTGAAGATGAGATTCTACTTCTTTATTATTTTGTTGTATAATACCAAAAATTTCGTCACAGTTTCCACCAGATTTCTCGCAAACTGCTGAAAATAGTTTAACCCTGCACTCGTGGAACCTGTTCGATCTAACATCACTAGGGGACCGGGAGTCGCATGGGCTCCACAAATTGAAAATGAAGAAAACCCGAAAATGAGATTAAAAAACATATATTGCTTAAGCATAATTAAATATGGTTCATTTTACTACATTGTATTCATTCACAATCGTCCAATGAACAAATAACTACATATTTAAATATATGTTGGTGTAAGATGTGCACCATATTTTGGCATGTTGCAAACATACAAATTGCTTACAATTTGGACAATCAAATCTAGATTTATTTCTACATTCTACACAGTATTTTCTTGTTTCTTCCGGAAAGTTCATTTATGTTTGAGAATTTGTAAATCTACCTGCAACTTCCAAAGGTATATTGGTCAGTATAGACTGGCTTTTCAAATTGTCGTCTACCTATTGTAAAACTATTGGTTTCCAAAATTGTCGTCTCGATAAATTTTTATTTCTGCTTGGATGATTTGATGTAAATATTACTTGACTGCCCATTCCTGCAATATTTGGCGGAGAGTAAAAAATTACAATTGGCCAACGTCTTTTATTTCGAGAAACGTAATATGTTGAACAAAGTTGATCGACTGTGTCAACATCACATTACATGCAATTGTAATCTATGATTATTTCTGGCTTACATTTGGTACCACTGCTGGGATCTATGTTATCACTGTGGTGCATACTTGAAAGAAGAATGACATTTTTTTCTTTTCTTGGAACATCGGAAACCAACGTCATAGACTGGTCTATGGTATATATGGTATATATAAATTGCATAGGATGTTGAAGTTTACTCTTTCTAATCGTACCTACAAACGTTAACCTGTATTCACTAATCAACGTTTGTACTGAATCTACAGAAGTGAACCAATTGTCACACGTTATGTCCCTATTAGTTCCCCTTATGGATAATACTAGGCGCTGAATAAGAGAATTAGGATCATTTTGAACAAAAAATGGACCGTGGGGTTGTGTACCAACGTATATCTCCATATTTAAAGTATAATACATTCGTGAATTCACGAGTGCAAAATTGTTTAACCCATAGTTATTGAGTTTAGGGGCATATATTGCTTAGACGAGCACCTACCCCTAAAACCCTCTAATTTTACGTCTATGATATTGTGTCCTATGGTATAGTGTGTTTTATAATTCTCAACAAATTAGGAGAAAATTGAACGAATCGGTGCATGTTCATCAATTTTTTCTATTTCGTCCCTTGTTTCCGAATTATCAAAGTAAGTATGTTGAAAAAGGAAAAGAAATCTTTGCTCACGCATAGTCATCCAAAAAAATTCAACACCTGTACCTGTCCTATCTCATAATACATCTACGCTCAGTCGAATGCTTTTCAGTATACCGACAATGTATAAAAAACTGCACAAATTTCAATTATGCCACTTTGTCTATATGCTCCTGTTTTCAACGATTATGTCTAATATATTATCTCCTATAATCAAATTCCGGCTTTCAATAGGTGTCTTTGCTTCTTTAGCAATACCTCTCGTCCCATGGAGAAAAAACACTATATTTCTGGCATAAGTTCTTACTTTTTTATTTGGATTATGTTTTTCCAATAAGTAATTCCATCTCTTGCAATATTTTTGCGTCTTTTGGCGGAAATTATTTCGGAAATTTGGTCCTCACTCTCCTCGCCATCTTGTTCTATGTCACTGTTTTCCGACTGCTCATCCAAAGCATCCTCTCAATTTTCAGAAACATCGTCATCGAAAACTTCATCTTCGTCAGTTTGTACTTCCTCTAAGAGTCGCTGAAATCTTTGTTGCTCTTTTCGTATTCCATTTGTCCTAACGGAAACACACCTGTTGTATATTTCAGAAAAAATAAAAATACATTTTCTACTTACAATAAAATCTCTGAGAACGTCACAAGTGGCGCGGAGTCCCCCAGACTCTTATTTTTTATTATGACTAAGAAATTATAAACAGTACTGTCGGCTCTCACTAAGCAGACCAAAGTACATCTAAAATTAGAAGGTTAGATGAACGTGCGGAGTATGGTTGTTGTTGAATCGTTAATTATCGGCATGGCCCATAGGACTGGAGTCTGTTAGTCTCCACGCCACTAGTGCAGGGTTAAGTATGTGGTCTTTTTGTAAACGTGATTAAACGACCTTCAAAAGAAGGTACCACTCAATCCCCATTCCATTTAAGATAATAGGAGATGTGTCCACCAGGTATGATGTAATTTAGTTGAAAACCAGCGTACAAACTACCTCCCTTATCAACAAGTGTGACGTAGCACATAGGACTGGAGTCTGTTAGTCTCCGCGCCACTAGTGCAGGGTTAAGTATGTGGTATTTTTGTGAAGGTAATTAAACGACCTTCAAAAGGAGATACCACTCAACCCCTTTTCCATTTAAAAGTACAGGAGATGTGTCCACCAGGAATGATGTAATTTAACTGAAAACCAGCGTACAAACTGCCTCTCTTATAAACAAGTGTGACGTGCATGCAATTTTTGAATTTTCTATAGGGACCGAAACATAGAGTTCAAATTGACTCCCTGTACATACGGACGTATTATTTTATACCACACTCTATATCAAGATTATTCATAATATTCATTTTGTCGGTTAGTAGCGTGCCGTGTAATAATTTTAATTGACGATGAAAAGTTTCTCTTAATTTTAATTTGAATATAAAACAACACAAAATAACAACGACACCAACAACAACCAAGAGGAAGAAAAAAAACAATTACTTGCGACAAAATGATTTTACTTGCTCTGATTCATTTACCTATCAATCTAGAAGAATTTACAGAGCCACGGGCAAAGAAAGTCCTGCCAGTCTAATAATAATCGTTCGGTATACGCCGCACGATCTCGGTAATAATGTCATTTTAGAGCTCAGCTTCACGTGCCAAACACTGTAGGCGGTTAGATACTTAAATACCTTTCACTATGGGATTATTTCAAAAATTACATACCTTCTTGATTATTAAAGCTACCTTGTTCATTATGTCGATAGAATCAATTTGTTTTCTTGAATTTTACCTTTTTTAAAATGTTAATATTACTGAAAATTATAAAAAAAAGTAGTTGAAAGGTCTAACACATACAGTTTTTTCACATTCTTTAATCAATGTGTCTTTGTTTTTTTGAGAAGATACACTGCGCACCAAAATTAACGAATAATTTATAATTATAGCAGTACTGTTTCGTCTTTTGTTCTTTAAGAATGGATTTCATCACCATTCAGCCGATAACGGTCCACTGCTGGACATAGGCCTCCCTATATTGCTTCGACATTTTTCTACTTTACGCCCCCTGTATCCAATTTGTACTTTTGATATCATGTAACCATCTAGTGCAAGGGTATCCAACTAGCGACCCGCTATGCTGTTCTGTGCGGCCCGCGAATGCTTTTTGATACATATCAAAAATTACTAGAAATGTATTTCCTCTGGAAGCGATCTTATAATTTAATCAGAATAAATTATTTCATATATGCTAGTTATTACTGTATCAAAATTAAATATATACTCATATTTTAAGATATAACAAATGATCAGAATCTGTTAATTTCACCAGTTCAACTCAACAAGGCCGAGTTGAACAATTATCAGTGTAGTGCTTGTGAGCCGAGCAATATAATGCTTTTCCTTCACCACTCTGTGGGTTTTCTGTGTTCCTCACCACCATGATATCCCCCCCCCTCGATTCGACGCCCTGACAATTTGACTTCTGACACTGATAGTAGCTTTGTTCTTGTTGGATTGTTTAGTTCTATCGTTCCACTCAAAGCGAGCATTTAAGTCAAGAATTTTATCCTCATTAATCCTCTTACAAAAGTATTTATTTTTTTAGTGTTATAAATAAATGATCTGTGAACATTTTACTGTTTTAAATGAGAACTAACTGTTTCTAGATAATTCCACAATATATTGGAATAATGTTCTAAGAAATTGACAATTGTTTCGATATTAAATATCATCGTCAGAATGACAGAAGTTACATTTCCTTTGATATCTACCTCATATTTTTGGCTAGACCAAGAAGTAACCTACCTACCTTATGATTGACCTATATATTAATTGAAAAATGAAGAGGATATGATATTACAAATATTAAAGCTTAGATATTATTAGTCCTATGGGGATATCCTGGATATCTTTTCCCATTTAAGATCAGTATAACTGTGCAATGATATAGAAAACCAGGAAAACTATATCTGCTAATCTAATTATCACTTAAGAAAAGAGTTTAAAAGTGGAGAAGTCCCTAGATTTATCTGTTCATTGCCGACTTCATATTGTGGGTTCCTAAAGTATCTTCTAATTTCCAATTCTTCAAGGAAATCCAGTTATTGTTTCTTGTCATAAATATGTAGTACTTCTAGTTCTGTGTTAGGTACAATGATTATTTGGTGTTAAGTAGATATTTTGCGTAGTTGGATTTATCTGGTTGTTTTAATCTGTATGCTCGTAAGTGATTACTGTATATGATTTCAAAATTTCTAAGGGTTTGATCCATATAGACCCAAATAGATATTCTGGATATTTAAGTTCATATATACCAGACTTCTTTAATGGGGTATTTTTGTTTTTACATTTAACAATTTTGTACTCACATTATTTTCTGTTTTAAAAGAAATTGTTGTTTTTGTTGCTAAAGATATCTTTAAAATATTATTAGAAATATTACCTGCATATGCGTTGGTTTCATAATTTTTTATTTCTTTAGTTTGTTTAGGAAATATTAGTTGTAATGCCACTTTTTCCTCTTTTTTATTAGTTTATTCATTTATCATATGTTATGGATAACCGTTGGATGTTTGCTATTTGCTTAATTGTATTAATTTCTCTATCAAAATTACATTTGTTCATTGGATTTGAAAATGCTCTATGCACCATTTATCATATGCTGCTAATTTATGTGACATGGGATGATTGGAATTATATTGAATAGTTACATCAGTGTGTGTTGGTTTTCTTCAACTTCTAATGCCAATTCAATTTTTGGGTGTAAATTATTAATATGGTTGAAAAATATGTCTAATTGTCGTTCACTACCTCTAAAACAAGCTAATATGTCATCCACATATCTATACGAAAATAATATATTTTCTAAAATATTACTTTCAAAGTTTTTTCTATCTAAACTGCCCATAAAAATGTTTTCCAAAATTGATGATATAGGGCTACCCATTATTGAACCTTCATTTTGAATATATATCTTATTGTCTAAAGTGAGATAATTCTGATTACCTTTCACATACATCAAATAAATTAAGTATATCTGACTGATTCCTGGATTAATATTTGCATCTTCCAGTAATTTTCTTACAAGTGTTCGAGATTCTTTAGGAGTTTTATAAGAAATGATACTTTTTCAAAGTTTTTGTCTGGACAATATTGTTTTAGGTCAATTACTTTACAGCTTCAACCTAACTTAGAAAATATGGCCACACCGCATTTTTCAGAATTATTTCTGCAATAATCTGCAACGAAACTGAAGCCATTAATATTCTTATATAATATGGAATCATTGTTGCAATGAGTTTCACTAAAATATAAAAATTGAAAATCTGCGTTAGAAAAATCTACTTTTGGAGAGTTAACAGAATTTTCATTTGCACATTTGAGGCACACTGAATAATAATGGTCTAACTCCAAACAAGTTAATTTCTAATAAATAGGCTCATTATAAAAATTCCAATAAAAAATTCAACAAAATTTTTGAACATAACGTGAATGTTTATTCTCAACCAATACAGTAAAACAAAAGTAGGTTTCATAACACATCGAGAATTTTGGCAAAAAAACATTTTGTTCAAGTTAGTCTAATCATAAATCATTTCATCGTCAGAAGATCTATCTTCCAGGTTTTGTTGAGTAGAACCTCGGGTGACTGTCTCAGTGGGCAAGTTTTTATAAAAATTATGGTGTACGGGTGGTATGTAGGGCAGCAAGTCCATCATGTCTTTCTTCTTTGTAGCTGTCACAGTTCTTCTTGTGTGATAAAGTGGTTGTTGCATTACATTAGTCAAACCCCTACTAGGCCTACCAACACTTTTTGTTTGGAAAGATCAGCAATATGAAATTCAGTTTCTGGATTTAGAGTTTCCTTAAATTGAAATTGAAGGGGTAGATCTCTCTGAAATCTTATTTTAAACCAGCTAAAGTTATATCCATCCGTAGTAGTTTTCCGATTGGTAATCAAATTTTCTAAATTTGTCGTGCTTAAAAACTATTCATGTTGAATTTCAGATACTACAAACTTAGGTTCCTTTCGCTTAGAGTTTTTAATTATATCTATCCACTCATCTGGATGATAAATCTATGACGTTGATTTCAACTTCTGGATCTTGTACAAGTTTTAGCAGAGATAAACTCATCTTTATATTCCGATTCTGTCCTGTACAAGAATCTGAATAAGCAATGACATATTTATTATTTCCAGCATAAAGCTTTAAATGCTTTACTAAACAAGTTGCAATGTCTTGTGAACCGCGTGTTTCATTCCATACGTACATGTAACCAATATTGCTGTTGAAGGAATGTATTCCCAGATTATACAAATACAGATTTCTTTTGTAGTAAGCCACAGACGTTGTAAGCTTAGGAAAGGCAAAGCCTTTTGTAAATCAAATGTTACTATGTATGCTTCTGCGGCTTTCTTTGAATCGTTTCGTAGTAAACACTCTCTCGCCGATTCTGATTTCCGTAAATGCAACTCCTTTTGAGCTGAAACATTTTTTTCGATATCTTCGGTGTCGGCACCTTTCAGTTTTAACTCTAGATCATCGCACAACTTGCAGGTGTCTTGATGGGGAATTTTAAAATGCAAATTAAATTTGGTATTAAATACCTGATAATAGTATTTCAATTTTTTTGGTTCAATATTCTGGTTTCGACATTCCTCTACATAAATATCATACATCTTCTTTACAGTAAGATCGCTGTTCAAATACTTTCTACTCGGATTTTTAATTCTAGAATAATGGCTTTGATAAGCCGGTTTTTATATGCCTCACAATATCAGAATCGTCCAACTTTCTAGAGCCTGTAGTACCTCTTAGCTCTCTGCAATCTGAGGCTTCTCGTTTCGAAATGCATCTGTGCAGACGGCCGTTACTTATTTTAAATGTATCAAGAAAATTTTTCTTGCAAACTCTATGTGTTTTATTATTAGTCCTCAGCACGTATTGAAAATGGGTATGCTTTCCTAAACGAGATCCATCTTTTGGGCGTTTCCTATCCACGGATGAAGCTTTTACTAAACCAAAAATGTAACTATTTTGCGCCACATAATCGCCAAGCCTCCAAAATGATTCAAACGCGTTTTGTCTTTCGGTAAATGAAAATAAATCAATACACTTCTTTCTGCAGTTGCAGTCAATGCTTTCGAATTGTTTTGCGTTAATTTTCAACCCTCTACTAGAAATGTACTCTTTTCCAGTATTTCTCTTTTTTTAGTATTAATTTTCCAATGTTTCTCGTTCCTCGATCGTTTTCTGCTTTTGATTTTTGCAAGGCCACTTGTAAATATTGTAAAACATGTAAAATGTGTATCATTTGAGATATAAAACATTTCCCATACTTGTGGCAGATTGTAGGTCCTGCTCAACAACGTCAAATCCCTCGTCAAATCCTAACTGTTCGTCATGTGAAGCTTCTGCATATATAATACCAAAAACATGCATTAAAATCGGTTTGACCGTTTTTATACTTCTCAGATAATAAAAAAATGTATAGGATCAATTTAAAAATAAATTTGAAAATCATTGAACCTATCTTAAAGCACGAATTTATTGGCAAAAATTGTTTTCAAATTTTTTAGTTTATGTTTCCATAATTAACTCAATATTGGCTTAAAGTATGAAAATTAGACTTACCAGAAGATTCTCCGCTTTCGCTGGGTATATATTCAGACCCAGAGTCACTGAAATCACTAAATTTGTCCATTATAAAACTTTTATTCCAATATAAACACACAAAACGTTCTGCAACGTCCAGTTGTTGCAAGTAATAATGGTCTAACTCCTAAGATGTATTATTCTGAATGTGATAGTAAGATAGTGCCATCCATTGACCAGAAACTGAAGTATGGAGTTAAACCACCTATATAATGACAGATCAAGGTAGATTGATACTTTTTAGATGACTGGCGCCAATTTTCAAATCATTGGAGTTATACTATCATTATTCTATGTGCCTTATTTAATAACAGAAACTGGAGACTTAACATGAGTCCTCTACAGGTGCCTTAGTGTTGGATTCATAGCCTTTCGGAAATTATTATCATGAATTGTTACCTCGAAGGATGAATAGATGCTCGGAATTTTTAAGTTCTTCAATTGACATTTAACGTCAGGAAATGCCGGAATCAGAAGGTTGACTAAATATTCGGCAGAAGTAGTATGAACTACCCTTGACATGCGCAGACTTACATATTTAGGAATTCCCTTCACAGAAGAATCTATATTATTTCCAACAATCACTTTTCGTCTTGGTCTCCGATGCTCGTCAATAACTGTTTGCCATTTGTTGCCAGCATTTGAAGAAGTAGCGCCAACATCATCTTGATTAATAATTTCATTATCATTCTCCAAGTTAATAACTTCGGCGGACTTGTTCAATTCACTCTATGTGTTTCTACCGATACTTTCTATTTGTTTATTTTGGGAATCCCTGTTTTTTGTTGTTAGTCAACAAGTAATTGGTCTTGTTTGGGACGAAATGCTATTTAGCCACCGATTATTTTCGAACCAACGTTGCCAAATGACCGTAAACAATGACTGTGGTTCTTGTCAAATTATTTTTAGCAGAACATCTGAAAATAAGAATGTGTTTCATCATTGAGTGCTAAGCAGAGTTGGAAATGTAACAAAAGGAATATAATAAACTGTAGTTAACATAGTCAAAGGTTATGTAGTTATTGTAATTAACTATACTGGTTTTCATTCATATGGTGTGAATAAATTTGATGAGTAATAACACTTCTGAAACTGATGAAGAATTCTAATAAGTACATGGTTCGTTAAATACAGATGAAGGGAGGTAAAAGAGTAAATATGATTTTTTTAAAAGTGATAAAAATACAAAAAAATACAGAAATTATAACTAAAATCAGCTGAATCAAATAAACCCTCTTTATACGTGTAGGTACATTTACAGATTGATTAGTGTGGGAGTGTTTTTTATAAGTTTGGAAGAATGTGAGATAAATCTTAAGCAACAATAAAATATTGGTAAATGAATGAAAAAGTAACTAAATAAATTTAATAAATGCTTTATTTATAATAATAAGCCATACAAGTGAATATACAAATATGCATGAATAAAACTTTAGCAGTATGTGTGATCGTCAGTGGGTGATACAGGCATAAAATGATTTAGATTTTCAGCTATGTCTAATGCTTCTTGACTAGTAGGTTTAGCCAGAGCGCTGGTAGCCTTCGCATTTTTTCTTTTTGTAGAATTGAAATTTAGTTGAAGCTCTTTGTTTGTACATTGATTGTTGGGCGATAGTCAATTACTTTGATAGAATTTTGGCACTTTACTAAATTGTTTGCAATAAGCAAATAATGGTGAACTTGATTTAACATGGAATCATTGAGAATCTCATAATTAGAGAGACTTAATTGGCTCAATAGCGACTGTATTTTATCTAGCTGCGTAATTTTAGTGTTTGAAGGTTCATTACTTTGTTGAGAAATAACATTAAAAAATGCATTTAAATTATTTAATTCTGGAACTGTACTACAATCTACTGAAGACTCTTGTGAATTTTTTGACTGTGAAAGGATAATATGAATGTGTTTGCATATTGTCTCCTTTTATTTATAAAATTCACAGGTACATGTAAACATGTGAATACTTATTTGACAAATAGTACATATTTGTTTACAACAAATTGCGTTAACTCTTTTATATACCTCATAATAAGTTTCACTTTCATCTTTCAA
Source organism: Galeruca laticollis (assembly GCA_963921935.1). Classification (NCBI taxonomy): domain Eukaryota; kingdom Metazoa; phylum Arthropoda; class Insecta; order Coleoptera; family Chrysomelidae; genus Galeruca; species Galeruca laticollis. The sequence goes on from OY998177.1 coordinate 104,181,347, forward strand.
TATTTTCCAATAATTATCACATTTGTTAACAATATAACCCATACTTCATTTGGCTGCTTGTCTTTGATAATGTGACAACATCGTAGTTTGACTTGTATGTTCTCCTTTAGTCAACCTTATTACCCGTTCAATGCTCTTATCCCTCACATACTGTAGTACTGCATTCATTCCTTTATCTAACCGCTTAACTGTTTTTATTTGAAAGTACAAATATTTGATAATTGTATGCATCGATTTAAGGTGCATATTTGTATTAATTATAGATTTATGTTTGTAACAGTCTGCCCATTTCAAAAAAAATGTTGAAATAGATTTTTTTCTGAAACCCTTCAAATCTTTGAGTATTTTTATCAAAACACAAATGGTGCACAGCATTCTGTAAAGATGGATAAACATACTTTAGAGATATATTTTGTTGTAGAGTTATCAGTGGATTCACTTTTTTCCTTCCTTTTTAGATAAGTTATTCTACCATGACCTGTCAGCGTGCCATGAGTAACATAAATGACACGTCTTGGGACCCATAACCATACACCAAGCACTAAAGTAGGTTTCATCCATATCGGATGTAAACTTCTTTCACGGAACAACTTCTAAAAGCAAATCTAAAATAACATAAACTGACAAAACCCTGTGCCACCGTTACAATTACCAACTTTTATCACTGAGAACAATATTTTCTGTACAATTATGTCTTTCCTGTTGCTGAACATTTCTGCAGTTGAAATACCATGACCAAACTCATCTAACGCCATTAGGATGGTTAATAATTGAAAATCATAAGAATTGAGGCCATATGTGCTGTTAATAGTTATTATAGTGGGAAAATCAGCATCTGTCGTTGAAATTGATTCATCACGATGAGTTGAAAATCATTATTTTTCAAAATGTCATGACTCTCTCCTTGTGGTTTGTAGAACAGCACTGGGTCTACCTCTTGATCCCTAACCCACAATTCAATAGAACAGCGATTGTCAACCTTTTTTCAGCTGCGTCCCTGTGTTTTCCAGTATCCTTCAAATCTAAATAAGCTTGTTTCATTTATTAATAGTAAGTCTTAAATGAATTTACCTTCGGGATGTAATACCATTTATAAGTTTTGAGGCAATACTATATTTATCAGCTTCAGGAATTCTAATATGTTGCAAATCTAGTGTATGCCCATAATGCTTTTGTTGCCATTTAACAAGAATATGTTGATTATCTTTATTCACTATTACATTACTAGTGCAAATATTATTTAATTTGCAGCTGCCTTGACTTTTAAGCAGCCTACTCCTCTCAGTGTTAGGTTTTAAGGTGTAATCTAAAACAATACCAAAATAATAGTAACATCGTAATAAGTCCTTAAATACATGAGAAACTCTGAACAGATGACAATGAATTCCATACAAAAAAAATCATCTTTGATTATTATTAAATTATCAACCACTTCAAGATGTATTGTGCAAGGCGATGTATTGGCGAACGTTTTTTTAAATAAACCACAAGATGCCCCAGACATTATTTCAATTAGGAAACGACTACAACAGTCCAAAGCAAATATTTTGATTTATTTATTTATTGAGAACTGCACAGGTGCACAACGTAAACAAAATTAGTTTGATATACAAACTGTACAACGTGATATGAAATTAAGACTGACATGTTATGAGATCACAAATTTGAAATTTGGCAACGTTGGTTCAACTTTAAACGATGGCTATTTAGCCGCTCGTTTGTTTGGGTACTTCGCTCCTTAACGATTTGTTCGTTTTTATCAATACAACGTTGTGTAATTTCTTCTTCCTTCCTTCTTTTACTTTAGGAATATTTGTTTCATTAAAAAGTTCGAGTTTTATATTTATTAATTTGATTTTCTCCCTTAGTTCAGAAATAATAATGTCTTTTGTTTCAAAAAATAACGAACTATAGGTTCATCAAGATTTTTTTCTGGATTTTCTAGCCTATGGAAGAATTATTTATCAGATTCCAAGTTACCCCCCTCCATGTTTAAATTACTCTCATTATCACAACAAATCACACGTAGATACTTTGTCTTCAGCTTGTTTGACACGTTGATACTTATTAGCACATCTAAGATGAAAAACAGAGTCACATTTTAAATATTTTGTCCCATTTGAAATTCTTGTATTACGCTTTTTACAAAGAACGTTCACACGCTCGTGTGTTTCACTCGCTATTTCGACGAGGACTTGGATAAGGAGTTGTAACCCTTCTACGGCCTTTTTTAGTTACTCCCAGTGACAGCAATACGTGTTAAAACTCTTGAAATGGTTGAGAATAACATTAAACTGTTCAGCGAGTTCAACTTGACTGTACCCTTCTTCGCGAAGAGTAACAATTCTAGTAATAGTAACCTAGACAAACAGATCATGTTCTCTCAAGTTTCTCTAGTCATACACACCAACATAAGATGGCAGCTTTTAATGGTTACATCCACAGACTTTTAAATGTTCCTTTCTCAAGGTTGGATTACAATACAGAGGTAAATATTTTGATATAGATAGCAGTTAATAACCAATATTAAAAATATTACAAATAGGAACATAACTTTGGCCTTTCCAGAAGTGTATTCTTCTGATAGATTTATATCCATTCCTATATAGCTAGTTCCATTAAAATTATATGGAAAATATTAGGATTTCTTTCAGAACCTCTAATACTATAGGTAGACATTTGGTTAATTCCAAGGACAAAAATTATAACCTTTTAAGGAGTGGAATATATAGATTTGAATGTGGGGAAGCAGCCTACATAGGTAGAACTTTGAAAACTCGCTTATTTGAACATTTGAACCCAAGTAAAAATTCTTCTTTCGGACATCATTTGAGATTCAATAATCATAACTCAAAAATTTTACATGGAACCACTAATAGAAATTTCAATAAATTCGTTTTTCTTGAGGACATAATACATAAATAACGAACTGTTGGTCAACTCTTGTTTAAACACCAAAGTCAATTTGAATAGATCTTACACCCATCCCACAACACAGAAGGCTGAGGTTCTGAGGTCTGAATTTTAACAAACTTATCAAACCTCTTACAATTATTATTAGTTGTTACAAATTTGGTTTTTTTCACATATTTCTCTTATTCTGTTGTAGCTTGGTGTGCTTTCAGTTTTCTGGACTCTTCTTTATTCTGATTCATAATTTCAAACCTTTTAACACACTTTGGTATGAAAAGGTTTTGCCCCTTATTTGGTGGTTTATTTTTCGACGAGTTTTTTTACTTATTGGTTGAGTTCTGTTCCCATTAGTGAGGTTTAATATTGTCTTTAGGTTTGACTCCTCGTGCGACTTACAATTTAGTTGTGTTACTCCTTACCTTTTGTCTCTGTTCTTGTTTCAGTAGGGTTTATGTGGCATTATCCCTGGATTTCAGACCATGTCGTTTGAATTGATTGTCCCTTGTCGATCGTCATCTGTTCATTGCCATTCTTTCTTTGCCCTGAGTTCTATCGTATTAGTGTTGTCAAAACTATTTAATACCGCATTGTATTTGGATCATAGACAAATGTCTAACAATTTGGGTTCTCTTCATTGATAACTAAATTCACTTGTATCTTTTGCAGACATTTATTCTGATTATTGCATTCCAATCTTGAGAACAGATCTTTGATATATTTGATTAACGATAAGCATTCTTACTTGTTGAGTCGCTTAACTTAATGTTTGGGTTTGGTTCTCATTAGAGCAAAATTAATTAGTCGAGTTGGAGTTCTTTTTTAAGTTTGTTTTTCAGAAAGCTCTCTTGTTGCTCCTTCTCACGGTTGCTTGATTCAGGTTAACAGTTAGTTCTCATTGGACTTTATCTGAGTTTTGTGTCCGTGGTAGCAAAAATTTTTATTTGTGTGATCTTCAGTTCTTGGAATTAGTTGTTCCATGTCAATGGGATTTCATGCCATTCATTCCATGTATGCAATTGTAAGTGACAACTAATTGACTTCGATTCGTTCCTGGCATCATGTGAATGTTAATTCACATTAATCCCATTAAGGGTTGGATTTTTAAACGATTCTAATTAAAACTTTCAATATGCACATTACTGTATAATTGACTTTGGTTGATGATGGATATTTTTATGGATACATTTTTATAATAACCTCTCTTAAATTAAGTGTTTTAAATGAAACTCACTGTTTCTAGCTAACTCCATAATATAATAAGAATTATTTAAAATTCTAAAAAATTGACAATTGTTTCGATAAATCAATATCATCGTCAGAATGACAGAAGTTACATTCCATTTGATGTCTACCTGATGTTTAGTAGTTATTTTTGGCTAGACCAAGAAGTGACCTAACTTGTGATTGACTTAATATATGTTAATAGAAAAAAAAAGAAGATGTGATATTACAAATATTGAAGCTTATATATTATTAGCCCTATGGTGATATCCTGGATATCATTTTTCCAATTAAGATCAGTATATCACCATAGGGCTAATAATATCTAAGGTTCAATATCTGTGATATCACATCGTCTTCTTCTTTCTATTGACATATATTAGGTCAATCACAAGTTAGGTCACTTCTTGGTCTAGCGAAAAATAACTACTAAACATCAGGTAGATATCAAATGGAATGTAACTTCTGTCATTCTGACGATGATATTGATTTATCGAAACAATTGTCAATTTTTTAGAATTTTCAATAATTTTTATTATATTGTGGAATTAGCTAGAAACAGTGAGTTTCATTTAAAACACTAATATGAGTAAATTCCACGAAGTAAGGGTCGAGACTATTAATTTCTTTTAAATTTTTTAACCTTTTTTAACTTTTTCCACTTTTTTATTTTAAATTTCATATCTACTGGTTTACTCGCTTACAGGTAAGCACTGATGATGACTTAATAGTCGAAAGCGCTCTGCTACGATTTTAAAAATTAAAATATTTCACACGAATTACTAAATTTTTCATTTTTCAATTATATTGACACGTGTACACAGTCTGGAGGTTTTTATTTTCATTTCAGTCAGATTCGGACAAATTCCGATTTTCTTGCTGCTGGTGGTTCATTTTCAGTGAAACACTAAATAAACTTGAAGACCGCCTTTGAAGACTCGTATTCAAATCAAACTAAATATGAGCAAAGTCAAGAACTTTGGTCATGCTGGCCAAAAATGATAAAAACTAACAGCGAATTAGCAGTTCTACCAATATATCTTTACAATACACCGGAGTTAAGAATTATATCTTACCACATAAATCTAAAGTTTACAATTTAACACGATTTTTATAATTATACTCTAACTTTTGTACGTAGTAGCGAAAAGTGACCTGTGACGGCCCTGTGCCAGTGTAGGCCCTGTTACTTTATTTCCTGTTATGTATCTTTGGTTGCCTATTTTATTTACTAGAGACCTTCAATATTGGCCGGTTAGTGTACCATCGAGTTTGCTAGTTATAACTGCGTTTAATGTGGCTCCTATAAAAAAAAATGAATCCGGTAAGTAACTGATGTATGAAATTACTATTCTAAAATGCATTTTGCGTTCGTATCTGTAGGGATTATTGAATACAATTTGGAGAGAGTAATTGTAGTAGGGTCTTCGTTACATATTATATAGTAGTTTAAAGGTTATGTTTTCATATGAAAACTTTTTGTGTTTTTGTATCACATGCCATTTTGCCTGTGATGGACCCAGGCGATAATTTCTATGATGGCCCCGGGGCCATCATAGGAATATGCATCATACGGCCATCATAGGAATAAAAGTAATAAAAATAATTCCTGTTAATTTCAGGACAAGTCAAAAATAAGGCAGCAGTGGAATGAAAACAACATAGCCGAAGCCTTACGAAATAAAACAACGGGCTATACAACCGCTGTAAAAATGTTCAAAGTACCACGAACGACACTACGTAGGAGGTTCAAGCACGAACAGGGCAGTAGAAAAGGATATTTAGGTGGACATAAACCTACTTTTGATATTGATACTGAAGCTGAAATTGCAAAGCACGTTATAAATTTAGAAACCAGGCTTTTTGGAATTACCAGTACTGAGTTAAGAAAGCTTGTTTTTCAAATAGCCGAGAAGAATAAAATGAACCACCGATTTAATAGAGAAAAGGGTATGGCTGGTATGAAGTGGTTGAAAGGATTTCCCTCAAGATACCCCAGAGGAACTCCAGAGCACACATCTATCGCAAGAGCACAGGCATTCAATTAAGTTGTTTTTCCGTTCCATTGGAGAAGTTATGGATAAATATAAATTCTCTCCTGAAAATATTTCCGAACTTGACGAGACAGGGATAAGCACAGTTCCTACGAAATCTACCAAAATTCTTGCGACCAAAGGACAGTAACGAATTGGAATTATAAGCACTGCTGAGCGTGGGCAAAATTATACCGCTGTGTATTGTATGAACGCCATAGGAACCTTGTTCCACCCGCTTTTATTTTTCCGCGGAAGCGATTTAAAGAACAGTTAATGGATGGAGCCCCAGTACGCAGTGTGGCATTTTTCCAAGACAATGGTTGGATGAACTGCTTTTAATCCTTGATGGGCATAGTAGTCACAAAGGGTTGGAAGTGGTGGAATATAGTAAGGAAAATGGAATAATACGATTTTGTCTTCCAGTCCATTGTTCCCATCGCGTCCAACCCCTTGATGTTGGCGTTTTTGCACCGCTTCAAACTTTTTGTAACATAGAAATTCCAAAATGGATGAGAGATAACCCAGGATGGACTGTGATCACTTCCAAGTAACAAATTTTTCAATAATGCATACATCCATTCAATCCATGTATTCATACATTTAATCCAGTTGTTTTTGAGGACTGGAAATTTGCAGCTGCTTCAACAACACATAGGGAGTTGGAAACCACACAAGACGAATCACAGACTATAAATAAAAATACCGAAGAACAATCGTAGAGTGAAATTGATAACATCTTAAACGAAACTGACCATGTGAACGATACTCCAGATGAAAAGATCTTACAGACTTCTCCGAGAAATACGAGTGACCAAGTTGCAAGGACGTCGAAATATTGTATAAGCAGAGAACAAATTGAAGAATTATCTCCCCTCGCTAAAGCAACAATGAAATTAAGTACAAGGAAAAGGAAACGTGGAAAGACTGGTGTCCTTAACAGCACTCCAGATATCGAAGAAATTAAGGAGTCCAGAAAGGAAGCATTAGATATAGAGAGAAGGAGAACAGCTAACGTTGCCAGAAGAAAAATTGAAAAACAAATAAAAGAAGGTGGTGATGAGGAAGTTGTACCTGAACAGAGCGATAGTGATCAACCAGATGCAGCGTGTCTGTATTGCAACGAGCTCTTTTCTCATTCTCGTCCTTAAGAATTCTGGCTAAAGTTGCAACGGCTGGTATCACTGCGAATGTGCTGATGTTCCTAGGTCAACAAAGACTTTTATTTGTGATGTTTGTCGACCAGCAAAGCATTTTTAATTCTGGGGTTACAAAAAAATTCATTTCCTTTTTCTTTCAAAAAGTTTGGTTATCATTTTTTGTGTGAAATGTATTCTTATATTTATTATTGCTACAAAGAAATGTAGTTCTTCTCCATTTTAAGTATAATTGGAATACATAAATCTTTTTAATACAACTTTTTCAGTTTTAAATGCCTTTTAGATGAATAATACTAAGTTTTTTTTATAAAAATCGACTTTTTACTATTTTTATAAAGAGGGCCATCATAAGGTAACATATGGCTACGATGACCTCTTGATTTTTTTTAATCTTTATGTTTTACTCCAAATGGGAAGTGAATACAAAAGTTTATTCCGTACAAATGAAGATAACATATGATAACAAGATATCTAGCTAGATTTTGTAATTATATTACAATTAGTTCTAAAGTTATAACAAAAAATAATAAGAGGGGCCATCACAGGTTACTTTCCCCTATATAATCGTTCTGTAGCATCACCTGTTATTTTACCACTGTCTGACATTGATATCTTGTGGGCACACACCCTGAAATAAAAAAATTGTTTTCACTGCTGGTTTAGGTGATTGAAGCCTTCGGCCGCGTACCAAAGATAGTACTGCCTATGGTATTGCTGCCTTTTATATAATGATGTTCTTAATGCCAGTATGAAACATCGCTCGTAAAAAGTAACTGTGCAAATACAAAAAATTTTGAAGATCATGAATGAGAGATAAGCAAATAAGTTGAAATAACTTTGGGCAATTACGGAAACTAGAACTAATTGCACGAACGAATGAAATTATATAATAAATTGATCAATAATTTTGATAATATTAACGTAAGAAAGAGATAAACTATTTATTGTCTGGACTGTGCGTTATAGCCATAGGCGTAAAACAATCGGTAAAAGAAATATAATACGTATTATATTAAACCGCTACATGGGATTTTATGGATTAAATTGTCTAGATAATTTATTCAACTATTAAGAATTTAAGACGGATATCACTTTGTTAGTTTAAAATTTATGAGGACAATAAACAAATTTTTTAAAATGCTTATTTGAGGATACACCAGTTTTCATTTGTAATTTTTTAAGAAAATACTATAATTCTACTACTAAGATTAATAATTTTGTTTTAAATACGTCATTTCGTATGTCTCCATAAATGGCATTTATTTTAATTGCACATTGCCTGGCGAACATAGACACGATTAATAAATTCTGTGATCCCTTCGCATCCACCATTTTTTCAAGTAGTGAATAAGCAGATTACTATTTCATTCAAAATTATATTACAAGGTTTAATATGGTGTGTCGGACTATAATGTAAGTCATAAAAAACGCCAAATTTTTTATAAAATATGCTATGAGCAATTTAAATAGTGGGGCAGTAGTAAAAGCCTATGCATTTGGAAATAAATGACATATTGTTGACGTTAAAAAATAATTTATCCACTCTTGCGATAGACTGGAGACCTTTATTACATCCCATTCCAACGTTTTGTTCTATAAGTGAGTCATTATTTGAAAAATCTTCATTCCATTGCCAGTGGTTTCGAAGTAATAACATCTATTATTCACAATAAATTAAATGATTAGTTGAAGGATCCTGAACTGCATGAAGAATATGCTAGACAAGAATTGGAAAAATCTTGGCATATTTTTGGATATGGGGGATTTTCGATATGAGAAGCTCAAGGAAGTTGCGAAGCGAAATAATTTTACTGGGAAAATTTAGCATATTTCGGAAAACTGTCTAAGTACTGTTTAATGGTGCTGACGTGTTATTTATCGCTCTGCGCTAAAACTAAAAAATTTTGTGGAAATCTGCATTGAGAAACTATTGTTTTTAAATTAAAGTAAAATTTAAAGTGTGTTGCTTCATATAAGTAATAGTTGCATTAGTTTTGTTACTGTTATCATCCACTTTTTTGGATAAACATTTAAATTGCTCCTTAAATTCTATATAAAAGTCCAATTTTTATCTTGGTGATGTTTAGTCTTATATTAATTACCAGTGGTGGAACATAATATTCAGCAACATCTATTTCCGTCTTTTCATCCTTTGTGACCATATTTCCCAGATACGCGAATGTCGAAACTTTTTCCAGAATGTGCCCTTGACAAATAACGTCAGTGTTTTCTTCTCGTCTTTGATTCTCGTTTATCAACATAATTTTTGTTTTGTGTGTATTTATCTCCATTTTTAATTTTGTGATCCCATCCACCCAAATATCAATTAACTTCTACATTTTAGTATGAATATCTGCAATCAGTGTCACTTCGTCCCCAAACATCACGGTTTCCATTTTTATTGGTTGGAAGGTTTTGTATCCGACTACTATTTGTAATTTTTTGGTTCTTTTCTCTACATTTTTCATTAATCTGTCCATTACTATTATTAATATTAGTGGGCTCAAGTTATCTCCCTGCTTGATTCCTCTCTTTAAATTGAATCTTTCAGACTTTTCTCCACGTATTCTTACCCGTGCTTTAGCATTTCGATGATTTTTTTATAGTTTTCCTCCGCATTGTATCAAAAACTGCTCTCAAGTCGATAAATGTTAATATTAGATGTTCTCCTGTTTGTACTAGCCTTTCTATTATATTTCGTATTGTAAATACATTGTCTGTTATCTGTCTGTGTGGCCCAAAGCCCGTTTGTTCCTCTTCCTATTTATTTTCAACTTCATTTCTAAAACTTTGTTCTATAATTCGGGTATACATCTTACTTGCCACTGGCGCTAGACAGATTGCCCTATAGTTATCACATTCAGCAGCATTTCCCTTTTTTAGTATGGACCAAATTATATTGTTATCCCATTCTTTTGGTATTGAGTTTGTTTTCCATGCTGTGCTGAATATTTCTAGTAACCTCAGTTTACCTTCTTCTTCCAGCTATTTGATTATTTCTGGGTCTTTATTGTCTTTCCCGCTGGGCTTTCCTATTTTTAGTTTTTCTATAGCAAATTCTAATTCTTCGGTACTTATGTCTTCATATATTTCTTTCCTTTGATTTATGTCGTCATCTATTTCTGTTTCTTCGTCTACCTCAAAGTTTTCTACATAATATTCCTTCCACGTTCGTAAAATATGGGTTATTTCTACTTGCAATTCATTATTCTTGTCCATTATTCCCTCAATTTCTTTTCTTTTCTGTCCTCACGGTGACTTCATTTTGTTCCAGAATATTCTATCATTCGTCCTGTACTCGATATTTATTTCTATTCCAACTTCTTTGTTTTGCCATTTTTATTTTATTTTTCACGATGTTCCTTCTTTTCATATATTCTTCTTTATCTTCAGGCACTTTTGTTTTTATATATAATTTGGATTTCCGCAATTACTAAACGATGCTGTGTGTTTAATTCCGCCTCCTTTATGGTATTTACTAATTTGATTTCCTGTTCCATTTCTGTTATATATACTATATAATCTATTAGAGATTGGGCATTTCTTTTCTCTGCAAATAATGTGTATCTTTCCTCCATTGGTTGGTTAAAAAAGGTATTTCCTATTTTTAAGTTATTGATTATGCAAAACTCAAGCATCTTCTTTCCATTTCTATTTATTCCTTTCTCTCCATATTTACCAATTGATTCCATGCCTTCATTTACATCATTTCCAACTCTAGCATTCCAATCTCCTATTATTAGTATGTTCTTTGTTTCTTCCTATATATCGTCTAAAGTATTCTGTACTTCCTGATAAAGTTCCTCTACTAATTTTCCTCAGTTCCCTCGGTTGGTGTGTATATTTATATAATATATAAAAAAAATGTTATGTGTATTCTTAGTTCAATTATCCTTGGTGTCTCAGCTTTCCACTTCCTTATATATTTGTCTATTTCTTTGTTCACTACTATCCCTACTCTTTCTTTTGCTCTAGTGTCCTGGCCTACTCCTGAATAGTACATGCTGTAATTTTTATTTAACTTAATACATCCGTTTCAATGTTTTTTTATTTCACTTAATCCTATTATTTGGATTTCCCATTTTTCCATTTCCTTGCCTTTTAACGATGTTATATTCCACGTCCCAAGCTTTATTTGTTGAATTTCTTCCTCGCTTCTGTTTCCTTCATTATTGTGTTTTATAATTTTACTTTCCTGTTTAACATGTTCTTTGTAATTCTGTTCTATATTTTTGTCACTCTTCGTTTGTTCCTTTAGTAGTGATGGAGAATCGTGTAAAGAAGAAGAGAGCGGTATCGTGTCTTTATTTATTTTATTCTCATCATTACTAGTCTCCCCAATTCTATTCATAATTCTACTTATATTTATATCATTTCCTGCCTCATTGTTTCAAATGAAACTTATTGTTTCTGGTTAATTCCACAATATATTGAAATTTTTTAAAAAACTCTAAGAAAATTGACAATTGTTTCGATATAAATATATATATCAAAACAATTGTCAATATTCTTAGAGTTTTTTAAAAAATTTCAATATATTGTGGAATTACCTAGAAACAGTAAGTTTCATTTAAAACAGTAAAATGAGTAGATTCAACAAAGTAAGGATCGAGACAGTTAATTTCCTTCCTTATTGCTCCTATCCCTTATTTCAGTATTTTCAGCTAGATACCTAAACTTAATTTTATTATTATTGTTACCGATATGTAAATCCTTATATCTATAGCTATTTTTTACATTTCGGACGCTATCGTTATACTAATTAACTACCCTAATTATAATATTAAAACTATGGTTATAACTAAGTTTACATAAATTATCGTTATTGTGTCCTACATAATTTTTCTTCTTCACTAATTTATTAAGTTCATGGATCTTTTCTTTGTTGATATTTCTTGATTCATTTATTAGTTTATTGATACGGGTTTTTCTACGATTTCATTTTCTTTTTTATCCCATTTCCATTCGATCCCATCTACCGTGATTTTGTTATATGCTATTTTTACTACTTTCCCTTTTCTTTCTTCTGTCTTTGCTTTATCTCTTGTTTGCTTATGTTTGTATCTTTCGACTCTAGTTTGATCTTCATTTATGAAAACGTTTTGATTTGTACATTTTTTAACTTGTACTTATTTTTCAACACATTCAATTTTTCATTTTCCAGTTCAATTGGGCAGGTCTTGTCTCCTATTTTGGATATTTTCTTGATTATAACGCTAATGCCGAGGTGTTCTTCTATTAGTTTTTTCATGGATTGACTTGAGGTATTGCTGTCATCTGTGTCCAGCAGGATTCCTGTTACAACTATATTATTTCTGCTTTTCTCTTTTTCCATTATTTCAATTGTTTGATTTATTGTACTCAGTTCTTTTTTGATTTTCATGTTTTCTTCTTTTATTTCCTTATTTTTCTCCTTTAAGTTCTTCATTTGCTCGTTGATGTCTTAGAATTTCCTTATTGAATTGCATCTGTTCGGTGAATATTTTTTTATCTCTTCCTTAATATCCCCTTGCCCCGTTTTCTTATCTACCATCATTTTTAGTATTAGGTCTAATTTATCATTCTCAGTTCTCCTCTCCGTGTTGGTGTTATCTCAGTTTTTTGCTTTTGTTAAATGGGTCGATTAGTTCTTCAAGCGCCTCTCTTTTCCTCTCGTCTGTCGAGATGTTATTATCGGAATCCACACTTTCTTATGAATTAATAATTATTATTCTTGCTTTTATTCAAATTTAAATTTGTCCACTTCGACCCTGACTAATCACGAGTATCTTCGATTTATACCAAAACGAGTTATCTTATCTCTACAACTTTTAAGTTCTCGATACTGAAATGTTCTTCTGTGATTATGTTGTTTCTGTTTTATTTACTTCCACGATCTATTTTGATGGATTTAAAGTACTCACCATTTAGCTGGTTTTAGTATCACTAAATTGTGGATGTTTCAATATTTTACTTTGACTATTAACTGCATTTTTCTTCGTTAGAATAGCACACGTTTTGGTTGACTATTTCTGGTTCCCTTCCAGGGGAACTTCATTTTCAATAACACGATTTTCGCGTATTTCGATGAAAACAAATTTATTCTGGCATTTTTCATTGATAATATATCGGCAGATATATCGTTCTTCATAGCAGATATCATCTCGTGCTTTTTAGCAGAATTATCATTCTTCATGGCAGAAATATCATTTTTCATATTGGAAGAAATATCGTTTTTCATAATTATAATCTTCTTGTCTATATTAGCGGAAATATCGTTCTTCATAATTGAAATATTTACGTCCATATTAGCAGAGATATCGTTCCCCATATTAGAAATATCTTTCTTCATATCACTCGTCTTTCCAGACGTTTCCAATTCTGTCACTTTCAGGTCACTTATTCGCTGAGATATTTTTACGTATTTATTTGAATATTGTTACGAAACAGCACACTGGTATAGTCACTAAATCCGACTCTGTCTAAGCCAAGTATGAAAGTTAAAATTATGGCGGATTCGCAAGTTTTGTAACCAGACTTATCTAGAAAATGCCAGAGCCAATTGTTTTTGTGTAAGCCGCAGTCTGGAATTTTCTAGTAAAAAAGGCTTTAATATATAAGGTACCGATCAGGAAGAGTTAGATAGTTGATAATTTGACATCGTGAGATAAACAAGTAAATAAGTGAATATAAATTAGTGAACTGTTTATATAAATTAGTTTAAGTGAATATACTGTGTATATTATTAGTTAATAGTGTAGTGTTTGAATAAACTAAATAAGTGAACCCACCGAGTATTTAAAGTTTGCTGTTTAAATAAATAAGAAAAACATTACAATATACAACGGGTGGGATAAATTTATACACACGGTATATCTCCTTACGTAATTTATTCACAAACTATTCACTTATGCTTAATTTATGTACACACTTAATTCTAACTTATATTAAATATTCACAGTTTATTCGCTATTTATATATACACGTCTATTCATTATCAGATGAAACTCTAGACTGACTCACCGCTCGAACCTTCGGATTCCTGAAAGTTCTCGATTGTGGCTCCCTACGAACAATCGACTTTCTTAGAATATCTCTGTAAAGACAATAACCTAACCATTCCCAAAAAACCGTGTGCTCCCGCCAGAATTTCAACCTTAGATATCGAACTAGAACATAGTCGGCTTCAGGGACTACTACAGTGTGTAGTTTCGTAACAGTATTACTGCATATTTTTTTCCTTAAAGTTATATTAATAAATTGATAATAAAAATTTGTCCTCCAAAAGGTATTATAATTCTTGGCACGTTTCCGTATAAATTTTTAAAACTCCGAAACTGGAAGATATAAGGTTTGTTCCAACTGAAGTGAATACTGTTTTAATACTGTAAGTCTCAGTAACGCAGCAATTATGAAGACTTATTATATTCACTAATCAGCATGTCAACTGGATTTGTATCGTACATGTACGGCTTTCGTGTCAGTTGGAACATATCTATAGATTTCTTTTCTGTCCGTCGATAGAGAACGAATTTATCTGAATAACTGATTATATTTGGTTTATTTTTTTCATATTTGTGGTAGTCATAAAGGGTAATAGTCGGTGAAAAATTTTTTGTGACATACATTGCTAAAAAAAATTGCGGCATCTGTCCTTATAGAATCGAAAATCAAAAATAAATAAAAATCAGATGGGAATTTTTCATACTATCTTTAAAAAATTAAGAAATTCTTGGGGTGATGATAAAAACCGAATTTTATAAAGCACTAAATTTAAAGTTTTGAAAACAAAACAATAATTTCGATTCTTTTTTTAATTTGAGTTCAAAAACATTGTCAGTTGCCTAAAATAAAAATCATCTTAGCTATAAAACTGAGGAGATGGAAAAAAATATTTCTCAGAAAACTGCTAGAATAAATCAGAAACGTTTTTATTCGGATGTGGGTTTTTCAGCTATAAACGAAGACTCCAATGTGTTATCAGCACGATTCCTACTTGGATCAAAAATTGTAACCAAACTATGTCAAAAAGGAGTTGGTTTGCTTCAGACCAATTTTATACCAAACAATATATTGCAAATTGCTATCTATGTTGATTTTCTCTTTGAAAGCATAATAAAATCTTACTTTTCATTTGTTTCAGGTATCATATTTAGAAGCTTCATCCTAACAACATTAGGAAATGGTTTCCACATCGCTTCAATTGGATCTATCAGTAAACAGTTTCTGGACCATCATAATTTCGTCCCACATTCCATTTGCTACATGAAACAGGTATGTAATTAATTTATTTATATAGTGAGGTCCTAAAGTAACGGATGAATTCATTCATTTTAATTAGCCCACGAGTCAAATACTTGTAACAATTGACTAGTCTATCAGTTACCTTTTTGCCAAATAAGTAAAAACGATTTTTTTGTGACATTCAAATGTCAAAAAAGGAGTATTTGAAATGTATTTTAGTTCGCTAGACATTGTTAATAATTTTTAGTCATAAATCGTTTATTTAGGAATATTTAAGCATTGATTTAAATTTATTTAAATGAGCCTTTGTGAGACCCAAAGAATTGAGATTTTGATATTATTGGGGTCGGAAATAAAACAAAAACGCATTTTAGGGTATGCCGACTTTATCCGGTACTTTGAAACCTCACTGTATAATAATTTTCTTGACAGCGAATTGGCAAATTTATTTATTTTGGAAAAATGCGTCTCTCTTTCCGTCTTTTCCTCTATCTTTCAAACTTTTTCTATCTCTCTAATATATCAATACCTTTCTAGAGTTGAAGATGTCGTCCATTTTAAATCGATAATAAAAATATTTGATGGTTAGGAACTTTCTTTAATTTCATCTGATTCAGATTCTTGTTCAATATAAGGCGTATACATTAGAAATTTAGAACTAAAAGGTGATTTCTTCGCCATTATTGGCTTTGCTTCCTAAAAATTAATCATCAACAAACTCGTGATTTAATTGCATGTCGTGACACCTTTCGTTCTTTAAATCAAACCTTAAAATTTGGATTAGTTTTACTGAAAAAATAAAAGAGAAATATATCAGACGAAGTAATTTCAACTGTACATCAAATTTTAAACTCGCTTTTTTCTATCTGACATGGAATTGAATGGATCATTTTAACATCCGGTTCTTTGTAAGAGCGATGATTGAATATTTGAATTATCTGAATTACCAAAAGTTGAACAGCACTGCTCAACAAATGAGATGGATATATAGTGTGTCTCAAAATGGTTGCTCGTCCTTTCCGAATATGACAAATCTTACTTCAATGCAAACATTTACAAATTTTTTTATTGAATCACAAATCATCTGTAGGATTATTATACTCTATAAATATCACAGTACCGTTGATATACGTACCACGCTCTATATTTCGGTCCCAATAGAATATATAAAATAAATAAAAATTTCATAAAATACTGGATGTGTCTTCTACTGTACACCTCCGTTTAAGTCAAAATTTCAATAATCTTGACTTATCAGTCTGGTCATTCCTTGAAGAGAAAAACCACTACTTTCCTGGCTAATACCACGCAAAATATTGAATTACATCCCCTTCGAAGAACGTGACGTCGATGGACCCTTTTGTCGATAGAGACATTATTTGGCTCGTGTGGTTACACACTTACGAGAAGTGGTCAGCTGGCGCCATCTTCACTTTCAATTGCGAACCACCACCTCAGATTTATTCGACCGTATAAGTCACAAAGAATATTGAATTACATCCATATACCTTCAGCCAAATTGAACACGTTCTGGTTGTGTTTGAGTTAATGTTTTCTTCTTATGTTGTAATACTTGGATATTTGGGTGTAATAGTAATTAAAACATTTATCACCTTTCGCTTATTTATTTACTTGTTGATTTATTCACTGTAACGCAATTATGAACCTACTTGTTTAATGTAGAGATTTTAATATTTTTATTTTAAAAAAGATTCGGCATTTTGCCTACTTTTATAAGGTTAGGGCGTTGCCGGTAATTGTTGAAGAGTCTATCACATGCTTGCACTGTGGTTTGATGAGAAAGAGAGCGAATGTTTGGTGTGCGTCGTATTTATATGTGAAGCTTTTGGGAGGAAGTGGACTTTAAAATTTTCTAGACTGTTTGCTACGTGACAGGGTATTACATGGTTGCAAGTTAGTGATTGTATGTTGGTATGGAAGGTTGCATAATTAGTGGGTAAGTGTTTATGTGAAATTAATTAATGAAATTTCTCAGGAAGGATTTTAAATCCGAATATATTGGGGGCGCGGGAACGAATGAAGTAATAACAAGAAATGGGTGCAATAGGAAACAGGAAAATAATGATTGAGTAAACGAATTTAATGTAAAGTAAGAGTGTATAGTGCTCTGATACATTTGGTATATAAGTGTAAATATAGAAGTAAATAAGTATAGTATATAAGTGTAAATATTGATTCTAATAGTGATATTCATAGAGTGTTGTAAGGGCTCTAATATTAAGATTAGAGTGGTATATAAGTAGTGTAAATGATGAAGAATGGAGTTTTTTTGTTTGAGAGAGAGAGATAGAAAGTGAGTACTCTAGTTTTTATACTAGAATCTTTTTTGTGAGAGAGAGAGTGTGAGTACTATAGTGTCTATACTAGAGTTTCTGTTTTTTAGAGAGAGAGAGGAAGACAGAGAAAGAGAGAGAGAGAGAGCGAGTGAGTACTCTAGATTTTATACTAGAGTCTTTGTCTTTTTGATAGACTGATTACTCTAGTTTCTATACTAGAGTCTCTGTTTTGTGAAAGAGATAGAGGGGGGTAGTAATCTAGTTTGTATAAGAGAGTCTTTTTCTTTTAGGGAATGAGAAAGTGAGAGAGAGAGAGAGTACTCTAGTTTCTATACTAGAGTCACTTTTTTAGAGAGGGAGAGAGAGAGAGAGTGTTAGTACTCTAGTTTCTAAACTAGAGTCTATGTTTTTGAGAGAGAGAGAGAGAGAGGGTGAGTAATCTAGTTTCTATATTAGAGTCTCTGTTTTTTTTGAGACAGAGAGAGAGAGAGGGAGAAAGAGATTTTTTATATTTTCAAGAGAATAAGTAATGGATGGATCGAGTGGGTATTTTTCTTGTTAGAGCCGTAAGGTTTGATGTTTTTTGACTTGTCAAATGAGTTAGAGATAAGTTTGGTTTTTTGAGAGAATGGGAGAAGATAAAGAAACCAAGTGGCAGTTTTTTCGGGCCTACTTGATCTATATACCGGTGCAATATGCCACCCGCAGAGGCTTAGGTCGACAAGTGTGGTACCAGATTGTTTGACGAGTAACGGCCAAGGAACCTCGGCCATATATATAAAAAAAAAGGGACCACGTTTTGATGTAAAGCTTCATAAGAGAGCATGAAGAGCTCATGTGGGAATTTTTCCGGTGTTGGTTTGTTAACAGAATGACTAATGCTGGGTAAGAAATGGAACGTTTTTCCTCGGAGAACGTGAAAACTCCAGTATAGCTGTTGCTCCTCCCTTTTTACGTGGAGAAGTAAGTTCCCAGAAAACCAAAACACGTTTTTCAAACGTCGAAAATATATCATGTTCGTTACGAAAACACGTCATTTCATGACGTTTTTTCGACGCCAAATTCACGTGAATTTGTATCATCGAATAAACGTCAACTTCATCACGTACTTTGTACGTCACCTTCATCACGTCATCTATATCACGTATATGATACGTTTTTTTCATCACATTTCTTTGACGTCATGGTAGTGACCCCTCAATGTAATCTCTAATTACAGTAGTATAAATAAAACTCGTGTGGTACTTTCAAACTTGTTTGTAACATTTTTTTTATTTAAATATTTATATTTATTTTTTTATTTATATATAATACTGTTAGCTGCGACCCACTACTTGGACCTAAAAATTCCCATCTTTTAGTTAAACATAAATTACAATAAGACAATAAATGCAAAACAATCATTCGTATGCATACCTTGTTTGGATATCCGGTTGAAATGTATTTTTGGCGGACGTTGTTTTTTCCAAACTCTCAATCCGACTTTAGTAACAATAAGAATTTGTAAAGGGTTAACATAATCTTTTCAATACTGTATACCTTCGCTATCGGTAAGATGGCCGTATAGGTAGACGTTTTGTCACAGAGTAGTTTTATAAAATAAAATAAAAAAATAAACATTTCCAGCCTGATATCCAGTAGGTCCTGATATCCACATTTGTATAATTTTATCAACTTTGGAATGATATGTACAAAATTTGCTTAAACTTCTATTCAAAACGATAACTATCGACATTATTCGACGTCTCTTATACGTCACTTTAATCACGTAATTAGAAACTCGTCGAAAAAACGTGATATAACACGTGATATTTATGCCGTCATCAAATTCGACCAAAAAGTTACGTTTATTCGACGTCACTTGACGTCATCTGGTTTTCTGAGTTATATGGTGAGAGCTAGTGAGAGTAAGTAGTGTTTGAGTATGTAATGAGTGAGAGTACCAGTGCGAATATTGTGAGTGAGAGTACGAGTATAATTGAGATTGCAAATGCATAAAAGTTCAAGAGAGGGTGCCAGTAAGTTTCTAAGTGTAAGGAAGAGTATGAGTATAATTGTGAGTGGGTGCGACCACAAGTAAGTGAGTGTGCAGGTTCGAATGTGAGTGCGAGTGCAACAGTTCGTTTGTAAATGTGAGTGAGCATGAGAGTAAGAGTGCAAGGTAGTGTGACCACGAGTGCAAGAGTTGGTATAAGAGTCTTTATCTGACTCTAATGAAGTTGTCTTTGTATATAAGTATGGTGATCAAAGACATTTGTCTGAACGCACATAAGGTACATAGACAAATCATAGAGAATATGAAACCACAGAGCAGGCATACGACACATTTGACAGTTGGTACACGTGACGGGGGGGTTGACAGATGACACACGGAACACATGAGAGTCGAGACAGAACATAAGATGACTGTTGACAGATGACACTTATGACATATGGTACAGAACACATGACTGTTGACACATTTGACAGATGACACATTTGACAGATGACAGATGACACGTGTGACAGATGACAGATGACGCCAACGACACCAGCGCCATCTAGCGGCGAAAATTGGAAGTAGTGGTCCAGGAATGAGCCAGGACAAGAAAGAGGTTTGAACAGTTTATTTTTTTATTGTTGTATAAGGAATGGTAAAGTTTCGTCAAGAAAAAGTTTATTATTATTATTATTTCATTAAAGGAGAATGTTGAGATCTATTAGTTCTAGTGCTTTTGTGCCTGTCAAGTCTTTTCAAGTTTCCAAGTATCGTCCAAGTATCATCCGCGTTTCTTCCAAGTCTCATCCCAGCTTCTTCCAAGTATCTCCAAGTATTTTCCATGTATCATCCAAGTATTTTCAAGTATCTTTCAAGTTTCTTCCAAGTATTTTCCAAGTTTTTCAAAGTGTATTCAAGTGTCTAAGTGTCTAGGGTTTTTAGAGATCTAAGAATTTGCTAAGTGTCTAAGTTTACATGTCCGAGTATTTATTTTCCAATTGTTTTAAGTTTTCTAAGTGTCTAGGTTCTAAGTGTTTGGGTTAGTTGCTGTCCTCTTCCAGAATATTGTCTACTGATGTTTGTAATCATTGATACTACTGGAACAAATAGTTTAGTTTTAAGAAAGTTACACAAAGGAAATATATATTTTGAATTTATAAAGAATAATACATTAAAATGTCCCAGATTATTTTTTAAATTTCAAATTATGAATTGCAATAAATGTTTTAAATTATTCAGAGATTGAATTTCTAAAAACGCTGTATGTAGAAATTAACATAAAATTTGTTTGTTAGGACATGAGATGCGTAATTTTTTTATCAGTATCACGAATTCTAAAGTTATAAATACCTTTTAACGATAACGAGTTTGTTTTCACTAGTTGTCGGACATTTTCTTGTTAGCTGGTGGATGTTGAGTTGGCTTTCTCAAAGGACCTTATAGAATTTTGTTTGGTCACAAACCCCACGTGGGTATCAACTGGAAATGTAATTGGGACTGCTGGGGTTGAGATCTCGTCTCGAATTTAGACCATGAACACGTTCTGGTTGTGTTTGAGTTAATTTTTTCTTCTTATGTTGTAATACTTGGATATTTAGGTGTTGTAGTAATTGAAACATTTATCACTTTTCGCTCATTTATTTACTTGTTGATTTATTCACTTCAATGCAATTATAAACCTACTTGTTTAATGTAAATATTTTGATATTTTTATTATAAAAAAATTCGGCATTCCGCCTACTTATATAAAGTTAGGGTGTTGCCAGTAATTGTTGAAGATCATATCACATGCTTGCACTGTGGTTTGATGAGATAGAGAGCCAATGTTTGGTGTGCATCGTATTTATATGTGAAGCTTTTGGGAGGAAGGGGGTAGGTACTTTAGAATTTACTAGAATGTTTGCTATATAGCAGGGTATTACATGGTTGCCAATTTAATGATTATATGTTCGTATGGAAGGTTGCATAATTAGTAGATAGGTGTTAATGTAAATTTAATTAATGTAATTTCCCAGAAAGGATTTTAAATCCGAACACAAATAATAATTTAAGTTGGTAGGAAAGAAAGAAGAATAAATTGTTTTCTATAAATATGATAGATGTCGAATAACATTTCAACTTAAATAAATTGTAAAGAAGAGGTTATTACAATATATTGGAGTGAACAAAAGTGCTTCGGGTATCAATTTTATAACCATGTAAAATTGGGTTTTAAGGTGATAATGATAATATGATCAATACGATAGTTCATTAGGATTCACATAAATACAATTCTACAGGCTTATTAAACAATGTTTTATGTTTAAATTCTTGATATTACCCTAAACATTGAAGAGGTAAGCTTCAGTATCTTTTCAAATTAAATTATTATGTCAACCATTTGGCTATAATATTTCTCTTGATTTAAAACCGTAAGACTCTTTATCACTCATTTCCTCAATAATTTATCTCTTTCTCTTCCTCTTCGAATATTTTTCTCTTTGCAAGACATTAGACTCTTCTTCCTTTCGACCGTTTCGTTTTTTGCCCGTCATCTTTTTTATACTCTCGCAATTTGTTTTCCTTTTTCCGTACATGAAATATGTATGTATTTTCTCTTCCTTCCTTTCCTGGATTTTCCTCTATTATTTTTTACTATTTTTCTTCCTCAGACTTTATCTTACTCTTTTCTTTATCCGTTATTGTTTGCTTCATTAGTAAGTATTCTTCGTTGTCAAATTTTTTCTCTCAATTCTCTGTACAAATATCTTTTCCTTTATGCCATTTCCACTTACTTACTTACAAATTCGTCTTTTTTATACTTTCTCTTTTACTTTTTTGTATCACAATCTTCGCCTCTCCACTTCCACACAATTATCCTTCATTTCTTCAGTTTTGAACCTTTTCCGTCTCACACTTTATTATAATCAGTGTTAGATACTTCTTTCAATAATTTATCTTCTCTCATTTTTCTTTGCTAAAAATTAGCGCACCCCACTGTAAAAATAACATTTTTTATTATTATTCGTTTCTCATATTTAATGAACCGATTTATCAAATATGTGGAAAAACAACAAAAATCAACTTTTTTCCTACATATTTTTTATTCGATTAATTATAATATAAATGCCTTATTTGCATAAGACATAGTACTGTCACACATGTAAACACGGCGAGATATTGATAAAGAACGCCATAATAAATTGTGCTTCCACCTACTACAATTATTTAATTAATCACAACGGTATAATCTAATAAAAAAATCGAACTCGTTATCCATTCATTTATTACCTATTCTGATAAGCTCGTTCAGGGTAATTCAAAAATTAAATGTGTACCTAATAAATTCAAAACTTTTACAAGTTGTAATGATGGCTAGCGTGTGAAAAACATTTTTTCATGTATTGGAAAAGAGCACATGATGTTTTACAATATTTTAACCTAGAAAGCCACTAGTACGACAAAATGTGGAAAAAATGTTCTCATGTTTCACATTTTGCAATATATTCCCAAGGGAACTGGAATCGTTTCAGTTGCAATCACCAATTTATTTAGTTTGGAGTATAATTTCACGTTGTATACAGAGTGATTCATTACGAATCTACCGGGTGTCCAAATTATGTCACCTACACATCCTCTCCACTTCCACACAATTATCCCTCATTTCTTCAGTTTTGAACCTTTTCCGTCTCACACTTTATTATAATCAGTGTTAGATACTTCTTTCAATAATTTATCTTCTCTCATTTTTCTTTGCTAAAAACTAGCGCACCCCAAGATTTTTTATTATTATTCGTTTCTCATATTTAATGAACGGATTTATCAAATATGTGGGAAAACAACAACTGGAATAGTTTCAGTTGCAATCACCAATTCATTTAGTTTGGAGTATAATTTCACGTTGTATACAGAGTGATTCATCACGAATCTACCGGTTGTCCAAATTATGTCACCTACACATCCATCTGACTTATTTCAATGCGGTTATCATAACATATACTAAGTTAGATTGGAGTATTTGCTTCGTACCCAAACAGTCATCATCAAGCTCCTAATATAATTATAATTATTTTCAATACGGACCTGTTATTTATCAAGCTTTTTATTGTGATGGTCATCATAACATCTCCTGAAAAGAATTTGAATGTTTGTTTCGTATAGAAAGCGCAAAAAAACATTGCAAATATTCAAAATATTAAATTCTCCTTATTATTTGGGTTTGATTTTCTCGACGAGGGTGAAGGGAGGGGAGTCGGACAGTTCGACCACGGACCAGGTACTTGTTTTAAGTACACCGATCAGTTGGACCACCACCGCTCTTCGAGCGGATTAAGGTTGTGTTCTAAGAATTAAAACAATCACTATTTACTTAACATATTAGTTATTATTGAGGTGAATTATAATAAGACATAATTTTTACAAAATCTTTTTGTGATAAAAGGCCATTTCTATATTCTGCTACCTTAGCTTTAATAAAATCATTTTTTTTCTGTGTTGCACTTTTTAGTTTTTTGGTGGAACATTTTGCGGCATTTATTTTAATATATGTTTCTGCTTGAAAGTTAATTAAAATATTTACAAAATTAGACAAACTTGGGCGAGAATTAAATGATTCACACGCGTACATACTATCTGTAGTACAAGCCCACATACTTGGGGGAAAATTACTTTCTTCATCGATATAAGCTTCCACGATATAATCGCGAAATTTCAATAGACTCGGATTACTGGGTATTATTGAATGAATTTCTTCAGAAAAAAAGTTTCCTACTTCATGAGGGTCTAAAAATTGAAGTCCAAAAAATAATTTTAGAAAATTGCCTATTTCTGAGTTTTTGTTCCTATATTCTGTGACGAAGCCCAAATTTTGAATTTCACGATACCACGATTGGCACAAATGGAATCTACATCCTATAATTTTTATATTCGGCCACATTATTGCACAAGCGTTATGAATTGCCTGTTCAAAATCAACAATGACTGTTGAAGGTATAAATATCAGATCCAAAGTTTAACATTTTTCACTCAACAGTTGAAATAATTTGAAATAACTTGAGCTGTTCTTGTTTGGTAATAAGCAAAACGCAACAGGTATATAATAGCCATTTTTAAAAGCATGAACAGTAAATAATTTAATAAAAAATTTAGTACAAAACTGAAATGTTCCATCCATATATATTGTACTCACAAAGCAAAGAAAATGCAAATTTGTATAACACAATAACACCCCATTTTCTTTATCAACTGCACTCAAGAATTCCTCAGCTTTATTAGTTTTTGGTTGCATATCCAGGAGTGTATCATACACTTCATTTTGATTTTTAAGATGTGGTGGTAAAACACTGCGATGAGCGACACATATATATTCCGCTGTAAACACTTCAAATCGGAAGATATCATTTTTCCAGTAATTTCGTTATCCGGTTAAAAACAAAACAAAAAATGTTAGTGATAGTTAAGTTAATAAAATAAAAATATGAAAAATAGTTATTTAAGCAACAAGTGCAAAAAGTGAGTGTTTTGCACGCGACGTGAAATTGTCCAACGAGGCCTTTAGGCCGAGTTGGACAACACCTCGTGTGCAAAAAACACGTTTCGCACGAGCTGCATACAATATTTTTTCTACATTCATGCAAAAACTGGAAAATTAGAATACAATATGTTACTTAGAATGTATTTTAACCGTTCTTCTTTTTTTTATCTTTATAGCATCCACTTTGTCAGTACTTAATCATAGCTGGTTTTCGCTTTGACCATTTAAATTTTAAATAATCAAAGATTTTTGCAATAATTGTAACTCGTTGAGACTAAGTAGTAAGATATACATATATGATTGCTGTATTAGAGCAGGAACAGAACCATAGATCTATGGTTAATTTAAACATAACCTTAATTTCTTCAATTATTTCTATGTTCTAATATAAAAAAAGAATATCTATTTAAAACGATTTTATTTACTTTCAATTTGACAATTTCAAATAAGTCTTTTGATGTTATATACAATTTACCATTTACATTTATTATAATATACATTCTCATATACTTTATCCTTGAAAATGGAATAAATAAATTCTGAAAGCTTGGACATAAAAAGCATGAAGAGTAATCGTATTAATTTGCCGCTTCCGCAATAATTCTATGTTTAGTAATAATTATTCGGCAAAGATCAAGTTTAACTATATTTATATTTATATATATATATATATATATATATATATATATATATACACATTAAAATATTTTTATATGGGAGGAATTTTCTTGAATAAAGGTCTACTTTCTTTTAATAATTTGTTTATTATTTGCCAAAAGACGCGTTTCCACTTGTTAAGTCATCTTCTGTTTCGGCTAAAAGGTTATATTTTGATTGATACATAACACATAAGTTAAAAAAAGGCGTTACAAAATTTTGTATATACAATAATGAAACAATTACCTAAATAACACTGTCAAAAACATGAAAAAATGGAAGGTTTAAAATTAAAATTCTGTATACATTTTGTAGGTGTTGTCAGTAAACTCTTAAAATGTATTATTTAGTTTGAAGGAGGTTTTTGTCTTTCTTTTTCTAATACGATGTAGTGTTAGTCTGGGCGCGTTTGCTTGATTTAACACGTGTATATTATAGTTAGGTGCAGAAGCTCTCAACAATTTGTTGGTTATTTTAAGTTGAATAGTAGCAGGATCTAGAGTGCCATCTACAGGTAAATTGAATTTCTCTTGAAAGTCTTTTAAAATCGATACCATATCTGTGATATCATGTTCTGACTTGTTAACATATCCAAATCTTTCAATATATTCCACAGCATAATTCAGATCAATTTTCTCAGGTGCAACTAAAGGTAGAATTAGTAAGAGAATCATCCTTCACTTTCGACGTTAGCTTTAATACTCATTCTTCATCAGAAAGTTGTTATGGTAATATACAATCCATCGATTAGGTATTTAAATGAAACAGAGAATATTTTCAAAATTTTATAATGTTAAATCATTGATTACATTGATTTTGTAATAATACAGATACTCTCTAAGTGCTTTCCCTTCTAAACTGTTTTCATAACAAATATCACAAACTGCATACATTCAATCTATACAATTAGAAAAGCCACACATTGGATTAGGTATAAATGACTTCAATAAATTAATAATATTATAATAAAAATCACAAAAGTTTACATTTTTTAAAATTGAAATGTGGTGTTGAAGCAAGGCGTAGAGTTTCTACAACTTCTTCTTCATCGAGGAACAATGTAACATCATGTTGACGAACTTCCACAAATTTCTGATTATCATAAATGACTTTAGTTATTTGACAAAAATCTTGATAAAACATGATGGGGCTGACGACAGGACTTTTCTCACCATCTGGAGGATTGAAATACTCGTTACTTTTACGAAGCACCTCTATGATCTGATCCCATTCTATAGTATTAAAGGACATTTTGGTAGGTTCCATAGTTTCGATAAATGATGATAAAATGATGGCAGGTGCAAAAGTTCTGGCAGGGCTCAGGATACATCCAACTTCAAATCGACCAACATTGAAAACTGTATGCAATAAATAATGTTTTTCTTTTTTTATTGCAATTTCATAATTTCGTACAATTTGATCTAAATCACGATCATAATCTTCATCACTACCACTACATGCCATTGTAACACTAGCTTCACTATAATACCCAGAATCTTGACTCATGATGACTACTGACTTCTAAATTAATGTTGAACAATTTATATGTTTAACTCTCTCCTCACCAAAGTTCGCATTGGTTGCTGAAAATGTATTCATAAAAAAGATTTCGATATATACTACATCATCGGCGTATATCCAAATCCAAAAAGTAAGGACATGTCGCTGGTGTTTTCCCGTGAAGCGATTACGCACAGAAGACCTTGGTATTTATATTCTTTATAAGCACTGGCAATAGGCATGTATTCTTCCTTGATCGCTATAAATGCATTTTACATTGATGTTTCCGAATACTGGAATAATTTTCTTAGTGCTATTTTTTTAAAAAAAGTCTTGGCTCTGTTAAAAAACAATTTCGTCCTTCTTGTTTATTTTAAAACGAGTATTTTTCCTCTCTTTCCAATACCTGGCCACAACTAGAATTCCTATTGTAGCCAGCAGAACGCCAAAACTAGAACATTTTGCAAATATAGCGTTTTGGGGGGAGGCGCCAGCGGGGTGCCTTTTTTTCTAGTTGTCGTGTTTTGGCCCACTTTGCAATTCGGTCTGGACTCATTCGTTCTATGTGGTCTCTCCAACACCGGCGGCTCTCTCTCACCCATCTGACAACATCTTGCAATCTCAGTTCTCCTCTGATGTTCTCGTTGCGTATCCTATCATGCAATATGTTCCCTTTTATTGTTCTTAGGATTTTCATCTACGCTGTACTCATTTTCCGTTTGGTGACAGACAGCTCTTGTCTCGGCGGCGTAGGTTATTACAGGCCTAACGCAAGTTTTATGAATTCGTGTTTTTCTCTCTGTGGTCATATATTTATTATTCCAAGTTATATCTCTTAAACATCACGATACTGTTACAGCTTTTCTGATCTGGTTATCCACCACGTTTACTGTACCTCTACTGCTCGATACCTGTACCCCATGTATAATGTGTTCACTCACCACCAACTTACATCGGATCGGATCTTTGGATATTACCATGGATTGTGTTTTTTCGATCGAAATTTGCATATTAAGCCTCTGTGAGGTTAGGTTGAATCTATAGAGGAGGCGCTGCAGGTCATATTTGCTCTCTGCCATCAAGACAGCATCGTCTGCGTAACAAAGTATTCTCAGGCGGCGGTTATTCATTTTGAATCGACTTCGGTCACACTTTCACTTATTTGGTTCATTATGATGTTAAAAATGCATGGGCTAAGACTATCTCACTGTCTAATGTCGGATGAGACTTTAATTTCTCTTGTTAGACCGCATTCTGCTCTTATCATTGTTTTATTGTTTATGTTAAGCTGCTTTATTAGGTTTATGAGACACTTATTAACATATTTTTGGTTCAGTCGATCGATTACATCCTTAAACTGCACATTGTCAAATGCTTGCTTTAGATCTACAAAGCATGTGTACATTGGTTTATTGAATTCAATGGATTTCTCTATCAATTGGCGTATTATAAATATGGCGTCTATCGTTGATCTATTTGAGCGGAAGCCTTGCTGTTCCAAGGAGATTCCCACTATATCAGTTATTGCATCTGCTAATGTTTTGTTAGTAGTTTTAGTACACTACTTAGTAGCGTTATTCCTTTGTAATTTTTTGGGTCCGATTTTAGGCCTTTTTTGTATATCGGTATTGTTACGCTAGTTTTCCTTTCATTGGGTATTATTTCCATTGAAAAATAATAACTAAAATACCTCTTACTAATATAAATATTGCTATTTATCCCAAGTCAACCAATTTGAAACCGGAAAGAATTCAATTATCATAGATTAGTAATTTGTACTTAGCACGTGATGCTTAATTGAAATGTCTACAACCAACTTTTATGCAACGTGTTTAAATTATAACTAGAAATTAAAATTAACTTGAGGTTGTAATATAATACACACATATTTCGGCATACGAAATATTAAAGTAGTGGGGGAAGCTATTTGTTATTGGCTAGTGACATTTATCCTAATAGATATTTACGATATAAGTGTCGTTAAGATTCATATTACGAAATGAGATGGGAAGTTTGATAACCCATTGAATATCGTAATATGAATTTACGATACGAATATAGTACATTATTTTACCTACTACCAATAATGTTAATTATTTACTCAAAATTAGTCAATATTCCTGAAATTAATGATATTAGAATCATGTAACAAGCAAGCGTTGCGCTCATTGTTGATTTATTTTGCGAACTGTCAATTTTGACGCGTTCACTTCAGTTTGGTATAATTGTATCGACATGAGTTCCGACTATGAAAGTGTGGATTCTGATATAGAACTTGCTGCAAATAACGCAATACAAACCCTAGTACCCGCTAAATCCCGCAATAGATACGAAAAAGAATATAAGCGATTCAAAGACTGGTGCAGTTCAAAAAAAGTCCGTGATATATCGGAGAAAATTTTATTAGCTTATTTAGCTGGGAAAGCTGGAAAAGAACAGGCATCATCATTATGGACACATTATAGTGTGCTGAGAACAATGATATATGTGGACATAAGTATATATCCACAGCTATTGGCTTTTTTGAAGCGGAAAAGTGAAGGTCAAAAGCCGAAAAAATCCAGTATATTTTCAAAGGAAAATATACACAGATTTTTTAAAGAAGCCAATGATGATCAATTCTTGATGATGAAGGTAAGATTATACATAAATATGGTAACATTTCCATGTAGCATATTATTTTTATAGATTTCCTTAATCGTGCGTGTGTTTGACGCCTGCCGAAGAGGAGAATTGATGAACTTAAAAATTGGTGATGTAGTTGACGAAGTAACGTTCATAACGATCAAAATACCGAATACTAAAACTAAAATTCAAAGAGAATTTGCTATTACTAGAGGAAACATCGCTGGTTTTGACTGTTTGAATAACGTCCGAAAATATGTTCGACTTCGACGTCAAAATATAGTCCATGACCGGTTTTTTATTTTATATAAAAATGGAAAATGTTTTTCTCAACCAATTGGTAGATATCAATACTTTTGGGCGCATTCCAAAAGAAATAGCAACGTTTCTGGAGCTACCAAATCCATCACAATATACAGGTCACTGTTTTAGAAGATCATCAGCATCCCTACTTGCTGATGCTGGTGTTGATATGCACATTTTGAAGAGACATGGTGAATGGAAATCCAGTAGTGTCGCTGAAGGATATGTAGAAACATCCTTAGAAAACAAAAAAAATATAGCTACTAGAATAAGGGGAGGAGAAATCGTTTCTACAAAAAATTCAATTGAAATTGAAAACTACAATTCTTCAATTGCCTCCACGTCAGCTGGAATAAATATCATTAATTGTACAGGTGTTGTGTTTAATTAATATAATAAATGAGGTTTAATTTTTTATTCATGAATTGATGCATTAAATTTTGTGGAATTCATAATATTATTATTAGTATAACGTCTATATTCATAATAAATGGGTTCGTTGATTTATGTGTCTCGGTTGTCACTCATTCTGCAAACTGTCAACTTGGACACAATCATTCCAATTAATTTTACTTTACCGCACTATTGCGGTAAAGGATCTCAATACGAAACTCATATCAGTATAGTAATATTTGATATTACATATTGGTAGTAGATAAATTGATATTAACATACCTGATGGATTATCAAACTCAAAATCGGCTCATCGTAAATATGAAACTTTACTATACGTATATCGTAAATTACTATTTCAAACTAAAAACTTCAATTCATTTATGCGACAGCAAATTTGACAACTACTATTATAAACCTTCTTACAAAAATAGCCGCCGAACTTGGAATTATTTATAGATTTAATTTAACAATTCGTTATATTGTTTTTCTACGACCGTGCGTTTTTACCCACTTTCCCACACTCATTTTAGTTTAGAATGTGTCACTTTCTCGCACTAGTGCGAGAAAACTTGCTTTTCCGCACTAGTGTGGGGAAGTAAAATATGTCAATTTATCGTTATTAAATGTACATTTCATTGATTTTACCTGTATATTACTATTAAAACTAATATAGGTTTTAATATTCAATCTAACCCAGGCTATTCTTCATTCATTGGAATGAAGAAACTGCGATACTTTTATATATCTACCCTATACATTTCTCAAAATCAATCCACATAACAATCAAACTAATCTGAGTCAAGTGGTTTGGTGTGGTAACCAAACATTTGTTATGACAACCAAGTTGTCATCAAGACGTCAAAGTTTCCAAGTCGAAAGTCCGATTCTAGCATTTTTCAAATTTTTCCAATAAAAGCAATATTTCAATGGATTCCTCAGACGAAGAGCTCCCAGAAGCAATATTAAAGCCGCAGATGAGGTAAATTCAGACCTGTTACCAAGTAAATCACGAGAAAGATACGAACAGCAATACAACCAATTTTTAAACTGGTGTAAGGTAAAAGGAGTGAATAGCTTCAGAGAAGAGGCTATTCTGACGCATTTGTAGAATGCATAAATTGTGTTTTCAACATTAATCTTAATAATAATCAGTGAATTTTCATGGAACGTTTTGTATGTTGAAATAAAATATATATTTTCGATGTGCTTTTTCAATCTTTATGCGGTCGTAGAAAAAATAATGTTTCTAATTCATGCGTAAAGTGTCTTTCCCGCCCTTGACTGCTCGCCCGAACTCCGCTTCGCGTCGTTCGGGTCAACGGCAGTCGCGTGCGGGAAAGTATCACTTTCCGCACTTGTTAGGAAAATAACTATTTCTTCGTTTACCATAATATGCATACGCTCAGTTACTATTTGTCTATTAGCTCTATTACCCATTATTTAATTCGTGGATCTTTATTTCCACACGTATAATCAGTATTTTATGTCATCGCTCTCAATCTAGATGATTCTAGTTTTAAAATAGCCAATCTTCTTTAATATACGAATAATAACTTATTTAATACAAAAAATGCGGATTTGTTGTAATTTGTTTAACGTATTTTTCCTCATATTTCAGATAGCAGAGTCCTCTCATGAACTTTGTCACCGCTGATTTCCCCAGGGGTCACTGTTCACCATCTCCGATTCTGTTTGCGTCGACCATGCGCGAGAAAGATTCCTTTCCCAGAAAAATGTTGGTAGCTGCAGGAGGTCACAGTTCGCCGAAGCAAGCCGCTATATATCCTCTTTCCATCAGAGTACCACCCGGCGATGAAATGCCCTTCGACTTATCGAGAAACACGAAATCACCAGGACCTCATATGTCACCCGCCTGTCACCCAGCTCAATCGCAAGACAACGAAGACCAACCGTTAGATTTAAGAGTAGATCATAAGAAGATGTCGATGATGTTGTCCAGACGACACGTCGAAGACGAAAACAGAAACTTAGTATCGCCATCTTTTAGTGTAAACAGTGAAAAAGACGACGAAGCTAGAAATAATAGCAAGACGTTACCAAAGACTTTCAATCAACAATTACCTACTTACCCAATAGTGTTCCCTCCACAGCCCATCCATCCGATGATGTTAGAAGTAATGTATCGGGCGCAAAAAAATGAGAACCTTCCTAGATTATCCTTACCTTATCCTAGTTCACCTACAAATTGTAAACAAAGATACCCTTTCGTAAATCCCGTGGTTTTGAGTCCTCCTATCAATCTAATGCCTTTCGAAATGATGCGAAACCAAACGGCGCCAACGCAGACGCCTAAATTGTACGAAACGTCGGGTACAAAAATGAAAGACAGATACGCATGCAAATTCTGCGGAAAGGTCTTTCCTCGATCGGCAAATTTAACGAGGCATCTAAGAACACATACCGGGGAACAACCTTACAAATGTAGATACTGCGAGAGATCTTTTAGTATATCTAGTAATTTACAAAGACACGTTAGGAATATCCATAATAAAGAAAAACCTTTTAAATGTTCCTTATGTGAAAGATGCTTTGGACAACAAACTAATTTAGATAGGCACCTGAAAAAACACGAAGCTGATGGACCGTCCATTTTAGACGAAAGAAATCTGCGTAAAAACCACGTAACTTCGAGGAGCATCAACGAAGATTCGTATTTCGAAGAAATCAGATCGTTTATGGGTAAAGTCACCGATAAAAGGCTGCTGCAACCACAGTTACCTAACTTCCCCATGACGATGCCAAAATTCTTAGATAATAGTCATTCTTACCATGAAAAGGCGGTCGGATCAGAGAAAGATAATTATTCGTCGGCTTCTTCTACAACTTCGGACGTTTCTAATAAGGAGGAAGATTTCGATTCGAAGAATAAAGTTATGGGAGAAAGTATAGAACAAGACAACGATACTCCAAGTGATAATAATAATAATAATACTTGAAATTAAATAAGTAATAATTTAGGGAACAACGGAACGTGTACCTTTTAATAGGTAAGTAGATTTTTAATATTATGAAGTATGTCTTACTTGAGTTATCTCAAATGTAATGCCTCATCAGAAAAATTGTTCATAGAATTTTTAATACAACCACCGTTGCATTTATGCAGAGTTGTCTGATCGTCAGAATAGTCGAAGAATGTACGGAGTTTTGAAACTGTAAAGTTATGTCTTTTTGTTTTGTTTATGTTATGTTTTTGAACCATTATTATATATATTTTGATGTACTTTTCTTGGGAAAGGTTCAGATTAAAACTATTTTGAATTTTCTTGACACATCGCCTTAAATATAAGGCTTCATCAAAAGGTTTTTTTAATATATATTTAAAAGTGAAAAACATAATTTGTATTACAGTGACAAATAATAATGTATTTTTACTTTTAAATTTATTTCAAAATCTTTTGAAAAAGCCTAATATTTACGGCGAAACGTCAAGAAAATACAAAATAGTTATAATCTGAACATTTCCCAAGGGTTCACGCTAAAGAGGACGGCGCCTAATGGTAAATTGATCTCCTTTGGGAGGAATACTGGGACCAAACAGCAGCCATCAGGGTCGGAGGAAACAAAACAGATGATGTACCCATTCATAGGAGAGTGCGACAGGGATGTGTCTTATCGCCCTTACCATTTAATATATATTTTGGCTACATATTCGATGAAGCTCTACAGGGTATGGAACACGGCATTAGAATAAACGGGCATCTGATTAACAACTTACGCTTTGCAGATGATACCGCCATCATAGCCGATGGCTTAAAAGGACTCCAACAACTTTTGAATCGAATCGACAGAGTAGGAGAGACCCTGGGCTTTGAAATTAATATAAAGAAGACAAAAGTAATGGCCATCACTAGAAGAACTAATCCAGCACCAGATATATATATATATATATATATATATATATATATATATATATAAAAGGACTACCCATCGAAAACGTAACCAAGTTTAAGTATTTAGGTACCTGGATAACATCTGATCTGAGTCCTAGTACAGAAATCAGATCGCGCATAGAACAGGCCAGATCAGTATTCAATAAAATGCGACCAGTGCTTTGTAACCGATCACTGAACTTGAAATTACGCCTTAGATTTGTCAATTGTTACATCTATTACGTCTTGCTGTACGGATCCGAAGTCTGGACCCTAAAGGCCGAAACACTAAGGCGGCTAGAAGCTTTCGAAATGTGGGTGTATAGAAGGCTCTTAAAAATACCCTGGACAGACCACATCAGTAATGAAGAAGTTCTGAGAAGATTAGGCAAGGACAGAGTCTTAGTTGTCGAGATAAAGAAGAGAAAAACCGCATACTTGGGACATGTAATCAGGAGTGATAGAATGAGGCTGCTGAAAATAATAATGGAAGGCAAAATAGAAGGCAGACGAGGTATAGGTAGACGCCAACATTCGTGGTGGAAAAACATGAGACTGGATCGGACTAGACTCACATTCCTTATTCCGAGCTGCTCAAAACCGAACCCAGTTCGCCGAGATTGTTGCCAACCTTCACTAAGGTGAAGACGGGACCGAAAGAAGAAGAAGGGAGGAATACGTAGTTCACAGGCGGTTATAATTTATTAGATATAAACAGGTTGGCCCAAATAAAAGGAGCACCTTGCATTTTATTGCGGAAGTAAAATCTACATAAAAAATAAGTCAGTTTACTAAAAGTTCCACATACTACTACTCCTACTACTAGGTGCAGGCGAGCCTTGGCTAAATAAAGCTTAAGCCAAAGTTTCAGCACTAAGGCCACTGGCGAACTGATTGTGATATTCCTGCTACTTATGCATCCATAAAGCAGAGTCTTTCGATGAAGGTCTCAATCCTCTTTAGTGGATGCCTGCTTGTATCGCAGGGGCCATAACAAGGACTCCTAAGAGTCGCATGCGTAGCACAGCCCAATTTGGACACACTAGGAGAACATGGACCGACGTTTCGTCAAGCATGCCACAATCACTACATAGAGGACTTTCCTATAAGCCTGGGTATTGTAGGTGTTTCCTCATCAGTACCCTGCTATCTTCCTCAACCTATTCCTTGGCAATTCTTCAATTACCCTAGCATGTGCATCATTCCAGCCCCTCAATGAAAGCTTGGACTGCCTGAGACCCTGCAGAGCACTCCAATAAGAGAGATGTTGCTTTCTCAACCAATTCCCCATCTCCGTACGGATTTCTTGTTTTGTAAGGCACAAGGTCGGATCCGGACCGCTAAAGGGAGATGCCACCTTCCACAATCTGTGCGTCCGCCTTTTCATTGCCTTCAAAACCAGAGTGGACCGGAATCCGTTCTAGCGCAAGCCGTTCTTGACATTCAGCAGCAATCCCTGAGTTGATTATCCACTCAGAGCGATGATTGCCGCCTGACTGTAGGTGTATATGGTTAGGTGTCGGTCCACATAGCCCCTATCTAGGTTTATCTGCGCACATTCCAAGATAGCGTAAATCTTAGCTTCATATATAAGTTCACCTTTATCCAAGGGAACACAAGCTTTTGTCTTTGGGTTCTTGGAGTAAATTTCAGCCCCCGCCCGTTGTTTCCCAGAATTCTCTATTTCACCCTATAGGGGGCTACGAAGGATTACCTGCGCAAGCACAAATCAGCCTACACCCTTCATCGCTTTGCAGATATCCCAAACGTTTCAAGGGTAGCAGTGCCCTTCCAGCCTCAGCCTCGATCACATGCTGAAAAGGCCGAACTCCAAGAATCAACTACAACGCAGCAGTCGATGTAGTCTTCAGCATCCAGTTGCCACCAAATCGACGACCCTTTGGATGTGTGGCCAGCGTTACTCTTGGCCACCAGACCGGAGCTGCGTATGTGAGCATAGGCAGCATGATCACTTTATAGAGTCAGAAAATAGTCTTAGTCATTTCGAACAAATGGCTCTTCTACAGGGTCAGTACATGTTAGTCACCTTACCTAGGCGACTATCAAGGTGAGCCTTCCATGTCAGTGACTTATCCAGGATCACTCCCAGATATTTCACTTGTTCAACCACTTGAGGGGGTACTCCACTAAGGAGCAGACCTTCAAGTACCTATTTTTGGCGAAAGCAACTACCTCAGTCTTGGCAGGATTCACTGCAAGTCCGTGATCATTGCACCACCCCTGTACCCTATTCAGGGCCCTTTGCATTAGGTTCCTGAGGATGGAAATATGCCTTCAAACAACAATGAGAACGATATCATCGATATGTCCAATTGCTCGAAATCTCTCACCGTTTAACAGAGATATTAGTTCGTCAATTACTAGGTTCCACAACGTGGGCGGAAGGACGCCCCCTTCACAACGTGGGCGAAGGGTCGCCCCCATGTGGACATCCTCTATCGACGACCATTTTAGCCATGATCCTTCCCCGCGACCTCTACTGTGCAGTTCCGTATCATGACCCCAAGCCAGTGAGATACAACTGGCTCTATTCCATGATTTACTGCAGCTCTACACATTGATTCTACAGGGTTGCTCTCGAAAGTTCCCTGAGCGATAATGCCATATTCCAGCGCCTTTTCCACCTGTGTTACCAGTTGGTGTAAGACACTTTCTGCTGACTTGTCACACCGGATCGCATGCTGCTTGTTGGGCAAAGGATACTTAAGCCCACCGTTTCCTTTCATATACCGATCAACCAACCTGTTCAGTGTTCTCAGCACAAAAGATGTTAGGCCCATAGGCCTAAAAGACTTCGCCACGGTGTACGATCAGGCTTGGGTATTAAGACAACTTATACTTGTCTCCACTGCTCAGGAACATATCTGCTTGCAAAACAGGCCCGAAATATATGCTCTAAGATTGGACTAATAGCCTCCCAGCCCTGCTGCAGCAGAGCCGGAATGATTTGGTCTTTTTTCGGTGATTTAAAGGGTCTAAACGTACGGATTGCCCATGTACTCCGTTCATAGGTAACTGTTTCCGTTGCTAGAAGATGGCCCCTTCTACATGGTCGTTGTGTTCCCACACATCCCATGTTAAGACCTTCCTGCCCGACTGCCTTACAATCGGGGAAGGGAGTCTAGTAAATACTGCAAGGTATCCCCTGGAGGTTCCGAGAAAACACTAAGAGTGATTTCCAAACAGCCAAGAGCACTGTCGTTAAGACTCGACGAAGCCTTGACATTTAAGATGACAAGACGATATCCTCGCAGAAGGCCCGCCAAACATATCTCCGAGCTAGCCTGGCGGCGGTTTTAAACTCATTTCGTTTCTGGTGGTGTTTTTTATTATTAATTATTTGAAGTTTGTCGACTGCAGTTGACGTATTCAACTATATTAGTAACTCTCGGAAAAACTGTATGTATCGACTTTTGTGCGCAACTGTCTGTCTTCCGTTTTAAGTTGTCTTAAATGCAAAAACTTCAAGTGGGTGTGTTTTCAGGAATATTGGTGGAACTAGAGAAACGCGCTTTGCCGATTGGTGCTCATTAGTAAGCGATTGATAAGAATCAACAATGTAATACGCCATTCGGTTTTCAATTCCCATTGAAAAATATGTCAAAGGTATGACCGTCCTATTGAAAATATTTCAAAGCATGAATTACTATTGCGGATATTTCAAACGTACAAAATGGCTGTTTTATGTCTTTTAAATAAAATACTATTTAAATAAACTTGGATTAAATCTTTATTTTATAAGACTCTTTACATGTGTCAAAAGTCTCTATTTTTTCTTTTGACATTGATAATGACAAATGCTCGGCTTAAAGGTTGATTTACACTAAACACCTTCCCCTCAAAGATCAAAGCGCAGAGGGGCCTTGATGCATCGTCCGTATCGGGCACAACTTTGCTTAAAACTAGTATTTTCATGTGGTGAAGGATCCCCTAATAAGTTTGAGGTGCTGCTACATTTTGAATGCTGATGGCTTTGCTGAGAATTGATTAAAAGAATGCATGGATGGCTTACAGAGCTTGGAATATTTTCGTTTAGTAATGGAAAGATATTATTAGGGTGAATTTTGTTACCGTTGCTCTCGTTGGGGTACAATTCAGGTTCACAAATGAATTTATAATCTGATCTTGACAATGACAATTTCATATGTGATGTATTGCGTCTTACAATTTTATTATTGTTGTCTTTTTTAACCAAATAAGATCTTGGTTCAATTGCTTTTTCAATAACAACTGCTTTTTGCCAAGTTTTTCCTTTAGAAGTTTTATTACTACCTTATCCCCCGTTTTGTAGTCCAACGACTTTCTTCGAGCAAACTTATTAAATCTACTTTTCATTATATGTTTTTGATCGCAAAGTTGATCATATATGTTATGTTGGATTTTTGGTTTTAATTGTTCTGAAATAATTGGAAGCTCTGTTTTTAAAATTCTGCTTTTCAAAATCTGAGCAGGGGTAGCCTCAAGACGTATTATAGGTGAGTTGTTGTATTCTAATACAGCTTCCCTAGAGTAAGATTGATCTTCAAAACTTTTCCTTGGTATTTGCTTTGCTAAGCTCACTGCTTTTTCTGCCATACCGTTGCTTTCGTGGTAATGTGGTGAACAAGTTCCAATTATAATATCTTTACTTTTATAAAAATTTTTGCATTTGTTTGACACAAAAGGCTAGTTGTCGCCTATGATGACCTGATGATAACCAAATCGTGTAAAAATATTTTGGAAACAATCTATAACAGATGTAGATGTTTTATCATTTTGTAAATCAATTCAAGCCAATGTGATATAAGTATTAAGTAGTTTTTATTGGCAAATTCTACAATATCTGCAGCTTCTTTGTTAAATCTCAATTTTGGCACGCTATATGGCAAAAGAGGCTCCTTGTAGTTTGTTGGCAAATATTTTTCACACACACGACAACCTTTGATATACCTTGTGATATCACTGGACATATTCGGCCAATAAAACAAAGATCTACCTCTACTTATTGTCTTGCATATACCTGTGTGACCCTTATGCAACATTTTTATAATGCCTTTTCTAAGTTTTTGAGGCACTATAAGCTTGTCTTCAATAAACAGAATACCTGCTTCAACATAAATACAATCATTTAAAGGATAAAAGGGTTTACACCCTGTAGGTAGGCTTTTCTCATTGGGCCATCCATAATAGTGGCAATCATGGATTTTTATTAAAACAAGGTCTTTGCTTGTCTCGAGTCGAAGCTGGGCTCTTTTTTCTTGACTTATTGGTTAGTATTTGGAAACTAGGTGAACCATTTCAAACATGTCAGGATCCGGTCAATTTTTTGTTTTTAGACTGGATCTAGACAACATGTCTGCAAATTGTATATTTTTACCGGGTACATAATAGACATTCATAGAATATTTCATCAATTTAAGTCTAAATCTTCGTAGTCTGATTGAGCCTACTTTCTGAATCGGTTTTTTCATGATTGAAATAATTGGTTTGTGGTCTGTCTGTACGTCAACTACCTGTGTGTAAATAAAATTGTGAAATTTTTGAGTTCTAAAATAGATGGCTGAAAGTTCTTTCTCAGTTTGGCTATAGTTCACTTCATGATCATTCATAGACCTAGAAGCACACGCAACTAATTTCAGGGTATTATCATCATACTTTTGAAACATTCAGCAACTTAACAGCGTCACATTGTAAAACTGTGTTTTGATGGGTGGAATGGAACAAGAGCTGGTGTTCTGGTAATAATTTCCTTAAGCTTGTTAAAAGCTACTTGATGGTTATGTAGCCATGACCATTCAACATTTTTTTAGTAATTGACATAACGGATGCATTGACATAGTTAAAGGAACCAATAATTCTCTGTAACTCAACTTTGTTGGTAGGTGCTTGGAGTTTGCACAAGGATTCAATTCTGTCGGGATCAATTTGCATGCCATTTTGAGAAAAAATCTGCCCCATGAATTTAGCTTGGCATTGACATTATTGAAGCTTGTCTTTATTGAATATTGCACCAACTTCTTCAGCTCTTTTAACTACTTCACCAACTGCTAAATCCATGCTCTTGTTTTGTTTTCCCACAAATTACCATATCATCATGAGATATAACTACATTTTGTAAATTGGAAAAATGTTTTTCAGCTTCATCTTGAAATATATCTTGTGAGTTTGCTAATCCATAAGGTAAAACCGCTTATTTGTATACACCAAATTGAGTTGCAAAACAACACTTCCACGAAGACTCTTCATTAAGTTCTAAGTGGTGATAGCCTTCGGAGAGCTCGAAAACAGTAAAATAATTTTTGTCTTTAAACTTTGAACATACTTCTATGTTTAAGCTTAACTTTGGTTTCCTAACGATTTGACAATTTATGTCGGAAGGGTCAAAACATAATCTAATTTTTACATTAGACTTCTCAACAATAACTATTCTGTTAATACTCGCTTTCGGTTTTATTTCATTAACTTTTATTATAGCTTTTCTATCTACTAGTCTATCTAATTCTAATTTAAGCTGGTCCCATAGAGCAAATGGAATTTTATTGTGTGGATGACACATGTTCTCCAAATTTTCTTTAGTTGGTATATTTTGCTTTCCTGGGAACCTACCAAACCCATTAAAAATTTCAAGATTTTGATTTATAAATTTAGTTTTTTCGGAAAGTTTTGAAAAATCAGTGTTTATACTATTTAGTCTCTTAATAAGTTTTAACTTCAAGCATTCCTGGGCACCTACAAGGACCTAATTTGCCCCATCAAGTATTACGAAATCTTTATAAATTTCCCTATCTTTGAAAGTGCAATGTAGATTAACAACCCCTATTGGTTTGGATTGACTGCCTTCAAAACCTTTCAAAATATATTGTGTAGGTCTTACTTTAAACTATCCATCTGTTTTTTTGGATAGTCTTAATGGAATTACACTAACGTCTGCTCCAGTGTATAGTCTCACTTTTAGTTTTGTTTTTTCAATGATTGAATTTTCAAAAAAAATTTCACTAATCTTTTGGTTTGGATACTTATCGGTTCTTATTTGGTTGACAAACATTTCCTCACTTTCGTCAGAGCTGAAGTAGTCACTCTGGGTAATTTCTCTCACATTTTTTACACGGTATGCGACAGAAAAATGGTTTTTAATGCCGCACTTTCCACATTTTTTACCAAAAGCTGGACATTCCCGAGGCCCATGTATAGTCTGACATCGTTTACATTTAAATGTTTTTACTGATACATCTCTTTTCGAACAACATTTTGAGCTTTTCTTAGATTTAT
The DNA here is from genome assembly GCA_963921935.1 of Galeruca laticollis. Taxonomy (NCBI): domain Eukaryota; kingdom Metazoa; phylum Arthropoda; class Insecta; order Coleoptera; family Chrysomelidae; genus Galeruca; species Galeruca laticollis. Next base: position 104,223,324 of record OY998177.1, read on the forward strand.
TATACTTCTCGTTGTTATATTTCTTCTTTACTACATTTGCCTCTGTTCCGCCTTCTTGAAATTGTAAATTTTGACTTTTACTTTGCTCTGAGGTTCTACAAAAATGTATGGCTTTTGTTAGAGTTAAATCATCTATTCTCAATAAGGCCTTCCTTGTTGTTGGATTTCTGATACCCATGACAATTCTATCTCCTCATTTGACGGGTTAGCGTCTACTAGGTTATAATTGCAAGTTTTTATTAGGTGGCGACAGTCTGTAGTCTGTCAGAAAGTGATCGAAACTTTCACCCTCTTTTTGATGCCTCCTATAGAACATGTACCTTTCAAAACACTCGTTTTTTCGTGGGTTGACATGCTGTCGTATGAGTTTACATCTTGAGGTATTTCGAATGTTGACATAATTCTCGCGGCATCATGCCCTATAATATTTCGTAAAATACTTATCTTAACCTTTGAAGGTGCCTCATCTTGGCCCGTGAACACTAAATAATCTTGGAAAGCAGTTAGCCAGAATTTCAACTCTGAGGCTGCATTTGGTGCTTGTAGGTCAAAGTCTGGGGGTAATTTAACTGGTCAGCTTCCTAGTCCTGCCATTTCCGTTGAAATTTTACTTTAAAGACTGCTCGAATTAAAGGTTGATTTACACTAAATAATGGTTTTATTAAAGGCAGTCCGACACTTTTTTATAGCCTCAATTAATTTGAACTTTCCTTCAAAGATACAGTGGAAGTTCAGAATTTAGAAAAATGCAATAAATCTTACAAACATTAGAATAAGATATACATGAAAAATACGTGATATTCTAAGGGTATTTCTAGTGAAAGAGAATTCTATTCTATGGTATTACAATTTTGACAACACGAAAATAAAAATTGTACTATGAAAACGTGATATTTTTCTAAACATATAACAATAGCACAGGCATAAAATGAATTATACCCTTAAATTTCCAACAATATCAAGAGGATACAAGAAGAATATATATTCTCAAATAGGTAGCCGACAAACTAACAATATTCCACATTCTAAAATCTACAGCGATATATACAAAATTAAAAGAATGTACATTCTTGAACTGGTGGTATTGCTCCCAATCCAGATCCGACTCTCCCCTAGTTCTATTAAATTGACGCCGGATTTGTTTCCGCAGCGAGTCTAAAGAGTTGTTCCACCACTTGTGGCCCTTACCGTCTTTCCTCATTTTTTCTGCGTAATTATCTTGATAAGACAAGGCAATAATCAAGCTCAGCTCCATTATGGCCCAATCAATATCATCATTATTACCGAAACTCCTAGGGAACCCGTCGTGCCTCCTCGTGAGGTCCAGTTTATACCCTTAGCAGTTGATGGTCCTATGATCTCTATACTTTACGGATTGCTCTTGAGCAGCAGAATTGTACAACGACGACAATTACGGATCATTATTATTATGACAGTAATTTACCATACTCACCACGGTACTTGAGGCAAGCGTCACATCCAATACTTCAGTCCGCAGCTACTTACTTTTTCTTCGACTGACCAAACCTGTAAATTTATTCACAGGGTGTTTGTAATTGTAATACTGTACAATATTTTGTTTAATTACTACATTAACTTAAATAGAATACCCCATATTTTATTCCTGCAATAAAAAAGAAAAGTAATTTCCTTTTAAATTGCTATAGGGTTCTCTATGGCAATATCTACTAATTTCAGACTTATTTGCATTCGTTTATATAAAGTAATAAATTTCTTTGATTGAAGGAATAATTTTTATTCTGTAAAGAGAGTCAAGAAAGAACTGTACAAATCAATTAAATCATTTTTAGAAAAAAATGTTCAAAATGGTGCCCGTTTTTTTCATTACACATTCTCAGTCTGTTTTCAAAATTGTTTTTAACATTACTCCAATATATTTCGAGTTACAGTTGCAAAACAGTTTTGCGAACATTCCCCAAGTATAAAAATCATGTTCACTCGATCTTCAACTGAATATTCTTTTATTTTAATTAAATAGATAAATGCAACTATCGAAACAATAGATAAACATTAATTATTAATGCTTTTGTTCATTTTGACAATTAACTACTTCGTTTTTGTCATGGATTACTTTACTAAAAAATTGATTTCTTTAACCAATTTATTAATTTAGATAAACTAATGCAATTAAGTCTGAAATTAGTGGATATTCGCATAGGGAACCCTATAGCAATTTAAAAAGAAATTATTTTTCCTTTTTATTGCAGCAATACAACGTGTTCCAATTAAACTAACGTAGTAATTAAATTAAATATTGTACTGTATTAAGACTTTCAATTACAAACAACTTATGAAGTTACAGTTTTTATTTGTCCAAGAAAAAATCACAACAATTTAGAACCAACCAAGAAAAATTAATTTATTAAAAATTTGTAGTCAGGAGTAATTAATTAATTTCAAGAGGGCTATTTTTTCTAAAAAATTCATATAAATCGAAAACTATATAATAGGTATGGGGAACCTTGAGTAAACTGACTTTATTTTTTTATGTAGTTTTTAGTTTTACAATGAAATACAGGGTGTTCTATTCAAAATACTATAAGTTTGTATATTTCTTTTTTTTTAATACATTCTGTATAAATGTAACACATTTTAAATTGTATCCGCATGTGACCTACGTATTCCTCCCGAATGAATTTAATATGTTTGGTCGTTTTACCATTAGTAAATTACATCAGTAAATTACACTCAGATATGTTAATAGCTTTCATATTTTTAACACTATGTGTATCTTCTTTACAGGACTCAGAACTCCCCTTTGTATTGGATCCACCTTTGTTACAAATTCTGCAGTCTGCGCATTGTCTTTCACACATAATTTCTAGTTGTTTTATAGATGCATCTAATATTTGTTGTTACTTTCTTTCCAACACCTCTTTGTCACCAGTTTTGCTAAACTACATTTCTTGGGATGCTATCAAAAGCTTTCTGTGCATCTATAAACCCTTAGTAGGTCTACTTTTTCATCTTGTGAATGATTTTTCTCTATAATTTGCCGGAATGTAAATATGTGATCATAGGTACTCCTTCCTTTTCTGAAGATGCTTTGTGATCGGTCAAACTGACGGTGTATTGTCTCCTGTGAACTGATGTGAGAAAATCAAGCATTTTGCTTTAATAATGGGTTTGAGTATTTTTAAGAATATTTCTTCAAAAAGTTTTCTTATAATGGGCAGTAATGATATTGATTTATATGTATTTTTCCTTAAGCAAACTGAATTTACCAGCATATTCTGATCATACTTTGTTGTTTCAGGTTCATAACCAAATTTCACGGAAGCGAGAACTCCATAGCAAACAAAGAAGACGTGTGGTACAACCTTCCTGGACGTCTTTGACGATAATCGAATTCATTCAAAAAAATATCTAGATTTTAAAATCACTCTCTCCTGCAAAATATATTTGTGTAACGAATTTATTCCAATTAGAATCTGGGCTCATCTGGGCATATCCAAATCTCTTTAAGCATTTACACTATTTGAGACTATTCACATAATACTACTTTTACTCATAGTAATTGTTCACAATATTTATTTTGACAACGCGTGACCTTGTTATTAACTGACTTTTGCAGGTATGCGTGTATCATTTTTGTACAATCACCGAAAGCTTCGGACTTTTCGCGATGATGATTTCTTCCTTAGAACAATAAGCTCGATTCTTTTGGTCTTTTTGTTTTTTATCCATGACTGTTTCCAGTCTTCCGCACGGTCTCTTCTAGATTATGCAAGTATCAGGTCACGAAGCTGACAAAAACCTAGTTGATTATTTACCCTGAGCTCTTATAGCTTACGCAAGGAAAATTCTGAAATCTATTCAGCAATAAGTGACTTTTTGATTCCATTTTTGGACGGTATCTCACGCTACCCCAATTCATTTGAAATTTTTGAAAGAGGTAGTTATTACCCCTAGTGAGTTGAAGGGGTAGATGAATCATTTTATTCAAAAGAAGTTAGATTTATTCAGGAATATGTGTTTAAATTTATAACCTAGATTTTTGTAACACATATATCTATGAAATACTTATGGAACACCCATCTTAAGCCCAACAGTGAGAGTGACATCTTGTTGTTTAAAACGTAATTTTTGCAGGGGGTGAGATAAACTCTAATAGATTAGCAACTAAACTGTTTGTAGCGATTTAATTTTCTCGCGTAAATATTGATTTTAAACGTGAATTTTATCTGAAAAAAACCAATCTTCTGTTAAAAGTTTTAGCAGCAAAATGCATATAGTCATTAAAGAAAAATGAAAAAAGTTCAATTTAAAGTGAGCTCTCTCTTAGTCATATTTTATAATGATATTGCGCACGCTAGATATATATGTTGTTGAGAAAGATATTATATTTTTTATTATGTTAATAAAATTATAAATATTTATACAGAGTGCTTATAAAATCATGCGAAACAATCAGGAAGTGATTGCCGATATGAAATTATGATGGATCTTTCCTATTACAGTCCACTAATATTAAAAAAATTCATATGGTTAGTCCTTTGCAAGTGCACGGAAATAACAAAATTTAAAGTTTCTATCTTTACTCAAATTTGAGAAAAAAAATTGAAACTTTATTTCAGTCACCACATTTTAGGGGTGATATCTCGTATGGGGGTGAGCTGAGAAAATTTTGTTGTAGGATATATACATCATAACTTCAAACGGGCAATCAGCTCCTGAATTTTTTCACATGAATTTAGAAACAACCTGTAATACACAGTGTGCCCCTAAAAGTTGTATACAAATTCTTATTACCAATTTTAGGAAAAAAGTCATCTTTCATAAAAATTTCTGCATGGCCTAAAATCAAAAATGCAAGTATCAGCTATCATTTTCATTAGTTGTATACAAGGTGGGGTAAATTCGGGTGAGACGGCCAGTCCGGTGAGATGGCCAACGGCCAAAACTTAACTAACGGGCCGTGCGATGGCGCTGCCTGCCCTCCGTGGCAATAGAAGTTTATTTGTAACCTCGGCCAGTGTGTTTTCGTTTACGTCGAAGTCAAATTTAGGAGCCCAAAAAGTGAAAACAATATCACGTCCTTATAAAATTTTATACTAGTTTCTTTTCATTTAAATTAACGCGCATAAGACAGCTACGGCCAAAAGTTACATTACATGATGAAAAACACAAACTAAAAGCTTAAACTAACATGAATATGAGATTACATGATATAAGCGAAGTTATTTAAATAGTAGTTTTTTGTTAATTAAATTCTGTTAATAAGTTGTTCTTCTTATAGGAACTTGATCACTTTGCGAACTTGATTTTCACTATTTAGAATCTACTTGTAGTTTGTATTCCTAGTTCTAAGCATCTTGTGGCGAAGTATGGTCATTCAAGGAGGATATGCTGATGCAGAGCTTTACGTGGAAATAATAACAGTTCCGCTGAGGTGATGATGTGATTAGGTAATCATGTAGTACATGTAAGTGAAATCAGTCTGTAAGATTGCAGCAAGATAGGTGACTGATTCGGTTTAAGTACCGGAATAACTATAGACTTGCGCCATTGAGAAGGGAAATTTTTTGACGTCCATATGTACTTGTATATATTCAGAAGCTTAGTAAGGCTAGATAGATGGATACGTATTTTAGAAAACTATAGGGAATATCATCAGGACCAGCAGCAGAGTTTTTGCATTTGGCTAAGGCAGTTGTTAGTTCGCTTATGGTGAAAGGAGATTTATTATGCTTGAATACTTCGGATAGTAGAATGTTACTAGAAGGCGTTTCTTGAAAAGGTAAAATATTGACATTTGTATGATTCCTGCACTTCGCTTCGAAATGACTTGCAAGAATATTGGAAATATGTTGATATGATCCAATATCAGAGCCGTTTGAAATGAGACGGGTAATTTTGTTATTAGTTTTGTGACCTTGAATTTGTCGAATTTTCTTCCATAGTTGACTGAGGTTGGAATTTTCGTTAATAGTTGATACATAATTCTACCAAGATTATTTCTTACTCTGCTTTACTACGTATTTAGCTTTAGCCTTGAGTCTTTTGAAGCTAATAAGATTGTCGGTACTTTTGTTTTTCAAATATTGAATAAGTGCTCTTTTAGATTTCGTATCATCACAAGAGGAGTTCCACCAAGAAAGTGCCCTATAATTGAATGAAAAAGACATTTTACCAACAGCATCGTGTGTGAGTAAAAGAGTATCAACTGTCGTGGAATACTCAGACCAGTTAGTTTTTTTGAGGCACCAATAACTTTTTCGGAAACTGCTTCATAGTGATTGTCTGATATATTTTTGGGGTAGTGATTACTATCATCAAAATCTATCAGCTGTTTTCTAAGTCATAAAATTTGGGATAACTTATGCTTAGGTCTATTGCAGAAAAGGTACCGAAGGAAATTTTAAAGTGTGTATTACACCCTGTATTGAGTAGGCAAGAATTTAGACAGTTCAATATATTTTCGACTACCTTTACGTCAAAATGTCTTTTGTGAACCCTACGTGCTGTTGTGATCGTTAAAGTCTCCTGTGAGGATAAACGGCTGGGGGAGTTGATATATTAGTTCAACTTCACTTCTTCTTTTAGAGGATGACCTGGAGGAATATTTATGGAGCATATGGTTAGCTTATTGGGGCAGTATGTTGTTTTGGCGACTGCCTCCAGGTTTGCTGTCAAAGGAAGTAGTTCTGAATACATTTCGTTTGAGGCGAATATAATGAACCGCCGCTGGCACATTTGCAGTTATTTCTAATAGAAAGATACCCCTCAAAAGATTTACTTCATGGGATATCAGTTGTTTTACAATTGGTCTCTTGTAGACAAAGAGAATCTGGGTGGTAAATTGAGGTTAGATGCTGAATTAGTTCTAGGCACGGATAATATCCGTCGCAGTTCCATTGTGAAATACTGAATTTTGAAATTAAGTTAGATTGAAAATGTGTTGGATAAAGATATATTAAAATAGATCGGAATCTTCCTAATTGGAGTCGTTTGAATTGATGGACCATGGGCTTGCAAGTTCGACAGTATCATTGGGGTTTATTGCGAGTTTTAATTTTTTCTGCTATCTAGTAATTCGATTTTTAAGAGATCTATCAGATAAAATTGGGTATATTTGTAGAAGGTCTTCAATGAGTTATTTAATATTAGTGGTAAAGTTATAAGCTTCTTTTAAAGGATCACTACCGCCCAAAGAATTTTTGAGGAAAAATATTAACTGTATGGACGATAGGGAGATTTTTTAGGATCGGTAACAATTAATTTCTCAATTTTTGCTTGATTAGAGGGACTTATCTTACAAGCTTCTTTGTTTTCGGTTTTAGGTTTTTTCTTAGGGTCTGAAATTGGTGTTACAAAGGCAGCAGTTGAGGGCGATGGAGTATTTTCAAGATTAAGAATTGGAGGAATAGTAGTAATTTGTATAGGAGGTGATTTAAGGCTGGTGTCAGTGGAGTGTGTCCCCTTAATGCCAAAGTTGGATGTTAAACCATCTGAAATTTGAGGCTACAGAAGATAGATAGATACATATACGGTGATTGGAAATGCGTGATGCAAAGGTAATCCCATTCGGTGTTACAATTTCGCCGATAGACTTAATGTAGTCAAAAATGACGACGTCTGGAAGAGCGTTCATAACAATAGCTTGATTTCTGCTTGGGAATGATGTAGGTTTTTTCACTGAATTTTTAGTGGCTGCTGCGAAGCTAGGTCCAGCTGGTTGTGGTTGACATTTTTTGGTTTTAATATTTTGGATACCAAAATATTAAGTGAAATTAGCCAGATGCACTGGCCTATTATTTAGTCGTTACTATACGGTGGATATAAAGCGACTTACCACTTGAAAAACAATACACATAAAACTAACGCATATTTAATAGTATTTACCCAAAAAATGCTGAAAACGAGACTATATGTGTTTACTTGTTAAAAGCTTAATTCGGCATAATATAATAGTTTTGTATTAATTTCTACTGCGAATGTTTGGGAGGAAAATTACTGCCGGTTTCAACATATTATGTAGGTACAATATTCATTAGAAACTTCCAATCTCAAACAATAGTTAAAAATATACAGCGGGTTTTGTTTCTCACGTTGGCCATATCTCCGTAGCATTTGGTAGAGATAGCCAACAAAGAGTAGGGATAGGTGGCCATATATTTTTACGTATTTTTCCCTAGAGTTTGGCGTCATTTCCACTGTGCTGCCAAAAAAATGCCAACCAAGCATAAAAAAAAGAACTCAAATCGTGGAAGTTATACTGAAGAAAATCTGCAGGGAGCAATTGATGCTGTAAGAAACGGTTCTTCTGTAAATGGCGCTTCAAAAAATTGACATTCCTGGGAAATCCCTTGAAAGTGAAATAAAAAATAATCTGTCGACACTGGTCACATGAGGCCGGATGGCATTAATTGTTTCTGCCAAAACACCATCAAAGACCGTTGCCACCCAATTAACTTCCCGGGCTACATTGCGGCTGTGAAGAATAGGTCCGCAAAAAATGGTAAACAAACTAAGAAAGACACCCGAAAACTATAATTCAGAAACTAACAATTGGCCAAAAGAAGATACCTTCACCGAGTTGGTGGTGAGGAGGAGAATATAGAAATTCAATATGTAGAGGAAAGTAGTACCCTTTCTAAGATGAATGAAACTAAATGTGTAGGACGTGAAGAAAGTTATAACACCAGAAAAAAAGAAGATTTGTTGTAATACATAGTATGCCAGAAGGGGTTTCATGAAAATTGACCTTCCTATTTAAAATTTGACAAAATTGTGGTAAAACTACGTTTAAAAAGATGCCAAATAGTTATTAAAGATATTTTTTTTATTTTATTCTAATAAATAGTTTGTTATTTTCATATTTTTATGTTTTATTTGATTTTTTATATCGTGGTCATCTATCCCTTATTGCATTAGCCACCTAACCCCACCGAACAGGTATATATATATATATATATATATATATATATATATATATATAAATATATATATATATATACATAAATATATATATATATATATATATATATATATATATGACTTCTAAAAGTATTTTGACCGTACCTGTTCGGAGGATCGGTAAACAATTACAAAAATACATTTTTTCTACTTCCGCTAATAAAAACCGCATTTGAACACTGGTTTGACACGCACAAGACGACTCTTTAAACACTAGTGTTTAAAACGCGAAAAGTCACATCTCGTTTATCTTTTGTTTTTTAAACGTCAAATCAAGTGTATCTTTTGTATGTTAAATTTCATATTCCGTGATAATTTTGTTATTTTGCGTCATTTGATTTGTCAGTCAGCTGTCAGCCATCCTCCGTCATGTAATGAATATAATTCAAATATAATATAATTTTTTCCTTCCCGCGGGCGAAGAAAAAGTATAGTAAGCACCTTGTGCTAAAAACGTCTTTAGTCACTCGTTTCACAAGGACCTCTTTCCGCTTCGCTCCACGCGTGCCTAGTAAAACTCGTGACTAAAGTAACCTTTTTGACACTTGGTACTTAATATACTATTATGAAGCCTAACCCTCACCAAAAATTTACAGGCGCCTTCTACGCAAAATACATTTGAACCGACTTTACCCTATGCCAAAAAATATTGAATTTTGCTCAAGTACCATTATTATAGATTTGTTTTAAATAAGTTCTTTGAAAAACTAGTAACTAATGACATTTTACGTTAAGTTACCGATTTTGATCCAGATATTCAGACTTTAGGGATATTTTAGTTGATAAAATTTTTTTAGAACGTAAATGACAATTTTGAACTCACTTGTCTATTTTAATTTACGCTAAAGAGTGAAGTGCTTTCAAATTTTGTTCAAAAACAAATGTAGAAACCCCGAAAATCAATATTAAACTTCCTTACAAGGTAAAACTTGATCCGGATTAACAAATTTCATTTAACCTGTATCTACACCACTCAATACTTTGCAAATTCAATTCCTGATTATTGATTATAATATGATGCAGATTGCATGGCCCTCGTATAGCATATGTGCGAACTGTTGGTACGAAATAATATATGTTATAGAATCTTATTCTCTATTTTGAAAATTTTTATGCATCTTGGCCAAGATATAACATTAAAGGAGAAAAACGAGAGTTTTGAGAATACTTTTTTGACCCTCGTATAACATTTGTACGAATTTTGAATTCGAAAATAAAATTTTTGGATTTTATTCTCTATTTTGAAAATGTTTATAAATTTGGAACACAATAAAGCACTAAAGGAGCAAAAAAGGAGTTGGAGGATTTCTAGAAGAATAGAACTTTTCTTGCTTTTTTGACCCTCCTATTGTATTAGTGTGCAGTTTATGTGCGAAATATTGAAATTTCGGATTTTATTTACCATCTACCGTCCCTTTCTAAACATATGATTGTTCTTTGACTAAATTCTATGAAAACATTTCTAACCATATCTGGAGTTATAACCTCACATACTTCCCTTATTATTCTTTCAGGATGATCAACATCTTGAAATAACATCTGAAGGTATACATCTTCTTTTAAATAGTCCCACATGAAAAATTTTTGAGGGGTTATATCTGGGGACCTTGGATGCCAAAGGAACATATATTTCCCGATTACTTTACCATTAAAAATGTGGGAGAAAATCTCTAATATTTTTATTGCAGTGGCAAGGTGCCCCATCCTGTTGGTACTATGTTTTACCTCTTTCATTTAAAGGTAGTTCATCAATAAATTCACTGATTATTTAAAAATTCTAGGTATCTTTCTTGATTCAGGTTATTTCGAAAAAAGTATGGTCCAACAATTCTGTTTTTAATAATCCCAAATATACATTAGTCTTAAATGAATACTGATCTATAGGAACTTGGAATTGACATCAACAATATTGCGAATTTACTGTACCATTAGTTGTAAACGTTGCTCTTTCCCAGGGAAAAGTATTTGTCGTGTATAAATATGTTATCTTCCAAATCTCCTTGGATAAGAGCACAAAATTCGAACCTTCGTTCAACATCTTCATGTATTAAAATGTGGGTAAATTGGGGTGTGTATGGTTTAAATTTATTTGAATTTAAGATTCTTGCAACTATACTTTTACTTATATTCAATAAATTTGATCTGAAGTGAATTTTTGGATTTTCCGCTTCCGATGGTATCTTTTTATTTTAAATATATTCATTTGTAAAGATAGCAGAAGTTTCCTTCTAAATTTATTTTCAACACATCCAGAAAGTCTTCAATTTATGAATTACTTATGTGACAGTTGTAAAATGTATTGTTTTATCAGGGCGTGTATTATTAAAGAGTTCTGCTGCTTCCGTAGTACATGTTTCATAATTTTCTCCAACAATAAGAACAATATAAATTTTATCTTCAATACTTAATTTTACTGGAATTTTTAACTGTTGTGCACACATTCGCGTAACGTTTGAATTTGTTGACAGTTGTTAGATGTTCCAATGCACTCCATCAAAAACGTGTTTTATAATAGTCATAACAAAAATGAAAAATTTGAATCTGGGTAAGATTTCCCTCATAAGTGTATTTTGGATTTGTAAGATCTCTACAATTGTTTTCAAATGACATTTTAAAGCACTTTACTCTTCAGCATAAATTAAAAGGGACAAATGAATTCAAAATTGTTATTTACGTACTAAAAACATTTTATAAACAAAAAATTTCCTCAAGTTGGAATATATGGTTTAAAATGGGTTCATTGACCTAAAATGTTATTAGTAACAAGTTTCTCAAATAACTTTTTTTCACATCAATAATAAGAGTACTTATCTCTTGAACTAGATTTATATTTTTTGACATACGTCGTATACGACTAAAAATACAATATCTGATAATTGCATTTTGGATTTTAGGCTATGCAGAGATTTTTAAGAAATATGACTTTTCTCCAAAAATTCATAATAAGAGAGTTGTCCATTTGTAGACCACTTTTTGGGACACTCTGTATATAGTTATCTCTGTTAAAATTTATCAGAAATTTAATTTCGTACAAATTTTTGTTTTGTTATTGTTTGCGAAAAAGCGGAAAGGTTAGCAAAAAAAATCTCTTGTGACCGACAAAATTCATGAATTGCAATGAATCATTATTGTAATCTAATTATAGTTTTGATAAATATTGAGTTATTTAAAAATGTATCTACTTAATCAATAAACTATGATCTACACAATATTTCTCAGTTACTTTTGCTTCCATTTTGTTGATTTCCAGCAATCAATTCTTGATAATTAAATTATATTTTGATGGTTGAAGTATATCTCTAAAAATGTGCACCTTTTTGCTTTCATATCTAGCTTCTTTGAGATAATTCACTATTTTCCTTCCCTCGACTCCTTCTTCATGAGTCAATTGATATTTTTTTCATTATCATTATTATTAATTCTCCAATTTTCTTTCACTTCCCCATTTACTGTTTTGTTTCCATTTCTCAAACATGCTTGTTTTTTCATTCTTTTTGACATGTCGTATACTTTTCTCAATCCAAGTTTTCCATTTCATGGTTTTCTCAAACTCCCTCCTTTCTTCTAAAATTGTCCTCCATTACCTACAGATTCTCTTCCACCGAATTTTTTTGTTCTTCTTTTCTTCATATTTTTCTCACTAAATTGTTTTATTCTTTTCCTTATTTTCACTCTCATTTATCTTTCTCCGCTCGTTTTATTACTGATTTTCAACTCTTCAATTGCAGTTTTCTCCTTTAACGGTACTCTACTTTTTCCTTCGGTTTCTTAACGCCACTCTTTTTCATTCTATTTCTCCTTTTTCAGCTTCATTACCACTCGTTATTTTCTTTTATCTTATATCAGTTTTTTGTTCTTATACTAACCTTTTGTACATTTCTTCTTCGATTTTCCGTTTCTTGTTAATCCTCCTAAGCTTTCTTCTATCATACTTTTTGCTCCTCTCGTACTTTTTCTCCTTCCCAGTTTGTCTATCTCCCTCTTTCACATAATCTCTCTTTTTCATCACCTAATTTTTCTTAATCAGTGATTTTCATTTCAAAATTTTTCTTCATTCCCAGGCACTTTTCTTCCTCACAGTTACCATTTTCAATACGTTTTCTTTTTCTCACTTTTTCTGTCTTCTACTTTTTCAGTATATTTTCCACTCTCATACCATTCTTCTTTTTATACTAATATATTACTTTCCTTTTTTCTCTTTCTTACTATTTTATTCTCCTTTTTTATTTGTTTTTCTCCGTCCTTTCTCATTATTTGTCGATTTTGCAGTTTTTCTCTGCTTCACTATCTTTTTCGAATTTTTTCCTTCACATTCTTTACTTTTCTATCTTCTTATTCGTTTCTACTATGTTTTCATACTCTAACAGATTCTCTAATTTCTCTTCTTGCTTTTTCACTCTGATTCTTCACTCCTAATTTCTCCTTCATTTCTATTCTTCCCATTATCTGTATTTTTCTCTACATAATTTTGCTCCTTATTATCTTTCTTTCAATGTTTGTATCATTATTATCACTATTTTTTCACTTTTCGATTACATATTTGTTTCTTCTTTCTATATTTCAACCGCACTCCCCTACTTTATACTTTTTTCTATTTCTTCCATTCTTTATTTCCCTTTCACATTTACATTTTTCTCCTTTCCGTCTCTGTCTCATTGTCTTTCCGTCTCCCCATATGTCCTACTCTCCGTCTATCTTCCTCTCTACCTCCCTCTACCTTTCTGTCTCTATATCTCTATGCCTCTCTATCTCTCTGTCACTCTGTCTCTCTATCTCCCAGTCTCTATCTATCTATCTCTACCTCTATATCTTTCTCTACCTCTGACTCTATGTCTAAATCATTTTTTTCTTTTCATTTTTCCCTTCCATTATTTCATCCCTTCTTTCTCCTTAAGCATTTTCACAAAGTTTGTACTACACTCAATCTCAAAACTAAAAAGAATTAAGTAGACATCTAAAAATTATGCTAAATTTGCTATAGTTTTAAAAACGATTTTATAAATGCTGTCAATAAATATATGTTCTCGAAATATGAAACCTTTCCTTTTTTCGTAATTTGTTGATTAATTGTTAAACTGGTTACAATTGGATAAAAATTCATGTGATCTCTCATTGTAATGTTAAATATTTTTAATCAGTATTCACTAAGCATTTGTTCCTTTTTTTGTTAATGTAACGACTAGATTTTTATGTTATAAGTTAATATGCAAGTTATGTTTTAAGATTTGCACTCTTCGGTTATTTTCTTAGATAACGCCTAATGCACAATTTTTAACATAATTGTAAGAAATAATAACTAATATGAATTGTCCGAAAATCATAAACATTTTTTTTTCCAAATAAAACATCGACAGACTGAGATCTAAAACAACGAAGTTTTACCGACACCTTTTTAGCAAATAAAACAATTTTACTTATGCTGTTTTAATTCATATTCACCCTTTACCTTTAATTATCACACCAAATTTGGTAATAAATCGTACCCCTATATCCCTCTACTATGAGACGACAACACATGAATTCATTTTACGTTGGACGTATTTGTTGCCAATAAAATGAAATTTATTTCTTCAACCCCTTAGCTTCAACCTTCAACCTTACTCAACTTTTTTTTCAAATAGAAAGGTAAGTCGTGTGTAGTGTCACTGAAAATATCGTGAAAAATGGAATCTCATCATACCTCTGTTTTCTTAAATGAAACCTTCTTTAGCCGCGTTTACCGATTTTTGGTTGGGGAAAAGCTTACAGCCTTGTTTACATGGGCGTAGGAGTAATAATAAATTTACATGGGCGTAGCCTTAGAGTAATAATAAACATAGAGAGGGCTATTCATTCATAAACACGTTTATTTTTGCGGCCAACAATTCTAAACGCCAGTAGTGAAATAATGAATGAATTACAAGAAGGGGGGATGGTATTGTAGCTACATGGGGTTGGTAATGTCGGCTGTTTTTCTGACAAACTTGGCACCGACGAGCCATGATAATCCAAAAACATTAAATTAATTAACTTGAAAGTTTATTTTGTCACTAAAAGTTTTGAAAAAAACATCAAAACGAAAGAACTAAATGTCTCTAGTCGTAATGGCGCTCGTATAAACAAACCACGTTTGACATTATTTACTACAATACTACGACCTTAGACTGTCAATTATTCTGATACCAATGCCCACCAAGTCACAAACTTCATTGTCGTTAGATGATAGTTCTAAAGGACTAAAATTTTTATTTTATAAATTAATCTTTATACATGGGAAATTTAAAAATAAAACTATATTGATTTATTTAACGTATATCAAAGTTGTAGGCATTAGTAATAAGTAATTATGATCTTTTTGGGTTAAGAACAATAAATTCGGTTATTTTCAATGAAAAAGTTTCGTAATGTCTTTTCTACTAACATAATTGAATTTATTATGAAATACGTTTTAACTCACTAGTGGGGTTTTATGATTAAAAGCTTATTTTTTAAGATATAAAGAAAAAAGTAGCTACCAAAAAAATAAGTTAGAGATAACTTACCTATGAAACGAAATTGCAGGTTCTTTATTTCTGCTAGAACTCTTACACTGGTAAGCACAACAATTAACCATCTTAACAAAAGCAAAAGTCCACTTTAAAATCACTTTAATCGCTCAATAATCGCAAAAAACTCTCTGGTGTTCCCTATAACGTTGGCCACCAAAAAATTGCGTCGGTTTTAAAATGGGTATTCCCACTGACTACACAGCTTGCATAGAGAGTTATGCGTCCCCTCTCTTTCCTAGTCTAAGACTACGACCTATTCGAAATGATCGTCGATCACAGTCTGACGATATTTGCATCTCTGTTTATATGGTAATTGAACAAGGACAAAACTACTAAATAGATTACTATTGACACATTAAACAGGTACTGAAATTTTGAGCAATGTTGCCACTTTTAGTTATAACCATAAATGTATCTAAGGATACAAAAAACACTTGTTTAAAATTTATATAAGAATATGCCTTCATTAAATAAAATTCAAGTATTATTAATTATAGCGACTCAAATGCATAAATTAGTATGACTTTTCTTATTTGCATAACTTTTCAACACATTTTCAATTAAACTTCTAATTCCATTTTTCCTGCAACTAAAGAGACTTTGTAAATATGGCAAAGCAGTGGAAGTGTCCGCAAGTGAGCTTAGAATGTGATTCAATATTTGGGGCAAGAAAAGATCAAAGCAAACATATCTATTTTATTTGTTAATCTGAGGGCGTAGCGGATATATAAACATGCTCGTGACATATTGCGTTTGCATAGATACACTCTCAGATTAACAAATAAAATAGATATGTTTGTTTTGATTTTTTCTTGCCCCAAATCATTCTAAGCTCACTTGCGGACACTTCCACTACTTTGCCATATTTACAAAGTTTCTTTAGTTGCAGGAAAAATGAAATTAAAAGTTTAATTGAAAACGTGTTAAAAAGTTAACCAAATAAAAAAAAGTCATACTAATTTATGCATTTGAGTCTCTGCTTTTAAAATTAATCTTGAATTTTATTTAATAAATGCATATTCTTATATAAATTTTAAACAAGTATTTGTTGTATCCAACTAAAAGTTGTAATATTGCTCAAAATTTCAGTACCTGTTTAATGTGTCAATAGTAATGTATTTAGTAGTTTTGTCCTTGTTTAATTACCATATAAAGAGCGATGCAGATATCGTCAGACTGTGATCGACGATCATTTCGAATACGTTGTAGTAAATAATGTCCAACTTGGTTTATTAATACGTTACTACTAGAGAGTAAACATTTAGTTCTTTCGTTTTGATGTGTTTTTCAAGACTTTTAGTGACAAAATAGAATTTTAAGTTAACTAATTCAATGTTTTTGGATTATCATGGTTCGTCGGTGCCAAGTTTGTCAGAAAAACAACCGAAATTACCATGGCCATGTATCTACAATATCTTCCCCACTTCTTGTAATTCAATCATTATTTCACTACTGGCGTTTAGAATTGTTGGCCGCATAAATAAACGTGTTTATGAATGAAGGGCTCTCTCTATGTTCATTATTACTCTAAGGATACACTAATACATTGTATATTCTCTGATTGACTCTTTGGGTGAGTAAAATCTTGTGATTTCGCGTTACCGACTTGCTGTAATAGTTGTAACTGAAGTTATGGGGACCACTATACTACATCCATGGAATAAATAAAGTAACCCATACAACGATTGATGCGTGATCAAAATATGCCTTTGGGTGTATTGGCTAAAATAAACAAGCCTACTTACGCCGGCTAACCGAATTTAACTGCAACCAGCGCGGTCGGTGAAATACAATCAGCCTCTTTTGTCAGATCACGTGCTATCGGTGATAATGTTTTCCAGCACTCTGTTGCTTGGATGGACAGACTACAAATAAGTTTTATTTTGTGTATACTGTGCATTTTTTAACTGTGTTTTAGATAATCATTATTTGAATTGATTTATTGTAGAATCACAGTGCATCTACAAAATTAAAAATTCTATAAAATTTCATAATAGATTTAAATTCTCAAAATTATTACTCAAATTTTCAGAAATGAAATACATGTCATGTCTTGTTATTTTTTCAGAATTGAGGATTATTAAACTTATATTAATTTCATTATAAGAACTTTATTAATAGTATTGACATATAATCAAACTATAATTGATTTAAAAATTTAAAAAAGCACACAGTAATTCCATTGTTTCGAGTTATCACTCCTATTGGCAGTTCTCATAAAGCCGGCGTCCCATGCATCCGTTTTCCGATGGCAAAGTTCCGAAAAAATCATAGAAGATCATAGAATTCCGCACGAGAGGATATAAGATCACAAAATTAAACTATTGACAACAAAGCTTTTAGTTAAAATTCTTGAAAATTCCAATAACAAAATTTTGAATTATTGAGACTCCATGTTTAGCTAGATGATGAGAAATTAAAATTAAAATGAAACAATCACATATATAGTATTTAATTAGTCAGGTTGTAGAATTATTGTAAATAGAGATTATAATTATACCTTTAAAAAAACTTTAAATTAAGAAAAAAGGTATTAATACAATTAAAAAGGACGAATTTTGAAAATTTTGTGAAGAAGTGTACAGAGTGAAGTGTTAAAAGAAAAGCTATAAGACATTATTATTAATAATTAGGCAATTTCGAACATTTAATTTCATGACAATCGATCATTATTAAATGTATCACAGTAACAAGCATCCTATGAATATCCGGTAAAGAAAGTTTGTTGAAAAAACAAAAGGGAGTCGTCGGTGAGAATTTAAAGTGAGAACCGTATTTAGGTGAGCTCTAGAAAATTTAATGAAAATCGTTGAACAATTTAGAAATTGAGTAAAAATTATGAGCTACATTGATAACTAAAAACACAATAAAAGTTTGAACGAGTTTCCCACGCCAGAAGTAAGTCTTCAGGAAGAAAAGGCAGATAATTGGTGGACCATAGCAGTACCTAGGGTACGCGAAGTAGCAGACATGTTGGGTCCTAAAGCAAAACTATAACTATTAAATTATCATTTTTTGTAACTAAAATAAATAAATATAAAGGCCAATAATAATTTAAAGGGCAAAAATTCAAATTAAGCAAGCGCTAATTAAAATTATTCAACTAATAAGGAACTTGTACTTACCTGTTTTAAATATTATCAGGATCCTTTAGGATATAAGTTATTAAGAAGTAATACTCAAATAATAGACACTTTTAGCTTGTCATAAGTTTTTACACGAATCCGTATCCGTTTAGAGTTACGTTGACGTAAAGAAGTTGTTAAGAAAACCTTTTTAGCAGATATCGTATCGTTTCGTGCTAAAACCAGGATGGTCAAAGCACTATTCTTTGGTAATAGTAAAAAATAATGAAAAATATAACTAAAAATGGTTATAATCATACCAAACCAATATCATAGAAGACTTTTGAAATAGCACATAATACTAATTTTGGTCGGGATACTGATACGTTTACGTATAAGGAGAAGAAACGTAACAATCCGTTCAACGCATCGTATCGGCTGAGCCGTAACGGGTCTACACACGTACAGTTCGTTACGTATACGGATATGTGATAAATTTAAGACAAGCTAAAAGAACCTATTCATGTATAAATCCATATATGTAATTTTATCTTATCTCATCAAGTCCATATGATTTTTGTAAAACTATGTAAATATCTTGTACAAACGTATTTCGTTCATACATATAGAAAACAACTCACTGGTTAGTCGATATTCTGATTGTAATGAAATGTCCATCTGCGCAGCTGTAGTTTGCACAAGGTTATATATATATATATATATATATATATATATATATATATATATA
Source organism: Galeruca laticollis (assembly GCA_963921935.1). Classification (NCBI taxonomy): domain Eukaryota; kingdom Metazoa; phylum Arthropoda; class Insecta; order Coleoptera; family Chrysomelidae; genus Galeruca; species Galeruca laticollis. The sequence goes on from OY998177.1 coordinate 104,242,604, forward strand.
TATATATATCTATCTCGCATGTCTCAGACGCCAGTGGCGTAACCCGATTTAATTCCTTTTAAAATTAATTGGAATATATAAAGTATTAAATCTAATTAAAATATACAAATATTATTTCAAATCCTTCATTTATTAAATACATACAATATAAGCTAATTTCACTTATATTAAACACACATACACCAAAGAATTATTACTATCAAATTGGCGGCCTGAACCTGAAGGGAAAAAGAGTTTTCATGCCCGGATTTGTAGGGAGAGAGCAGCCGAAGGTAAGTTGTTATACTTTTATATATAAATAAATGATAGGTAATATAAGATTGGTATTATTCTAATATATATATATATATATATATATATATATATATATATATATATATATATATATATATATATATATTGGAATATAATTATTATTATGCCTTATATAATTATTTGTTTATTAATGTTTAATTGTTGTTTATGGGCGCCAGAATTGGTTCGCTTACCGCTAATTCCAATTCAAAAATACTATATAAGTTAAAAATATTGTAAATTTGTTTTATCTTGTCGTTACTATATCTCAGGAATGGGATTCGGCACTTGAAGCTTGTCAGTAACAGGAAACTATAGGTAAGATATCAAAGAAACACAAGACGAACATAGACAAACGTTTTTAATTAAACATAGATAGTGAAATAACGAAATTTTATCAATTAATGAATTAGTAATTCATATTTATAAATTCAAAGGAATACCATTAGCGAAAATCTTCGCATAAACGATTTTCATTAGTTGTAAATATTATTTACCTCAAACGCAGCAAGTAAATTTCGCTCAATTACCATTATTCTATGTGTTCTGAATGTACATTCATAACACTTCAATCCCAACTCTCGCTATTGCCAATACGATCGTCGTGTGATGTGTTATTCTGTGGTGGATATAATTCAGTTTACAAGATGAAGAAAAAATGTGACGTGTTTAGGATTTATTATTATTATAGTTTATTGTATGAATTTTGGTAAGTACTTGTTTAATATGAATTTAGTGTTTCGTGTCCGATATATTAGTGGAGATTGAATGTTTAAGACTAATATTCAACTAATAAATTGATACCAAAAATATTATAACCTAACATATAAATATATCTGTGAATGTTTTTATAGGAGAAGTTCAAAATATACACGAGGAATAGTGTTCATAGTTGGTTCTTCTTGACCCTGAATGCGATGCATTTGTAGAAAACGATCGCCTATGATCGAATAAGCGAAACTCAGGATGTGGAAATGATGAGATGTGAATTATTTCACCAGTAGAAATATCTTATCAATAGCAAGATATATGGATAGTCATCGAAATTATATTAATAAGGTAATTGTTCAATCTTACCAAATCTAGACGATATCACAATTGTTTCACTTATTTATTAATGTACGAATGATATTTTTAGTTAGTTTACTTTTCAAGACTTTGCTAAACACTTTAGTTAACGTTTCATTTTGATTTTGTTTAAATTATAGTAGTTTCTTAAAAATTTGGAGAAGAAAAATTTAACACGTCCTCCATCTATTTAATTCACACGGCGTCTCTCAAGCTCAGAATCAACAACATTCCAATGTTTTTCCTTTTTGTTTTTCATTGTTCATTTGTTGATAAATAAACATTGTTTTTATTAAATCAAAATATCTATTTCTGCGTTATTGTGGATAAATTCACTGTGTTTCTATGCACTTCTGCAGTCACTCCGAATCACTCTACCCGAACTATTAACAGAACGTTGGTTTCCCCGTTGATATTTTGATTTTGACATTTCATACAAATAATTGAAAAGTTTATGCAATATACAGGGTTTCTGAAAGTGTTTACAAAATATAAAATTATAATAGTTGAATTTTGTTTCAAAATTCATGTGATCCTATATACAGTGATCATTATAATTATTTACAAAATCATGTTTGACCCAATTTACTTGTCGTTGTTATATTTTCTGTACTTTGAAATATACTTTAAATAAAAATAGTTACTTAATTAAATAGTAATCTCTGTAATCATTTTATCAATTGTATACTATTCGTAAATATTTCTTGACATGTTTAAACTATATTTTTATGGATTATTTCCTTTTATTGAATATTTACTACTACTTCTAAGATTCACATTATCTGAATGATGCTAATGATTTAATTTTAACCTGGTAGATATGTTTCACTTTAATATATATATATATATATATATATATATATATATATATATATATATATATATATATATATATATATATATATATATATATATATATATATATGCAAATAATAATATATGTGCTCTGCATACATACCTATAATCCGCCCTTTAGTAATAATAACCCACTGAGCACAGAACCTTGCAAAACATTGCTGCAAATTACATTTATATACATTTTGAAATGTTTTCTGGAGAAGTTGCAGTAATATTATTGCGCAATTACATTTATAAACGGTTTGAAATGTTTCCTGGAGAAGTTGCAGTAATATTATTGCGTTAGTTTAGTTGAAACATTGTGACTTGCTCATTAGAGAAACATTTCATAAATTTGAGATTTCCTTCCCACTGAAACGTTTGTAATTGAGGTTGCCGTGATGTTCTTAGATATGCCAGTTGTAATATTGCATCAGCATTTTTTCAGAAACATTGCTGTAAGTTAATTATTTGTTATTTTTGAAACATTTCGCTATTAAGTTTCAGTGATACTGTCAAATACACAAATTGAAATATTGTCATTTACTTCCGCAATTAACATTGCTGCAAGTTAGTTATTTCTTACAGTCGAAATATTTCCATATGAAGTTTCAGTACCTATCCAAGTTGGAATATTGCGATATTTTTTAATCAAGAAACATTGCTGTGAGTTAATAATATTCCTTCCTTCTGAAAAATTCCTAGATGCATGACGTTTATTTCGATTACTCTCCGGCACACTTTTCGGATTTCGAATTTATATATTTCTAGATTAGGTCTGATCGGAACTGAGTGAATGGTTCCCAATGCATCGTTTTTGTTTTTTGCGTCGCGCGTCACGTATTCTGATCGGCAAATTCCTGACGCGATTCACCAATTCGCCAATCAGAATGCGTGAAGATAGCGTGACGTGCGACGCAAAAGGCAAAAACGATGCTTTGGGAACTCATCCTAACCGAGCTCAATAATAGTATAGAAGAAGAACAAAAAGGTTGGGTTAGGATTTGTTTCTTTCGAGTTTCGAGTGTTTCGACCGGTCGTTGGAGGGAGAAAGAAATAACATTTTTCACATTTATTCTGTTTTCTTGGTGAAGTGAAGCAATGGATCAATTTATATTTGTTTTATATTTGTATACTCTATACAATAGGATCACAGTTTCCTTTTTATTTTATAGTTGTGAATTGAAAGGTGTGTTTCAGGTATAAATATTTTCACTTAGAATTATTACGTTTCAATTATATTAGTTGTTATATAGTATATCAACAAGACTATACCCAGCAAACATGTTACACGTGGGCCTCTAGAGGCACTTTAAAAACAACCGACGGACAACATAAGTGGGCCACAATCATGATACGTCGCCGGCCCGGCTAGCCCGTGTCGCGACGGTCATCAATAGGCCTCCAGACTACCACCCGCTTCGTTACATAGCGGAACTTTAGCGGATTGACTAAGTTAGGGTGAACTGATATTGCATTGTACATATTATGGCGCGATTGCGGGTATCCTACTAATCAACCGCCGGCATCCCACTGTTGGGACTTAATCAATGATTTATGCAAATATACAGGCTATACATATACTTATAGGTTGAACAATGAAACATGACGACTAAAACAAAGAAATATAATGAAAAATAAAAAAATATATATAAATATAAAAAAATATGTTCGCCAATAGCTTTACTGGGTCCGGGCTCACTATCAACACAAAGATTATTACTTCTACGAGATATATTGTCTATTATAACCTCAGCCTCTACAGTGGAGACTATATCCTTAACAGCATTTTTCACAAGACGCTGTTTTTGACGAGTGCTCTTTGAGATATTATGCAGGGGGTTTCTAGAGGAAACATATATTATGATGGTATATGATGCAACATTTCTGTGTTTCCGGACATATCTGCTCGTGCCTTTGCTCCGAATAGATTGGATACAACACACAAATCTAATAAAATTGTCGCTACAGAATTAATTAGTAATTACCACAACACAACTAGAATAGGTTGATTTTCAAGACGTGTTCAACACAACGTCTAGCAAATAAGCAGTAGTGCCAACTGCCAAGGTGATATTCAGTAATGACAATGTTTTATTTTCACTACAGGTCGCATGCCGGCATGTATACTGTGTCAAAACGACATCGGCGCGACTATCGCAAATTTTCAACGGGTAATTTGTGGCTAAATTACAAACATCCACCATAAATATGCGTATGTTCTGCCAAGGCGGCAAAACTGATATCATTCCAATTATATACCGACATCGCTGTGCCGCTGCCGACATCTAACCGCAGTTAACAGCTATGGCCCGTCTATCTACCGCTCATTCATGTTTGCTGGGTAGGCTCCTTCGATTTAATCACTTGTTTGTGAAGTTCATTTGAACCACAAATTTTCATTTCAATATACCTCCAGTTGTTTCCCAGTATATAAGTTGATATCTGTGCAAATTGTGTATTGTGATATATTTTTGTTATTAAAATATTTTTTATTATGAATTTTTTAGTTCAATAAATTAATGGATGCATATTTATAATTTATTTTTTTTACTGCTTTTAGTATTTGTATAATGGTTCCATGCGAAGTATTCAGTGGACCATTACAGAGAAACTGACAAAACGAAATTGATGAATATAAAGCAGTGTTCATTCATTCATTCATTGAACTGAATTATCTGCTACTGGAAATACACGTTTTTTTGTATCTGATGTGTTATTTTATGTGTAATATTGTTTTTATTTCGGTTCAATAAATCGTTGGAATATTTTGATTTAAATTTGCTTTTTTTGGGTTCTCTTACTTGTCCAAAGTTCAGAACGGACACACATTCTGCGTTAAAAGTGCAGTCACTAATGAATGTCAATAAGTTTTTTCAATTTAGAATTTACATTTTGACAAAACTTTATGAAAACTTTCAACCACACCATGAAACCAAATTGAAGTCACTCGCCCTCAACACACGTTTAGTTAATCCATGCTATAGCCTCTACAGATTAGAAGTACTCTTCATTAAGTACAAACGCAAGTCATTTCAATTTGAGGTTAAGAGACTAATTGATCCATTTTGAAATTTTCCAATCTTAATATAATTAAGCATTTTTCCATAATCAATATGATACTTGGAGAGTACCTGTAACTCCCTAATAGTTATATTGCCAAATCATAAAGATGATTTTAGTAAACTTTCGAACAGTATCTTCAACTTTCAATAACAGGGAATATGCAACATCACAAAAAGAAGTTGATTCAAGTATACTTCTGAAATGTCTTGGAATGGTACTAGTAAGTTCTAATTATAAGGTCCCTGCTACATACCAAATGGAAGATGATTTGAATATACTTTTGAAATGTATAGGAACATTTCCTGTAACGTCTAGTTGTAAGGTAACTGCAACATCATAATAGAAAGTTGGTTAGAATGTGATATTGAAATAATGATGCAACCTTGCATTTGAATGGTGTTAGAAATATCCGTAAGTACCATCACCTAACATAACATTTGAAATATTACAAATGAACGTTGCAATGGCGGCCGTTACGGCGTTGCTGGCATGTTGATGCAACATCATTGCAAAGTCGGAAGCAACATTACACATCATATATGTGATTTGCAGCAACGTTGAGGCAACATATTCTTGCTCAGTGGGAAAATATGTGATAATATTAAAACTATTTACTGCTTCAAGTGGAATCTCTCAAGGTGGGTCCACATGGGCGGATTTGAAGCGGACTCAATTTGACAGCGCAATACGCTAGTTTCAGCGTACTGGATCCTGACGATTTCTGTTTATTCCGTTCCAGCGTATAAACAGTTTGTTTACAAATAGAGCGTAGGTAAAGTCTTCATTGAAAGTTGATCAATATTGTATCTTCAGTTGAATACTTATAAAATGGAAAGCGATATGTACCTACCTAATTTGGCAATCAAATTATCGAAATATCCTTCGTGGCGAAGGCTTGCCAGCAAGCAGAATCTGATAAAGTTACATTTCTTCTTTTTCTCTTAATTTTTTTGGCCTCCACGAAAGTTACATTTAATTCATCAATTGCAAAAGCAAAGAACAGTAATTAGTTTAATAAATATATTTCGGGTAATAGAAATATTTATAGCAAAACAAAGCTTCAATGGTATGAAAAAAATAAATCAAACTGCAAATAAACCGCAACCATTATAACCATGAAAAGCAAAATTCATCAACGTGGTCAATGTCTTTCTCTAGCACGTGCTCACTACTGTCATTAAACGCCAGGAGTACGCCGAAAACTAGAGACAAATTATTCTTCTCAGTGGAGTGTTGGCATAATTCGCGCTGATTAGTGACTGCTCACTTTTGATAGACCACGTGATCATTTCAACCAACCACATCATCGAACACCAGTGCGCCCTACTTATAGTGCCCAAATGAGTACCCACCTTCAGTAAACAGATTAACTAAATTTGACATTGCAAATTGTATTATGATCGCTCACTATATGTCGCTCTAGAAAAGTATAAATTATTTAAAATAAAATATTAAGAGGTACTTAAAAACATTATAATAATTTTATTTAGTTGCAACGTATTTGGTGGTATTTATATCGATTAAAGGTAATAGGTGCGTTCTTTTTGACTGAGATCTCAGTTAATCTCAGCTCACATCAGTAATGTGAGCGTTCTTTTTGTTTTACTCACTTTAAGTGAGCTGAGATTTTTCCTCCCCCTTCACCGATGCTGAATGTGTTTTAAGGGGGTATCAGTTGGAATTGAGTCGGAAATAAAGTGGAGGGGATGAAGAAATATTTCATTTGCTTGGTTTATTTGTAGTTTTATCCAAGGTTATCTAAGGTTTTAATCACATATAAACAATAAACACACATAATCTATTTTTCTTTTCTTACAAATTATGGATACATTGATTAACATTATTAGATGCTGATACGAATCTGTCGTATAGTTTAAATCTATCGACAGATCGCGCGATTCATTTGAGATGTCGTTCTTTTTGGTGCTTACTCACATCACTTTATCTCAGATCACCTTAACTGAAGTGATCTGAGATCTCAGTCAAGAAGAACGCACCAAATACATTAAAAGAAATTAAGGAATATATTATTTTATCCATTGAATAATATTTGTTCGAATTTGATTTAATAACAAAATTCTCCTGTGACTTTTCATTTTCAACTCCTCCTATATAAACACCATTCAAACTTCATTTCATATAAAAAACCACAGATAATTGTATAACAATTTCTTTTCTCCACAAAACTACATGCGTTGGCTGAGTATCAGCTGTCATATGACAGTTTCATTTAAATCTCTATTTTTCCCATTGGTTACAATCTCACATAACGTTCCTTATTATCACCCACTTAAAACTACACATAAAAATATCCATAACAACATTTATTCAATTTTTCATCATCATAAAAGAAACCGTTGTTAGTCAAGTTACAAAACAAAGCATAAAGAGACATAACACACATCTTGTCATGAATTTTTCATAGAAAAGTAAAAGATATCAATTGTATTATATAATAAGCGGTTGTGATATTCTTATTTGTGACGCAATATGAACAAAATGTAAAACTATACAGATATACAGTAAAGGTGCATGTAATCATCGGTTATCATTTAATAAAACATTCAAATCATCGACGTGTAAAAGTATTTATTATCGTCACATTAAGGCGATTGGTCCTTCAGAGCTCAGTACAATATAAGCGAAAACGACATGCCGCTATATTGCTTTTCCTTCAAAAGAGGAAAACGCAAAACAATATTTGTCTATGAATGCTGTCAACGTCTGTTGTCTTATGTCACTACTGTCAGTAAAGACGTAAAGAGTGTCACTAGTCAGTACTGTCAGTAGTCATTAGTCAGTCTTTAAAAAATATTAATTACAGTAAGATATTTTAACTAGGTTGTGAAAGAATTATTTTACATTTCAGAAAAATATAAATGTCATTCAGCGATGTACAAACCAGAAGAGTCCATAAAGAATCGTGTATATTTTGCATCCAAGGATGGCATGTCAATTGCTTTGTATACTTTAATAAGTGGACTTGACAAAACTAAAGTTAATGAACTTATAAATGAGGTGAGTCTTAAAAAAACTACTACTTAATCACGCGTATTTTCTAAAAATGTACTTTCCATAGAAACGTAAATTTCTACAAAATGATATTGCAGTTTTACATAGATATGTTTTGTTTAGTTGTCTTCTAAAAATAATATCCACAATTCTCATTGTCTACAATAGTGTTAAAATGCGTGAAATTGATCTTAGCATTTCATAAAATACATAGTTTAAATTATTCACGTTTAAAATTATCCTATTGCTTCTGATTATTAATATTTCTGGAATAATTTATTGTTTATCTAAACAATAAAAATTATTGGTGCATAGGAAATATTTATAATACATCAAAGTAGATACCCGGAAATTATATACCAGAAAGTATTACCCCTACTAGCTAGTTATAGATATTTATTTGGCCTTGATATATTAACTTTGGTAGTAATAAATACTTGTTTTGGGTAGATAACCAATCGCTTAAAGTATTAATGTTATTTTTAATTAAATATGATAAGCTTCTTTGAAAATTAATATTTATACTAGTGGTAAGGAGTTTTTAGAATACTAATCTACTTATTGACAACAAACAATTATATATGAGGAGGTGACACAATTTGTCCACATATATTTAGTTATTTTCGTCTTAAAACGTACTGGATAAAAAACATTTTCAGTTCTACTATATAGTTCAGAAGATCATATAAAATTTAGGTTGGTTCACCCCATTTTTGTGATTCAATTTATGATCCACCCTTTTGGCGTGCCCCAAACGTTCATTTTAAAAAAATTGGTGACGCTTGCATTCAAGTTTCTACATATCTTTATTTAAAATGATATTGTTTTATTGAAAGTCAGCCAGAGAGAAGGAGAAGTATCTAGGTAGCATTAGAAATAATTTGTTCTTGCGATTTTGTACAAAAAAATGAATAAGAATTGAAGGGACAAGTGGATGAAGGAGATATGCTACAAAAACTTGTATCTGAATAAATTATGTTTTAAACGAGGGTGGTTAACTCGTCAAAATCTGTGTAAAAGTTGACTAAAATCCCCAAAAATATTTAAAATTTACTTCAAATCCCAAAAAATCTTTAAAATACCTACTATAAAATTTCATATAATCACACAAAACTTCTTAGAACTGTTTAGAACCCTAAAAAATCCCATAAATTCTAAAAAAATCTCGCAATTTCAGTGATTATCGAATTAAGTTTAAACCAACCAGCAATTAGGCAGCTATTACATTTGGCATAGACACAGTGATTGCTAACAAATTTGTTGTCTATGTCTAATAGTACAATATAAAAAAGAATTGGGATATTTTTGGAGCTATTATTCAAATAATAAGCAGGTAAATAGTATTCTTCCAATAAAGATCAAGTCAAAAGTTAAATCTAGGACTAAATAAGTTTTAAAAAAACCTCTATGGAAAGCAGCAGTGAGTCTGAAGATTATAGCTATGAATCATCTTCAAGTTCTGATGTGGAAGAAGTTGATGATAACAGCATCCAACATTAATATGAGGCAACATCATCAGAGTTGCTTTGAAACTTGAGCCTTATTATGCTGTTTTTTACAAAGAAAATTGGTTTTTAGGAGGCATAGTTTGTTTACACGAGAAGATTGTAATCAAATTTTTGAAACAAAAATTGGTCAAATATATCTGGCCGGACAAGAAAAATGAAGGTATTCAAGAAGTTACTAAAAATATGGGTATGATGGACCAGTAGTTGGCAATGAATATGTTTTCATAAAACATGTGAAAAATACAAAATTGATAAAAAAATTATTGAAAAATTTATAGGGTAAAGGCACCAGTAATGGCCATTACAAGCAAGCATTTACATGTTTACACAAAATCATAGTATGTAGTAATGATTCCCTGAGAGATATTAGTTGTAATATCTTACCAAATATGTGAATTTTTTATTAGTATGAAATATTTTTACATGTTAGTCAGAAGTACTAGTAATTGCCACAATCATATTTTAGGAAATCCAGTGGTTGCCACTGTAAATGGCCAGTAATTGCCAATGCCAAGTTTGGCATGTGCAAGCCAAAAGAACAGAAAAAAAAGGACACTGTAAATTGTATCTAATACACTTGTATTTTTTAAAATAAAATAAAAATTCGGTTAAGTATAACAAACAAGTTATTACCAAGTCTAATAAAAAATATTAAACTTAAAAATCAACTTAGATATAAATTGTAGTTAATCATTAACATTTACTTTTCCGCCCAACCTATCTAATATGCGAGAAAAGTATTGGTTTACCCCAAAAAAAGTTGGAATTTTGAAATTTTTTTTAGTTATTTTAAAAAATGGTTTTTAGAAAAAAAATCCTGTGTGTATTTTGTTGTCGTTGTCATCGGCCACTTTTCGTTAAATGTCTTGTTAGCACGATACAGCCTCCGGAGTGCAACAAGTCACCAATTTTATGATTGCATATTGTTAAGGACATGTCACAGATGAAACCTATTGATTTTCAGCTCACCGGAGCCAGTACAACGGGTGCTATGGTACTTGAAGTATGACTTTTTTGTCATTTTTTGAGAAATTTCAGTTTGTTAGCACGATACAGCCTCTGGAGTTCAAGAAGTCACCAATTTTATGATTGAATATTATTCAGGACATCACACAGATGAACTCTATTGATATTCAGCTTACCAGAGCCAGTACAACAGGTGCTATAGTACTTTAAGTACGATATTTTTATCATTTTTGGGGAAATTTCAGTTTGTTAGCATGATACAGTCTCTGCAGTATATACAAGTGACCAATTTTATGATTGGATATTATTCAGAGCATCTCAAAGATGAACCCTATTGATATTCAGCTCACTAACCCCAGTACAACGAGTGCTTTTTTGTCATTTTTGGAGAATTTTCAGTTTGTTACCACAATACAGCCTCCGGAGTGTATAAAAGTGACCAATTTTATGATTGAATATTATTCAGGATGTCTCACATATGTACCCTACTGATTTTCAGTTGACTAGAACTAGTCCTACAAAAACAGATATACTACATTTTTGGTTATTTTTGGAGAAATTTCAGTTTGTTAGCACCATACATCCCCCGAAGTGTATATGTATAGAAAGGTGTTTTCTGGTTGAATAACATCAGATAACACGAAATATTTTGTGGATTTTGTGGCAGTTATTCTAGATTTATGATTATCATTCAATAAGTGTAATTTGTACATTTTCCTTAAAAAAATTGTTTTTGACAAAAATATTGTTTTCTTCACTTGAACACTCTGTAACTCATAAAATAACATACTAGTAGTCGTTTTTATATTTTTCCCTTGAAGCAACAATTTAGATCATTACTTATGGATCATCCTATATGCATTTATTTTCATTGACATTAACTGTCTTGACCCTTACTTCATGGAATCTACTCATATTAGTGTTTCATTTAAAACACTAACATTTATTTTTAATTTAATCATAGTCTTTATGAACAATGTGGTTAAACACGCACCTAAATATTTGTAACCAAAAATTGTTGCGTGTTGCGTATCAGTAAAAACTATAATTAGAATAACAAAAAAACAGACGCGTGCGTTTCACAAATCATCCTTATAAATTTGATTATTTCTATCGGCACTGTATCACTCCGATTTTGTTTGCTTCTATAAGATTTTTTTAAGTTCCCAATATTTGTAATAGTTTAAAAATTTATTTTAAGATTCGCTCAGCCTCAGTAAATTTTGAAAATTCGGAAAAACAACACGTGCGCCAATAATAGATTAGAATATTTGACTCGATCTCATATATACAGTGTGATTCATATAACTTAGGAGCACTTGTGGAGGAATATTAATTAGAATATGTGAATACTAGAATGTTTTCTTGAATAAATGAAGTTTGGCATGTCCTGTTAACATCAACGTGGTTGCTTTGAAAGTTAGGTTAATTTATTGGTCACTCTCTGTAACGTATATTAAGTTGGTGCAGCCTTTTCAGAGTAGGATCATAGTTTGTTACTTAATAATTGATTTTGTCGCTCGACAAAATGCGTTGCCTCCTGACTTAATATTAAGCTAGTGCAGCCCCGTTAGATATCTTGAGAACGGATAAAACTAGCGATCCGGGGGATATATTTTATTGCTTTAAGACGGCGTAGCTTCAAAATTCCGAAAACAACCCCTATATGTGAAACCCTCTACCCCCACTGCGCTACTAATTTAGCGTAGCCGTTTTACGCTACCTCGAGGCTACAAATAGTTATCGAGACGAGCTTGTCGGCATATTTTGTTGCTAATTTGTCGCTCACAGATGGATAAATTTTCAAACCCAGGTACACACCTCCCAGCTAAAAAACTCAGCCCTTGTACTTTACCGTAATCACATCAGGCTATATACTACTGGAAAGTTATGGACACAGAGTTTGCGGCATAATTTGTTGATACAAGATGGCGTAGCTCCAAAATCCCGAAAACAACCCCTATATGTGAAACCCTCCACCCCCACTGCGCTATTAACTTAGTATTTCTACGCTATATCGGGGATATAAATAGGTACCGAGACGATCTTGACGGCATGTTTTGTTTTTACTTTGTCGTTCACAGATGGCTTAACTCACAAAAATAAGTACGCACCAGTATACACTTCCAAGCTAAGAAACCCACCCCTAGTACTTTACTGTTGCCACTTCAGGCTATCCAGGGATACAGTCATCGACGCGAGCTTGGCGGCATATTTTGTTGCTAAGTTGTCGCTCACAGATGGCTTAGTTCTCAAACTGCAAGCTAAGAAACCCGGTTTTTGAACTACGCCGTCTTGACGCAACAAAATATGCCGCCAATCCCGCGTCCACACCTATTTCCAGTCCCTAGATTGCCTGATGTGGCTACGATAAAGTGCTAAGGGTGGGTCTGTGAGCGACAAATTAGCAATAGAATAATATGTCATCAAGTTCGTCTTGGTAACCATAATAACTGTAAAACGGCTGCACTAAGCTAATAGCGCATAGGCAGTGGAGGATTTTGCATATAATAATAATAATAATAAACGCCCTTATTATTTTCAAATAACAAAATTACATTTAGTTTAAATTTGCTACATGATGTAACATTATATACCAATTGAAAATAAAGGGCGGAGTTCATTTTATGTAATGACACCTAGTTCTATTACGAAAATGCTCTTCCACTCAACCCATAAAAGAAAGGAAAACATATGTCTGTCATATATAAATAAATAAATTGAAAAGTAAAAAGAAAGAATAAGTGGAGTAACTAATACTGGTATATAAGTATAGCATAATATGTGTGGGAGAGAAAACAATTAACTATGATTGTTTCTGAAGTAATATATTTCTAAACTTGACTTTCAAGTTGAAATATTACATTTTTTTAAGTTTTCACATACGGAGTTATAAATAAAAAATATTTGGTATTGAAAGGACCCTCTAAATAGTTCAGTATTAAATCTTAGATTTAAATTATGAACATCAGTCCAAAAAGAAATGTTTTGGTGCAAATAAGTAGGAGTTTCAAAGGTTATAATTTTGTGAAAAGGGCAAGCTGCATGAAGCATTCTTCTGTTATCCATATTTAACCATCCTATCTCAATTAATTTATGTGATATACGCAGACGCTTTTTAATACCATATATTAACCTTAAACATGAATTCTGTACTTTCTGTATTTTGTTTTTATAAAGGAGGGTTAAATGTGGACCATACATTTAATCTGCAAAATTAAAGTGTGATAAAACGAGACTTTCACACAGAGTTTTTTTAACATGTTGAGGGAGAAAATGACGATTTCCATAAATTAGTTTTAATGAGCTGTAAGCACGTTGAATCAATGTATTGATGTGTTTCTCAAATCTGAATCCATAATGACACCTAAATTCTTAGCATGATTAACCAAGGCTAACTCTTCGTTGTTAATTGTTATATTTATTAAGATTCCTATTTTAGCCTTGTCATAAGCGGAGCCGAACGAAATTACATTAGGTTTAGAGCAATTGCTTAATAAGCAATGATCTGTCGCTAATTTTATGAAAGTTCTTAGTTCTTTATTAATATTTTCGCAGGCATTATCAACGAACACTGGAGGGAAGCTATAGTATATCTGGGTATCATCTGCGTATACATGAATTTTACAGGTTTTTAAAGATGTTCCTGAATTTCAAGTTAAAAATCCCGATTGATCTGAGTCAATTTTGACACATCGTTTGCAATTATTTAAATAATTATGCAAAAGTTTAATGGCACTTTCAGAAAATCCTATATAATGTAATATGTTAAGCATCAATTTATGATTTATAGTGTCAAAAGCTCTGCTAAAATTGTACATTTACCGACTCTATAGCAGAAATAATATCATCAACTAGACTCGTTAAAGCTGTGGTGCAGCTATAACCAAATTAATTGTTACATGTTCTCTTATTTGCAGTTCCATTCCCCTCTCCAGAATCTTAGAAAGCATAGGAAGAATAGTTATTCCTCTTACATCTTTGTACTTGCATAGATTTTGATTTTTTGGCAACATTTTTACAATAGCTTGGCTTCCATGCATTTGGAACTACCTGATGGGTTAAACATAAATTAATTATATGTGTAATGTATGGAATGATCAGAGGACAACATAATTTAATAAGCTTAACATTTAGCCCATCACAACCCATGGCATTTGATTTTATTCTACATATGTTGTTATAAACAAACATATCATCAAGTTCTTTAAATGTAAAGGTGACGGGAACGAGGCTATTAGATTTATAAAAACTGAGTAGATTTTCAGGTGGTAAAACGCGTGTGATGGAATTTATTGACAAAACATTAATTTCATTTGGTTTTCTTAAGCTTTCAGGAATATCACGATTCTTGTCTTTAAGAAAATTATTTGATCTAAGTACCCGCCACAGGCAATTAGAATTAGTATTTACAAACTGATGTAAAAAATAAGCACGTTTTTCCCTTTTAATAGCTTGATTTGTGTAGTTTCTTAAATTTTTATAAAAGTTTGAATGATCATTTGATCGTGTTCTTTTATATCTTCTAAGAGCCCTCTCTCTTTCATTTATCATTAGTTCTATTGCAAAAGTTAACCATGGAGCCTTGTTTTTTGTTATTCTGGAAGTTGTTATAGGTGCGTGTGTAAATTAACTAAACAGTTTACTAAATATGATACCTTTTCGTCAACACCCTCCTGATCAAATATACGAAAAAATGATATATCTCTCAGGTCATTATAAAATAATTCCTCATTGAAATTTTTGAAACACCTATATGTAGGCATTTTGAATTCTTTGATATTTCCTACATTTATTCTACAATACACCAATGAATGGTCTGAGACTTCATTATGAATAACTCATCTATCTACCACACTATTTTCGTCAACTATTGTATAGTCTTGTCGGTTCGTCTAAGACTTGGGAAAGTTCAAAATTATCAACAATATTATCAAATTTATGATCAATATTATTCTTGTACAGATAATTTATGTTAAAATCACCTAAGCAAATTAAATTATTAACAGTTGGAAATAGAGAGATTAAAAAATCTTCAAATTTATTCAAGAAAGCATTATCTGTTATTTCATGAGGTTTGTAAATACTCCTTTGCCAAACTTTTCCACCCAACCTATCTAATATGCGAGAAAAGTATTGGTTTACCCCAAAATAAGTTGGAAATTTGAATTTTTTTTTGAGTTATTTTTACGTTTTCCATCAATAACAACCCAAAAAACGATTTTTAGAAAAAAATCCTGTGTGTATGTCGTCGTCGTTGTAGTCGGCCACTTTTAGTTAATGTCTTGTTAGCACGATACAGCCTCCGGAGTGCAACAAGTCACCAATATTCTGATTGAATATTGTGAAGGACGTGTCACAGATGAACCCTATTGATTTTCAGCTCACCAGAGCCAGCACAACGGGTGCTATGGTACTAGAAGTACGACATTTTAGTCATTTATTGAGAAATTTCAGTTTATTAGCACAATACAGCCTCCGGAGTTCATCAAGTCACCAAATTTATGATTGAATACTATTCAGAACACTTCACAGATGAACCCTATTAATTTTCAGCTCACCAGACCCTGTACAACAGGTGCTATAGTACTTTAAGTACGATATTTTTGTCATTTTTGAAGAAATTTAAGTTTGTTAGCACGATACAGCCTCCGGAGTATTTACAAGTGACCAATTTTATGATTGGATATTATTCAGAGCGTCTCAAAGATGAATCCTATTGATATTCAGCTCAATAAAGCCAGTACACCGGGTTTTATGGTACTTGGAGTACCAAATTTTTGTAATTTTTGGAGAATTTTCAGTTTGTTAGCAAGATACAGGCTACAGAGTGTATACAAGTGACCAATTTTATGATTGAATATTGTTGAAGGTGTCTCACAGATGTACCCTATTGATTTTCAGCTGACTAGAGCGAGTACATCGGGTCCTATAAATCCAGATATATTACATTTTTGGTTATTTTTGGACAACTTTCGGTTTGTTAGCACGATACATCCCCCGAAGTGTATACAAGTGACAACTTTATAATAGAATATTATCCACAGATGCGGAAAAGTTAGTTTTAATCTTTAAAACCGTTTATTTTATTTATAGTTAATTTTATGAATACCTTTTCCCAAATAGTATTATCATTTTTAATAGCCAATTGACAATTATGCGAATTTTTTACATATATGCATAAACCCCTACCTCTTGCATTTCGATCTCCTCTGTATAACATATAATTATTTATTTTTTAGTCATAACTAATGTAATGATATAGGGGTTGTTTCCGGGATTTCGGAACCGCGCCGTCTTGAAGCAACAATATATGCCGCCAACCCTGCATCTACAACTATTTGCAGTCCCTAGATAGTCTGATGTGGCTACGGTAAAGTACTAGGGGTGGGTTTCTTGGCTGGGAGGTGCGTACTTGGGTTTGAGAACTAAGTCATCTGTGAGCGACAAATTAGTAACAACATATGTCGTCAAGCTCGTCTCGGTAGCTATTTCTAGTCCCGAGATAGCGTAGACATATACCTGCCGACGAATTGAGATAGAAATCCAGATCGCGTAACGTTAGGTATTTTCGAGAAAGAAGAAACAGAAAGAGCTGTTGTAGAAGTTGAAATAGTGATATAGAGGTTATGTTTTGCACTTGTCATTGATAGTACCACTTTGACGTTATGTTTTCGTTAAAAGTTAACTTTTATTTTTCAATCTCCGACAGAAACTAGACGATGACGAACAGGAATGTACACCCTTAATAATAGCAGCTAAAAATGGACGCGATAAAGTCGTCCGAATGTTGTTAACAAATTACGAACCGAACCTCGAAGTAGAAGGGATAGTTAGGTTCGATGGTTATGTGATAGATGGTGCTACCGCACTTTGGTGTGCCGCATGTGCAGGTAAGTCTACACTGAGTAAAACCCGCAACAATACGTCTTACTTGAGAAGGACCTGTATGACAATTAGTAAACAATGTA
This sequence comes from Galeruca laticollis, assembly GCA_963921935.1. Taxonomy (NCBI): domain Eukaryota; kingdom Metazoa; phylum Arthropoda; class Insecta; order Coleoptera; family Chrysomelidae; genus Galeruca; species Galeruca laticollis. The sequence goes on from OY998177.1 coordinate 104,260,326, forward strand.
GATATGGGTTTCATATTTCCACTTACACCAGTTTGTCTATAATTATCATATGTTTTGTATACGAGGCTGTTTGAAATGATAGTGTTAAAGAAAGATTATTTTTGATCTTTGATTTTTTGTTGCTTGTAGGTCACCTAACAATTTGTAAATATTTAATAAAAGCTGGTGCTGATATAAACCATGGAACTAAAACAAATTCTACACCGCTCCGAGCGGCGTGTTTCGACGGACGGTTAGACGTAGTACAATATCTGATACACCATAAGGCTGATATACACATAGCGAATAAATATAATAATACGTGTCTGATGATAGCATCTTATAAGGGTCATTTAGAAATAGTGAGTAGGAACGTGGTGAATTTTTAAATAAAATTCCATTTGAAATTTTACAGGTTCGATATTTATTAGAAAAGGGCGCGAATCCAAACGAAAAAGCTCACTGCGGGGGCACGGCGTTACATTTCGCCTCCGAATGCGGTCACGTGGAAGTGGTAAAGCAGCTTCTATTGTTTGATGCAAAATTTAGCAGTAACGACGTTGGGATGACGGCGATCAAAGCTGCTGCTGAAAAAACCAAAGAAACAGTGGTGGAATTCTTGATAAATAGAGAAGATATATTGGTTGAGGATAAAATCGAAGCTTTGGAACTTTTGGGTGCATCGTTTGCTAACGATAAAGAGAATTACAACATCGACAAAGCTTACAAATACATGTATTTATCCATGCAATTAAGGTTAGTATCCCATACATCTTAAAATTAGGTTAAAGTTCAACTCCTTCGTATAAAGCTCGCCCAACGGGAACAAATTTCGACCAGCTGTAACACTTTTCGTCTAGTTGGGATAATTTTCATAAGCTGAAATAATTTTTGTCATTCTTATAACAATTTATGTCTACCTGGGACAATTTTCGCTCAGATGAACCAATCTTTATTTATATGGAACAAAATTCATCTAGCTGTAACAATTTTTGTCTGGTTGGAATCTTTTTCGCAAGCTGGAACAATTTTTGCTTAAGTGGAACAGGTTTTGTCGAATTTAGAACAACCCTAACATCTTTTGTCGTCCTAAAAACAATGTTTATCCGCTTACTATTTTTACCCAGTTGAATCAGCTTTTGTCAAGATGGAATATTTTTCGCTAGCTGGAACAATTTTTGTCCACCTGGAACAATTTAGGACCAGATGGATCAACGTTTGCCTGGTTGTAACAACTTTTTCTTATTTGAAACAACTTTCATGTAACTAACAATTTCGGTCTAGTTGAAATATTTTTGGCGACTGGAACAATTTTTGCTTAGGCGGAACAGATTTTTAAAAAATTTAGAAAAACAACTGGAACATTTTTGTCGTTCTAAAAACAATATATATGTCCACCTGGATCAATGGTTCGCCCAGATAGAACATATTTTGTCTAGTTGGAATATTTTTAGCAAACTGGAACAATTTTAGCTTGGGTAGAACAGGTTTATGCTCGGCTTAACAGTTTTCCTTCATCTGGAAAATGTTCGTCAAGCTAAAAACAATTTTCGTCAAACTAAAAACGATTTTTGTCCAAATAGAACAATTTTTGTCCAACTGGATCAATTTTCGTCAAACCAAAACTATTTTTGTTCAGCGAAACTAGGTTCGTTAAACTGGACAAACTTTCGTAAAACTAAAAACAATTTGCGTTCATCTGGAATAGTTTTCGTGAATCTAAAAACAATTTTTGTTCAACTGGAACAATTTCGACAATCTAAAGCCATTTTTGCTCAGCAAAATAATGTTCGTTCTTCTGGAACAATTTTTGTCAAGCGAAAAACAATTTGCGTTCATCTGGAACAATTTTCATCAAACTCAAACCATTTTCATGAAACTTCAAATAATTTTCGTTTATCTGGATAAATATTGATTCAACTTGAAGAATTTTCGTTAAACTTGAAGCAATTTTCGTGTAACTGGAATAATTTTCGTCCAATTGGAACAGTTTTCGTCGAACTAAAAACCATTTTCGTTAATCGGGAAATATTTTCGTCAAACTAAAAACAATTTTCATTTATATGGAACAACTTTTGTTCAACGGAAACAATTTTCGACAAATTAAAACCATTTTTGCTCGTCTAAACAATGTTCCCCAAACTAAAAATAATTTTCGTTCAACTGGAAGAACTTTTGTCAAACTAAAAACAATTTTCGTTCATTTGAAACAATTTTCGTCAGACAAAAAACAATTTTCGTTCAACTGGAACCATTTTTGTTCAGCTGGAACAATTTTCGTCAAGCTGTAAACAATTTTCATCAAACTGAAAACAATTTTCTTCCAACAGGAACGATTTTTGTCCAAATGGAACAGTTTTTATCAAACTAAAAACTATTTTCCTTCACCAGGAACAATTTTCGTCAAGCCAAAAACAATTCTCGTCCAAATAGAACAAGTTACGTTCATCTGGAACAATTATCGACAAACTAAAAACAATTTTCGTCAAGGTTTAAACAATTTTGGTTTAGCTGGAACCATTTTCGTCGAAGTAAAAGCAAGTTTGGTTCATCTGGAATAATTTTTGTTCAACTGGAACAATTTTCGTCAAACTTAAGCCATTTTTGCTCAGCGAAACAATGCTAGTCAAATTAAAAATATTTTTCGTTTATCTCGAACAATTTTCGTCAACCTAAAAACAATTTTCGTTCATATGGAATAATTTTCGTCAAACTAAAAACAATGTTCGTTCATTTAGAACAATTTTCGTCAAACTAAAGCCATTTTTGCTCAGCAAAACAATGCTCGTCAAACTAAAAACCATTTTTGTTCATCGGGAACAATTCAAGCTAAAAACAATTTTCGTCCTAATGGAACCATTTTAGTCGAACTAAAAACAAGGTTTGTCCAAATGGAACAATTTTCGTTAAACTAAAGCCATTTTGCTCAGCAAGACAATGCACGTCAAACTAAAAATAGTTTTCCTTCATTTTCGTTTATATGGATCAATTTTCGTCCAACTAGAACAATTTTCATCAAACTAAAAACCATTTTAATTCATCGGGAACAATTGTAATCTAGCTATAAACAATTATTGTCCAAATGGAACAATTTTCGTCGAACTAAAAGCAATATTCGTTCATCTGGAACAATTTTCGCGAAACTAAAAATAATCATTTTCCAACTGGAACAAAATTCGTCAATTTAAAAACAATTTTCAACAAACTAAAAACCATTTTAATTCATTGGGAACAAATGTAATCAAGCTATAAACAATTATCGTCGAACTAAAAACAATTTTTGTCCAACTGGAACAATTTTCGTCAAACTAAAAACAATATCCGTTCATCTCGAACAATTTTCGCGAAACTAAAAATAATCATTTTCCAACTGGAACAATATTCGTCAAACAATGTTTGTTCTGCTGGTGCAATGTTCGCCAAATTAAAAACCTTTTTCGTCCATCTAGAACAATTTTCATCAAACGAAAAACCATTTTAATTCATCGGGAACAATTGTAATCAAGCTATAAACAATTATCGTCCAAATGGAAAAAAAATCGTCGAACTAAAAACAATTTTTGTCCAACTGGAACAATTTTCGTCAAACTAAAAACAACATCCGTTCATCTGGAACAATTTTCGCGAAACTAAAAATAATCATTTTCAAACTGGAACAATATTCGTCAATTTAAAAACAATGTTTACTCTGCTGGAGCAATGTTCGCCAAATTAAAAACATTTTTCGTCCAACTAGAACAATTTTCATCAAACAAAAAACCATTTTAATTCATCAGGAACAATTGTAATCAAGCTATAAACAATTATCGTCCAAAAAAAGTCGCTCATTCTTATTCGACGTTAAAATTGATTAAATATATCAATTTGTAGATACAGCGATCCCGATAATCCGATCAAGAAAAAAATCATAAAACCCATCGAAGCCTATGAAAATTGGATAGAATGTCAAACTCTCCAAGAACTGCAAGCCATAAGCGAAAATAACAACAGTCTCCACATGGAAGCGTTAACTATTAGGGAAAGAATCTTGGGAACTCACAATGCTGAAGTACCGTATCCCGTAATATACAGGGGGGCAGTTTTCGCAGATAACGCCCGTTTTGACAGGTAATTGATTAGATTTTACGCAAAAACGGAACCAAATGCATAAAGTGACAACGTTTTACTCATTTTTGCAGTTCCTTGCTTACATAAATAAAACTTGTGATTATTTTTCTCTTGAAACTAAATATTTCCATCTCTACAAATATAATCTAATGCCCGGCGATGCGTATAACCCTGGAGTTGTTTCAATTTCCGAACCGTTTGAAATTCGTAGCGTTTTCAAATATCATGAAATAATTACCAAACTATATACAGAAGACATTATACTACATTTTTCAGGTGTTTGGAATTGTGGCTACACGCGCTTCGTCTGCGATTGAGAACATCCGTGCCCGTAGGTAAAGATCTCCTAAGATTCGCTCAAGTGTTCTGTCAAATGTTAGACGTGGACATATCTTTATCGTTCAATTGCGTATACGAGGTATTCACTGCGGCCATATTGGAATTAGAACGTAATAGAGATAATATGAAAAAAAATGTTTGTAAAGAGGATCCGGAAACGTGTATGGTGAGTTTATGTAACAACCAGTTACAGAATATTAATTTACATTCTTTTTTTGTTTTTTATTCGATTGCAGGACAACATTGAGCATAATCTCACAACGACATTGTATTTTTTGACGATTCTTACGAAAGTTATGAAAACGTTCTCGGAGGAGGAACGTTTTAACGTTCAAAGAATGGTTTTTACACTAAACCAGCTGAATTTGACGCAAAGGAACGGATATTCGCTTTTACATTTGGCTTGTAGTTCTGATACGCCCGTGGACGAATTTCATATTAAAGATGTATGCAAGTGAGTATCGTTTTTCATTTTTTCCAGATCATTCGGTATAAAATTTTTGTTTTATTAGCTCAAAACTTTGGATAATAATGCATCTAGTGTTTTCAAAATTTTTTATAATAGTTTAATATCTTCTGAAAAATGTGGATTTGCTGTTTTCGTAATTACTATATATTTTCAAGATTTTCGAAAAAAAATTGAAAGTGTTTTATCGAGATCTTCAAAATTAAGTGCGTGTACTACAGAAATTCTTAATGCATTGTCCCTATTCTGATTTTTTTTAATTGCTCAAAATGTATAAAAATTGTGCAATACCTTGACAACATGCCATAGTGCGCGCCTACAAATAAACATTGCAACAGTGTAAAACAATGCTGTGTTTGTTCTTCCTTTAAAACTTCTCGGTGGTGGGGAAGTGTAGTGGGTACCCCGCCGTCAATTTGCTGACCAGTACAAGAGAACAATCGAACGACGTTATAAGCGAGCCGTTACAACAATAATTTACGTATTTCTGCACTCTTGTATTCAATTTAAATATATATTTCTTTTCCTTTGTAAACTAAGTTTGAAGTTTAGTATTGAAGTTTTTAGTTATACGGGGAAGTTTTATTAAACGATAGAAGTGGCCGAACCAGGCCTTAACTACAGTTCACATTATTCAATTACAAACTTAAACACCTGTATCTATATCTAAGATTTGCGAAAATTATATCAAACATCCAAAAACTAAACCATATTTAAACAAATTGCATTGACTATATCCTGAATTTTTTTTATAGACTATAGTCAAAATTTTCTAAACATTCCGTTTTCTTGAGATTTCCGAAAGTTTACTTTCGCTATATCACCAATATTTTGATAAACTAAAGGTTGTAAAAAGTGAAATTCGCTGTATAATCCATGATTTCCGAAAATTATTTTAAGTATTGAAGATCATAAAAAATATTTTCGAGCTTCTCAAAACAATGTGTTAATTTTTTTTAATTATATTTTGAAGCTTAAAAAAATTTCAAGAACTATATAGGTACTTGATATTTAACTATATCCTGAATTTTTTTAAAAACTATCAACAAAATTTTCTAAAAAATATGTCTCATCGAGATTTACGAAAAGATGCATTCGCTACATCCCCCATTTTTTGAAAAACCAAAGCTTGTTAAAAAATTACATTGACTATCCTGAATTTTTTTGAAAAATTTTCTAAAAAAATTCCGTTTTCTTGAAATTTTCGAAAAAACGTATTGGATGTATCCCCAATTTTTTAAAAACAAATGAAGATTCTCAAACATGGATACCCACTGTATATTTAAGATTTTCGAACATTATATCAACCATTGAGAGACTGTGTGATGAAGACGTGACCGCACTTTACGTAGTTAAAAGAATGTTTATTAAATAAGCCCTTGTCCTATTTTGTGTGCCTGATCTCCGTTCTTGTAGGTGGAATTAAAATTCCTGTATGTACATGCACAACACAAAGTATTTAAGAAAAGTGTAATATTAGTGTATATACATATCTACGAGTTGAATCTCTGGATTTCGATTCTTGAATTCTACTTGCTACTATTCTCTCGCATAGATAGCGCTATATCGCACGTCAAGGGCCGAGAAATTACGAACAAGCCAACATTATAAAATAAATGCAGTATTGGAAAAATGACATTTAGTAATAAGAATGAAAAAAGACAATTATACACACAAGAAAAAAGCGCGTTGACGCGACAGAAACTGCATGAAAAATATATTCGAGATTCTTAAAAAAATGCGTTAACAACTTCATCAATTTTTTTTTAAAAACTGCATAACTGAATCTACCATTTTTGTTTATTCATTGAGGACATACATCAGTAGTTCTCGACATATTATTCGTCGCATAACCCTTGAAAATGTATTTTCATTAATTATACCCCCTAGGATAGAATCCTTATAAAGTTCTAGTTCCAATCACCATAAGAAAAATGAATTTAAAAAGGACTTATTTGGTGTGATAATAAAATGCGCATAAATAACTAAATTCTACTGATTAAATTGTTTTAAAACACACAATAGAAACCTCCTTTCAAACATACATAGTAAGATATTTACAGGTCACTTCTTCCTTAATGTGTTTTAATTATCTTCACAATCAATGCAAGGAGTTCTTTCCTTTTGGTATTTAGTGCTGACATCTAACCAAATGTTGGTGAGAGTCTTACTTTTAAAATCGGATTTCAACATACTGTCCGTAGAAAGGTCTTTTTCTGCAATACGCAATTTTACAGATTGAACATTATGTTCAGAAAATGGATCTTGAATCCAGTGAACGTCTTCTTCAAGTTTGTGAAAGTATTTTGCAAAAAACAACTTTCGACGCTTTCAGGTATTCAGATTGTTCGACATTACCAGAGACTTGCAACTCATTCTCTCAGTCTTCTTTTTATAATCTCATATGCTGCATTCAGTAGCGTAACTCCTCTGAAGTTTTCTATCTTTTTCCATCCTGCTTGAATTCCATTAATTTCTTCTGCCTCATTAATGAATTGTTCTTCTATACTATATCTGTACTCGTTTTGTGTTTCTGTCTGTTCTAGTTTTCTTATATCCCATTTTTTGTAGCATATTTTAATTTTATCTTCATCTTTTGTACCATAGTGCTTGCAACCATGTAATGATCCGTATCAGCACATGCCCCTTTATATGTTCTGACATCTTTCATTGTTGACCGTTTTCTTTTTGTTATCAATATGTGATCGATTTGTGTGTAATGTTTGGCAATGAGGTGATCTCCACGTAACTTTATGCCATTTGGTGTGTTGGAACATCATACTGCATATAACCATGTTCATTTGTACTGCTAGATTACAAATTCTGTCTCCATTGTTGTTTGTTTTTTCATGTAATGTGTGTTTGTCACTTATCTGTCTGTAATATTTTTCTTTTCTAATTTGCGTGTTCAGGTCACCCAATAATACTATTGTGTCTTGTTTTGGTATTTTCAATATTTCTTCTTCTACCTTTTCATAGAAGACATCCTTTTCGTCATCTTCTGCCACATCCGTGGCAGATTGAAGAGTCTCGCCTCAATTCTCATATAGGCCATTCTCTCATCGGTTGGTCAAAACTGCATTACATTTCCTTTTAGTTTTTCTCTCAGTATAAATGCTAATCTACTCCATATTGTCCTTGCTGTTCTCTGTCTGAGTAAAGTAATTGATATTTTTTAATACTTCCCCTCCATCTTATTTCCTGCAGCGCTTGCTACATCAATATCACATTTTTCCAATTCCAAACGCAATTTCCTCCATATTTCCTGGTTCGAGCATTGTCCTCACGTTCCAAGTACTAATTTTAATTTCTTTAGTCCTACGTATCTTTTTTTCTTTTCTCTTTTTGATTGATATTTACTTTTTTATGCCCTGATTCCTTACCTTTGGTCTCTTAGTTCCATTATTGAATTCTCCTATTCTTCATAGATCGATTACTTCATTTTTTAAGTTCACTTCTATTCCTGCTTCTTTTAATATTCCTTCAATTGTTTTTGTTTCTCCAGATCTTTCCTCTTCACTATCTTCTATTCCCTGTATAATTATATTGTTTCTTTTTGTCTCTCATTCCATCATTTCCATTCTTCTTTCTTGTGTTTTATCATTTGTTTCAGCCAATTATTTTCCTCTTTCAGCTCTCTTATTTCTTCCATGTTATTTTCTAGTTTGTTTTCGATTGTTGTCATTTTATCAGTCAGACATTGAAATATTCTTCTTATTTCATCCATCTCCCCCATTCTTACTTTTTTAGCACCGGATTTCAAGTGTCTCGCAAACAGTTTTTCTTACAGAGCTCCCTTAAGCTCACCCTTGACCTGTATGTGAGCTGACTTTTTCACCGTGGCTGATTCCTTTTATTCGTTTGATAAATTTCTGTTTATTGTCTTCCTATTGTCTTTCTATTCCTGGTTGTTTTATCTTTTGTATATTACCACTTTCCGTATTTGTTGTTCACTATTTCTTAACAAATTTTCAATTATTCTCTACCATCACATCACATTCACTGTGCCTTCTGCTTGCAAGGACAGTACTACTGTTTCAAAAAATTATATCAACCAAATCCTCATTTTTTTTAATAATTACGTTTGCTATATTATCAAAATTTTACAATAAATTTCAGAAACTATTACTAATAGTTTTTCACAAATATAGTGCATTAGTTCATGAATTTTCAAAAAAATTAGAATTTATTTGCAATTTTTGAAAAATCCATTAGAACAAATATATTTGAGGATGTTACATATTTTTTGAAAATATAGTTTATCAATTATAATTTTGAAAAAAATTTTTTATACAAGATATAGCTCAAGTAATTTTTCGAAAATCTCTATTACCCCTTCTTTCAAATAACTAATAGAATTATCGCAACATTTTGTTTATTTTTTCTCTAGATTCCCATGTAAAGAAACAACAAAATTATTAATTGAATGCGGAGCAAACGTAAACGCAATGGACAGAGAAAGAAACACCCCTTTACATATCATAGTTACATACAACAAAGCTGTATCAGATTTTTCGACGATGCATTCAATCGTAACGGATTTAATTGAAAATGGCGCTCATTTGGACTGCGTTAATAAATATAACGAAACACCTTTGGATACAGCGACCACAAGTGAGGACAAATTATCTTATGTGTTTGCCCTTAGAACCACTGAATATAACCAATTTTGATATCTCCCTACTTTTAATTCAAATTTACCGGCGCTTATAAACCCCCCTTAACATTTTCAAAATTTTATGTATAAATATTTTCTTTCAGGTGTGGCGGAGATTATTTTAAAGACTCAGATGAAGCTGAGTTTAAGGTGTTTAGCGGCGAACGCGATAAAAACATATTCGCTCGTTTATAGGGGGCAGGTACCGGAAGCTTTGGTATCGTTTATTGAATTGCACGGTTCGGGTGTTAAAAGGAAGAAGTAGATGGAATTTTTAGGGCTTCGCTTGTGCAATATTTAGTTTATTATTTTTTTTTCTAGTGTTGAATCAAAATGAAAATTTTATTATTGTTTTGTACTGTCGGATAAATTATTTTGTGCAAAGCACTTGCTAATTGTGAAATAAATTATTTTTAAATAGTTGTACAATATTATTTGCTAACTCTATGAAATTTTACTGTTTTTGAAGCTTTGAAAAGGTCTAATAGTGATTTTGGAGTTTTATTAGTTTTATTAGCGTATGTTGAAAAACTAAAAGTTTTTTAATCCATCATAGAAATTCGGGGGAAAACCGTTTTATACTAAATAGATGCAATACATTGCGAAATTGTTTCAAAAATTTGATCTAGTGTCTCCTAATTCAAATACAGGATGTTAGGGAATATGTAGAAGACGGATTCTTACACAACGTTGATTATAAGTCTTCCCAGTTAACGATATGTGGCAATATTAATCAAATAGTAGAGAAAAACCAAAAAAACACTGTTTATTTACCTTTAGAAACATCCAATCGTAATATTGGTTGAAAAACTGATTTTTGAAAATTGTATAGTAGAAATTCGGGGAAATATTAGTTTTATACTAAATTGATGTGATGAATTGCGGAAATTTTCTCAATAATTTGATACAGTGGCACAGAATTTATACAGCGTGAGGAATGTTCTTAGGACACATGGAAGTTTAACATGAGCCATAAGTGGCTGTGTTACAAACAAGTATATTCAGTGCAACACCTCTTTTCTGTAACAAGATATCATAACATGTGAAAGAAGTATCATAACATGCGAAATGTTGTATTGTATCTAAGCTACACTAAGACTTCAGATTGTTTATCGCTCCATGCCTCTCTAAAACACTGATAACGCCATGTGCCTTATGCATTTTCCCGTTGACTATGAGGCGATTATCGTATTATGTTAGGTTTTAATCAGGATAGAAATTTGGTGGTTTGTATGAAAAATATTTTATGGACACTAGGACTATTAACATGTAGATTGAAAATGAAGAGAAATAGAAGAATTATGGTTCCCGAGGAAATCGTTTTATTACGAGCGTATGAATTACAGACGGTTTTCACACTACAAGACAGAGAAATTTAGATATTGGATCACTAGATGTTTATTTTCGGATGACGAATGATCTTTGTAAATGTTGAAGTAAGTAGGCTGCAGATACACCAAAAAGTGCAAATTATAAAATGGTATTATCAGGGTAACTCATATAGAGACATAGAAAATTTGTTAATTGCAACATTCGAAAATACCCAACCAATTACAAAGAAACAGGTGAGAACGGTTGTTCAATTTTTCATAATGGTGAATTTTAATTAAATCTGTCTAGCTTAGGCAAAATTCCTTTCTTGAAAACAAAACTTCCCCTCGCCTGTGACCTATTTTACCTACCAGCAGTAGACAATATACATTTCAAAATTTGATATCAAATGTCGAAATGTATAATATATTAATATAAGACTCATTCCACGTGTGGCCTCCGAACGTGAAGGTATTATTTTCGTTCGAGTGCTCATTACCGTTATCAACACAAGTGATTTGTTTTTTTGTGTCAAATATTTGCTGGCCCATATTGGTATGTGTTTATTTACACTGTTTGATAATTAATTCTTCAATAAGCTAGTAGCTTGGTCTATATAATTTATTAAATATTTTGACATACAAAATGTTGTTACACCTGTTCTATGAATCTCAAAATGACAGCTTGGACTAAAAATAAAAAGAGGGCTGAATAGGCGGAGTAGTCACAGTCACCTGTCAAGGTGCCAGTCTAGAATTTTTAACATCTTGCTATAGACCGTGACGTCAGAACATGGTCGCTGACAGTTAGTGAGGGAAAACATAGCAATTATTTAACCAACCGTCTGTAATACTTTAGAGGTTTATTCGTTTGTTCATTTGTAAAGTGATACTGCAGTGACTATCAAGTAATTATACCTTAGTGCTTCGCTCCTAAACTTCCATCAAATTCTATCCCCACGACATATCCACTGTTTAAACCATCTTCACCTTTCTTTAATACTTTAATTTCATTAATAAACTGCTCTGCAGCGCTCGACAAATTAACAATAGCCATGTTTAAGCATATTACAAACGTAAAATGGAAGTAAACAAATATTTGTTTTCCCTCAGTAACTGTCAGCGACTATGTTTATGACGTCATTACTTTTTTGGTCTAATGTGTTCTATATTGACGTACTAGTATGCTATAGAATATTCTAGTTCTTTCTGGGAGAACTGTTCTAGGAGCCAACGAGTAAACACGTACCTCTCGTTAAACTCTGTTTTTTGTCAAAATCATTAAATACGCGTTAGTTAATGTGTATTGTTTTTCAAGTTTTATCGTCGAGTTTTTGTTATACTTGAACAAAAAGTGTGGAGCAGAATATCAGTAAGAAAAAGTTTTCTTTATTAGGATCGAAGTGTACCGATTCCACATTACTAGATCAAGGTCGTTCGAGAAACCCCCCGTACCAGTGGAATAAAATCGCACGTCAGGGCCGTCTTCGGCGACTTACCTGATGAAAATTGATTCAAAATGACCGATCTTCTACAGAATGCTTCTGACTTCAGGGGCTTCCAACATATTACTGAAAATAGTAACACAAAACCAACCTACAACCACCTAGTTATCTGTTGTCAGTAAACAACAAGCACTAACTTTTCCCACCAAAAATCAAGCAATAATTTTCAACTCCTCGAATGATACCAAACTCGAAGAATATCTATTAGCTCTTGGTTCCATTATTGGCCCATCAAACATTCTATTTTCATCAAGAATATCTAGTAATCGGATTTGCATTCACCTATCCAGCAAAAATATTGTTGGCGAATTGCTTAATACATATAATGGGACCATATCTATCTATAATGAACGGCCTCATGCCCGCCGATTGATAACACCCAGCGAACGAGTTCTGTTATCAAATGTAAGCCCCACTATCCCTTATGATTATATAACTAACAAGAATCTTGGTATTCTAAATAGAGGTACTGAACCAACTTTTATTAACTCTCGTAGTCAAACGCGAATAGATATTACCATATCTACTATTAATACTTCGAATATAATCTCCGGCTGGCATGTATCCGACGATATTTCAATGTCGGACCACCGCTGGATAAAATTCGAAATAAAACTTGCGCTCACAACCTCCACAATGACTCGCGACCCCAGGAAAACGGATAGGACAAAATATGTCCACTGTTTGAAAGGGGATCTGCGAGGAGTCGAGGATGTGTTGCCCAACAACAAAGGAGATTTGGAAAGTTATTATGAAACAATTCAAAACTCCATTATTAATGCCTACAAGATGTCTTGCCCACTCAGGCGGATCGATCTCGATGGAACCTCCACTTTAAGTGGTGGTGCCATGAGATTGACCAGCTCAGGAGGACGGCGAGGAAATCTTTTAATAAGGCTAAAAGCACAAGACTCAAAGATGATTGGAACTCATACAAGTCTCACCTCAGAGAGTAGAAAAAAGTCATCAGACAAAAACAAAGAGAGGCATGGATTATCTACTGCGAGGAAATCGAGGATTTCCCCCAAGCAGCTAGACTCCAAAAAGCCCTCTCAAAAGATCCCCACCGTCATATCGGTATACTAACCAGAGAGGATGGCACTAACACTGCCAACCTAAAGGAAAGTCTTCAATTATTGATGTCAACTCACTTCCCTGACTCCAGAACCACAAATACGGCGGCCTGGGAGGATGAGGAGAATCACTACCCGACAGACGATGACTGGCGTATATCATGACAGATCGTCGACGCGGACAGACTGAGGTGGGCCATCTTAGGCTTCTCCCCCTTTAAATCCCCGGGAACGGACGGCATTTATCCAGCCCTACTTCAGTGGGGCCTGGATGACCTAATGCCACACCTGGTAGGAATCCTCAGATCCTCACTGGCACTGAGGTATATTCCAAAAGGTTGGAGAGAAGTCAAAGTCGTGTTCATACCAAAACCAAGAAGAATGGACTATTCCATCCCAAAAGCATATCGACCCATTAGCCTCACATCGTTTTCAATGAAGACTTTGGAGAGGCTGTGCGGACGATACATAAGAGATGTGGTGATAACACGAAATCCACTGCATCCAAATCAACATGCAAACACTCCAGGGAGATCCACCGATTCGGCTCTTCATCTCGTGGCGGGCCGCATCGAGAAATCGTTGGAAAATAAGGAGTCCACCCTGGGTGTATTCATAGACATAGAAGGCGCATTTGATAGAACCACTTTTCCTAAAATAACAAATGCACTTTCCAACAAGAATATTCCCCAAACCATAAATGGCTGGATATATAACATGCTCTCAAAAAGAGCAATCAAAATCAGTGTAGATGATGTAACCATCAGAGGCTTGGTTGTAAAAGGTTGTCCACAGGGTGGGGTGCTCTCACTACTACTGTGGAACATGGTCTTAGACTCCTTGGTCAGCCACCTCAATGATAACAACTTCTACACAATAGCATACGCAGATGACCTAGTGATTCTGCTAACAGGAAGATTCGAGGAGACTGAGATGGTCCTCTTCACGAATAAAAGGTAGCTTGCAAAACATCAAGCCCCAAAGCTCCTAGATACCAAACTTAATTTCTCTTCAGAGGTGAAATATTTAGGGGTCACCTTTGACAGTAAGTTAACGTGGAACTCCCATTTAGAAAACAGAGTTAAAAATGCATATATTTCGTATGAGCAGTGTCGTAGAACCATCGGCCGCACCTGGGGAATGTCACCTAAGGTTGCTGCCTGGATCTACACTGCCATCAGCAGACCTATGCTAACGTATGGTGCGATTGCCTGGGGAGCTAAGGCAAACCAGCTGACAGTCGTCCGTAAACTGGACCAAATCCAAAGAACAGCATGCCTCAACACAACAGGAGGCATGAGAACCACACCAACAAGAGCTATTGAGGTAATCTTCGGTCTCGCTCCCCTTGACATATACATCAAGGAGGTTGTTTTGATGACCATGGCTTGTCTGCGCTCTACTGGTATACAACCTGATGTAGGATCCGGTAAACTGAGACGTAACTTGTGGCATGGGGCCCTCAGGGAGATCCCACTGCTGCAGGCCAATACGGACTCGATTCCACCGCGATATGCCTTCAACAGGCTCTACAAGGTAATCTTTAAAAACAACTCACAAGACCTATTGGAAGAAGGCGCAATCCGCATCTTCACAGACGGGTCTAAATCCAATGTGGGCTCAGGATGTGGTATTTTTTCCAGATCCCTGAATCTAAACATAAAATGGGCAATGGGCTGCAATGCAGGTGTTGCTCAAACAGAGCTCACTGCTATCTGCATCGCTGCTAAAGAGATTACCAAAAGGAAAACCACAGGTAATAACATATACATCCTTACGGACAGTAGACAAACACTACTAGTCCTGAACAGACCACGTATTACATCAGGCCTAGTACTAGAATGTCACATGGCCTTAATCGAAGCCTGTAACAACAGCACGGTCACTTTAGGCTGGATCAAGGGCCCTGAGAAATCGAAAGGAAACCGTATTGCAGACTCGCTAGCCAGGAAGGCAGCCTCCCAAAAACTCTTGGGACCTGGCACTTTCATTGGTCTATCGGCGTCAGCAACGGCCGACCTATTAAAGGAACACTCCCTTAATAAGTTTAAGGGTAGATGGGACGACGCAGAAGGCTGCAGGCTTTCCAAGGAACTGCTAAAGTATCCGGACGAACAACCACGGGAATTCTGACTGGTCACTGCCACCTACGAAAACACCTTCACAGACTGGGTCTATCTAACATCCCACTTTGTAGAGGATGTGAACAAGAAGATGAGACTGTCGAACACATTCTTTGCGAATGTCAGACACTCTCTCAATTTAGGTTTCAAGTATTCGGCGAGCACAGGCTAACATACGCCAATATTAGGGAACTTAAATCAGGCGACGTTATCGCCTACTTCAAGGAAGTAGGCTGGATGACGAGCTAGAAGGAAGTTTTGAACCTCAGAAGGATGCACAATGGGCCAATTGTGGCTCATGCTTCAAGTGTAAACAGCAAGGCCATGTTGCAGCCAACTGTACCACTATCACATCTCAATCCAACAACAAAACTAACGAAATGAAAGAACCTGATATAATATCTTTACCTCAGAGAATACTGTTGCAGAACCTCCAAATACCACATCACCACAACTGGTCAATGCTCCAAGTGAAAGCCAAATCTCGAACAACACCTCAAAAAGAAACATCACCGAAATCATAACTCCCCCTCCTCAACAAACTTCGGAGAATATATTCATCAAACCGGCAGAAAAACCTTCAAAGATAAGTAGAACCAATATAACTGCAGACCAATCATCAGTAGAAGAGTTATTACTACCAGCCAAAGCATTATTTGAAGACAAGACCTCCAGCCCTATACTGAGCTTCGAACAAATCACTGACTTTTTCGAAAATGTATATGGTTCTAACGACCCCCTCAGCGTGGCTAGAATATATACCTCAGACATCCATAGTTTATTAGAAATGTTGACCAAAATATACCCATGCCTAAAGGGAGAAAGATAAAATCCGGATGCACCAAAGTCAAACTCAAAATTATGAAACCACTAAAAACGGAAACAACTGATAACATAGATACCGACTCATCCCCAGAAACCTTTTAATATAACATTCAAGTCAATCATTCAGTGGAACTCAAATGGGCTATATGCCCATTTGGAAATGCTCAAAACCTTAATATTTGAACAGCACCCAACTATAATCTGCCTACAAGAAACAACTTTTAAAGGAAATCACCACTATAAACTTCGAAATTATAAATGCTTCAAAAAAACAGAGAACAACAGAATATAGCTAGTGGTGGATACCGTTTCAAACTAGTTTAGAAGCAGTTGCAGTGAGCATATCATCAACTAGAAAAATCAATCTATGCAATGTTTATATCCCCCCCAAAGCAGAAATTGACACCGAACAAATTAAGAACCTGATTGATCAAATCCCTTCACCACGAATAATCCTGGGAGACTTCAACAGCCATAATACATTGTGGGGATCGAAAGGAACTAACTCAATAGGACGGAAAATCGAATCGTTTAGCTGGAACTTGATACCTTTTTTATATGGCAGCGATCACCACCCAATAAATATTTCCAACGAACAAAACAGAGAAGAAAGCAATCTCCCTATTTACCAAAAGTGGAACACAAAAAATGCCAATTGGCCAGAATACTCAATTGCGATTCAAAGAAAGGTTGACGAACTCAATGGGGTCCATCAGAACTCAGATGTTCGAGTAAACGGTACTACGTCGTCGGAGAGAATTCAATAAAATGGAATACCACAAGGATCAGTTCTTAGCATCACCATCTTCTTGGTAGCAATAAACAACATTCTGCACAATTGCAGACCCCCAGTTAAAGCAAGACTGTATGCAGACGATTTAGTCACTTTTACAAAAGACAAAAATGTATATTCAATGCAAAAACAGTTACAGAAAACACTCGATAGTCTTGGAAAATGGGCAAAAACTAATGGCGTCCAATTCTCCCACAAGAATACAAAATGTGTACTGTTCTCAAAAAAACATAATCCTAAAATTCCTCGTTTAACCTTAGATGCTCGACCACTGAATTTTGTTGACAAATTGAAGTTTTTAGGAATGATATTCGACAAAAAGCTGAACTGGAAAGATCACATTATTAACTTGAAAAATGTATGCCAAAAGGAACTGAACCTGATGAGAACACTTGCAAACAGGAACTGGGGTGCTGATTACAACAGTCTTATGCTGATATACAAATCCTTTATCAGATCTAAGCTAGACTACGGCTCATTAGTATATTCATCTACAAAAAAATCGATTCTGAGAAACCTGGATACCATCCACAATACAGCACTAAAAATCGCATTAGGAGCCTTCTGTACAAGTCCTTCTGCCAGTGTCCACTGCGAAACAGGAGAATATCTCCTACAGTCAAGAAGAAAATTTTTAAGTCTTTCATAGGCTGCTGCAGTATCCTCAAACCCCACTAATCCTGCAAGACACAGCATATTCTCTGATCGCTTCAAAAACCTTTATGCTTCAAAACCAAAAACATATCCTCTTTTCTATGAGAGAATCAACCGATACCTTGCAGAATTCCAGCTAACTTTTCCCCAAACATCTTCCAACAATATCCCCACCCCATCTCCTTGGATAATCAACCTTCCAGAAATAAATACAAACCTATTACAGTACAATAAAAATGAAACCAACCCCCTCCTAATCATCCAAAAATTCAATGAAATAATGGAAAATCAACAGGGTTTTTATGAAGTATACAAGGATGCGTCAAAAACCGAAGATGGCACAACACCAGCTTTCATGAGCCCAAATTACAGCACCGCTTATAAACTGAATAAGACCTGTAGCATATACCACGAAGAACTTCTGGCTATTCTTAAGACACTGGAGTACATAAAAACCATAGAGCTACAAAATATAATTATTATATCAGACTCTCGGTGCACATTCCACCCTCTCCTAGGTATTTCCGAACAACCCAATCCTTCTCTCTATTAAGACCGTGCTATATAATATGCAACTGCAGCACAAAACTGTAAAGTTCTTATGGATTCTATCGCATATCGGAATAAAAGGCAATGAAGATGTAGACAAATTAGCTAACGAGAGGGTCAATTGGTGATGATACGATCCCAACTATACATGAAATTGTACACACTGACTATAAAAAGACAGTTAAGGATTCTATCGAGGATGGCAATCTCAGTGGAATAATTCTCAATATAAATTATTTCAAGTGAAAAAACATGTCACCCCATGGAAATCAAACCCCGCTAGTAGAAAGCACCAAATCATTCTCTCCAGATTAAGAATTGGCCATACCCGAATAACAAATAGTTACCTCCTTTCAAGAAGTAACCCACCAACGTGTGAAGTATGCCAAAGTCAGCTCTCCGTCCAACATATCCTAGAAGAATGCCCAACATACAATAACCAGCGACGCGTACACAACATTCCTCCATCATTTGAAGCAATACTGAACTCCAGAAGTGATATGAAAAAACTAATAGCGTTTCTAACAGAAATCAATATTACTAACGAAATATAATTATTGTAAATATCGTTCAAAGTGTATTCATTGTATCATAACATTTCTGTATTTCTGTGTCTCGAATAACCTTAAGGGTTGATGAGTCTATTATTTCTGGAAAGTTTTTTTTATACATAGAGGTCAGTTGTGGCAGAGTCAGGCGGTCAATAGTTTGTTGTGTTAATAAGTTGAATTGTTAAAAAATAGTATTGTATTTTGCCAAGTATTGAATATAGTTGTGAAAGTTATAACAGTGGTAAAAGTAATTTATTGTTAATACTAGAAGTACAAATTACGACACCGATATGGAAGCTAATAGTGGAGCACCAGCATGGTTCCTTCAGATGATGGAGCAAGAAAAACGAGAAAGAAAGCAAGAAAAGGTGGAAGAAGAACGGAAAAGAAAGCAAAAAAAGGAGGAAGATGAAAAATGTAGAAAACAAGAAAAGAAAGAAGAGGAACACAGGAGGAAAGGAAGCTAATATTAGAGGTACTGTTCGATTTTAGTTCTACCTGTAATAGTAAAATAGCGGCCTTAGATAACAAAATAGATTCAATGGAAGAAGACATAAAAACAGTTAAGGAAGACGTGGCAACAGTAGAAAAATATTTAAATACAGTACAGAAAGATTGAAAAACGACAGAGAAAGATTTAAAAATAGACCAGCTTGTCCTAAGACAAAAATTAGATGCATTAGTAAAGAAAATAGAAGCTGATCCCGATGATAGCAGTTTCATTAGTGATAGTGCCAAAACTGAAATAGTAAATTTGAGACACAACCAGGTTATCAAGCCACCTACATATGATGGCCAATCATCTTGGAAGACATATCGACGCCAATTTGAAGCAGCAGCTGGTGCCAATGGGTGGAATGATCAAGAGAAAGCCAGCTTCAATTCTTACACAATTTTGTAAACATCCATTATAAGTAAGAAACCAAATAAATGTATATATTGAGTACACAAATAAAAACTATTAAACATTTCACAGAAATTGCGATGAAACTAAGTTTCATATTATTCCGAAACAAACAGCCCTAAATAACTGTCAACGCTGACAATTAAAAATCTTGATAATAATTCTTCTCCATTGTAAAGTTTTTATTCAACATATCCATTGTCTTTGGGAGCAAGATGAACTCCCATGGGTCCTAACATGCTGTTGGAAGGTCCCACCTCTCCCATCTAACTTTTATAACTCTCCAAAATATATTTCAAAGCGTTGACATTAATGTCTACCGGTTTGAAGGTCTCAATATCGTCAAAACTATCTCCATTATTTTTCTTTTCAAAGCCTTGACCTATAGTTGTACCTTCTAATTCTTTATCCATTTCATCCATATATTTTTGCAATTTGTTTTTATCTTTACCACTTTCAAAATTTTGGTTTTTTACATAGTTATCCTCTTCGTACTCACTCATGTCCGAATATGATTCCATATCCCAAGAATCGTCGTCGCGGATAGAAAAATTTAATATATTTTGCAAACACACAAGCGAAAGAATTGGGATCGAAATTAATTTTGGGATTCGCAGTTTCTTCTGTTTTAGATTGATTGGGAAAAGATACTTATGTTTTGTTTTTGTGTCTTGGAGGTTTGACAGGAGAATCGTTTTCTGTATGAAATTCTGCTGTGGTGTTTCTTGAATCACGTCTGAAACGTGGTTCAAGAAACTTGTTAATTTTCCAGCAAAACCTAATGCATCAGAGTTGTTATTGACATTAAATATCTTCTTTTGTCCACACTTCTCTTGCAGCATTTTATCTAGTTGTTCTGGACTAATATTTAGCCAAGAATCATCATCTACAAGATTGATCTGTTTGGGATGAACTGATTCCATTGTTCCTCTTATCTTACCTGAGTGCACAGCATGAACCCATTGGCTATACACCTTCAATGTTGGTCACTGGTCGATAAATTAAGCTTCCTATCGATATCCTCTTTGGAAAACCTCCTCCTTCGTCCCGAGAAGAAGACCAAAGCCTGCCTCAATATGTTGAAGGCCTTCAACAAAAGTTAGAAAAGATTCAAGAGTTTACAAGGATGCGACTGAAACTAACCAGCGAAAAGATGGAGAGACGGTTGGATAAAAACCTTAAAGAAGAGATATTTAAGTCCGGTGAAGCAGTTTGGTTGTACCAGTCCAGAAGAATGAAAGGGTTAACTCCGAAATTTCATCGAAATTGGAAAGGTCCCTGGTGGTCAAGAAAATCAACGACATAATTTATCACATTCGTCTGACACCAAAAAGTAAACCTAAGGTCGTTCATATCGCTATTATGGTGATGACCCACCCATATGGTTTCAAGATGTCGAAGTCCCTGTTATTCGAGGCGAATAACATGAAGAGGGGAAGCAATGTTACACCTGTTGTATCATGCTATTGTGCTCCATATTTACGTACTAGTATGTTATAGAATATTCTAGTCCCTTCTGGAAAGTTCCTTTTATAAATAAATCGAGATCAGTTGTGGCAGAGTCAGGCAGTCAATAGTTTGATGTGTTGATAAGTTGGATTGTTAAAAAGTAGTATTGTATTTTACCAAGTATTGAATAAAGTTGTGAAAGTTTTAACAATATTTTAACATGTCAACTCAACCCACTGTACGAAATGTTGCTGCTGTTACTAAATCAAATTCATGCCCTGCAATCTTTTATAGCCACTGCTAAACTGCATTTTTAACGCCATCTATTTGCTTGGAAGGTTACTAACGAACTTTATTTTACTGATTGCTGTAATACCGTCCAAGTAATACATCAAAATGTCAGGAGTAAAACAATAACAAATGGATCAGTATATTAGAGACTTCGACAGAGTTTTATTGTATTTGTCATTTTTTAAAGAGAAATAATTTTTGAACTTGTAGATGACTTTACTGTAGCACAAAGAAAAGCCAAAGAGGCTTTAATTACAACAGACCTTCCGTCTAGTTCCGATATTTACAAAGGACGGGGATCAAGGATACGGAAAAAAATACAAGGTATATGTCCCATCACTCTAGTTCTGATTCAGACGAGAGTCCCTCATTAAATCGTAACATTTATCCTGTTTTTAAACCTACACCACAAACAAATTGTAAGTATTTAAAGAAATTAATAAGTTAATGTTTTGTGCAAATAATATATTTTTCAGTATTGTATAAAAAGTCGGGGAATTATAAATCGGGTAGTACTTCTCCAGAGATTAAAGTGGACTCTATTGCCGAAACTATGAAATCTGAAGCTGAAGGAATTTCCCATGCGAATAAGGAATCAAATGATATGGCGAGATTTGCTGTTCCTAGAGGTAATTTGTTCCTTAAGTTAAATCATAATTTATAATAACCTAAAGTTTGCATATTAAATTTGACTTTTAGTATAAAAATACTTAATTTTATATTGTACCTTTTTTTAATTTTTTTTTAGAGTCAAAACCTTGTGGCAGTGGAATCAGATGAACACTTCACAAAAGAGATAAATCATCACCACAAACAGATACACTTGATGATCAAGGTGACTAAACTAAATAATTTTAATTAATTTTTATATTTAATCATATTTTAAATTTATTTTGGAATTTAAAAGGTTGATGATAGATGAAATATCTCAATTAAATTTAAAAATCAACACTTTAATTGAAAGCGTTGGCACTCTCTTGAAAACACAAAGAATTCCGAGTTACCTGCAAGTAACATCGTTTGAAAATAATGTGAAAACGTTATATGAAAAAATTCCAGTAATTCGACATATTTTTAAAATCCAAATACAATGTAGTTCTCTTCAGTTATATCAAGGCAATCGGTAAAATTGTGACACCAAAAGGAATCACTCATGCTTCCCGTATATCTAACCAACGTATTTGCATTTTTCTCGCTTCGACTTTAGTCGTTGATAACCTCCTTAAAGACCATTCTTCAGTTGCCATTAAAGAAGAAATCGTCCTCATACGCAGACTTATCAGCCCTTCTAAAAGATTACTAATATCTAACTTATCTCCCTCAATTCCTAATCAACTCATCGAACTGACTCTAAAAACGATCTCGGACTTCAACTTACATCACCCATCATCAATATACGTACTGGCTCACCTGAAGAAGATTATTCCCATATCCTAAGCTTTCGTCGGTCCATCTGTGTCATACCAGATAAAAATACCAACAAAATAAAAACCTATTTTAACACATTTCAAAAATACTGCTTTTCGGATCTTCATTACCTCAGATAAATTGGAGTGTTTCCTCTCCAAACAAGCTGGACCCACTGCTGATACCTGCCAAAATCCTCTTGACACTTCCTCCCTCTCCAGATTCTACCGATAATATTTCTAATGATCCTACTTCCACTGATCCTACTTTCTATCATACCGCTGCTCCTATATCATCCACCAACACACTCCTTCCTTTAGACCAACCTACACCTAGTATTTCTGGTCTCAAACGACTTCATCCTACTGACTCTAGCCTCGAATCACCGCCCTGTAATTATCTCGTCTGTTCCTCCCTCACTCAGCCTAAACAAAACAGATTCACTATCTGGCCACGCCTTTTGTGCCCCCCTAAAAAAAGTCCAAGAATATAACAACTATCAGCCCCTCTGCATGATTAATCTTTGAAAATTTAACAAAATTGGACCCAACATCCTTCTCAATTATTTCAGAACAATTAATAGCATTTCTGAAAAACTCTTTTGGAAGCAACGATCCATTAGCAGAAGCTTACCAATTTACGTCAAACATTAACCCTCCTTGCAGATCACTGTCAAATATATCATGCCATCTCAGATAGGTCACTCAAAAATCGCGTGACGACACCGACCTCTATAGATATTGTTACGAACTCGCACACCGAAGCGGATACTAAGTACGGTCCTGTATGTTAACGGAGTTATGAAAATGGCGAGCGCGCCGAATTCTGAGAAGGTCTATTGGGATTTATGGTGACCGTCCTTTTTTTAAACATGTTCTCGAAAGGCATTTTAAGAAATATCGCGAAAGGCATTTGTCCCATCCGGAATGTTCTAGTAAAGAAAGCTTTGATATAAATACAGGACCGATCAGCGGATGAGTTTAGTTTATGAGTTGATAAAGTGAACTTGACAAATACACAGTAATTAAGTGAATATAAAAGTGTTATAAATTAATAAGTTAGTGTGCATATAAATTAAATTTAAGTGACTAGTTAAGTACATATAAATTAGTGTTAGTGAGTTAGTGTTTAAATAAATTAGTAAGTAGCAATACCGAGTGTTTAAAATTTATCCCACCCGTTTATTGTTTAAATAAATAACAAAAAACATTTCATTGGTGTCAGAAGTGGGATAATATAAATAAATTGCAACGTAAAAATGGCCAAGAGACTATGTGATCTGAAAATGGCGGAATTAAGAGCAGAATTGGAAGATCGTGAGTTGGAAACGTCCGGTAAGAAAAGCGAATTAGTAGAAAGACTTAAAGTGGCTCTGGAAAATGACAGCTTTGATCCAGAATCATTTTTATTCAATGACGAGGCTTCCACCTTAATCTCGTCAATTTCTGCTAATATGAAGAACGATATTTCTGCCATGGAAGAAAAGATTTCCACTAATGTAAAGAACGATTTTTCTGCCATGGACGAGAAGATATCTGCTATGAAGAATGATATTTCTGCAGATATTTTATCATTGAAAAATGACATTGCTGCTCAAGGCGAGAATAAAATTTCGGCTCTAAAATCAGACATGGAGAATAAGATGGCAACGATGGAAAATCAGATGGACGAGAAAATTAGGAAGTTAGAGACAAAGATTGCCGATTTAAGAACACAAGACACTTCAGTGGAAGAAAAGCAGATAGAGATCTGCAAGCCAGAAACACAACCCAAGACAGATGATATATGCAGTTTTACCCGAGTCAAGGCCCCAACGTTCGATGGGAAGATGTCGTGGATCAATTATGTAAAACAGTTTGAAGCAGCCGCTAGAGTGAATAATTGGTCCGACAAGGAGAAAGCAGTGAACTTAACTATCGCGCTTCGGGGAGATGCCTTAGATGTACTTCAGACGATACCTCTGGAAGAAACGGACGATTTCGAGCAGCTGAAGAAGAGGTTGGACATGCGGTACGGTCACGAACATCTAGAACATTTGTACCAGTCCCAGCTGAAGAACCGAAGGCAAAAACGTGACGAAGCCCTTCAAGAGTATGAAGTGGATATTGCCCGACTCGTTCGATTTGCTTATCCGTCAGCACCAGAGAACATGATGGAATGTCTGGGCATCCAGGCCTTTATTGTTGGCTTACGTGACCTCGATATGCAGAGGACGCTTCGTTTAGCCCATCCCAAAACATTAGTTGATGCATTGACAGCTGCTCTTGAATATGAAGCAGCAACGAAGGCTTCAGGATATAACAAAATTAGGACCATCCAAGAAGAAGGTGACGAAGACAGATTTGACCAGTTCGTCAGTTTTATGAAAAATATGATGGACAAGAAGCCGATAAAGATCAGATGCTGGAATTGTGGCGAGCTAGGGCATGTACGTAGTTCATGTAAGCGCCCCAAGACTCCTGCAAACCAAGAACCCCAGTCACAGGAAAACTAGAACGGGTCGGCTACGAGGGGGCAGCACCGACCCATGACCGTTCCAAAGACCCTCTCATACTGATAGCTTCTCTTAGATGTCGCAACGAGAGTGTATATGTGGATGGCGAAGTAAATGGCAAGGGATATGCTCTGCTGGTTGACACTGGGGCAACTAGAACCATTATACGACCAGAGATAATAAACCCCAAGAAGAAACTTCTACCAACGAGACTGCGACTGCGGACCGCCACAGGCGAGAATGCCAACGTTCACGGGGAAACACAAATCCAATCGTAGCTGACATTGAAGAAGACGTGATTCTGGGAATGGACGTAATGAATGTACATGGTTTCCAATTAGACTTCAGAAACAGAACCATTAAAGTGGGTTTCGAGGAGGTATTCCTGCATCCATATGAAGGCAGCGCGGTGTTGGCAGCTGTACAGGAAGATACCGTTCTACCTGCACGAAGCGTAACCATGATAGTAGCACGGCTACAGGGAATCATGGAGGAAGGTACACCGGTTATGATGGAGCCAAGGAACCACGACGAAGAAGTTGGCAAAGGAGTACTAATTGGAAAAGGATTGGTCACGTCGGCGTAAGAGATCCCGGTCCGTGTGATAAACGTGAACGATTACCCAATTACAATCAAGAAGGAAACCAAGATTGGATCCTGCGTACCAGTGACGTCAATAGTTCGTCAAACAACGACCACTGACAATTCTAATGCCAGATTCGAACAAATGTTATCAGTAGCTGGTCAATCTTTGGATCGAGCTGAAAAAAAGAGAATGAAAGAATTTCTCTTGCAGTATCGAGACTTATTCGTACCAAAAGGAGGAAAGACTGGCAGAACATCAGCCGTCAAACACAAAATCGATACTGGTAATGCTAAGCCAATTAGACAATCAGCTCGAAGACTTCCACGAGCGAAGAGGGAGGAAGCTGAAAAAATAATTCAAGAGATGGCAGAAGAAAAAGTAATAGAACCATCTACTAGTCCATGGGTGTCTCCAGTAGTGCTCGTCAAGAAAAAGGATGGAACTACGAGATTCTGCGTGGATTATCGCCAGCTTAACAACGTGACGAAGAAAGACAGCTATCCTCTGCCCCGAATTGACGATACGCTAGACACGTTGGCCGGCAGCAAACTGTTTTCCACCTTGGACCTGAAGTCTGGTTATTGGCAAGTAGAAATGGACCCAGAAGATAAAGAGAAGACTGCTTTTACCACCGGATCTGGATTATGGCAATTCAACGTCATGCTATTCGGGCTCTGTAATGCGCCTGCGACATTTGAAAGACTTATGGAAAATGTCTTGAGAGGGTTGTCTTGGAAGACATGCCTGGTCTATTTGGACGACATCGTAGTACTGGGGAAGACATTTGACGAACATCTGAAAAATTTGGAAGACGTATTCAAACGACTCCAAGCTGCCCCTGCCCAGCTCATGTTAAACCCGAAGAAATGTCAGCTGTTCCAAAACCGAGTCAACTATCTAGGTCATATAGTGAGCAATGAAGGAGTGGCGGTGGATCCAGAGAAAGTTGCTTCCATTCAGCAATGGCCGCAACCAACCGACAAACATCAAATTAGGAGTTTCCTTGGACTTTGCACGTATTACAGAAGATTTATCAGGAAGTTTGGGGATATTGCCAAGCCTCTAACGCGACTTACAGAAGAAGCAAGAGCTTTCCAATGGGACGAAGACTGTCAAACGGCTTTTGAAAATTTGAAGAGGCATTTAACCTCGGCGCCGATATTAGGATATCCATTACCAGAGGGAGACTTTATTCTTGACACTGACGCAAGCAACGTAGGAATTGGTGGAGTGCTCTCACAGATCCAAGGAGGGCAAGAAAGTGTGCTGGGATATTTCAGTAAAGTCCTCTCCAAACCAGAACGAAACTACTGCGTCACAAGAAGAGAACTTTTGGCAGTAGTGAAGTCCGTGGAACACTTTTACCAGTATGTCTATGGTAGGAAGTTTTTAATCCGGACTGATCATGCAGCACTTAAGAGGTTGATGCAGTTCAAGAATCCCGAGGGCCAGATCGCTAGATGGATTGAACGACTTCAAAAGTACGATTTCAACATCGAACATCGAGCTGGTGTGAGTCACCGAAATGCCGACTCCCTGTCCAGACGGCCGTGCCCAACAGACTGCTCCCACTGCAACAAGGTGGAATCTAGGGAAAATGAATTCCAAGATCGATCTACCTACCGCGATGTGTGGGAAGCACTTCGAAACCTCCGAGACCATGTGTTGGAATCCAACGTGAAGAAACTGGCTATGCCTAAGATAGCGAGTAACCAGTTAAATTGGCGAATCATCAGGAATACGGTAGAGATTATCTTTCAAGGTACCGGTGTCCAGATATTAATTTGCAGCTACAACCCCCGTTATCAATATCCGATGAAGACGGTGCCCTGCTATTTCCATAAGATCGGAAAGTGTAGAAATGGGGCTAGTTGCCGATTCAAACATCCAGTCTCGGCTACACAAAAGTTCCAGGAGGAACTTTCATTTAAGGAGGGGGTAATGTTACGAACTCGCACACCGAAGCAGATACTAACTACGGTCCTGTAACCTTATGTTAACGGAGTTAAGAAAATGGCGAGCGCGCCGAATTCTGAGAAGGTCTATTGGGATTTATGGTGACCGTCCTTTTTTTAAACATGCTCTCGAAAGGCATTTTAAGAAATATCGCGAAAGGCATTTGTCCCATCCGGAATGTTCTAGTAAAGAAAGCTTTGATATAAATACAGGACCGATCAGCGGATGAGTTTAGTTTATGAGTTGATAAAGTGATCTTGACAAATACACAGTAATTAAGTGAATATAAAAGTATTATAAATTAATAAGTTAGTGTGCATATAAATTAAATTTAAGTGACTAGTTAAGTACATATAAATTATTGTTAGTGAGTTAGTGTTTAAATAAATTAGTAAGTAGCAATACCGAGTGTTTAAAATTTATCCCACCCGTTTATTGTTTAAATAAATAACAAAAAACATTACAATATTAACTAATAAATTCACGATAATTCAATGGAATGGCGACGGATACTAGCCGTGCCTTGAACATCTTCAACAACTTATTTCCCTCTACAATCCGGATTTCCTATGTCTTCAGAAAACTAATTTTACATCTTCCAATATCCCTACACCAAATACTTCGAAGGATATCATTACATCTGAACAATCTGTGTAATCATAAGAAATAACATAAAATATATTTGTGTTTAAGAATACGTGTCACGGGACCTTGTTCCAATCATGGTTCACCTCAACATTGGGGGTATCGACCGAGACATCGTCATTGCCTACTTCGCTGGAGACGGGTGCCAATTATAATTGGTTGTGATGCCAACGCGCACAATACCGTGAGGGGGAGCACTAACAACAACGCAAAAGGTGAGCGTTTATTAGAATATCTCTTATCAAATAACCTTGAGATCTTAAACGTGGGGACAACCCCCACGTTTGTCACGAGAGCAAGAGAAGAGGTCCTGGACGTAACAATTGTTAATGTTGCTGCTAGGAAAAATGTAAAAGATTGGAGGGTGATGAGAGAGTCATCACTTTGCGACCATAGGATCATCGAATTTAGGATAGAGGGAGATACTACTTCGATTCCTACAATCCGAAATCCTAGAAATACTGATTGGTCTCTTTACAAGACTAATCTGAAGGACAATTTGGAATCCGTCGAGGTGAATGGGGTAAATCACCCGCACTACGACCTGGAACAAAGAGTCGAACAGATCAGTGATGCAATAATGGAAGCTCTTCGTTCCAGTTGCCCACTGTCAAAAGCTCGTTGAGAAAAGGATGCTCCTAAATCGCCAGGAGTGGAAGGAATATTTCCAGCACTCCTGCAGCAAGGGATAGAGGAGATTCTTCCTCGCCTGCTGAAGATTACAAGAAGCAGTCTAGCAGTGGGTCTAATACCTAGAATATGGAGAAAGGCAAGAGTAACCTTCATACCAAAAATAGGGAAAAAAGATAGGACTGATCCCCGATCTTTTAGACCCATATATCTAACATCGTTTCTACTCAAAATGATGGAGATAGTAGTGGATAACTATATAAGAACAGAGAACCTGTAGAATATACCACTTCATAAATGTCAGCCTGCCTACAGAGCGGGTCGATCAACTGAGACGGCTCGTTATCAGCTGACCTAAGTTACCCAGAGAACTATGAACAAAGAAATCGCAATGCTCCTATAAGAAAGAGTTTCGGAAGGAGGAAACCGAAAGAGAAGCACTCTGGCGGTGCTTTCCCGGGCTGGAGCATTCCAAAAAGGTCCTGCAGAACTTTGACACTGCTAGATCCACAAAATATTTGGACCTCAGTAAAAACAAGCTACATCTCCTCACGGGCCTTATTACTGGACACTGCCGCCTTAGGAAGCACCTAACGAGAATAGGTCTAGCAGAAATTGACGAGTGTAGATTCTGTGGGGAGAAGGATGGAACTCCGGATCACCTAGTTCTAGAATGCCTCGCCATTGAAAGCCAACGCAAGAAATGATTCAGACAAGAAACTTGTAAGAGTGAGAATCTAACCTCGTTGAAGCCGTCCCTAATACTAGAGTTCATTAGAACCCTGGAACTGGAAGACGAGCTGTAGTAGTAGCGAGAACGGCTCTGATAGGGGGGGGGGGCAGAATAAACCTTAGGTTTCAGTGCATTGTAACCCCGTTAAAATCTAATTTCTAACTGATCAGGGTAAACTGAAATCTCTTCTTGAGAGAGCATCTTGGGCTGCCATTTACTCTGCTGAAAATCCTGATTCTAAAATGAATATATTCGTTGATACTCATCAAATTTGATTGGCGAAGCGACGATATCCAAAAGTAGTAGGAGAAAATATACAAAAATTGAACCTTGGATGACAAATGCTCTATCCCAGATAGCACAAAATGTCCATTGGACATCCAGTATTTGTCCAAATATTGTCCTGGATGTCCATGAACCTTGGATGGATATCCTGTCTCCGTTAGTCCATTGGATATCCCATTTTGTATGTCCATTGGAAACTCATCAAATGCCCATGATTCATTTTGGATGAAAATTAACACAAATATAACTTAGAACGTAAGTAGAACGATTTTCACATTTAGTAAAAAACACTTTAGATTTTTCCCATAATGTGTATTCGTAGGGTATGATGCAAACTCTGTGTTATATATATTACAGAGCAGCAGCATGCATATATATATGGACGTTTTTTGTGATTCGCGGGGTTTGTAGATGTGAACGACTCATTTATTATAATATTTACATATTATATCCAATTAAATATTATTCCTCCTTCGTCTAATTGGTAGGGTGCAGTGTAAAGTTATATGGAAAATGTCGCTGACAAAAAGACTAGTACAGGGCCACAAGTCTTAGAAAGAAAAAGCAGCTCATATTCCATCAGTTGAACCATTGACATACTATACTGATGGACTGGCCCGCCTACCACACAATTGATGCCATCGCAGTGCGAGAGAGAAAGATCGAGAAGGATAGCGCTAGGAGTGGCAAAAATATTTTTCAATGTATGGTTACGGTATGGTTTTATATGTTACTGCGTGAAGGTTTGTTATATATTTTTAATAATTTTGAGAAATATTTGAAAATGAGATCGTGTTCATCTTATACTTGTACTACAAAGTTGAAAAAAGGCGAGAAAATTAAATTTCACAGGTAGGTAAATAAACAATAAATTTTATATAAGTTAGGTTTATTAAGATGATTAAAAATATTTTTCATGTTTTATAGATTTGCAAAAGATCGCAATTTAAGTAATGGTTACACGCTGTTAGAAGAGATAATTATAAGCCAAGTGATACAGCTGTTACTTGTGAAAAGCATTTTAGAGTTGATGACTAGGTATTAAATGTTCACGGAAATCGGGTATTAAAAAAGACAGTAATTCCATCACAGTTTGATTTTCCTGCTCATTTGATCAAAGTTATCAAAAAGAGAAAACCCGTAACAAGAATACTTAATGTAAACCAAGATGAAGGTGCTTTTCTTAAAAAATTTGAATTGAAAATAATATTTTTAATATAAACATTCGAATACTTTTTATATTACAATTTTAATATACTTAAGTGTACATTTTTAGGGGATGCTGTTGCAGGATGCAGTACTGATATAATTCCTGAAGTGTAATCTATGGAAGTCGATTTATATGTACCAGAAGTTAATAAGCCAGAAGATCCAGTAAACAATAACATATTATCCAATGAAATAAAAACATGTTTGAGTGTGGAAAAAAAAGTTGCAAGGTAAGAAGACCTACTGATTCTTAAGTAGTTGACCATTTAAAAAAATACCTTCAATTATGCATTTTTTCTATTTTTAGAAAAAAATGAGATCCAATAGTCTTTGGAGATTTTGAGGAGTGATTTAGAATTTCCAGAAAAGAGAAAGAAATTTTTGAAAATTACCAACCCAACTGTTTGTAAATATAAAAAAATGAATAAATATTACACAAAAATCCATTTAGTTTATTTTGGACTATTTTTTTGATCTACCCTGTTTGACTTGCAACCATTCTGAATGCATCTGATTTAATTATATCGAACATGCACCAACTTTTAGCAATATTTGAATTTTTACTGAGCAATAAAAAGAATTCCACGTTGCACACTTATGACCACACTGTATAAATAGACACGTAACAATATATTTTTATGAAAATGCATTGTATTTTTCGTAATGTATAACAATAATAATTGTATATTTTCTATTTATACGTAATAAAATGATTTTTTTAATGGTTGTTTCATTATTTTTTTGTGCTATTTGGGTTTAAAATAATATTAAAGATATTAATAAAACATAGTCTGTTATTTGTTTATAAAATTAAAATATACTTTGAAGCATTTAATGCAGTTACAACAACTTTTAAGGCACACTGACGAAACTGGTTTCATGAAACCGGTTTCATGAGAGATGAAACTCAAGTTTCGTAAAACCAGTTCATAAGAAAATTGAAAGATGAGTACACTGAGTTTTAAGAAACTACAATTTCATAACGTTGCGCAACTGCATTTCACGCAACTCCGCTAGCACGGTTGCATGTAACTACAGTTTGTTGTAAACCTCCGTTGGCGTGAGTTGTGTATTTAATATTTGCAGCAAAAAGCGATCCTGAAGATCAAGTTTTCAACACAAAACTCGTGGAAGCTGTAGAAAAGCATCCGTGCTTGTACAATTACAATTTGAAGGAGTACAGTAATAGAAATAAAGTTCAAGCTGCATGGGAGACCATAGCGCAGGAAATGGAAAGTACAGGTGAGTTTTATTATTGAACTCCTTTTATTCATTTTTATTAAATGTTGTCGCTAACCTATGTTTGTACTCCATTTTCCTCTAGGCGGTTCAAATAAAACACGAATCACGGCTTTTAACAAAGCTTTATTTTCTCAAGGGCTACATACACACAATATATGTAAAGACAATTATTTATTTTCATTACTATTCATCACCACGCCCTGCTATATTATTGATCCACTGTGGTGGTATAGCTACGCCAGGCTTCAAAAAGTATTCACCAAGATATTCGCGGAACGATGCGGCTGTCGTTAAGTTAATATGGCGATTCAACGGGTGCAAAGGTTGATTTGGAATGTTCTGAACCTCATCTGCAGCATTCCTTGGCTTATACATTTTCCCTTCGGTTTTGCGAATGTAGTTATGAAGAACACATGCGCATTTTATAATAGATATCACCGTGGCTTCAGAACAAGCTATAGACGTTTCAAAAACTCGGAACTTAGATGTTAGCATTCCAAAAGCACATTCCACAGATTTACGAGCTAGGCTTATTCTATAATTGAAAATTCTTCTCCTTTCCGTTAGCGTACGTTGAGGATACGGTCGCAGTATGTACGTTGTTAGAGGGAACGCTTCATCTCCACAAAAAAAGGATGGAAAATTTTGTGCATTTTCATCCCGTGGTAATGGCGAAGGCTGTGGTAGATTGAGACCTCCAGACTGTAACCAACGACCTAAACGAGATGAACGAAATACACCTCCATCACTGTTTCTACCAAGATCCCCCACATCAATGGTAATAAAACATCCGTCAGCATCAGAACAAGCCATTAGTTGAACCGAAAAATAACCCTTATAATTAATATTCCTAGATCCACTCTTTTTGAATTTTTTTATCCTGACATGTTTTCCGTCGATGGAGCCTACACAGTGTGGTAAACTCCAAAGTTGTTCATAACGGGAAGCAATGTTTTTCCACATATCTATGGTTGGAACAGGCAAATATTCTGGTTGTAGACAGGACCATATAGCTTCCGTTGTTTCCGCAATGACCACTCCAACCGTTCTCTCTCCTCGCATAAAATAGCTCGCCAAACTTCTGAAACTGCTGCCTGTTGCAAGATACCTGAAATTAATAAAATACATCAATTGAGCGGTCTGCTTTGAATAAGGGCTCACCTACAATATTACCTTATTACAGAGCACAAACAGATAAGCCAAGGGTACAAAACATCATATTAGGTCGATTTTGCAAAATTGTAGATGAGCTCTGATCTAAGCAGACTCTTCAATCATAGCATATGTGTACATAATACGTAGCTTACTATAATCTATCTATACCTTCAATGTAATTTTTTTTGTAGCAAAAGACTGTAAAGAAACATGGAGAAACTTGAGGATAGTTTACATACGGAATTTAAAGAAACCGCCTTCTGGATCTGCTGCAAAAAAGAAAGAATACTATTTGCGTAAGTACATGCAATTTTTGAACCGCTATGTGAATACGAAAACGGAGAAAGGATTACCGGGAAACCTTCCATCGCCCCCACAAACTGACAATGCGTACAGTGAACCAAACCAAGAACGCGTCCCAGAAACAATAGACAATAACAAGGAGGCCAACGACGAATCCGACACAGAGCTCACTCAGGATGCTACGCGTGAGGATTCTACACATCAGAGGACACAATCTGAATCCCCAAATGTTACTACGATCAATACCGAGAATATCAGATCCTCAAAACAAGCTTCAGTAGCACCCTCCAATAAAAGAAAGAAAACACCAACTGATGCTGATGCGGTCGTCATAAATTACATCAAATCAAAGACTCAGAAGGGATCAAACCACGACAATCCTAGGACACAATTTTTGTTAAGTTTAGTACCGGACGTAGAAGACATGACCTCAACGCAATACAGGACCTTTCGAAATGAAGTGTGTAGCTTGATTGATAGGATAATTGCCTCTGCACCCTCACCTCTACACTCGAGTAATTCCACATACTCTGCGTGGTCTTCAGCAAGCACACCTGTTCTTCCGCAAACATCTGCACAATCCACTCCCACATGGGAATACTCATCAACTCCAGTCTATTCGCTTCGCACTACTGATGATGTCTCGGATAATCCGGCATATGAAGAACTTCACCGTTTAATTTAAACTATGTAGGTGGTGTCTTTTTTACTCCACTATTTTTTGTATTTTCTTTAAGTTAAAAATAAAGTTATCTTACTTAAGTGTGATTATAAGTTTTTCTTCAGGTCCTAGCGCCATTCTGCAGTTGGTGTCCTTTTTCGTAATGTGGGGACCTACTAAATGTAGCAAGTGATTAAAAGCAGACTCCGACATTCGATAAAAATTTTGAAATTTCACTGGGTCTTGATGCAGTTCTTTGGCCACTACATAATTGCTGTGACATCTGTTCTGTATTAGGGGATGAACCCAGTACTTCCGCTTCTTTTTTCTGTTTCGATACCACCACCACAACACTACAACGTCCTCATCATCCGACGACATCTCAGAAACTGCTGATGTGGCAGTTGCGTCAGTGTACTGCCGAGTATGAAACCAGTTTTATGAAACTAGTTTCATAAAACCAGTTTCGTCAGTCTGCAGCCTGCCTTAAATAAGAAAATAATTTTATAAGCACCCATTATATGCTTTCTCCGTGTTTTCTGCCACACCTAGCTCCATCTCTTTCTAGGTTTTCTCTTTCTAGTCTCTTCCGCATTTTATCCTACAGCGTTTATTACCGTATGCCAGTCCACTAGAATAATATGTCAATGAGTTGAACAGCGTTGAACTTCTAACGAAGAAGAAGAATAACCTAACTTTTTTAGTTGTACCGAGGAAAAATAGTGAGCCGATTTTAATATATTTTCTACTTACTACATCCAGTACTACATATCTTTAAGTTTGTATGCAAGTTGAATATATACATTTTCTACTATTTTAGTTCGTCAATTTACAGTCTGATTGTCATTTTTTTTAACAATAAATTAAACTACTGCATATGAGTGCCAACTCTATTGAAACAACGTGGACAGTTGTCCACTTCATTGACGAGGATGATGCTGTAGAAGCAGTTCCAACAGGATGGATCCAGGGAGATCTATGCTAACTTATGAAAGCGATTAAAATAGTGAATCTTTAAATACTTGCTGGCCAATGCATAAAATCAAATTGTTTAGGAACGCAACGTTTGGTGAGAATTTGAACTTTTATTTATCATACCTTCATTATTATAATAATATGCTGTATATTCTAGAATTGAATCTAGTTCAGATTAGAGGTGTAAAAAAAGTAACTAATCGTTACTCGACTACTCCTTACTTGTTCAGATCCGAAGTAATGAATACAAAAATCACCCACGTTATAGTTACTGGAGTACTCGAAGTTCTCCAGGACGATGAAGGCCAATGAAGTATTATTAGATCATTAGAGGATCCATGCCTAGGATCAGTGATAGTGCCATCTATCTATTATTTGGAATAACTGGTTTTATGAAATTACAGATTTCTGTTTCAAAATAAGCGGTTGGAGATAAAATCAATAAACTGAAGTTCACGACTTTGTCACTACGTTTTGATTTTTTGCTCTATTGTGTGTATGTATTTCCCCGATAATCTGCAGCTTAGTAACGTTATTATTGTAAATGTAAATATATCGATAATAAAAATTAGTTTTGAATATTTTGCTAGGCAAGTGCCTCAGAATATTACGAAAGAAATATAAATGTTTCTGTTTAACTTTTGATATTAACCTAAAGTTATCATTTATTTAAGAATGTCTGAAAATCAAAAAAGAAGTGAAATTTGGAACTATTTTACCCCATTATCCAATGAGAGGACTAAATGCAATTTATGCAGCAATAGTTATTCATATAAAGGAGGAACAACATCTAATTTAAAGAAACACCTTACGAGTAAACACCCAACAACTGGAATCGCCCTCGATAAATCTGATTTCAGATTTGTTTCGAAGGTATCAACTACTCAGTTACAAGCAATGAATGGTAAATTATTATTCTATAGTGAAAAAACATTAAGTTCCATTTTGGAGTCTATACCTACATAACTTTATAACTGTTTTCAGAAAGCCACCCGGCCTTATTGTCCCAAACTTCCTCAGATTCCACACCGACAGCTTCAACTAGTAGAATAGCATCTTCTTCTATGCAGCTTCAATTATCAAAACAGGATAATGCAAATGAGATGACAATAACTCAAGCAGCAAAACGGAAGAAACATCAAACTTGTTTATCCAGTTTCGTTACGAAACCAATATCTCTGTCCAGGCACGAAAAGATAAATAGTTTAGTTTTAAATATGATCGTAAGTGACTTACAACCATTTTCAATAGTCGATGACTCAGGCAAATTAATTTTAGAACTAGAGCCTTCATATAAATTTCCTTCCCGCCAAACATTCACTCAATCTTTATTACCTAAGAGATATTAAACTGTGAAAAATTCCTTGCACGAGTTATTACATTCTGCTGAATTTGTGACCCTTACTACAGACGGATGGACATCTAGGGCCAATGAAAGTTATATTTCAGTAACTGCTCATTTTATAACAAAAAATTGGGATTTTCATTCTTGTTTACTCGACTGCTTCCCTTATGAGAAAAGTCATACAGCAAAAAATTTATCAGAAGAAATGCAACGAGTTGCAAATGAATGGGGCATAAGGGATAAAATTTTTGCTGTTTCTACTGACAATGCGGCTAATGTAGTGAGCTCCATTAAAATGATTCGATGGAGTCATATACCATGTATTGCTCATACCCTAAATCTAGTAGTTCAAGATTGCCTAAAAGAAATAGATGAAACCCGTAAAAAGATTAAAACAATAGTAGAACATTTTCACCGAAGTACTCAAGCAAATTCAAAATTTTTTTCCACTCAAAAACAAATTAATCCAGACTCAGTACCACTAAAGCTAAAAAATGATGTTCAAAACCAGATGGAATTCTACTTTTTACATGTTTGAGCGTGTATTAAAGCTCGAAACAGCGTTGACAGCAACTATTGGCTTACTGCACAACCCTATAGAAATGCTGTCTCAATCTGAATGGTTAATATTAAAAGAAGCCTGTAAAATACTTAGACCATTCGAGCAAATTACTAGTGAAATGAGTGCTGAAACGACAGTGACATTATCTGAAGTTGTGAATATTATTAGAGGTTTAAATTCTGTTTTACAAAAATATAATGAAACAGTGACACAACTAGAATGCAAAAATATGCTTCTGAACTTGCGACAATCTATGGCAACTAGATTTGGGAAAATAGAAATGAACAATACAATAGGAAAGTCTGTGTTTCTAGATCCCAGGTTTAAAAACCGAGCTTTCAGTTGTGACGAATATTTTAAGAGAATTAAAGATAATATTCAGGAAGAAGTAGTTGGCCTTATTAATAAGAAGGGCGACTGAAAAGGATACCGAGGCAAAAGAACAGAAAGAGGAAATAATCAAAGCGACTCAGATGAAGATGATATAGTTTGGAGAGACTTTGCTAAACAATTCAAGACATCATTAACTCAGACACCTCTCTCGCAAGCGATAATTGAAATGAGAATGTATATTGAAGATTCACCTATAGGCAGGAAGGAAAACCCTTTGGAATAATGGAAAAACCGTGAATTACTATATCCAAGGCTTTCCAGGTTAGCAAAGAAATATTTATGCATTGTGGCCACTTCAGTGCCATCAGAAAGAATTTTTTCAAAAGCGGGCGAGGTGGTTTCTATTAGACATAGTACTCTTAAAGGCAAAAATGTTATTTCTTAATTGTAACCAAAATATAATATAATATCTACTTAATACTAGAGTCTATTTATTTACTCAAAGTTATAACAATTATTATACTAATACCTACTTACTCGTATACCTATACCAAATATCTATTCAAAGATCTTAACGAACGCGAAACATTACTTTTACTGAATACTCTGAATATTGACTATTGGTTATCGATATAACGAATACATTTACACCACAATATTTTTACCGAAGCATATACTTATACAGAACGAGTACTGGAGTAACGAATATTTAGTAACGATTACTTTATTGAAAAGTAACGAGTAGTCAAAAGTAACGATATTTTACACCTCTAGTTCAGATAATTTGTTGTCAAAATCTGCTGTCATATTGTCACACTGTTGACACTGATATGACAGAAGTAAAATAATTACCAGAAGGTGAATAGTAATATTGCATTATAACAAGGTCCTTCTGGATTACCCTTATTATTTACTAGATTACTGAATTACACTTATTAACTTTTTTATTTATAGTTATGCTTAATTTGGTTATTGTCAATTTGATTTTAGATAATTATATCAGTGCTCGATTAAAAGCGCAGAAGGCATGCCACACAAGTGACTTAAACTCCACCGATAACGAGGAAAATAAACGAAGAAGAATTAAACGTAAGATCTTTGATCCATCTGACTCAGAAAGTGATGATGATAGTTCTACTGTGTTACCTCTTCCCTCAAAAATTTCTTTAAAAACTGCAATGCATAATGGTAAGTTTTACTATTAATTTTGTACGTAGGTAGTTGTAGTGCTAAAGCTTTGTTAATACTTTTATTTTAGAAAGAACACAGCAGAAAAATATGCTTGAGAATCAACTTAATCAAAATGAAAATAACCATATTGGTAAATTTTCAGTTTTTTTTTATTTTGAGCGTCGCAGTATTAGTTTTCAGGCAATGGCAATAACATAAGATGTGTTCAGACTATGTCGATCGACACTTTTTTGACTTTCTTTTTGTCCACATTAGTCGAGTGACACGTATATACACACTGTTTGACATTTTAATTGATCGTATTGATCAACATTATTCGACATAGTCTGAACATGGTTTAAAACGTAACTTTTCAATATGTTTTTAGATAACACTGCAAATAATGTTATACAACCTCAAAAACACTGCTGTTGTGCAGAGATAAAAAAAAATGATCGGTAAGGATATATAACATAAAAATTCATTATTATTTATCTATATTCAAGCTTTTTTTGTTTTGTGAAGGTGTTTCAACTTACTGTTACTTAAATTCTGTGGGCTTATTATTTGTTTCGATTTTGTACCTGTTAATATATTTATGCTCTGCTGTTATTTTTTTACTATTATGATATATTATTCAGATTCTCTCTATTTTGAGGTTTTTTTATTTGTAACTGTACTAAAAGTGGGCAAGGTCCGTGAATAAATAAATGTGGCACTTAAATTTATATTAGGGTAATGTTATTGTTTTGTTTTAGAAGGGATGTCCGATGGCCTAACGAGAAAACTAAGTTATATAAAAGCCGGTATTTATCAATTGATAGAAGATGTAAGCAATCAAATTTCTGTTGCATCTACAACTGCTGAGGAAATAGCTGAAAATTTCCACCTAAACTTTAATTTTCCTATTGACAATGAGGCAACTTTGACGGAAGCAGAACTCTATCTAAAGGACCAAAATAATTTTAAATAAGCTGTAAGTTATATTTCCTTTTCTTTGTTGTAAGCATAATATGTGACAATGTATTTCTTCTCTAGAACGTGTTATTCTTGTTACCAGGATAACCAAATTTTCTTAGAATTGTTAATTTTTATGTTGGTAATATTGCACATTAAATTGTATTGTACTGAATAATTGTAAGGATCATTCAACTGTTAGTACACTATGACTGATATCTTGTAAAAGGAAAGGATACAATGCGCAGAGGTCTCACTCACTCATTGGCAGGAGTTCAACGGCTTCTCTTCTCTAACTTTTCTATGGAGCATTGGCCACAACACCCTATCATGAGATATCAGTTGTACTGTACCTACTTAATTTTCAAAATAACGTCACATGAATTTTATAGGTTCAACAGATAAGAAAATTAGGTGGTAAAAATGCCTATGACATTATCAAAAGATACTTCATCTCCACAATATCTGACAAACTTTCTGAGGAATTTACATTTGATGGAACAAAACAAAAAAGAGCATTTAAAGAACATAATATATGTGCTTTATTCATAGGTAAGTCAGCTGCCTGTTTTACTTTTGGTTAAAGGAATTCATTATTATTGAGGAATACACAATTTCAACTATAATGATATTACTTGGAATTTGAAATGTATAAATGTCAACTTAAAGAAAAAAAAATATTAAATTGCATTGATCAAACACCAAACATTTTGCATGATATATTTGATCGAATTCCAATTTTACACAAGATCTTTCACTATTAGAAGAAAATGAACTTTTTTTACAGCTACTTCCTATGTGGATATTAAAACTGTAGAAACAGCTGTTATAAAATGGTTTCGGCGGAGTTCAGAAAGGGATGCGTACAAAATAGAAATATAAATAAAACTTTTTAAATAAAGACAAATAAATGCTTTTATTTTTAAAAAACTTGTTTTAATTTTTGGCATTGTATTTGGTGATACTAATATAATATAAAAAATATACATTTGTAATTAAAAATTCATTTCCAAAAGTAGTCCACAAGAAGTCCATGAAATGTCCATATATGGATGTTTTATAGTGTCCAAGTGGACGTCCATTTTTGTATTTTTTGTATAGTCCAAAGGACGTCCATACGATGTCTTATGTACAAATGACTGACGTCCGTTGGACAGCCGTTGTGTCCATAAATAGACGTCCAATGGATATTCCATGGATTGCCTTGTGTTATCTGGGATTGAAATCAATAGATACAAAAAATAAAATGTTCAAAAATATGGAAAAAAGATAGGGATAGTATATGGGAAACGTAGAACTGAAAAATGAATACAAACAGTACAGGAATAAATTGAATTCGTTGATACAAAGAACAAAGTTTGATTACTATAATATTATAATAAAAAATGACACCAACACGAAAAAATTATGGGAGGTGGTAAGCGACTTGAGTAGAGGTAAAAAATCTAAAACTCCAATACGCTCCATCGAAACTGACTCAGGTTTGATGATAACCAACAAAAATATTATCGCCAACGAATTTAATAAAAAATTTGTAAATACCGGAAAAATCCTTGCTGATAAAATTACTAGAGACCAGAGTTATACTCCGAATAGGCATCTTACTGCAAACTCGTTTGTCTTATTACCTACGAACGACAACGAATTGAAAACGATATTGAAAGGTTTGAAGGATAAAAAATCGGTTGGGATTGACGGAATTAGAGCTTAAACTTTCAAAATTATTGGTGATTTTATTATGAAACCATTATGCCACATTATCAATAAGTGCATAGACGGTGGTATATGGCCATCAGCCTTCAAGAATATCATTGTAATACCACTTCATAAAAAGGGGGATATAACAAAAATAAATAATTTCAGACCCATATCATTATTAACACAGCTATCAAATTTTTTCGAGAAACTAATAAAGAACAGGTTGACTTCTTACTTTGAAAAATATAAAATTTTGTCTGACAGGCAGTTTGGCTTCAAAGAAAACACGTCAACAGAGGATGCAATTCTGGCCCTAATGATGAAACTAAATAATGCCTCGAATGAGGGCAAGTCTTGTCTGTGTATTTTCATAGACCTATCGAAGGCTTTCGATACTGTGAGTCACGACTTGCTTCTGCAAGCATTAGAGGACATTGGTATAAGGAATGTAAACCTTAACTTATTTAAACACTATACTACCAATAGACGGCAGATAGTAAAGGCGGACAATGTATTCAGTCAGGAAGAAACTGTTGAGTATGGTGCACCTCAAGGTAGTGTTCTGGGACTACTTTTATTCAATATTCATATAAACGGAATGTTCTCGTTGAAAAGCAGTGGTGAAATAATTGGATTTGCCGATGACACATCAATAGTATACTATGCTGAAAATTGGAAGGCACTTCGAGATAAAGCTCAGGCTGATTTTTCAAACGTAAAGAACTGGCTTGAGCATAAACTATTGACGGTTAACCTTGACAAAACTTATTATCTGCCCATCAGTTGCAATAATGTGTGCAGACCGGATTTTGATCAACTTGAAATCATTACTTTACGAAAGCGAAGTATGTTTATATTGCCTGTAGACAAAATCAAATACTTAGGGGTAATGATTGATAGTA
Source organism: Galeruca laticollis (assembly GCA_963921935.1). NCBI lineage: Eukaryota > Metazoa > Arthropoda > Insecta > Coleoptera > Chrysomelidae > Galeruca > Galeruca laticollis. The sequence goes on from OY998177.1 coordinate 104,303,149, forward strand.
GTCTGAAATGGGATGTTCACATTAGGTATGTCATCAAGAAATTACAAAGCGTCCTCTATAAATTCAGGTACCTCAACAAAATATTAACATTCAAGCATATAAAAATATTATATTTTGCCTTAGTGGAAAGTCACTTACCTTACGGCTTGGTAGGTTGGGGTGGAGCCCTAAGAACACACATAAAACCACTGAAGATTATCCAAAAAAGATTCCTGAAATTGATTTTAAGAAAACCCCACCGATATCCTACAGATCGATTATACGAGGAATGCGGGATACTGGATTTGAGACTACTATATTGAATGTTATATTGAAATATAAAAAAAAATTATGCTCGATGTTCAATTCTATTCCTCACCATATAAAAAACATAAACAACTTCAAGATTTTTAAAAGTAAAGTAAAAATATTCATTCACGAAACACCAAGAGCTGGGTGGGATGGGATTGTTCGATTGGATATGTCCATCTGATTTATTTCATACATTTTACATCTACTTACATCATTATGCACTGGTTTTATTTCTTTTATAATTTTTATTTATACAGTGTGTTGCTTGTAACAGCACATCTGTGAAACAAACGTGCTTTGATAATTTTTACATTTCAAAACGGTTGCAAGTGCTTCTAAATGTTTTTATTGTAGTGTTGTTTTTAAAATGATTAATTGTTGTTATGGTCATAACTATTTTTATTTGTACAATGTGTTGTTTGTGTCAGTTCTTTTAAAATAGAGACATACTTTGATGGCTTATGTGTTTCAAATTGATTGTACTTTTAAAGTTTTTGTTTGTTATTGTATTGTTTTGTAACGCACAATTAATGTTATTTATTATTTTTAAGTGTGCTACATATTTCGTTATTCTGATATTGTGTTGAATATTTTTTATACTTAAGTAATACTATATTTATATCTCTATCTTGAAACAAGTGTTCACTCACTTATTGAGTATGTATCATTTATACACTTTTTATTATTGTATATGTCTCATCTTTTTTATTCGTCAATAAATGATATTATTATTATCTATGAATTGATAAACGGAATAAGGAATATCCATTTTTCAATTCAGAATTATAGGTAACTTGGCTCCTAAACGAACAGCGAATCTTAAAGTAAACACGTAAACACATACACATAATCTCACTATAGAGTCACCGGTGCGGAAATAATTTCTTGACTGACGAGTCAAGTTTTAATATAGATTTAATACAGGAATCTTCACTAACGCGTTATTCCGTCTATAATAGTAATTATTAGATTCTCATATTTTTTCGTGAACTTTTCCAATTTCTCTCTACTACATAAGAACTTTCTCCCAACTTCAAGGAATAATTAAAAAGGATCTAAATAAGTCCAGCTGTTCTCGAGTTTTGTGCTTAGCAACACATTTGGAGATTCATTTTTATTTATATAGATATATAGATCTAATAAATATTTAATCAACAACACACTAATTGTTTCATAGGAAGACCGGTACAGGAACTATATTGATATGATACCAGTAATATAACAATACTTTATATGTGCTATAAAGGAAAATCATATAGTCTATATAGGGAATATATATATATATATATATATATATATATATATATATATATACATCTTGCTATCATTTCTGCATCCGATAGCATGACTTTTGCATTTAATCCTGCATCCTCTGTAAACTTACGTCCGTATATCGGACGCAAGAATACATCTTTCGTTTTTGGCAATTTCTGATGAATATTTGTCCGATAGAACATATGGACAAGATAGACCACCTAAAGTACTATGGTTAGACACGGGTTTCAAACTGCCATCTTTTGCAGATACTTCTATATTTAAGTATTAACCAAGGTGAAATGGACGCAAAGTTGATAGGAAATGTACGAAAAATGTATAGTTTTAGTTCAACGAATTTCTGCTGGTGGCGCACCAGAATATACTTTAATATACATAAAATTACAATTTCGTAACATTGTGACGTCCAGTAGATTTGGCAACGTAGTGTCTGGTATTGATAACAATACATTTTAAACTGAAGTCATTTCTTTAGTTTGCGGGAGTATAGTATAGTTACAACTTTGGCGAACGTTACGTCCGTATTACTAGTGGTGATTTGTAAAAAGTTTGAATATCATCCTGAACCCGTAAGACTGGTAAGTATATGTATGAACTTTATTTACTATTTATGGTTAGTTAGCTGATGTGTTATATAAAAGGCGGGAAGCGTATGTACGAAAAAGTAAACCGCAAATTACCAATACTTCTATAATAGCATGGGTAGTTTAGTGTCAAATAAACATTGATGAACGTCTTAACCGTGCAATATGAAAAAAAAAGGAAAACTTTGTAAGTAAGTTTTGGGTCGCGTCCTATTATTTGTACACATTGGCCCATTTTCGATGGATACTATACTCTCCGGCCAATTTTTTTTGAGACAAATTCAACGGTGGAAACGCAATAAGCTTAACTTGTATTTTTTAAAATGGAATATATAGTTGGCTTTAATTCTATTAGTTGCTGATTTTTTAAGCTTTTCAAGAATATATAGTTATTTCTTTTCGAAAACAAATGAATAAAAGGCATTCTGTATAATTATGGAATGAATAAATAAACAAAGGCGGAAAACATTTGACCAGTGGGCTTTGAAATAGTTTAATAGTATCTGAAAATGATTCAGTTCGTATGGACTACGATAATCGGACGAACACATATGATCTCTCGTAAAAAGCTGACATCTACAGCTATACTTTTTTTTTGCCGGCACGACCTTCACTCCACCATTCACAATCGTTTCTCGGCCGTACAGTGGAGATTGGTACTGATTTTTAAATATTTTATTTTATTTTGAATATATACACTGGAGGCTGGCGGCTACAGTATCAAATATATGAATTTACCATTTTGTTAAAACACATAACACTCAATATAACTTTATTTTTTAATTTTAATATTAATATTATTTTGCAATAAAGATTCAAACGTTTTTAAATGTTTCCGAATCTTGTGAAAATAGTTGGATTAGGTTGAAAACGATGGGAGTACCTTTGCAAATATAATTCAGATGCAGCTTCTAAATTTTGTCGGCTTCAGTCGATGAATGCGTACATCATATCCCACTTCATAAAACTTTCAAATCTTGGCATTTGTAAAGTAATGAATTTTTTTTAAGACCGAGAGTAGAAATCAACAACTTCTCTGATGTCAAAATCGTAACAGAAGTAGCAAATTAATCTCTAGGTAAATATTATTCCAAAAATGTTTATTATGCATCAAGCTGTTTCTTAGAACTTTTTCTAATTTTCTTATAGTAAATCGACCACCGCAGCATTTGATACTTCAATAATCAAGCAATTGTAATTCTTCAACATCCATATTTTAACACAACAACTCAAACAAGCTCCTTCATTTATGAATTTTCACGATGCTCAAAATTTGTTTCCTAATTTATTGCCAAAGACTACCAGTAGGTATTTTTAAAATTAGTAAATGTCAATAAAATTGGATTTTTGGAAACGTTTATTTCTCTATATCTTGCATGACTCGTGAAAAAAGTAGTATATGCAACTCAGAGAGAATGCTGTTTACCCTCAATGCCCCCCTGGTTATAAAATACATCTTTCTCCCTCATTGCATAATCTACTATTATATGTAATCCTACCAATAATAAAATTTTCAGCAAACACGTTATGCTAGACAGTTCTACTATTATGTTTACTACTAGCTTTTGTTTTAACAATTGTGCACAAGACAGCAAACTTTATTAATAATGATAGTTTGTAGAAAAATACAGTAAAATTTATATTATTATACCTAATAATTTCTCACCATAAGTGCTTCCATCCTTAAATAAACATTTCTGAAATATTTAAACAGAATAATAAATTTTTAATATATATTATATAACCATGTTGTCAAATCATACTTTGAATTTTATTCTTAAAGCCTACTTGTCACAGGTTATCCGCCGTGGTTTATTTGTTTATACCGTAATGAAACAAAATTCCTATTATTCACTTGTTTTTGAAAAGAAGTATATTAAACTATTTTTCAAAAGCATAAAAAATAAGCAATTTAATGAATTTAAAAATTTCGTACATAGGCTTCCCGCCTTTTATATAACACATCAGCTAACTAACCATAAATCGTTAATGTTGTTCCTGAAGACAACCCTTTCTTATTTGCTCTTCTAAATAGAGAAAAAAATCGGCAATTTGCGGTTACAAAGTAACGCATAAATATGGCAAAGCGTGTGGGGCAAAAAATCCTGATGCTCTTACTTCAACCTGCCTTAGAAAACATCTGGCAACCTTAACTCAAATTTTTAGTATGAATGACTGGGATATTGAACAGTTGGCATCATTTATGGGGCATAGTGTAAATGTCCATAAAAATTCGTACAGGTTTCCAGATGATGTGTTTCAAACGGCTAAAATTTCTAAGCTGCTTCTTTTAATGGAAATTGGACAGGCTGATAATTTTAAGGGACAAGCTCTGGATGATATTGAAATTAATTTGGAAGAGGATTTACTTGAAGATTCTAATTCTAAAGGAGTAGACTCTGAACCCATTGATTCAGATGACAATATAAATTATTTATACAACCTCGTTGCTCCCGCCATTTGTGCATCTGCCCCAGCTATAGATAATTCATTCTATGAAACAAAAATGTCTCCCAATATTGTCTCCGCGAAAAAGAAGAGACAATTAATTCCTTCGACTGCAGAACAAAAAGGTCTCGTCAAAAATTTTCTTGCTATTTATATTAGAAAGTGCATGCCCCCTAAAAGAGTAGAATGTGAAGATTTGTTGCAAAGGTATCCAGATATTTTTCGAAATCAAACATGGTTAAAATTAAAGGTTTTAGTTCAAAACGTGTACACCAAAAAATGTAAAATTTAAAAATATTATATTTTGGATACGAATTGTGTCAGACTCTTTTTCTACAAGCTATAACCCAAGATTGTTGCCAGGCAATAAGCTGTCCTAAAATAGTTATTAAACTATTTTAAAGGTATCCCGTGTGTAAGTACCCTTAATAATCAGCCTACGAAAAATCTAATTATATATACTTCGGAAATGATCTTGTTCTTCCGGCGGAATGATTTCGACGAAACCGTTACACATATCGTATTCGACTTTTATATACACGTTCTGCATCTTCCTTGTAAGAACGCTATATGGTTTTTCAGTACAACCAAGAAGTGGTTTAATAATAACTAGTAAATCGACGTTGAAGATGGGATTTATTAACTATTATAAACTCTTCCCTATAAAGAAAAAGATACGACATTATGCTATGAGTAACGCTTAATAAAAGCACTGTTTTCTTGAGCGATTCGAAAACTACAGCATTTCCTGAAAAGAACATAATATCATACCTATAGACATATTTCGTGTTTTCAAGTGAAATTTCTTGTAATAGCTAACTTTTTAAGCCAATAAAAAGTAAAACAAAAAATGAATAACATATTAAAATAGCCAGTAAATAAAACTTAAATATATTAATGAAGTAATAGAAAACTTTTGGAACGAGATACCTGAGAAAGTAACTTAAAAAATATTTAAAAGCATTTTAGAATTATTCCGCAGTAAAAGTTAAACAACCTCAGTAAAATATATCTAGCAGTACTGTAAATAATTTTAATGTGTACAAACGTTGTGGATTCTTTGTTGTTAATGTTTGTTTTTAGTAAGATTGATAAGAATATTTTATGTTTCGACGAAGTTCTTGACTGAACATTTTAATGTATATTGACAACTATTATTCTACGTTTGGGGTAAGTAGAAAGGATTGTTTGTAGTATTGTATCTCTTAGTGAGAAAATAATTTTATTTTAGATGTAGTATTATTTTGAAAAAGGCTGAATAAGCCGAAACGTAAATAAATGATGGTAATCTCAACAACATAAACCGTCTTTTTATTTTTTTAATTTGAAAAATGACCTAAAACCAAGAAAAACTTCAGATATATGTAAATATACTAAAAAGGTCAAAGAAAGTAAACATATATATATATATATATATATATATATATATATATATATATATATATATAAGACAGAACGTTCTTGCTGTACAGTTTAAATAACGGAAACACCTGTAAAGGAAATACTATAAATATGATACATAGTTAATAACTTTTTCGAGAAATCTTTATAGGATATTAACTAATCTATATAGCTGAGAAAAATCTGTATCGTTTGATTATACGGGTAGTGAAAGAAAATATGCGAAAAAACCAGTCTTTATGGGAGTATAATCAAATAAAAAACAATTTTATTCAAAAAAAGTTCTTCCATACTAATCGAAAATCAGTTTCATTAATTTCGTTATGGGTAAAACAGTGAAAGACTACATTTAAATGTCATTTTACTACTAAAATAAAAATGCTATACAGAGATAATATTAAATAAATTTATGTTAATAAATATTGTAACCCTAAAACAATTAAAAATCTATAGCATACGACACAATAATATAAAATAAAACATTGACTGTGGCTGTAGTGACTGAACCGGTCGACGATTTTGAAAGAAACGAAAAATTAAAAAAATACATTGTACTATAAAATCAATTCTGGAATTGTTAGGAATGCGATTGATTGTCGACGGGAAGAAACGACGCGGTCTGTTGCGCAACCATGTTACCACCGCAAGAGGCGTAACCGTTATGGAACATTTCCGGTATTTGTACTAAGGTTTCGTCCAACGCGTTCTCGTCCAATAACGAATCTAATATGACTTTCTCCAATTCTTCCGTTTCTTCTCGCGTCGGTTCGTATTCACCATTTCGGTTAACTGAAAATGAAAAATTAGGAAAATTTTAATAAACAAATAAAAAAATAATTACCTGTGAAGAAGTCTGTAAACTCGTCAACTTGTATGGTATTGAGCACGTTATTGATGTCATTTTCTTCTAACAGATGGGGTTGAGTTTGTAAACTGCCGCCGTTTAAACCAAGAACTTGATCGACCATTTGGATATCTTCGACTTCCAAAGTGGGTGAATCGGCCTCAGTTAAATCGTCTACATCTAAAGAGAAATTAAATGATTATTTTGTTGGAGATAGAGAATGAAACAAAAATAAATATGAATAAACGTTGGAGATGGAGAAGTCTATCTTTATATTATAGGTCTTTTCAGCAATTTAAAACTAGAACCAATCAAAACCAAAAAACACAATTTATACAGTTTTAGAAACAGAATATAATAAAGGGCAGTTGTGCTCCTTTCCTGGCAAGTGTATTGGCCGCTTCATTTCCCGTGATTCCCGAGTGGCCAGGAACCCAGACTAAAGAGACCCTGTTAATCTTGCCTAATTCATCAAGTTTTGTTCGGCACTCGCATGCCAACTTTGAGTCAATGACATGGGAGCTCCATGCTTTGATAGCTGCTTGACTATCAGAATGGATCGATATGTCACATTTCGATAGTTTCTTTCTAGGTTCATTTCCTCGCATCTTTCGATCGCAAGTATTTCTGCCTAAAAGACGCTCGGGAAGGAGCCTAACGATAATGAGTGTCTGGTGCCAGGCCCAAATACTCCAGCGCCTGCTCCAGTGGTGGTTTGTTAACCATCCGTATATCATCTAATGGTGTTTTCTTTGAGAGTTTGATAGCTGCTTGACTATCAGAATGGATCGATATGTCACATTTCGATAGTTTCTTTCTAGGTTCATTTCCTCGCATCTTTCGATCGCAAGTATTTCTGCCTAAAAGACGCTCGGGAAGGAGCCTAACGATAATGAGTGTCTGGTGCCAGGCCCAAATACTCCAGCGCCTGCTCCAGTGGTGGTTTGTTAACCATCCGTATATCATCTAATGGTGTTTTCTTTGAGAGTTTGGGTGGTGTATTCCCTTTCCCAGTCTCTCCTCTTATTTAGCATCGTAGTGAAATTTTTTTTGATACTTACTTTCTTGATCATTTCGTCACTGGGAAGATTCACTGATGAGATATATTTTGTGAGAGAGGACCAGGCTCCCTGATTTTTAATACTCTCATTGCCTAAACCTTCCGTAGATATTATAAGAATTGCCTCTTGGACAGATCTTTCTATCACCATATGTAGAGGTGTGAGATCTGTAATGATCTCAAGTGTCCTAGTTGGACACGTTCTCATAGCTCCAGTGATGCACACACAGGCAAGCCTTTGAACTTTGTCAAGGGTCTTCTTCGTGCTGTACTGACTTGCTTTTGTATGCCAAACTATTGCCCCATACGTAATTGCTTGTCTCACAATCATGGCGTACATCAATCGCAGTATTTTTGGGTTATAGCCCCAACTCTTACCAGCTAGATTTCTGCACGCCATCAAAGCTCTTACTGCTTTGCTAACAGTTATTTCAACATCCTCATTCCACGGAAGCTTACTGTCTAGGATTATCCCTAGATATTTAACTTCTGATTTCCCCGTTTAAAGATAGGGGATTCATGGCTGGAAGTGTTCTTTTCCGGGTAAATGGAATTATTTTGGTCTTGTTTGGGTTAATGTTTAGCCCCACTGACAAGCATCATTGCTCAATAATTCTGAGGCCCTTTTGTAATAAATTACACAAGGTGCTCTCGAACTTGCCTCTGACTATTAGAACTATGTCATCAGCATAGCCCATATATTAGAAGCCAAGATCCATTAGCATATAGAGCAACTCATCTACTATGAGGCTCCATAGAAGGGAAGATATCTCTCCCCCTGAGGTGTCCCGCAAGTGGTGTTAACTGAGGTGGTTTGATTCCCCTCCTGTGTCTCAGCTATCCTCGTCGTCAACAACTCACACGTCCATTTTACAATGGTTTCATTTACTCCTCGCCTGTTTAGTGCTTCTTTGACAAACACATGAGTTGTGTTGTCAGTGGCCCCAGATATATCCAGGAATGCGCACATTGTGATTTCTTTGTAGTTCAGAGTTCTCTGGATGACTTCTGTCAGCTGATACAGAGCCGTCTCAGTTGATCGACCAGCTCCGTAGGCATGCTGACATTTATGAAGTGGTATATTCTCGAGGTTCTTTGTTTTTATGTAGTTATCCACTACTTTCTCTATCGTTTTGAGTAGAAATGATGTAAGGCAAATGGGTCTAAAAGATCGGGGATCAGTCCCATCCTTTTTCCCTATTTTTGGTATGAAGGTTACCCTTGCCCTTCTCCATTTTCTAGGTATTAGACCCACTGCTAGACTGCTTCTTGTAATCTTCAGCAGGTGAGAAAAATCTCCTCTATCCCTTGCCGCAGGAATGCTGGAAATCACCAGGAGTGGATGACACAGCTAAATAGAGGCAAAAGGCGAAATATTAACATTGACAAGTGGAAGCAAAATACCAGAAAATGTCGTAAAGACAGTGGAGAGTCTTACGTTTCGTCTAGGAATGTCCCTAAAGAAGCTTTAAAACGTCCAGATGAAGTAAGTTAATTTAAAGCATGTACTATTACAGTTATAATTTTTACTTTTCCGCCCAACATATCTAATATGCGAGAAAAGTATTGGCATACCCCAAAAAAAATTGAGTTATTTTTACGTTTTTCATCAAGAACAACACGAAAAAACGGTTATTAGAAAAAAATCCTGTGTGTATGTCGTCGTCGTCGTTGTCGTCGACCACTTTTCGTTACATGTCTTGTTAGCATGATACTGCCTCCGGAGTACAACAAGTCACCAATTTTATGATTGAATATTCTTCAGGACATCTCACATATGAACCCTATTGATTTTCAGCTCACCGGAGCCAGTGCAACGAGTGCTATGGTACTTGAAGTACAACATTTTTGTAATTTTTTGGGAAATTTCAGTTTGTTAGCATGATACAGCATCCAGAGTGCAACCAGTCACCAATTTTATGATTGTGTATTATTCAAGAGATTTCACAGATAAACCCTATTGATTTTAAACTCACCAGAGCCCGTACAACAAGTGCTATAGTACTTTAAGTGCGACATTTTTGTCACTTTTGCAGAAATTTCAGTTTGTTAGCAAGATACAGCCTCCGGAGTATATACAATTGAACAATTTTATGATGTATATTATTCAGACCGTCTCAAAGATGAACCCTATTGATATTCAGCTCCCTAAAGCCAGTACAAAGAGTGCTATGGTACTTTAAGTACCAAATATACAGCCTTCGGAGTATATACAATTGAACAATTTTATGATTGTATATTATTCAGAGCGTCTCAAAGATGAACCCTGTTGATATTCAACTCACTAAAGCCCGTACAACGAGTGCTATAGTACTTTAAGTACCAAGTTTTTGTCATTTTTGTAGAAATTTCAGTTTGTTAGCACGATACAGTCTCCGGAGTATATACAAGTGACCAATTTTATGATTGTATATTATTCAGGGCATCTCAAAGATAACCCTATTGATTTTCAGCTCACCAGAGCTTGCACAACGTGTGCTATGGTACCTGAAGTGCCACATTTTTTGTCCTTTTTGGATAAATTTCGAGTAGTTAGCATGATACAGCCTCCGGAGTATATACAAGTGATCAACTTTATAATTGGATATTTTTCAAGGTGTCTCACAGATGTACCCTATTGATTTTCAGCTGACTAGAGCGAGTACAGCGGGTCCTATAAATCCAGATATACTACATTTTTGGTTATTTTGGGAGAAATGTCGGTTTATTAACACGATACCTCCCCAAATGGTTTAAAAATGTCATCTGGGAAATGCCGTCGTTTGATAATTACACATATAGGAAGTGATAGCGGATTTGTATTAAATGGTGAACTAATATTTAAGCCCAAGAAAACGGAAGACAATCATGAAGAGATGAACACAGAGGTGTACGAGAAGTGGTTTGGATGCATTACTGAAAATTTGGAACCAGAATCTGTCGTCGTTATGGATAATATGCTCCTTACCTCAGTCGACACTGCGAAAATACGCCACAACAGGCAAGGAGAAAAGCTCAAATTCAAAAATGGTTACGGGCTAAAAGCATCCCTTACATTGAAAGCAGTGTAAAGAACGAATTGCTTCAAATTGTGAAGACCCATGCATATAAATATAAGAAACTTGCTGTACATGAATTATCATTGAGCCCTGGAATTACTGTATTAAGGTTACCTCTTTATCATTGAGAGCTGAATCCAATTTAATTAATTTGGACCCAAGTTAAAGGGGACATGGCACGGGAAAAACACTTGCCAGGTCAACCAATATGTTAAAAGAAATTGTTGGGGCATACTTTAGGCTGCTAGACCAAGTACTAATTGAAAATAATCTTCACGGCAAGCCAGGTAACATATAAAATATCGACGAAAGTAGACTTCATCTAAATACCAGACCAGACCAGAGTACTAGCCGAAAAAGGTTCTAAAACAGTTCCACTCATAAGCCCTAGCAAAAAAGGTGGAACAATTAGCGTATCGGCTTGTTCTAATGCAGAAGGCGTATTAATTCCGCCATATGACACTTTTAAGGGCAAGAATAGAAGAAGAAGAATTCCTAGAAGGTATGCCACATGACTCTGGAATACATGTCAGAAAAATCAGCATATTTTGCATCTGAAATATTTTTCAAATGGCTTCGACACATTTCCTACCTAGAAATGTGCCAGGAAAAGTACTCCTGATAGTAGACAGGCACGCCTCCCACATAACTAATTTGCAGATGCTTCGAGTTTGAAGAAAGCAATTATATCATCCTTTTGTATCTGCCTTCCCATAAAACTCATTTCCTCCAGCCCTTTAATTGTGCTTTAATTCATCTCTAAAGTCACATTATTATGACGCCCGCAACTTCTTTATAAAAACAAATTCAAATCGTATGTAGACCAGACTGACATTTTGTAAACTTCTTGGATAGGCTTGGGAAAAATATGTTACTGTACATAATGCTATGTCGGCATTCAGATCAACAGGAATATCTCAATTTAATCCGGGTACTATTCCTGAATATGCTTACCTAACAAACATCTCTAGTAATCAAGTTCAGCTAGCTACCGAGGAATCGGGGGTCACAGCTGGTATCTACATAAAGAGACTGAGGGTGAAGGTATCTATAAGCAGTGGACAACACGACATGGCTTTCAGGCGAAAATTACCGTAATAATACACAGTGCCATGCTGATAAAACAAAAAGAAGTCAAGAGTAAAAACGTTGTTATTTACTCGGACGGCCAAGCGGCCCTAAAGGCAATCAGCTCCCAGAAGATCAGTTCCAAACTGGTGAGGAACTGTATATATGCCCTAGAGGAAGTGGGCTTATCTAACAAACTTGCTATGAGTGCCACCTAGAAAATGCCTAAGCAGGCTTGGCAGGCCCAGAACCATTCTGTGCAATCTCAGCAGGCCTCTTTAAATATCTATCAAGAACTGGATAGACACAGAGTTTCGGAGCTGGTGGCTGCAAACACAATGAAAGCGATGGGCAAAGCAGTTCAAATACTGCTCGCCCAAGTTCATATCAGACCTCGTAAGCCACAGCTGCAAGGCTGTAAGGATAATGGTAGGACAACTAACGGGGCATTGTAGACTCAACAAGCATATGGAAAGAATAAGCTTGGCAGAAAATAGCCAGGAGGCGGAAGAAACTGCTGTACATGTGTGGTCCAGTGCGGAGCGCTATGCAGGTTTGCAAGGATTGGAGAGAAAAATCCCAATTCGGCAAGCTATATGGAGTGGCCAGTGGGTCTAATCAAAAGGATGGGCCTAGAAATCACAATAAATCCGATAGGGTTGCAGTGGTGGAGGACGCTTCGGCGCCATCTCCATTTAAACAAATCTACAATCTACTGAGAAATCGAGTTCCTCTTATACTAGGCACAATTTAAATGCGAATAGTACCGGTCCAAGGCCAGCTACACCACAGCCAGGGCATTAATACATGTACCAAAATTGTGATGTTAATAGAAGCCACAGCGATTTAATTCTCGGCCGGGAACTTCTCTCATGTACCGGGCTTTTGATATAAACGGTAATCCACGACTAGGTAGTTCACAACCAGAGTGTTCACCCACGCATCAAAATTATGATACAAACAACGGCTCGGAACCAGGTTCCCTTCTTCCAGGCACTTCGGTGATTAGTTAACATTTAGAAGTGCAGTGTTAAAGTTACCCCAGGGAAAACCTTGGATAAAATTCATCTTGTAACCCCTACAGTTACAGTTGCTCAATAACGTGATGGAAATATTGTTATCATTCTTACTTCTGAGGAACATATTGCAAAGCGCAGAAATGCCGAAGAAAAAAAGAAGACAAGAAAAAACAGCAGTGGAAAAATACAAGAAAAATGTTAATAAACCACGAAATGAGAAAACAAAATAAAAAAAACCGTAAAACCTATCTTCCAGTTCAGAAGAAGAAGGGGAAGTGCTAGACAACCTATCTAATGAAGATCTTTCTCTCGCAGATTTCGAAAACAAATGGGTTGGATATGGCGAATATTACAGAGTCACCAATAAGAAAGACTACTGGATAAAATAAAATGCTCGATGGTTGCACTTCATATTTAAATATATGTTAGACACGTGGAAAGTGTGCTTCTACGAAGAAGAAGTGACTTCCTAAGCATAGTATGTGGAAATAAATATACTTAAATTTTGTTTACAGCATTCGATTTTATAATGTTTGTATCCATGTTTTCGTTTCATTTAATAAAATATTCCGAAAATTAAAATGTTACATAAAAAGTGATCCATCATTTCTCGAATTACACTAAATAGATACGCTGAATAAGGAAATTTTTGAGATAATTATTCAAATGGTAGAGGAAAACCAAAAAAACACTCTTTTTATAGCTTTAAAAATATCCAATCATTACTTTGATCTTTTACTGGTTACTGACACACCCTGTATGTTGAAAAAAATGAAAGTTTCAAATTCCATCGTAGAAATTCGGAAGATCTTTGTTTTTTACAAAATAGATCCTATGAATAGTGAAATTATATTAAAAATATGATCCAGTGACTTCCAATTTATATACAGAATGTTACCGAAAATGTTGAAGAAGAATATCTTCAGGAAATTTGATTATAGGTTTTCTCAATTAATGGTATGTGGAAATAATCAAATAGTAACGAAAAGCCAACAAACACTATTCATATGCTTGTAGAAACATCCAAACATGATTTTGGTTTTTTATTGGTTATTGACACATCCTGTATGTTGAAAACCCAAAAAAATTCCATCGTAGAAATTCGGAAACAACGTTAAAGATGGAGAAGGAAATAAAATAAATGAACGAAAAGAAGATAAAATCGAAGATCTTTAAAAGAATGGTAGATGAAAGGGACTGGATATAAGAGATAAATATATGGTAGGAAGCAAAGGAAGTGAAGCGAAAGATGCGGTATATTAGAAAATAATGGAAACAGTATGGAAATAATAAAAAATTGAGTGAATGTAAATGACGAGTACTCAGTGTGTATATGTATGTATATACACATTGAGTACTCGTCGTTTACATTCACTCAATTTACATCTAGTGTGTACACCATACCCACAGACAGTTCTAATAAAAAATTGACCAATAAAGTGCCATAAAAATGGGGAATCAACTCTCTGACACCTTCCAAGGACTTCGACTGTATACATATTACAACTTCCACATTGTTGTAAAGTGGATTTTAAATTTGAAATAAAATACAGGGCGATCCGTTTAAAAATAACGATAAAAATTGTATTTGTATTTTGATGATTAATCCTGTATTAGATTTAACGAATATTACCAAAACCGATAATTTTTATAAATTTTCACAATCATTAAAAAAGTATGGCTATAATAGATCGTCGTTCTTGTACATCATTTCAATTATACAGGGTTTTGAAATTCTTCGTTTATATTTAGTCATAACTTTTTAAATACCCTGCATAACATATTACAAATTTACATTACAGAGCGTTTTATTTAAAAAAAACATAACTTTGATGTAAACAACTTTTTTTTGGTATCTCCTATAATTTAGTTGTAATATCTGGAACCATTGTTGATATTCATTCTGAACACTCTATTTACCACGACTACAACAATCACAATTACACTGTCTAACGAACGTTTTGATAACCTAATTATCATCTTCAGAGATGTAAAAATGAAGTTGACCTTCGGTGTCTGAAATGAGCGTCAGGCAGTGTAATTGTGAGTGTTGGTGTAGTGGTGGTAACTAGTATGTTCAGGAACTCCTATAATAATAAATCCGTATAACTTATTTATTTATTGGAATTTTGAACGAGAAATTTCCGAGCAAAAATCATATTAAATCGGTCAAAAATAAAAAAAACCATACAATTTAACTATAAGCAGATTTATACCAGTTAATTTTAGTACTAGAGAATTGTAGAAAATTCAGAAGAGCAGTACACAAACTTTGGTGGATTTATCAAGTCAAGTAACATCAGAAAGTTAATATTAAATTCGAATAACAAAGTCCAGACTTCGCAGATTCAGTACAAAACAGAAGATAATGGGAAAATGACCCTTTTTGATCGAATCCACAAAAAAATTTCGCTCTAATCAGAACGCTATAGTTGAGCAAAAAAAATTACGAGTAGAATCACGTTAAGAATTATCGAACGTTTATTGTGTGTATAAATTTACCTGAATTAGATATTTTGGCGGACGTTTCTATTACCGAGCTAGATATGTTGAGATCTTCGGATTTCGTACTCGATCTTTTCCGTTTCTTGCTTCTTTTTTGTGGTCTAATCATAGCCGATAATTTCACTTTCCTTTTCAATTTTTTCGGTTTTCCTTCTTGGAATAATTTATAATTGTCCTAAAATTATTAATACAAACATTGTTAGTAGGACGTTCGTAAAGTTTGTTGAAATATTTATTTAAAAAGCAGTCAATCTCTGCATTTGGGACGCGAATTTCTAGTAGCACTAAATAAGAAAGAAATAGTACAGATATTCTCAAACTGGAAATTGCGGAGTCTTCTTCTTCTTGAAGTGCCATAAGCTTGCGATCATCTGGTTGGTGTATTCGCTAGTTTCATTCTTGCGCTTTTCGTACGATGGTTTCTACGTCAGAAATGGTACACCAATGTCTTTGTCTTTGAGCCGTGAATGTTGTTTCTTCCTGGTCCTCTTCTTCCTTCAATCTTCTCCATCAAATGGTGGAATAAGAGGACGAGAGAGACTACTTATCCAAAACTGTGGCATGTAAAAGTTATAGAGAATTGAAAAATCTACAATTTACTTTAGCTGATTTTTTCACATAACCTAAGAATTTGCGAGAAAAATACAAAAAACAGCTTTTGTTTTTTGATTTTTTTCTCGCTCAAAATATAGCGAATCTTTTCAAAATTCGTGGAAAGGTAGTTTTTTTATCCAGAACAAACGCCTATTTTTTATTTTGAAAAATTACAATTCGTATCAGAAATAATGTCTACATATTAGCCTGACCGTTCTTCGAAGTGCCGTAATGCCTTCCAGTTCAGTCTCTAATCTGAACTGAAGATTCCGTCCTCCAACAACCTCTATTTGGCTCGTGTGGTTACACACTTGCGAGAAGTAGTCAGCTGGCGCCATCTTCACTTTCAACTGCGAACCACCACCTCAGATAATTATTCGACCGTATAAGTCGTATGAAATAAAATGAATTAAAATTTCACAAAATATGAGGAGTGATAAATTTCGATTTTCTACTGCACCTAGGTTTTAGTCAAAATATTTTTTTTCTTTTTCTTTTAGATTTAACTAAATTCTAGTGTTTCGGCAAAGAATATGTCTTTCGATGAGAAAGATCATCACGAGGTTTTTTATGGTACAAGTATGTGGCATCAACAAGAGCTACCAATGAATCAGGATTTACGTGACACAAGCAATTTGAAGTAGCAGTACTGTGATTAACAGTGAATTCTTGACGAGTTATGTGTTGATAACCAAGATGAAGATATATTAAATTCATAATCGTTATCAGTGCTGATGGCCTCATCAGAGGTGTGTTCATGATCGCTATACAAGGAATTCCTAGCAGCTGTAACTTCTGTTTTTGCAAAACTTGTCCAAAAAAAATTGTGAAATGGATATCTCGAATTCTCGACTTTTTTTGAGCTTTATCATCTGGGAATAAAGCCCAAAGATTTCGAGAATTAGCGGGAAATCCCCCACGCTCATCTCGTCAAAAGTGCGTTTCTAAACTAACATAACACTAACCTAACCTGAAATCAATTCCCCCTTATGATTCATCATTACTTGTGACTCAAGTGTTTACACAAACTTTATAACCCCATCATGGTTTTATTGGGGGGGTTGAAATCAAAATCCCTGACGGTTAATCTTTATTTACGATGTATGCGAGTTCATGCCAAAAAACATTTTTCGTAAAAATTACTAAACTTAAAAATTACCGCCATTTTTATTATTAATAATAGATTTTCTTTATCCCCTACTCGAAATTACGTTCTTCCCGGCCGCATTGCGCTCCGGGAACAGCAATTTTTGCGACCTACTATATGCGGTCAGATAGTTGAATACCCTGGCGTGCGTGATACGTAATTTCGGCTTGGGGATGAAGAAAAATTGTATACGACCGCAGAAAATACAACTTTCTGGCATTGGGTCGTAATATACTACTTTCAATTTTTTACAAAAATTGCGATTTCATAACATAACATCGTTTTTTTTCTCGAAAAACGCAATATTTCTGAAACGGATAGATATTTTTAAAACTGAAAAATAGGATTCTATTCAGAACAAAAAAACTACTTTTCCACCAATTTAAAAAAAATCTGTACATTTTTGTGCAAAAAAAACCAAAAAACAGTTCTTTGCATTTTTCTCGGAAATTTTGAGGTTAAGTGAAAAAAGTGACTAACATAAATTGTACACTACAACTTTTATACACCATATTTCTCGATAAGAACTTTCCTTTTGCCACAATTCGCGCATTAAGATCGAAAACTGACATTTTCCCCCCCTTTCATCCCCCTACTCCACTACTTTCAATTCGTGAATATTAGCACTATTTTTTCTTTGAAATTTAATTTCTTTCAAACCAAAATCGATTTTTTTCTCATTTGACGGACATACTACAAAACAAAATTAATAGTAACGATACATAATGGACACAGCGTATCTCAAATTACCCCTTTTAAAACGAGGCTATATAAGCGCAAACTTTGTCTAACTACCATACCTGGTACAAAATTTATAATGAAAAATATCTAATAGTCCAAGATCCCAAATGCCCCTTTTTCTCATCTCAATTTGTTTATGTTTATAATTTTTGCAATTTTAATGTGCTAATAAATGCTTTCGAATTTTCATAGACAAAATTCCGAATCCAATGAGCTATCACACATATTTTTAGGAGCTTTATCCCAATTTTTCACGAATTTTAACTTGTCGACTACATAGGGTGATTTTCATATTCTGTCGACGTCGGCCACGCAGCACATGGTATAGGAACTACCATATTAAGAAAGAGAGCTAGGGCGATAAAAGACAACTGGAAGGAACCGTGGCAGAACAATTAAACACTCATGATCGTGTACTAGTAGAAAGTAACAAAAAAAACTAATGCCTATTATTTTGTCTATATTATTTTGCAGAATGCACAACATTTCTCTTCATGGAAAAGACTACTATGAAGATAATTTCGAAGATCTTATTAAATTCAGAGTGGAAAACGGTGATACAGAATTAGAAGAAAAGCTGTAAAAATAATGCGAAATTATAGCAATATGTGATGAAATGTTAAGAAATATGGTTGTAAGCTAAGTAAACGACTGTAACGCGTTTTCCCTATTGGCAGATGAAACCGCAGATATTGCCGGGCATGAATAATTATCTATTGTGAAAGAATTTCTAGGATTTTTTGATTTAAGAAAAATGTATTAAACGCAAAAGAAGACTTGACATAATGTTTTTGCCCCTCCCTCTGGAATTATTTTCAGCTACCATTGGATTAATTTCTGCGGGCGCCCATGCAGACTTTATCTGTTTTTTTTTTCAATAAAACTTAAATTAATTATTAGTGAGTATGCAATGCTTTAGTTCTGGGTTGCTTCTAAAAAATTAGCCGCAATTACCTGTAATTAAATTTAGTGTAATTTATTTATTTATACAGTGAGCACATAACGGTTGGAACAATTTCGGTAAAAATTTATTTAGTTTATCAATATTATTAGGTTTGTTAAAATCTAATAGGAATTAATCAAGATATCTCGCTGGGCACTCTAAAAATCCTCATTTGCCAATGGATCTATACTATCAGACAATTCACTATGGTAAGTACAAGCCACTGCATTCCACACAACATGTACATGATTAACTGAATATTTTTCCTAATCGATAATAATAATAATAATAATCTTTATTTGCCTCAGTTACAGTTACAATAATTTCAATGTACATCCAAAAAGATTCAAGCATACTAAATATAAGTGTAGTCACCCATTTTCATCGCAAAAGAGCGTACATTGTGGTAGTTCATTCATCATGAAAAATAGTTGTATAGAATTTTAAAAAGCCATCGTTTACAAAGACAAATATTCTAAATATACATTGGAACGTTTCAAAGAATTAAAGTATGAGCCATTAAAAAAGAAGAGCAGTCCAGATGATATCAGTGTAGAGCATAGATATATAATACACAGTGGATAAAGCATTTCATTCATAAATTGATATTTGTTTTGACCTGAACATTTAGAAAGAAACAAAATATTTTGCATGTGGATTAAATAAAGAGAGATTCTAATGTTGGAACTCGTATGGGAACGCTGCACAAAAGCCTAGAGAAGGAGATTTACGTGCGCTCTAACACAATCAGTGGCGTATCCCAATAAATTAGACACGTATAGGTTATTAATTCGTGAGTAAAAAACAAGTAGCAATGAAATAGATAATAATTGAAAACTAATTATTTATACAAAGGAAATAAAAACAAACAAAAATATTAATTTAAATTAAATTTAAACTATGGCTTAAAATTTAGTTCAACATGTAATTTTATAACTTTGTAACATTTTTACTTGAAATTTCAATGTTCCAAAAAATATATAACATTTAGAGTACCTTTCAGTGTTGATAAAACGTATTTACTTAACTTATATGATTTAGGTACCTTTGGCCTGAATTATATGAAAATCTAAAATTTTAAGAGTAGAAGAATACTTCTTTATTTTCAGTTTATAAAAAATATAAAATTATATTACTTGTTCATAAAAACAAACAAAATGATAATTTGGTACCTTTCAGTGATAAGAAACTTTTGGACTTGATAAAACAAAAAAACTCGTTTTTTCAGTTTTAACAAAAAATATATTTACATTATTCATTTCTAAATAAAATTAGCTTTGTATTAATACTTCCTGATCACTTTTTTCTCAGTGAATCTATTTTTTTGGTGGCTTCATGATGAATTCTAATGCTGAAAATAACTTTTGAGAATTAATTTTATTAATTCCATAACATGGTTGTCTAAAATATCACCATCATAGAGATGTTCACCAAAAAAATCGAATACATTTGATGGTAAAACGATAATGGTTTTAGAAACTGATAAACTTAACAAACCGTTAATATTTTTATTAAATATGTCATGAGTTTTATGAAAAAATCTGAAATATTTTTCTCCAGCCTTACAGATATTAATTACCATATCACTTGGATTTTTAAGTCTACCATAAGCTTTTCTTACTTGCAGTTTTGAACAAGTTGTATCCTGTTCCAACATATTAACACACTTAGAACAAGTAATACATAAATGATTTAACTACAAAACCAGCAATATATGATACAACATCTTGGACATATAAAGTTAAGTCCCAAGATGGCGACATAAAAAATGAAATTCTGCAATGTCCATATTTACTTTGACTAAAACATTTTTATAGTATTCAGATTCTTCTAAATTTTCCCCAACATCTGACCTACTCACTAAATTACCTGAGCAGCATGTGAGGATTAAAATGTTTTGCAAGTCTACAGTGTTACCTGTTTTTGGCTCCGATATCTCACTGTAGATCAACAGTCTTTTGAAGGCAGCCTCAAATTGTCTGGCTGTCGGGTTGTTATTATAGCCACCCATGCTACGAATATTTCAATGTGATCCTGGGATAACTTATATGTCAATAAATATTCTTTCTTGTTAGAAGTTGAACATGTTTTTTAGGAAACCAGTATTAATTACCTATCATCCATAAATAAGGTCTTTCTTAGTGTAGCCCCTGCAGATGCAACATTTTGTTTCTTTCTAGGACTGTCAAAAAAGTCGTCTGAATTTGAGCGGTAACATATCATATATATGTAGCTAAGCAGCGCTTTTAAGGGTGAGCTAACTAAAAGTAGAACAAGGCATTGTGCATTAAATAGATTTACTCATAAATTTTTCCCTAAATGAGCTTGATGGAAACAAAGAATGTTGAAGTTTTGGCATTGCTCCAGGCTTAAGGTATCTTATATCATTTACTCTAATAATGATATCTGCAGGATCGAAATGATATGAACAAAGTGCTGTTCTTTTCTTAAAACCTTCAGTTTCTTCAAGACCAATAAGTGACAGCCAAATATTTCTTGCTTGCATGTTAGTGGGGAAGCTAAGAGAAAATAAGAAATTAAGAATACTTACATTCATTTTTTTCAACTTTAAAGAAATATTAATAGATCAACAATGGTTTTAAGGATTAAAAAGACAGATTCTTTTTCACAAACAAAGCGTTAGTAATATTTTATTACTTGGTAAGGGCTAAAAATTATAAGACACGCTGTAAAATCGCAAAATTTGCAGATATTACTAACTTCTTTTGAACTATTTTAAATAAATTCCCAGATAGGATAGCGAGTTTAATATGTTGCTGACATTATGATGGTTACAAATAATAGTAAATCGGTAAAATATAAGTCTTTTTTTAAATAGTATTTTATAATTTTTCAAGTTGACAAAGTAACAAAACGTTACAAAAGCTTTGTTTTGTAATAAAA
Organism: Galeruca laticollis; assembly: GCA_963921935.1. Taxonomy (NCBI): domain Eukaryota; kingdom Metazoa; phylum Arthropoda; class Insecta; order Coleoptera; family Chrysomelidae; genus Galeruca; species Galeruca laticollis. Next base: position 104,325,011 of record OY998177.1, read on the forward strand.
CTATTGTTGATATTTTCGCATTTATTTATCGATCACCAAAAAGCTGCTGTAAATCTACGCCTCTGATACAAGCAAAAGTTTCCCATATACTATAACCACAGTGCTATAACCATACTTACTTATGAAAAGTCACTTCGGCACCCACTTTATCGTGTTTTTTAGATAAAATACACTCTCGTATCATTATTAATAGTTTTAACGGACAAAATAGTCACAAATTACATAAAAATACTTTAAAATAAACACAAAACACTTAGAGCAACAACAGAACCGCTCTGGCAACATCACAACTACAAAATTGACAGACCTTACTATTAATCATTTAATGAATGAAAAGCGGCCATTTAAAAATTTATTTGTCTCGCGACGTTGCCGTACTTAACAGGAATGTTATACTTGATTACATTAACTATATTTAAAAAACTATTTTACATTAACAGTTTATTTGGTTCAGAAATATATGCATTACTTAAACAGTATGTATCCATGTGAAATATGTGGAACCAATAAATAGGGGCATGTAGTAATTTTATCTATCAAAATAATTTCACCAAATCGATCAGTGCTATGGATAAGTACAATCTGGCAATTGCGCACATCACGTCAAACCACAAGGAATGTCGGTTCTTATTTCTTAAGTTTACGAAATAGCTACGCATTACGTCTTTTTTTAATGATTGGCCGCCTTTCAATGTAAATAATTGTATCTATACTTGTATTATATATCTATGGTGTAGAGCTATTACAAGAATGTTTTAGTAGTTTGTGTGATCCCTTGCTAAATTTAGTGAACAGTTCATTGGAATTGAGTAAAGTACCTGCTGCAATGAAAGTAGCAACAATTGTACCAATACCTAAAGTACCTAATACAACTCAAGCAGCAAATTTAAGGCCAGTGAATATGATTAATGCTACTGGTAAAATATTGGAAAAAGTCGTTTATGGACAGATAGTAAACTATTTAGAGGAAAATAAAAATACTATGCGAATACCAGTCGGGATTTCGTAGTAAACATAGCTGTGAAACTGCTTTACAATGTGTTCTAACAGACTGGAAATATAATTTGGAAAATAATATTTTTATTATAGCAGTATTTCTTGATCTCCAAAGAGCCTTTGAAATAGTGGATACAGAAAGATTAATAAAAAAAATTCAAAATATTGGTATTGATGGTGATGCTTTGAAGTGGCTAATAGATTATCTCAGTGAAAGACAACAGAAACTGAAAATGAACAATTTACATTCGGATAGAATAGATAATAATGTAGGGGTACCTCAGGGTAGTATTCTGGGGCCACTATTGTTTCTGATATATCAATGATATTGTAAGCGTTGCAGGAGATTGCAAAATGCATTTATTTGCGGATGATGCTTTAATATACTTCAATGGTAATGATTTGCAATATAATACTAAAACTATTAATATCAGACTTAATAACATTTATGAATATTGCTGTGTGAATATGTTAAAGGTAAATGCCAATAAGACTAAGTGGATGGATGCTATTGGGAAAAATTGATAGTCGCCAGCTGAATGAATTAAATTAGAAATTAAAAGTTGGAGAAAATGAAATTGAAAGGGTAGGCAAGTTTTTGTATTTGGGTGTAACTTTTGATAGTGAATTAAATTTAAAAATCATACCAATCAGATTATAAAAACCATTGGTTTTAAAATTAACTATCTTAGGAGGTGTTCTCAGTATCTTAGTCAATGGGCAAGATTAATGATGTACAATACTATGGTACTACCTCATTTTAATTATTGTGCAATTATTTTATATTTTCTTAATCAAAATGAGATGAATAGACTTCAAAAGATGCAGAATCGTGCAATGCGAATTATTCTATATTGCTCAAAATACACTCCAATAAATGAAATGTTGGAAACACTCAACTGGTTGCCAATAAAAAAGCCGCTCAAATATCATACTCTTGTATTTGTTTACAAAGTTAAAGTTGGTATTGCACCAGTATATCTGCGGAATAATTTAATTATTAATAATGAAGTACATCATTACAATACCAGACATAGCAGTAACTATCAGGTACGTAGATATAAGAAAAGTTTAACTTATAATTCAGTATTTCTAAAAGGATTGGATGTGTTCAATGCTTTACCATCCGATATAAAAAATAGTATAGGTTTAGAAATTTTTAGAAGGCGGCTAAGACACTATTTGATTGGGAAGTGACTTCTCATTTTTGTGCTTCTTGTTTTAATATTGTTAAATAGCCGTGACTAGTTTGTTTTGTATGGTTTTATTTCATATTATGTATGGATGTAGTATTATTGTTGTATTTATTTTTAGATTGGTTTTTAGTTTTTATGACTGATATATGTTTTTAGAGCTTATGTGTACTATATTCTAATGTAGATGTGTTTTAATTTAGACTAATATTGACTTTTTATATATTGTTGACTAAACCTAATTGTATTAGCTCAATTTTTGGCTCAATAAACGATACATATATAATATATATATATATATATATATATATATATATATATATATATATATATATATATATAATACAAAACACAAAACGACAACAAAAACGTAAGCAAAATCATTCAAAATATCAATAAGACAAAAATTATTTAGGTTTTACAAATCACGATAATATTGACAGACTATAATAAATTTCATTTCGTGGAGAAATAAAGTTTTGCATTGTATCGGCAGTTTTTTTTTTTGATAAACTTGAAGAGTTAATTTTTTTCAAATCTGACGGTAATTGATTATATAACTTTGGAGCCAGGTATGTGAAACTTTTTTTACCTATAGCTTTTTTCATTAAGGGTATTACGGCAGCACTTTCCTTATATCTGGTTGGATAGCTATGTTGAATTGCCTTTAGAGTGGCTTTGTCCTTATGCTGCTTTATTAAAATGACTTTAACATATAATTGGCAGATGTTAAGTACTCTAGTTTCTTGGTAGAGCTCAGTTGTAGTGTAGGTTCTGGGTTTGTAAAATAAAACTTCCAATATACTTTTTTGAACTTATTGTAGGTACTCAATGACAGTTTCCCCAGCCGATCTCCAAGCAATAAGACCATATGTTAGGTGCCTTTCGACCAGTGCACAATAAAGAAATTTAAGGTAAGTTAATTTTAGAATATTATATAGATATTTAAGTTTATACAGTACAAATCTAAGTTTTTTTATTAAATAGTTTATTTGGTGGTCCCATTATAAATGGGAATTAAGGAAAATTCCGAGATATTTAATTTTATCTGATGTTTTGATATGAAACATTTCTCTTGTGGATACAGTAATAGATATTTGTTCAAATGGTTGTAAGCCAGTGCTGTATGACATAAACGGTAAGAAAAAGGTTTTTTTATAGTTTATCTCAAAAAACTCAACTATTTTAACAAAATCGATATCAATATCATTCTTGAGAGCCAACCAATTGTCATTTTTATAGAATAAAGTGGTGTCATCAGCAAAGCTCATAATTTCTTCTTGTGTGTCCTGGGAAAATATATCATTAAGGTATAGGTTAAAGAGGATCGGTCCCAGGACTGTTCCTTGGGGTACTCCATATTTTACAGCTTTGGATTCACTGTGGGCTCCACCAACATTCACACACTGCACTCTTTCGTCCAGGTAACTCTCAAGTAGTTTGTAAGCCATACCCCTAAATCCTGCATTCTCTAAGATCAATAAAAACTTGTTATGGTCGACACTGTCAAATGCCAAAGCCAAATCAATAGAGATGACAATGGACGGTTGTTTTTTATCTAAAGCACTACTTATCATTTCCAGCAACCTGGTCGCTTCATCCGACGTCGACACGTTTTCACGAAACCCGTAAATATTGTCTATCTGATAATATGTTATATTTTTTTTATAAACGATACTATTCGGTTTTGTCTTATTTTTTCAAATACCTTTCCTACATTTGAAATTAATGATATTGGTCTATAGTTTGAAGTTTCCTTAGGATTTCCATCTTTAAACTGGGGTAAAATTTCTGCAATTTTCAATATTTTTGGAAACTTACCATCATTTATTGATTTATTTATTAGGAATGTTAACACAGATGCAATTTCTGTACTTACTTTCTCATCGTATACCATCTAGCCCCAGTGACTTGTTATTTTTTAAACTCATTACGGTTTTTATTACCTCTTTTACATCAGTGTCTCAAAGAAACATTGTTTTAGATATCTTTTGTTGTCTAATATTTTTCATCACATTTTCATTGTTTATCCTGTTAGCTACCTTTTCTCCAACGTTTGTAAAGTGTTCACAGAATGCATTTGCAATTTGTTTTAGGTTATAAATTACAGTATTTCTATGCATTATAATTTCATTTATTGGTTTTTTCTGTCGTTGGGTGCCTGAGATTTCCTTAACACAATCCCACAATTTTTTTCCAACATTCCTATTGTCATCTATTTTTTTATTGAAGTAGTATGATTTAGGCTTCATTAATGTATTTAAATAATTTCTATAAATCCTAAAAGCCAATATATTATGTGGTGTGTCGTTATGTTTCATTATTTTATATAACCTATCTTTTTTATTAACAGAAGTTACAAGAGCTGGTGTGATCCAGTTTTTACATTTAATGTCAGTCCTTTTTATTTTTTTTGTTATTGTTGATTTGTCCCTGTAAAATTTGGACCTATTTATAAAGGCCTCTGTACAAATATCTATGCCATTATTGTTATAAATGTCCTGCCAACTTTCTTGTTTAATTTGATTTTGAAATATTTTCAAATCAAATATAACTTTTGTCTTTTCTAATGGAATATTTTGTTTTGTTTCAGGTAGCACAAGATGATTTATGATCGAAGAATGATCAGTGATACTAGTTTGCAATATTATCGGGATGTTTTTATATTTATTTATATTAGTCTTGAAGAATATATGGTCTAGACATGATTTTTGTTGGTATTTTACCCTAGTATATTTATTTATTAAGCTCTCGAAGCCCTCTTCAGTCATTTGGTTCAAGTAGTCGTGTATAAAGTTTGATGCAAAGTCCCTGGGTCTGTTATAAAGGTATCTATATGGGAAGGGCACGGTTTGTAAATTCCATTTATTATTAAATTCCTGTTATATACCTTGCATGAGAGTTCTAAGATTATAATTTTGTTAAAACTGATTAATTCATATGAACCCTGAAACTCTTTTTTCGCAAAGATAATGGCACCATCGCATTCATTGAAACTACCATTATTGTAAAATAGGTCGTAGCCGTCCAACTGATATAAGGATGTGTCTAGTATTTTTCTTGTTTCTGTAATTACGATAAAATCAAATTGTATACCTACCTGTTCCAAGGTTAATTTTAATTCATCAATGTTATTGTTTGCGCTTCTTATGTTCATTGGCAGACGCGGCTTTTTAGAGTAGCCAGCTATATCACCTGATCTATCCCCATTACATTTTCTGTGGGGAAACCTTGAGTGAAAAGTTAACAGATCTAATAATATTGATTAACTAAAAGAGAGAATTCGCGCTTTAAATGAAACTTACTGTTTCTAGCTAACTCCACAATCTATTAAAAAAATGTTAAAAATTCTAAAAAATTGACAATTGTTTCGATATTACTGAAATATCATCGTCATTTGATGCATACCTGATGTTAAATTATTTTTTTTTTGGCTAGTCCAAGAAGTGACCTACCTTGTGATTGACTTAGTATATGTTAATAGAAAAAAGGAGATATGATATTACAAATATTAAAGCTTAGATATTATTAGCCCTTTGGGGATATTCTGGATATCATTTTTCCCAATTAGGATCAGTACAACTGTGCAATGATATAGAAAACCAGGAAAACTATATCTCCTGATCTTTACAATTATCACTTAAGACAGTTTAAAAATGGAGAACTCCCTAGACTTATCTGTTCAATGACGACTTCATTAGAATTAGGATCAAAATTAATTTAATTAAGGCTGATTCCCTTAATAATGTTTTGCAAGTTTCAACATCATCTTGCATATAACCAAGGGGAAAATGGTTTCAAAATTTCTAACAGTTTGATCCAAATAGACAGCATTATATTCTGTACATTTGAATGTATACATACCAGACTTATTTAATGGAGATATTTTTGTTTTTACAGTAAACAATTTTGTACTCACATTACTTTCTGTTTTAATAGAAATTGAAGAATTAGATACAGTGAACACTTACGAGCATACAGATTAAAAGAACCAGAGAAATCCCACTACGCAAAACATCTACTTGACACCAAACACAGAACTAGTAGTACTACATATTTGTGATAAAAAACAAGAGCTGGATTTCCTAGAAGAGATAGAAATTAGAAGACACTTAAGAGACCCACAATATGAAGTTGTTAACGTACTGATACATCTAGGGAGTTCTCCACTTTTAAACTGCTTTCTTAAGTAATAATTGTAAAGATCAGCTGATATAGTTTTCCTGGTTTTCTATATCATTGCACAGTTATACTGATCTTAAACGGGAAAACTATATCCAGGATATCCCCATAAGGTTAATAATATCTAAGCTTTAATATTTGTAATATCATATCTTCTTTTTTTATTCATTTATATTAAGACAATCGCAAGGTCACTTCCTGGTCTAGCCAAAAATAATTATTAAACATCAGGTAGGCATCACATGAAATGTAACTTCTGTCATTCTGATGATGATAGTAATATTGAAACAATTGTCAATTTTTTAGAATTTTTACCATTTTTTCAATATACGGTGGAATGATTTAGAAACAGTTCATTGAAAAAAAATGTCATTATGTTCCATTGCCCTGATTGACAAATATTTATTATTACTTTTCCAACCAACCTATCGAATAAGCGAGAAAAGTATTGGTTTACCCCAAAAAAAGTTGAAATTTTGGGGTTTTAGAAAAAAATCCTTTGTGTATATCGTCGTCGTCGGCCACTTTTCGTTACATGTCTTGTTAGCACGATACAGCCTCCGGAGTGCAACAAGTCACCAATTTTATGATTTAATATTCTTCAGGACATCTCACAGTGATGAACCCTATTGATTTTCAGCTCACTAGAGCCAGTACAACGAGTTCTATGGTACATGAAGTACAACATTTTTGTAATTTTTTGAGAAATTTCAGATTGTTAGCAAGATACAGCATCAGGAGTACAAGTCACCAACTTTATGATTGAATATTCTTCAGGACATCTCACAGATGAACCCTATTGATTTTCAGCTCACCAGTGCCAGTACCACAGGTGCTATAGTACTTTAAGTACGACATTTTTGGAGAAATTTCAGTTTGTTAGCACGATACAGCCTCCGGAGTATATACAAGTGACCAATTTTATGATTGAATATTATGAACCCTATTGATATTTAGCTCACAAAAGCCAGTACAACGGGTGCTATGGTACTTGAAGTACCAAATTTCTGTCATTTTTGGAGAATTTTCAGTTTGTTAGCACAATACAGCCTCCAGAGTGTATACAGTTGACTAATTTTATATTTGCGTATTGTTTAGGGCGTCTCATAGATGAACCTTATTGATTTTTAGCTCACCTAAACCAGTACAGGGGGTGCTATGGTACCTGAAGTGCCACATTTTTGGTCCATTTTAGAGAAATTTTGGGTTGATAGCTCGATACAGCCTCCGGAGTGTATACAAGTGACCAATTTTATAATAGGATATTCTTCAAGGTGTCTCACATATGTATTCTATTGATTTTCAGGTGATATACTACATTTTTGCTTATTTTTGGAGAAATTTCAGTTTGTTAGCACAATACATCTCTCGAAGTGTATACAAGTGACAATTTTATGATAGAATATTGTTCAGGGCATCTCACAGATGCGGAGAAGTTAGTTTTATTCTTTGATAGGATAAAATTGATTACATTATAAAAACATTAACTATTTTTTAATACAATAAAAATAAACATTTTACTACTTATTCATGAACATTGAAGGAACGAGTAAAAGAACTTCGATTGTCTTCAAATATTCCATAGACGACTTTTTCAATAAAAAATTGCCCTTTCCTTACACGAGAAACTTTTCATTGTGCTCTAAAATCCATGTTTCATAGATCAAAATGTAAAAAACAAAATTATGGTATTTACACTACATTATATTCTTGTTTACAGCACACAGCACGCAATAGTCCGTGGCATAGTTTCTCTTTCTCTTACACACATCTGGAGTGAAAATACTTAATTAAAATCATGGCAACCACTGCTTGCGGCCACTTTTCAACTGGTAACCATGGGTTATCATATACAGCAAATATTAAACATCAATTTGATGTAATATTTATTTAAAACATTGATTGTAAATAATTAACAGTAATGTACCTGTTCATACCCATACCTCGCAACCCAAAGGTTGGGGCTGACTGAAAGCTGACAACCATTGTTTTTTGAATTCTTCACATCATTTCTTCTCAAATGACTTATAATTTATTAGAAAAAGCATATAGTTGCAATTTATATAAATTAATTAATTGCTCTAAATTTAATTACTTACAAGTATTTGCTGCTAATTTTTTATAGCCAACCCGGAACTGATGTATTGCATACTCACTAATCATTAATTTAAATGAAGTTTCATTGAAAAAACAGATACCTGCAGAATCAAGCAGTGGAATCTCGAACTATAAAGATATTATTATTATTTTAAGTAAAAACTCACCCTTTTCCTTGCGTGCTCAGTACATAAGGGTAGTTCGTGTAATATATCAAGTACTGGTGTTGAACACTGCCTATTATCTGAAAACTTTGCCGTGCAATATTCGAACAGAGATTGCTCCGGATTCAACATGATGTGTAATATACAATGTCGAGCGCACGGTAAAGCAGGTTTTGAACATTTTTCAATTTCACACATTCTAGGAGTGACTAATCGACCGCATCCTCCGTTTTTGAGTATAGGAGTTACTTCGTTCATCAGCTTCTCTGAAATATTTAACAGTAGATTTGGTTTCCCAACGTCGCTCCTCGTCAATTGCTGTATATACCTCCGAAACTCGTGTCTTGTTATTTCTATTTTTTCCTCGCGAGATCTATCTTCCAATTTGAATTTCTGAAAATGGTTAAATAATATACGAAATTTGGGTATTTTGAAAATGGTTACCTCAAGTCCTGCACTGAACCAATGTTGCTGATAATGATTATGTATGTCGTTTCCTATGTTCATCTTAATAACTAACAAACTCAGTACGATTCCTTTTTCTATTTTAACACTAATTTTTATTATAATTTTACTTAAAGCCTTTTCTTGTCATACATTTATGCAAAACCTGAAACGTTTTCAATTATACAAACTAGAGATATAACAAACCAACTAAAGTACATGACATCTTCACTTACCGACACTTTTACTTCCAAATAATTCAACTAATACTAGGTTTTCTTTATACGTACTTATATATCACCAACAATAATCAAAACTTATATCTGTGTCTCCATTTTTGGTGGTACATCAGTTTTATCATCTTACATTTAGCATTTTTGAATCTACACCTAAAAATTATATCCTCAATTCATACAATTTCACTTTCTGCATCAATGTTTATAAGAAAACACTTTGTATATGCTAAAGCTCATTTAATTATTCAACTAGTTGTTTTCATCTTTTACAATAATTACAATATCAAATTTTCCAAATAATTAGCTAAGCAAACACTTTTATAATACGAAAATTTTCCATAGAAAATACCTACTCACAAGTAACTGAAGCTTTGCGTGAAAAAGCGTATCTTGAAATATAAAATATAGTTCATTTCAGATTAATTAAAACATTATAAACAAATAAAATAACTGACTTACAGTCATTAGTTTAAGATAGAATTATTCACCCACACTATATTAACTGACAAGAAAAATAAAAACTGTTATTCAATTATATTCAAGTTTTTCATCTGTATGGATAACTCGATTATTATTATTTGAATGTTGTTGTTTATACTTAATTTAATATCTAAAGTTTATTTACGAATATACGTGTTGTTATCAAAATATAATATCGTATTATTATAGATATAGATATCAAAGAATTAAAAGAGATATTATTGGACCTAAACCGATGGAATTAATACTTAATTAAACTGAAGATATTCACCTGGTTACAAATTATTGTTAAATAACATCAATACATTGGGTTTCTTCTAATTGTATATTATGTAAAGTTAAAAATCGGATTAATTAACAATAATGAATAATTGAAAATAAATAATTTCATAAGGTATTTGGAATTGTACGCTTCTTCTTCTTTTTTGTTTGTTTGACAGCTTATCAAAGGGGCTACTATTACAGCTACATTCTTCTCTTTTGCGGAGGTAAAGAATATAAATAGATGATCATTATCTCCAAATAGTGGTACTTTATATTGTTTTTTTCTATAGTGATCGAGACCGCACCAAATGAGAAAAACATTGTGATGTAATAACCTACAAAATGCAAAAAATGAATAGATCTTTTTATTTTCTTTGCCAAGAAAAACTGTTGGTATGTAAGATGGGTGTAGGGGATTATCTGATTTTTGATTATTGACAAAATGAGCACTGGAAATTCTAGTATTTTTATTTGGTTCCCAATCCTTCCGATTTTTTCTGAAATGTAATTAAAAACTTGGAACGATTCGTTTTGTACAAATATTGACTTTCTTTCTCTTAATAGTATTTAATTATTTAAACTTTCTATATAATATTAACCCTTAACTGGTCCGGTATCGTCTGACAGACTACTTGACGTTGATAATTTGTTCTTATTGGTTACATATACCGCCTACATAAGAACCACGCCACCATTTCTTTCTCTTATTGGATAATAGTACATAGCTATAGTTTCGATGTGATAGCGGTTTAGTTTGAAAAAAGAAATAACAGCAAATAGTTCCACCGTAGTCGCTCAGACGACGCCGTACCGTTTGTGTAACTTTTTTTAGTATTGTAGTTGTTAAGGAATATGGCCGGTCCATAAAAAAGGGTACGTATTGGTGACCGTAATTACGAGGAAATTCTTCAAAAATGGTTCGACGAAGATAATGACAGTGGTAGTGATATAGACGATGTGTCACAAGAATATAATATTAGTGCTATTCAACGCGACAATCGATTACAATCATTTCCTGTCAATTAAAAAACAACATGTTCAACAATACATTTTCAATATCAATCGATCACTCTGATTATAATCGGTCTAAAATTATGAAGCTAGTGAAAACAATCATAAATCGGAAGCATGTGATTGGTCGAAAAATTCAAATAAACTACCGTTTGTCTATGGGTTATGTAATGTGAGTGATATTTTGCAATTGTATATTATATTTTTAGTTAACAGAATAGCTTCTATAAAATTAAACGTGATTAAACTAAATGAACTTGTGAGTAGTGTGAAATAAATGTGAAATGAGCTAAAATAATGATGAGGATATGTCACTATTGATTTAATTGATTTGTAAAATGACATAACAAATGACAATTTTTTTTGGTCGTTCAACAAACATCAATCCGTTTTCGATTCCGATTATAATCAAAATCGGAATCAAGATCGAAGTGTTGAATAGCACTATTGAGTCTGATCATGATTCGAACTCGGAAATTTCGGAATCCGAGTGCTCGGACGAAATCAATGAAGTTGACGTTACTGATGACATCAAATCTTATAAATATGGAAAAAATAGATACAGATGGTGTACATCAGAAGTACGTCCATCATCAAAAACACGAAAACATAACATAGTTATGAAATTACCCACTCTCAAAACCAAAGCAAAGGCACTCGGCGAAACTGCGAATCCGTTATCTGTTTGGAGTTTGTTCTTTAGTGCTGATATATTAGAGCAAATTATTGAGATACAGACAGTCTTGAATTGAATGCATTTTTAGGACTTCTAGTGTACACAGCCATATTCAATTCCAGTCATGAAAATATTAACCGTTTATTTGCAACAGACGGAACGGGGAGAGAAATATTTAGATCGGTCATGAGCCAGAAGAGATTTGCTGTTCTTTTAGCCGCCATACGATTTGATAATTCAGATAACAGAGAGGAGAGAAAAAAGGACGATTCAATTGCAGCTATATCATTTGTGTTTAATTCTTTTATAAACAATTGTCAAAGTGTTTATGGACTTGGTCAATCGGTCACAATAGATGAGATGCTTGTGAGTTTCCGTGGCAGATGTCGGTTCAAGATGTACATACCGAATAAACCGGCAAAATATGGACTCAAAATACAATGCATGACGGATGCGCGAAATAGCTATTTATATAATGCATACATCTATAGTGGTAAAGATTCTGATGGATTGGGTATCAATGATGAATACAAAAAACTTCAAAAACCTACTCAAGCCGTTTCACGCCTAGCAAAACCGATTTTTAACAGCAATCGTAACATTACAGCTGACAATTGGTATACTTCTATTCAGCTATTGGACGTTCTGAGAGCCAACGGTTTGACTTATGTTGGTACCATGAAAAAAAATAATGCCGAAATACTACCGTCTTTTCTACCAAACAAAACCAGAGCTGCAGGATCCACGCTTTATGGATTTAGGGAAGAGTATACTCTAATTTCTCATGTTAATAAGCCTGGGAAAGCTACAATCCTAGTATGATCTATGCATGACAGACGGTACACCGATCCTCTAACGAACAAACCGGAGATAATTACCTACTATAATGAAAATAAAGGGGGTGTTGATTCTCTCGACGAAAAATGTTCCAAAAGCACCTCAAGCCGCCGTACTCGGAGATGGCCTCTAGCAATTTTCTTTCGTCTCTTGGACATTTCTGTGATCAATTCATATATCCTACACCAACGTTTTAAAAATAATCCAACAATAAGAGAAAAAGGTATTTTTGCACTTGAGTTAGCCATGCAATTGGTGCAAGATCATATGAAAAGGCGTTTAGCACTTACAAATATTCCTCGGGAACTACGCTATACTATAAGACGAATACTTCGAGTTCCAGAAGAAAAAGAAGACGCCAACAATGAAGCTTTAATTCTGGAAAAACGTAAGATTTGCCATTTATGTCCAAGTAAAAAACCTAGAATGACAAGATATTTGTGCCTGCAATGTAAACAGCCAGTTTGCTTAGAATGCACGCAACCACTATGTAATAATTGCTCTTAGGAGCAACAAGTTCTTTTGATGTTGGAGAGAAACTGCTATAGATTTTTTTTGTTTTAAACATTTATTTTGTTTACTTACCTTTTTAAAAACCTAATTGTAAAATACATTAGTATTTTGGACGTTTTTTAAATTCACAAATTTATATTTAAAAAATAAGTGTTTTCTTTTATTTAGTTTTCTGCATTATACATATTTTAATTTCCAATTCAAGATGGTGTTGTTTAACTACGTTTATTTTAATAAATTTTGATTAAGATATGTTTACACAACCCGTTTTTGATAACATATTTGTTTCATTTCCGTATATTAGTTTTTATAAGCCGCCTAAAAATAGGTCGTCCATCAGACTACAAGGGGATGTACGGTATCCGCCAAAATAAACAGTACCGAAACAGAGAGTGCTGTGGAGTTGTTTATGTAATATGGATTTGTCATATTTGACTTAATTGTCATTAGTTGATATATTAATAGTACGCTGCAGTTAAATTTGATTTAAAAATGGTTCTAACAACGGAAGAAAAAGTTTTTTGGTAGAGCATTATTTTCGTTCATACGGAAAAGGTCGTAATGATGGTCCAAGCTTAGAACGGATGTCAATAAAATATCAACAAAAATTTATTAAAGCAGCTCCTAGTAAAAGTGTGATGTTGGCTGTTGTTGAAAAATTTCGTCGCACTGGTAGTGTATTGTGTCAACGTAAAGGTTCTTCAGGTCGTCGAAAAACAGTATGCACTAACGAAAATGAAGGACGTGTTTTTAACCAAGTTGTGCAATCACCTCAAAGAAGTCTTGTAAGAACTGCATGTAAACTCAACATTAGTGAAACGTCTTTACGTCGCATGTTCAAATCAATTGGTGGTTATCCATACCGTATTCAAGTTGGACAACGACTAAATGCTGCGGACAAACGTGCAGGAGAAATTTACTGTGGTCGCATGTTGAGTTTAATTTACGAAGATCCCGAATTTTTGCAAAACATATGGTTTTCAGACGAGAGTCACGTTCATCTTAGCGGCTATATTAATCGACAAACAACCAGATTCCTTGGATTTGAACGTCCTGATGTCATTGTAGAGAAACCACTCCACAGTCTTCGAGTTACCGTTTGGTGCGCGGTATCTGGTCATGGAATGATTGGTCCTTATTTCGTTGAAGATGCTAATCAGAATCCACTTACTATCAACCAAGAGCGTTATAGAGAGAAAATTATTATACCTTTTGTGAGAGATCTAAATAACTTTTGCCGTGCACGAAATCTACAGTTTCGCACACAATGGTTCCAACAAGATGGTGCAACGAGCCATAGAGCTGTGCGCACCTTAGACTTACTCCGTCAGCATTTCGATAATAGAATAATTTCTCGGGGAACAGACTTCGAATATCCTTCTCATTCACCTGCTCTGACGCCACCTGACGCATACATTTGGGGCATAATGAAGGACAAAATATTTCACTCGGAAAATCCGCCGGCGAATATTGCCGAACTACGGGAAAGAATACAAAATATTTTTCGGCAGTTACATCAACCACTTTTTATAAATATGTTTATTGACTTACAAAATCGATATGAAGCTTGTTTGCGTCGAAATGGTGAACATTTTGAACACTCACATTACAGAAATTGAAAATTAATTTTTATTTTTATTTTCGGTACTGTTTATTTTGGCGGATACTGTAGCTTACTTAAAGCAAACGCCGGAGTATTTTCTTGGGAGAATCGAATATTCAACGATGATATGAGTGAATCAATATATGGTATTATCAGGGAACGCCGCCAATATTCGTTATCATTGTCGGATGGCGGATTACTTCTATGTGTTTGCTTGTGAGCAACACGTGGAACCGAAATTTCTATGTTCAAATCAATTGCAACAGCTCGCGCTTTTTGAAGCATTTCATTACTTATTCTATCAGGAAACTCGCGGTCATTTCTGAGAATGTCCTTGATATGTTTGATGTGTTCCCCCACCGAGATCATGTCGATCGATTTAGCTTGCAGTGCGTTAACTACTGGTTCTAAAACTACTGAATATTTGGCTATTGTTTGTAGAGCAACAATAAATACTGGTTTTGTAACGGCTGAATGCAACTGATATGCAGATTTTCTGGTGGCATAATTTCCCTCTAAGGATAACGTTTCTAGAGATTTCACAAGCTCTGGGAAATGTTAAGAAAACTTTCTGATTGATTTATATTTTTCAGACCATCTCGTCTCACACAATAGTGATAGGTCTGGAGCGTAGTTTCGACGTGTAGTCGAATCTCTGAAAAACGTTATAACATCCTTTACAGTGGCGACAGTATTTCTAATTTCTGGCACTGCGTTTGCATCATTCACAACAAGGTTGAGTTTGTGACTTGAGCAATGAAAATATAAAGCACGAGGATATTTTTTTCTCAAAATGGCTTGTACGCCACCCTCTTTCCCTGCCATTGTAGAACCGCCATCGAATCCAAACCCTACGCAATCTTCGGTTGGGAGGTTAGAACTAAACAAGACATTGTCAATTGCTGAAGCATTTTGTGCTTTTAGTTCAACGAACCCTACAAATTCTTCTCTCATTTTCCTTTTGCACGCCGCACGCCTATTGACAGCTGTTTTTTTCCAGCTACGTCTGCTGTTTCATCAGCTAAGACTGCGTAAGCCATGGTCTTCTGAACCTCACTTATTATATTCTCCTTAATAACTTGGCCACATAAATTTATCAATTCGTTTTGTATTTTTGGCGATGTGTAAACAACATTGCGACTGCACTTTTCCAGGTGACTCTTTAATTTGTCGTCCCCTGAATTTATTCTCAACTTCAATAAATCTAATAAAACACCCTCATCTGCTTGTTTTCCCCTAAGAGGCATATCATGTGTACCGCAAAATACTATACATGAAATAATTGATGACAATATTTGTCTGTTTTCATCGATTGCTTTTTGGTGTCCACTTTGCAGTTGGATGTCTACAGGAACATTTTCAAGAAAATTTATTGCAGCATTTGTCGCTGTTAGGTGAAGGTTGGTCGTTGCATGCTTTCGGCAGTCTTCATGCATATTTTTGAACTTTATATATGGCCCGACCATAAATGATCCCAAAATTCCTCTCACAGTGCTGATGGGAGGAGAGAACAAAACACAATGCTTACAAAGAGCGCCTTTTAGTCGCTTAGAATATACTAGCCATGGTGCATATTGATCCAACCATGCATGATTAAATTTTCTTTTCAAGGCATCACTTTCAACATCGTAATTTCTGGGCGGGATCCAAGGATTTTGTAACAACTCCCTCTTCTTTTCCGTCGATAGCTGGGTAGCCAACCCAACATAACGACCCAGATCATTTTCACGATAGCCATCGTCCACTATAATTTCAGGATCGACGTTGACGTCATAAGTTTGTTGGGATGTCGATGGAGAAGAATAGTCGGCATCAGATATATTTACAGGTTCCGCTGGAGAATGTGACGCTTGTCCAATGTTAGCATGCAATGATCTTGGCATTACGAGTAGTTTTATCATGGTTGTCATTTTCATCGCTTCCACTACTACTTTCCCGACCTTTTTATCTTTTTTCGCGTATTGTCGCTAAAAAATGGATACACAAAATTACTCTTCCGGTGTTTAGGCATAGGACGAAAATAAAGATCAAGATACCTATGAAAACATCGCATTCAAATATCATTTACTTCCTATAAGAGAGCCCCCCTTAAACAAATCAAATAATCATATTAGGTACATATGTGTTTTGTTTTGACTCACCTCTTTCAAATAATTTCCTGATATCCATTTGACGGAGTAATATTTCCAGTTGTTGCGCAATAAACGTAAATCTCGTGTCGCCGCAACTAAACTATAAGGCACTATGGCGCATGAAATATTCGCGCGTATTAAACTCCGAACTGAATTGAATTGTATTCGAACTGAATTGCCTTGCTCCGCCTCACGATCCCGCTTATATATACAAATATTAGTAGAGCTCCCGAAATACGTAGAAATTACTCGACTTTATTCCCATCATTGTCTCATACTTGCTATCACTGTCTTTCCTTTCGAGAATAGTCCATGCTAGAACGTTCTTCGTGGTATTGATATTCAATACAAGATGTCGCTATTGACCGTATAAATTGATGCTATTTCTCTTTACTAGAAAAAGTACTGTCGTCCGGAACTAGATAGCGCTAGATGTTGTTTTCTCCAAATTATATTCGGCTTTAATCCTATTAGATGGCTCTGATTGTCTCGTCGGTAGCGGAAACTACGAGATGCGACGGTTTCGCTAACAGTATACTATATCGAATGTTGTAGAATATTCAATTATAGATAAAAAATATTAAATCAAAATATCTGACTGAATAGATATTTTGTTTCCAACTCTTCATTTTGCGCAAATTAGATAAACACGTTTTTAATTCCCACTTGCCAGGAAAATTGACGTTTATTTTATCTTCTGCCCTCCCCCCTGACCCTACCTGGGTACGCCCTTGAGCTCACCAGAGCCTGTACAACGGGTGCTATGATACTGGAAGTACCAAATTTTTGTCATTTTTGGAGAATTTTCAGTTTGTTAGCACGATGCAGTGTCCGGAGTGTATACAAGTGATCAATTTTATGATTTGATATTGTTCAGCGCGTCTCGCATATAAATCTTATTGATATTGAGCTCACTATAACGGGTGCCTGAAGTGCCACATTTTTGGAGAAATTTCGGGTTGTTAGCACCATACAGCCTCCGGAGTGTATATAACTGACCAATTTTATACTTGAATATTGTTCAGGGCGTCTCACAGATGAACCCTATTGATGTTGAGTTCACTAGAGTCAATACAATGGGTTCTATGGTACTTCAAGTACCAAATTTTTGAAGAATTTTTAGTTCAGCCTCTGGAGTGTATACATCAAGTGACCAATTTTATGATTGGATGTTTTTCAGAGCGTCTTATAGATGCACCTCATCCATTTTCAGCTCACTGGATTTAGTACAACGGGTGCTACGGCCACATTTTTGGAGAAATTTAGGGTTGATAGCCATGATACAGCCTCCGGATTGTATACAAGTAATCAATATTTTTCTGGGTTTCTCATAGATGAACCCTATTGATATTCAGCTCACCAGAGTGAGTACAATGGGTACTATAAATCCAGTTCTACTACATTTTTGGAGAAATTTCGGTTGTTAGCACGATACAGCCTCCGAAGTTTACAAAAGTGACAATTTTATGATACGATATTATTTATGGCGTCTCTGAGATGCGGAAAACTCAGTTTTAATTTCTAAAACCGTTCATTTACTAAGAAACGATTATTTTGAAAATTTTTTGCTCTAGTAAAAATCCAATTAAATCAGTTAATTTGAGGTCATTTGATTGAACACAACCAATCAGAACAACATTATACTGAAAACAGATCCCATGGGCTGTTTTCACTCTATCACGTTGCTATGGATACAATTTGATTATTTATTTCGATTTTGACGATTCAAATATTCAATATTTCAAAATGTCACGATTTGGTCATATACTGACGAGAATATTAATGAAATTATAGAAGCTCTGTTTCCAAGGAACAAGCTTTGGAAATCTGTTATAAATTTTTTTCGAACAATTATCAATGTCCTTGGGTTATTACTACTGATAATTAATTCATGTATAATGAGCATTTTTATACCATAATTACATTAATTAGAATCCGACAGTGAATGAGAATGGTTATTGAAATTACTCTTATAATGAAAATAACATTTTGTAGAGCTACCAACCCGATAAGTTATAATTCTTTTCATTCAAAAACTTCCGTAACTGTTTATCTTGTAAATCTTATTTTGGGTAAAGTTTTCTTATATAGAATTTGAAACTTTCGACCGAAAATCAAATACCTATGTCAAAAGTTTGAATGCACATAACAATAAGATGATATTAAAACAGATTCAGAAATAATAAAAAACATATGATGTCCCTCAACTTTTATATTATACGAAGCAAAACTTGAACAACACTTTTTTTGCTTTGAAAGAAAATGTTAAGAAATATATGAATTTAGTAATGTGAATGTAACTAGCAGTGTCTTTCCCATAATTGAACATTTATTGTTAGTGTTATGTGACGATGTTAATGTCATGCTAGAGATCAATATACAAGTTGTATTTTTCCATTTATTTATAAATAAGTATTATTACAAACCCTTCAAATCAACTTTCCAATTCAGTAGTTAATATAGACGATGATTCGTACAGAATATTGGCTTGTAGATGTAGTATTTAGATTAAATTGATAACGGGGTTACTGTGCACTGTAACAAGGTATATTATGCCCCTCCTATCAAAACTGCTCTCGCTACTAGGACAGCTCGCATTCCAGTTCCAGGGTTCTAATGAACTCTAGTATTTGGGACGGTTCATAGAAACTAACTTTTACAAGTTCCTTGTCCGTAGCATTTTTTGTGTTGGCTAACAATGGCAAGGCATTCTAGAACTAGGTGATTCGGAGTTTCCTCCTCATCTCCACATAATCTACACTCGTCAATTTCTGCTAGAACTATTCTCATTAGGTGCTTCCTAAGGCGGCAGTACCTTTTAAGGATGCCCGTGATGAGATGTAGCTTATTTTTACTAAGATCCCAATAACTTTTGGATCTATCGGTGTCATAGTTCCGTAGGAACTTTTTGGATTGATCCAGCCCGGGAAGGCAGTGCCAGAGTGCTTCTCTTTCGGTTTCCTCCCTTTTCCGAAACTCTTTCTAATAGTAGCATTTTCCTATACCACTGAAAGGACCCGGGCCAATAAAGGGCGTTCGTGCTCTTTTTCTGGCAAGTGTATTGGCTTCTTTGAAACGTTAAATTTGCTGTTAACATTTCAAGAAATAATTTTTCTAAATAATTTTTAGGTGGAATATACGTCAAGTATTTCCAGTTTAAATGTGAAATAAAACTACTTTCAAATTTTATCGAAAATTCCTTTGTGGTAGAGTAGTCGTAAAGTCTATTCGGGCAAAGAAAGGGTTATCGATATCGGATTTCTGACTGGAACGGCAGAGAATTCTGAGAATTTGTCGAGATCGTAGGAATTGTGCAGTAATTCGAAGGTGCGAAGGGCAATTTGATAGAATTATAAATTAACATCTTGGCAGGGGAATCAGCTGGATCACTGGTATATTATAAATTCAAATGTTTAGAACCTAATTTGTAGTGGTTAGAGGATTATAATATTTTAAGATTTGTCCAGTTATACAAAATGGCTACAAAAATTATTGGGATGTCACATGTTATGTTTTTCTCAGTTTTTTTTTAAATAAGCTTATTCACTTTAACGTTAATTATAGATGTTTGTCCAGAACAAATCCTTAAGCTAAGTTTGGTTTATTGTATAATTGTAAGTTTAACATATATGTATCTGGACAGATATCAAAGTATATCTCATTATATAAAAATTTGTTTGTAACGTACAGTTTAATATTGTAGCAAAATTCCGGGATCCCACATCCCTATGCAATTTTAATCTATGGAAATCAGAATATCTAACTGACACAATTTCTGAAGTCAGTAAAACTAACGGAAGTCAGTAATACCTGGGCAGGACTTTCCTAAGTGTTCAATTTACCAGAGAATTCAAGTTTGACTTGGAGTGAATGGAGTGACCAATATAAATTCCAGATAAGTTCTTTGTGATCATAAAAAGGCTTCACCTACTTCTACGACTCAAAATTTCTGTATTATACATATAAGTATTCACTATATAATAGTTTACTAACACTTTCATTTCATTATATTTATACAGTGCTATTCAAAAGTCCCCTCCCCCCTCGTATCTTTTGAACGGCTACACTTACACATTAATAAAATTTGGAGAGTGAAAATAAAGTGTTGTAAACTTCTCTACGAATGGTAACAGGTGACGTAATAGTACTAGATCACGTCACAGTGCCACTCTGGCCAATAATTTTAAATAGGCTTTATGGCAAGTGATATCTCGTTTGGAAGGCATTGACATTGGCTACATAGCCATATTAATTTTGTTTGGGTTTAAATCAATTTTGACGGATAAATTAAATAAATAACAATTTTATTGAAATTATTTTTTTAAATTTAATTTATCAAATATCAACAATGGATTCTTATAGCAAGTGTTCAAAATGTGCTCCGTCTACTTCCTGACAGTAATACATCCTATTAGTGAACTCTTGTCGAGGCTCTATAGAATGGCCACTTCGGTCACCAGATCTGACACCATTAGATTTTTTTATATGGGGGTACGTGAAATCCAAGGTTTATGCTACGGCACCAGATAGCATTGGCGTTTTGAAAGAAATAACTACCGAAGAATGCAATGCTATTTCAGCTGACACATTCGAACGAGTACGACAAGAGTTTACTAATAGGATGTATTACTGTCAGGAAGTAGACGGAGCACATTTTGAACACTTGCTATAAGAATCCATTGTTGATATTTGATTAATTAAATTTAAAAAAATAATTTTAATAATTTTGGTATTTATTTAATTTATCCGTCAAAATCAATTAAAACCCAAACAAAATTAATATGGCTATGTAGCCAATGTCAATGCCTTTCAAACGAGATATCACTTGCCATAAGGTCCTATTTAAAATTATTGACCAGAGTGGCACTGTGACGTCATCTATTACTATTACGTCACCTGTTACCATTCGTAGAGAAGTTTACCACACTTTATTTTCACCCTACAAATTTTATTATTGTTAGTGTAGCCGTTCAAAAGATACGAGGAGGGTAGGGGACTTTTGAATAGCACTGTATATGTTTTTAAATACTTGTATTATTTGCTACACAGGAACATGGCCTTCAGCATTACTAAATAATTTCTTTTATAAGCAATCAATTGAAAGTTGGCTGATTGTGTATTTGATTTCTTTCTAACTTTGTTTAGGAACCAAAGTTAGTGGCGCCCTTTTTTTATTCCCTCGTTTTTTGTCATTATAACTTCAATATAAAATTTTCTATCTACATATCCTTATGATAACCAAGCCCTGAGAACTGGCTTTGTTATCTCCAAATATACACTCTTAGTTTGTCACGAATCTGCGGTCTACTCATTTCAAAATTTTTCTTTCATACAACCCTGAGAGTAGAGTAGTTTTTGTTTCCTGTAATTCCCGTGTGGCCAGGAACCCGGACTAAAGGGACCCTATGATTCCTGCCTAGCTCATCAAGTTTTCATGCTTTGATAGCTGCTTGACTATCAGAATGAATCGACATGTCACATTTCTGATAGTTTCTTTCTAGGTTCATTTCCACGCATCTTTCGATTGCAAGTATTTCTGCATGAAAGACGCCCGGACAGGAGCCTAAAGATGATGAGTATTTGGTGCCAGGCATCAGCTCCTGTGGTGGTTTTTGAACCATCTGTGTACTGTCTGATGGTGTTATCATTGAGAGTTTGGGTGGTGTATTCCCTTTCTCAGTCTCTCGTCTTACTTAACATCGTAGTGAAGTTTTTATCGATACTTACTTTCTTGATCATTTCGTCACTGGGAAGATTTTCTGATGAGATGTACTTTGTTAGAGAGGATCGGCTCCCTGACTTTTAATACTCTAATTTCCTGAACCTTCCCTAGATGCTCTATGAATTGCCTCTTAGGGTGATCTTTCTATCACTATATGTAGAGGTGAGAGATCTGTAATGATCTTAAGTGCTTTAGTTGGGGACGTTCTCATAGATCCAGTGATGCACACATACAGGCAAGCCTTTGAACTTTGTCGAGGTTCTTCCTAGTGCTTTTCTGACACGCTTTGGTATGCCAGACTATTGCCCCATACGTAATTGCTAGTCTTACAATCATGGCGTACATCCATCGCAGAATTTTTGGGTTACAGACCCAAGTGTTGCTAATCATCTGCACGCCATCAATATATGTTTATAGAAAAAAGAAAAAGATGTGATATTACAAATATTGAAGCTTAGATATTATTAGCCCTATATGATGATATCCTGGATATCATTTTTCCAATTAAGATCAGTATAACTGTGCAATGATATGGAAAACCAGGAAAATTATATCTGCTGATCTTTACAATTATCAATTAAGCCAATCACAAGTTAGGTTACTTCTTGGTCTAGCCAAAAATAACTACTAAACATCAGGTAGGCATAAAATGAAATGTAACTTCTGTCATTCTGACGATGATATTGATTTATCGAAACAATTGTCAATTTTTTAGAATTTTCAATAACTTGTATTATATTGTGGAATTAACTAGAGACCTTGAGTTTCATTTAAAAATACTAATATGAGCATATTCCACGAAGTAAGGGTCGAGACAGTCAATTTACTGTGGTCTTGTTTGGGTTAATATTTAGCCCCACTGACAAGCACTATTAGAATTATGTCCTCGGCGTAGCCCATGCATTCGAAGCCAAGCTCCGTTAGCCTGTAGAGCAACTCATCCACTACGAGGCTTCATAGAAGGGAAGATATTACTCCCCCTTGAAGTGTCCCGCGAGTGACTTTAACTGAAGTGGTTTGATCCCCGACCTGTATCTCATTTATCCTCGTCGTCAACAACTCACACCTCCATTTTACGGTGGTTTTATTCACTCTTTGTCTATTTAGTGCTTCTTTGACAGACACATCAGTTTTGTTGTCAAAGGCCCCAGAGGTATCCAAGAATGCGCACATTGCGATTTCTTTGTTGTTCAGGATGACTTCAATCACCTGACACAGATCAGTCTCCGTTGATATACCCGCTCTGAAGGCATGCTGACATTTTTGAAGTGGTGCATTCTTCAGATTCTCCGTTCTTATTGTTACTAGGCGGAATCTAGGGAAGCTGCAGTTTCAAGAACTACTGTAGGAATGGTCACCCACCAGGATCAGAGAAGATCAGGAGAATGATCCTTGCCTAAAGAAGATTCGGCAGTGGAAGGAACAAAATTGGCGACTCACGTGGCAAGAAGTGTCAATATTTTCACCGAAACTCAAGGCGTATTGGGCTCAGTGGTAGAAGGGCTGTTGAAAAGAGTCCTTGAAAACGATGATGGTTCCGAGATGAGGAGACAGCTAGTTATCCCTAGAACGAGAGTAGCTGAGATACTGAAGAAGTTACACGACAGTCCATCGGGAGGTCATCTGGGAGTGAAGAAAACTCTTCAGCGAGTCCGTGAAAGATTTTATTGGATGAACAGCTCCGACGATGTGAAGGACTGGTGTAAGAAATGTACGATTTGTGCTACGAGTAATGGACCACATCGCAAGAGAAAGGCACCTATGAAACAGAATAATGTTGGAAGCCCTTTCGAAAGAATTGCTTTAGATATCGCTGGACCATTTCGGACGACAGAAAATGGTAGCAAATACATACTGGTTGTAATTATTTATTTCACAAAGTGGGTGGAAATTTACGCTATCACCAACCAAGAGGCCACAACTCTCGCGGATTTATTGGTGAAAGAATTTATCAGCCGATATGGAGTGCCATTGGAAGTCCACAGTGACCAGGGAAGAAATTTAGAAAGCCATCTATTCCAGGAGATTTACGAGAAGCTGGGAATGGAGAAAACCAGGACAACAGTCAAATGGAATGGTCGAAAGAATGAACAGGACCATTGGAAAATACCTGTCTAAAGTAGTTTCCAGCCATCATAGAGATTGTGACCAGTATCTTTCCCTATTCGCATTGGCATATCGATCTGCCGTCAATGAGTCCACGGGTGAAACACCTACGAAAATCCTGTTTGGACGTGAAATGAGCCTTCCTTGTGACCTGGAATTTGGCTGTCGGCCTGGAGAAGATCTAGCAGGAGAAGACTACGTGATCCAATTGAGAAGAAGGCTGGACGATATTCATGAATTAGTTCGAACAAATCTTCAAGTTGCCAGCGACAGAATGAAAAGTCGGTACGATACGCAGGCCATAGAAGGCGGTTTTAAAGAAGGGGGCAAAGTATGGTTACATAATCCGACAAGGAGAAAAGATTTACTCCAAAATTACAAAAATCCTGGGAAGGCCCATACTTAATCAAGAAAAGGATCAATGATGTTGTATATCGCATGAGCAAGATCCCCAACGGAAAACCAAAAGTAGTTCACCAAAACCGACTAGCACCATTCGAAGGAGACCATGACCTAGAGAAAGGAGTAAACAATATTCGAGATGTGTCTGACCCTACCTTCGATGAATTTAGGGCGCGTAGGGAGGTACCGTGAAAGCTAGATATGGAGTCACTTCGGAACAACAACAAGATTTGTTCACTCTTTCGGAAGATTATTCACTGGCATACAACATCTCCGCCCGTCTCAAGAACGCACGAGGGTTAGCATCCGTCTTTTGAAAGAAGTTCGGGCAATTAGAAAAACTTGAAGACCAGATTCCAGCCCCTGGCAAGACACTGAAACTGAAACATAATTCGCGGAACGTCTTCTACGTGGTAACTAAAAATGAATTTCAAGATCGATCTATCTACCGCGATGGATGGGAAGCACTTCGAAACCTCCGAGACTATGTGTTAGAATCCAGCGTGAAGAAACTGGCTATGCCTAAGATAGCGAGTAACCAGTTGGATTGGCGAGTCATCAGAAACATGGTAGATGTTATCTTCCAAGATACCGGTGTCCAGATATTATTTTGCAGCTACAACCCCCGTTATCAGTATCCGATGAAGACGGTGCCCTGTTATTTCCATAAGATCGGAAAGTGTAGAAATGGGGCTAGTTGCCGATTAAAACATCAAGTTTCGGCTACACAAAAGTTCCAGGAGGAACTTCCATTTAAGGAGGGGGTAATTTTACGAAACAGCACACTGGTATAGTCCCTGAATCCGACTCTGTCTAAGCCATGTATGAAAGTTAAAATTATGGTGGGTGCGCAGGGATTTCTTAGAACTATTGACGATTGTGACTATCTTATCTAGACATTGTTTTTGTGACCAGTCTTATCTAGAAAATGCCAGAGCCAATTGTTTTTATGTAAGCCGCAATCTAGAATTATCTAGTAAAAAAGGCACTAATATATAAAGGAACGACCAGTGAGAGTTAACAGTAAAGGAGCAACACCGGTTCTGGCTCATTCCTTATGTAAA
This sequence comes from Galeruca laticollis, assembly GCA_963921935.1. NCBI lineage: Eukaryota > Metazoa > Arthropoda > Insecta > Coleoptera > Chrysomelidae > Galeruca > Galeruca laticollis. The sequence goes on from OY998177.1 coordinate 104,351,133, forward strand.
TTAACATGGGAAATCGCCAAGGTCAATCTTGGTCATTTTTGACGCAAATTCGATCTGCGCATACGTCAAGTCGGCCGTTAGCATTCTTGTTCCGCGCATCCACCTTCTGCTGGGACACGTTCGATATACAGGATGTAGTCATAAATATGCCATAAGGGCACTAGGACTAGGGAGGGGCGGAAGTCAGCCATCTTGTATTCTGTGACGTCACCTGCGCCATTCATCAACTGTCACATGTGCCATCCGTTATATGTGTCATCTCTCATATGTTCCGAGTAGTATATGTTCTGCCATGTATTTTGTGTCATCTATCTCCAAGGTGTGTGTGAGTGTGACGTAAACAGCATACCTTCGTACAATTTATTAAAAACTGGAAAAAAGATCCTGCCACCGCGGGTGTTTGAACCTCTCACCTACCGATTCATAAGCAACGGACCTAACCACTGCACCACGAAGATTATTATAAATTTTCGAATTAAATTATGTATTATACTGCAACGATCAAAAACTACATGCACATAATATTAATTTCGCATTATGATAATAAATGTAAAAGTGATCAATATACGGTGGAGTGAAAAAGATAGTAGAAAAATATTATTGAATTTTAAACAGCATGCCTTCGTACAATTAAATCATATACATAAGAAAACCACATATTACTTTGCTTTATAAGGGCACTTTGTTATTATTAATCAGAATAAAGTCGAATAAACGGTATTATGTTAGGTACGTCACTACGACGATATACAGGATGTCGACTGGAACAGCTGTTGTATTGTGTTTAACAATATGCTGCAATATGTTTATTGGGGTAACAGCAATACAAGAAAGTTGACGGGATTACAAATAATTTTACCAAAAAAATCCGACGCAAGGGAGAAGGTTATAAATTACATTCTCTCTGCATGCAGCTTCAATTGTTTCCCTGTTAACCATATAGAAATTGTAGAAGAAAAGGAGAACGGAGGCAATGTTCGAATTATACAAAAAGTGTTGCATTTAAAGCTGTAGAGACTTACTTTTCTAGGTCCAGCACCCCATTTTCTACTATACCGGAAGATATCTACATACAGGACGCTGGACTAATCTCTACAGATAATTTGGTTGCACGTATTAAAGAAATCGACCCTCTGTCACAGGCTTACATTACATCGACAAGGAAACGAAAACAGGAAATGGATGAGCTAGATACCGAGAGGCGGACGCTGGATTTTATCGAAAACACAACTGCAATAAAGGAAGAATATAGAAGTCTACTGGAGAAAGAAGAGAAGATAACACAATTGAGGGAGAGATTAGAAAACTATTTTTATAGCTATTGAATAAACCTAGACCCAGCAGATGTGTATAATATGTCGGCGTTTACCATAAACAATAAAAACAAATATACTTTTGTTGGTGTGTTAGCGGAAAAGGATGCCATAAAAATGTCTATTTCTTAAAGGGTTACTACAAAAATATATTTCTAAGTATTTACAACAATAGAGCAGCTCTTATTGTAGATGGTTATATTACAATACTTTATAATAATGCTATGGAGATAATACGTTTACCTACAGAAGAAACGTTTGCAACATATACTCCAAATGGTATTGCGTATTACCAAGGCAAAACATTCGCTAAGATAGAAAATTTAAAGTTTTCTACGGAGGTACGGAAGGACATTCCTTTTACCCAAGAAGATATAGCCCAAATTAAAAGCATTACTATGCAGAAGTAACCAGTTCTGGAGTTAACAAGAGCATTGGAAACCATATTATAGATTTCGTCAACTGCTCAGACGCAAGATTAAAGAAAACTCTCTCTTCTACATTGGTCAAGAAGCATGGTATTACCAGATTAGAAGCTACGATATAACTACCCAATTGGAAATTCTCATGTAGAAGGCTACAGTCCTTTAGAATATTGCATAACTCTGCTACAAGATAGTAAATTGTACTTCCAAAAATTCTCCGTTATACACTGTTTCGATTGCAAAAAATGTGGACAAAGTTGACCGAGAGTCTACAGAATTACCCCGAATTATTAAAACAATTACAAAAAAAATACTATATTATCTTCTAGACCTCGATATTACTCAAGACTTCTGTGGGGTGTTCCAGAAAGAAGAAATGACAAACTACTTAACAAGTAACGTTAACTTTCGTAAACATGGAATGTATCGGGAGAATTCTAACGTAATTATAAATAATAATAATACAGTCGGAATGGATTGCCCCACGTGGCTTACATTTAACGCAAGGGTTAAAATATACAATAAATTTATTTGTCAAATAACCATATAATAGATTTCGTGAGCTGTCCAAATAAGAGATTAAAAGACCCATTTTCCAACACTTTAACCAGAGAACATGGAATTACAAGATTAGTAGCAACCATATATAATTATTCCATAGCCGATAACAAGATAGGGGAATACAATTGCTTAGAAGACTGTCTTACCTTACTGGAGGATAGCAAACTTTATTTCCACAATGCGCCATTATACTCTATCTCATTTTCTAAAATGTGGACAAAGTTGACAAAAAGTCTGCAAAACAGTTGCTGTCTTGTATTTAACAATATACTGAAGTATGCATACTGGGGGAACAGTAATAGAAGGAAATTAACCGGTCTACAGATAAGTTTACCAATGGAATCCAACGCAAGGAAAAAGTTGTAAATTATTGTCTTTCTACATTTAGTTTTAACTTCTTACCTATTAATTATATAGAGATCGTAGAAGATACGAGTAATAAGGAGTGGAGGTGGAGAGGGTTAACGTCGTTACAATGCAAGAAATTGCGGATAGCATAAAATTTAGGGATTGTCATCGACTAGAAGAATTTGCAGAAGGTACAGAACTGGTAATATCTGGAATTAAAGAAGTTATGCATAGAGGTAGAATCCAGTATATATTAAAACTAGACAATATAAATGTTTTTTACCTTTCGAATTACTGGTTAGAACAAGAATTAGAAGAAACAGACTTAGATTATAGGATAAAAATAAAAATTGACGTGTTAAAACATACACCCAACAGAAACAAAGAACGAGTTGTATTTTGTGTATAAGTTTTGTTAAACCTGTATAAATATTCTAATAAAACTTTTAAAGATACCATTGTTTTCCAAATTTTTTCACCTTTGTTCTTATTTAATGTTAAACCATCTATCTGGAATTGGTTCCTGCAAAACATGGTGTTAAAGCTAAGCAGCCTTTGCTCTTACTAAGTAACAACCCGCTTGCCATTGGAACAAGAGAAGTAGTCGGGTTTGGCGAATTGTTTTCTGCAAAACATGGTGTTAAAGCTAAGATGTCTTTCCTCTTACTAAGTAACAACCCGCGTGCCATTGGAATAAGAGAAGTAGTCGGATAAGATTTGGAAATTATTAAAAGGAAACATAAAGAACCTGTGTGCATTCCATACAAAGTAGAATTGGCGGACGTTAAACTCGATAGGCTACTTAAAGAAATGCCAAATTTATTGGAGCAACTCCGGAAGGAAAATTGCTACCTAATGGACTTGGACATAACGCAGGATTTTGCAGGAATTTTTAACAAAGAAGAAATGATTAACTATTTAACAAACAACTTTAACTTTTGCATCCAAGGATAGTACAAGTAAAGGGGCAACGTTATTGTAAACAATGATAAAACAGTTGGCATAGATTCCCTTACGTGGCTCACATCTAATGCAAGGGTTGAAATATACAACAAATTTATTTGTCAAATAACCAGTCCGCGTATTTCCACAGTATACTATCGTGCAGAGCAGGGTGTTTTCTGTACCGTAGTAGGCTATGTATTGTCTTTTAGCGCACGCAGCATTACAATCTGTACTGCGATGCAGACATCGCTCTGCTCTGAAAGCTAGTATCTTATGTAATCGCCAACAACGTATTTGTATATTACAAACTCTACCCAATTACAGACTACAGAGCTGATCACGCAATTAATACGTCCCACGCCCAATACCCAATTTCAAAAGATTTCCTGTCTTCGCAAGTGCAGCATGCAACAAGCGTTTAGTTTACTTTGCTGTGGAGTTTGTTGTTGACATTGTGTTAGCAATGGACTGTGAGAACAAAGTGTTTCACATCTTAAAAAACGTTTGCCATGAAGATGATCAGCTTTTTGGCTGGAATTTTATAGATTCAAATAATTATAACGTGGTTTTAAGATCGAAAAACAGAAGTGATAAAACAGCTAGTGAGTTTTGTGATGAATTCATAAAATCATTCAGTGAAGCTACATTCACGAATTGGATTGTTCGATATACTTATCCCAACGCTCAAAAATTTGAGTTTAAAAAAGTGTTTAAGTGCCAACATAACGACTTTAATAAAGTAAAACAAAATAAACACAGCGATAGCCGTATACGAAATAAGAATTGTAATGCCACTATAATTATTTTATTTGAGAAGAATAATCGAAATACTTTAAAAAACGACCCTCTTCTAAAGAAAGGGTTAAATGTTGTTACAACGGTAAGTTTAAGATTTATGTAAACATTGCAAAAACACTTAAATTTTTTGGTGACACAATATAGATAGATACCTATCTATCCATTATTTATTTTTTCTACTACCGTGCGTAAAACACATACTTTACACACGCTGCGGTTTTTACTTTTTTTTTAACTTTTTTTTCACTAGTGCGTAAAGTAAAATATTTCAAAAACGGGACAAATTAACAAAATAGGTAATATTTTATTTTAAATTGTCATTTATATTATCTATCTAAGAGAAGTTAAATTATTATTGCTAATATTTAGTGTCTAACAAATTATTAACAGTTTTTTTTTATATTTCTATCATAGTTTTCCTTAAACGTCATCGATTTAATTTAAAGTAAACAGATAGGCGTTTTGACATTTCTGCATAATAGGAATTTATTCCTGAGATAACTTGATAAACAAAAAATTAATTTAAAGAGTGAGGTGGAGATATATACATTTTAATAAGTTTGAGAAAGATAGAAATAGCAGTTTATACCTAATATAAAATGTTAAATAAGTAGTATATTAATTTCTACAGTTTATTCAGTATATTATAAAACCTAACTTTTGTAATTCTAGGCTTAGTGGACATTAGTTGACAAAATGTACGGTAGTAGAAAAAATATTCGCCTTCGGCTCATGCGACAATATTCACATTCGTCAAAAAAATGCCACTTTACAGATTTATTGCATAAATAACTATTTTTGCAGATCAAGTTTATTCACAATCATCAGGTGAAAGTAGCTGAAGCGTATAGGTTTTTAAGAAACAGTAGTACAACAAAAGAAATTTTCTTAAAATATTTTGATAGCGGGGTATGACTAGTTCTTCAGCCAAATCTTACCATGAGATGTTTCTTGAAAATTCCACCGAAGATAAAAGCATATTTGAAATTCTTTCATATGCCCAGATAAATCCAACTGACCGTCAAATTTATCATCTTTATGAAGGATGGCGGTAAGTAGATGAAATGCCTTTTCCCAAGACTATATGCTTAATTACTTAATTATTTTTCAGTACGAAAAATTTTGGTGGTCGAGATGCTGCAAGCATGATAATAGCTTTAAAAGAAAAAATTCTGCTTTATGAAGAAATGGGAATGCGAGTGATTATCAAAGAAACCTCCTTCACCATAATAATTTTGACCCCTATAATGATTAGGGCACATAAGCGAGACTTTTCAAATAGGATGGTTTTTGTTGATTCCAGTGGCTCATGTGACCAAACTGGCACCAGCGTTACATTTATTCTTGCAGCCGCCAAAACTGGAGCCATACCATTAGCTTGCCTTTTTCACTCAGACCAAAGTGAGGCAAATTATACTTTGGTTTTTAACCTACTGCGGGAATCTTTAGGTGCTGAGGGTTTCAATGGACTTGGCTATCCAAAAATCATAATGACGGACGATTCTACAGCGGAGAGAAATGCATTACGGACGGTATTTCCCGAATCTATTGTCCTTTTGTGCTGGTTTCATTTTTGTCAAGCGTTTTGGAGATGGCTGTGGCAGGCTGATCATATGATTGCTAAAGAACATCGCCCATTAATAATGAGAAAATTTCAAAAACTATTATATGCTATTACCAGAGAAGAATTGGAATCTGAGTATAATACCTTTATGTGTGACGATATTATTTTGTTATATGAAAATTTAATAATCCACTTGAAGAAGCTATGGAATCGAAAAGAAGAATGGGCCCTGTGTTTCAGAAGTGCCTTGTCAACAATGGGACAAAACACAAATAACTATGCTGAGGCATCTATAAGAATTTTTAAAGACCTTATTCTAGAACGTTGTAAGGCATTTAACAGTTGTGCTTTGGTCGAATTTGTCTGTAACGTATTTGAAAATTATCACAAAAGGCATTTATTGTCGTTTGCCAATTACAGAAAAAACAAAAACGAACTTATTCACAATAAATTGCGTTTAAAAGCAAAATATTTAAACGTTAAACAATATCAAGAAACTATTTACGGAGTTTGTTCGGAAAAATACAATCATTTAATTTACAACGTTGATACTGAGACGGCCACCTGTGATTGCCCAAATGGTCAAGGAGGAAGATTTTGTTAACATCTTTGTGCTGTGGAACCAGTGCCGTAACTAGGAATTTAGCGCCCGCGGACAGTGTTAGGCCGGCGCCCCTATTGTATACATTTTATAATCAGATGAAAACAGCAAACAGTTTTCTCAAATAATTTTTATTTTTTTTGATTATACATGTACAAAAGGATTGAGGTCGACATTATAATAAAATATAATAACATAAAATACAAAAAAAAACTCTTATATTGATATTATGAATTATAAATTATACCAACTAAAATACAAAATACGCGAATGACTAGGTAAAATAACAAAAAAACAAAAATTAAAGCTGAACTTTGGGTAAGTTTTTAAAACAAAACTAAAATAGCACTTTTCTCGCTTTAAAAGTAGCAAAGTTATCAATTACTTCATTAAAATCAATAGATAAAGATCATTTTCTTTCTATACTTAAAATGGTCATATAAGTGTGCCTGTCCTGCCCAATCGATAATCTTAAATAGTTTTTTATCAACTCTAATTCACTAAATGAGCTTTCACATGAAGCTGTTGTGACTGGCAAGGTAAGAAACAATCTAAGAGCGATGTCAATATTTGGATATACAGATTCCCACTCATTTTTCCTAATGGAATTTGAAATTTCTAGATGGCTTAAAGATTCCAAGTCTTCAATATGAGAAGATGCTTGAAACCTGAAACTGTCAATTTCATTATCAAATCCAAATGCATCTAAATATGGGTCATATTTTAAAGCCAAATCAGTAGCATGTTGTTTTTTGGCATCTGCAGAAAACATCTTAAGTGATTTACCAGTTAGAAAATGAAAATCAGCTGCAACGCTCCGAAGAGCACAAAACCGTGAATTCAGTTGAGTTACAATTACATCAACAATTTGCAAGATTTTAAATTTGTTATCTTCACTTAAATTGCTTGCCTCGTCACAGCAAGACTCGCCAACCATTTTTTTAACTTTTCTCTTTCTTCTCATTATAAATTCTGGTTCCATATCTACGGACTCTGAAATGTGATTAGCTTTTTGCAGGACATTTTCAAGCAAATTTTCCCTAAGGGGTTGAATTTCCTCAACAATCCCTTTTATTGAATTAAACCCATCCAATACCGATACAGATGTTCCCTGCAAAAGTTTACTAACTTTATTAATTTTACTTAAAATGACGTTCCAGAAAACAAGAAGACATACAAACTTCTAGTCCAAAAGCAACTTTAAACTGATTTAGAATCGGCAGCATCAGAATCTGAACTCGAATTATTGCTTTCAACTTGTATTTTATTGAGTAAATCAATTACTTCTTTGAAGTTAAATGCAAGAGCATTTATAGCTTCACCTCGGTTACACCACCGGGTATCACTGTGACCTTTAAGCCTAATTTTCCAGGTGGAAACTAAAATTTCCCAGCGAGTTGTTGACCTTAAAAAAAATTAAACAAATTTTGAACAGTCCCAAAAAAACTAATTATTTCTGGGGAACATTTAGCTGCATGATAAGCTACTAAATTTAAGCTATGGGCAGAGCATGGGACAAACCGGGCAAACTTATTCAAATTTATTATTTTTGCTTGAGCGCCGTTATATTTTCCCGCCATACTGGCACCGTTGTTCTTGACCCCTAATGTTGTCAATATTTAGTCCGTCATCAACCAGTTTTGAAGTAATTTGATTTGCCATTGCTTCTCCAGTTTTGCCTGTAATCTATATAAAATCAATGTAGCTATCTTCTTCAGAACATTCGGTTTGGCTGCATCGGATATATCTAATAATGTGCGACAATTGCTCCTGGTGGGATGTGTCTGGTGTGCAATCCAACATTAAACAATAATACTTCGATTCAACTATATTTGAAATAATTGTGTTTCCTACTTTATTCCCAATTGAATGCATGTTTTCGTTTTGAACCGTAGGAGAAAAATATGATATTTGGTTTTTGTTAGGAGATTTTATGTGACTTGCAATTGTTGGATCGTAATAAGCTCAATTGTATTTAAAAATTTACCACGATTTGGATGTCCAATAATTTCTGACGATCCTCTCAATGCATCATTATTTTTAATGCAATGTAAAATCGTATCCAATATGACCTTAAGAATATGGCGCCATTTTTGTTTTTCTGTCAAAAGTAATTTTTCAGTTTTATCGTCGATTAAATCTTAATACCTCTTTCGAATTCCTTCCATTTCAGGTAGTTCTGTTTGTTATATAGCGAGTTTTTATGCCAAGGAATAGCAGGATTTAAATGTTTCCAGTCGGAGAAACCGGTTTCGCGAAAAACACCAAAAGCCTTTTGGTTAAAATCAAAAAGTTTACAAGGAAAGCAATATAAAGAACAATTTCTTCTGCAATAAATTAGCCAAGATCTTCGTATTGTCTCTCTATATATAGAAGAAGGATAGTCAGTTAGGGATAAAGCTTCTCAATTTTGAAATTTCTGATAACCATTCATTGATTAGTAAATTAGAATCAAATTTGTCAACTTTGAAAAGGACAATAGTCTCTTTATCCAGTGAATTTCATTTTCAGAACTTTTCAAGTAAACAACAGGTTACTTATAATACACTTTTTCACAAGATTAAAAATAATAATATACATAAATTTAATAAATTACAAAGTGATCAATTTAAATTATTGCTAAAATCTAAAGCGGGTTGGTTGAGAAATATTTATAATACCACTATACCTGATGATATTTCACAGTTTTTAGCTTTGGGTCCCAAGTTTAGTGTGGAACCAGTTATTTTAAAAGATATTTCAATCAAATCAATTCTATCTGATGTAGACTATCTCACCTCCACAATCACAGACTCGAAAATGAGAAACATCACGGTAGCTAGAGCCACTAATATTATCACTAATTACATACATCAACCTCACAATAATTCTTTATTTCATTACCTTTTACTTAAATCTAAAGCATTCTTGAAGACGAATCCTCATCTGATTCTCACTCAATCTGATAAGGGTAACGTCACTGTCATTATGGACAGGCAACAATATGTTGAGTTGTCTAATGATATTGTTTTGAACAACAGTTCATATGTAGAACTATCATGTGATCCTACTTCCTCTATACAAAGAAAGGGTAACAACTTAATTAATAGTTTTTTTGTTTGATAGTACTTACTTCACTTTTAATAACAAAATTTATGAACAAACCTTTGGTACTCCAATGGGTGCTTCAATTTCTCCTATCCTGGCAGCATATGTCATGGACGATGTTCTGGATACAGTCATACCTGTTCTTTCTTTCACTTCTTTTTTTATAAAAAAATATGTCGATGACATTATTTTGGCACTTCCTCGAGAAGGCCTTGATGAAGTTCTGGATACATTTGATAGCTTTGATCCAATTATCCAATTCACAATCGAAATGGAAGACTTCGAGAATTCCGTGCCTTTCTTAGACACAAAATTTATACGAAACAACAAAACAATTATTATAGATTGGTACAGGAAGCCATGCAGCTCTGGTAGATATCTTAATTATCACTCCTACCATAAACATTCCATGACAGTGAATTTGGTTAAACAAATGAAGCAGAGAGTACTCAGAATTTCTAATAATGTTTTTCATAATAAAAATCCTAATATTTTGCTTAACCTTTTCTTGGAAAACTGTTATCCAAGACCATTATTGAATAAAATATTATTCAGCACATCTAATGCTGTGGACTTGTTGCTTGAAGATAGCCATCCTAACTTAGCCCAGACGGATGTTGGAACTGATGTGTCCCCTTCTCGACTGGTTTTATCTACTTTGCCATATATTAAGGACATAACTCCGAGACTTGCCAGATTGCTCCGTTCATGTGGTAATTTCAAAATTGCTAATAAAACTGTTCTTTCAATCAGATCGATTTACACTAGAGTAAAAGATAAAAATCTTTTGACCTCACTTACTAACGTGGTGTATAGTATACCTTGTAGAGATTGTGATAAACAGTATATCGGACAGACTTTGAGATCTCTATCGAACCGTATAGTTTCACATAAGAGTGACTCTAGATTACACCCAGAGAGGTGCGCGTTAGCTTTTCATGTAAATTCTCTCGATCATCAGATAAATTATGAGGCTGCGAAAGTGTTGGCGACTGAGTCTAACAAAACTAAAAGATCATTCTTGGAAATGGCTTTCATTTCACAAAACAACAATGTCATAAACAAGAAAACTGATATTGTTCACTTAAGTGAGATCTACTCATTTTTGTTGTCCTTAGATTTTGCTCATCAAGTTGTATTAAACAACCATGTTGCTCCTAACAGCACCACCCTTATTACTTTGACTTAATAGAAATAATAAAAACTTAATTTTGAATGTATTGGTATTGGTAGATACATTCAAATTATATAATTATTACAATTTTACTTAATTACTATATTATAATATTATTACTACATATTAATACTGTTATTGTACTGTTTTCTTTCTCTTTTCTTCCTTTGTGTAAGTCATATTGAGGTTATGTTCTCTACACGCTCAAATTACAAACATTGAGAACGTTCCCCCTCTCTCTGCCTCGCACTCTTTCTCCCTCTTCCTCTCTTCGAAAATAATACATCTTCTTATTAAACTAATTGTTGGCCTTACAGCAGAGTCCATTACTGAAATGGTGGCATTGTCCTACAGTTCACTGATTTGACTGTTGGCAGCACTGGTTGTCTCTTGTTACATCCCATTTGGAGGCAAACTATATCATTTCCTTGCCGGCGTTCAACATAATAACGCATTAAGATGAAATTATTTAATTTATTTTATAAAATGTTGCGACATTTTCATTTGGTGGTGTGATGCGAATGGTTGTCCTTCCGCTAACTCAATTCCTGTAAAACATTTCACAATTTACGATCTGTAGTTTACGATTTTACAACTTTATGGAGTCTAACCTCACTTCGGAGGTAAGTACACTGACCACAGTATTTAACTGTTGTTTTTCATTTTAGTCCCTGATGATGAGGACAAACATCCTCGAAAGCTTGGACATTTTCCGCTAAGAGTATATCTTTTCCATTTTTTTGCTGCAATTCTCCAATACTCACTAGTTTTATATATACATATATACATATATATATATATATATATATATATATATATATATATATATATATATATATATATATATATATATATATATGGCACAGCGGCCTCAAATTATACATAATTTTGTACACAATCCACAATCTATCAACCTTTGTTAAGTGTAGAGAACAAGTAACTTATTCAATGGTTCCTATCCTAGAAGGATTCGCTTCTCGGAGATTTATATATTTATTTATAAGTTATGAGACTAATATACATATAAACATAAATTGTGTCTGTATTTTGTTCTGGCGATTGTTTCGTGCTTTAGAATGCTGAATGTATTTTTTTTTAAAAAAAGAGTGCTATTTTTTTGAAACAGTAACTACATAATACGCCTAATTTTTCCCTGTACTAAAATAATTATTATAATTATTGTCTATTTTTCTATAGAAAGATTGGGCGCCCTCAAAAATCTCGCGCCCGCGGCAAGCGCCGCCCTTGCCACGCCCTAGTTACGGCACTGTGTGGAACTTTACTCTTCTTTCTCTTTATCGTCCGCTCCATCACTGTCAGTTGAAGACCGAAAGGAGTTGGCACGAATTGCTTTAGGTGAGGAAATACTAACGGATTTTTTTGAAGATATGATGGTGGTCCCCACCGATGAGTACCAAAAACAAGACATACCTTGTATGATGGAGGCAAGCTATGCACAGGAATGGGAATCGCAAACAAATCTGAAAAATGTAGCTACTGACATTCAAGATCTCTGTACCGATGAACTTTCGCAGAATATTACAAGAATTTTAAAAGTAATTGAAGAAAATAAGTCAGTAGAAATGAGCAATGCCGTTAAAAAATTTAATCATAAAATAAGTAAACTAACGACCCCTTCGGATATAATAAGCTTTTTTCATAACATTAAAAGCGTTCAAAGACAGAGGAACATAAGAGTTCAACCAACCTCTATAAGCCGGAGGAAAGTTCGATCTGGGATGACTTCGGGTGCTAAATCGATACAAGCTGGAAGACCAGCAAATTCCTCCATTACAAAGAGGAGGCCTAATGTGAGATCGCTGTCGAAAAATATTAAAAAGAATAGGCCCAATGCCCAAGTCTCATTAAGTAGGTACCTACTCGTCCACAGCAGTAAATATTTCCTTTTTTAATTTGATGTTTATTATTAAGTTTTGTAATATGACTTATTTTATTATAATATTTATTTCAATGTTTTTGATAATAAAAATGCGTTATGTTATTTTATGTTTCGCAATAATATTATTATTCTTTTGTTTCAATGTTTATTATAATAAAAATGCGTTATGATTATTTTCTTTTGTAATAATATTAAAAAATAAAAATAATAGTTTTTTAGTTTTTTATCAAAAACATCCGACAAAGTTTAGTTCAATCTACCCTCCATTTGAAAGAAAAATATTACGATATATTCATTATATTGTTCCATTTAGATTGAACACCAATTTTCTGAAATTCTCAGAATTCACCTTTTCTAGAAATTTGTGGTCAATCTGAAGGGCACAATAATACACCTATATATTGGAATATATTTTTTTACCAATAGAGGTTTGATTAAAATAAACTTTAATGGACGTTTTTGATAAACAAAAACTAAGTCTGCCTAAATCAATAGATTTTTTTATTCGAAACTTATATAGGTACCATTGAATTTCATTTGCAATACCTTTCTGTAAAAAATATATATATAATAATTGTGTCCTCAGGAATTGAAACAAAATATTCGAGATTAAAAGATTTCGATGAAAACATCCCTCAACTGCACAGAACTAACTCAACTGTTATAAAATAAGTGCTGCTAGTTTCAAGTAATTAGGTATCTACCTATAACGAATAATTTCACATTTCTGGAATCGAGTAGAGTTTGTAGTATACAAATGCGCCATTTGCGATTTCATAATATACTACGTTTCCGAGCAGAGCGATGTCTGCATCGCAGTACAGATTGTATGCAGCATGCGCTTAAAAAGGCGGACCAAATCCTACTACGGTACAGACAGCGGCCTGCTCTGTGTAGTAGTATACTATGGAAATACGCAACCCGGCTAAGGAAAATTGCAATACACGCACACAGGCAGCTTACTGACGAAACGACGACGTGCTAGTCTGGAATACTATTAATAGTGCAACGACAATCGCCCTTAACGTTCTATGTTATTTGAAGACAATAATAAAATGTCTTACGTGAGTGATTTGTCCGAAATGGAATCAGAACCGTTTCAAAGCAGTGGGTGAGAATACGTGCCAGAATTACCAGATGATAAAGCGTCGGACTTTAAAGATATCGAACCCGATGTACAAATTACAGGGTCGACTGCAAAAATAATGAAAACTAATAAAAATGTAGCTAATAAAAATAAAAAAGTTACGTTTGTAATCGAGCGAGATCCCAAAAGTAAAAAAAATACTGACAAACAAGGCAAATGTACGCTTTGTACTACGAAAAACACAGTTTTAAAAATGAAAAATTATGGAACATCATCATTAAGACGACATTTGCAATCCAAACACACTAGAGTCTACGACAAAATTTTTGGTAGCTCACAACCACCAAATTTTGAGGCGAATTCTTCCGGAAGCTCCAATAAACGTGGTACAATTTCAAATTGGCTTGCTGGAGCTGAGAGTGGCGAGACTGAACTTGAAAATGTAAGTAGATTTTCTTTACTGTGGTATAGTCTTATACTTAGTAGGAAATTACGAGAATAATATTTAGACATAATCATATTATTTTCATGTTTAATTCAAACCTGTGTTCAAACCTTGTGGTTTACTTACTTGGATGTTTGAGTCGATAATAATTACTATTTGTTTGTTAGCTTTATATGTAACTAACTACGGATTGTACGTGTACAGGGTGAGTCAACGATATAGTAAAGTTCATTATCTCATTGGTAGAATATGGTAAATACAAAAGTTGTAAAGATTGTTAGGATGCACAATTTAAAGTTATTATACAGTACATTGTGGCTCAAAAAAGCGTGACGAATAAAACATACGTTTTTTTTAATGGAACACCCTGTTTTTAAATTTTGTTTCGAATTCCTTTTAAAATTCTTCAACTTTTATTAAGTATGTCATATACCTATTTTTAATACTTCCTACTTTGGTTTGAAACATTTCCTTCTAACTCTTACAATAAATACTGCAAGTGGGTGCCAAAATATGATGACTCACCGGTACATTTCGATGAAAAAATAACTTAAAACTGGATTTAGTAGTAAAGAATTTAGTACCTCAGGTTGGTGTTGTATAACCAATATTTAGGATTGTAGAAGTGGCGTTTTTTAAACATAATTTTGTATGAGGCTCACTTGTTAGTTTTAGAATATTTATTTCCAGTCGTCAATTTGGGCCTCGCCCCCGCCAATTATAATAATAATCAGTGAATAAACAAACAAGCTAAACTTCAAATAATTATGTTTTAAATCTTTTGGTACATATGCATACTGCATATATTTATTAATGCCAATCTTTTGTTTTTCAGACTGTCAGCGTGGTACCCAATTTTCAACAAGATAAATTTCAAAAACTACTTGTGGAATATGTAGCACAGAAATACCTTCCTTTTAGTTTTTTTGAGGATGATATAAGTAAAAAAATTTATAAGTACCTGAATCCAAATGTAAATTTACCCGGTAGAAATCAAATAAAATCCTTGACAGTAAAAACATTTGAGGCAGTGCAGCAATTACTTAAATATTTCTTAAAAACTTGCAATTCAAAAATCTCGTTCACAATCGATGGATGGTCTTCATTTAATATGAAAGGGTACTATGGTATTACCGCTCATTTTATAGATAATAATTGGAAACTTCACTGTATCCTTTTGGATTTTGTGCCAGCACATGGCAAACATACTGGAAGTTCAATAGCGCAACTATTTTTTGAAGTATTACGATTCAACGATCTTACAAAGTCTATCCAAGGTATTACTACTGATAACACAAATAGTAATTTCACGTTTATTAAAGAACTAATGACGTATATTTCCGACATTGATGTTAAGAATAGTCACTTCGTGTGTTTTGCGCACATTTTAAATTTGGGTGCCAGAGATTTTATGCGAATTCTTTTTTCTACGTTTGAAGGAAATGCTGAATATGAAGAAACGCCAGAAACGGCCAACATTTTGTCAGAAACCGACGATGATGATGATGAAGATCCCAATTCGCTTTCATCTGTGAAAAAAATCCGATCTCTTGCCAAAAAAATCAAGAACTCTAAACATTTACGTGAGGATTTTGAAAAATTCTGCAGCACTCTGAACCTAAAAATGGCTATGCCTAAACTTGATGGGGTAACAAGGTGGAATTCCACCTTCGAAATGTTGCAATGGAGCTTAAATATGAGAAAGGCTTTGAACATTCTTTGTGATAATAAAGATAATTTAAAGACTTTAAAGCCGACAGATGCAGACTGGTCCTTAATAGAACGCGTTTGCAAATACCTACATGTTTTTAAGACTATTTCCACAATTTTAGAAGGTGAATGTTATTCTACACTTCCTATGGTGATAATTGGTATTAATATGCTTCTGGATAAACTAGAATCATGGGCTATGGAACTTGACAATAATCCCGGTAGAAATGAAACCGATGAGAAAATAATAAATAGTATTCAAGCGGCGAGGGACAAAATCGTTAAACATTACGAGAGAACCAACTGGATATACTGTGTTGTTTTAATTTTAGACCCCCGACATAAAGTAGAAACATTCTCCAATTCTCGCTGGGGACAGGATTTGCAGACAGAAGCAGTCAAACATTTTGAGAATATTTTCAAAACGAGGTATTTTCGGTCCGACTCACTGCTTGCGTCACCGCCAGTCCCATCAACTTCATCTTTATCTTTAAACCCAATTGAAAATAGTGGATGCGGAGAGTTTGAAATCGTTCTACTGAGTCTGTTCAGAAAATCTACCAATCCAAAAGATGAAATGGCCAGGCGTTATGAAATAGATAAATACACATCTGATCCAATGGCTGACAGCAGTGAAAATATTTTAGAATGGTGGAAAAGGCATGAAAATATTTTTCCAAACCTTGCCACAATGGCCAAAGACTTTTTAGCAGCGCCTGCATCTTCAGCTTCTGTTGTCTTTTCCCGAGCTGCTTTAACTGTTACTAAAACTAGAAACCGACTAGGCGATAAATCTATTAGAAGCCTTATGTGCCTTAAATCATGGATGGCGAGTAAAGATGTTCAAGATTTGCTTTAAATGTTTATTGTTTAAAATTATGTTTTCATATCCATTAATCCAGCGTTAACCTGGCCCCACCCGAATTCAAAAGCATTTTTATTGTAAGCTGTAGGTGTGCTAGCTATAAAAAATGGTGTGCTAGGTTGTGCTAGGTATCCTTTATCTGTGCTAGCATTTTGGCGACAAAATTCCAACCGGGGGGGGCTAGCGTTAACCTGGCCCCATCCGAATTCAAAAGCATTTTTATTGTGAGCAGTTGGTGTGCTAGCTATAAAAATTGTTGTGCTAGGTTGTGCTAGGTGCCCTTTATGTGTGCTAGCTTTTTGGTAGAAAAAATCTAATCGGGGGGGGGCAGCTTGACGGACCTTATTTTTTGTTCCTTGCAGTGCACATTCTTTAAATGTAGTTGTTAACGATGCAGCTCTTACGTGTGTCCAGGCAGTATCATATTTTGGAATAATTCGGGAAATTTACAATTTTTTGGGGGGTTCGACACATAGATGGAATATTTTAAAAAAGAACATCACAAATTTGACTTTGAAGCCGCTCAGCCAAACTCGGTGGGAAAGTCGCATCGACGCGATAACGCCATTTCGTTATGAAATTGGAAACATATATGATGCTTTATATCAGGCGTATACTGACGACAAAATTGATGCATTTGGAAAAAATACAGCTTCGAATTTGTTAAGAAACATTAAAAAATTTAATTTTATATGTTGCACTGTGATCTGGTATTACATATTATACAGAATTAATATAATCAGCAAAATTTTTCAACAGAAAGCAGTTAATATACTAACCTCAAATGATTTACTTTCAAAAACCGTCAAATATTTGAAGAATATAGGGTGTGACAGGGCATTTGAAGAAGTATTTGTAGATGCTAGAGAATTGGCTGATACTTTAGAAGTAGAAGTTAATTTTGAAGAAATTGCAGCAATCCGACCTAGAAAAATCAAACGTCAATTTACGTACGAAAGTAGAGATGAACCCGTTGACGATCCAGCACGATCATTTAAAATAAACTTTTTTAATTTGATTGTGGATAAAACTATAAATTCCCTGGAAGAAAGATTTGAACTATTGCGTAGTCACAATAAAATATTTGATTTTTTGTATAATATAAGATTAAAGAAATCGACCGTCTGTCGCAAGCTTACATTACATCGACAAGAAAACGAACACAGGAAATGGATGAGCTAGATACCAAGAGGCGGAAGCTGGATTTTCTCGAAAAGACAACTGCAATAAAGGAAGAATATAGAAGTCTACTGGAGAAAGAAGAGGAGATAACACAATTGAGGGAGAGATTAGAAAACTATTTTTATAGCCATTGGATAAACCTAGACCCAGCAGGTGTGTATAAAGTGTCGGCATTTACAATAAACAATAAAAACAAATATACTTATGTTGGTGTGTTAGCGGAAAAGGATGCCATAAAAATGTCTACTTCTTAAAGGGTTACTACAAAAATATATTTCTAAGTGTTTACAACAATAGAGCAGCTCTTATAGCAGATGATTATATTACAATACTTTATAATAATGGTATGGAGATAATATGTTTGGCTACAGAAGAAACGTTTGCAACATTAACTACAAATGGTATTACGTCTTACCAAGGCAACACATTCGCTAAGATAGAAAATTTAAAGTTTTCTACGGAGGTACGGAAGGACATTCCTTTTACCCAAGAAGATATGGCCCAAATTAAAAACATTACTATGCAGAAGTAACCAGTTCTGGAGTTAACAAGAGCATTGGAAACCATATTATAGATTTCGTCAACTGCTCAGACGCAAGATTAAAGAAAACTATCTCTTCTACATTGGTCAAGAAGCATGGTATTACCAGATTAGAAGCTACGATATAACTACCCAATTGGAAATTCCCATGTAGAAGGCTACAATCCTTTAGAATATTGCATAACTCTGCTACAAGATAGTAAATTGTACTTCCAAAAATTCTCCGTTATACACTGTTTCGATTGCAAAAAATGTGGACAAAGTTGACCGAGAGTCTACAGAATTACCCCTCCTATTTTAGGTTTCCCCAAATGCGCCAACAACGATAACGACGACAACGACAACGACAACGACGACGACGACGACGACGACGACGACGACGACGACGACGACAACGACGACGACAACGACAACGACAACGACAAGGACAACGACAACGACAACGACGACGACAACGACAACGACAACGACAACGCTGTCGTAATCGGCGCAATTGGGGCAACCTAAAATAGGAGGGGTGGGAGTCGTCGAAACTGCTTCGTCGAAAGTAAAGTAATGTGGTTTTCTTACCAACATGGCACACCACCTTCCTTAACCCATATCTTTAGGAAATTAATACAACACTGGTAGGGATAAACAAAACAGCAACAAAACGCTATTTTTAATCGTTTTTGTTTACAATAATAGCATGTTTAGTAGAATACAAACAAATATTACACACAAAATACAACTCTTTCCTTACTTCTATTAGGCGTATGTTCAATTTTATATATTTTTATCTTAATTCTAGAACTTAGGTCCATTTCTGGAAATTCTCTTTCCATCCAGTAGTGTGAGCAATAGAAGATTTCCGAATTCTCAAACTTTAATATGTAACGAAGTTTCTCTCTGTGTTTAACTTCCTCTATAGCTGTAATTACCATTTCTGTTCCTTCGGCAATTTCTTCTAAGCGCTGGCAAAACCTTAATTTAATATGATCTTTCATCTTCTGCATCGTAATGTTTTTAATTTGGGTCATATCTTCTTGGGTAAAAGGAATATCCTTCCATATCTCCGTAGAAAACTTTAAATTTACTATCTTAGCGAATGTGTTGCCTTGGTAAGACGTAATACCATTTGTAGTTAATGTTGCAAACGTTTCTTCTGTAGCCAAACATATTATCTCCATACCATTATTATAAAGTATTGTAATATAATCATCAATAAATTTGTTATATATTTTAACCCTTGCATTAGATGTGAGCCACGTAAGGCAATCTATGCCAACTGTTTTATCATTGTTTACAATAACGTTGCCCCTTTACTTGTACTATACTTGGATGCAAAAGTTAAAGTTATTTGTTAAATAGTTAATCATTTCTTCTTTGTTAAAAATTCCTGCAAAATCCTGCGTTATGTCCTAGTCCATTAGGTAGCAATTTTCCTTCCGGAGTTGCTCCAATAAATTTGGCATTTCTTTAAGTAGCCTATCGAGTTTAACGTCCGCCAATTCTACTTTGTATGGAATGCACACAGGTTCTTTATGTTTCCTTTTAATAATTTCCAAATCTTATCCGACTACTTCTCTTATTCCAATGGCACGCGGGTTGTTACTTAGTAAGAGGAAAGGCATCTTAGCTTTAACACCATGTTTTGCAGAAAACAATTCGCCAAACCCGACTACTTCTCTTGTTCCAATGGCAAGCGGGTTGTTACTTAGTAAGAGCAAAGACTGCTTAGCTTTAACACCATGTTTTGCAGGAACCAATTCCAGATAGATGGTTTAACATTAAATAAGAACAAAGGTGGAAAAATTTGGAAAACAATGGTATCTTTAAAAGTTTTATTAGAATATTTATACAGGTTTAACAAAACGTATACACAAAATACAACTCGTTCTTTGTTTCTGTTGGGTGTATGTTTTAACACGTCAATTTTTATTTTTGTCCTATAATCTAAGTCTGTTTCTTCTAATTCTTGTTCTAACCAGTAATTCGAAAGGTAAAAAACATTTATATTGTCTAGCTTTAATATATACTGGATTCTACTTCTATGCATAACTTCTTTAATTCCAGATATTACCAGTTCTGTACCTTCTGCAAATTCTTCTAGTCGATGACAATCCCTAAATTTAATGCTATCCGCAATGTCTTGCATTGTAACGACGTTAACCCTCTCCACCTCCACTTGGGTAAATGGAACGTCTATATTTTTCCATGCGCCTGTGTAAAATTGTAAGTTTTCGATTTTGGCAAATGTGTTATCGTTAAATCTCTCATATCCATTTGTAGTAAAGGTAGCAAATGGTTTTTCGGCTGGCAAACATATTAATTCCATTCCATTGTTATATGGTAATGTGACATAACCGTCTGCAACAAGAGCTTCTCTATTATTGTAAACGCATAACAACGTATGTTTGTGGTAACCCTTTAAGTAGTAGACGTCTCGTTGCCCTTCCGTATCCGCCAAAACTCCTACATAGGTATATTTATTTTTGTTGTTAACGGTAAACGCGGATACGCTGTACTCTCCAGAGGGCCCTAAGTTTTTCCACCTGGTGCAGAAATAATCTTCTAGTCCGTCCTTCAATTCTGCTATCTTCTGTTCCTTCTCCAAAAATATTTATATTCTATTTTAACCGTAGCTGTATTTTCTAAATACTCTATTTTCCTTTTCTATAATTCTGTTTCCTTCATTTCTAATCTCCGATTCTTTACAGATAATACAGAAATATGGGAAATTGGTGTTATTTCTTTTAGCACAAAAGGCATTAGTTTACTATTTTTGTTTACCCTTTTTCTTAGAACTTTGAGTATAATATTACATGTAGATACCAGTCCGAGCTCCTGGATGTCGATATCTTCCGGTATAGTGCTAAACAGTATGGAAGACCGGGTAAAGAACGTATCTCCAGCCTTAATATAGCATTTTTGAAAAATTCGAACATTTTTCTCCTTATTACTCGTATCTTCTACGATCTCTATATAATTAATAGGTAAGAAGTTGAAACTAAATGTAGAAAGACAATAATTTACAACTTTTTTCTTGCGTTGGATTCCATTGGTAAACTTATCTGTAGACCGGTTAATTTCCTTCTATTACTGTTCCCCCAGTATACATATTGCAGTATATTGTTAAATACAAGACAGCAACTGTTTTGCAGACTTTTTGTCAACTCTGTCCACATTTTAGAAAATGAGATAGAGTATAATGGCGCATTGTGGAAATAAAGTTTGCTATCCTCCAGTAAGGTAAGACAGCCTTCTAAGCAATTATATTCCCCTGTCTTGTTATCGGCTATGGAATAATTATATATGGTTGCTACTAATCTTGTAATTCCATGTTCTCTGCATTTAAAGTGTTGGAAAATGGGTCTTTTAATCTCTTATTTGGACAGCTCACGAAATCTATTATATGGTTATTTGACAAATAAATTTATTGTATATTTTAACCCTTGCGTTAAATGTAAGCCACGTAAGGCAATCCATTCCGACTGTATTATTATTATTTACAATTACGTTAGAATTCTCCCGATGCATTCCATGTTTACGAAAGTTAACGTTACTTGTTGAGTAGTTTGTCATTTCTTCTTTCTGGAACACCCCACAGAAGTCTTGAGTAATATCGAGGTCTAGAAGATAATATAGTATTCTTTTTGTAATTGTTTTAATAATTCGGGGTAATTCTGTAGACTCTCGGTCAACTTTGTCCACATTTTTTGCAATCGAAACAGTGTATAACGGAGAATTTTTGGAAGTACAATTTACTATCTTGTAGCAGAGTTATGCAATATTCTAAAGGACTGTAGCCTTCTACATGGGAATTTCCAATTGGGTAGTTATATCGTAGCTTCTAATCTGGTAATACCATGCTTCTTGACCAATGTAGAAGAGAGAGTTTTCTTTAATCTTGCGTCTGAGCAGTTGACGAAATCTATAATATGGTTTCCAATGCTCTTGTTAACTCCAGAACTGGTTACTTCTGCATAGTAATGTTTTTAATTTGGGCCATATCTTCTTGGGTAAACGGAATGTCCTTCCGTACCTCCGTAGAAAACTTTAAATTTTCTTTCTTAGCGAATGTTTTGCCTTGGTAATACGTAATACCATTTGGAGTATATGTTGCAAACGTTTCTTCTGTAGGTAAACGTATTATCTCCATACCATTATTATAAAGTATTGTAATATAACCATCTACAATAAGAGCTGCTCTATTGTTGTAAACACTTAGAAATATATTTTTGTAGTAACCCTTTAAGAAATAGACATTTTTATGGCATCCTTTTCCGCTAACACACCAACAAAAGTATATTTGTTTTTATTGTTTATGGTAAACGCCGACATATTATATACACATCTGCTGGGTCTAGGTTTATCCAATAGCTATAAAAATAGTTTTCTAATCTCTTCCTCAATTGTGTTATCTTCTCTTCTTTCTCCAGTAGACTTCTATATTCTTCCTTTATTGCAGTTGTGTTTTCGAGAAAATCCAGCTTCTGCCTCTCGGTATCTAGCTCATCCATTTCCTGTTTCCGTTTCCTTGTCGATGTAATGTAAGCCTGTGACAGAGGGTCGATTTCTTTAATACGTGCAACCAAATTATCTGTAGAGATTAGTCCAGCGTCCTGTATGTAGATATCTTCCGGTATAGTAGAAAATGGGGTGCTGGACCTAGAAAAGTAAGTCTCTACAGCTTTAAATGCAACACTTTTTGTATAATTCGAACATTGCCTCCGTTCTCCTTTTCTTCTACAATTTCTATATGGTTAACAGGGAGACAATTAAAGCTGCATGCAGAGAGAATGTAATTTATAACCTTCTCCCTTGCGTCGGATTTTTTTGGTAAAATTATTTGTAATCCCGTCAACTTTCTTGTATTGCTGTTACCCCAATAAACATATTGCAGCATATTGTTAAACACAATACAACAGCTGTTCCAGTCGACATCCTGTATATCGTCGTAGTGACGTACCTAACATAATACCGTTTATTCGACTTTATTCTGATTAATAATAACAAAGTGCCCTTATAAAGCAAAGTAATATGTGGTTTTCTTATGTATATGATTTAATTGTACGAAGGCGTGCTGTTTAAAATTCAATAATATTTTTCTACTATCTTTTTCACTCCACCGTATATTGATCACTTTTACATTTATTATCATAATGCGAAATTAATATTATATGCATGTAGTTATTGATCGTTGCAGTATAATACATAATTTAATTCGAAAATTTATAATAATCTTCGTGGTGCAGTGGTTAGGTCCGTTGCTTATGAATCGGTAGGTGAGAGGTTCAAATACCCGCGGTGGCAGGATCTTTTTTCCAGTTTTTAAATAAATTGTACGAAGGTATGCTGTTTACGTCACACTCACACACACCTTGGAGATAGATGACACAAAATATATGGCAGAACATATACTACTCGGAACATATGAGAGATGACACATATAACGGATGGCACATGTGACAGTTGATGGATGGCGCAGGTGACGTCACAGAATACAAGATGGCTGACTTCCGCCCCTCCCTAGTCCTAGTGCCCTTATGGCATATTTATGACTACATCCTGTATATCGAACGTGTCCCAGCAGAAGGTGGATGCGCGGAACAAGATTGCTAACGGCCGACTTGACGTATGCGCAGATCGAAATTGCGTCAAAAATGACCAAGATTGACCTTGGCGATTTCCCATGTTAATTTACATAAGGAATGAGCCAGAACCGGTGTTGCTCCTTTACTGTTAACTTAGTTTATAGTTTGACATCGTGATATAAACAGTAGATAAGTCAAGTGTTTATATAAATTAAAGTGAATATACTGAGTATATAATTAGTGAATAGCGTAGAGAATAAATAAATTAAGTAAGTAAACCTACCGTGTGTATGAATTTATCCCACCCGCAACAAAAAAGTTTTAATAAATAAGAAAAACGTTACAATGATGTCCCATATATTTTCCAGGATTCTAGGTTCCAAATTCGCCACTAAATGGTTAAGTATATTGTTTTCACTACGAATTTGCTCAATTCGGAACTGTCCTTCAACCTCATAGAACCAAATTTCCGACTTTTCGTTCCAAAATGGCAGAAGTTCAAGACGAACGGCTTTAATTTCATCTTCTGACATTAGATTGTTTATGCCGTTGTTTTCTGATTTTGATGTTATTGTTACTTCCTTTAGGATTGTTTGGATCACTCACATTATTATTAGCCATATTAAAAATTTGTTTTTTATTTTACCAATCACGATGTACAAGCTATCTGTTGTATGCAGAAATTTACACTATTATTGTACACGTTGCCACGGACGGTGTCACCATTTATGTATGGCGTGAAATAGCAATTAATTCATCAGCCGTCTTTATTTATTACTTCAGCTTGCACTGGTATCACTTTACAATTTATTCTTGAACTTATTATATTTCAAAACGTGTATTATCTAACATCTGACTCCAATAAATATCAATCACCTACAATCTATATTAATCATGATTATTTCACTTTTTGACACATATGACAATGACAATCTCTGTAAGGTTTTTGGCGAACAACCACAACATTCAATTATCTATGATTCCCTACAAAAATCAGTATTATTTCTATTAAAATAAGACTAATTTTTATTCATTTTTGTTACTATTATTCTTTATTCTATAGATATAACAAAAGGGAAGTTGAATTGCGAGTTTCACAATTCGCAACAAATGTATATTAGGAGATTTAAAAATGGCAGACAAAATAAAATCATCACCAATTAAAACTTAATTAATAAAATGACATACAAATGTCAAAATTTTTTCAACAAAAGTTTTATTCGTGTTTAAAAAGTTTCGCGAAAAATAATAAAGGGTGTGTCAACTTCGTCTGCTTGAAATTTAATCAAATTTTATGGTAATACCTGAGAACGTCTTCATAAGCTTGGAAAATCCTACTTTTGAAGGTATGAAAATCTGATTCTTATGAGTAATGGATGATATAAACAGTTGGAATCGTATCAGGGACGACGTAGCCGAGAAATTTGACAGCTATTTCATATATTATAGAATTTTTATATTAACATTTTACTGATATTTATCTGATTAATTAATTATTGAGAATGATAATCAAACAAATTTACGTTGTCTTGTCGAAACGACTTAAGCAAAAATCGGCAAATTTTGAGAAAATCGCAAAAAATATCAAACAATCATCTTTGAAGTAAAAGCATTTTTAGTCACGTTGAGCGTTTTTATCAATTGTTGAGTTTTCATTACTGAACTAATACGTTAATATTTTCAATTTCAATGCATTTGTCATTTTTCATAATATCATATTGACGAGTGTAGGAGAATGGGGATTGTTGTGAAAATTTCAACGCCAGCTCCAGCTTTGTCCACTCCTAGTTCACCTACTATTTGAGATATACAATAATCTCGTTCCAAATAAAACTCGCAGGCTAGTAATCTTAAAACTTTATTACTACAATTAATAATAATCAAACAACTAATAGATGCAGCAGATCATACAATTAATCATGGCGGTATATAGTGTCATTGTATTATTCAATACGCAAAAATTAACCAGTACCTCTTAGAAAAATAAATAATTTCGAGCACAATCTGACAACATCGTAAACTAGTACTTCAATTCAGCTGCGCAGTCAATGTATGTTCAATATAAATTAAACAATAATAAAAGTTATTATTGTTACCAGTTTTCTCCTGTCACTTCTTTACACTGATATGAATTGAGTTGTTGAATTTATACTTGCAATAAATTATACAAACGAAAGAGCAATCAAGAATATTTTAACTTCACAAACATTCCTTTTTCATCAAGCTTTCATGTCATACTGTTAGTTTTGCCGGTACTACCAGCGTTCGATCGTATTCGAACCAATCCGGAGAGATCTTACCTTATGGTAGAAAAGCTGCATAGCAGCTATGTGGAGATTGCGAAAACAAACCGGTTGGAAATGAATTTCCAACAATGTTGTAGAGACCAGTGCCGTTCCTGGCGGGTATGCAGCGAATGCCCCGCACGCAGGCGCCCAATTTAAGGGGCGCCAAATGCAACTATTCGCTACTCTTGCAAAAACGCACTTCTAATTGGAAGAAAAATCGGCATTAAAGGTATTAAAAATCAAATTATAGCAAAGCTGTAAACTTTGATTACAGAAAGAAACAGTAAACTAATATAAGAAGTAACTTCTAGACTTTGCTTCTACACTGGAATTTACAAGCAAAAAATCTGTTGACGGCGTGTCGGCACTCGGCTTACGGGCGGCGGCGTATCTTCAAAGGATGCCACTCGCCTTTGGCGGCTAGACAAATAATATACATGTTATTGTTTTTTATGCATTTATCGGTGGCATGTGCCTCAGAGAGGTCGAAGGTGCAAAAAATATTATTTTCTGAAAAGTTCTCCAAAAAAAACTTTTTTTCGGCTCCAGATTTTTCCACCAGATTTTAGCGGTGATATAAAACAGGAGAATGCTTGTTTCAGTCAGTCAGTGCAGTCATCGAGTATTCGTCGGTGATTTTTGACGATTAATAATAATTTCATTTGAATATAATATTACGTGTTGCCGTTGTGTTGCTGATTTTAAATCTTAAGGTAAGAGAAGATGAAAGAAAACGTGTTATTAAATCAAGTAATATTTCGATTCGAGAGTTTTCTGATTATATTTTGACTCCGGTCAGCTTTTTTTCTAATTATTTTTTTTATCTCTTCAGAAATGAGTGAAAAAAATTGTCTGGAGCCCAAAATAAAAAACGTCGATAGAAATTGGAGGCAGAGCGGGATAAACTCAGCGGTTCGCTGAACAAATTCCTTCAACTCAGCAGTTCTTTGGCGAATCCACTTCTGTCAAGAGAAGAACAAGTTGTTGCAGAACCGATGATTATTATCGAAGATCAGCAGCCATCCACGTCTGGAAGTTCTGGGACGCCTGTTTCACCTGATCCAACTCCTGAACTGGACAATCCGGTAAGCGAGAATGAAGAAAGATCTGAGCACAGTGACATTGCTGATATTAGTGATATTGATATTGCTGATCCATCTACATGGCCAAATAATTTGAGTCATCATCTAATCCAATCAATCGTGACAAAGGGAGCTGTTCAAATTAAAGAAAATTTTCCTGTTGATGAGTCTGATAGGAAATTTTCAGTAACGCAATATCTTAGGAAGTTGCCAAACGGCGAAATAGTTAATAGGGATTGGTTGGTGTATTCTAAAAAAACTAATTGCGTATTTTGCATTTTTTGTAAAGTTTTTAGCTCTTTTTCTCATCAATTGACCACTGGGTACTCCAATTGGAGACACCTTTCAGTCAATATTTCCCGACATGAAAATAGTATGGAACATATGAAAGGGGCTCAAAAATGGCACGAATTAAAATTGCGTTTGAGCAAAGATTGCACAATTGATAAAGAGCAACAACATCATTACGAAAATGAAAAAATACGATGGCGTGCAATAATCAAAATAATGATTTGTATTGTGCAATATTTGGCCAGTCAGAATTTAGCATTCAGGGGTGACAGCTCTAATCTTTTCGAATCAAATTCGATCCGATTATGATGGAGCACCTGAGCAATATTCAAAGGTCTAAAGAGTTGAAAAAAAACATGCCCCATTATTTAGGCAATCACTTTCAAAATGAATTAATCCATCTATTATCAAAAAATATTCGCATAGAAATTTTGAACTGCCTCAAGAAAGCAAAATATTATTCAATAATTTTGGATTAAACTCCAGATGCTAGTCATGTTGAGCAGTTGACTTTCATAATTCGCTTTGTTCATTTTTCTTCAAATGAGGTTGAAATAAGAGAACACTTTATGGGGTTTTTTAAAGTTTTGGATAGTACAGGAGAAGGGCTTTTCAATCTGTTGAGAGATGAGATACTACCAACTTTTGAAATTAATTTTCTTAATATGAGAGTTCAGGGTTATGACAATGGCGCAAATATGTCTGGGAAGCATGTGGGCATTCAAGCTCAATTTAAAAAATTTAACCCGAGAGCTATTTTTTGCCTTGTTGTGCTCATACATTAAATTTGACAGTTAATGATGCAGCTAAAATCTCAGACGAGATTGTAGGTTTTTTTTTCAATTATTCAGGAGCTGTTCAATTTTTTTCTGCTTCACCCTACAGGTGGAATATTTTAAAGCGAAATTTACAAAATCTCTCTTTAAAGTCAGTGAGTAAAACTCGATGGGAAAGCAGAGTCAGAGCCGTTCAACCTCTTAGATTTCAACTTCTCGAGATTTGTAGGAGTTTACTTGATTTGATGGAAGATAATTCAAGAGACATGGATACCAAACATTCAGCAAAGGTACTTTTAAAAAATTAAAACGTTTAAATATATTTGTTCCATCATTATTTGGTACGATGTATTGTCAAAGGTCAATATAGTGAGTAAAATGATGCAGAATCCAAATACAGTTGTTAATGAATGCCATAGAAAAATAAAAAGTCTCATCAACTACTTCACTGAAAAAAGGTCAGATGAAAATTTTGATGGTTTTGTGAATGAGGCTAAAGCCGAAGCTGAAAAAAAATGATGTAGAGCAAATATTTCTTTCAATTAGGGAACGAAAGAGAAAGCGTCAATTTTCATATGAAAGTACAGACGATCCAGCTATAAAATTTAAGATCAGTTTTTATTTCCAAATTTTGGATACAACAGTTCAATCCCTACAAAGTCGTTTCGAGAGATTGAAGCAATGCAATGATTTATTTGGATTTTTGAGTGATTCTCAAAATCTAAATTCTGATGAGATTAAACGATCGTGCATAGATTTGGATTTGGCTTTGCAAATTCACCATGAAGGAAATGTTTGCAAGGATATTGATGGTCTTGATTTGTACAATGAAATTTCATCATACAAAATCCTTAACCCTGTCAAAGACTCTCGCAATACCTCAGACTCACCCATAGATATTCTGAATTATATAACCAAGAAAAATTTGCAGTCTTTGTTTCCAAACCTGTCTATAGCATTAAGGATATTTTTGACGCTGCCGATTTCTGTTGCGTCTGGCGAAAGGAGTTTTTCAAAGCTAAAACTTGTAAAATCTTATTTGAGAACTTCGATGTGCCGGGAAAGGCTACCAGATTTAGCTGTTATTTCAATCGAAAATCAAATATATGAAGCCATCGATCACAATGAAATGATCAATGAACTTGTATCTGCAAAAGCAAGACGTGTTATGTTCTAAAACTACATTGTTATTTGATCATTAGGTACTTAGGTATTAGACAGATCTTGCACATTTTCAAGTTAACGGATTTGTTTGCGTTGAGCGCCGTTTGAGAGTTTTAACTCAATTCACTCAGTTGAGTGAGTTGAGTTATATTAGATTTTTTGTTAATTTCCGAATGGACGTGTTTTATTTATGACCTATATTGTACGTTAATAGTCTATTTTATTTGATGTCGAAAATAAATTTTCTCTCATATTTTTTCGTTGTTTTATTTTATTGCGCCCATTTTCATAATCAAACACTTACACTAAAGTGACTTTAGTCTACAAGGAAACTATTCAGTTTAAACCTCAAACTAAAAATGATTATGAAAATTGGCCTTATCATCAAAATTTAAGCATATAGTATATAGGGGCGCACAAAATTATTCTTGCACGCAGGCGTTCGCCACCCCAGGAACGGCACTGGTAGAGACCATTACACTATTTGTATTTAGCAGAGGCTAATTTTAGAAATTATTCTTTCTACGTTAGGTACTCTATTCCATATGAAATCATTGATACTTGCTTTAACAAACACAAAATCATTTTCACTAAAATATTCAGATGAATAATCATTACGTTCATTCACTGATTCAAAATGGAAACATGGTATTAAAATCGATAGAGTACTCCGATTTGAAAATTTTGTCAATATTGCGTCCCTGCTAATCACGAAGTATCATTATCTTCATTTTCGTCATTCTTCAAAAAACATCTTTTTGAGTTATTCATTAGAATAATCATCTTTTGGAAATTTGTTGTTAACTTTCCATGTTCTTTACTTTCTTATGATCAGATGATTCCATTTTAAACGTATGGCATTCATTTCTTATTTTTTTTACTTCATTAGAATATCAGTAATTTTCCTTGGTAAGAACTTCGCTTGAAGTCTACATAATTTTTCTCATTTCGGTTAGTTCTGTTAAGTCTCCTTCTAGCTTTTCACTTTTTATTCAATTTTGACTACGCTTGAACAGAATTATGAAGTTTTAATCTTTTAAATTTCTCAAAATTTTCTAGCTTTGAATTATAACCCTTTATCATCCATTTTTGGCAGTGTTTGTACGGTAGCGCATCGTCCTTATTCAGCACACTCTACACATTTCAGAGTAAATGTACCCTAAGAAATCGGTAAAGAAGTGCCTTTCTTCATAGATCACCCCACACCTATTGTTCGTTTGGGACCGCTCTGTAGATTAGCGATTAATGTTTTCGGGACGCCGCCGGCTGCATTGCCATGTCAATGAAACGGGCTCCTTTCCTTTTATTAAATATGAGGAAAATCGTTGAACGGTAGTGGCATCTTGATAAACGTCTTTTCCGTGCACACGCGGGCAGCGATTCATACTTTTTCTCTTTATTTTACTGCTGATTTTCGAACTTTCTGTATTTTATTTCGTCGCATGCTGATGTCAGTAAAGGTTTGTAAGTATTTAAAATAGAGCAAAAGGGGGTAGGGAGTGCGAAAAATATATTAACAGGTGAAAAAATTATAAATATACAATGAGTTTCAAAAAGTCTGCACCATATGGAAAACTTTTTTATTATCCATTTGTCAGAAAATTGTATTATTGATAACAATTGGTGCATTGCGGAAAACTGGCATTTGAAATGTGGAAATTATAAATTTTCAAAAGGCGTTTATTTAGAAAAGTTCTTTAAAATTATTAGAACCGATATTTACTTAGATTTGAAATCACAGCCACCTACGCAACAAAAATGTTTTTACCCAATTTGCATGGTTCTATCTCCTACATACTACTATAATAATATGTTATTGAAAAATTTGTTCTTATTTTATTATTTGTACTGTGATATCGACGTTTGTTAATAATGGTTTATATTTTACTAGGTCTTTCCTGCAAATTCAATATTTCACTCTTTAATTATGTCCGTGATAACGGCTAGGATTAGTGGAAGAAAATAATTAAATAAACTAATTAATTAATGCTAAACAATTGAATAATACAAATACAAGTTTACACTTTAATCATAGTGTTACAATAAAAGACAATCCTAATGTATGTATGTTGTCGGGTACGTGTAGGCTTTTCTACACCTCCATATTGGTTAAATGAATTGAGAGAAACACCACACTGATTTTAATCAATTTTAATACTGCTAACTATATTTGAGTACAGTAAAACAATGTGTTCGACTTAAAAACAAAAGTATAAGTGAATCAGCGAAATCGATCGCATCGACAGGGCATGCAAAACGCCGTTGCCAGATTGCACAGAAAACAGAAAATGTATGTGACAAATGTTTATAGAGTAATAAGGTTTATACATATGTATTAAATATAAAGAAAAACCAAATTAAAAAAACGTTCAGCAACATGAATAATCAATTATTGAATCAATAAATTTCCAAATGTTCTCCTTCCATTTCCATACGTATTTTTGTTCGAGCATAAAATTCTTAATTAACAATTTTTATAAAAGATGTCCGTATACTGGCACTACACACCCTAATAACATTTTCAAATCACCGATATTTTGAAGTGGTCTTCGAGCATACAACTTTTCTTTAATGTACAAGTGCGGCCCTGTTCATTACTTCGACTATTCCATCTGACTGTTCATGCAACGCTGTTGTTCTGGTCTTCTACATTCCCAGCTTGTCACAAATTTCCTGGAATACCTGGCTCTTGAAATTTCTTCCTTGGTCGCTATGGACTTCCAAGGGTACTCCATACCGGCTGATAAATTCTTTTACCAATACATCCGCGATAGTTGTGGCCTTTTGATTCGGGATAGCGTAAATGTCCACTCACTTTGTGAAATATTCCATTACTACCAGGATGTTTTAACCACCATTTTCTGTCGTCGGAAATGGTCCAACGATGTTTAATACAATCCTTTCGAAAGGGCTTCCAACATTACATTGTTTCATGGGTGCCGTTCTCTTACGATGTGGTCCATTGCTCGTAGCACAAGTCGTACATTTCTTACACCAGTCCTTCATATCGTCAAAGCTGTTCATCCAATAAGACCTTTCACGTACTCGCTGAAGGGTGGATTATCGAGTAAATTCCTCAGTACCTTAACTTACTCTCGTTTTCGGGATAACTAGCTGTCTCCTCATATCGAAACCATCCTCGTTTTCAAGGACTCTTTTCAACAGCCCTCCTTCTAGAACAAAAGAGTCCCACTGAGTCCAATATGCCTTGTATGTCGATGAAAATATTGATACTTCTTGCCAGTTGGGTTGCCGATTTACTTCCTTCCATTACCGAGTTATCTTTAGGTGAGGATCGTTCTCCTGATCGTCTCTGATCCTGGTAGGTGACCATTCTTCGTTGACTACTGTAGTTCTTGAAACTGCGGCTTCATTAGATTCAGCCTGATTGCAGTGGGAACAGTCTGCTGGGCAAGGACGTCTTGACATGGAGTCGGCATTTCGGTGGCTCCCGCCAGCTCGATGTTCGATGTTGAAATCGTAGTCTCGATGTCGTTCAATCCATCAAGCGATCTGGCCCTCAGGATTCTTGAACTACATCAACCACTTGAGCGCTGCATGATCACTCCGGACTAGGAACTTACTTCAATAGAGATACTAGTAAAAGTGTTTCCACGGGCTTCACTACCGCCAAAAGTTATCACCTAGTGAGGCAGTAGATTCTTCTTTCACTTGTGAAAAATATTATCATTTTCAAGTTTAATACAAAAATTAATATAGAAAAAATTCGCTACAATACACCAAAAACTAAAATGCAATACTAAATTGCTTATATTTTCAAATCAAACTCCCAAAACACAAATTTTCAAATTCAACTATATTTCTTTCTCTAGATCTAGTTTATATACGACACCCTGTACACTTTATATCTTTTGATAACAGTCGCGAGGATCTTACTCGATGACTTCCATTATTTTTTCCTTTAACTAGAGCGTGAAGAAATCAATCAACAGTGTCATTTCAAACTAATAACATGGTATATCAAACTTTGAGAATTACCAGAAATTAAGTCTGCCACTATACCGCAATAAATGACTAATGATGCTTCATAATGGAAACGATACATTACGGCGTTCTGTCCATTGTAAGTTAACGGCAATAATAACGGAGGGACGTCCGCGTATAGCGAGCAGCTTTAATACTTTATATTTCCGATCGAAAGTTGATTAAGTCAAAAAGAACATTTATTATTATTATTGTTCGAGACAATGACATTATATTGATATATTATGTTATTTCCAATGTATTCCAGAACGCCACGAATAATTATTCAAAATGTTATGGAAATATGAATAAATAAATAGATAAGTGAAATATATTTATAGATAAATAAAATAAACTATTTGCTTTTGAAGCAAGACTTTGAATTAAAATTTAAAATCGTTAAGTTTGTTGTGAAAAATAACATTTTTTATTATTATTTTTGTTCCTTTCACACTCACAGGTGGTTGGTGGACGCGGACGCTGTTTCATCAAGGTATGAGCCTACTTAATTAGGGGGTTCGTGTTCTTCGGGCAATTGCAGTTGTTCCCAGAATTACTGCTTTTTGCAACAAACCACAGAGATATGTCAAGGTATCTTTAGCTCTTCTAGGTGTGCACTAGGCCATTTTTAGTGATTATGGATGGTTTGATTTCCACTTTTGTTAAATTCCACAAATCTCTTACTTCATCTGCTAGCGGATGATATCACATTTTCTTGTCTTTGTACAGTCCAGTAGTACAGAAAAATCAATATTGATCGCAGATTTGCTGTTTTTATCTAGCACGATCATATCCGGTTTGGTGTGTTGCATTTCTCGGTCTGTTCTGATCAGTGTATCCCAATAGACTTTACAGTGCTCATTTTCTAGTGGACTTAACGGTTGATGCTTATACCCTGGTGTTTTTCCAGTTTTAAGATTTAATCTTTGGGTTACAGCGAGATGTAGTTCCTTTCCCATATTGTTGTGTCTGTTCAGGTAAGCGGGTGCTAATTGGGTGCAGGATGATATTAGGGGCTGGATCGTCTCTTATTCCTTATTACAGAGTCTACAACGGGTGTTTTGAATGTCCATTTTAATAATATATTTCTGGTGGCAACGGGTTGCCACCACTTGGTCCTGGATTGCATGGAGTGCGCCTTCGGTTTCCGCAAATAAGTACCCCTTCATCAGGTAAGTATTCGATGTTCTGGGATCTGCATCTTCTTGGTGCAGTGAGTTCTAGTATCTGCCATGAAACACTTTCACCTACCAAGTTTCTTTCATTTTCTTAATGCATTCATTTTTTCTTTCAGATTCCCCGTCGGCGAGGTTTAGTGCCGAGTAGCCATCAACAACTATGATTAGGCATCGGAAAAGAGGTAAGTTCTTGTTTTTAAAATATGCTCCTAGTTTTGTTGTTTCATCAACTAGCATGCTCTCGAGGTTAGTCAGTCCGCGGCCACCTTCTCTCCT
The DNA here is from genome assembly GCA_963921935.1 of Galeruca laticollis. NCBI lineage: Eukaryota > Metazoa > Arthropoda > Insecta > Coleoptera > Chrysomelidae > Galeruca > Galeruca laticollis. The sequence continues at coordinate 104,386,294 of OY998177.1, forward strand.
AGATATTGTTACGAACTCGCACACCGAAGCAGATACTAAGTACGGTCCTGTAACCTTAAGTTAACGGAGTTAAAAAAATGGCGAGCGCGCCGAAATCTGAGAAGGTCTATTGGGATTTATTGTGACCGTTTTTATAGACATGTTCTCGGAAGGTTTTTGAAGGATTAAGCCGGCAATCGAGACATATCGCGAAAGGCATTTGTTTTTGTACAAGCCGCAATCCAGAATTCTCTGGTGAAAAAAGCTTTAATATAAATAAAGGACCGATCAGCGGAGGAGTTTAGTTGATAATTTGACATCGTGATATAAACAAATAAATAAGTGAATATGAATTAATGAACTGTTTATATAAATTAGTTCAAGTGAATATACTGTATATATAAATTAAGCGTTAGTGATTAGTTTAGTGTTTAAATAAATTAGTAAGTAGCCATACCGAGTGTTTAAAATTTATCCCACCCGATTACTGTTAAAATAAATAAAAAAACATTACATTGGTGTCAGGTGTGGGGTAATATAAATAAATTGCTACGTAAAAATGGCCCAGTGACTAAGTGACTTCAAAGTGGCGGAACTAAGAGCAGAATTGGAAGATCGTGGGTTGGAAACGTCCGGTAAGAAAAGTGAATTAGTAGAAAGACTTAAAGTGGCACTGGAAAATGACGGCTTTGATCCAGAAACCGTTTTATTTACTGACGAGGCTTCCACCTTAATCTCGTCTATTTCTGCTAATATTTCTGCTAACATGGACAAGAAGATTTCTGCTATGAAGAACCACATTTCTGCTAGCATGGACGAGAAGATTTCTGCCATGCAAGAGAACATGGACGAGAAGATTTCTGCTATGGAAGAGAAGATTTCAACAAATGTGAATAGCGATATTTCGGCTATTAAGAACGATATTTCTACTTTGAAGAGATATATCTGCCGATATCTTATTAATGAAAAACAACATTGCCGCTGACGTTGAAAATGAAATTTCGTCTCTAAAATCTGAAATCGAGAATAAGATTACAACGATAGACGAGAAAATCAAGGAGTTAGAGGAAAAGATTGCCGATTCAAGAACGCGAGGCACGCCAGAGGAAGAACAGAAGATCGAGATCTGCAAGCCAGAAACACAACCCAAGACAGATGATATTGGCAGTTTTACCCGAGTTAAGGCCCCAACGTTCGATGGGAAAATGTCGTGGACCAATTATGTGAAACAATTTGAAGCAGCCGCTAGAATGAATAATTGGTCCAATAGAGACAAGGCAGTGAACTTAACTATCGCGCTTCGGGGAGATGCCTTAGATGTACTTCAGACGATACCTCTGGAAGAAACGGATGATTTCGAGCAGCTGAAGAAGAGGTTGGACCTGCGATATGGTCACGAACATTTGGAACAGTTGTACAGATTCCAGCTAAAGAACCGAAGGCGGAAACGTGACGAAACCCTTCGAGAGTATGACTAGTCCAATTCGCTTATCCATCAGCATCAGAGAACATGATGGAATGTTTAGGCATCCAGGCCTTTATTGACGGATTGTGTGACCACGATATGGAGAAGACGCTTCGATTAGCCCATCCTAAAACATTGGCCGATGCATTGACTGCTGCTCTTGAATATGAAGCAGCCACGATGGCTTCAGGATACAACAAAGATAGGACCATAGAGGAAGAAGGTGACGATGACAGACTTGACCAGATCGTCAACTTGTTGAAAGGTATGGTAGACAAGAAGCCGAGAAAAATCAGGTGCTGTAATTGTGGCGAGCTAGAGCAAGCACGCAATTCGTGTAAGCGTCCTACGACTCCTGTAAACCAAGAACCTCTTAAATGCAAAGCAGCCAAGAAAAGCTCACTGTACAACAAAGGTAAGATTATGCAGGAAGAAGATGACGATGACAAAATTGATCAGATCGTCAACTTGTTGAAAGGTATGGCAGACAAGAGGCCGAAGAAGATCAAATGCCGGAAGTGTGGCGAGCTAAAGCACGTACGCAGTCCGTCTAAGCGCCCCTAGACTCTTGTAACACAAGAACTCCAGACACAGGGGAAATCAGACAGGGGTGAACATCCAGCTGATATGAATCACTGAAAAGCCAACTCCTTGCCTAGACGGCCATGCCCTGTAGACTATTCACAAAGCAACAAGTCGAAATCTGAGGAAGTTGCAGTTTCAAGAATTACAGTAGTCAATGAAGAATGGTCACCCACCAGGATCAAAGAAGATCAGGAGAATGATCCTCATCTGAAGATGATCCGGCAATGGAAGAAAGAAAAATGGCGACCTACCTGGCAAGAAGTGTCAAAATTTTCACCAAAACTCAAGGCGTATTGGGCTAAGTGGGACTCCCTTGTCCTGGAAGAAGGGCTGTTGAAAAGTGTCCTTGAAAACGATGATGATTCTGAGATGAGGAGACAGCTAGTTATCCCGAGAACTAGAGTAGCTGGGGTACCGAAGAAGTTACATGACATTCCTTCGGGAGGTCATCTGGGAGTGAAGAAAACCCTTCAGCGAGTCCGTGAAAGGTTTTATTGGATGAACAGCTCCGACGATGTGAAGGACTGGTGTAAGAAATGTACGACTTGTGCTACGAGTAATGGACCACATCGCAAGAGAAAGGCACCTTTGAAATAGTACAATGTTGGAAGCCCTCTCGAAAGGATTGCTTTAGATATCGCTGGACCATTTCCGACGACAGAAAATAGTAGCAAATACATAATGGTTGCAATGGATTATTTCACAAAGAGGGTGGACATTTACGCTATCCCGAACCAATAGGCCACAACTGTAGCAGATGTATTGGTGAAAGAATTTATCAGCCGATATGGAGTGCCCCTGGAAGTCCACAGCGACCAGGAGAGAAATTTCGGAAGTCATCTATTTGCGAGAAGCTGGGAATGAAGAAGACCAGGACAACAGCATTACATCCACAGTCAGATGGAATGGTCGAGAGAATGAACATGACTATTGGAAAATACCTCTCTAAAGTAGTATCCAGCCATCAGAGAGATTGGGAGCAGTATCTTTCCCTATTCGCATTGGCTTATCGATCTGCCGTCAATGAGTCCACGGGTGAAACACCGACGAAAATCCTGTTTGGACGTAAATGAGGCTTCCTTGTGACCTGGAATTTGGCTGTCGGCCTGGAGAAGATCTAGCAGGTGGAGACTACGTGATCCAATTGATAAGAAGGCTGGACGATATTCATGAATTAGTTCGAACAAATCTTAAAGTTGCCAGCGACAGAATGAAAAGTCGGTACGACACGCAGTCCACAGAAAGCGGTTTTAAAGAAGGAGACAAAGTATGGTTACACAACCCGACGAGGAGAAAAGGATTTTCTCCAAAATTACAAAAATCCTGGGAAGGTCCATACTTAATCAAGAAAAGGATTAATGATGTTATATATCGCATAAGCAAGATCCCCAACGGAAAACCAAAAGTAGTTCACCAAAACCGACTAACGCCATTCGAAGGATACCATAACCTAGAGAAAGGAGTAAACCATATTCGAGATGTATCTGACCTTACCTTCGATGAATTTATGGGCACGTATGGAGGTACCGGGAAAGCTAGGTACGGAGTTACTTCAGAACAACGACAAGATTTGTTCACTCTTCCGGAAGATTATTCACTGGCACACAACTACCATGCCCGTCCCAAGACCGCACGAGGGTTGGCATCCGTGTTTCGAAAGAAGTTCGGGCCATTACAGAAACTTGAAGACCAGATTCCAGCCCCTGGCAAGACACTGAAACTGAAACATAATTCGCGGTACGTATTCTACGTGGTAACTAAAAATGAACTTCAAGATCGATCTACCTACCGCGATCTGTGGGAAGCACTCCGAAACCTACGAGACCATGTGTTAGAATCCAGCGTGAAGAAACTGGCTATGCCTAAGATAGCGATCAACCAGTTGGATTGGCGAGTCATCAGGAAGATGGTAGAGGTTATCTTCCAAGATACCGGTGTCCAGATATTAATTTGCAGCTACAACCCCCGTTATCAGTATCCGATGAAGACGGTGCCCTGTTATTTTCATAAGATTGGAAAGTGTAGAAATGGAGTCAGTTGCCGATTCAAACATCCAGTCTCGGCTACACAAAAGTTCCAGGATGAACTTTCATTTAAGGAGGGGGTAATGCTACGAACTCGCACACCGAAGCAGATACTAAGTACGGGCCTGTAACCTTATGTTAACGGAGTTAAAAAAATGGCGAGCGCGCCGAATTCTGAGAAAAATAACCGTATAGATACAGAAATTTTAATAAGTGTTATTGAGGAAAATAGATGTATTTGGGATACATCCCATGAAAAATACAAAGATAGGGACATCAAAAATGAGGCTGCTGTGGTGGTACCGAGTTACGATAACATGACAGAAGCCAAAAAACGGGAAGCGGGTAAGTAGCTATAACAATGTATTATTTATTATTAGTAAGTTTATTTCGGTAAATTACATTTTAAATATCGTACAATAACTGTATATCAAACTTTTATATCTTTGAGTCTTGCCAAGAAACTTTCCCAAGTGGGCTAATGAAATAATTAGCAAACTCATCTCGTATGGAGAAACTCAGCCTATTTATTAGTGGTGCTGCATTTTGATGATCATTGTGAACTCCTTTCACTGACAAGGTGTGTTGAAATTTATACCCATCTCTTGAATATACAAAATTGTGCAAGACACAACATGCTTTAATAATTTTATTGCAAAGGCGAAGAGAAACATTAAGGGGTCTGTGGAAAATACGCCACTTGTTGGTTAAAATACCAAAGGCACATTCAATAAATCGTCTGGCTCGTGTAAGCCTATAGTTAAAAATTTTCTTTTTGTAATTGAGAATTTTCCTCGCATAAGCGAGCATTAAATTTGGAGACAATGGAAACGCATCATACCCAACAAGTACAAAAGGTAGTGGCTTATTACTTCCTGGAAGCGGAGCATCTTCTGGAAGGTTTATTGAATTTTGTTGAATCTTTTTCCAAAATGTGCTGTTAACAAATATATTAGAATCAGCAAATTTACCATAAGCTCCAACATCAATGTACGTAAAGCAATAATTTGCATCACATATTGCTAAAAGCACTACTGAAAAATACTTTTTGTAATTAAAGCAATTTGAGACGCTGTTTATGGGTTTAATTACTCCTATATGTTTCCCATCCACAGCTCCAATACATTTGGGAAAATTGGCATATAAATTGAAATTATGAACAATATCCAGCCAGTCTTCAGTTGTACGTTCTGGAAAGCTTTCAGGTCCTATAAGTTCCCAAATTTTGTCACACACCAGCTCCACGATGTTACTAATTGTGGAGATGCCTAGTCTGTAGGTATAGTGCAGATCGCTAAATGTGTTACCACTTGCGAGACACCTGTAACAAAGTTTTAGTTTTACTAGAATAGTAGAAATACTGTAGAGCGAATAATGACCAAGTACACTAGAATTTTTATAACTTTACCCGTGCGACATAATGCAATAACCAGTAAATTACATAAGAATACACCTGGTGTAATGGATGACATATAAGTAAAGTTATAAAAATCCAAGTTTGAATATTAATTTTTGTTTCAGTTCAAGTCGTGCTAAAGAGATGCAAAACAGCTCGAGACGCATATCGAAGAGACCGCAATAAAGTGACGAATACAAAGTCTGGACAAGCGGCAAAAAAATTAAAACCTACGTTTTTTATGACAATTTGAAATTTTTGAATCAGGTGATGGAGTTAAATTCCACTGAATCCAATTTAGACCATGTTAATACAGATGAAGAAGTGACACGTGATAGTACTGACGAATCAGAGAGTATAGACACAGAACGTCCTACACATGAGGGTTCAATAACTAGCGTACCTCCAAAGTCATCTTGTCAACAAAAAGCAATGAAACGTAAAAATATTGATGATAAATTAATATCGTTTCTTGACGATATGAAGAAACCCAAACACTCCGACGGTTGTGACATGGTATTTTTTGAGTGATTACTGGACACGTTACAGACTTTTGATATTAATCAAAAACTACAATTTCGATCAGAAGTACTACGCATAATGATGGAGATAAAAAATGTACCTAAATTTCATGTTGCAAACACAAATGTGCCACAGTAAACATCATATGCAGATAAGCAGTCCTACAATATGTCCCCTATGCAAGGCAGACTTCCTTATAATGTATTTGCACCGCACCAACAAACACATTTTCATGAAAATTACTCGAGGGCTTCGTATACAACACCTCTACCAACACCATCACTAGCGTCATCCAATGAAGCGTATGTTCTGCCAACTTTATTGCAACTAGCACAAACAAACCTTGACGTATTATAGATAGACATACAGGGTGTTTCATTGGTAAATGTACATACGTTAACTGATGATAGAGCTTCCCTAGACAAGCTCAAAAAACCCATACATAGTGGTCCTAACCACTTTTATAACCGAGATACAGGGTGATTTATCCATTTTGCCAATATCTTTATGTAGTCATAACTTTGGATATACCCTGTATAATGGAATTATATTTAAGAATATTTCACTTAGACAGGTCAATAGAATAATCTGTTATTCAATGTTAAAATCCAGGTCCGTATTCACAGAAATTTAAGAAATTTTTCAGCTTCCAATTCAACACCCTGTATATCAAAATTTTTAAATTTACTTGGCATATTTAGAAAGAGCGGAAAATTTTGAATAAAGACATATACTTTTCATTGTCCCGCATGTTATTTTAATACTTACTATCATAGTTTGAAAATGATTTAATTTTTTGTGAAAATTTATTAACAATTTAACAAAATCACCCTGTATCTCTGTTATAAAAGTGGTTAGGACCACTGGGTTTTTTGAACTCGTCTAGGGAAGCTCTATCACCAGTTAACGTATGTACATTTACCAATGAAACACCCCGTATACAATTTACAGTACCTAATTACTTTTATGTGCAAATATAATGTTCTATTTTTAATATGTTGAATAAATAAAAATTTTGAGTTTGCAGCAATTGAGGCGTTCATTTTAAAAACAACCGGTGGCTAAATTATGGAATAAATTTGTCACTAAATGGTGACAACTGATCCCTAATATATGTTAAAAAAACTTGACAGTGATTTTCTTCAATTTCTTGAAAAATTAAAGTTTTAAACATATGCTATTTTTAAAACAAACGCCGCAATTTATTATAAATTGTTTTACTTACCTCAAAGCCACACAGAGCCGCTCTACAGACGAAATTGAGATTCTTATGTGGTCAGAAAACGTTAAAGTATTTTCCAGTTTACTGTGCAGTTCATCAAACGTTCTGATTGACATACGGAAATAGTTTAAAAACTTCTGTTCGTCGTTTCTTAAATTTGAATAGAGCGTTGTAAATGCACCTTGGAGAAATATTTTTTCACAAATTGGATGCACCCATATAGTTCCGTTTTCCCTGGTTCTTCGATCTATTAATCGTTTAACGCACAAAGCGGCAACCACGCGTTGTTCCGCACGCTTCAAATACATTTTAAATTATTTCATACGTCGCTTGTGAAAGGAATTCGGTTTTGCTACGCGTACTAACTCAACTGATCATCAGGACTGACCATCGGTCGCATGTGTAACGGCGGAGAGTCTTTCTCCGACTCGCATACCGTGTGCGTACTACTGGAAATGTGGATCTTCCTGTTTACCGAAGACAACGCAGAGGTAGAACAGAAGAAAATGACATTGATGTTTTAGCTTATGTCAATGGTAACCCTCATTCAAGAGCCAGAGCCATAGCTAGAGACCTAATAGGTATATGTCGAACCACCGTTCAAAATATTTTAGGAGAACACAGGTGACTACTTATTTATTAATGCATGTCTTATTCGGTGTTGGCATGATAAAAATGTTTTAATATTTTTCGTTTGTCCAGTAGGTAACTACTTATATGTTTCTCATTCTTATCATACCGAAAATATCATTAAATCAAAGTTAACTTGCGAAAACATGACTAATGTATTTGCCGCAATTTTATGTCCAGTTTCAATAAAACACCAAATTATTTAATAAAATTATCTTATGCTGTGTGAATATATTTCAACTAACAACATGATGATTAAGTGAGGCAAACTAAAATAAAAATGTACCAATAATCAAAATAATGAGAGGCCTGACGAAAAAAAATCGTAATAACCTTACGAGAGTTAATACATTTAAAGTCATTTTTCGTTTACTAACAACGAATGCCTTCAATGTGTCTTATTGATATGATTATACTATTTTAGATTGCACCCATATCCCATGGTTCTACACCAAAGTTTGAATGCTGAAGATTTCGATACCAGGTTGGATTTTTGCAACTGGCTGTCACATATGATACACGACTATCCTGAAATACTTTCACGAATTATGTGGACAGATGAGGCTACATTTCAAAATGATGGTAGTGTAAATCGACATAATATGCACTACTGGTCTGATACGTATCCTCACTGGATGCAGGAGGTCCAACATCACGGTCGTTGGTCTGTAAATGTGTGGTGCGGGATTCTAGGTGGAGGAATAATAATAATAATATATGTTTATTCACTAGAAATTACAAAGTATAACAAATTTATATCAAAAATCGTGAATAAACACAATGCCCCACAGAAGCTGTAGAAAACAGCTTGTAAGTGGTATCCAAATTAAGTACAGCGACAAAATTAGTTACACTTACAACAATAGTAAACTTAGCAGCAGTAGTAATATCACAAATAATACATAGCACGATCAGAATATCACAACAAAATATGAATCTAAAAAAATATAATATGAAAAATTAAATGAATAAAGAAAATGAACCTGTAGTATATTAAACTATTTAAGTTATTTAAGTGATTGAACACTGAAAGCTCCAGCCTTCAGCCAATGTAACCATGTGTAGGTGTAGATACTTCTCACATTACGATTTTTATATCGCAGAATTCTCTTTTCTGCTCTAAAATGAAATGTTTTAGTTTCTTTTTAAATAATCGAATATTTTGAAAGCTTTCAATATAATCTGGAATACGGTTGTAAATCTTAACGGAATAGAAAGAATATGTTTTCTGACAACTCGTTTTTATCATCCTAGGGACTGTATGGAAATGTCTATTCCGAGTATTGTAGTTATGGATTGGTAAGTTGTATGTATTCTTTGATCCATGATATTCCACTGAAACGCACAAAAAGTATAGTTGTTTCAGATCCAATATTCTACTTTCAGAATACAAAAGATCTGAAAAATGAAGGTTCGGTTTAGACATTATGATTTTTAGAAATCTCCTCTGGATTATATTTAATGGCTGCAGGTGAGTTTCCAACGCACTTCCCCACTTGAATTCCATATCGAAGATGGCTTTCTACCAATCCAAAATAAAAATTGCGGAGATGTTGGCTAGAAATATACTTTTTCAAGTGCCTAAATTTATGCAAAATAAACTGTAATTTTTTTATCATATATTTAATATGACAATCCCATTTTAAATTTGTATCCAATATAACCCCCAAATATTTTATTTTGTTTGTTGGTTCAATAAATAAATCCTGATTAAACTGTGATATTTTCAGTGGATAAAATCGGTTATTAGATGAGTTGGAGTTAAGAATAGGCATGTAAAAAGTTTTTTCAAAATTTATGGTTAATAGTTTACTATCAAACCACGACTTAATTAGCTTTAGGTCAGATTCAACTTTTAGCTTTAAATCATACCAATCACTGTCCTCATAAACAATTGCAGTATCATCCTCGTAACCAATTATATGAGCAGCGCTATTCAAAGAAAATAGATCATTCATGTAGAGATTGAATAACACAGGGCCTAATATAGTACCCTGTGGTACTTCGTATGTTATATCGCGTTCTTCACTAATAAATCCATTGATTTTGACGACCTGTTGTCTATGTGAGAGATAACTCCTGAATACCTTCAAACAAGTATCCCGTATCCCGTAGTTCTCCAGCGTTTGTAAAAGACTACTGTGACTGACAGTATCGAATGCCTTCGCTAAATCCAAAAAAATACATAGGCACGTTCTATTCCTATTTAGAGCATCAAACATTTTGGTTGTTAAATTTAATAAAGCATTGTGTGCGGAACTGTTTTGTTTAAATCCAAACTGGTGGGACGATATCAACCCATATATTGTTATGTATGAATCCAATCTTATTTTCAATATTCTTTCAAAATTTTTTGATATATGTGGTACTAATGATATTGGTTGATAGTTAATAGATAGGGAGGGATTTGTCTTCATTTTTATAAATAGATGTGATTACAGATTTTTTGAACGTTTTAGGCCATATTCCCACCTTCATACACTTGTTTATATGTGTTGCAGCGGATCAATGATATATGATTGTATTGCCTTTAGACACTCAGCACTAATTTCGTCTATACCAGTTGATTTTTTGTTTTTCAATTCATTTATAATGGACTTCACCTCAAATGTATTTGTTGGTAGCAAAAACATTGAATTTGAGATAGAAACTCTATCATATACCCGCTGTCGGTTTCTGTCAATTTTTTCGGTCAAATGTTTCTCTACTTCAGAAGAAGTTGAGTTAAACTCATTCGATATTTGAAGAGGATGGGTTAATATATTTCCTTTTTGAGATAGAAACTCTATCATATACCCGCTGTCGGTTTCTGTCAATTTTTTCGGTCAAATGTTTCTCTACTTCAGAAGAAGTTGAGTTAAACTCATTCGATATTTGAAGAGGATGGGTTAATATATTTCCTTTTTGATCTTTAATATTTCCTATGTTAACTCGTGATTTGCTTGATCCACAAATATCTTTCACTACATTCCACAGTTGTTTGTTATTATTGGAATTTTCGGTAATTTTTGTGATATAATAATTTTTTTTTGTAGTTTGAATTAGAGCATTTGACTTATTTCTGTATTGTCTGTAATGTGAAAGTATATTACGATCATTCGGACTTTTTTTGGGTAACTGAAATAAACGTTCCTTTTCATTTATGGACCTCAGTAGAGCATTTGTTACCCATGGCGCGATTTTGGTATTTTTCCGGTTGTCTTTTATAGTAAATACACTTATCAATATTTTCTTGAATGATTGAAATAAATTTCTCTGTAGCATCATCTGGATCATAGCAACTTCTTATCGAATCCCATGATATTTTAGAAACAGTTTCCTTAAGTTTTTGGTAGTTAACATGCTTTGTTACCCTTTCGGATAGCTTCTTTTGTTCTTTATTGTCCATTATAATTTGTAATGCTATTGCGTCGTGATCTGTTATACCACTTTTTATTACCAAAGGAATAATATTTTCCTAATTTTTATTATATTTTGAATATAAAAAGAGATGATCTAGGCAGGAATTCAGTCTAGTTGGCTTATTAATGGTAGATATAAATCCCTATTCGCTCAAGGTACTAATGTAATCTATTGTATTATGATCTGAATCAAGTAAGTCTATGCTGATATGTGGAGAAATAATTGGGCCTTTTTTTAATGAGACTGTTAATGGAGAAAGATATTTAGATTTTTTGATCAATGAATTGCCACTTCTCTTAGAAGACATACCTTTGGCCATTCGTCGTGACATGATCTTGCAACATGATGGGAGCCCGGCACATTATTCTAGAGATGTTCGGAATTTCTTAGATCAATCATACCCTGGAAGGTGGATAGGACGTGGAAGTTTATTTATTTGGCCACCGAGGTCTCCAGACCTAACTTGTTTAGATTTTTATTTGTGAGGGCGAGTAAAAGATCTCGTTTATACCGATAGACCCACAACAAGGGCTGACATGGTTGAAAGGATACGACAGACAATACGAAGTATTTCAAGGGCAGAAATTGAAGCTGCTGTTTTCTCTACCCGTCAGCGATTGATTTCATGCATTGAAAATGATGGACATGGAATATTTCGGCCATAAGGATGAAGCAGAATATTCCTCAGAGTTTCGCGAAATATGCCAGCAACACAGTGTATTCTGTACCTTGAACATGTACTTTGTTTCGCCACTCACAAAACTGCCGATATTCTTTTTCATAACGTATTTTAGATTTGTCCGGAAGCATGTTCAACCTTATAGTGTTGGCTGCAGCTAATATATTGCGAGGAATATCGAAATCTTGCATGATTTTAAATATTACTTTTTGAAATTATGAGTGAAATGACATAAAACCGTTTTGTTTGTATTTTCGTATCGCCGTTGTCAATGATACGATAAAGCTTTGAATGTAACTTGATTATTAGCGATTTAACACCGTCTCGGATATTGATAGGTGACTCGGCTATCGCCTCGTCACCTAGCAATGTCCTCGACTATTATAAATCGCATCCCAATAAACACACACACACACATGTAATATACGTTTATATGTGGTAGCTGACGTTGATTAAACGTTACTGGTTGAATTTTGCAACGTGACTTTCGGAACACATATTCAACCAAACGTTGATTCTACCTATAATCTACGTGTATGACTCAACTCATCACTATCCACTACCGTTATGATACGTGTCCACACCATACTTTCTCAACGTATATTCAATCAGAAGTGAAAACATTACATAAACGTTGAATATGACACTACTCAATAACTCTAACCTTTGAGCAACGTATATTTTAAGTTTAAATAACTCCTTTTTTCTACGTTTAAAAGCATCATGGAAATTACGTTATTGATCCGTTGAATGAAGAACTTAATAACAACTAAATAATTCTTAATATATTCATAATTTACCACACCGTGGCAACAAGCACGGTCAGTATAGTCGGAGGATCTCATTGAACCAACACTCGAAATAGTCGCCATTTTGCATTTCCCGAAGCTTGTGTGTGCACGTACTTGTTCGAGTGATTATAATTTGGTAAGTACCTTGTAAAGATTTTCTATATAACTTAATTCGGTTTGCACAAACTAAACATATTTCCTTATTGAAACTCTTATTTATTCTCAATTTACGGGTAATTAAGGTAGGTAAGTGTTAATCTGTAATATTCAGTACAGTTGACTTCAATAATCTTGTCTGGGTTGTAAGGTATGAACGCTTTTTACAGTAATGCTGAGTACTTATTATCACAGTCCCTCATCGGTAGGTACTCTCATACAATACTATGTTTTACAAAGTCATAATTTCTAGTCGAACAATGTCTATCCAATTTTAATAGGTTGATATATACTCAATCACGTTGAAAATGGGTAAATGACAAACGTTGAAAACTGGTAGGTACGAATATAGTAGAAAATATGATTATGTGAAATAGATAGATTTATGAGGATCGAGTATCAGAAGTTTTCCAACTAAGTAGTTTGAATAAAAACTTTTTTCATTCATTTTATACCTAGAAGCTTAAACTTATTTTTTATAATTCGAGTATAGTACTTTTCATCAAATGACAAGCGCAAGCGCAGCAGCCATGTTGGAAAAGCGGTAGTTTAAAAGTTTCGAACTGTTTTGTGCAATATTGGCTGGAAATGCAATATTATTTCCACAAAAAATCCATTATTGAAACAAATTATTGATGGGCTGTATTTGTTGAAAAATTCAGTTAAAAGCATAGTTGTGAGATATGAAAATGTGGTTAAAGTGTCATGAACGTTCTCAACAAGGTGAAATAAGTGTGCTATTTGAGAGGTTATCTGTCATTACAATCTATTATTTAAATAAATTTGAAAAAAATATATTTTCATGACTTTGAATGTATGAACTAGTGACGGAAACACGAAGTATAAGACACGTTGCAAAAAATCGATAATCGATTACCTTCAAAGATTCTGGATATGGCTGCGTTTTTCTGCACACATTCAAATGTTCTTTCGAATTTGAATACTATATTTCCACTCAACATTATAAATTTTCATGTAACACGATTGAAATCAATTGGCGGAATCTCTCCGGAAGATCACATCTGGAGGATTTTGAGATTTTTGTTAACCAACGAGCTGGCTACCCTTTATAATTGGTAGGGCAATGATAAAAAACCGCTTCTAGGGATACCCGTGTAATCCAACTAATTTATGGTATGGTGCAGATATTTTGTTTGTCATACAATTATTATACAAAGCATTCCATTTAAAACGAGTCACACTGAATAACTTTGGAGATAATGATTTTCAGATAAAATAAAAAAACACGTCCACAATGATACACAGAGGGACAAATTTTGTTATATTCAAACTGATGTAACTTTCACTATAGCACCCTCAGAGCACGTAATCACATAATTTCAAATGAATCACATTAGGTACATTTTTTTTCATTAGATTCTCCTTGATCAGCAGATTTTTAAAAAGTACAATACATATGGTTTGAAGCTATTCATCCCAAATAAGTTGTAGATGTAAGTTTCAGGGCATACGTATTGTACATTTTTGAAATCTGCACATCAAGGAGAATCTGATAATATAAATAAATATAGAGTGATCCATTTGAAACAATGTGGTGACATGCACTGGGAGTGCGATACTGAAAGTTAAATTGAGTGTGAATATGTCAAAATGTGTCCCCTGTGGTTAAAGTGTTTCAATTTTTCCTAAAAGCGTGGCTCTTGTTTCGAATGCAATGCACTGTATTAATTATTTTTTGCAGTTGCCGTAAAAAAGAATTTGGAGTTGCAACGGACATAGAGATAGCCGATGCCACTAAAGATTGGCTAAAGTGTGCAAAAAAGAGGATGAACGATTCCAGCAAATCGAAAAGAAGAAATCCTTGAATGGAACATTCATATTTGTTAAGTTTTGAACAAAATATTTTTAAGTTTAAAGGAATATAAGTTTATTTCTATAAATTTTTCATTATTTTTATGTTTTGGATGGAACATTCATATTTGTTCAATTTTCAACAAATAATTTTTAAGTTTAAAGCAACATTAGTTTAGTTTATGTTCACGATTTTTTATTATTTTTATGGTTTGAATGAAACATTCATATTTATTCAATTTTCAACCAATGATTTTTGAATTTAAAGGAATATTAGTTTAGTTTATTTTTATAAATTTTTTATGTTTATGTTTTGAATGGAACATTCATATTTATTCAATTTTCAACAATGATTTTTAAGTTTAAAGGAATATTAGTTTAGTTTATTTTCACAATTTTTCTATTATTTTTATGTTTTGAATTGAACATTCATATTTATTCTATTTTATACAAATGATTTTTAAGTTTAAAAGAATATTAGTTTAGTTTATTTTTATAAATTATTATTTTTATGTTTTGTTATGATATTATATTTCTTTGAAAATATTTACATTGTTTTTATTTTCAGGGTTGGTACAAAATCCAGGAACAGCGAAATATCTCGAGAAATACACATTCTGACTAAAACTGGAAAAAGGCATTTTCGATTGTTTTTCAAAACTTATCCAATGACACCAAACTCGTTTCCCCTTTCACTTCCACTAGGAATACATTGATTTCATGTGCTATTATTGACTTCCCTTTCCCTTGGGAAAGGGGGGATCAAATTTAAAACTTGAGTTAAGCCCATTTTTTTAGAAGAATTGGTTGCTATGGTACAAAATACGTAGATTTTGTCCCTAATTTTGAAATAATAATAAATTTGTCATCGGTTATTGTACAACATACTGTTTTTAATGGATATATTACTGTTTGGTTACTTACTTTCAGATGCAGAATACAACTGAACCGAACAATAACCGATTTGAAATTTATTATATCAAAATTGCAGACAGTACCTTCGTATTTTATACCGTAGAAACTGAGAATGCCAAAAAAGTAGATCTAATCAAATTAATCAATTTATTTCTCTCTTCTCTAGGTGTATGGAAAAGTGATTATGGCACATTATCTCAATGTAATTTTTTCTGGAGAATATAATCTAAATCAATACATATAGGGTTTCTATTTATAAATTCAAACTTGCCCCCTACCCCACTCCCAGGAGATAGAGGAGGTGGGTCGAGTTTTGAGTTATTGGATAGCTTTTCAAAAATAATGGATCCATAAATTTTCGTTTCGTTGTTTATTTCTCGTGATATTTCACCTTTTCAAGACTTTGTACTAACCCTCTATGATATTCATCCGTACAGGAAATAAGTAACGTTGCGAACTCATCGTATTTGTGTTATTGAAACGTTTATAGAACATTTCAGTGTAGAAAGTTGAATTATACTATTATAGAAACATGCAAACATCGTTCAACCAGGAATATCAATATTACAATATGACCTGGATACTAGAATTCTTCGTTTAATTTCGGTGTTATTCTAGTATCTATTGGGGTCGCTACAAATCGAACGTCATGGTTGAAAAACATATTAATAGTCGCGTCAACGCCTGCGAACACCTATCAATTTGGTGCCACAGGTCGGATCGGGATGCGGTTTTCTGCATTCTCTTCCAAAACGATTATCTCGGAATGTGTCTGGGTAGATTTTCCCCGGAGATCGAAAATTGCATCGCTGCAGGCCAAAGGGCACGCGAAAAATGCATTATCTGGGAGGCCTTTTGGAAGATTTTCAAATTTCGATAAATAAGGGTCAGAACTCGCCCGGATCGGGTACTCGGGGGTTTTCGAGGCCGCTGATCACGAATATAATGTTCAAACTGACCTCCGAACACCTGGTGCACCAGAACCTGACCCTAAACGTCATCTCCGGGAGTTTTCCTGACACAATCAAAGAAGATCAATCAAAAATAATTTCGGGGGGTTTTTTGGCCCGCTGAATCCAAATCTGGCATCAGCGAGCACCCCACTGGCACCTGGTGCACCAAAACCCGGGCTAGAACGTCGTCTCCGAGAGTTTTCTTGAGAAGACTGCCAAAACCTACCCGAAAATCATAAGAGGGCAGTTCTGTGGGGCGGTGATCCCGAATTTCACGCCGAAAACAACTCCCCGAATACCTGGTGCACCAGAACCTGACCCTAAACGTCATCTCCGGGAGTTTTCCTGACACAATCAAAGAGGGTCAATCAAGAATCATTCTGGGGGTTTTTTTGGCCCGCTGAATCCAAATCTGGCATCGGCGAGCACCTCACTGGCACCTGGTGCACTGAAACCCGGGCTAGAACGTCATCTCCGAGAGTTTTCTTGAGAAGACTGCCAAAACCTACCCGAAAATCATAAGAGGGCAGTTCTGTGAGGCGGTGGTCCCGAATTTCACGCCGAAAACAACTCCCCGAATACCTGGTGCACCAGAACCTGACCCTAAACGTCATCTCCGGGAGTTTTCCTGACACAATCAAAGAAGGTCAATCAAGAATCATTCTGGGGGTTTTTTTGGCCCGCTGAACCCAAATCTGGCATCGGCGAGCACCCCACTGGCACCTGGTGCACCGAAACCCGGGCTAGAACGTCATCTCCGAGAGTTTTCTTGAGAAGACTGCCGAAACCTACCCGAAAATCATAAGAGGGCAGTTCTGTGAGGCGGTGGTCCCGAATTTCACGCCGAAAACAACTCCCCGAACACCTGGTGCACCAGAACCTGACCCTAAACGTCATCTCCGAGAGTTGTACAGACACGACCCCAACAAACTCACCAAAAACCGTCTCATAATTTGACACATTTATTAATGTGTAACTCTGGCGTAGGGCCTTCGAAAGAGTTGTTCCAGTGCTGCAGGAACAACAAGAATAATTACCCCCCCCCCAAGATCTCCGAAGCATGCCGAGCGGGCCTTTCACTTTCTAACGAAGCGTAGATCGAGCAGCTGCCGGCATTCACAGTCAGGAGAAACACGTTGGAGCATTCATGTTGCCACGAGATATATTTAATATTAATACAAATAGTTCTGTGAGTGATATTTTTTGTGCATATCAGTGACGGACATTTTTCGTGCATATCTGTGAATGCTTATTTATTTATCATCTATATATCTTGATTAGAGAGGTAATCTATTAGTGGTAGTCTCATCAGAAACATATCGATAATCAGGGTGAGTTCTCCATAACTTTTACAATTTACTGGAAATTTGGTTTAATAAATTGGATATAATTCAACTTTTACAACCTGTAATGATTCCAGAATAAATATTTGGATCATTTGAGTCATTTGGACATACTGGAACAAGAGTATTTGACTTCACAATAACATACAGGTAGCAGCGGACAAATTCTATCCATTTGTCATAAAATTACCAGCTGAAAACTTGTAAATCCGTAAATCTCAATTGTTAAATACTAAAGCTATGAGAGTGTGTGTGTGAGAGAGAGAGAGAGAGAGAACTGCCCTCTTATGATTTTCGGGTGTGTTTTGGCAGTCATCTCAAGAAAACTCTCGGAGATGACGTTCTAGCCTGGGTTTCGGTGCACCAGGTGCCAGTGAGGTGCTCGCCGATGCCAGATTTGGATTCAGCGGGCCAAAAAAACCCCCAGAATGATTCTTGATTGACCTTCTTTGATTGTGTCAGGAAAACTCCCGGAGATTACGTTTAGGGTCAGGTTCTGGTGCACCAGGTATTCGGGGAGTTGTTTTCGGCGTGAAATTCGGGACCACCGCCCCACAGAACTGCCCTCTTATGATTTTCGGGTAGGTTTTGGCAGTCTTCTCAAGACTCTCGGAGACGACGTTCTAGCCCGGGTTTCGGTGCACCAGGTGCCAGTGGGGTGCTCGCCGATGCCAGATTTGGATTCAGCGGGCCAAAAAAAACCCCAGAATGATTCTTGATTGACCTTCTCTGATTGTGTCAGGAAAACTCCCGGAGATGACGTTTAGGGTCAGGTTCTGGTGCACCAGGTATTCGGGGAGTTGTTTTCGGCGCGAAATTCGGGACCACCGCCCCACAAAACTGCCCTCTTATGATTTTCGGGTAGGTTTTGGCAGTCTTCTCAAGAAAACTCTCGGAAACGACGTTCTAGCCCGGGTTTCGGTGCACCAGGTGCCAGTGGGGTGCTCGCCGATGCCAGATTTGGATTCAGCGGGCCAAAAAACCCCCCGAAATTATTTTTGGTTGACCTTCTTTGATTGTGTCAGGAAAACTCCCGGATATGATATTTAGGGTCAGGTTCTGGTGCACCAGGTGTTCGGAGGTCAGTTTGAACAATATATTCGTGATCAGCGGCCTCGAAAACCCCAGAGTACCCGATCCGGGCGAGTTCTGACCCTTATTTATCGAAATTTGAAAATCTTCCAAGAGGCCTCCCAGAGAATGCATTTTTCGCGTGCCCTTTGGCCTGCAGCGATGCAATTTTCGATCTCCGGGGAAAATCTACCCAGACACATTCCGAGATAATCGTTTTGGAAGAGAATGCAGAAAACCGCATCCCGATCCGACCTGTGGCACCAAATTGATAGATTGGTATCCACTTCCGCGACCGTTGACGCGACTATAATGCAACGTTACATCGAAACCAAAAGGTATCGTTTTAGTGAAGTGAATTTTCAATGGATAAATAACGTTGAAATGCCGTGAATAGGTAGAGTTACGTTGAAACCAAACCACAACGTTATATTTCAGTAGAGTTAACATTATAATAACTATGTTTGCAACGAGGAAATAACCTTGAATCAACGTAATAAAGTAACGTTACCGTAAAACCAGAATAAAACGTATTGCCTAACGACATTTTGCCGTTTTTTCAACGATGAATGCTGGTGGCGTTACTTGAAAAATTCAACGTTTTTTTACATATCTGTGTTTATTGGGATAATAATCTTGTTACATTAATAGCTATAATATGCTCCTTAATTGATTCAATTTTGAAAAAATTCGCATTTTAAAATTTCAACTGTTAAATACGCCCTCTTGCGGTTGACCTACAAATCTGAAAATAATAATATATATATATATATATATATATATATATATATATATATATATATATATATAATAATCCACTCCTGAGATATGGCCGACGGACGTTCTTAGTTGGCCACCCGGTACATATATCTCCCCTACTGCGCCATACGTGGACCTTCTCTGTTTTACTTATCATCTTCTCATTTGGTTGTTCAGCCTCGTTTTCCAGATTTAGGAATGACCGTTCAAACAGATGTTTAGTGTCACTGTGAATCACCTCTTATTTGGTGGAAGTATGTATTACTTTTCCGCCAACCTATCTAATATGTGAGAAAAGTATTGGTTTACCCCAAAAAAAGTTGGAATTTTGAAAAAACTTTTTGAGATATTTTCACGTTTTCCATCAACAACAACACGAAAAAATGGTTTTTAGAAAAAAATCCTGTGTGTATGTCGCCGTCGTCGCCGTCATCGTCGTCGGCCACTTTTCCTTACATGTCTTGTTAGCACGATACAGCCCCCGGAGTGCAATAAGTCACCAATTTTATGATGTAATATTGTTAAGGACAGATGAACCCTATTGATTTTCAGCTCACCAGAGCCAGTACAACGGGTGCTATGGTACTTGAAGTACGACATTTCGTCAATTTTTGGGAAATTTCAGTTTGTTAGCACGATACAGCCTCCGCAGTTCAACAAGTCACCAATTTTATGATTGAATATTATTCAGGATATCTCACTGATAAACGCTATTGATTTTCAGCTCACCAGAGCCAATACAACAGGTGCTACAGTACTTTAAGTACGATATTTTTGTCATACCATTCAAGGCGTCTCAAATATGAACCCTATTGATATTCAGCTGACTAAAGCCAGTACAACGGGTGCTATGGTACTTGAAGTACCAAATTTTTGGCTTTTTTGGAGAATTTTCAGTTTGTTAGCACGATACCAGCCTCCAGAGAGTATACGATTGATCAATTTTATGATTGAATATTGTTCAAGGTGTCTCACAGATGTGCCCTATTGATTTTCAGTTGTCTAGAGTGAGTACAGCGGGTCCTATAAATCCTGATTTACTAACTTTTTGGTTATTTTTGCAGAAATTCCAGTTTGTTAGGACGATACATCCCCCGAAGTGTATACAAGTAACACTTTTATGATTTAATATTGTTCAGGGCCACAGATGCGGAAAAGTTAGTTTTAATCTTTAAAACCGTTTATTTTTTTAGTAGTACGACTTGTCCATCATGTATTCTTCTTCCTCCTTTCCTTGGTATGATCATTCAGAAAGTGCTTGATTTGGGACTAACCTCTATGTGGATTGTCAGGGTGGTTACTATTTTTATCGAGGTTCGTTTCTGTCCAAGTAATAACTACGAAGGAATCAGTTAATACCTGAACTGCCAACGCGGAATGTTGTTACGAAAATATAAATAAATGAAATAAAATGAATAAATATATAAAATAAATAAATATTTACATTTTGAAGCAAGAATATTGACTAAAATTCAAGACTGTTTTAGTTGATTATTAGAAAGCTTAGATCAGGGTTCTCCATTTGGCCGGAATATGTGCCGTTTATTACGCTTCCACGCTTTCTTAACGATTGTGTGCTACGTTTTTACGGCTACTTTATCCATAGACATTAACAGCGCTACCTTAATCCTAGAATTCTAACCTTATTTTACAATATCGTGAATACTAACCATTCGTAATTTTTACGAACTCGTATTTAAAAATCAAAAACAAGTTGACAAAATATTTTTTTATATTAAATTACTCAAGATTTTAACTAATACATATGTATTGAACTAAACGAACTGATAAAATAAACAAAATAGTATATTAAGTAACGAGTGTTGTAAGAAGCATTTTACGCACGAACGGAAAAGTTACGCACGAAGCCGCGTAGCGGCGAGTGCGTAATTCCGTGAGTGCGTAAAATGCGATACAACATGTGTTACGTACTATACTTTACATATGACCTACTTGTATTGATAATCTTATTAGGGGATTCAAAGTACAAATAAAAACGTACATCCTCGATGCCCAGCCAAGTTGCATTTCATAAAAGTCCATCCTCGATGCCCAGCCAAGTTTCGTAAAAGTCCATTCTAAGTAGCATTTACTTTTATCAAAAATGTTTGTAGAATTACCGGAATTGCAAAAAATAGCGTATACGTATTTCAACTATAGTGACAGGTGAATTTCTTCTCTCAGAAATCAAACACCGCCCGCGGCATTAAATGGGTCACTTTAACACGTTAACTGCGTATATAATTTATGCTTATTAGTGCGGGGGCGGACGATTCATTTTCAGCAGTTGGAATGAAATATTTGTTCAATATGTTCAAAATAGGTCCAAAATACTTTTTTTATATGAATAGGGGTGCTAGGGGCCTTGACGTGTAAACACGTCTAGCGCACTCAGCTTATAATTTTTAACCAGGAGCTGATGACGTGTTTTCACGCCATATTTTTTTAATTTTTTTGGTAAAAATAAATCAATATAAAATGATAATGATAAGTAAAAAACTGTTATTTATTTATCTTATATTACATATATGCATAAAAAGTATTACAAATTCTCATGATACTCTCCAAAACACGGCGCAACGCACAGAGCGGGTTTGTTTACACAAGCTGCGCAGTAATAAGCGGTTTCTTTCCTGATTTTCTTTTTATAACAATTTTGACACAGCCTGCAAGGTATTCTTCCCGATTCAAGAGGATTGTTTTTGACTGGTACGTGTTGAGTTGCTTGTGGATTAGTTATGACTTTCGGTTTTGGTGGCACTAAATCTTCTATCACCTGCATTCTAAAATCGTAGAATATCTTGGATTTGGTCTGTTTTTTAGAAAGGGAATACGATTTGAATAACAGCAACTGCAAGACATGGATTCCAAGCTTTTTGTACCAACGCAGAGTTTTTCGTTCAAAAGGATAGTAACTGAGAAGTTGGTCTTGACGATCAATCCCGCCCATGTACTGATTATACATCAAAATTACCTCTGGTTTTTGTTTATCCGGTTCTCTTTTATTTTGATATTGAATCATGTTATTTCCATATTCTGGAGATATATAATGCACATCTCGTTTATCCCGCCATTTTCCCACCATGATTCCTTTTGCATAACGAGCAATAGTTTCTCCGGTTTTCAATTTTTGTTGCTTTACATCAATAGGATTGTTTTTACGATCAATTCTTAGTGTGCCAGTACAGTAAGGAATTTTTTCATCTTTTCAATCATGCTTTAGATTCAGTGTTCGTCGTGTAAATATGTTGTATTGTCATGCACTTGTTTTTACGGCGCGCTGGCTTATTAGCCACCGTAATTCTAATGTCAAACTTGTCATCTGTTTTCATTCAGTTTTTTAATTTTTAGTGAATTTACATCATGTGAATTATAATTTTACACCCTTCCAATAGGGTATTTTAATGTTTTTATTCCAATGACTCAATCATAACGATGATTCTATCTTGAGTATTGTTTTTAATCAACTTGATGGCTTTGACAACTACTTCTTTAAATGACGTAAGTTCAACCTTTTTTAAATTGTTTTTTCAAAATTTCACAAGCTTTGTAATTTTTCATAGGACGGCTTTGATAATGGCTTAATAGCCGAAAGCGCTTAGCTGGAAAGTTATAAACTAATACACACTGAGTATTCGTCGTTTTCATTCACTCAAGTACAGTAAGTGTTTCGTTTTAGCAATTTTTCCGCCAATTCATAGCTATTATAGTAATTGTCCATGAACACAGAATGGCCAACGTCTAATCTTTCTTCCATCAAATGCAATACCACGTTAGCTGCGTGACCCTTTCCGCCAAAATCATCTAAACTTCCTGTGTAAACGGAAAATTTTAGTACCGTTCCGTCCAGCTCAGTAAGTACATATAGTTTAATGCCATATTTATGAGCCTTATTTTTAATATATTGCATAAAAGACAACCTTCCTCTCCAAAGAACCATTGACTCGTCCAATGATAAATTTTTATTGGGGTAATAAGTTTACAACATTGTGTTGTTGAAGTAGTCAACCAACAGGCGTATTTTAAATAACCTATCCTGAGGTCTTGGCTGATTTTCTGATGGATTCTCAACAAAATGGAGACATCTCATAATGAGCATAAACCTGTCACGACTCATATTTGCGAAAAAAAATGGCAAACTGAAAAACCGATTCGTCTTCCAATAATTTTGCAAACGATTTATATTGATGGTTCCCATATGGAATAAAAGCCCAAAAAATACTTTGAATTCATCAGCTGTAACATTACGCCATTTTGTTATCCTAGATTTTCCCGTTACACATGCACACTGGAAAATTTGCTCTGCATAATTGTTGGTTTCATTGACGATTAGCTCATAGAAATTTTCATCAACCAATAAATTGAAAAAATCGATTGGACGATTTCCTGCAAAAAAACATATTTAAAATTCCCGCCTACTTATGTCGCCATTTTGTTTGTACGAGTTGTAAATCATAAACAGTTACAGGCTAGAAAAACTAAGTTTCTTATGATCTAACATATTTTTAGGAAAATGTCCACGGTTTGTTTCAGTTTACAAAAACTTTCTCGTTTACCTATATAAAACCTTGGGGCAAAGTCAGAAACTCATTTTTCTTCAAAATAGGAATTTTTGTGAATCCGGCGAATCTTCTACCCAATTTATAGGGCCATCATCTTTTTGCTGTTGACCTGCCTGTTGTTTTTGGGGTGCCTGTATATTCTGTAAATTTGGCTCATCCTCTTCACTACCATCCACTATATCACGTGGTATAGTGTCATCAAAATCGGAATCTTCATCCCTTGAAAAGTCGGCATCGTCAAAATCTGGATCAGCGATATCATCATCCGATTCATAGAGGAGTTTTTCCATCTCTCCATCATTTAATGGGGCCCTATATTTGAATTTTACTCCTCTTCGAAGCTTTGTCGGTTCAGAAGGGCCCGGTTCATAGTCACTCATCTTTACTCAAAAATCGCAAATTTTCCACTTATTTATACCTTTCGCTAGAGGCTGACGCAGTACCGACAACGTACTCGCAAAACTGACAGTGTACTACTGAATACAATAGAAAGCTACTATAGACGTGTTCACACGTCAACCGCCTGAGGGCATGGGTGCGCGTGACGTGTTGACACGTCATGCGCAGTGCAGGTGTTAATCGCTTGGTGTATAATATACTAATTGTTTACTAATATGATACATTAAGACAGCTAAAAGATGCGGATTGAATGAAACGGAACCAATTATCATATAATTCTAAATAACTCTTAGTATTAAATGCAAATCTCATATCTAATAAACGTTATCTACCATTTACATATAGAATAAAATTCAACGTCTAATATCGAAATAATGAATTTTGAATAAAATGGCTACGTCTATTGACAGTTGCTAAGTGGTTGCTAGGGAAGCCGAGCGATTTACTTTACAGCCGTGCGTTTTGTTTTACCGTGCGTAATAGACGTGTTACATTGATTTCCGACTGTGTGTTTTTGACTACTTACAGGGGTGGTCGTAGGTAAATTATTTTTCGGCATCACAGGTAACACAACAACGTGCACGATGTTCGTTGTAAAATGCTCGGTGACAGGTGCTACAATTAAGTGACGTCATTCTACGTTTTTTGGATGGACAAATGTAACAAGTAGTACGTTTAGATGCATTGGGTTCCTCTCGACTCTCTGGTGGGGGAATTGCGATTATTTCTGAAATCATACGTGAGTGAGCGTTGCAAAGTTGGAACGTTTATGCGTCGCTCTTACCAAGGTCTTGTCAGTTGCTCAGAAAGTTGTATTATGAAATCTTTTCTTGAGATTATTTTCTTTCCATTTTATTGTAAATTAGTATTGAAAATAATGCAAGAATTTATACATTCAATCGTAAGCATTTCATAAAACATGCATACTGGCCACCTTCGTGTTTTTCTGGAACAACTTCTACTTCCACACATTAGGTCAAATGTATCTATCCCGCCTTTGGTTTTATTATAGAATAATATTATTTCTGGCTTTCCAGTATCCGGGCAGATAGTTGATTCTTCATGCATTATAGATAGAAGAAAAACGCTTTTATTTCTTTTAGGTTTGTATGAAACTAGTGTTTTTTCTCTATCGTAACAAAAAATTGAGTTTCCCACCTCTCTGTTTTTCAGATTGATCATTTCAGGAGGCACTTCACGTTTATTGTGTCTCGTAGTGCCAACTATTGTCATGTTGTATGGTGGCTTTAGAAGCTGGTCCGCAAGATTTACCGAAGTGAACCAATTGTCCATTGTTATGTTGCGATTACTTCCGTGGAGACTTTCAGTCAACTTCTTGACATAATATTCTCCTAACGGTACTCCGTTGGTGTCTGTATTCTTCCCAAGATAAGGTTCAGCAGCAAACATGTATTTTGTTCCCAGATCACAACACATTACGATATTTATTCCTTATTTAGAGGGCTTATTAGTAATATACATCCTATATGGGCAGCGTCCTCTGAATGCCAATAACTGCTCGTTAATAGTTATATAACTGCCAGGTTTATATAAGCGATTACAATCTAGAATAAACTCATTCCAGATATCTTGAATAGGTGCAAAACGGTCTAGTTGTGTTCTTTCAACACGTGTAGTTTTGTCATTGAACCGCAGATTATCTAATAAAAATTCAAATCTCTAACGGCTTAGTGTTGATCTGTGAATAGACCCGGATTTTTTGTAATCAAACATTTCTCTGGTGGCTAAATGGTTGTCCTTTTGAACTGCTACAAATATTAGAAGGCCAACAAAAGCATGTAATTCTTCTGGACTAGTACTGGAAATAGTGGATTTGGACACTTTGTAGTTTTCAGATTTAGTTCCTATCTCTGTATTGGTATGGATCATATGTTTTTCAAAAATAGAATCCTTCAGCAAACAATGGAAAACATCCAATGGCGTCTGAGCTTTCCGTGTATCTCCTACAGATCCTTGCATTATATGTACAATATTTCGTTATGAAATTCGTTTGCTGCTGTTGGTAACAGAAGTACTCCAACGGTTGCCATTCTTACCCCCAAGACTTTTTCCCAATTTGGCACTTGTCTGATGTTTAGAAATCGAATCGTTTCCTAAGTCATTTTCCATGTCATAACTTTCATCTTCTAAGACATTTTATAAATCTGTTTCTTCCAAGTTTTGAGATTGATTATTTTCTATTGGAGTTTCAGTCTCGTCATCATCAATAGAGTAATTTATTTTTCGAGTTTCTAATCATGAATTAGAGGATACTGGTACACTATGTTTATATCTTTTTCGCCGCATGATTTGACTTTGGTCAGAATCTGTGCTTGTTGCATCGGATACACCGGATTCATATTCTGATTCAGAGGGACTAAAATAATTCTCCAAGTTATCTTCATTTTCGGAACCGCTAGCTTCTAATTCTTCGTCATCTGAGAAGTTAAGAGACACCACCAATGATTCTAACTCATTATCTGTTAATGGTCTTGTATCTTCCAAACGTTTTCGCTTTGACATTTTATTTCAAATGAACCTATCAGAAAATTAAAGTATATAAATGTTCCAACATAACAGTAACGTAAATACTAACCTTTCGTAATAATTACGAGTCGATGCTTTAAACGCACGTACACACTCAACTAATCGCCACTACAGACTACAAGAACTGGTTGTTGTACCCACAGATGTTGTACCGACTAATGAAGCTAGACGAGGCGTCAGAATATTGTGACTTATACACAGTTGCCAAATCCTAAAACGCACTACAGCATTCGTAAATTTTACGAATGGTTAGTATTCTAGGGTTAAAATCTTTTTTATTGTTTGTTTTTTCTTTCGTCAAGTCTCAAATTTTCCTCTTTGTCATTTAATGTTTACCACCATCGTCGTATACAGTTTTCAATTCCTTGTATCAGCTTTCTTCCATGTTAGTGCAATTATTTCCATTTCCTTGCCAAATTTGATTAAAAATATTCTAAAACAATCAGCCATTCGATAAATGGTTTAACGCCAATTATCACCTGCCGTTCCTCAATCTTTTATTATCGTCTTCTTTGCCTAACGATCGACTTAATTTGTTATCGAGTTTGTTATCGGAAAAAGTCATAAAGAGAACGAACCGACCTTTTATGATTGATTCAAATTACTTCATTGTCTAATGCCTATACATCCTTCCGGCTAATTGGCTATAAAGACTGGGCCTTTTCCCAAAAGGAGCATAAATACCACTTTATCATTCAATTAAAGGCGAATTTTATTCTACTCTAGTGGTCTGGAAACACTTTTTAATTGCCGTGGCGCAGAACCGCCTTCAGTATACTCGATAAAAATTTATTGCAAGGAATTCTCAAATATAATTAAAAAATAATGTTTTTATCAGATTTTATCAGTGTGATTTTGTTGTCTGTATTATGCAATTAATATTAATATAATCTTTTTTCTTCAAGCGTATAATAATAACTATATTACTTTAGGCAACACATACCGTAGAAATATTCTATTATTTTACTAGTAAAATAATGAGTTTTCCTGATTTGACTAGTAAAATAAACGGCTTTAAAGATTAAAACTAACTTTTCCGCATCTGTGGCCCTGAACAATATTCTATCTTAAAATTGTCACTTGCATACACTTCGGGGGATGTATCATGCTAACAAACTGAAATTTCTCCAAAAATAACCAAAAATTACATATCTGTATTTATAGGACTCACTGTACTCACTCTAGTCAGCTGAAAATTAATAAGATACATCTGTGAGACACCTTGAACAATATTCAATCATAAAATTGGTCACTTATATACACCCTGGAGGCTGGATCGTGCTAACAAACTGACAATTCTCCACAAATGAGACAAATTTGGTACTCCAAGTACCACAGCACCCATTGTACTGGCGATAGTGAGCTGAATATCAATAGGGTTCGTCTTTAAGACGCTCTGAATAATATCCAATCATGAAGTTGGTCACTTGTATATACTCCGGAGGCTGTATCGTGCTAACAAACTGAAATTTCTCCAAAAATGACAAAAATATCGTACTTAAAGTACTATAGCACCTGTAATACTGGTTCTGGTGAGCTGAAAATCAATAGGGTTCAACTGTGAGATGTCCTGAATAATATTCAATCATAAAATTCGTAACTTGTTGAAATCCGGAGGCTATATCGTGCTAACAAACTGAAATTTCTCAAAAATGACAAAATGTCGTACTTCAAGTACCATAGCACCCGTTGGACTGGCTCTGGTGAGCTGAAAATCCAGAGTTCATCTGTGAGATGTCCTTAACAATATTCAATCATAAAATTGGTGAATCGTTGCATTCCGGTGTCTGTATCGTGCTAACAAGACATGTGGTCGACGACAACGACGACGACGACATACACACAGGATTTTTTTTCTAAAAACCGTTTTTTCGTGTTGTTGTTGATGGGAAACGTAAAAATAACTCAAAAAAAAATTTCAAATTTCCAACTTTTTTGGGGTACACTCGCATATTAGATAGGTTGGGCGGAATAGTAAAATATCTACCCTGTTGTCATGTGCTGAGCCTGGAAATCCCACAAATAAATTTGTTGTTAATTCAGTGGCTGTACCAATTGCTTGCAATTTGATACTGTGATCAGAATTTTTATCCATATAACTTTCCTGTTGATTTTCATGAGCTTTAAACCTTATATTCGTTCCATCAATAGCACCAATGACTCCTGAAACAAGTGTAAATTATGATGTTATTTTTCAAAGTTTGTAACATTACCTGAAAAACCGCACCTCTCTTCAAACTGATTTACGATAGTCACTATTTCCTTAGGTGTTGGTCAACATATATAAATGTTCATTAGTGTTAACCCTTTCGGACGCAGCGTCCACTGCAGTGTACAAAATTTTCACACCTTGTATATAAGTAATAAAAAATATTTAAAGCTCACAACATTTCGTTCACTGCAATGTACACATGCATATAATACGTTAGAATCGCGGATGACGTCTCTGATTGACTACCAAATTTTATTCCCGCCAATGTTCAGTCATTGTTTGGATGCAGCGGTAGTAAGCAAAACACGGGTGTGCAGTTTAGGTTAGAAAACGTTGTAAATAAACAAAATTGACCGGAATTAGTGATAATTCGTAAGTATATAAATAATTATTAGTTTTTATTACAACTAACCATTTGCAGTAACATATTATTGATAAATATTATTGTTTTCATTAGAACGTCCACTGGGATGGACAAAAATCTTTTAGGTCAATAGTTTATTCTTTTTTTCAGTTTATGATGAGTAGTAGAAAAAAATATGTGACCGAAGACGAACTGCTAAAATTATTAGAAAATGATGATCTCTCCGATATTGAACTACTATCTGATGAGGACGATGGATGGGAATGGGAAAGTATGGAAGATGGGAGGCGTTCAGAGGAAGACGAAGATTCTGAAAATGAGCCGGACTTAGGTAAAGATTTAAATGTTTTTAGATGTCCAAACGGTAAGCGTTTATGAAACAAGGCAAATTAGATGGGCGACACCGCACAGTCAAAACGTGATTGATCTTCCAGAACCTATAAAAATATTTGAGAGATATATTCTAAGCTATATATTTTCAGAAATGTTTGATAAAACTAATTTATATGTAAATCAGAAGCAACTCTCCAAATTTATACCTACAGATGCTGCAGAGTTAAAAAAACTTGTAGGTATTCACATTATAATGGGTAACTTGAACTTACCGAGAATAAGAATGTATTGGGATAATTCAGTAGGAATTCCTATAATAAAACATAACATGACACTAAAACGGTTTTCAAAATTGCGACAAAGTATTCACTTGGTTGACATTACTGCTAGAGAAGATGGAAATTCAGACAGATTATGGAAAGTCAGACCACTCTACGATTGCATACGAAGCAGGTGTCTTGAACTTTTATTAGAAACTAATCTTTGCATAGATGAACAAATCATTCCTTTTAAAGGACAAATCAACATCAAGCAATACATAAAAAACAAACCAAAAAAATGGGGTGTTAAAATATATATATTGGCAAGTCAAAGCGGATTAGTCCATGATTTTCTCATTTATCAAGGATCAACAACTGAAACAAAGCCTGAATGGAAGAGTTTAGGGTGAAGTGATAGCGTTGTCATGCATCTTGCACAAAAAATCGGATCTCCAAATCACGGACTTTATTTTGATAATTATTTCAGTAGTTATCAGTTGTTCCAATATCTAAATAAGAAATCTATATTTGCAATAGGAACTGTTAGGCTAAACAGATTCAGTAATCCACCGTTACCTTCTGACAAAGTAATGAAACAAGAGGGAAGACGTTCCTGTTATACTGCAGTTAGCGAAGATGGAGTGGTAATCACGAAATAGTATGATAACAAGCCAGTCATCGTTGCATCTAATTATATTGAACTGAAAAAAAATATATTGAAGTGAACCGACCTGAGTGTGCGAAAATCTACAATAACAACATGGGAGGCGTAGATAAAGTAGATTTTTTACTAAGTTTAAACTGTTCCCATATAAGATCTAAAAAGTGGACCCTGAGACTAATAATCCACGCTATAGATTAAGCTTTAGTAAACGCTTGGCTTGAGTACCGCCAACAAGCTGAAATGTTAGGAGTTCCAAAAAAAAGACACTGGATCTGCTGGGATTCCGAGAAAATATCGGAGAGTACTTAATTTTACATAGAGAACTCCCGAAACGTGGACGACCTTCTCAAGGCAATACTTCACTGCAACAGAAAAAGGTTGAAACAAAACCTCTGAATGAATTTAGATTTGATGGCTATGACCATCTTCCAGAATATGACGAAAAGAAGGAAGCCGCACGTTGTAAATTAGAAGAATGTACAAAAAAAACTCATACTTTTTGTATTAAGTGTAAAGTTCATTTATGTTTCGTTAAGGGACGGAAAATTGGTTTTTAAAATTTCACAATAAATAATATTACTTTGTGATTTTGTCAAATTTATTTCATATTCAAATATGTCCTTATGTCGGTTTTGTCCATTCTAATGGACGTGAAAATTTTTGAAAATGTGAAATATACATATATATATAGGAGATAGTCTTTGCCGACTAATTAGGTATAAAACCACGAATACTGGGGTAACGGCAAGTTAATTAAAGAAAACTCTTGTTACTGTTTTTCTTCCAAGCTTTCGGAAACGTTTATTTCCATTATCAAGGATAAGTAAATTGAGATTGTTATAAATTGGTGAATATAATTATATTTGAATTTTAAAAAAAAAAATTTTTCAATCATAAATCATTTTGACATTTTGACAGATTCATGAATGTAAACATTTTCTTTATATGCTAAAATGTTTTTGAAAACAAAAGAAGAAAATTGGTTATATTAGTAATATAGGTTAATAGTTATTCAAATATTCTTCTTTTATTATATAAAATTCAACCTCAAATTATTATAGATGTCATCATGTCATCTTAATAATTTAAAAGTATTGAAAAACATTTTTAAAATCATTTACGTAGAATAAAATTATTTCTAGAAATCATCAAATAAGAATTTGAAATTTAGTTATTTTTATTATCAATTGTTAGTAGATAATAATAAATATCACTCAGATTATTATGGTCACTTTTTTTGTTGATAGTATTAGGTTCTTGAAATATATGAGCCATTTCTAAGAAAAGTCTTTTTTTGGTATTTGGTTGTATGTCCAAAATATTAACAGATTCAAAATTCATAAAGTGATCATTATCAATTACATGTTCAGATAAAGCACATCTTTCAGGATGTAACTTACAATCGCTCTTATGGAGACTTATACGGTTCTTTAATTTCTGACCAGTGTGACCAACATATTTTTTATCACAATTTTTGCATGGAATAGAATATATTACATTTGAAAGATTAAGAATTGAAGTTTTGTCTTTCAAATTAGTGAAAATAGATTTTATGCTAACAAACCGAAATTTATCCAAAAATAACCAAAAATGTAGTTTATCTGGATTCATAGGACCCGCTGTACTGAAAGTACTAGTCAACTGAAAATCAATAGGGTACATCAGTGAGACACCCTGAAAAATATCCAATTACAAAATTGGTCACATGTATACACTCCGGCGGCTGTATCGTGCTAACAAATCGAAATTTCTTCAAAGAGTACCAAGAATGTGACACTTCAGGTACATTAGCACCCGCTGTACTAGCTCTGGTGAACTAAAAATCAATAAGGTTCGTCTCTTAGACGCCTTGAACAATATTGTAATAAACACGAGATATGACACAAGTTCTAAAAACACCCTATATAGATAATTTCTTTTAATTCAAAATCGTTATCAAATTTACCGACCTCAAATAAATTAAAACATTTAAACAAAACAAGGCTAACACTATAGAATTTCGTTTTTTAATTCAAAATAGTTATTAATTATCGACCTCAACCAAAGGAAAATATACAAACAAAACAAAGGTTAACACAATATTAGATATCACGAACAGGTCAGTTTGGTAAACCACGAAATAAACAAATATGAATAATTAACCTTCATTGAAGGTGAATTACGGAAATAAATATGGAAAAAATATTAGGAAAAGGGACAGTCAGTCCGTCAGTCAGTCGGTGAGATAGGTATTATCTCTCCCCTGGTGAGGCAAGTCTGAGTCTTGACGGACCCTCACCCTCAAAAAGTAATAGTGTGAATATTTATGTGACCTGTGGGATTTTCAAAACGTAAGTTTTTTTAAAGTTCAAATTCATTTATTATATTGAATATTGGTTTGTGTTATTATATTTTTTTTTTTCTCTTTGACTAAATCGGGTAACCCAAGAAAGTTAAGGGACTCTACAAGGTGTTCAGTCATATCGAGTGTTCTTATACATCAGCGCCCTTCATCTACCGCTAAGGCCCAAGAGTATAGGGGCATTTTATCTAGTTATATTCAGAGATTTTTTTTTGTGCATATTATCTCTTTATCATCTAATTAGTTTAATCAAACTACGTAGATATAACTACATTTGGCTCGATACTATACCTAATTCGACATTAGAGGTCTTTTCCACTATATGTAATCTTTTTTAGAGTTATTTACGTTACACTAGGGATTTTAGTCAAACATATTGATATTCTCCGTTGCACTGGAGATCCATAAGTTAAAACCATTTCAGAGATATTTTATATTGTACACTTGAGAATTTTAGTTAAATCCTAGATCATAGAGTTTGGTAGACGTTTATACTAGAAATAGAGGTCATAGTTCAGGTACCGCTAATTCTAGTTTACTTTCGGAGGTTATTTGACACAGTTTTGTTTTTTTTTGTAATATATTGTTATCATATGCTCTAACCATTCAATTATCTCAATCCTCACCATCCCCATACCCGTCAAATAGGTCGGACCAGCTAACCCTGCACTACGAACTCGGGCTTGGCACACTGTATAAGCCCAAGGGGCCCCACGACGTCTTCGACCGCTCGAGCCCGGAACAACCCCCCTTCCTCGAGGAAATTCCGCAGGGATAATCCCGGGTTCTATAATTTTTTTTTGTGCCATCAGGCACTGGTGACAGCAGCTGTACAGTTAGAGAAAAAAAGAGACGATAGATAGAGTTACTACACTGGTAACAGAGAACTACTATATACATTACCCCAGATATAGGATACTACTAGGAACTATAGGATAATACCGATTCGATACAATACAAGTTATTACACTGGTGACAGCGATTATTATCTTTGGTAGCTACATAGTGGTGTTTATTAGATTGGTGACAGCCTGGGATATCAGCAACATCGGCTGAGTTTATCACGGCTTCACCATAAGAACGAAAAAGAAAATACCCATTTATTAGAGTGGTGACATCAGTAAATAATAGGGATTATAGTGATACAATAATCGCATATCATTAGAGTGGTGACAGCGGTGGGATATCTATCTATCTAATCGTATATCATTAGAGTGGTGACAGCGGTGCTCCAGATACTGAGTCCGTACAGCAGAGGTTAACAAGAGGGGAAGTCCTGGCAATAATCCTTTTTTTTTTCTTTTCTTCTCTATCCCAATTAAACTACCCATTTCAGGCATCGTAGAAGCCCAAAAGGTAGGAGGAGATAGTTACATTCAATTACATTAATTAAGGCCGTGTAAATTTCACCTACATAATTTACATTTGATACATACGTTATTTTTAATTTCATATTCATATCATAAAATAAATATTGCGACATAGGTCTAATCAAAACTAATATATAACCAAAGTGATATAATTTCAATCAGATATATCTGCTTACTCAGTTATTCTATTTATTACAAACGAACGTTGAATCCAAATCTATTTTAATACATAAACATTTAGACAACGGATGAAAAACAGCAAATATACAGGTGAGGAATTCGCAAAGTCAGCAACAAGCTTCCGAAAAAGACAAAAATAGCAATATAAAATATAGTACGGAGGAAAGCTGCACGTTTGAGAAATATAAAATGTTTACAGGCAATTTGGTTATACTTTCACTAACGAACGGACTATTCTCTAAATGAACTAGACATTAACGATTTGAGAAAAGGTGTTAGGAAATATTCACGCTTTAAACGCAAAATAATAAGTTAAATTAAATTTGGTTCAGGGCTAGTTAAAGTGAATAATACCGATTCTTATATATTACAATATTAATAATTATTTGTCTTTATTTTCCCAACTATCCATTTCAAAACCATCTAGGTAAGTAACACTCGCGCCAGCTAATAAAACAACATGCCGTTAGAGTCCACAGGGGATTCGAGTAATATGCCAGCAGCACTAAGGATACCACAGGCACCACCACTAGGGGTGATCGCCTCAACTTTAACAGACTTCACGGGAAAAGACGCAGCCAGATATATAGAAAAATTGGAACTAAGGGCCAAACTCGACGGATGGTCAGAAACAGAAACACTAACACTACTGAAATTCAAACTCGCAGGCGCAGCCCACGATTTTTTCAAAGCCGACCCAAGATTAGACACAGCAACATATGTTGAATTTAAGGAGAAAATACTCAGGAAATTCGTCCCAAGGAAATCGATCGCGGACTGGTGGATGCAGCTAGTCCAATGCTACCAGAGGCACGACGAAGATGTAGCAGCTTTCTGCACAAGATTACGGCTCATAGGGAATAAAATATTGGAGGAAGACATAAAAGGAACGAACAGAGAACAGATACCGAACATTCAAAAGAAACACAACGCAGTACTGATGAACCAATTCAAAGTAGGGCTAAGAAAGGACCTGCTTAGAGAAGTAGGATTCTACATATTGCACAAAGATGACCTAACACTAGAAGAAGCAGAGGAGATAGTAAGTTGCCAAGAAACGGCAGCCACAATGGTGAGCGGAAGGAATAATGGCCACAGAGTCGCTTTTACGAATGAGCAACGGAGTTGCACAGCATGTGGCAAATCAGGACATGAATCGGAAGAATGTAGACATAGCGCGAAATGTATGTACTGTGGCAGACGAGGCCACTGGGCATCAAACTGCAGAACAAGAGAAGCGGAAGAAGAAAAAATAGAGAAAAAATGCCAAATATGTAGGAAACAGGGACACTGGGCAGCGTATTGTAGAAACAAAGAATCCAAGGAACCATTAACAGATAGAGATGTATGCCACTACTGCGGAAAACAGGGCCACTGGGCTAAGAACTGCAGAAAGAAAATGTTAAGTGAAGAAAATAAACAATGGAATACAAAGCAATGGGATCAAGGAAGAAGAATCACAACGCACCAAAATAACTACGGGGAATACAGCGGACAAAGGAATTCCAGAGAAAAGACTTGGAACAGAGAAGCACCACATGCAAACGAGAAACAAAGGCTCCAAAGAGAAGAGAACAGAAGAGGACAGTCCACAGAGAGAGGACACATAAACAAGGAAGACGGAAGAAAACATTTAAACTAACAAGGACCACCGTTACTCCCCAAACAAGTGGTCAATCTGAAACTAGGGGAAAAAACTGGACTCACACAGAAAAAAACTGGAATCAACAGGCAACACAAAAGGGTAACAAAGAAGAAGACAAGAAAAACCAGATAAAAACAATGCATCATAACGGACCGACGATAAGTAAAAGCGAAGAACCCCCGTATATAGTACTCCTAAGAATAAACGGTAAAACCGAACCTTGTATGATAGACACAGGCGGAGCATACTCACTAATAAGTGAATCCATAGTAGCAGACAACGAATTAGACACTCGGATCACAGACCAATTAACCTTAAAAGGCATAACGGGACACACAATCCACTTATACGGATCAACACAAATAGCCATAGCAACAACAGAAATGGATTATAATATTCACACGGAAGTAATTGCAGCCGATGATGGTATAATGGGAGACACAGCAGTACTATTAGGAAGAGATTTCCTAGAAGAACACGAGGCAACTATTTCATACAGAGGAAAACCAACATTAGAAATATGGGGAAGTAAAATACCACTAATGAACCCAAGACAAATCAGAGATTTGCTGAATAATTATAGACAAAGGCGGACAGAGGCATACGGAAAAATAACGGCAACAAGGGATCAAGAAAACGCGAGGGAGAAAGAAGCATGGCAGAAATGGCTAAAAACAGTGGAATCAATGTACAGACAAGAAATAACCAAACCAGAGGTAGACCTAAATAAAGATGTAGGAAAAATAAAGGAAACTACAAGCACGGACATAACCGTAGGAAGAGAAACTACACACACAAACCAAAAACCAATAATGAACGGAAAAGGGCGCACAGACCCAGACTCGAAGAAAGAAAACGGAAAAAACGAAACAACCGAAGACATCAGGAATGGCAGAGAAGGAACAGAATGCACAAGAACCAGCACAGACATATACACGGAGGACAGTTTGACCATACCAGCACTAACGGAGGTTCACACAATAGGGATCCTAAAACATGAGATAAAAGGAAGACATGGAAACGCGGACGCACTAAGCAGAATGTACGACAGAACATGCAACTACATAGAAACCACATACGAAGACTACTTACAGTATATTGCAGAAAACGACCTACCAGGAAAGGACACAATAAACTGGAAAGAAGGAAATCTAGACTACATCCAAGAAGAAGAATCAATAGCCCTCCTACTAGCAAAAAAACAGACCTAATCAGGAATCACTAATTAAAACATATACACTTTACCGGACATCTCACAGGAACAAATAGAATCGGTCAAAGAATGGGACACATTAGACACGAAATTCTACGTAGCATTAAATAGGACATCAGTCAAAGAAGAAACATCATATGAAATAATGTGGAATATTATCCAAAAGCTAAAAAAAACAATGCGAAGAGAACGCGGAAAAACGCATAACCTTCATAGCTAGTCAAGAACAAATTCCAGGATTAAGCTGGCACGAAATCACAAAGATGATACAATTCACATTCTACGGGTCAACCACCAAAGTAAGCATACTGAAACCGACACCAACAAAAAAACACAGGAAAAATCCAAATAATCAAGGAAGAAGAAGAATGGGAACCACTGTGGGACAAAGAATTATTGAAGAAAGAACAAAAACACGACGATTTCTGCATTAGCACAGTACAACAGTTAAACCAAGAGGACGAAACAAAACAAAAATATTACCTCGACAAAGAAGGACTCCTATACAGACAAGATCAAGAGGACAACAAGGACCAACTAGTTATACCCAGGAAATATATCACCAAAGTTATAGAAGACTTTCACGACTCACCCATATATTGTCATCAAGGACAACAAAAAACGTTATTGGCAATAAAAAGGCGTTGCTTCTGGCCAACGATGAGAACGGACATAATAAATTACTGTAAACGCTGCGACGCATGCAACAGACGAAAGACCTCACCACAATTTAAAAAGGCACCACTACAAAGATTTACAAAAGTCACAGAACCGTGGGAAATAACGTCAATGGACATAGTAGGCCCGCTACCCACGTCAAACAAAGGAAACAAGTACCTTCTAACATTTCAAGATCATTTTACGAAATACTGCGAAGCAATTCCGATACCAGACCAGAAAGCAGATACGGTAGCAAGAGTTTTTGTAGAACAAATAATATGCAGACAAGGAACACCCCAGAAACTGTTAACAGATAGAGGAACAAACTTCATGTCAGAACTAATGAGAGAGACATGCAAACTACTCAACATAAAAAGAATACACACAGCGAGCTACGCACCAACAACCAATGGTCAAATAGAAATATTACACAGAGTAATAAAAGATATGCTAGCGCATTACATAGCCCCAAATCAACGAGATTGGGATAGTTGGATACCATATGTACTAATGGCATATCGAGGAAGTATACATACATCAACAGGGTACAGCCCGTATTTTCTACTACATGGGAAAGATCAAGCACTACCATTCGACAAATTCATCAAACCAAGAAGACTAAAATACAACTTAGACGATAACTACGTGTCAGAACAAGAGACGAGACTTAACCAAATATACACAAGAGTACTAGAGAACACAGAAAAGGCAAAAGACGAACGGATAAACAGATACAATGAAAAAACCACCCTAAGAGAGTTTAAACCAGGAGACCTAGTTTACCTTCTAGACATAAGTAACACAACAGGATTATCAAAAAAACTTCAAAACCGATGGATAGGACCATTCGAAATAAAAGACCAAGTAGGACCAGTCACCTACCAAATAGCGTCCAACAAAGGAAAGAAGATACAAGTTGTTCACGTTAATAGATTAAAAACATACTACGGCAAGCTGGACGACGATCAACACGAAATTTTAGAGACGACAACGACCCAGAATGAGGAGAACACAACACACGAACAGGAAGAGCAACAAGAAGAAACCAGCAACGATTTAAACATAGGGAAGTTAGCAGCCTTACCATTATGGTCAACACAACCACACAGCGATAAGACAGTACCCCGCACAAAACCACTAAAAGATAAGCCGAGCGGAAGGATCCCCGTCTCACTAAGACCCCCACCGGAAATTCGAAGATCAGCCAGGATAAGAAATCGAATTCCGAGTGCACCTAGCTACATTAATATAACATGGGCACAGGCGTCAAAACTATACAGGAAAAAGACGGAACTAACCAAACGCTATCACACACCACACAAAACCAGGCGGAAATATATACACAGACGACAAATTTAACCGCCAAAAACACAGGTCACTCACACACACCGATCTCACACGAAAGTCAAATTTTGCTTTAAGAAGAAATAAAATTTAATGAAACAGTAATACATATAGATATACACAAGCACTCATAAACAATAAGTTATAAAATACATAATAAGTACACTAGAATTAAGACAAACACAGATTTATTAACTATAAGTAAAACAATAAACAAGTAATTATTGTCGACCAAGACAAAATAAAACACGGAAAGAAACTCCATTACACACCGACAAATGCAAGGTCATAGCAGGTAATCATATTAAAAATTTTGCTGTGTTGCACCATTACAAGGTCAACCGAAGTATGATTAAAAGAAATATTTTAATTGCAATAACTACAAGGTGAACACATAAGTTACATTGTAGTAACCAATTAGAAATTCAAAAAAAATGATCTTACACAGGGGACTCAATTGACCGTCCGGAAAGATTGTACAGTTCAGTCAATTGAGAAAAGAAAAAAATATAAGCTAAGGATAAAACCGAAAATACAACGTTATCATAGGGAAAATAAAAGTATTAGTTTTTTTTGAGGAATAGTAATGAATAACTTTAATAAATAATCATCCTGCTTATATATATGAAACCAATGAATGTTAATAAATGTAATTATTA
This sequence comes from Galeruca laticollis, assembly GCA_963921935.1. Lineage (NCBI taxonomy): Eukaryota > Metazoa > Arthropoda > Insecta > Coleoptera > Chrysomelidae > Galeruca > Galeruca laticollis. Next base: position 104,426,751 of record OY998177.1, read on the forward strand.
ATAGTTGTAGAAAACGGTAAGAACGCAACCATGGAACGACACACCGCCCTCCTGACCTGGGTAACATTAGTTATGTGCGGTCTTCAAACAGCAATGACGTTAATCGCCTACGATTGTGCGAACCCCAACACAAACATTACGGTGATCTCCCTAAAAGACGTACAAAAGTGCCCGGAACCCGAGACGGCGTACGCGAGTGAAAGCAAATACCTCCAAGTGATTCAACGCAACGAAATCAAACTACAAAAAGTATGGACTTGCCTAGCAGAAGTAACCAGACTCATGTTTTACTGTGGAATGCATAGCCACACATCCCTAGTCAACGAAGGGCTGTCCACCTACATACATAAACTGGGATCCGAAGAATGCAGAGCCATGCATAGATACAAAACAATACAACTGCATCAACAGACAATCGACAATATAATCATGAATGGAACCACAACAGCATCAATAAAAATAGGTGGGACCCTAGACAACACCGGAACTTGCAAAGGGACCTCCTACCAAGAGAATGGACGAAGTTGGAACGACGTGGTAATAATAGCCACAGTCAAAATAACAACAAGAGACTATCTAGCCAGAGTAACCCTCGACACAAACGAAATCCATCTAAAAGAAGGCATAACATGCAAATTTACAAATGGGTATTGTTTCGACACGACCACGGGCGAAGCAACCTGGACCAGTTACGAGCCATCCACATGTGAAGATCACCTAAGCCAGCGATACAAAGGCTTGGGAAACATAATCACAAACAAACAAACACAAGAGAAACTGATAGTCATAGAAGAAAAAGACAAAGTTTTCGCCTTAACCTTACAGAAAAGAAACTTACTATGCGGTATTGAAGTCTGGCAAACAGAGCACCCCAGAATTGTCATTGGCCTCGAAGACAACCAAAACCTTCAACCGTCAATGCCAATTCTACTCCAAAACGTCGATCTCATGAACTACGTCAATAGCAAACTATTGTATATAGAGCAAGCATATAAACGTGACATAAGCATGCTATATACAGACACAATACATAGAAGATGCATAATAAAGAGAGACGTACTAAAAAAACAGACTAATACTGGCTCACACCTTACCAAACGCAGTTAGTCAATTAATGGAGAACGAACCTGGTCACATAGGTAGAGTTCTGGGCGAGGTACTTTACATAATGAAGTGCACACCCACCACAGTTAACATAAGAAGAACCGAAAAATGCTACAACGAGTTACCAATCGAAGTAAATAACGAAACGAAATTCATGGCCCCACTAACCAGAATAATCCAAAACCACGCAGAAGAAATCGACTGCAACAACATGATACCGCCCTTATATTACATACAAGACCAATGGTTGGGCTTACACCCGCACCCCACAATAGCGAACGAACCAAAGACACTCAAACCCGACGAAGACATGGACCTCCACTTTGGTCCCATCCAACCCTTGGGAGCAAAAGGCCTGTACACACCAGAAGAAATTGACGCAGCGCAAAGAACCCTCACATTCGGAACCGAAAGAAGAGCGGTCGAAAACATAATCACCCGCAGAGCAGCCGGACTGAACGCCAACAGCCAAGGTTATTCAGTATCTGGTATTTTCGATGAAAAAGAAATCAAAAACCTAGCCGAATCAACCCTAAAACATACTTGGGAATGGTTCACAGAGATAGGTTCAATAATAAGCGGTATAATTGGTATATACTGCACATACCAACTACTAAAATACATAGTAGACACAATACTAAACGCAATTCGCATCCAGCAGACTGTAGGATGTGGGATAGCGATGTTATGCAGCATATGGGATTCCCTTACGGCATGGGTAATACATACCCATAGCAGAACCCAGAAACAAGACGAAGAGGCGATAGAAATGGAGCAGATACAGCATCACGAGACGAGCCACCCCAGTACGCAACACTGGACGGAGAGAAATCACTCCATGAACGATCTACTAAGCAGCAGTGTCGCGAGTGTAAATAATCGTGTCCTAGGTCAGGATCAAAACAGTTAAATCGGAACGCGAGTGCGGTCAAGTGCGCGGTACGTAAAACTTACTATATGTAGTACAGAGTTCATGTTAATGTAATCATCAATGTTAATGTATTAGTTAAGGTATAAAAAAGGTGTTGGACCTGAAACGTCACAACACTTTTACAAGGGGGGAAGTGATGTAATAAACACGAGATATGACACAAGTTCTAAAAACACCCTATATAGATAATTTCTTTTAATTCAAAATCGTTATCAAATTTACCGACCTCAAATAAATTAAAACATTTAAACAAAACAAGGCTAACACTATAGAATTTCGTTTTTTAATTCAAAATAGTTATTAATTATCGACCTCAACCAAAGGAAAATATACAAACAAAACAAAGGTTAACACAATATTAGATATCACGAACAGGTCAGTTTGGTAAACCACGAAATAAACAAATATGAATAATTAACCTTCATTGAAGGTGAATTACGGAAATAAATATGGAAAAAATATTAGGAAAAGGGACAGTCAGTCCGTCAGTCAGTCGGTGAGATAGGTATTATCTCTCCCCTGGTGAGGCAAGTCTGAGTCTTGACGGACCCTCACCCTCAAAAAGTAATAGTGTGAATATTTATGTGACCTGTGGGATTTTGAGGAAATTCCGCAGGGATAATCCCGGGTTCTATAATTTTTTTTTGTGCCATCAGGCACTGGTGACAGCAGCTGTACAGTTAGAGAAAAAAAGAGACGATAGATAGAGTTACTACACTGGTAACAGAGAACTACTATATACATTACCCCAGATATAGGATACTACTAGGAACTATAGGATAATACCGATTCGATACAATACAAGTTATTACACTGGTGACAGCGATTATTATCTTTGGTAGCTACATAGTGGTGTTTATTAGATTGGTGACAGCCTGGGATATCAGCAACATCGGCTGAGTTTATCACGGCTTCACCATAAGAACGAAAAAGAAAATACCCATTTATTAGAGTGGTGACATCAGTAAATAATAGGGATTATAGTGATACAATAATCGCATATCATTAGAATATCAAATCATAAAATTGTTCACTTATATACACTCTGGAGGCTGTATCGTGCTAAAAACTGAGAATTCTTCAATAATGACAATAATTTGGTACTTTATGTACCATGGCACCCGTTATAATGGCTTTAGTGTACTGAATATCAATAGGGTTCATCTTTGAGATGCCCTGAATAATATCCAATCCTGAAATTAGGCACTTGTATATCTGCGGAGGCTGTATCGTGCTAACAAACTTAAATTTCTCCAAAAATGACAAAAATCTCGTATTTAAAGTACTATAGCACTTGTTGCTCTCAAACTGGTGAGCTGAAAATCAATAAGGTTTATCCGTGAGACGTCCTGAACAATATTCAATTATAAAATTGGTGACTTGTTGGACTCCGGTGGCTATATCGTGCTAACAAAGTGAAATTTATCAAAAAATCACAAAAATGTCGTACTTCAAGTACCATAGCACCCGTTGAACTGGCTCTGGTGAGCTGAAAATCAATAGGGTTCATATGTGAGATATTTTGAACAATATTCAATCATAAAATTGGTGACTCATTACACTCCGGAGGCTGTATCGACCTAACATGACATGTAACGAAAAGTGGCCGACGACAACGACGACGACGACGACGTACATAGAGGATTCTTTTTTAGAAAACCATTTTTTCGTGTTGTTGTTTACGTAAAACGTAAAAATAACTAAAAAAAATTTTCACAATTCTAACTTTTTTTTGGGGTAAACCAATACTTTTCTCGCATATTAGATAGGTTGGGCGGAAAAGTAATAATAATAAGAAACTATAGCAACGCCTTATTATGCCGTATTTAATTTGAAATTTGTCAGTTTTGAATATTTTATTGCAAAAATGTCTCAAGAATTGCAATGTACGCCTCCGGAATTAGTGGAAATCGCTAATTACAGTATTGAAACACTTATTCCGACAACATCGCGTAAATTATATGATTTTGTCGTGAAATTGTTTAAGAATTAGGTACACTTTCGTTTCCAACTTATAGACAAATTGAAATACAAGTTAATGTTTAGTGGAACTTGTATGTTGGAGTTGGTAACCATACGCTTAGTAGACTCGGATGGTTTCATTTCCGGATCACTCATTGTCACTAGGTAATTACACATTATCTAATTTCTCGACGAATTTTTACGTTATAGTTCATGGGCTCTGGCTCACAAATTCCCTTCGTCTACGGCAAAAATCTGTTCTTCCACTGTCGGTATAAAGGATGTCGTCTAGGGGAGAAAGGAAACTCCCCACAAGGGACTTCGCTGATAGAAGAGCCCCTTCGGAATCTAAATAAAAAACCAGCGACCGGCAGCTGGTAACTCAATAAAAAGTTACACCAAAAAAGTGGTTTCCTCCGAAACAAAGGTACAGCCGGCACAGAAAAATGACTTCACATGCAAACAAATATCGCCCGGTAGTAAAACCCTATAATGAAAAAATAATTAAAATAGCATGTATCTGTGAATACAGCCAGAGCCCATGAACTATGACGGAGAAATTCGTCTCCCCCGCACGAATGACATCAACGAACCTCGAAGAAATGATCCTAAATCGTATCTGGATTTCTCCCTTCCAAGAAGGTTGGCTTGAAATTTCCAAAAATTCAACTAACCATCACTACAGGATAACGAATTGTAGAACGACCTTCTCACTCCAAAATCAACAAGTAAAGTGCTCCGGAAATGAAACCGTCCAAGTCTACTAAGCGTAGGGTTACCAACAATACAAGTTCCACTAAACAGTAACTTGTATTCCAAGTTGCCTATAAGTTGGAATCGAAAGTATAGTAAGTCCTTAAACAATTTCACGACTAATATGCAAAATTGCTTATACGAGGGATACGAAATGTAACACTGGGCATTGCTAGTTTCTCCACGTGGGATCACAACACATGATCTCTAAGGCTTCGAAGCGCTTTCCACACATTTCGGTAGGAGGATCGATCTTGGAAGTCGTTCCTAGTTACCAGGTAGAAGATGTACCGCGAATTGTGTTTGAGTCTCAGTGTCTTACCAGGGGCTAGAATCTAATCTTCAAGATTTTCTAATTTCTCAAACTTCTTTCGAAAGACGGTTTCTCATCCTAGTGTGTGTTTGTTAATGGCGGAGATGTTGTGTGTCTGTGATCTTCCGGGAGCGTGAACAAATCTTGTTGCTCTGTAGTGACTCTATATCTAGTTTTCCCGGTACCTCCATATACGCCCATACATTTTTCGATAGCAGTGTCAGGCTCTTCTCGGATATGGTTCTCTCCTTCCTCTAGGTCATGGTCTCCTTCGAATGGCGCTAGTCGATTTTGATAGAGAGCTTTCGGTTTTCCATTGGGGATCTGGCTTATGCGATAGATAGCGTCGTTGATCCTCTTCTTGATTAAGTACGCACCTTCCCATGGTTTCTGTAATTTTGGAGAACATCCTTTTCTTCTTGCCCGGTTGTGTAACCCTACTTTGTCTCCTACTTTGAAACTGCCTTCTGTGGCCCGCGTATCGTTTCTCATTCTATCGCTGGCACCATGAAGATTAATTCGAACCAATTTGTGCACATCAACCCTCCTTCTTCTCAATTGGACCACGTAAGCTTCTTCTGCTAGATCTTCGCCTGGCCGACAGCCAAATTTCAGGTCACAAGGAAGCCTCATTGATGGCAGATCGATGAGCCAATGCAAATAGGGAGAGATACTGGTCACAGTCTCTCTGGTGGCTGGAAACTGCTTTGGACAAATATTTTTCTATGGTCCTATTCATTCTATCGACCGTTCCGTATGACTGTGGATACAATGCTGATGTCCTGGTCTTCTTCATTCCCAGCTTGTCACATATTTCCTGGAATATCTGGCTCTCGACATTTCTTCCTTGATCGCTGTGGACTTCCAAGGGCACTCCATATCGGCTAATAAGCTCTTTCATCAATACATCCGCGACAGTTGTGGCCTCTTGATTCGGGATCGCGTAAATTTACACCCACTTCTGTCGTCGGAAATGATCTAGCGATATCTGAGGCAATCCTTTCGAAAGGACTTTCCGCATTATATTGTTTCATAGGTGCCTTTCTCTTGCGATGTGGTCCATGACTCGTAGCAAAACTAGTACATTTCTTACACCAGTCACATCGTCAGACCTGTATCGATGATCCCGGAAAGTCGGATTGGGCATTGGGAATGATTTGGTACGTTTCAAGAAACCAAAGGAGTCTTTTATTAATAATTTTTCCCAGTAGTCTGCAGGTAGTATAAGTGAGTGAAATCGGTCCGAAGGCGATATGGTAGATTGATCTACTTTTTTTATTGGAATAATTATAGATGTGCGCCATGCGTCAGGGAACTGATGAGTACTCCTGGTGAGGTTATATATTTAGAGAAGCTTAGAAAGAGATGGGTTGGTTAGTTATTTAAGAAAGATGTAAGGGACATCGTCAGGACCGGCGGCAGAATTTCTACAGCCAGACAAGGCTGATTTCAGTTAATTTAGATTAAAAGGGGCGTTGATTAACGCAACGTCATGAGGATTCAACTGATTAGTGGAGGAAGGCTGAATATGAGAATTTCGAGAAACAGAAATGGAGTCACGATAATTAGATTAATCCACAAAGTTTTCTGTGAGTGACTCTGCAATTGCTTGGCTATAGGAGATGCAGTATCATTGAATATTATTGAAGAGATATGAGTATTAATTTTCTTGCCTTCGACTTGTGAAATTTTTTGTCCAGACTTGACTGGGATTTGTATTATGATCCAGCGAGGAGGCATAACTTTGCCATGAGGATTTTTTGCTTAGCTTGACTGAGAATTTAGCTTCAGTTTTGAGCTGTTTATGTAGAAGAAGGTTTTTTTGTGTTCTATTTCGTCTAAACCATGTTTGGACTCTCGGATGGCATTGTCGCAAACTGGATTTCACCAGGGCACAGTTTTATACGTCAAAAATGACTGTTATACCGATGTGAGTCTTAGCAGCGTGAAGTATATGTTTAATAAACATTTTTAGAGTGTAATTTACATTCGCAGAAATAACTGAAGAGGATAAATAGATATAGAGAAATAAACTCCAGCCAATTTTGGTATTTAAAACTTCTAGTAATAATTTCGTTATTAGAAAGGTTAGATATAATGATAGAAAAGTGGTTGCTGGCATGTAGGTCATCGGAAGCTTGCCAAGAAACGGAAAGTGCAGTTTTAGGGTCACAAAAGCTGAGGTCAAAGACATAAAAAGAACCTAAGGAGATGTTAAAGTGATTTTCCAGTCCAGTTGTAACCATTTATCGTTCACTCGAAGAAAATCCCGGCATGGGACTTCTCAAGGGTGGTTCGACTCCAAGTTAATGACACACTTTGTATAACAGACGATGATCAGACTATGAGAGTTCAGGCCACCACTACCTTTTCAAACGTTACGAAAGAACAAGAACAAAACTACGGTGATAAACGTAGAAACACCGTGTAAAAGAATTTACTCTAAATTGCAATGTTATAATAACTTAATATTAAAAATGTTAAAAAAAATTGTGCTCAAACTTAATCAACCCGGGCACGATACTCTGTGACTCTCACAGCCGGATGGATTAGAAATAAAAGAGAATATATAGAACATTTGATTTATTTCTGCCTTAGAACGAAATGGAAAAAATACAGGATGAACTTAACTGACGGTACTCTGGTGGTTTAGATGTTCTGAACGAATGGAATCGGTGTCGGACCAATGGAAGCTGTCTTCAACAGTAAAGGTGTCTTAGATAAATGGCAGCTGTCTTCAACAGTAAAGGTGTCTCAGATAAATGGAAGCTGTCTTCAACGGTAAAGGTGTCTTAGATAAATGGAAGCTGTCTTTAACGATAAAGTTACGCAGTCCTCACGTACCTCTCACTATGCTTACCACAGCAAATTAAGAAAAAAATTCAGTAGAACAAGAGAAAAAGTGAGTACGTGCTTTCTCTTCAACGTCGGTATCGGAAAAGGATGATTTTTAGCTCGTAGCAAACAGGGGGAAATTGACATATGTCAATTGTCTCAACGTTCAGTTTTAATTCTGTGGTTGGGAGTGGCTAATGAGAGGGCAAGCAGGAATTACAAGGAATTTGTTATATGAAATCGAAACAGGTCGATGGACATGTTACACAGTATTCAACAAGTAGGTTTCAGAGGAGTTTATGACGTTTTTTATAACTTTTTATCCAGTGCAACCACGGGTCGGGCCCGACATTGTGTGTTGTGCATTATAGTCACCAACAACAATATATGGGTGGAGAGCTGGAATATTAAGACGGTTGTGTCTTCTTCATTAAGGGGATGATCAGGCGGAATGTAAACACTGCAAATAGTGAGCTTATTAGAGCACCAAACAGTGACAGCAATTGCCTCTAAATGAGAGATGAGTAGTAGTAGTAGTAGTAGTAGTAGTAGTAGTAGTAGTAGTAGTAGTAGTAGTAGTAGTAGTAGTAGTAGTAGTAGTAGTAGTAGTAGTAGGAGGTTAGAATTGTTTGTAGCATCTGCTGCGCTCATTTGATGATAATTTGAATAAGCTAACTAATATTTTATCTAATTTATCTGATAGATAGTAGTAGGAGGTTAGAATTGTTTGTAGCATCTGCTGCGCTCATTTGATGATAATTTGAATAAGCTAACTAATATTTTATCTAATTTATCTGATAGATTCACAAAAATGGAGAATAGTTTAGCTGCCTTAAATAATTAAACTCTGTCAAATCAGATACAGTTTGAGGAATGCGTGCAGGAGGCAAATCTTCGCATTCAAAAATCCTATAACTTGATCGTGTATAACTTGCCTGAAGCAAACATAGATAATATAGATTATATGGATAAAGTTACAGATATTGTTGATATATTTAAACCTCGTAACTCTAATGTGATTGCAGTTTTCCGTATAGGCGAAGCAGACGAAAATAGGAACAAATCTAAACCGCTAAAAATTCAATTTCAGGATAATAATACTCCATCCTACATACTGCGCATTAAGAAAAAACTACAAGGTACTCGATTCTCTCGAATCCAAATGACGGATGACCAATCAAAATATCAAATTAACTACTTAGAAAATTTGAGAGAGGAGCTGGAAAGGCGCAAATGGAGGATGAGCATCTAACCAACTATTGTGAACACTACGGAGGAACTTGGCGCAAAAAACTATTAAAACTCACAAACATAAATATATTCTACACTAATATAGATTCTCTTTATGCAAAACAAGCCGATTTCTTTTCATTTATTTTATCTACCTCCCATATTCTCATTTTTGCAATAACAGAATCCTGGTTATCCCCTAGAATACCTAGCTCTCATATTAACCCCAATGGGTATAGCTTATACCGTTTTCTTTCATAAATAGTTGTTTAAAAATTGTATAATTAAGTCGATTCCATATGATCTGGAAGGAATCGAATCTCTTTTGCTTGAAATTGTCTTTCCTAACTCAGTCATTCTGCATATATTTATTATATATAGACCTCTTCTGTCATATGATCTTACAATCTCCATATGTGAGTATATTGAAGATTGTAGTAGAAATTAAGAGAATCTTATCATTCTTGGCAATTTTAATTTTAAAAATTTGTTATGGCCTATTCTTTCACCTCTTGATGGCAATAATCCTAGTGTCCCTTTTTATAACTTATTTCTTCGAACTAATCTGAAACAATTTATAAATGAGCCGACAAGGCTCCGTCAAGGTAATGAACCTTTAGTATTAGACCTTGTAATCTCTAATGAAGAGGAGCTGATTTCCGACATTTTCTATCTGCCATCAATTGGTGTCTCAGATCATGTTGCTTTTCATACTAAAGTCCAGCTGGATATATCTAGTAATATCAGTGAAAAAATAGAAAAATCCTTCAGTGAAACCGATTATCAAAAATTAAATAACTATTTCAATCAAACAGATTGGTCACACATGTGAATTTGTGTGGAAAAAATATAAAGAAATTATATATAAGGGGATAGAAGAATGTTCCCAAACTTATATAGTGAAAACTAACCCTAGATGTCCATGGATTGATAATCACTTAATCCAAATAAGTAAAGAAAAGCAATGCCCGTGGACAAGAGTTAGGAAAAATCCATCCGACGAAAACATTCGCTTGCACAGGCAGTATTCAAACAGACTCACACAGGAGTTGAGATTAGCACGAAGCAATTATGAGAATCGAATAACCACAAGAGGTCCAAAAGCTTTTTATAAATATGTTAGATCCAAGTTTTCCTCTAAAACTGGTGTACCATTATTAGAAAAACCAAACGGAGACATTTGCAATAGACTCTGATTTAACAACTCCTGTAATGACACTAGCTACTAGAAGTATGAACTCATTACATACGGTTAATATCACAGTAGAAACAGTTGAAGATGTATCAAAGAATCTGAAAATCGCAGCTTCTCCTGGAATTGAGAAAATATCCCCTACACTCTATAAAAATTGCGCAGACAGTTTAGCAGTCCCCTTATCCAACCTTATGTCGAGATCACTAAAAGAAAATTCCATTCCTGTCTCATGGAAATCAAGAATAGTATCTATCTATAAAAATGGAAATAAAATGCTTTCGACGAATTATCGGCCTATAACGGTTCCACCAACCTCAGTTAAAATTATAGAGAGATTAACCGTTAACGAACTTGTTCCATTTTTGTTAGACAATAAAATCATTCCAGATTCCCAGCATGGTTTTCTACCTAATCGATCAGTAACCAGTAATCTTCTAACTGCTCTTAACGACTGGACATTATATTTAGATCATTACGAACCTGTGGAAGTGGTATACATAGATTTTTCTCGAGCATTCGATAAGGTATCCATTATAAAGCTACTAGCAAAATTGGAACATTTTGGAGTGCGTGGTGAGCTGTTGACATGGCTGAAAAAATTTTATTAGGTCGAATTTTCTAAGTACAATATGAGGATAACTTAAGTAATTCCCGTGAAGTACGCAGTGGGGTACTTCAAGGTTCCATTTTGGGTCCTATCTTTTTCCTGATAATCGCTTCTGACTTAATTGCTAAGTTCAAATGCAAAAACAAATCGTTTGCCGATGACATGAAGTTTTACCATTGTCCTGATATTCAAAACTCTATTCAACACGACCTGGATGAATTATTAGATTGGTGCAAGGAGTGGAGCATACCAGTTAACATTAACAAGTATTATCTTGAATCAGAACCTATAAAATCAGTTCCGGAAGTCAGTGATATGGGTGTCATAATTAATACAGGTATGGGTTGGTCCTAGCAGACTGCTAAAGCGGTTAACAGGGCAAACTCAGCTCAGTACTTGATATCTAAGGCATTTTCAAGAATGAGTCCATGCTTGGTCTTGAGACTATACAAAAGTTAAGTCCGACCTCACTTAGAATTTGCTATCTCCGTTTGGTCTCCGCACCTCAGACGTGATATAAACCTTATAGAGGGAGTTCAACGTAGAGCTACAAAAGTGCCACTAAATTTTTCTCACTTAAACTATCTAATAAGACTAAGCAGGCCCGGGCTAGCAACACTATCTGAGAGAAGAGAGAGGGGTGATGTCATTACAACGTTTAGGATTCTAAGAGATGACTTTTGGGACACTTCTAACTTTTTACATTAAATGAAGATAACTGGTTAAGACAATTGTAAATTGAAAAAACAATCTTTTAAATCTAGTGTTAGGCAAAACTTTTAAGTGAATAGAGTATTCGATAAATGGAACAATTTAAGTAGTGACATCGTATCAGCTCCTTCTCTGAATAGCTTCAAGAATGGGCTGGACAGGTGTACTTGATTAGTGTTTTATAATTCTCTATAGTGCTACTATCTTTTTAAATCTCAATTTATTTTGAGCTAAGTTTGTAAAATTAGTTTTGCTAACCTATTAGTACCTATGGAATTTGATTTTGTAATTGAGTCGTATAAGCTTCGCTTTGGCTCCTAATCACTGTGTAATAATAATAATATTAAAGTATACATCGCTAGATACAAATATTGAAGTACCGCCGTACAGTTGGTACGGATGTATTAGTATTGAAGCGTAATAAAACATGTAATTTTAGTTTTAGTCCAAGCGTTCAAAGTCTGACTATGCTCCAGTTTTCAGACAGAATATCTGTTTTTAAGAAGGCATTCCTCTACACACAATCCGATCTAAAAATTCAAATTTCTCCTAAATAGTTCATTTTATCGACTTCAAAGAGATACGTTTCCATTAGTAAGCGGGCTGTAAACTTTATTTTTGGAATTTAGATATTATACAAGCTACCCCTCTCAAAATTACGGATCATTAACCCCTGGGCACAAGCCGCCTCTGGATTTCTGTATGTAATGTAGATTCATTTACACCGTCAAACACAGCACATGGATGTACGTAATAATTCACTAGAATTTAATTATATTCCGATGTATTGCTTAGAAATTATGCTTAACCATAAGTTTTTATTTCGATACTGTAAACTATAATTCCTAAACGAAAGCTTGTTCACAAAAATTTATTTGAACTTCTGACATTATTTTGACCTCTTCTAGTCGCTTCCGTATCTTTGGCATTAGTTTGTTGGACGCCCCTATATGAATAAGTTTTATGAAGGGTCTTCCTTTCTTTGAGGAATTTTTTTTTATAGTAGCTATAATGTATTCATAGAAAAAGGAGCATGGACTATCTTTTCACGAGATACAGTTTTCTAAAAAGTTTCAACGCGATAACAGACGTTTAAAGTTCGTTGAAGCAGTCATGTCACTGTTGTGCTCAAAATTCACTACAGACACGTGAAGAAATAATTTAAAAGATTTTATTTCAAATTTTCGACAAGTCTTCTCAATACTATAATCCTTTCGGTATCTGAGTTTGATAAGATTGAGTTTCTCGTTGTTATCTTCTTTCCTCTTACTTCAAATAAGCAAGGAGTTGTACACCTCCCTGCATCATCATTATTATTATATGATGCTGTACGCCATCTCTCAAAAAATAAAAAGGTAATAAACAAACACTCCTATTATTCCTAGAACAAAATTTCAAAAACTAAATAAACTAACTTTCAAAACAATGAGATGATAATTGGCTTTCCCGCAGAATAATTTTCTATTATTTATACTTCCGCTTTCGTGAAGTAATAAATAATTTGAATTTTGTATGTCGACCATAATGACTATCTAGAAATGTCTAGGCTCACGAAATTGGTACGGTTAAGGCGATTCTAACAGGAAAAATAGATAAAAAGATGACAGAGGACAGTTTTGAGAAAATTGTATGGCAGGCTTGTCGCAGCTGAAGGGTAGTGAACGGTTAAAGCTGATGTGGAACAAGATTTTGAAGAGATAGAAGATGGTTCTACACAAAATCTAATTTAGTAATCCAATGAGCAAAGCATTGTTGAGATGATGGTTTATTGTTCCTAAATGAGAAGGTTTCTGTATTTTTTGGATTGGGTTTTTTTTTATGTTTAGTGAATCTTGTTGCATTTTATGAGTTTTAGGGGCATCATATTGTAAGGCTTCAAGTGAAAAAAAATTTTTCGTGAAAATTCTTTTAATTGATTTAATGTGGGTGATTTATTATCATCTTGTTTAACTTCCCATTCACGTTTGGTTATGTAGTCAAGTTTGCTTAAATTGATAGGAATTAAATTAGTAAAGCATCCCAACTGTCTGTTGGTAAGCTTAACTTTTTTGAAGAAGCCAAATGTTGAAAAGTAGATCTAATAATTTTCTTAAATTTTTGAAAGATTCCTTTTGAATATCTGGCAATTTGAAAAGTGTGCTTAAATAAAGAAACTTGTGGATTTCACTGTTTGATTATGAACAATAGAATAAAAATTTATCTTTGAAACTGAGCTATGTTTCATAGTTACCGTAAAAACTGGGAAGATCCATCACTGGTAATTTGGCAACAGCACCTGTAGAAACGCTGAAACTCGCTGCACCTGTAGCTTGCGGTACCAGTACTGGGCTTGCTTGCTTTGTTATTGCGTCTGCTTGTTGAAGACCAGCTTTTGCAAAACCTATTACTTCATAAAATTCATTTTCAAAGTCCAAACGTTTACGTTTTTCTCCTTTATCTAAAAATTCTAAGCTGGTTTGTGTTCTATCCAATTCAAAAAATCCTCTTGAACGCTCTTGAAGCGGATTTCAACTTGATTTGTATTTTGATTATTTTTATCAGTGTTTATAAATAATAACTTCTCGAGCATGTTTAAGTAAATTATCTTCCTCTGATTTTTTGGTCGGTGGAATTATTTGAATGAATCAAATCAAATCGTAAAATACCGCTGGTAAATCAGTTGAAAGTGGTGAACATGTCAAAGCAAATATATATTTTGCGACAAAAACAAATTGAGGTTTGAAATGTTTTTAAAATGTGTGTGGCGTGTGTAGAATAACTTGGAATGGACTTACGAGAATTGTAACTTATTTCTGACGATGCTTCACTATGACCATTTATCTCCATTTCTTGCCAATTCAATATCCGGGTCGTTGGGACCATATTTTATGTTTGTTCTTGCTTCGTTACACACTAAAATCCAATCTGGTTGCTTGGTAACTTCTCAAATCCAGATATTTCAGTTACTATATCTGAACACCATATGTTTAGGTTTTGTTGCAGTATCTTTTCACTTTGCGCAAATATAACAATGTCGTCTGCATGGGCTTCATCTGTTATTTCAACTTTTTGCAAGTTTCTATGTCCCACCAAATATTTCCTACATTTATTGTTTCTTTTCTTTATGATTTCATTCATAAGCACAATGAAATAAAATGGGCTTAATTCTCCTCCTTGCCTAGGTCCACTTTGATCTTCTATCGTGGCTTATATCAGTAATTAGATTATTATCCTATAATCTATGATCCATTCTTATTGTTTTGTTATCTACCCTTCTTTTTCTAATATTCTCCACATTATGTTCCTTGATACCATATCAAATTGGCGCTTTTAAATATATGAATGCCCTATACTCTTCTATGCATTTCTCTGTCATCGTTGTTATCATTAATACATTGTTTTGTATCCTCCTTCTACCTCTAAATCTAAACCCATATTGCGCATTGTCTAGTGCAAGAGTTCCCAAACTTATTCTTTCCACGGCACACCTTCAACAAAACTTGATAGAAAAATCATGTAGAAAACATTTATTGAAGACATCTTCATTAAGAAAAACATACAAAAAGTACTACATTGTGTGACTGTTCTTATTTAAACTAACAAATGTGAAGGATAGGATTGTTGATCATTGCACAATTTTTCAAAACGAGGTATCACGTTAGAAACTGCCACTCTCATTTCTTGCTCCACGTTGATTTTCGATCTATATTTCGTTTTAATAACAGCAATTGCTGAAAATCCAGCTTCGCATAGATGAGATGCATTAAATGAAATGAGTATTCTTAATGCCTTTGAGCAAAGTTCCTGATAGTCAGGTTTAGCGGATATTTAAAATTTCACTTAATCGGAGGATGCAAATTTTGCCCTCCACGTACTGTCACAAGAAATCTCTATCAGGCTTTCTTCTTGCTAAGTTGGAGCTTGTGCGTTAAGAGGTTATTGTATCCATGCATATTTTTCAAGATTATCTTGAAAAACTATTGTGCAAACCAGGTGCTGAGGTCTGAAAGGTGTTTTACGAAAAGTGTCCTATGAGTAACTTCGACTTCACTAAAATCCACTTATTTTTGCCATACAGGAAAACAGTCTTGACGGGCATCCTCGCTGATTTTTCTTTTCCACAACAGCAGTTTTTTCTGGAATGCTGAAATCTCTATAGATTTCAAAATGTGCATATTTTTCCTTGAAGAGAAACATTCAACGCACTGAGTCTTTCAAATAGATCGCATAAATGTGCCAATTTCAGCAAAAAGTTTGACTCCGGCTTAGTGTTGTAGGTGGCCATGGCGGGTTGTGAATGTCATTGTTAACATTTACGACTACTTTCAATGCTCGCGGCACCCTTTCTGTTTCTCCACGGCGCACGGCACATACTTTGGGAACAGCTGGTCCAGTGTGTTTTCCACCACTTTTCTAATTTTTCAGTCAAATATCTAATATATTCATATTTGTACAGAGCAATGTCACTCCCCTGTAGTTACTATATTCCCGTCTATCACCTTTTTGTATATACGAACAATTGATGATTGCTTCTTTCCAGCACTTATCACTTGTAACAGTTCTCCACCACTTCTACCATGTTCTTAATCGTTTATCTAGTTATTTTATCGCATCCTGGTGCTTTCCCATTTTTTAACTTTTCAATTATTTCAGTGAATTCATTTATGGACATTTCTTCATCATTATCGTCCTGTATTGTTTGTATTTTTTCGTCATTTGATTCAGTTGTGTTTTCTCCGTTATCTAATAATTCTAGAAAATATTCCTTCCATTTTTATGTATCCTCTGTTAATATTTCTCCTTTCCTGTTTTCAATATTATTTATATTTGTGTTTTTTCAGTCCTCCATGATTTTAGCAGTTCGTAACAAGTTTTTTGGTTATTTACCTATCATGTTTTTTTTCTCCAAATGGTTTCCATTGATCTTATTTGGCATTTCTTACTATTCGTTGGCTTTCTTTCTCTCGGTTTTGTATTTTTCATAATTTTCCTAGACCCTCGTAATTTCTCCAAATCTTTTTAGTTATTTCAACTTAGTTTCTAATTATGTCAGTCCTCCATGCAGTTTGTTGTCTACGATTTAGTTTTCGGTTCATTACCCAAACTTCTATTGCTGTTTCTGTGATCGCAATTTTCTTTGAATTTCAAACTACTTCAATGTCATTGTTTAGTTCTTTCTCCTGATCCTCTAATTTTTTACTCAGGTATATTTGATACTTTTTTACTATTTCTTTGTTCCTTAATCTTCTTTATTGGGTGTGGTTCTCTTTTTTCTTTGTTTTCCTAATGATATGCCTCGAATTTGAAACAGTGGGTACACATTTCTTTTATACATAGCTGTTGAATGTCGAAAATTATTCTGGTACTTTTTTTATTTCAATGATGAACTTTCGGCGCCAAGTTCTAGTCTTTGTTTAGTATCCTCTGTGACTATTTTCAAACCTTCCGGAGAATTTCACCAGGAACAGCGTGGATTTATTACAATGAAATTGTTCCTTAAAAAATTTGGAGCCAAACGGTGAGCTTCCTCAGCGAGAAGAGGCGAAATAGTCCCAAACTCAATGAAGGCATCGAAGAGGAAGATTTTTAGCGATTCTTGTACCCATTAACAGAAAGGAAAGACGGAAGTGTCCCATTCCTAGTGAAAAGGTTTGGACACAATCTCAAAAAATATTTCTATGATTTTCACTGTACATTTCATTAGTTAAATACACCCTTTCTTATCTTACCACGAAATTTGAATTTTTTCATAAGCACCAATAAAAATTAGGTTATTTTTTGCAAGGTGGTAAGGGGGGTGTCCTCCAAGAAAATTCCCCCATACATTCTTAAAATTATTGTTCATTTTCTTGATAATTGTATTCGACCGATATCGGCTATTTTTTAATTCCGGACAGATAAATATTATTTTTTTTTATTCATATCAAATTGACGTTTCCAGAAAGTCAACAACGCTTGTCTCAACCATAGTTCAATATGGACCTTGACGTTCTATACTGTAAGGCTAGTGCCAAAGCAATGTAGAAAAGAAGTATGTTATTTATTTGCAAAATAGGAGTGTAAATCCGATTTATGGAAATGTTGAATACGAACACTAATTGTGTTTGTGTTTACTGATTCGAGTTTATTCCAGTAGCGTGGCAGCTACTATTTTCATTTCCTGAAAATTTATGAAAGAAAAAATTTAAAATAATTGTGTGTTTTTGGATTTTCCACACTCATCGGATGTTTAGAGGTAACTTCTTTGATATTTCGTACACAAATAAATAAAACAATAATACTTTTTTTAAGGAAACTAACTATTTCTAAATCATTCCACAATATATTGAACAAATGGTGAAAATTCTAAAAAATTTGACGATTGTTTCGATATTACTATCATCGTCAGAAAACAGAAGTTACATTTAATGTGATGCCTTCCAGATGTTTAATACTTACTTTTGGATAGACCAATGAGTGACCTACCTTGTGATTGAATTAATATATATGAATAGAAAAAAGCAGAAGATATGATATTACAAATATTTAATCTTAGATATCATTAGCTCTATGGGGATATCCTGGATATCTTTTTCCCATGTAAGATCAGTATATCTGTGCGATTATATAGTCCTGATTCAATACCAGAATCTGCGTTTGCACCCAGTGTCGTGACAAGAATAGATGAAAATAAAATTGAATCTAAATTGAACGCAGACACAAGTCCCATTCCCAGGCCAAGCGGTGTAAATTCATTAAAGCTCAAAAATAAAAAAGATAGTGTTTACTTGGAAAGTGATTATTCATCAGAGTCAGAACATTCCCATCATGGTGACACCTACACAGAAAACGACAACGAACTAATAATAAAATTGGTTTCTGCTACTACAGAGAAAATTCCTGAGAAAGATCTCGGTGATGATTTGGACATTTCGTTCACAGACATGGGTCTTTTGGTTAC
This sequence comes from Galeruca laticollis, assembly GCA_963921935.1. NCBI lineage: Eukaryota > Metazoa > Arthropoda > Insecta > Coleoptera > Chrysomelidae > Galeruca > Galeruca laticollis. The sequence goes on from OY998177.1 coordinate 104,445,311, forward strand.
CTCTGAGATAAAAATTGCATGAGCAACAAGAAAGCTTGCTATCAATTCCAGTGCTCAAGAGGTAACGAGAGATTTATTCTCTCCCAAGCCAAAAGTGATACAATCCAAGTCCGCTCCAAAGAAAAGGGTACAATCAAAATTGAACACATAATACATTAGTTACAAAATATAATACGTTAGTTATTTTATAATAACCTAGATACCAATTTTATTTTAAAACTCATTTATGAAAATTGACATGGATATTTTGACATTTTTCAAAATTGATAGATACACCTGCACCATTATTGTGCAAAATTATAGGCATGTCCTCTAAATCTTGGTCAGCCACATTCAGCTTTCGTTCGATGGTTTCTTTCGTACATGAGACAGTGTTTACAGAAACATCTATAACTTGCATTTTTCTGCTCTGGAAATCTTTTTACTCAAATTGTTACCGTCTTAATTGTTCGCTACCAATTTCTCCAAGTTTCCTTGGAAGGGACCAAGATGACGTATTATTATTTGAAACGGTACTGAGCTATAAACAATTAAGACGTATGCGAACGGCACTCTTGTTTTGGTTGGAGAGCTGAGAGTCGTGGGTTTATTTAAGGAAAGTTAATCAATCGGAAAGGTAATTAAAGGGCGCCAGAAATTTTAATTCACAGGAAAAATTTTAAAAACTGCGATAAGCGAGAGAAATTATAAAAAGTGAGGTATTTTCGGTAATGTGTCTGTGGAGGTTATGGAAGTACTCACTAAAACGCGGTTAATTATGTTAACCAGTTTGTTAACAGGTTTGACCAGCGTCAGTGAACAGAACATAAAAAAAATCACAATATGGGTACATGCATAACCGGGTACCGAAAAAATAATAATATATACATAAAAACAATAAATCAAATTATCACTCAACACTACACGGCGAGTCATACGGTAATTGTTCGAGAAATAAATAGTCTCCAAAGAACAACAAATATATATATATATATATATATATATATATATATATATATATATATATATATATATATATATATATGTACGAATAGTGCGTGACATATGAACAATAGGCAACAAATAGATTACCGATGACGGCTAATGAGCCAGAAAGATGCATGTCTGCGGTTACCACTCTTTTCAGTAGTCCCTTCTTCTATTTGCGTGCAATACCCACTAATCTATTTGTTGCCTATATATATAAATACGCAAACGATAAGTGTCGCAGAATTTGCGAACTAATAAATTAGTTTATTAACGTAATTATTTTCCGTTTATTCAGAAAAAATGTAGGATATTATATTGCTGAATTACTCGAAAACAAGAAAACACGGGATTTGTGAAAGTTACGTCAATACAAGTGATCGGAAAATAATTTAATCTAGATTTGACGTGCACGCCGAATTTCTTAACGGTTATTCTATAAAACAGCATAACACATAAAAGCTCTTTCAAACAATGTCAATATTAATAATAAATAAACTCGTTATCATAATAAAATAGTTCTGATACCGTATGGTTCTTTCGCTAAAGAATTGGCGTGACACTAAATTAGTCTTTTCACCATCGTCTAAGAAAAGGTGCGATTTACTCCAGGTAAGAGAAATACAAAATAATCATTTACGATACCTGAGTCCAACAGTCTCCAGCCAATCACCACAATATTATTCAGGTGAAGACACTTGCATCAACGCCGGAGTCGTGGTTTCTCGATTAGGTCGATTTAAAAATTTAGAATAGTACTTGTAATAAGTAATCTACTCTCACCGCGTGATGGAACAAATCACAGACACTCGGTATTCTTCGGTAACTTAATGTCGGTAATAAACACAATAAAGATACTCCGGTAATTTTAATTCGCCGACTCAGCACAAGTAGTATCGGTACTTTTATACGATACGATACAATATCTTAATAACCAAGAAAATCACAACTGATTTGCTCAAGTATTTATCACAGATCCAATCACCGATAGCGGGGGGAACGACACGATAACTAGCGCTGAGACCCTGAGAAAATCACAACTGATTCGCTCAAGTATTCTTCGTAGACTGCCTCTCGTGACGAGATTTTTGGGGATAGACAGCCTTTTTTTTGAAATTCTTCCCAGAAAATAGCGGTAAAATTAGTTCTAAGAAAAGCCATATAACGAACCATATAAAAACTAATCGAGAGAAAATACCCAGAATTCCGTAAAAAGTACCTTTTTGCCCGAATACGATATTAAAAACTATTGTGTGTACATCGCACCTTTTTTTAGAGGCGATATTAAAACTTATGTACATTCAATTGTCACTTAGTTAAATTGAAAATCAAGATTGAGGCGTAACAAACCTTTTCGGCGTCCAGAGATATATGGTTCCAAATTTTTTTATGTTTATTGGTCACATGAAACGATCTCCTACACAGTTCGAAGAAAATATTGTTACGCCAGGGCCGCACTAGGATAGAAATCATTCAATTTCGCAGGGCGAAATATAGGGAAAATAAGAACGTTACAAAGTTATCTTCTAAATACCTTCTTGCATCATTGCCCGATTCCCAACCGTCAAGCTCTTGTAATATGTCTGCAATCCGTATTAACAAGAAAAGTTGCTGAAGATCTTCTGATACAATGAGTAGTATACATAATTGAATTTTCGAGTTTGAAATATGTAGCAATTTTTTCAGGTATTTCAGAAAAGAAATGAATACCGCAAGGCAGTACGGTGCATTTTCCGTTTCTGTATGATACGAACAATCTTCTATGTTGAGTATGCGCTTAATCCTATACATTTTTGAAATAGTTTCAAAGGAATACCGTGTCTGTCGTCAGATATCACCACGAAAAACCTTTCGTTCTGGGTTTTTGAATCAGGAATTGTGATCAATAGCTTGGCTCTCTAGAATGTCAATATTTTCCATGGATATTTCTCCTAATTCATTGGTTCTGCAAGCTACGCCAATTCCAATTCAAAAAGCTACTTTAATCCTCAAAAATGTCTTATCCTCTTTCATGAATACTTTCGATTTTTCACTGTATATCCCACAATGTTTTCTTAATAAATCGTCACAAAGCGCCATACTTGTTGATTTCCACTCCTTCCTTCAATACCGACCAAGCTCGTGACTAGAGTATTTAGCCCACAAAGTTGATGGAGAGTATTCCTTTGAGAGTTTCACAAAATAAGCAAGTAATACCGTTTCTCCCGCACCTTGAACCTGCTCTGTATTTCGCCACTCACAAAACTGAAGGTATTCTTGTTCGTAATGGATTTTCGATTTATCCGGAAGCAAATCTAATCTTACAGTTTTAGCAGAAGCTGAGGTATTTACAGGAATATCAATATCTGCCATGATTTTTGCCACAGTTTAAAGCAATTTTAATTGAAACTATATACATTTTTATGGCAAGCTGAAATGACAATAACCTGACAGTTACTAAAGTTGTTGATTTTATTTTCACATCATCGTTGACAATGATACGATAAATCTTTGAATGTAACGAGATTATTATGCAATTTAAATAAATCTCGGAAGTTGCATCAACAACGTCCTCGATTATTATAAATCGCATAATAAGCTCCTTACATTAATAGCTATTGTCTGCTAATCCTTTAATTATGTGGTCACTATAGCTTACTATTCAGCAGACCATATTGTCACTCCTTTTCCTTCAAAATTGTTCTAACTTAAACTCATTTCACTCCTTAGTTTGTTTTCTTGACATTTTTTTTCAAAATTCCGTGTTTCATTTTGAAATGGATTATATTAGCTATAAACTATTTTCAAATTAATTATATATAAATTACCTTTAACAATATTAATATTTACTTATTATTTATTTTCAAAATTCCACAAATTTTAATGAATTACCTACATTAACAAATATCGCGTTAACGATATTATTTTATCACGCCACTGGTCTGGTTGTATATATATTTTCCTTAGATTGGAGAAAAGTCCTTTCTGTTGTGTACGAGAGAAGCATTCTTAAGTGAAAAACTGAAAACTAGTTATGGTCTTGCTTTTACTTCATTTACATCGCCATTTTTCGTAGGCTGCCGCCGTTTCTCTCCTAATGCCCGACTTTGTATTCTCGAACATGTACACCCTTTGTAGTCTGATTAGGGTGAATTATTGTGGGCAGTAAGGCACCACGTCTCCCATCAATTACATACAATAAAATCTACAAGAGAATTAGTTTTTTAGATAAGAGCGATTTGGTTATCTATAGAGAGAAATAAGTATTTCGAGATATTTTCACTAGAACTACAGATCTGAAAATAACCTAACCTTCAATATTTAAGTAGCGTTTGAAAGGTACATGTAACTTCTTTCGAACGTTGCTAGGTTTATGCTTATCAATCGATTGGTTAGAAAATCTCAATTTTTGTAGATATGTTGTTAAAACGTGTCGAACATGAAATTTTGTTTTTAAAAAAAATGTATGATGATAATTGTATGTTGAGTCTGTTGAGACTATTTTGACAAGCCGACAACCACGCTGTTGCCTGGTTGATCTGACAGCCGATGTCAAGAGATGAAAAAGCATCAAACCAAGAGGCAAGCATGCTTATTGCCATCAGTTGAGAATGTCGGTTGATAAAATGGCTCTTCGAATAATATTATTATGTAAATTTCAAAAACTCTGGTAGTTAGGAAAGCATTTTATTTTCATAATATAGATACACTTATTTCAAATACCTACTAGGTAGGTTTCAATTTATTCTTTAAATCATATTAGCGTATACTAACCGAACTAATATAGTGAATTATATTATTATTTCTGAATTATTTCTTTGTAAGTTAATTTGGTTGTTATAATGAAGGGATAAATGAAAGTAATGTTGATTTTTTTTATTGTTCATTGCATTAAGCTATCAGTTTAGTACAATCTTATTATTTCTCAATAAACTAAACTGTCCACATTTCACATCTGTATTCCTAACCTTAACTTTTTTAATTGCGAACTTTTACATAATGAGTTGTTGTTTATACAACATTTTGCTGTGGTAAACTGGCTAGTAATAGCCTGAATGCATTTCTTGTTTATTGAACACTGGAAGTAAATGCATACCAGACATATGTTTACATCTATTGCATGATTTCCGCTTTATGATATCCTGTTAGCGAAAAATAATAATACAGTGAATTTATATGTATTTGTCTCTTTCTAACACATTGACGATAAAACATATGTGCCCTCAGAATTTTCCTAATACTGTATAAAAGCCTTCTATACCGTCCTGTGTACGCTTTAATACTGAATTAAACATTTTTTGTCAATGGCGCAAAGTAACACCTCTTGTACCTTTCAAGGTGGGGCTATGTTGAGATTCTCTTTCTTCTTTTGTTTTAAGGCCTCCGCTGTCAGGGCTATTCGGCCTGTTTTTTTGCGCCCGGGATGATTTATGATTGTCTATAATATAGTTTATACGAAAGTAAATACGAACAGAGTGATACCGCACTTATTGTTCAAAATTTTATCTGTAAACTGTTCGGTTTTGAGGTTATATTTTGATGTTTGAAGCACTTAAAAATTTGGAGATGAGTTTAATGTTTTCACTGTTTGGGAATTTGAGCCCTATGTCTTGCAGTGTGTAGGGGCCATAAACATTATTAGGAACCCTAAAAGATTTATGAAGAAAATCTGTATTAACACTATTTAAGGAACAGTTGAAAAAGATGTGTGAGAGATCTTGTTTTCACCACATGGGCATGAATCCGAAGGTACTAAGTTTAATTTGTGTAGATATGACAAAGTGGCACAATGGTTGGATCGAATTCTTGAAGAAATGCAGATATATCTACTGGACAAATTAGAGAGTGCAGAAAACCATGGATTTTTTCTTGGATATTTTATGAATTGAGAGTATAGATTTTCTTTTGTCAAGCTGAGTGTAGAGAAAGTAAAATTCCACTTATCTAAAATTGATTTCCTAATAGAATGCACCACATCCGAATGAGGACCAGTTGGGAGGGTGGCACGATTGATAGGTCTCCCAAGATTTGCAAGATCATCGGCTCTAACATTTCCTTGTATAAGACTGTGTCCGGGAATCCAGCCAATTCGTATGTCTTTCCCTTGCTGATTCAACTTGTGTAGTAGCTCCTTTATTTTTAGGACAAATGGATTAGAAGATGAGGAGGATTTTTTAGAAATGCATTTTATGGCACTTTTGGAGTCAGAAAAAATTATAGCTTTGGAAAGTCAAGTTCTGAAATTTTTTGGATCAGAATTAGTATAGCGTAACATTCTGCTGAAAAGATGGAAAAATGAGAGGGGAGTTTGTCACATAATGATAAGAGGTTAGGAGAATAAATTCCGTATTCTACAATACTGTCAGTCTTACATGCATCAGTGAAGAAAACGGGGCCAGAAAAGTTGATAGAATTCATTTTGGCCAGAAAAACTTGATTACGGTCCGAATATTTTTTAATTTCCAGATCTATCGTGTTAGTTTGACTAATTTGAGATTCGAGCGAGAAGTGATGACAAGGAAATTTGTTGAACGATTCAATGAATGGAAGGAATTTAGATACTGATTGAAAGGAAAATATAATAGGGGGAGTATTTCTCAGTGTCCAGTATATGGGATCGGCAGCCCATTCTGTGAATAATTCTATAAGTGAGGTTTTTATTAGATCTTTGTATGCAACTGCGTTAGATACATATTTAACTGACAATATTGTATTGTATTGTAAACGATCTAATTTCTTAAGTAGATATTTAGAACAGCCACCACATAGCATGCACGCATTATCAAATAATGGAAGTATGGTCGCTTTGTATATGTTTAAAAGAGAGATTTGATGGCTACCCCACTATTTACCACATAGAGACCTAATTAAATTAATAGCTTTTGATACTTTGCAGAAAATACATTTAATATGTGGTTTCCAGTTAAGTTGGTCGTCAAATATAGCTCCTAAGTACTTGACTTGAGATTTCGAAGGGATAGGTTGACCATTAGTGACTATGGAATGGACTGCACTAAGCTTATGGTTTTTCTGAAAAATCATGGCGGCACATTTTTGAGGGGCCAGTGTCAAACCCATAGACAATAAATGAAGATTGAGATTAGAAAGGAAGGTGTTGAGGGATGTTATAGACTCCTGTATGGTGTTTTCGGCACATATCACGGCAAGATCATCTGCATAACCACTAATTTTTATTGAGGGTGGAAGTATGTTCTGAAGGGAGTTGCACGATATATTGAATAACAGTGGACTGAGTGGAGAACCTTGGGGGACACCTCTACAAGAAACACCAGGGCCTATAAATTCATTGTTGAGAGTGGATTTAATGAATAGATTTCGATCTGAAAGAAAGGTTAAAATGAGGTCACAAATGTCATGAGGTAAATTAAGGGAATTTAGAGATGAATAAATAGAAGATAAAAGAAGATTATGATATGCACCTTTAATGTCGAGAAAAACAACAACGGGGTTCTTATTGGCAGACAATGCACATGATATTTCGGAATAGATGAAAATGTGGTTATCAGATATACTTCTGCCTTTCCTGAAACCTTGTTGTGAGGAGTGCATTTTTAGGGGGTTTTCAAGAGACCAGTCAAGGCGATTTTTGATCATGCTTTCGAAAACTTTTCCTATGGTGCGGGATAAGGCTATGGGTCTCCAGCTGGAGGAATCGTCAGGATCCTGGGTTTTTTTAAGAATAGGAATTATTAGATTATTTTTCCACTCTGAAGGGATAGGATGAGATTTATTGACGATTTTATTGAAAATAGAGAGAAGCGTTTCTAGGGCTATTTTGTCAAGATGATTGATCATTGAATATGTGATGGAATCCAATCCAGGACTTGAATCATTTTTGTTTAGTAAGCTGAAATTCAATTCTTCCATTGTAAAAAGGTGAGTAAAGGAGTCGTTAATGCCTTGGGGAATAGTGTCGAGGTCTTGAAAAGGGATTTGAGCTAACTTGTTTAAGAGATTTTTTTGACAAGCCGACAATCACGCGGGTATCCGGTTAATCTGACAGCAGATGTCAAGGGATGGAACATCGTCAACCAGAGAGACAAACATGCTGTGCATATATTTCGTAAGTTCATTGTAGATAAAGTTTTCTCAAATTATGTGTTATCAATATATTCATTATACAACAGAGTCGTAGCCTTGTTTATATATAACGCTAGTACTCAAGTCGACACATTTTCATCGAATAGATCAACATAAAATAAAATTATCGTAAAAACGACCAAATTTATGACATTAGAATCCACAGTAAGTATAACGACCCCGAAACTTGCGATAATTACTCCGTTTCGAGGAGGAACATCATTTGCAAACTTTAAGGAAATTATAGAAATCGGAACAGTGCCCGAGCAACAGTAATTAGCTGCTGTTTGCCAAATTGACTGCAGTAACCCTCGACAGATAAATGGACAATCGTTCTTATTATATATACGCTGTTTGAGAGAAGCGAGAAAGCGTAAAGGGCATTAAATTACAACTACTTATATGTTAAATATGTATAGAGTGCTCGCGTATTGTATTGAAACATGAAGATATCTTTCTTTCTCCGTAAGGTATAGTAACAACAATTTTGGTTATGTTTCAAATTTCATATTTTCGACGTTCCTAAATGTACTGTTTTTGAGATATACGAAGAATGGGTGTATTTTAAAATGGAACAACCCGTATATTTAACAATTTTCAGTTATAGTTTTTTATTGCCGTTGCAGCATACAAACTGTTGATGGCTAATATTGACCAATAATGTGAAGAAATGAGGAACAATAGTATATTATTCAACAAGCGTATAATGATGGCTATTACCCACGAAGACGAAGAAAATTGCAACAGCCGGAGACGAGTGTTGTAACATCTGAGTTGAATACTATACTTTATCCCCAACTATATATATATATATATATATATATATATATATATATATATATATATATATATAAGAAGATGTAGGAATATCGCGTGATATGTTAACAACAACAACAAAGAGATTCATGGGTAATTCACGCAAAATAAAGGGTTACTGAAATGGAGTGGTAACCGTGGACATGCATGTTTCTGGCTCATTTTGCCTCTTCAGCACGGCATAACCAAATAGGGATGTGAAGTTTGGGAGCAAAGATGTTAATAGAAACATGGGAAAACACAAAATAACGGATTTCAGCAGGGAAACCAAACGCTCATTTGTGTCTTCAATTGGAAGATCCCGAGTTTTCAGGACAACAACCAACATCGACACGGAGGCGCATATAGCCCCCCCGCCATGAACCTTCCGACCCATAGTAAATAACAAAGAAGATGTAGGAATATCGCGTGATATGTTAACAACAACAACAAAGAGATTCATGGGTAATTCACGCAAAATAAAGGGTTACTGAAATGGAGTGGTAACCGTGGACATGCATGTTTCTGGCTCATTTTGCCTCTTCAGCACGGCATAACCAAATAAGGACGTGAAATTTGGGAGCAAAGATGTTAATAGAAACATGGGAAAACACAAAATAACGGATTTCAGCAGGTAAACCAAACGCTAGTAGATATACTAAGCCGGTTCTGGGACGGAAGTCGGCCATGTTGGATTTCGTTGACTGTGCGCGCGCACCGGAAGTGGCATCCATCTTGTGTCAATGGCGGACGTGTTGGTGTGACGTGTGTCGTATCCATCTTGTGTCAATGGCGGGTCGTTGGCGAGTATTTCGAATGTCGCGACTGTGACGGCATCCATCTTCTGTGACGTCAATCATGGTCCATCCACATGTGTGACGTAGCACTTCCAATTTGGTGGGTTGTGTCGTTGGCGGGTGATTCGAATGTCGCGACGGCATCTTCTGTGACGTCAGTAAAATCCCTACGGCATCCATCTTCTGTGACGTCAATCGTGGTCCACCACAACACTTCCAATTTATAAAATTGAAAAAATGGTCGACCGTGAGATTCGAACTCACGACACACACAGCGACTTTCTCGTTCCTAACACAGTCCCTAACCGTTGCGCTATCGAGGTTATTTGTATAAATTTCTTATTTGGGTTTTACCTTCATCCGTTGGGTGTCAGTGACCCCAGATACTTTTGGCGCTCTTGTTAAAAAAGATAGTTGAGTGGGACGTCTAAATTTCATATGGTGTGTATGTAAAAAAAAAATCCGCTTGAAAAAAAAAATCATGCAATTTATAAAATTGAAAAAAAATGGATGTCTGTGAAATTCGAACTAAGAACACACAGCATCTTCTCGTTCCTAACACAGTCCGTAACCGTTGCGCTATCATGGTTTATTTATAAATGTCTTATTTGGGTTTTAACACTTTGCGTTGGGTGTCAGTGACCCCACGTAATTTTGAAAGTTGCACTTTACATTTTAATATTCCAAGATTGATGCCTTCACAGCATACGAGTGAAATCAAAAGTGTCTATGATTCTTTGTCATAAAATGTATACAGGGGTTGTTTCTTATACGTTTCTTGTTAAAAAAGATATTTAGTTTGTTGAGTGGGACGTCTAAATGGTGTGTGTAAAAAAAAATCCACTTTAAAAAAATCATTTATTATTGATATAATAATTACAAAGGTAACGCAATATTTAAAAACCATTGTCGGAGATATTGTACATTTCTGGAGGATCCTCCAGTGGCGTGACAGGAATCACGTTCAAAGTTTCCAGTTGCCAATGATGTACCATCAAACTTGCAGACGTCAATAATGATGGGAAAGACACTAAAAATGTGACATTTCTTTTGTAGAAATTCAGCCTTTTGCTGTCCGCGTACGTAAATGAAGTCTGCAGCATACAACAGCTTAGTTTCCAATATTACATTTATTTCGCTATACTCGATGTCACCTGAAGAGTATCGAATGCCATGCACATTTTTTTCCAGGTATTTCACAGTTTTCTTATCACGCTGACTTAATGTATCAAACGATTGAGGTGGCAAAAACATGTAGTGACTCTGCTTAAAACCAATCTCGATGGTGAGTTCTTTGGGAACAAAGCATCCATCAACGACGAATCCTTGGATGTCCACGAATGCAACTCTCATGATGATGATTGCTAGAATACTAACGTGCAGCAGCAGTAGCACATTCTAGTTTAAATTCTTAACAATTTCGGTGAGGGGGAAATACTCCATTACGCAATCGTGTATTATGATGCAATATACTTTGGTATTTTCGGGGAAACCAATGTTTGCTTCAATGTCAAGTTTTACATCAACTGTAGATGCCTTCATGCTTTCTTCTTGTTTCGAGCAATCGATAACAAACAATGCACGCCTCTTGAATGAGGAATAATCCAACAGAGGACGCTTCTGTGTCGAATTCATATAGCTAGGATAAAATTCAGTATAGTTGAAATATGCCTCATTGTAATCATTCTTGGTAAAATCCAACTGCATTCTTTCATTGGGATAATACTCTCCATTTAGCGATAACCTGATACTTTGAATGTCTGCATTGTCAAATAAAGTTGGATCAGTTGTGTTGTTGTCACGTTTGTTGGTTTGAAAGAAAACAATAACATAACGAGGTCGTTCCACTGAAGTTGTAGTTTTAACAGCCCAAACTTCACGTCTAGCATTTCTGGTGATGGATGGCAGTTCATGTATCTCCCACTTTCTAAATGGAATAACTATAGGCTGATCCTTTTGAATGGTCCTCATCAGTTCCAACTTAATATCATCATTAGGGTAGATATGCTTGATTTTCAATTCGATGTTGGTAATGTTTATGCTAACAGTTGTAGTGGAAGTCACACCGGCAACATTTTTTTCTGTGATATATACACAATCATTATCGTTTCGAGCTCGAACCAAACGTATTGTTTGCCGTCCACATGTAATCATGGGATAGTCATTGAAAATGTTGAAAATGTGCTTGAGAGGAATTTGTAGGTTGAATGATTTATCTGGAGCATTAAGGATGGGATCTTTGGGATAATTCCAGCCTGCTATAGCCATATGATTGGAATCTTCTTGATTGTAGCACGTCATGGCACGTACAGCACTCACGATTCCAGGATCTCGAACCGTTTCCATTTCTCTTGCGCTTTCACTGTATGTGCACGAATCGAAAAGGAAAGCACCAAAATTATTTGCCAGCTTTACATCACCGGCTCCATGTATATTGAGCGAACCTTTAATGCACAACAATGTTTCGTTCATTGCAAAAAACGAGTCGACTTGATTGATGCTAAATTCCACAATGTCACTGCAACTGAACGATTTGATGAACGGAGCATATGTTCTGTATTCAGCTTTGCGAATCGATTCATCGAATCTCGGCTTGCGATAGATATCAAACATTGGAGGCATATCGTTCATACGAGAACGTTTTCCATACATGGTTGTCATCGTTTTTCTTTCAACAAAAAGCCTAAAGATTGCAAGAACAATTTGTTAGCAAACGTAAGATGCTGCTGCTGTTGCTTTGAAGGACGTCGTTTAACTAATGGAACTGAATGTGCAGCGGAACGTCTTTTATGATTAATTATCAATCCCATCTGTTGCTTCTCGCTCTAAGCTCCAACACCAAGGTACTCTTTTCACCACGAAAGTTGATAGGATGTCCGTCTTGGTCCAAAGCCAACACAGTAACGTTAGTAATTTCACGTTGTGGTATAACAGGTAAATAAAGTAAATTATGTGGAGTTTCGTCAATGGCGTACCCAGGATCTACTTTTATAACTAATTCGTAAATAGTATGAGCAGGTCTGTCTGCGTCAAAGGCTCCAGTGGTAATGTTACATTCGAAGCGTATGCTAGATACTTTTATAATTTTGACGGGTAGATCTGAAGAGTACCATTTTTTGGCTTCGAGTATCTGTCTAGAAAAACCCAATATGTCGCCAAGACAGTTGGGAGTATCCTGCTCGCCGAACGGAATTCTATATTTACTGTAAATCATACATTGTAACGTATTATTATTGGGTTTTAACGCAAATACAGTTTCAAATGGATTGCTGGTGCCACCACCACCACCACCTAACTTGTCTAGTATGAACGCTTCAATATCAGCGATTTCGTAACATCCCGTTGGTATATCAAAACTCTGCATCATGTTGTTGTCATCGTAGTAGTGAAATTTGCGATTTTCAATGTTTGGTATACTATGGTATGAGTGGAAGGAACGTAGTGCTAACTCATAGTCTTTCTCAGGATAGAGTACAATAGGCGTAGGAGGTTGGAATGTAAATACGTGATTTGTGCTATTTACTCTCAACAACTGCGACATGATGACTGATGCATGTCAAGGGATGAAGGTACTTTAAATAATACACAGAACTATGTTCAAGATTTATTTAATACACTTTGACATAGAAAACAAGATGCCTGAGAACTTGCAGGACCATCCCAATGCGTTGTCCAATCGGGACGGTTGTAGTGAACGAAGCACGGCAGACGAATTTGTAGCTCAAAATTTGTTTTGTAGTCATTAGGTAGTTTATGCCATATATCCAACAATTCAGACGGGCTGACAAACCCAATCAGATATTGAATGGGGACTTTTTTCAGCGCATCAACAGTAAAACTTCGTGGCTTTTGCATTAATAATGTTTTAATGTCATCCCACTCCTCTCCCATTGTTCCAAGGATGTTGAAGTAGAAATTTCAAACACAAATGTCCACAATTGATTTGATCGTAGTTTTGATACTGATTATTGTTATAAAAAATATTTTTTCCTCCTCCTCCTAGATACTTTACAAGTTCTTTGGGCGGTTTCAAATTACCAAATGAATCGAAATACTCGATGACATTGTTTTTCTTTATATATGCTACCCAATGTGTTCCACTGTTTTTGGATGAGTCCAAGTTAACCACTGCACACTCTTGTTGTCGTCGAGGACCGGATTTAGGTAGAGTGTCACGCATGAAAACACCACGAAAGTGTGAGATTTTATATAATTTTGCATAACGCGCAATATCGGTGTCGTACAGTGGACGATTGGGTAGCTTTATCGCGAGTTTTTTTTTAAATACAATCCAAATCCTCTGCCACTAGGATACTTTTTCAGATATAAACCATTTCCGACATGTTCCATAACCTTATTATGGCGGTGGTCTTCTTCCAATTTTTTTCGAGCATTATTTGCATCAATGACAGTCTTTGCAATCCCAGCAGCTCCACCCGATAGTGCTCCGAGTGCTGAGAGACCGGCAAACAGAGGTATAAGTGGTAGAAAACCTCCAGATTTTACTGGTATCACTCGAGGAACAACAATTTTCTTCGATCCACCAAATTGTTTAATAAGTGATTTGGCTGCTCGTAAGGCAAACAAGGCGCTTTCTTTTAGAGATGCTCCTCTCTTCATTGATTTTCCCACCTTTAGCACTACGTCTCGATTAAAGGAACGTCGTTGTTTCTTTGGACGACTTCCCATTCCCAACTTTCGTTTCACTTTCATGGTACCAGTAACAAGTAATGCAGCAGCTTTTTCACCAAAAGATCCCTCTTTTGATTTTACTCGAGCCCAAGCCTTATCTTCCAACTCCTTATCTGCTTTGTGACGTTCTTCAAGAGATTTATTTTGCGAATAAGCTATATCGTGTTGTTTGCAGGCGTCGTCTAAAGGATTAATGCCTGCGTCACCACGTGCAAGTCGCTTTTGTAGTTTTGTTCCAGCTATAAATGTACGTAATATATGTTTAACGAAAAAAAAAGACAAGTTATATTCACTTACGACCACAATAATTGTAGGTAGGCAAGTGAAGTTCGAATGGCAGTTTATTTATTAGAGAATTCAAAAGACCTTCTCCCTCAAACACCAACATTAAGACTGATGTATGATAATGCTGCGATATCCATATTTATAGAATAACACTCTAATAAAATTCTTCACAAGATGAAGATCGTTCAACAAGAGCAGACGCTACCCATTGAAAACTTGGACTTTACCTCTAATCCATCATCTGTTGGTAAACATGGTAAACTACTACCAAATTCTTTTCGTGCAATCATCTGTGGTCCTAGTGGGTGTGGAAAGACAAATGTTATGTTGTCGCTCCTATTCGATCCAAATGGTGCTAAATTCAAAAATGTTTACGTTTATTCCAAGTCGTTATTTCAACCAAAATATAAATTGTTGCAAGAAGTCTTAGGAGAAGTTAAAGGTGTTGGTTATTTTCCATTTAAAGACAATGAGGAAATTATTAGTCCAGATAAAGCGCAGTCAAACTCGATATTCATATTTGATGATGTTGCCTGCGATGGACAACAGAAAATTCGTGAATATTATTCAATGTGTAGGCACAAGCTCATTGACGCGGCCTACTTATGTCAAACATATTCGAAAATACCAAAACAGCTCATACGTGACAATTGTAATATGATTGTGTTATTCAAGCAGGATGAAATTAATCTAAAACATATATTTGAGGAACATGTGTCACCAGACATGACATTTGAAGAATTTAAAAAGATTTGCTCAGAATGCTGGTCGACTACTAACAACTATGGAACATTGGTGATTGTAAAAGATTTTGCTTTAAATAATGGTAGGTACCGTAAAGGATTCGATAAATTCATAAAGCACTAGACATTATCCTCAGTCATCGTCACCATGTCCAACGATAAGGTTGCTATTGCCATGCGTAAGAAAAAAATCAGTGAATTGGCGAGATCTATTCGCAAGAAATATTTAGCGTTAAAATTAGGAAAATCAGAACATGATACATCTCTAAATAAGCTATTTAAACCGATATCTGTACCGCTAAAAGAAATGGTCAAATCCTCAAAATCATTACAACAAGCCATAGTTTCAAAATTCATCCCTCCAAAAGAGGAAACAACGACAAAAAAAGAAAAAAATGCTGATGTATCATTTCTCGATACAAAACCCATAGCCGAGACGGATGAATCAGGAAATATACGTTATGATGATGAAGAAGGAGAAGACGATTATTATTATGATGATTATGATATAGGCACACATCCCAACGTTTCGCGTGATGTCATAGAAGATTATTTAGATCAATATCCAATAATTAGTCAACCATATCTTGAAGATTACTTTCGCAAAGATGATGAAATTGATAGAAGTTATGGTCCATTATATAATGATGAAATTGGTTGGATGTTGGGCAGACGTAGAATTGCATTCGATAAAAGAAACGGTAATATAAACATATTACGAGAGAAGGATGAGGGGGGTGGAGAAGGAAATATACCGGGGACTTCGGGATTGTATCAGCTTGTGTTTTACAATCATCCCAATGAATACTCTGATGATGATTTGAATAATTACAAAGCTCTGCTAACAATAACAAAAGCTCATCTCAATGCAGCAGATCGTCTGAAAAGTACTGCTACCGAAAAGTATCGCAACATAATTAGACCGTTGTTTAAAACTGACTCATCAAATATTAGTAGTAGTACTATAACCAAACCTCCATCAGCTCGAATATTAAAGAAACAACGACAACAACAACAACAACAACAATCCATTCAAACCGCTCCATATACTAATGTAGGAAAAGGTCTTGTTGTCGGCGGCGGCGGTGGTGGTGGCCCTCTTTTGTCATACAACGAAAAACCGATGGAATACATTTATTGGGACGATCCCAATGAGCTGTGTGACCGTTTAAGATTACTGATTGCATCCAAGGAAGCTGGCAACACCTCATTCTCACACAACAACGAGATAATTGCAATAATCAATGAGTTGAAAGAGGCCAATATAATTGAATAACAAACGGAAAACATAATCATTTCAATCATGTCTGTCGATAAGTTTGGACATCGCCGCAATCATGCTAATGAGCGGGTTAAGCCGTATATGCCGAAAGTATCGTATCCACATACTCTAGACGGTAATATTGATGCAGAAAACGTAAAAATTTGTAATGTAAAGATGCCGACTGCAAATAGCGATGTTGCTAACAAACTATATGTTGATGAACAATTACATGTGTACCATAATGAGCTCGAAACACTTCAAAAAACAATAATCCCCTCATTACAAACGCAATTGGTATCTCATCAAAATAAAATCAACGAAATTGCTGCATTTATTTCGAGAAATCCTCCCGTCAGAGCTCGAGATATGGCAACTAAAATATACGTCGACGAGGTAGTTGCTATGGGCAAGGAATTTTTGAGAAATGATTTGGAGAGTTTTAAACAAGAAATACAGGATAAATTGTCGAAAAGTAATACTCTAATCAGTGATAAGATCGATATGTATAATACATACATAGAACGTTCGTTTCAAGTTTTGGACAGGGACTTGAAGAAGAAGCATGAAATTGAACAAAAGAAGAAAATAGATGAGAAGAGTAATGGATCATCAGTTTAGAAAGTGCATGCGCTTACGAAACATGTCATCCAAAGTCCAGCTTGTTAACGAACTCCATAAACCTATACGTAAAAATTATCCACGCAGACGTACAATTGTCAAAGGCATAGATGATTTATGGCAAATGGATTTAGCTGAAATGCGACCTTACGCTAATCAAAATAAAAATCACAAAATGATACTAGTCGTCATCGATTGCTTTTCAAAGTTTTTATGGACACGTCCATTAAAGACAAAAACCGGTGAAGAGTTAACTCGTGCATTCTCAGACATTCTCACCAACACAAAACGAGTTCCTAAAAATCTCCAATCAGACCAAGGAACGGAATTTTACAACAGCAAGTTTCAACAACTAATGAAAAAACATGGGATTAATCATTATAGTGTATTTAGCACGAAAAAAGCTTCTATGGCAGAAAGAGTTATTAGAACATTGAAATTAAAGCTTTACAAACATTTCAGTTTAAATGGTACCTATAGATGGATTGACATTCTCCCTAAAATTACACGAGATTACAATAACACAAAACATTCAACAACCAAATATAAACCTTCCAATGTCAATAAATCCAACGAAAAAGATATTTTAAACAAAACCTATACACATCTAAAGATTGCCGGACTTCGTAAATTTAAAGTTGGTGATATTGTTCGTATAAGCAAGTCGAAACATGTCTTTGAAAAGGGATACACACCCAATTGGACGACTGAACTATTCAAAATCATTAAAGTTAAAATAACCAATCCCACCACATATTTGCTCGAAGACTTGCAAGGTATCCCAATCAGTGGAGGGTTTTACGAAGAAGAGCTACAGAAAACGTCAAATCCACACATTTACTTGGTGGAGAAAGTACTTAAAAGAAAAGGCAACAAGATGTTTGTTACATGGTTAGGTTTAGATAGAAAACACAACACCTGGATACAAAGCACAGATGTAGTCACGTAATTACATCGCTTCACTACTCATGAATATATTGTTTTGTAGTAGTAGGAGATGTGAATGAGTATAAATAGAGGAGAGAGTTGTAGGTTAGATTCTCAGTCGTCAATATGAGTTCTCAAGACAGCGGCTATTTTAGTGCTACACAAAGTCATGTTAATTATGACACACAATTAGATCATATTTTACAAGTGTATGAAATGGCAGCCAAACAGGAAAACCACTACTTATTGTACACAGAGTATTGTACAGATGGAGATTTTCGAATTGGTTGTGGTTTGAGCCCCGCAAGAACGTTCAGTACTGCGATCACTCTATCATACACCGATAAACATAAGAAAATCAACTTCAGCTCATACGAATGGTTCACATTTATCGACATTTTAAATAATAATTCATTTATAAGTGCATCATTTCACGAAGAAGAAAAAAAAGAAGAAGCTGTGTTATCTTGTGGAGACTACTGCACCATTCGACAAATGGTATTTGATCGTGTTAAATGGTTGGAGGTGACCAAACATGATATCAGTGTACCTTTAAGAAAAGAAGATGTTTATCAAATACTACAAGCGGATCGTTGCCTCATCTCCCCACGTCTCACTCATTTAGAATCCATAAATTTTGGTGAATACTATGAAAATTTGGTGGAAAACATTAGAAATTTCAGTCAAACTAATGAAAATTTGACTAAATTTGAACTGATTCAAGTAATGTGTGACATCAACAATAGCGAATTAGCCATTGCACTAAGAGAATATATGTTTTTTTGTAAAGTTAACATTGTCAGTGATTTAGAGAAGTATTAAAACTAATTAATTAAAATTATTGTGTTTTATTTCATGTTCCCATCGTATGTGAGTTGATAAATGAAACGAAAATTGTCAATGATTTTGTTTCATGTTTCCAAGTTGATAGAAGGAGATCACTAATTATTTTTTATGTATTGCTTTTGAAAATTACAATACTTTTTATATTGATGAAATATATTTGAGAATAATATTTCATATATATATGTGTGTGGGTCTTAGAATAAATAAAACATTTACATTTTAAATCAATATTTAACTTTAATGGATAGACATAATTATAACGGTATAGAGAAATTAGATTTTTCGTGGGAACACCGTTTATTAAATTGCTTTTTTCAGTGCGTAGGTTAAGAATAAATAAACCATTTCAAATCAACATTTAGATAGACGTAATTATAATGGTACAGAGTAGTTCGTTTTCTCGTGGGAACATCGTTTATTAAATTGCTTTTTTTTTAGTTTGTATGTTTGAGAATAAATAAAACATTTCAAATCAACATTTTAATAGATAGACGTAATTATAATGGTACAGAGTAGTTCGTTTTTTCGTGGGAACACCGTTTATTGCTTTTTTTCAATATTAGGAGAAGCTATTAAATTTTAATTTGTGTGGGTATCGTTGAGAGAACCACCTTGCAAATAGTGGGGGATATCGTTCCATATAAATTTGATATTTCACATCATACAAATCAGTTATCATTGAACAGTGATAGAATATTAAAATTAATCTGTGTGTTGTGTGAAGGCTACTCAGAAAAAAGTAAGTTTTTCATTTATTTCTTCAAATAACAAATCGTTCACTTTTGTTTTTTATGATATAAAGTTCCACTAAAAAGGTAGAGTTTATTAACACATATTTATTCTTTTGTAGATGGATCTACCTTCATTAAATTCAGTGTCGTTAATTACAGAGAAGAAGCCTATTATTAAACTTCAACATTTGACGCTTGGGGAAGCATACCCTATCTTAGGCGCAAAATTAGTTTCAAGCAAATTTGGTGGTGAAGTCATTTTGATAGAATTCGCAGACAATATCACATTCCTGCCCAAGAGAGTGACGGAACAGTACCGATGTCAACTTGATTATTTCAAAGCTCAAAAGCATTCTCTCATATTTAGAGGATTAATTGAAGTGGGCAGACCAAATCGTGCAATATCGTTTGAAATTGTTGAAAATTAGTTTTCGCTTGGTGAGTTTTTATTTATTATATATGTATATTATATATTTAAAGTGAAAAAATGGTGAATTTAATGAACAAAGCTGATCAAACGTTAACTTTCCTAAAAGAACATTATTCTAAACCGCTAGCTAATTCAATAATTAAATTAATAGACCGTCATGTTAGGAGATGTGTCTTGACTTTGGTTAAGTTCAAATTTTCCATTGGTGAGAAGAGAAAAATTCAATCAAAAATTGGGGAACTTAAGCGATTACGTCATCAAATTAATTCAATTACAAAAAAAAATATGGGTTATGGGTTGAGAAAACGAAGTGTAAAATGGTTAGATGTTGGGGTTATTTTTAATTGTAGAATTAGGACAGGGCTTATTGTAAATTTGAAACATAAAGTAATCGATGAATTTTTCAAAGATGCTTTTAATTTATTCAACGTTAAAATTTCACAAATATTGAAGGATCTAAAAATAATAAAAGTTAATACTACTCTCATTGGTGATTATATAAAGCAATCGAATGATCGGGAGGTGGTAAATCAAAAACATTTTAGTACACCCAATGCAATCATTGATGAGGGAACTGATTTAATAGAATGGTTTAAAAATAATGTCGTAGATCGTATTTTGAATAAAATGTCAGAGTTTCAAGAGAAACAGAGCGGTTGGGCATTAAGCAAAATCATTTCACTAGAGATAGCAATTAACAAATACGAAATGGGTAATGGTTCATCTTTCATTCGATTGCCTGAGCAGATACAGAAAAAACATGCATGCATCAACATCCAGAACAATGATGAAGCGTGTTTTTTCTGGAGCGTTGTTGCAGGTTTACACGCTCCCACAGGGCAGGTGAGCCGAACATCATCATATCCACACTATTCCACCGTTTTGAAAACTCGAGGCTTAGATATGCCAATGAAACTGCCTCAAATTAAGAAGTTTGAAACACTAAATGAAATTTCCATAAACGTTTATATGTTAGAGTACAATGAAACAGTGAACAAAACATTTTACACAGTATTGCCGGCAAGATTGACTAGGAAAAAATTAGACCGTCACGTCAACTTATTACTCATTCAAGATAAATACTTTCCGAAATTAAACGAATATGAAACAACGCCATCTCATAATGATTACAGTACTATTGTTGAGGTAAAATATCATTATTGTTGGGTTAAAGATTTATCGCGTTTAATTAGTTCACAGTTAAATAGAAACGATCATAAAAAATATGTTTGTGATAGATGTCTCAATTACTTTTCATTGCGTGAGAGACTGGATGATCATTCCGAACTTTGTGAGAATTTAAACAATGAAAAGATTTCATTTCCCAAATATGATTTTGTTGAGTTTAAGAATTATACATACAAGCAAAAATGTCCTTTTATTATTTATGCTGATTTTGAATCTCAATTGACACAATGTAATGAAATCATTTCTAAAACAACAAACAAATATCAACATCATAAAACTTACAGTGCAGGCTACTATATAAAATGTTCTTTTGACGATTCTCTATCGTTTTACAAAAGTTACAGAGGTGTGGATTGTATGGATTGGTTCGCTAACGAAATGACTGATATAGCTAAATTTGTAGATTCAAAAATTAAAATAATTGTACCAATGGTAGTCAAACCAAGAACTACTAATGATGCAACTGTTTGTCATATATGTGAAAAAAAGTTTAATAAAAAAGATATAGTTGTACGTGATCACAATCATTTTACGGGGGAGTTTCGAGGATTTGCGCACCAATCCTGCAATTTAAATTTTAGAAAACTGTTTGTTGTGCCGATTGTATTTCACAATTTGTCTGGTTATGATAGCCATTTTATCATAAGAGATATTGCCAAACGTGGTAGAGTCAGCCTTTTACCAATCAATAAGGAAAAATACATTTCATTCACACAATACGATTCGGAAACAAACATAAAATTCAGATTTATTGATTCGTTTCGTTTTTTGGGATCTAGTTTGGATGCTGTCGTTAAAACTTTGGACACCAATTATTTGAAAATTTTGAAAAAAGAAAACCATAATTTAACCAATATCCAATTTACATTATTGACACGTAAAGGTATCTTTCCTTATGACTATATTAATAACTTGGAAAAATTGAATGATGATAAATTACCACCGATTGAATGTTTTTATAATAAATTAAATGAAGCGAACGTAACTGATGATGATTATGCTCACGCTAAAAATGTTTGGCGGTCTTTCAATGTAAAAACACTTGGAGAATATAGCGATATATACATGCGCACCGATATTCTTCTTCTAGCAGATGTGTTTGAAAATTTTAGAGAGACAGCTTTAGCAACGTATGGTCTAGATCCTGGATGGTTCTACAGTATACCAGGATATGCGTGGAATGTGATGCTAAAGTTTACAAAATGTAAACTGCAAATTTTAAAAAATATTGATATGATAATGTTTATTGAAAAGGCTATTAGAGGAGGAATATCACAGTGTTGCAATAGGTACAGTGAAGCAAATAATAAATATATGTCTGAATATGATGTTGAGAAACCATCAATGTATATTCTCTATACAGATGTAAATAATTTGTATGGAAAAGCGATGTGTGAACATTTGCCCTTTGATGGCTTCGAGTGGATCGAAAATGATATGGAGAAATTTAACGACATCAATTTCATAAAATCCATCCCAGATGATAACCCCGAAGGCTATATTCTTCAAGTGGATTTGTTATATCCAGACAAGTTGCATAATCTACATAAAGACTTTCCTATGTGTCCCGAACACCACAAACCACCCGATTCAAAATTAACAAAATTAATGACTACCCTACACGATAAAAAAAGTTACACTTTACATTATAGAAATTTAAAGCAAGCCCTAGAACATGGACTAGTATTGGAAAAAGTTCACAAAGTTTTGAAATTCCAACAATCTGCATGGCTTCAACCCTACATCGAATTAAACAATCGATTGAGGACTTTAGCCACCAGCGACTTTGAGAAAGATTTGAGAAAACTAATGAATAATGCTGTGTTTGGGAAATGTATGGAATCCATCCGTAAACATAGAATTTGTAAATTGGTATCTACATATGAGGGTCGTTATGGTGCTAAAAATCTTATTGCTAGTCCGCGTTATCACAATAGAACAGTTTTCGATGATGGTGATCCACCTTTGATGGCAATCGAATTGAAAAAGTCTGAACTAATTTTCAATAAACCGATATACGTGGGTATGGTTATTCTTGACATCTCGAAAACTGTAATGTATGACTTCCATTACAATTTTATGCTTCCCACAATGGGAGTAGACAATTGTAAGTTGATGTACACCGACACTGATAGTTTTGTTTATCAACTTACTTGTGAAGATGCATACGAACAGTTAATTGACGCAAACATTGACAAATTTGATACATCAGATTATCCCATTAACAATATCTACAACATACCCCGAGTTAATAAAAAAATACTAGGTTTGATGAAAGATGAAGCTAATGGACAAATAATCACCCATTTTGTTGGTTTAAGGTCCAAAATGTATAGTTACAAAGTTCAGGGGGGCAAAGTTGTCAAAAAATCAAAGGGGATTAAAAAATGTGTTGTGAAAAATAAAATAATTTTCGATGATTATGTGGATTGTTTGAAAAATTGGAAACAGATGACAATTACTCAAAATACGATACGTTCCTTCGCTCATAATGTGTATAGCATTGAACAAACAAAAATCGCTTTGAGTCCTCACGATGATAAAAGGAAATTACTTCCCGATTCATTTGATACGCTTCCATGGGGACATTACAGTATTTTGGAATAATGTTTTTTGTTTTTAGATAAAAAATGTCTCCTACTCCCGAAACTGAAGATCGTGCCAAACGGCGTGTAAAATTTCTTAAGAAATCACGTAAATTAATCAGAGATTTTCGAAGTGCTGTTGCAATGATTAAAGTACCTCGATCACTATCTAAAAATGATTGTCGAAGAGTACTAAAACTCATATATACTGATTTTCCAATAGAAATTTTAAATGGATTAATTCTTCATTTCAATTTACCTACAGAACCTGAAGATTCTGACTATGATTCAGATGAAACTATTTTTGCTGACTTTTGAATACAACTTTGTAAAACCATTTTTCACTTTTCACATATATTTAAATATATAATAATATGAACTCAAATATAGTTTTATACTTTTATATTAAACTATTACATATTAAGTTATAGCATGTATTACTACTTTGTGAATTATGGCATTTGTTTGTAGTATTATTAATCTTTCATATTAATTTATAACATATATTACTATACTTTCATATTAAAATGTAACATATTGTTTTTTCCAATATAATTTTAGGATATTGCCTAAATATTTTTGTTAAATGAAACAATGTTTTTTTTTATGAGTAAAACATCAGGTTAATTTCCAAATAAAATCTTCTTCAATGTTCAATGATAGCTCAATTATATCAAGAATAAATAATTTTTCAAGTAAATGGATTAAGTTATAGCATATATTACTACTTTGTGAATTATGACATTCGTTTGTAGTATTATTACTCTTTCATATTAATTTATAACATATATTACTATACTTTCATATTAAAATGTAAAATATTGTTTTTTCCAATATAATTTTAGACTATTGCATAAATATTTCTGTTAATTGAAACAATGTTTTTTTTTTATGAGTAAAACATCAGGTTAATTTCCAAATGAAATCTTCTTCAATGTTCAATGATAACTCAATTATATCAAGAATAAATAATTTTTCAAGTAAATGGATTTTTTTTTATTACCTAGTATCTACTCATCAGCTGAAAAATTACAGCATGGCATTCGATACTCTTTTATGTGGCATCAAGTATTACAGAATAAAAATGATTGGAAACTATGCTGCAAACACACAGCAATAAGCTGAATTTCTACTAAAGAAATGCCTCGTGTGTTTCCCTTTAGTCTACTAGTTTGATGACACACACACACACACACACATCATGGGTAACTGGAAACTTTGAACCTACTACACCACTGGAGGACCCTACAGAAATATACAACGTCTCCAACAATGGTTTTTTAAATACTACATTACCTTTGTAATTATTATATCAATAATAAATTATTTTTTTAAAGTGGATTTTTTTTTTATTAAAACACCCAATCTACTCATCAGCGGATATATTACATGAAGATTTAAATTTACGTTTAACAATTTTTGGTAAAATTTTAAATAATAAAACGAATATGAATGCTAATAATATACATAGAGTCATTGAAAATATATTATTAAGTTCATTTTTCATACTATGGAACATGCTGCTAGTGTTGGTTATATTGATCATGGTGAAAGCTTTGTAGGTTGAATTCTGTTTAATGGATATGTTGTTGTTTGCGGACATCTAAAGATATAATCTACAGCACTTGAAATCTCCTGTCGTCGAGCTCCGTTTTGTAATTCGTCTGGCACCCAATTTATTGTAAGCTTCTCCCACTTCTTTTGATCTGAGTCGGTAGTATCAGCAGCAGAAAGGCACAGGTTTGCAATTTGCTTCATAACCCTTCGTTTTTCTTCATAAAATATTACATCCTTATTCAATCGATCTATTTTTATAATAAACTCCTCAAATAGACGTCTATACTCAACTAATGACATACTACAACTGATTCGTTTACAGATATATTAGTGTCCTATATTTTGTGTATCTCCACACACACACACACACACAATAATGTCTCAACCTCCTAGTCGGACGGAACGGTTTTTTCTCATAAAGACCTGTGAAGAAATTTGTTATAAAACCCCTCACACCTCCCCATTAATCCATTAAATACTGTCTTTGTAATTATTATTTTTCTCACCCCCTGCGATAGCGCAACGGTTAGGGACTGTGTTAGGAACGAGAAAGTCGCTGTGTGTGTCGTGAGTTCGAATCTCACGGTCGACCATTTTTTCAATTTTATAAATTGGAAGTGTTGTGGTGGACCACGATTGACGTCACAGAAGATGGATGCCGTAGGGATTTTACTGACGTCACAGAAGATGCCGTCGCGACATTCGAATCACCCGCCAACGACACAACCCACCAAATTGGAAGTGCTACGTCACACATGTGGATGGACCATGATTGACGTCACAGAAGATGGATGCCGTCACAGTCGCGACATTCGAAATACTCGCCAACGACCCGCCATTGACACAAGATGGATACGACACACGTCACACCAACACGTCCGCCATTGACACAAGATGGATGCCACTTCCGGTGCGCGCGCACAGTCAACGAAATCCAACATGGCCGACTTCCGTCCCAGAACCGGCTTAGTATATCTACTAACGCTCATTTGTGTCTTCAATTGGAAGATCCCGAGTTTTCAGGAAAACAACCAACATCGACACGGAGGCGCATATAGCCCCCCCGCCATGAACCTTCCGACCCATAGTAAATAACAAAGAAGATGTAGGAATATCGCGTGATATGTTAACAACAACAACAAAGAGATTCATGGGTAATTCACGCAAAATAAAGGGTTACTGAAATGGAGTGGTAACCGTGGACATGCATGTTTCTGGCTCATTTTGCCTCTTCAGCACGGCATAACCAAATAAGGATGTGAAATTTGGGAGCAAAGATGTTAATAGAAACATGGGAAAACACAAAATAACGGATTTCAGCAGGGAAACCAAACGCTCATTTGTGTCTTCAATTGGAAGATCCCGAGTTTTCAGGACAACAACCAACATCGACACGGAGGCGCATATAGCCCCCCCGCCATGAACCTTCCGACCCATAGTAAATAACAAAGAAGATGTAGGAATATCGCGTGATATGTTAACAACAACAACAACAAAGAGATTCATGGGTAATTCACGCAAAATAAAGGGTTACTGAAATGGAGTGGTAACCGTGGACATGCATGTTTCTGGCTCATTTTGCCTCTTGAGCACGGCATAACCAAATAAGGATGTGAAATTTGGGAGCAAAGATGTTAATAGAAACATGGGAAAACACAAAATAACGGATTTCAGCAGGTAAACCAAACGCTCATTTGTGTCTTCAATTGGAAGATCCCGAGTTTTCAGGACAACAACCAACATCGACACGGAGGCGCATATAGCCCCCCCGCCATGAACCTTCCGACCCATAGTAAATAACAAAGAAGATGTAGGAATATCGCGTGATATGTTAACAACAACAACAAAGAGATTCATGGGTAATTCACGCAAAATAAAGGGTTACTGAAATGGAGTGGTAACCGTGGACATGCATGTTTCTGGCTCATTTTGCCTCTTCAGCACGGCATAACCAAATAAGGATGTGAAATTTGGGAGCAAAGATGTTAATAGAAACATGGGAAAACACAAAATAACGGATTTCAGCAGGGAAACCAAACGCTCATTTGTGTCTTCAATTGGAAGATCCCGAGTTTTCAGGACAACAACCAACATCGACACGGAGGCGCATATAGCCCCCCCGCCATGAACCTTCCGACCCATAGTAAATAACAAAGAAGATGTAGGAATATCGCGTGATATGTTAACAACAACAACAAAGAGATTCATGGGTAATTCACGCAAAATAAAGGGTTACTGAAATGGAGTGGTAACCGTGGACATTCCAATTGAAGACACAAATGAGCGTTTGGTTTCCCTGCTGAAATCCGTTATTTTGTGTTTTCCCATGTTTCTATTAACATCTTTGCTCCCAAATTTCACATCCTTATTTGGTTATGCCGTGCTGAAGAGGCAAAATGAGCCAGAAACATGCATGTCCACGGTTACCACTCCATTTCAGTAACCCTTTATTTTGCGTGAATTACCCATGAATCTCTTTGTTGTTGTTGTTAACATATCACGCGATATTTCTACATCTTCTTTGTTATTTACTATGGGTCGGAAGGTTCATGGCGGGGGGGCTATATGCGCCTCCGTGTCGATGTTGGTTGTTGTCCTGAAAACTCGGGATCTTCCAATTGAAGACACAAATGAGCGTTTGGTTTCCCTACTGAAATCCGTTATTTTGTGTTTTCCCATGTTTCTATTAACATCTTTGCTCCCAAATTTCAATATTTATTTTATATAGTTAATTGTTTTAATGGAGAGCATGAGAACTCTAACTCCCGTTGGGTTCTGGATTGAATTTAGACAACAAAAATATACGAAATTTGCACCTTACAAATAACCTGCGAAAATCATCTCATCCAACAGCTGTGAATAGATTAAATGGAATACAGTAATTCCACTTCTATGGTGTGAAACCTTTTCCTGTATTTAGCAAATGACATATCAATAAAATTCAATGACTCAAAATTTAGTTCCTATAATTATCAACAAAACATCAAATCAAAAAGCATCATAAACTGTGAAGAAAACTTATGTTAAAACAAATATAATACAATGCAAATTACATATACCAAATATTATTATATATCTAAAATTATCAATATGTAATTTGGCCAAATTAGTGAATTTCGTTAGAGTTTAATATGGTTAACCAGATAAATTGTTAAAACACTGACCTGATCACAACACTGGGAAGTCTCTCGTACATTCTATTCCTGTGGAATCTTCTGGAACGAAGCTGTATCTCCGACAATCTTGTAGAAACAAACTCTATATGTTTGTATGGCAGGCAAGTTCGTGAATTCTTGTTAAATCATTTAGATATACTTGCTTATAATGTTTTTGTTACAAAGATTAATGATTTAAGAAAGTATTTTCTCACGGTAAAGTGATTACTTTCTGAAAATTCAGGTAGCGTCCCCTCTCAAATTTTAATTGTTTATATTTCTTAGAAATTATTATTAATTCCAAATATTTTCTTCTCAAAATGTTCAATGTATATTTATTCAATATTTGCAATGTCTTTTCACTTTAATTTCCAACAATTTCCCAAATATTTTC
This sequence comes from Galeruca laticollis, assembly GCA_963921935.1. Taxonomy (NCBI): domain Eukaryota; kingdom Metazoa; phylum Arthropoda; class Insecta; order Coleoptera; family Chrysomelidae; genus Galeruca; species Galeruca laticollis. The sequence goes on from OY998177.1 coordinate 104,474,364, forward strand.
ATAAAATTTATAAAATTTGCTTAAATGCATCCATCTCCATTAGCTTCACCTCACCAACCTTTTGTTTTTCAAATCAACAAACTTTTTGTTGCCAGCTTTGTTATTTGTAAAACAAAACACTTACTACATACTAGATATAATATACTCTGTTTTATCTAATGTTTGATGTATCGTTTAATGTCTCTATATTTTTCTATTATTATTTATTGTTGATGTAAGATTTCAAATTAATTTACTATTCCTATTTACATACGCAATATTTCAAAAATCTACCTTATTTTTAATAAACAAAATTATATCTATCTAACTTTAAATTTCAATATCAATACATATACAATATCAAATGTTCCAATATCTGTTAGAATACCTTTCAATTAAATCTTTACTCATTATTACATATTTATCTCCTATAAACTTGGCCTTTTATTTAATCCAGTCATCAAATTTTTCTATTATCAATAGTTCACAGACATAAATAATTCGATGGTAGAATATATTTCTGCTCTCAGTGTACTTTGCTAACTGACATGTAGTTTTTTAATTGACACTTCATTTATCTCTTTTTTATATAAACATTACAATTTTGTTGGTATATATTGTTATCCAAAATTCTATTTATTATTGTCTGATAATAATTTACTTCCTTTTCAGATTCAATGTTAGATATTCTAAAATCCTAAGGTAAATAATTTCACTATTACTTCTGTATTTCTTTAGTTGTGGAGCATAGCTAATATAATAAATGTTTAATTCAATAGGAGATATATATTCTTCTCATATTATCACCATTAGACAAGATAATTCCAGCTGTGTGAAATGAGTAATCTCCATCTGTTACCTATCAAAGTTGCAAATTTCATACATTTGTGTTTCATTCTCTCTACTGCTTCTTACGATAAGTTCAATATCATCATCATCATACGCAGCTTATTCAACCATTTTATTATGGTGTAGCCTCCCTTTACATATTTATATATTCCATTTCCATGTGGGCCCATTGTTGTCTATTGCTAGCTATGCGCCCCCAAGTTGATCCTGCGAGTTTCTTTATGTCGTAGTCCCATCTTAAGTTGGGGCGTCTTCTTGGTCTTTTCACGCCTCGGGGATACCATTGCGTTATCTTTGTGGTCCATCTATCGTCTGTCCTTCTAGCGAGATGCCCCGCCCATTGCCACTTTAGGGATCTGATTCTATTTATGACATCTATCACTTGGGTCTTTTGTCTGATCCAATCAAGCCTTTTCTATCTCTCCTTGTTATTCCAAGCATGCATCGTTCCATAGACCTCTGCGTTACCTGGAGTTTTCTAATGATATCAGTTTTCAGGGTCCAGGTTTCACAGCCGTATGTTAATACTGGTAGTACGCACTGATCAAACGCTTTCTTTTTCAAACGGAGTGACATTCTAGACTTGAAGATGATAGATTTCTGTCCAAATGTTCTCCATGCTAATTTGATTCTTCTGTTTATTTCTGGAAGTAGAGAGCCTGATATGTGTATTAGTTGACCCAGGTATATGTATTCCTCTACTATTTCCAGGGCAGTATCATTAATTGTTATTTCTTGTGCGTTTATCAGTTCGTTATACATTATCTTGGTCTTCCTTAGATTTATTTTAAGGCCTACTTCGTTGCTTGCTGCATTCAGTTCATTTATTTGTTGTTGCATTTCGCCAGGGTTACTCGCTATCAGAATTATGTCATCAGCGAATCTTAGATGGTTCAAGTATTCTCCATCTATATTCAGACCTGTGTTGTTCCAGCCCAGTTTTCTGAAGATGCTTTCTAGTGTTGCTGTAAATAACGTTGGTGATATTGCGTCTCCTTGTCTAACTCCTCTGCTGGTGGGGAATTCTGGTGTGCCCTCATATATCCTAACTCTCGCTTTGGCTTCCCTATATATATTTGCTAGGGTCTCAATATATGGCTTGTCGACCCCTTGTTCTGTTAGGGCATTTATTACTGCTCTGGGATATATAGAGTCGAATGCTTTCTCAAAGTCGATGAAGGCTAGTGCTAGTGGTTGGTCGTATTCTTAGGTTCGACTGATAACCTCTTTGAGGGTATGGATGTGATCTATTGTACTGAAGCCTTTGCGGAATCCAGCCTGTTCTCGTGGTTGGGCCGAGTCCAGTGTATTTTGTATTCTGTTGTGAATGATCTTTGTGAATACCTTGTACGTCACTGGTATCAGACTTATTGGTCTGTAGTTCTTAATGTCTTCTTTGCTGCCTTTCTTGTGGATCAACACTATGAGAGCGCTGTTCCACTCTTTAGGTATGCTCCTGGACATCAGACAGTTCGTGTATAGTTTGGCAAGGTACTTCCATTTTTAGCTCCTACATATTTGAGTATTTCGGTCGTGATGCCGTCATTTCCCGCTGCTTTGCCATTTTTCATGCTTTTCAGTGCCGTTTCTACTTCCTCCACCAATACTTCTGGTATGGCATCTTCTGAGTGTTCTATTATTTCTTCCAAGTTTTCAGGGGCCTTGTATAGGTGTCCATAGAATTTGGCTACTAGGTCTATTATTTCATTCCTGCCTGTGGTTCTTGTGTTTCCATCAGTTATTGCAACTATCTGTCTTTTCCCTATTATTAGTGCCCTTTTTGCATTTTTGTAGCTTTTACGGTTTTCTATTGTTGTTTGTACCAGTTTCTCGTTGTAATTTCTGATATCTTCTGCGATTTTCTTTCGTATCGTCTTGCACAGTTCGGTGTATTCAATTCTTTGAATGTTTGTTCTCTTTTTCATTTCTCTTCGTTTTTGTAATAGTGCTTTTGTTTCCGGAGTTACCCCCCAGCATGACAGACAAGGACAAGTTCAATATATATATACATATATATATATATATATATATATATATATATATATATATTGTAATATGCTACTATTACTGGGATAATTAGAATGCAATTTGTGTAAAAAATTGATTTGCTTCCTTTTTTTTATTATCATTATCGTTATAATTTCTGTTCCTTCTATAATTCGTAAAATTTCGATAATTATTATTTGGTCTTACTTCTCTCTGCTAATTTATACTATTATTCCTTCTAGGCACTGGTTCTCCTCTGCTCCTTTCTAATCTCTGCAGATATTGACATACATTTTCTATTGTTGCAATATTTTGTATGGCAATTGTCTCTGTTATCTGATCCTTAAAATGTCTTGATAAATATAAAACAATTTCTTCCTCGTTCATTCTTGGATTTAAATGTATTACCGTAGCATACATTTGAAGTACGTAGGAATTCAACGAATTGCCTCTATTTTTATAATATTTTCCAAAATATAACCTCTCTCTAATTTTTGATTGGACATTGTTTCCCCATAAATATTCTATAAATTTTCATTCAGATTGATTTAAATTTTCTATTTCCTCTTCTTTCCTCGTAAACCATATTAAGGCATGATGTTCCCTTAATTCTTCTACTCCGTATTCTTCCCTTATCTTGTTTCCTAGCATTTTGATAAATGTTACAGGATGTATCTTTTTAAAATCCCCATCAAATCTTATATTATTATTTCCAATATTAACTATCCTATTTTCTCCTCGTATTCTTGTTATATCTCTTCTTATTCTCCTTTCATTTTCTTCCCGATCTTCTTCTATTTTTTTCAAATTTACCACAATTTCTTTTAGTTTCAATTTGTACTCTTCCCTTTTATTGTTACGACTGTCTTCCCTTTGTATTTCTTGGATCATTTTGTCCTTAATTTTTTTTTATTTCTTCCCCATTTTTATTTATCATTTCTTTACAATCTTGGAATATTTGTTCCGTGTTAGTTTGTATTCTGTCAACCTTATTTCTAATTTCGTCTTCTATTCCTCCTATGACTTCTCCCATTTGTCCTATCTTCTCACAGATTCGGTCCTCCATTTGTTTTCTATATCCGTCTCTATCTTGTATCATCTCTTGTTTTATTTGTTCAAATTTGTTTTCGGGGTTAATTTTCAAATTTCTTTCCAATTCCTCCATTCCATTACGTACTTCTTCTATATTCCTTTTGACTTCTTCATTTCCTTCTTCTAATTTTCTATTTAGCTCCGTATTTCCTTCTTCTAATTTTCTATTTAACTCCGTATTTCCTTCTCCTAGTTTTTTATTTAACTCCGTATTTCCTTCTTCTAGTTTTCTATTTAACTCCGTATTTCCTTCTTCCCCCCTTCTTAATTTCCTGGTTCCCTTTTCTTAAATCATTCACACTCTCTATAAGAGTTTTCATTAATCCTTGCAGATTCTCCATTTCCTTAACTCTTTCTATTAACGATTGGTTTTGCTGTTGTTGTGTTGGTGTCTCCATCCCAATATCTTCTGTAGTTGCTATGTTCTTTTTCTGTGTTCGTGTTATCCTTCTTCGCTCTTGTGTTTGGCATATTATTTTATTATTGTCAAGTTGTTCAGTAGTCTATGTTTTTTATAAATTTATTTATATTTTATTAAAGAAATAGGCTAATTGCAGTTATAGCAGCAATAGCCCCACGTTGGGCGCCAAATTGTAATATTACTGGGATAATTAAAATAAAATTTGGTTAAAAATTTGATTTGCTTCCTTTTTTTATGCCGGCTAGCTGTAAATATAATTTATCACAAGACTCGTAATTGTGTTACGGTTCGTGCCCTTATTGAATAAACTTAGAAAATATAATTTTTAATAATGAATATTTTTTTACAATAGTTATTCAATTCAATTTTAACAATTATCTTTTTTTTAATTTGAATACGATATATAAAACTTAGAATCAAATTTACAAATTTACAATCAGACACTTTTTCCTGTAAATTTTATACAAATACCTTTTAGTATTTTTATAATTTTTTTAAAAAAGGTAAGTTTTCCTTAAATATTTAAATTACTAACCTATTAACTATAATTAAATTAGATATCTATAAATACGAGAATGTCTATAAATATGAGCTCAACAATATGATACGCCATATCCATATAACCATAAAGTTCCTACACTTCTTTGGCAGTCTCAATGAATTTTAATTTAATTATGTTGCCGAAATTATGTTTGCAAATTATATGTTGTAATTTATTTCTTCTTGATAATTTGTATTCTGTGTCAATGAATTTTAGTTTAATTTTCTTACCAGAATTATGTTTATAAGGTATATATTGTAATTTTCAATTTCTCGATTTTAATTCTTCTTGATGATTTTTTCATCTCCTATATCTTCCTATTGACATCTATCTGCCAAAATTTTTTTGAATTCCCACCGCTACTTTTCAATCCATCTAATTTTTTCTAAATCCGCCTTCAAATGGTTCTTTTTATCTCTATCTCTATTGGCGCACTCGAAACGCGAACTTCACTACCCTCTTATAATTATTACATGTTAATTATTTTTAAACCCTTAATTTTTTTACTTATATCTATTATAATAATCTAATACGTAAAATCAGTTACTTCCAAAAGAATTGTATTTATACATTCTTTCATGATTTACTAAAATGTCATTTTTGAATTTTCAAGTTTTTTGTAGGTTATCTGTCACAATGATTTTGATGTGTATATAGGGTGTCTCAAATGATCATGTATACAGTGTGTCCCAAATAAATGATTCTAATAAACCTGATTTAGAAATAATAATAATATATTTTTTTTATAAAGTTTAGTGGATTGATTATATTTTAATATATATATATATATATATATTTATATATATATAAGTTTGTTAAAAAATCCAAAATATATTTCAAATGAACATTATTTTTTATTAATGGTAACGTTATTAATACACAATAAATGTATGTTTATTTACTTGCACAATATTTATTAATAGTTACATTACAATTGTTAAAATTAATATGCCAGGGATAACTTTCTCAGTCACCTGAGTCTGATTGAAAATCATGGAGCTTGGACTGGCACTAGAGCTAGTACAAGGGTTTTCATTGTAATTAGAGCTAGTATAATGTTTGTTTATTTCGTTTGAAATATGATTTCCTCTTTTTATTTTATTGGTTATGTTGTCATCTATATAACCTTCGGCAACTGTGGTTGATTTCCATCCCCCTAACTGCTTTACTGCTGTAATGTCACCTCCTGTGCTAACGCAAATTGTTGCAGATGATCTTTGGAACAAATGTCCTGTGTACAATTCGGGATTTTTTCATTTTAAAAACATAGCAATGTACTTTCCCATAGAAGATAATATGTTAATGCCTACTCTTTGAATAGTACATTTGCCATTTTGATAATTTAAAAATAATGATAGGCATTTAGCATGAGATGGGCGAAGATTTATATACTTTTTGCAAATATCGTAAAATTCACCTGATACAGTAAATAATCCAGGAATTTTTTTTTTGTGAAAGGTATTTTCACTATAAGAGCTCCATTGTAATCTTCCATATCATCAGTTTTCATAGAATATAATTCATTAGATCGGCATGCGCCCATTAGCCCCATGATGAAGGTTACCTAAAAATAATTTGATTAAATTGGAAAGTCCTAAGCTGAAAATTACGTTATTCTAAGAATACCTTTGTCATTAGATATGTATGATCTGGCGCTTCTTTAATAAATTTACTGACTTCTTCGGGCGTAAAAGTTTTAGATTTTTTCGGTTGATGGCCCTCGGACTGACGTTTTAAAAATGCCTGTAACTTCATGTAAGTCTCTAGATGGATACTATGGTAAATATTAAATTTACTTTTCAGCATAGAATAATATACCCACAATGATGATGATATGTACTTTTTAGCAAGTTCAACAAAATACACTAGGATAACATTTTCAGAAAAAGACGATGTTTTTTGTGCCAGTTACCAATCCATAAAACTTTTGTACACCGCATCATATTTGCCTTTTGACTTGTTAGGTAGGAGATTTTCTGTAGCGCTAGCCGCTAATTTTAAAATGTCGGTGTACAAGACATATCTTTTAGATCTGATTCACTATTAGACATTTCTCTAATGATACCAGAATGTTCACACCAAATAACTCACAAACCGACTGACAGTATATCTACAAATACAACGACAAGTAAATTTACAAATTGTCAAATTTGACGCAACGATTGAGTAATATTATTCCATCGAAATGTCATTATTATGCAATTTTATATTGTAATGCATGGCATTACTTGATAAAAATCGCATATTCAACAGATATATTAATTAATAGTTGTGGATAAATAAATATTCCTGCATTCAAGATAATGCGCAATACATGTTTGACAAAAAATTCAATGTTTCTACTAAAACTGAAAAATATTTCAACTAGTCAGAATTATATTGTATGGTACACTCTATTTAGCGAATAACGTAAAAATTATTTAAATTTGAATGTGAAAATTTTGACTGAATTAACTCCGTCTGGTAATAGATATGTATGTATTAAGAGCGGAAAGAGATAATTTCGGCAGATTGCAACTCTCTGCCTCAAGCGGCAACGCACTTTTTGATCGAATTGCACACAAGATTTTTTTCTACGATCACATTATTTTTAGACAAATAATTAGGAAAAAACATGAAAAATACACTTTATTAGAATGTGATGCTGAAAACATATTAAAGTTGAATGTACAGTTTTGACAATCTTTTATATTTATCCCAAGACCTGAATAAGTCGGAGGTAGGGTAATATCTTCTGAATTTTTTTCTGCTATATCAGATATAGGAGGAATCGAAAGTTCTTCGTTAGTTGGTACTGCTGCGTTCGCAGAAATTTCTTAGAAGGAATCTATTTCATTGTTAATGGAATCGGCGATACATCCTTCAGCCACATTACAGCTCTTCCACCCACCATGTTTTATAAGCTGAATTAAGTCGCCTCCACCATTTATTAATAATGTCACCGACGTTCGTCGAAAACAATGACCAGTAAATACATTTTTATCGAGAAATTTTAAGAAACTTGCTATTTCCCTTGGTTTAAAAATATGAGCAATTTTAAATTAGTTTTAAGATCTTTTAACCATGTGATGTCCCAACAAACAGGTAATTTATTTCATTGTCAATTGAACAAATTTGAATATTTTAAGAGATAGAATTTTTACTGTTTTTACTTTTTAATTATAGTGTAGTTTTGTTGTAAAGATATATTTTAATTGTATTGTAGGTGATTTGATAATGACAGGATTATGTCGAAACGTACGTAATCAATAGAAAATGTATTAAAAGAAACGACCAGAGTTTGTTTAATGACCTTAATCCAAGAAATTTAGATACAAATATATATACAGGATGGTCAAGAAAAATTAATGAAATATATATATATATATATATATATATATTTATTATTTTGGATTTTTCTTTTGGGTATAGGTTTCGTTGAAAAAATACGACGTTCTTATTACGTTTCGCCTATCATAGTAGGCTTTTTCAAAATATTATTTATTATGTTCGAAATACCTACGAGTAAAAGAAATCAAAACATGTTAGCTCACAACAAGGACATTAAACAATTAAAACATTAAAAATTAGAAATGTTTCCCATGTATGAATAAAATCTCTAAATTAAGTTTTATATTGGTACGTACCTCGATGTTTACATGTTTACGTTGAAATACTGAATAGAAAAGCAGAAGGCTCTATTATTGTTTTTGTTTTTTCTACTTAAAATATGTGTTCAGGTTTTTGTTTGTTGGTTTTCAATTTTGTAAGAGTAACGTGTATATCAATTAACAAAACAGAACAATACAAGGTGGTCACAAATAGAAATAATAGTTATTGGCTGTTTATACTATTAAATTATGATAAATATGACTTAGATGATTCGTGTCTTGTTTATCATTAATTGTAAGATGTTCTTTTTTTATGTATATCATTTCCTTCATAAGCAATTTTTGGTAATTGCTCTCTTGCGTTAAAATTTCAGTGTTTGAGAAGTCAAATTCATGTTTTTTGCTGGATTCGTGCTCGTGTAAGGCTGTTGAGGCATTTTTAGTGTATTTATGACCGTTTAGCCTAATGTTGAGGTATTGTGTTGTCATGCCAATGTATTTTTTGGGGCAATTAAAGCACGGTATTGAATAAACGACATTCGATTTCATTTTCGTTGGAACTTCACTTTTCAATGATGTGAACAAGGACGATAATGAATGTTGTGCTTTGTGACATACAATGATATCATGCTTACCTAAAATATATTTAATTTTTTCGGATAATTCTGCTGTGTAGGGCATAGCAATATATTTTTTTATGCTGTTTTTATTTATTTGTGCTCCATCTGGCATGCCACTATTATATTATTTGTGTGTACGTTGCCTTACAATTCTATCTACTAATTTTGTAGGGAAACCATTTTCATAAAGAACCTTTTTTACTTTCTTTAAGACCTCAAATCTGTATTCAGGTGATGTTAGAGTTAACGCTCTATCAGCTAAGTTTATGATAACACTGTTTTTTGCTAATTTGGGTAGTGGGAATTGTAATTTAGGTAGCGACCCGACCATGTGTTTTTGGTATACCATTTTGTTGTAAGTTTATCGTTGTTTTCTTGTCGTATGATTGTCATGTCTAAGAAATTAATTTTTAGTTCAATTTCCATTTCTGAAGTGAACTGAAGGTTAGGATGAAAATTATTAAACGCGTTTAGAATTTCGTCAATTTGATTTTCTGGTACGGCAGTGATGCAATCGTCGACGTATCTTTTAAAAAATAGTATCGGGATATTGGTGTTGCTCAGAACCTTCTCTTCTAAGTACTCCATGACAAGTTGTGCAACAGTTGAAGATATTGGAGAGCCCATTGCAGAACCATCTTACTGTTGGTAAAATTTGTTCTTATGTTGAAAATAATTGCAGTTCAGTGTTAGATTTAACGCTTCAATAAACATGTCTTGGTTAAGGGTTGTATATTCTTTTAGGGAGATCCATTTTTCTTCAATGATTTTGGTCAGTAATTCGTTCGGGATATTAGTATATAAGGATACCACGTCTAATGAAATTAGTTTGTATCTGTTCGGTATTTTTGTTGAGTTAATAAACTCCTTGAAGCTAAAAGAATCTTTTATATAGTAGTTATTTTTGCAAGTTATTTCTGATAGACAGTTACTTAAATACTTGGACAATCTATCAAAAGGTGACTGAATAGATGAAACTATAGGTCTTAATGGAGTACCTGGTTTGTGCAGTTTCGGCAACCCGTAAATTTTTGGCGCTACTGCATTGTGAATCATTAATTTTTTTGCCTCAATCTCAGAAATAAGTTCTTTAGAATACGATTGGCTACGAAAATAAAATGGATAGTTTGCTTTCTGACAACCAAACCTACAAAAAATTACGCAACGATCCGACAAAAACATACCAAGAAAAAAATAACATACTAATAAAAAAAATTTTATCTAAAGTTCCAACGAAAATGAAATCGAATGTCGTTTATTCAATACCGTGCTTTAATTGCCCCAAAAAATACATTGGCATGACAACACAATACCTCAACATTAGGCTAAACGGTCATAAATACACTAAAAATGCCTCAACAGCCTTACACGAGCACGAATCCAGCGAAAAACATGAATTTGACTTCTCAAACACTGAAATTTTAACGCAAGAGAGCAATTACCAAAAATTGCTTATGAAGGAAATGATATACATAAAAAAAGAACATCTTACAGTTAATGATAAACAAGACACGAATCATCTAAGTCATATTTATCATAATTTAATAGTATAAACAGCCAATAACTATTATTTCTATTTGTGACCACCTTGTATTGTTCTGTTTTGTTAATTGATATACACGTTACTCTTACAAAATTGAAAACCAACAAACAAAAACCTGAACACATATTTTAAGTAGAAAAAACAAAAACAATAATAGAGCCTTCTGCTTTTCTATTCAGTATTTCAACGTAAACATGTAAACATCGAGGTACGTACCAATATAAAACTTAATTCAGAGATTTTATTCGTACATGTGAAACTGTTCTAATTTTTAATTTTTAAGGTTTTAATTGTTTAATGTCCTTGTTGTTAGCTAACATGTTCTGATTTCTTTTACTCGTAGGTATTTCGCACATTATAAATAACATTTTGAAAAAGCCTACTATGTTAGGCGAAACGTAATAAGAACGTCGTATTTTTTCCACGAAACCTATACCCAAAAGAAAAATCCAAAATAATAAATATATACAATGGTTTAAGAATTGCTACAAATATATATATATATATATATATATATATATATATATATATATATATATATTATAATATTATACTATACTTTTTTATGAATATATGATTATCACAATTCAAATTTTATTTGCCCCACGTTGCGGAGACAATTATAGTAGAATACCGTTAATTGTAGTAGAATTGCCGTACGTTGTAGCGACAATTATTATATTGCATACACGGCTTAAACGGCGTATATTATCTATTTCAAAAGTTGACAGTTGTTGTTAAAAATTTCCCGGCTATCATAAATGTAATTTATTGAAAAATAAATTCAATGTAAAATATTCGAGTCACTCTTACCTCAGGGTGGGTTCAATTAGCTATTACAAATAAAATTTTTATATAAATTTCAATTCAATTTCAAATTATTGTCCAATTCATCTGTTAGTTATTAATTTAGTTCTTTATCCTATTGTTTTATGGCTGTAAATTCGAGATTATAAAGACCATCCATTGACAGTCACAAAGAATAAATGACTTGTCTATCAACAATAATCCACAATTGTCACTATTTAAAATAAAATTTCTAAATTTGAAAAATATGTTTAATTTTTATCAACGTTCTTAAATGGTTTAAATGTTTTCCAATGTGACTAACAAATTAACGAGTATATACAATTACCATATCAAATCAATTTTAAAATTTAGTTTTTTTTTCACAACAAAGAACAAACTCGTATCTTCCCAGATATAAACTAAATTGAACAACCTACAAACTATAACGACTAATATCTAATACTAAAATTTTTATAAAAAAATTTTGAAAGAGTTCAATCGACTTCAAAAAATCACTTGACTTGTCAAATACCCGAAATGTTTTTATTTTATTATATCTTCAAATTATTTAATATTCTATGCGGATTGGAAAATTTAGATGCATCTATAATTTAATTTGTTTTAAGGCCTGAATCATTCAATCAAATAATAATTCTGGAGCGGACTCACAAGTACTAGATGATAACAGATAAAGACTTTAGAATTCCGGATTTCACACTTTTTCTTCAATCTTGATCAAATTTTTTGGAATCACTCACGCACATAATAACGGTTACCGAATAATGCTTTCTAATATTATTCTCTGTTCAATTATTAGAATACAAAATTTTGGTTAAATCTAAAATGATGTGTTATCTCTACTTAGAAATTTTCTCTTTGGAGTATTCAACTTTACTGACCATTTTTTATCAATAAACAACCAAATTATATTGTGGTTACCAAACTTTCTCTTTTTTAAAATTTTTTTTTCTCACTATAAATAGATTTGGATTTCTCTTACTATACTTTTTATCTATCATGACTACTATTTTCTCTAACCTTGAATATGTTTTTCAATTGTGATCGGAATGACATTAGAAATTAAATGATGTCAAATCCTACATATACTGGGGTTTTCAATTATATTGAGTACTTAGACAATACAGGGTTTGCCAAAAGTATTGCAAAAAAATATTAAATGAATTCTTTAAAATTTGAAATAAGAGTACTGTATTATATATATATATATATATATATATATATATATATATATATATATATATATATATATATATATATATATATATATATATTAACCGTGTTGTTCCATGCTAATTGTCACTTTTACCATTTGTTATCATTTGTTTTCATTTGGAGTTTTGTCAGTAATTTCTAATTTCTAACATCTTAAAATGTAATATTCATTGTGTGGTTGGTCCGATAAAAATATCCAAATCAGTACAATGTTATTGTTTGTAACGGTTTTTTGTGTTATTTTCAAATGTTTTTTAAATGTATATATAGTTTATTGAGTTTTTATTGTTTCCAACTTTTATGGTATAGTCGATCTGACAATCCATTTTAGTAAGTACGACTATGTTTTGTAACGTATTGTTTTCAAATATATAATATTTGTAGTCATCCTGAGGAAGACCCCAAACAAGGGTTGAAAGCTTGATGAATAATAAAATTGTTTGATTTCTCACCAGCCCCACTGTTGACTGCTACACCCAGTTCTTGATGAACATATTTTGTGTATATATATATATATATTTATATATATATATGTATATATATATATATATATATATATATATATATATATATATACATCTTTACACCTTTGTGCGTCCGTACATTGTCCTTTTACATTTAATCGTGCGTCCGATGGTAGTTGTGCGTCCGATATACGGACGCACAATTATTTCTCAATTTAATCTACTTTTTTGATAGTTTTACATCATAACAATAATTCTCACAAATTTTATGATGGACGTCAAAATACGCTAAAATGAGTGAATTATATATTATGCGAGTTCCATAAATTTCCGTACTGGCGCTACTTGTATATACACGATGTGTATATACTAAAATATTTTTCAGCCAAACCAAGCGATTTATGCGTCCGATAGTGGCAACACCGCAATGTTGATAATTGAGTGGCTATGTCTGAATATTTCTATTGTCGTCGTTTCATAGGAATCTTCTAAAAACTTACATGAATTACTAGGACGCTGGGCCCATAGCAGCTATTGACATAATTTTTTCTTGTTGGTTGACGCAGTGTCATCCACTTTATGTCGCTGGGAAGATAATACACTAACTCTTTTAAGATCCATAAAATATGAGACGTCAACGTAAGACAACTAATAACAATGAATTAGTAACTTGACAAATAAATAAAATTTTTGCAGATAACTATAGAGAAGTATTGCTTAAAAATTTCATTCTGATCTTAGATTTTATCACTAAGCGCTTACCCAAATCGATAGTTTCCAAAATATACAGGAGTGTCATGTAAAATTTGGAAGTTAATACAGGTCATTAAAAATTACGTCATTGAGTTGAAGATGTTTATCGTGGTTGTATGACTCGTCTCATTTTTCCTTGGACCGCAAAGTCTCAACTAATTACATTTTAATATTTCGGAGATACCGGATGCATGAACTTAGTGGCCAGTGATTTTATGGCATCAATCGTTCAAATTAGACACCAAGTACTATAGCATTTTCAAGTGGGTTCTTTTTATATTGATTAATTTTTTTTTAATTTTAAAGGTTGTCAAAAAGTTAGGTACAATGTTTTTTGTAACGAATAATTCTAAATAAATATAAAATTTATATATAAATTTCATTTTATTTATTTTTCTATTGACAGTTGGTAACATGATATATGTACTGATGTCGATTTCAAATTATTTGACACTTTCCACTACTTTCAAAAATTAAATTTATCAAAATTATTGAAAATGATAACAGTGATAGTGAATTTAAAAAAAGCGGAGCAAGTAATTTCTAGCTGGCACTGGATGAATTAGAAACTTTTAGTTCCATTTAAAATAGAAATACTTTTTATTGGTATTTCTATAATGAAAAAAAAACTAAAAAAAAAAACAAATAAACTCCAGATGTAATGCAGGAAATAAGTGTTACTATTAAAAATGTCTAGTACTATCATACAGGGTGGCTCATTTCTAAGCTTCAAATAATGATATAAATAAACATTTCCAATTTTGTTCAAAAACTCTTAATATTTGGTTTACTTTTCTTTGAAAGTCTATTATAAAAGATAATATTAGCACTAACGTTGTCACATTTATTTCGAAAAAAAATACTCTGGAGATATTGCCCCCCAACCTCTCCATAAGGAGAAAAAAACGCTTGAACTAGTCGATTTTCATCAAGAGATAGTAATTCCTTAATTTTTTTTCTCATTCATCTTATTTGAAAGGTGATTATCAAAATGTATTTCTTGCAAGTGTTTATGTTACTCACACCTACTCAAATTTTGCCAAACAAATTCAGCTTCTTAACAAAGCCGGTCAACATGGTCTAAAATCAATAATTAAATGATTCGTGACAGTTTAAGCTGAACGGTTTTATCAAAAAGTTTTTGTCCACTCTATAATAGAGCATTAGATAGTGCAATAAAGATTCGAATAAGACAATGTAGGCAATTTTGATAAACTTTAAACCATTTAGCATTAGCTGTTACTTAATGTTATTTTTGAAATCATCTATTTATACCCTTTCAAATCAGGTGTCAATTGATCCCTTTTGCTATTCACAAGAAAATTTAAGGAACGACTATCACCTGAAAGGGGCTAAGAAAATATCCAAACTTTTATAGCGACGGATATTGACTTGTAATCTACCTAGAGCTTGAATTAGTGGAATTTTTTAGTACATGAATTTTTTTTAAAGTTCATGTACGAGACAATTTTTCCGCAAGTAATTCAAGCACGTGGGGGATTCGATAAGAAAATTTTATACCATAATTATTAAGGGAAAAACATTAGGCAAATATCTATTTAGACGTCATCCATAAATAAATAGAAGCCCTGTGTGTAACGCAAGTTTTGAAGTCTTTGTTATTTGAACTGTCATTATCAATGTGTGAGTTTTTAACTTTGAAACGAAATGTCGCGGTTTGCAAAGGAAACTACAGAGTTAATTATGGAAGAGGTGGAAAATTTAACTCCATCAAATACCAACAAGTCTACGGTAACAGTGTCGAAATGTCAATATTGACTAGAAGTGAAAGTGAATACATTCGTATTGCGGGAGATGATATCTGTCATGTGCCGTGAAATTTCCACTTTTTAATTTTACGTCTACAAGTTCATGTGGATGAAAAGTTTTCAGATAATTTGCTGGTTCTAATGTTGAAATAAAGCATCTGATTGGTATAACGATGACTGATATAAAATTTCCATGGAAATTCGAAAATCGACTTGTCCGAGCGCTTTTTTACTCTATATATACAGGGATGGCGATAAGACTCAATCTTATTACAATAGTATACTTATATTGTTTTATCAAAATCAATATTTCAACGAACAGCAGTGCTAATATTGAAATAGTACATAATTTTACTTTTAACTTACAGTATGCTATTATTTCTACTGGCTAGTCAGCTAGTAGCAATACGAGAAAGCATGTACAACTAAGGAAAATAAAAAATTGTAAAAATATTCTCTGTAATTTTTTCTGTCATGTGTCACAATAATAATATCGTGTTTTTCTCTACGAGAATGCATGAAAAAAATTTTTAGCCAGATTGTAGGGGAGGTCCCACACTTCCGAGTAATTACCAATGAGGATTCATATGTTAAATAATTTCAGTTAAATAAATAGTTATTTGACAACTGATATATGTATTCAATGTATATGACTACTGCGCCTTTAAATCTCGTGTAAAACACTTGTTATAGTCGACGTAAGATATATAGTGCGAACTTTAAGGTTTCGGCTTATCGTTTGACTTTAATACAGTCATAGTCCAGTCAAATTATAATTTAAAATGCTTATTTGACGATATATTTAATATGATAATTTCAACTAATAATCGTTAAAATGTATTTAGTATGTTATAACACATACATATGGAGCGCCATCCTACTTTTTAAGGTACTTAGCGTTAATGTATAGAACAAAACGCATTGCTTTAAACAATATTAACCTATATATATATATATATATATATATATATATATATATATATATTTAGAAACATCTTAAACATAACACCAGACAATTAACACTACCTTATATCTCGTTTTATTAAGAAGAATTGTGAGTATAAATTTCCAATAACTTATTATTTTTCCCATCTTTTACTGAACTATAAGTATATTCTGGAATGGCAATTTTTTCGAACACAACAGGTGCTCACCACAGATAACAGACTCTCACTCTTTAGTTGGTAGGATGACATCTAGAAATATTGTAGTGATTTTCTGAGAAATTTGGGTAAGATAACATAATTATTATATAGCAATTATATTTGTAGTTAAAAATTAAATATTTACAACGTGGCGTCCTTGGGAAATATGGAGTTCGGTCCAAAATATTGTGTGTAACAACAATGAAAATTTAAATAATTGTGATCAAAGTGAAAACAGGATTCGACGTCTTTTAAATTTGGAAATACAGAAGATATGTTTCAATGTGTATAAGAATCTACGAGAAAAGTTTGGTTTCAATGAAGAAACAGAATTAATGTGCGCAGTATCTGATTTAATAGAAGTTCCCCTGTCAACTATACGTAAAATAGCCAAGAATGGGCCTTGCGAACGTAAGGAGCGACGTGAGGGATTGAATAAACCTTTAGATGTGTCTGTAATAAAATAATTAAAACCACCCTATACGACTGTTACAAAAGTAATGACGATTGAAACGATTGAAATAATAAGAAATAAATTGTCAAATGTCGGACCTAATGTAAATATCTATAAGAAAACTATTGAAAACTGGATTAAAAAATTGGGATTCAAATTCAAAACGATTAATAGACGTCAAACCGTCATGGAAAGCAGAAGAATAGTGGATATACTGTATACATACTTGGAACAAGTAACTAGAGAAGAAAATTGGCCAATTGTCTATTTGGACAAAACTTTGTATGATACACACGACACGGTTAAATAAGGATGGACTGATGAGTCAAACATTTGTATGCAAACAAAGGATCCAGACTTATTATTGTGCATTGCGGTGGATATGAAGGATGGGTTCCAAATGCCTTAAAAATGAGTGGAAAAAAATGGAAGATTGCAACGTTGACTATCATAAGAACATGGTTTGAATTCACATTGATCCCAAACATAGAGCCAAATGGTGTAACAGTTCTTGACAACGCTTCTTATTATTCACGCCAGCTCAATAAAATACCAAATATAAGAAGACCGAAGTACAAATTTTTTTAATGGATAATAATTCCTACTTTGAAGATTCGATTCTTATACAAAACAGCAACTGATTGAAGTTTTACAGACAAAGAAATTTGGGAAAGTATAAGCCCTAGAGAGTATTGCTGAAAAACATGGACACTCTATAGTGAGACTTCTTCCTTATTTTGTATTTTCAGTCCCATCTGGTTAATTTGGGCACAATATTGGGCAGGTCCATATTAATGGAGGAAATAAATTTATTATTGATTTACAAGACGATAGTGATAGTGAAGCTGAAGATATGGGAGAGGATAGCATTTTTGGAAGAAGAAAATTAATTAAGTTTAATATATTTCTCATCTCACTTATATAGTAGTGACAAACAGGAGTTAGACATAATATTTATTTTTAAAGAATTGTTTTATTCATTGTTATAGAATTTCTTTTTTTGTGTTATTTTTTTAATAGAGTTTTGTTTTGTCCATACAAAATCGGATGGGATGCAAAAAGGACTCATTTCACGTCTGGTATCCCGATTAAACCGAACGCCCTTTTAACAATTACGTAACATCAAATACAATATAGGTATTGGTAGAAGTAAACAAAATAATAATACTTCCAGAGTCTAGCTCCGCAACATAACTTAAAGGGGATATAAAATTACATTGCTACACTATTTGTTATGCGCCAAATATATTTTAATATACTAACTTTCTAAATCTATCCTATGACTTAAAGGATGCGGTGAAGATCTAAGAATTTCTGAGCAGCCCCATATTGTCGTTTGATATGAATATAATTTGTTCCAATCTTCTACCATTCAAAATCATTAACCACTTAAATTTAACTTGATTTTTAAAGTTTTAACCTTAGACCTCAATTGGAATTGTTTGTTCAAGAGGATTCAAATGTATTTCGTAACGTAACCAACTACAATTTTTACGACTATCCATAAATTTAAGATAATGAGTAGTATACAAAAATATCAACATATCAATACCAAACATCTTGTATGTTTACAAAAACTATATTCAACCAAATCACGCGAGTTGTGCGTCCTCTTATAGCAACTTAAAATTAGCGGTTCGTTCTCTTTGTTTCTTCGAAAACTAAGAACAGATAATATGCTACGGTATAGTTTATAATATTTCCACAATAAACTATAATAACAGTTATAATGATTATTATAATAATGAACTCCCACAATGAAATGATTATTCTAGTAACTAATAAATTCCTGAGAAATAAACAAACAAATGTTGCTGTTGTTGCGAACTTACTCAAAAGTTATCCCAAATTCCCCTAAAAACAATGTTTTTACGTTCAATAATTCTCAGTTCTCTATAGCCAAATATTGCCGGCCGTATATAAAAAGAATGGTACAGAATCATTCTCAACTTTTCGATAATAAAAACTGGCTTAAAATAAAAGTACTGATACAAAATATTTATGAAAATAAGTGCAAATTAAAAATTGATTTACTGTGGAAATGTTACTTTAAGCTGTTAGAATAAATTGTTTTATTTATATTTAGATTAATGTTGCTTGAATTATTTATTTTTAAAATTCCCACTTTTGAACTTACAACAGAGCTGTAACTATCTTGAATAATATTTTTAGTTTATTATGTATCTTTTTTTAAAAACATCAACAATGGTCTATGAATTGTTTGTTAATAAATCGCCCTTCTAAATACATTTTGCTTTTTATTTTCATTAACTTCTTAATGCATCACTTGGGCAAAAGTTTATTTCATTGGCTATGTAGTATTTATCACTAAACAATTATTTAAAATTACATTCCCTCACTTGTTTTTTATACTACTCTAGGCGTAACTTGAACCATGCAACCTTTTTGGATTACCATTAGCATTATTAAACGAATTGGAACCATATGTTTATATAAATTAATAGATCGTTTACCTTTCAGCATTTCGAGACAACGCAATTACATATTGCTCACCAATTGTTTATCGAACTGTTTTTCACTGAAATCCTCTTGTATAACATCCACTACAATTTTCAAATATATGTATCTTTCTGTCCATAGAAGGTTAAACTACTATAAAATTTCTTCAATAACAGCTTATTTGAACTATTAATTTGAAATGACAAGATATTTTCATTCATTCATTTATTACCATTAAATAGCTTTATATTGGATACCATTATTTTTAGGTGCTTGATAATAATCATAATTTTTTGTAGCTAGGAAACCCAAGATATCTGTTTTCCCCTATATACTAAATAACAGTGCCTTTGGGAAAACGGTCCAGTTTTACAAAATAGGCCAATATTGTTCACCTTAGCGTCTCGTAGTTCCGTAGCAATAGTGAGTTATCACTTTATCAAGATATATTCTTTCCCTAATTTTTAAATAACATACTGATCACAATTTCCCAGCTTGTATACTTAGAAAGTTCACCCAGGAAACATTCGATAATGGATAATTTAATGTTTTTATTTCATTTTGAAACTAAAAGGATTATAATTCTTGTTGGAATCTTCAATTGAAAATGTTCTTGTTTGAGAGCTGTATGTGGAAAGAAATCAAAATGTTTGCTAGATTATAATAATAAAAAATGTTCAGATTTTTTTTCGTAGCGGCTATCTATCTTATCTGATCTGTTCTGATATATTATTTTTATAAAAATTTTATAATCAATGAATAGCCTGTTATTGTTTCAATTAACCAATAAATGGATAATTTATAATCATTAATCAACAACATTTTAAGTTTCAAAACATTTTGAGTTATACCACTACATACTTTTATACGCTATGTATCTTTCCTATACGGACATAATCTATATAATAGTTTTAAAATTATATTATCTAAACAGAAGCAGAAGGGGGTTTCAATGAAATAAATCGTGTATACTTCTTTGAAAAAATTGGCAACCTTGCATGGATGTATGATTAAATGCAAATCAGACAAAAACGTATATGTTGGAAGTTCAAATACTTACGGCTAGGAGGGGCTAGAAGTACTTTGAAATGTCAAAAATGCATATTTTTTTTATATATATATATATAGACTAATTTAAACCGACAGTGCTGCACTAGATGCACAAAAGAGTAAATATACGCAACCAAAATATTTAAAAAATTTGTCTTTCGAGAGGACGCACAAATACATTTCCTTGTACGGACGCACAATAGATACCGGGATGTATATATATATATTTATATATATATATATATTTATATATATATATTTATATATATATATATATATATATATATATATATATATATATATATATATAAAGATTGGAAGTCTTTGCTGACCAGTTAGGAAAAATTGGCAAAAATATTGGGGTAGCAGCAAATAAAAGTACACTCTTTATAATATTTCCAAGCTTTCGGAAACGTTTATTTCCATCATCAGGGAGCACTACAAAAAATCACAAAAACGTTACAACAACTAAATGCGACCAACACCACAATCCGCCAAGCCAAAACAACCCCGACCAATCGCAAAATCTCTCTCTCTCACAAAAAGCAGCGAAGTAGTCAAGCATGTTTCAAATCAACAAAAAGCACTGATGGCGACACGAACATGAACTGTCAGAAAAGGTCAAACTGTGACAAAATTTTACCCGACTATAATACTGAAATAATTATATTTAATAACAAAGCCAATACATTACATTGAAATTCTTTTGTAGTCAAAAAATTTTGAAGAATATTATCAATTATGTAAAAACAACTAGCTATTCAAGCACCACAAACTCTCATCTCTCACATAAGAGAGTGTATGTTGCAGGAATCAACCAGTTTAAAAAAATATATTCTATTTAAAATGTTTGAAGAATATTATCAATTATGTAAAAACAACTAGCTTTTCAAGCACCACAAACTCTCATCTCTCACATAAGAGAGTGTATGTTGCAGGAATCAACCAGCTTAAAAAATATATTCTATTTAAAATATGTATGTGATAGAATTATTTCATTTTTGAATTTATCAAAGTAAACAAAAAAACATTTATTGGGTATTATGGCACAATTCCAACCGTTTCAAAGCAAATTACGTCTATTATCAAAAAATTCCTTCATACTTACATTATGTTGAGATTAATAAAAATAGTTGTTATAACGCTGTGACACAAGAAACATGACAAAGTCGAAATTACTAAAAAGCTTAATAAAATTTATATTACATTTTAAAATATTATTTCCGCAAACTGAAACATTTCATACACAAACGGCAAATCCATCTATCACGTTATTATACGAAACTAGTTATAATTTTTTTCCTGTTAATGGTAGGTGCACATTCCAAAGCGACAAAAAAACACAACAGGTGGGGGAATAAAATTGAATGTTATTATTAAAAAGATATTTTTATGATAAAATTGAAGAATTATGTAAATCCCGAATCATATTGAAATTTTGTTGTGTGTCAACAGACAGTAAAAAAGAGTAAATTTCACTAAGATTTTTTATATCTGATTTTTTATTGATAGAATTTGGCTCCTGTGCGATAAAAGTCATTTCCAAAAAGAGCCTCTTATGATAATTATTTTCCATTGTTAAAACCTTTACATCAGAATAATTCATATGTAAAGGCCTTGATTATTTGCATCTGTATAGCTATACGACTCAGCTGCAGGCGTCTCCCCAATACTTGATGATTTCTTATACGAAAGAAATGCACCTTCTGGTCGCTCTCTCGTTCTCACACTGTTTTAAAGACTTATAGTTTTATTATTTAACAACTTTTAAACTCAAAATTTAATTTTGTTCCACAATTTTTTGTTAATGACTTTTTCTAAGCTGTTATCGCTTCCACTACCGACGCTCGACTCCCTTTTGTTTATTAATCAATCAACAAACTTTTTACAAAATAATTGTTTGTTTGAGAGTTTTTGGTTATAAATGTAGAAATAGCTCTTTTATAAGTCCTGGAGGATATCAATAATGATATATACATATGTGTAAAGTCTTAAAATTTTCATGAATTGTCTTTTTCACTTATAACAATGAATTGTTTTGTTAGTTTTTCCCTTTTTAGGGTATTCTTATATACATTAATTACATAAAACTTACAACCTAAAAAGTCTACTATTATATATGCAATCGTACAGTTTTAACTTTTCTAATTTTTGCTCTCTTAATTATATATAAACTACTAGTTATTTCAAAATTTGCTTTTAATCTTAAATATTTTATTGGTTACTAACAAATTTAAGTTGGCAATAAATTCACTAATTTTTGTTATTTCAGTTTGTTAAACTTCATGACTACAATATTTCATTGACATATCTCTTGGCTATGTTCCGTATGTCAACCTCCTATTAATTATTCCATACACTCTTTTTCGATTATAAATTTTTTATTATCCTATGTAAATATCGATAATCAATTATTGACTCCAAAACTAATTAATTTTATTTCAGTTCTCAAGTGATGATACATTATAATTACCAGAATATTTATATGGCAGTGTTCAGAATGTTTCGATATATGTTGACATTGACTTGATCTTGGATTATTCATTAAGGTAAATACTATACTATTATTAAAATTTTTATTCATTATCCTTTAATTCATTTGGTAAATGCTTTTCTTAATATGTAATAATAGAGCAGCTCCATCCATTCAATCTGTTGAGATAAAATTTAAATTTTTAACTTGGTTGTGTCTACTGATACAACATACGTATTACTACATTACCTTTGTATCTGGTAACACAGTTAAATAATTTGAATATCTTAGAGGATTAGTTCAATATATATATATATATATATATATATATATATATATATATATATATAATATATATATATTTATATATTTATATATTTATATAAAATATATATATATATATATATATATATATATATATATATATATATATAATAACAAGATGTACGAATAGTGCGTGACATATGAACAATGAGCATTGAACACCTTTGCTCCCATGTTTCACATATTTTCTTGGTTGTTCCGTACCAATGACGGCTAATGAGCCAGAAACATGTATATCTGCGGTTACCACTCTTTTCAGTAGCCCCTTCTTCTATTTGCGTGCAATACCCACTAATCTATTCGATGCTTATTATATATATATATATATATATATATATATAAATTACAAATAAAATTCCTGGGATTCGGCCATTAATTATTTATTACTATGGTGATGTCATATAAAAAACATAAAAGATACTATAATACTACTACGCACGTTTCGGCATAACGCCATTTTCAAGTAGGTACAAAGTTAGATAAAAACCTAAAAGAGATATCTTCAGGTAGTCAACAAATACAATATACAAATTAATGAGAATCAAAATGATAACAGAAAAAACAAAACAAACTTACATGTAGAAAACCCAACGCTCAACATCTCAAGCTGTAGGAGTAAATGCAATAAAATACATTTGATAATCAATTTTAAATCATTCAGCCAAAACCATCGTATACACCTTTCGCTCGATAGAAAGTAGTATACTGTTTACTCGGTATCAATTAAAATACATTTAAGGTGGAAATAAAAACAACAAAGCTGTATACAAGGTGACAGAATTGTATGTCTTCAAAATAATTTAAATATAGAGGATTATAAAATTCATTTTATTTAGTTATTACTATTAATGAGGTTGTAGTAGCAATTGGATAAGTTAGTTACATCATTTCTAAAATTAATACTATTTTTATTTTTCTGAATGTATATCATCTCATAAATTTCTCGTTTTTTAGTATCAGATTCGGATTGTAATATTTTAAAATTTTCAAAATTAAAGCTGTGGTTATTTTCTATGGCGTGTTTTGATAATGCGGTGGTATTAGTTTTGTTATTTTTAATGTCGTAAGAGTGTGAGTACAAACGCTTATGTATGTATTGTTTAGTTTGCCCTATATATTGTTTGTGACAGTCATTACATTCAACTTGATATACTACGTTTGATCTATATTTATTATCAATTTTTGGTTTTAATTTTGAAAAAAATTGTTTAGTTGTATTGTAAGGTTTGTGAACAATATTGATATTTTAAGGTTTGAACATTCTCTTGATGTTTTCTGATACCCCATTTTTGTATGGAAGGGGTATGTATTGACAACATTTATTAGTTTGTGAGCTGGTTATGTGTTGTTGGTTGTAAAACTTATGCACTCGTTTCTTAATGATAGGATCAATGAAGGCTTTTGGATAGTTATTCTGATAGAGAACTTCTTTAACTTTATTAATATTTTCTGGTCTATATTGAGGGCTGGAAAGTTTTATAGCTCTATCTGCTAGGCCTGTAACAACACTACGTTTGTAAGTAATTGGAGTATCAGAATTAAAATTTAAATATCGACCGGACCATATATCTTTGGTAAACCAACTAGTATTAAATCTTCCGGAAGTATCGTAGGAAATTGTAATATCGAGAAAATTTATGCAATTGTCTACTTCTTTCTCAAATGTGTACTGAATTCTAGGATGAAATGTATTAAAAGCATTTGAAGAGTATTATAATTTATCTTTGGGAATACAGAGAATACAGTCATCTACATATCGTTTGTAATAATGTGGAGTGGAATCAAGTCCTGAAATGACTGAGGTTTCAAGCTCTTCCATGACGAGACTAGCAATGGTGGCAGAAATTGGAGAACCCATAGCTGTGCCGAAAATTTGAAAGAGGAAATCATTGTTGTATCTAAAAAATGTAGAGCTCAAACAAAATTGAGCTCCATCTGAGAAATTTTTTAATGACAAGCTTGTGTGATCTTTAATGTTGTTCCAAATATTTTTCATACATTCTAATGCAACATCTACTGGTATATTTGTATACAGAGAATTGACATCAAAAGAAACAAGAATATGATCCTTTGGAATATTTTGCTTGCTAATACAGAGGAATCTTTTAACAAAGAAAATATAATATTTGAAAAAATCTTTAATGAAATAAAAACTAATAATAGAAAGAAAATTCAAAATTTGTCAAATAAACAAAACTATTTAAACGATGAACAACATAAATCGAATAATGATTAGATTTGCAATTTTACCAATGTTCTTATACCAGACTCTGTCAGATACATTTTATGTTTAGGTTCTACATTTTCTCTCCCAACGTTCAATATATCTATAAATGAGTATATTGCTGCAATTGAAAGTAGTCTTATTAATATTAACGACATTAATAGGGTGGAGATAAGGAATAAAGTTTGTAATATTCTAACTAGTCAACAACTAAAACTTGCACATACACGCAAGGTTACAAAAAATATATATAATCATTACATAAAAGAAACAAAACAATTTATTAAAAGAAATTCTGAAATTCTTATTTTGAATGCAAATAAATGTAACAAGACTTTTATCATGTTGGAGACAGAATACAATAATAAAATTACATCATTGCTAAATGAGAATAGTACATATAAAAAAGAAGCATCAGATCCCACAAAAAAAATTCAAGATGAGCTAAATATTTTAATCAAAATAGTGGTTTAATGCAAAAGAAATTTCGTTGCAAGAAAAATTGAAGCTCATATGTAATAATGGAACTTCTCCTTACATTTACGGTTTACCAAAACTCCATAAACCTGGAATACCACTTCGACCAATTATCAGCAATATTGGTGCTCCTACATATAATTCATCCAAATTCTTATCTGGCATTATTTCTAATATTATTGGAAGAAACCAGTATTATATAAGAGATTCATGGCACTTTCATGATTTTATTAGCAAGCAAAATATTCCAAAGGATCATATTCTTGTTTCTTTTGATGTCAATTCTCTGTATACAAATATACCAGTAGATTTTGCATTAGAATAAATAAAAAATATCACACAAGTTTGTCATTAAAATATTTCTCAGATGGAGTTCAATTTTGTTTGAGCTCTACATTTTTTAGATACAACAATGATTTCTTCTCTCAAATTTTCGGCACAGCTATAAGTTCTCCAATTTCTGCCACCATTGCTGGTCTCGACATGGAAGAGCTTGAAACCTCAGTCATTTCAGAACTTGATTTCACTCCACATTTTTACAAACGATATGTAGATGACTGTATTCTCTGTATTCCCAAAGATAAATTAGAATACTCTTTAAATGCTTTTAATACATTTCATCCTAGAATTCATTTCACATTTGAGAAAAAAGTAGACAATTGCATAAATTTTCTCGATATTACAATTTCCTACGATTCTTCCGGAAAAATTAATACTAGTTGGTTTACGAAAGATATATGGTCCGGTCGATATTTAAATTTTAATTCTGATACTCCAATTACTTACAAACGTAGTGTTGTTACAGGCCTAGCAGATAGAGCTATAAAACTTTCCAGCCCTCAATATAGACCAGAAAATATTAATAAAAATAAAGAAGTTCTCTATCAGAATAACTATCCAAAAGCCTTCATTGATCCTATCTTTAAGAAACGATTGCATAAGTTTTACAACCAACAACACATAACCAGCTCACAAACTAATAAATATTGTCAATACATACCCCTTCCATACATAAAAGGGGTATCAGAAAACATTAAGAAAATGTTCAAACCTTACAATATCAATATTGTTCACAAACCTTACAATACAACTAAACAATTTTTTTCAAAATTAAAACCAAAAATTGATAATAAATATAGATCAAACGTAGTATATCAAGTTGAATGTAATGACTGTCACAAACAATATATAGGGCAAACTAAACAATACATACATAAGCGTTTGTACTCACACTCTTACGACATTAAAAATAACAAAGCTAATACCACCGCATTATCAAAACACGCCATAGAAAATAACCACAGCTTTAATTTTGAAAATTTTAAAATATTACAATCCGAATCTAATACTAAAAAACGAGAAATTTATGAGATGATATACATTCAGAAAAATAAAAATAGTATTAATTTTAGAAATGATGTAACTAACTTATCCAATTGCTACTACAACCTCATTAATAGTAATAACTAAATAAAATGAATTTTATAATCCTCTATATTTAAATTATTTTGAAGACATACAATTCTGTCACCTTGTATACGGCTTTGTTGTTTTCATTTCCACCTTAAATGTATTTTAATTGATACCGAGTGAACAGTATACTACTTTCTATCGAACGAAAGGTGTATACGATGGTTTTGGCTGAATGATTTAAAATTTATTATCAAATGTATTTTGTTGCATTTACTCCTACAGCTTGAGATGTTGAGCGTTGGGTTTTCTACATGTAAGTTTGTTTTGTTTTTTCTGTTATCATTTTGAGTCTCATTAATTTGTATATTGTATTTGTTGACTACCTGAAGATATCTCCTTTAGGTTTTTATCTAGCTTTGTACCTACTTGAAAATGGCGTAATGCCGAAACGTGCGTAGTAGTAGTAAAGTATTTTTTGTTTTTTATATGACATCACCATAATAATAAATAATTAATGGCCGAATCCCAGGAATTTTATTTGTAATTTGGATATACACGGTCAGGATTAGGGACACAGTAAGTTTTTTTAAAGAAATATATGTATATATATATATATATATATATATATATATATATATATATATATATATATAAATATATATACTCTCGGTGCTCCGTTTTTTATAGCGCCTAACGGAGGGTTAAAATGATGTTTCTCATGTTGGTGGTGACTTACTTTGAATAAAATTTTGTCAAATGATAGGTCAACCAATACAAAATAATTTCGAATGTTTTCACCACAGGTTGGGTAAATAGGTGAATATTCTCGATGGACTTGAACTTTTAGTATTTCGTGGTCGTTTTTAGAAGAAACAAATAAAAAATGAAAAAAATCGGGATTGTTCATGCAGGAATATAAATAAAGCAACTTTTTAACAATAAATAATTATTATTCCACTCAAACCATTCAATATATAAAATTAATAAAATTACGTGTATTTTTAATTTACATTAGAAACAGAGACAATTTAATATATAAATATATGACAAAACATCATTTTGTATTTATTGCAATCAATTGAAAATTGAATAAAAAATTAATAAACATAATTCTAATGAATATTTGGACATGTTTGTAATTTAAAGATTATTTGCTCCTCTAAATGAAGTAAAGTAAATCATATTTCCAAATTGAAGACAGTTTTGAGCGCCAGAAAATGCCAATGAAGTTTTAGTTTGAATACTAGTCTTTGTATAGTGACAGTATAAAGTGTTTTGTTATATGGAATATTACCAATCATATTAATACTTTGAACTCAGTTTATTAGCCGTCTTAATATAATGCTAATTTACTCGCTCATCTAGTATTTGTAGTTGTTCGACCAAACTCAACAATTTTTACAGTGTCTCAAAAATTATAAGATTGTCTTACTAAAAAACAAAACATGGTAATGTGTTGGAATCATATGGAGAACTTTTTCATTATTAATTTTAGGAAACTTCATAAAAAGTCCTGCATTATCTATAACATAAAATACAGTCATCAAATATCAAATTTTTCAGTTGTATACGAGGTTTGCCGAAGTTGAGTTGAGATATACTTCCCTCTCGGGGACTATCACCTTGTCGATGGTGAGACGGCTCAGTAGTCTGAAAGTCTAGGAAGCGATGTGGGTGGTCGTAGCTACTGGTAGGGCCACCCTTGCCGGTGAGGTTCCGAAGCGACAGAGATGAAGCTAAGATTGTCCACAACAGGATAGCGTATGACCCAGAGTGGGCGGCTATCATCAGCGTCTGACCCAGATCGGGTGGCTACAAAACACAACTCACCAAGACGCCCGGCCCACGTGGTGTTTAAATGGCCAAATCTTCTCATATGGAAACAAAACTTAGGAAAAGGCCCTTAGTCCCCAGCAGTTCGAGTAACCCCAACCAAGGCAGCGGTTGGAATAGGGCTCGAACAGGGGGTGCTAATAATCCCTGGGCTAGATCAGGCTGTCATCTTAATATAACGACTTACAACGCAAGGTCTTTAGGAACTGATGAACGCTTAGCTGAGTTCGAATATGAACTAGACAAAATCAAATGGGATATCGTTGGTATAGCCGAGATAAGACGAAAGGGAGAACAGTGTAACAAATTAAACTCCGGACATGTGTTGTTCTGTAAAGGAGATGACAATACTGGTATAGGAGGGGTTGGAATTTTAGTTAATAGATGATTAACCCCAAACATAAAGATACTGAAAGCTCTGTCAGACCCAGTTAGTTATGTCACACTCAACATAAATAAAACAACAACCATGAAATACATTCAAGTTTATGCCCCAACCTGCTCACATGAAGACGACGGAGTGGAACAGGTATACGAGGATATAGCAAGAGCACTCAATGAAAGCAAAACAACACATGTTATTATGGGAGGTGACTTCAACACCAAAATTGGAAAAACTACAGATCCCTCACAAAGATATATTGGACATTTTGGTTTAGGAGCCAGAAACGATGGAGGTACACTGTTGGCCAATTTCCTAGAAAGGGAAATGCTCTACCTGATGAACGAAGAACGAAAAGCGAAAATGGACTTGGAAAGTCCAGATGGAAAAACTAAGAACGCGATTGATTTCATCATCTCAAAACATTAACATATAATCCCGGACGTAGACGTGATAAATCAATTTACTACTGGAAGCGACCATATAATGATCAGATGCAAGGTGTTCATAAATGTCAAAATGGAAAGGGCTAGAAAAATGAAACAAAGAACATCTAAAATAAATATAGAATAAATTAAGGAAGAAAATGAAGGATATAAAAGACAACTTAACGAAAAATTCTCTAAAAACCCAGGACAACCAAATGAAACTATAAACGAAGCTAACAGAAGAATAACAAAAGCAATAAAAGAAGCTGCAGAACTCATAGCCAAACCTTCGAAAAAACCTAATAATAAATTGACCGACAAAACTAAAAAAACTATCAGAAAAAAGGAGAGAACTCATAAGAAGTGGAAAAAGAGACAAAATAGAATATATAGAAACCAATAAAACAGCAAGAACAATGACAAAGCAGAACATCCTGAGCCACAAAACAAAACAGGTACAATCCTTGCTAGAAAACAATAAGGATCTGAAGATATTTGGAAGACAAAACACGCAGGAAAAGGAAATAACGAGAATAAAAGACGAAGCGAATAATGTAATAGAAGATAGAACAGAAATACTGAGAGAAGTTGAATTGTTTTACACAGACTTATATGAATCAAAAATACTAAACGAAGCAGTGAAAGAAGAGAATGAGAACACAAACAATTGAATTATTAATGTTAATTCAGAGGAAATACCAGAAATAGACATCGAAGAACTGGAAAAGGCTCTAATGCAAATGAAAAATGGACGGGCGGCAGGAGAAGATAGCATACTACCAGAAATACTGAAGGAAAGCGATAGAAAAACTAAAGAAGAACTAGTAAAACTATTTAATATCTGCTTGACGCAAGAATGCATTCCTTATGACTGGGGGGGAATGCAGTGATTGTTCTTATCTATAAGAAAAGAGATCCGTCGGACCGTGAAAGCTACAGACCAATCAGTCTGCTGTCTCAGGTGTACAAATTGTTTATCAGAATAATTACAAACAGGTTAGAGCGAATACTTGAAATATACCAACCAAGAGAACAGGCTGGATTTGGAAGTCACTACAGCACTACCGAACACCTCCATACAGTAAAACAACTCATAGAGAAGGCATCAGAATATAATATGCCCACATGGATGGCCTTCGTAGACTCCAAAAAGGCCTTCGACACTATAGAAACCTGGGCAATAATAAAATCTATAAGAAATGCCAGAGTGGATCAAAGATACATCAACCTAATAGAAAATATATACAAAACTTCAACAATGATTATCAAGATTCACGAACAGACAAATAAAATAGAATCCAAGAGAAGCGTCAGACAGGGAGATGTAATTTCGCCAAAATTGTTTACTGTGGTTTTGGAGAATGTCTTTAAAAAAGTCAATTGAAGGGAAAAAGGAATAAACATCCATGGTGACTACCTAAGCAATTTAAGGTTTGTTGTTGATGTCGTCCTGTTTGGAAGACATAAACAAGAACTAAGATGTAGATTGAAGAACTAAGATGTAGATTGAAGAACTACATGTAGAAGCTGACAAAAATAGACTACATATGAATAATGCAAAAACACAATTCATGACAAATGTTTCTGATGCAGACCAAACCATTACGTTTCATGGACAAACTATAAACAAAACACAAGCATACATATATCTTGGACAATCAGTGACACTAAGTAAACAAAACCAAGAAATTGAGATCGATAGGTAAATTAAAATCTCCATGACATTAAAAACAAAAATGTACGAAGAATGCATTCTCCCAGTCACTACATACGGATCCGAGACCTGGGTCCTGACTAAAAGGGTTATTAACAAACTAAGAATACGTCTGAGGGCCATAGAGAGAAGAATACTGGGAATATCACTGAGAGACCACAAAACAAACCAGTGGGTACGAGAAAGGACACAAGTAACCGACATCTTACAGAAAATCAGTTCCTTAAAGTGGCAATGGGCAGGACATGTTGCAAGACACAGAGATAATTGGATTGAACACATCACTAGATGGAGACCTTGAGGAGAACGAAGAAGTATTGGCAGACCACAACACAGATGGTACGATGATATGAAAAAATTCGCTGGGCTGAACTGGTACTAGAGAGCAGAAAATAGAAGTGTGTGGTCAAACATGAGAGATGCCTATATCCAATTGATAGGAGATGGCTGAAAAAAGAAAGAAAAGAATAGATATACTTAGTCGTTTTTCATTAAAAATTTGGAATGTACCTACTCACATTTTACAATTCAGGATGAAAATTTCATAAATCTACATACTTATAAAACAAAAAGATGTTTTGTCATTTTTACAAAAACTTTCCATATTTTGGAAAAGAATTTGAAAAAATACATATATCCCGTGTGCTTTTAAGATTGGGAGAGAAATTGACGTTTGAACATGAATATTTGTCTCTTTGATATACAGTGCGTCCTAAAAGTAGTGCATAAATTAGTGATTAGCTAAATAAACAGTAAGATGGAAAAATCCCGATTTCGGTCGATTTGTGATTTTAATTTAATATTTTTTTTGAGCAATTTTTGATACAGGGTGAATAACATTTGAGTGACGACATCGGCAACAGTTTTTTGACAAAAACAAAAAAGTTGTTTGGTATTTTAACTTTCTATCTATCCACTTTCATAAGTAATCCTAGCCGCTGGACTAAACTGAAAAAGTTAAGTATTTCTGTCATTTGGTTTTCAATATGACGTTAAAAACTGATATAAATATGCAAGTATAACTTTCTATTGTTATTGTAATTAATCATATACATTTCTGTTTTATTAAAATGCCTTTAACACAGTGGGAAAATTGAGATTTTAAAGATGATTGGTGTTGGCGATAAGATGTACAAAATCAATTAATTTTTTTTAAAATGATTTCACAAAATGAAATATGTACAGGATGTTCAAGATATTGAATGCTTTTAGGGTCATATTTGATTGTTCTACAGGTAGTGTTAGCGCTACTGCTTCAATGGACTGTAGTTGAATATATTAAGCAGTTAGCGCATCGTCAACACATACAGTATCTTTGATTTAAAGGGACTTACCAAAGATGCCGGTTTCTGCAACTCACTATCAGCTTCAACGATCGATCGTTTAACTTCTAGTGTAAAGTCCTGCCGTTTGTGAAACTAAATAAAGTTGATTGTAATGTCTATATTCGCGAATAAATACGCTGGTAAGGATATAAATTGGCACACGTCGCAGTTTCAACTACTTTTTAACGGTATAACAACGAGAGATTCATTGGAGAATGTATTTTGTAAACGAGTTGTTCCTCCAACGAAAGCGTTAATGACCAAAATTAAACTAGTCTCTCATCATAGTGTTCAAAAAAACCTGTATTGAATTTTAATGAAAATAATCCATGAGCGGCGCGCCGAATTTTATGGAAAATAAGAGGGTGGCGCGAACATACCTCCCATCAAAATTGGAATGGTTGTCCAATTTTAGCACTAGGGAAATAAGCGAAACTTTTAGAAACATAAAGGAAATAATAATGAAAGTTACCCTGTGTAATAACAAAACAAGATACAAAAAAATAAAATAAAAATAAAGAGAAAGTCATTCCGGACGGGGAATGAGCTTGTTAACGGGACGTGTGAGAACGCCAGTGGGAGTTTGAAGGCAGACAACGCGTAAAACAGCGTCTTGACCTATTTCAGTTCAGTAATGCGAGCCAAGATAAGGGAGAAGTGTTCATTCCCTTCAATATTACAACGTCGCCCGTTTTGAGCAAATGGGACGGTGTAGTCCACTTAGTACACTGATTCAAGGTATTAAGAGACCAACGACGCCAAAATGATTGTGAAATCTGTGAGACGATCTTCCAACGGGAGGTTAAAGAAATATCATCGGAGGAAACGATTTCAGGTCTTGATAAGAGAGGGACACCAATAAGAAAATGACCTGGACTGCGATACATGGGTGCTTCATTGGGGACAATGAGGACAATGAGCATAGATGTCGACTATTGAGAATAGTTTTGATTCGTGCAAAAAGAAGGGCATAGTCAGTCCTCCGCGCAAAATATTATTTCAGCATACAAGCGATATAACTAATTATTGACAGATTCGAAGGCTGCTTCCCATAGCCCGCCAAAATTAGTGGCAGAAGGAGGATTAAAAATCCACTTAATTCCGCGCTGCGACAAAGTACTCATGATCCCGTCATGCTGAGTGTGGAGGACATAATAAACTTCCTGAATGTGCCAGTTGGCACCAGTAAAATTCCAGCTTTGATCATATAAGACGGAAAGAGGAATGCCTCTACGAGCGATAAATCTATCGTGCGCTGCTAACAGTAGAAAGTTCGGAAGCAAACTCCAGATGTACAGACTTAGTCAGGGTACAAACAAAAATGCATAGATAGCCTAGAGCTAGAAGCACGAACTTGAAATGGTCCGGCAAAATTAACACCTTTGTTAAGAAATGGTCTACCTGGCTGAACTCGACAAGGGGGTAAATCGGCCATGATCAGCTGAATAGTGGAAGCTCGAATGCGATGACAAGTGAGGCATTGGTGAATCACTTTAGGTATAAGCTGATTCATGAGCATAGAGAGGTGAGCTGATCGGGGACTCTGTTTAAACTCTAATAAAGTTTTGTTGTTCAAATTGGTACTGCGAAAGGGAATAGGCCATTGCTGGTGGTAATCGGTCAATAGCGGTGGACCTCGAGTCCATAAGTGAAATATCTTATCTTGAAGAAAATTAGAAGCACATAACCCACGTGAAGCCATGTCAGCGGGATTGAGAGCAGTAGGACAGTGTGACCACGTTAAATTAGGATATGAGTGACCTACAATATAAGCAATTCGATGTAAAACAAAAGTTTTAAGAGTATGAGGAGTAGTGTGTAACCATGTAAGTACTATTTCAGAATCCGAAGAAAGTCTGATGTCAGACAATGGTTTCGGATACCGGATATGCAAAACCGAATTGATTAGATCAATTAAAAGTACTGCGGCTCAAAGTTCAAGTCTAGGGATATAGAGTGTTTTTAATGGAGCAATACGAGGTTTGGCCTTCCACAGAAAGGAATGACGCGAGTTAGCGGATTCGAAACATATGTACACTACAGCAGCATAAGCAAGGGGTGAGGCATCCGCGAAGCCTATCAGGTGTATTTGATCGAAATTCCAGTTAGAAATCTCGCAACGAGGAAGATTAGACGTGGAAACGTGAACAACATTATTGGTAAGCAATTTCAAAGGTAGAACCTAAATCCTTTAGATTAAATCTTTTGGTATCTCTTGAGATAAATGAAATCAAATATTCAGGTAACCTTTTCAAAGACCAAATAGGTATCAATCACTCTCCTATATTGAATCTTTTTACCTAGAAGATGGCTTAGGAATGTTTGTAGTGAATGAATTTCCAGGTAAACGTTTCCAATACAATAATATTCGTAGAATTCAATATTTATGCACTGTATATATTAAAACATTTTTTCATTATACCTTAAAAAATCATGGGATTCTAATATCTCCTGAAATAAGTGTAATCAGAAGTGCGAATTTAGCAAAGACAGTTTCCCAATTAAGGGAACATTTATTTTAGAAGTTGATTAGTAGTGAGAAGTGGACATTGATGGTATAAAAATTAAACATTATGAGAATTACCAAAGCGAACTCAAATTAATATTTTTCAAATGAAATATCAAATTTTCAAATGGAACCATTTCAATTACATTCTACCAGTTAAGATCAATTTAAACATCTTCAAAATACATTAGATATTCAAAAACAAAAATTGTGAATATTTCGTCTTCAATAATATAGGCATGTTTTAATATTCCTACAGTTTTTATATATTTTACTATAACGATAATAATCTTGTATTTAACTGTGAAATTCATTCAAGCAAGAAGAAGCGAATACCAAGAAATCCAGAATGGTCCCCAAAATTTATAACTCTGAAATTCAACAAATTCCTTGAATTTTTGTTTAACAGCGGAGGAGTTATAATATGACTCCGCTAGATTGCTGAGTTGTTACCCCACGCATATTTTTCATTCTCATTCTTGGACGTTTTTTATTATTATAATTCTTATATAGCTTTCGAGTTCTTTGGTCCTACTTAGTGTGTAAAAATAAAATTTTTAAAACGTAATTTCAGTAAACTACAAATATAATTGGCGTCTCACAATGGAGAGTAATTTATTGTAAATTTTCTTTGATTTGTATTTGTTAGAGTGTACGTAAATTTTTCATAAATTATTTTGTAAATAATAAATGGTATAAACAACTTTTCCGTTTTTGTCCACCCTGTACCAATTTGAATAAACTTGTGATACATTTTTGGAATCAGCTCAATCAAATTGAAAAAAGAGAGATGTTTCATTTAAAAAAGACGTCATCGGTAAAAGAATATTCACCATGTATCATGAACAATAGTTAAATAAAATCAAAAATTGACCAGTTACGCGTGTTTTTCATCTAACTGTTCATTAAGCTAATTAATTTATGCACTGGACACACTGTGTTATCCATAATGTGGTTTTCACTCATGAGCAGGATTAATAAATAAATATATTTGTACCTACATTTACACATGGTATATTTTTCCTCAGTAAATATATGAATCACCTTGCGTATCGGCAACTAAACCTGGATTTTTAAAAGTTCCTTTATGCGACATTTTCGTAAAATTATTGTTGGGGAAACAGTCAAAGTACATTTAATATTAAAAGCTGTTATTCATTAAAATATTTACAAACGAAATCATGAAAATTTGCTCGATATAACTATAACTAGATTTATTTTCTAACAGTATTTACACGAGGTGGGGAAGTTTATATCATTTTTTTACATCGGTACCGAAGCTTTTACATCTATATTACAGTATATTTTTTTCTTCAAAAACAATCATATAAATGAATATACTCTTTCTGACTTTTAGGTAAAATTGAACTACCATTTCAATAAATATTAATATTCTAAGGTAACACAGGCATGCAAAAATTTTTTTTATTGTTTTAGTTTTGATAACTAGTTATTGAGCAGTTTTTAGTGCTGATTTCAGAAATAATATTGGTTTTTTTTAATCACGTTAGGTTTGTCTACGAAATGAGGTGAAAGATTTAGCGAAAATCAAAAAAATTGACATATTTTATATCTGTATTATTTTTGTACAATGTTAATTAAATTGCTTTAAACATAACTGAATCTCAATAATATAGAAAGAAAACTTAATAAGACTTTACTACAATACATTTACAAGACTTTGTAATAACATTCCCTTTTTCCCAAAACTTCGTTCAGTACTCTTTCTGCTGTGGGATTGAATATCTTTATATATCCATTTCTTTTATATTCTGATGGAATCGTTCTCCTTGTGCCTCACTCACTGCTCCAAGACTTTCCGAAAAATAGTCCATATGAGAATGTACGAAATACATTTTAACACTCATATTGCAGCCCAAAAGTTTGTAGTTATTTAGCAAATTGGCAACAATATTGTTGTAGTTTGGGTCTATTTCCTAGGAAGCCAGTTACCACTTGTTAGAAAGACTTACATGCTTCCTTTTCCTGGTCTTCCATTTTCAACTCGAAGTCTTCATTCTTTATAAGTTTCCTTATATCCGGACGAACAAATACCTCTTCTTTGAGTTTTGCCTCAGAGAGACCGGGAAGCATATACGTATACTGCAGATGCACAAGGGATAGGCAAACAATTCGTATATGTTCGGCTACGATCGGTGTAGTGATCACGGCAGGCTTTTCAAGATTTATCCGACCAATAATAATAGCAGTAGAGTGAAGACGTAGATTGCCCTTATACGCCTGCAGTTTACTAAGTTTGGTCAAGCATCAGACGTAGTTAATATTATGCCAGTTTATAGAATGTAAATAAGGCGCAGTATAAAACCAACTTTTTCAATTGCTATTATATTTTTTAAATTAACATAATGACAAATTAACATCCGCAAAAAATCACTATTTCCTAAATTTATTGTCACCTAGACCAATATTACTCTCTGCAATTTGTGTGGTGCTCTTTTTTGCTGTTTTCTGTTATATTCTACAGGTTTTCGTCCAGCTAACGATGCTATTCTACCTGTCAATGTAACCTTAGTCTCGATTCTGAAGTCGGTTGTACAGATATTTTTTTTCCTTTTCTTAATACTGCCCGCCTCTTATTTTTAGACGGAAGTCCTGTATATTTAAAAGCACAATGCAAGCCACAATGATTGATTTGATTGGGCATACTTGGTACAGTTGTCCAAATATTTCATTATAACGGGTTCAAAAGATTCAGTATCGCTTTCAAGCTTTGACATAATTAAATTCGAATGTGCCGTCCATCTAGTTTTTATTGCTTCGATATCAATATTTTCCTTTCCATCAAATTTCATGGCTTCATCATTATCAAACGTCTCTTGATCTTGCTGGTTCTGAACAGAAGAATATAATTATTAGTAGAAGACATGTCCTGGTTTAAATTATTTGCTGTAGTGTAATTGATTTTCATTGTATCAAAAGTAGATGAATTTGCAATTTTTCCCAATGCGATTTCATAAAGGATATGTTTGGATGAAAGTGATAAGGTGTTAGTTGCTGTAAATATATTATATTCTCTTGCAACAGCCCCTTCCTTGGTGCTTGCAATAATGGCCATTATAGCCAATTAGGCATGAACATTTGAAAACAGACATATCTACGTCGTACAAAATTTCTGGATTTCTCGAACTGTTAACTCTAAAATCCATGTTTCCAAGACTGATTATATTATAAACGTGATTGTCCCTTTGGTCTCTCGAAAATACTTATTTGCAACAGCTTTAGAAACTCGGTTAAAGATAAGGTCCATAATACGCTGTGTAAAGTAAGACTCAACACTAGTGATTATAAAATCTGTTAGTTGCGTTAAATTTAATGCCTTTGTTCTTTCCAATGGTATATCTCTTAAAAGACGAAACATAACCTCCGTATAATTGTTTGTATCAGATCCTCGTACCATGAGATCATTCTATACAGTAAACACCATCTCAATGCGATCAAGCATATGCTCTACATAATGAGCAAAATTCTCATACAAACATTTTTCGTAGAAAGTCATTATAGCTGTTTCAGTATCTTTTATGTTTCTTGACATTAAAATGTCTTTGAATAATCTATAATGAAGTTGAGCAGGTTCTTTCAAAATTCCATTTTTTGCCATTGTAATCCATTTCCAACAGGGTTTTAAAACATGAAAAGTACATAATAACATACTTGCATTATACCAAACCGTCCGGAGTACTTTTCTTTCACCGTGATCATTGTCAGTGAGAATTACTGAAGGTGTAATTTTTACAGGGAAAATCTCATACAACGATTGAACAACGCCCGAAAACAGTTCTAATTTTTGACTATTGGTCAAAATGCACCCAACAGGCAGTCCGCCAGCAGAAGACTGTGTCACAAAAAAGTATACTTTATGGTTATCTACGTCGCAGTTGCCTGAAGAATCCACGAAAAGAATTTCATTTGCCTGAGGTAATAATCGCGCTACGCGTTGCATGGTAGGTGTACATATTGCAACTGAATAATTTTCTTTCACGGAGGGAATTTTATATAATAATCCCTGACTTTTTTTTGTTCAGCTAAATATTTTTCTAGATAAATCAGCATATTTTTTCCTGATCTTTCTCCGTGCGATGTTTTAAAGTTAGCTTTCCATAGGTTTTGTACGTCATTCTTGTTTGGAAAAAAGCGTCTATCTTGAACATAATTGTAATACTCATCGCCATATTGTACCCTCATTTCGACACAGTACTTGTAATATGCACTAGAAGCATTTTGACCATGTTGGAATAATTCAAAAATCCTTTTTTTGGCTGTGTCTCCTATTGGCCTATAGCGAAGTGCAGCCGCTGATAGAATGGTATGGTTTTGATTATTCTTGAATTATATTACACAAGGCCAGTTACCAACAAGATTACTATGGTCTGGCGACTTTGATTTGACAAGCTTCCGTTCAATTTAAACATAGAATTGGTGTGGACAGTTTGTATTTCGGCTTCGGGATAATTGCGTCTCTTTCGTTCTAGTGTTAAAATGGCAGTGATATATTCTTTCAAAGATATTGACTGGCCTTACAGAACCTACTGGGAATGTTTTGGTTATTCTGTAAGTAACCTTAGTTTTTTCTTCTAAATCATGAACCCATTTCTGTAAAAAACATCAATATCAATCCATGGAGAGCATCAGCGCCACTGCATATTTTTTAAGTAGTGATGAACATTAAAAAATAACATTGTCGCTTTTCACTTGTAAGTAAATATTAAGTATTAGTGAGTAATAAATTATAGTTTAAAAAACTAAAAAAAAACGCTTTTATTGTGCTAAAAAGTATAAAATAATAGAATTTACCTAAAATGCTTGATAAAAAGCGTGAACACAAATAACTCATTTTTACTGAAATTGGAAAAAATTTCTCTAGTATGGACGGCTAAAAACCTTCAAGGCGATTGAAATTTAAACTTATTAAATACCGACCCACAATTTAAAATGGCTGGCCTGTGTATAAACAAAACGCCTTGTCAACCGCCCCATATCTGTTTACCGTAATCATTAATTTCTTCAAATAAAATATTATTATTATACTAACCTCTACTTCTTCTTTAGATTGTAGTTTGGTTCTAAAACTGCTTTGATTTATATAATTGTCTTGTCCGTCTGCAGTATACGTATATGCGACCGGGAAACTGCTTACAGAGATATCTGAAATACTCTCCTTCTTTAGGCAATGATTTGACGAATTGTTTAATTAGTCCCAGCTTGATGTGAAGTGGCGGAAGTAGAATATTTTGTGGATCCACTAAACTCTTTTCCTCAACATTTTTAAATCCAGGAACCAAAGTACTTCTTACTGGCCATTCTATTTTTACGTAGTGTTGTTTACGGTCACGACTATCCCAATCACAGAGAAAACAGGGATACTTTGTGTAACCACTCTGTAACATAGAGATTACTTTAAAATCTCCACAAACAGTCCATTTATGATCGGAGTTCTTAAGCTTGTTAAGTGCAAATTCGACGTCCTCATAACGTTCTTTCAAGTGTACTGAATGCCCTACTGATACAGACGCATATTGATTGCCATTGTGAAGAACAGGTTTCAGGCTTCTTTTGGAGGAATCAATCAAGAGTCTCCATTTTTCAGGGTCGTACTTTATATTGAATGTCCCCATCAACCCAAGTACATTAATACAAAATACAAGATCACCCTCGCGAGAGGAAAAAGACTCAAATTCTTCTTCTCTACTTCTCTACCAAGAGAAGAATGTTCCAGGAGCCAACAAATGTTTTTCTTTCAACCTCGACCCTATAACCTCAACGGAATCCTTTGCAATGCCTAAGTCTCTAGCCAAATCGTTTATTTCTGACTGCATGAAGACTCTTTGTTGGTGGACTCGTAATTACCATCATTGTCGTCGTCATCACTGCCTGGAAACAACTGATCAACACCATCTATAATGTTTTCAAGTGTAGCTGGGGGACAAGGTACTGGTAAATTAGGCCCATGGGGAACAGGGCGCATAGCTGAAGGAATGTTTGAATACGAAATCTCCTTTTTATTTTTCAAATTAAAACTTTGCACACAGCAAGAGCAAAAGTAACAATCATCATAGTTATTTGCAGGTTCTTTCCAAACTATAGGAATGGCAAAACGGAATGATTCCTTCTTACCTTGAAACCATTGGCTCAGTTCTTCAACACACACACAGAACACACTTTGTGATGAGCCCATTGTTTGCCTTGATCCCCCAGTTTCATACCAAAGTAGGCAAAGTAAACCTTTTTAACAAAATTAGAAATGTTTCTCTGTTGCCTTTTAACAGTGTAAGTCCCATAAATGTAGCAGACATAATCAGGAGAGCTCACACAGCATCTAGAAGCCATATCACACAACCTCAAAACACAAAATTGAAACTCGCGTCCAAGCAGTGAGTGTTTAGCGGAGTGGTTACATTCACACTGACTATAATAAAGTACCGAAATAACGTAGAGTGACTAATGTTTTAGTGGGGTTCACAATCAAACTAAAGCGGAACAAAATAATTATTAAGAATAAAATGAATTAACTATAAAAATAATACCTTTCTTTGAGACCGCCTACATGTTATTGTGAAACAAACGATAAGTAAATAATAATTAATACAAAATTGGCTTAGCGTTTATTACCGGATAACAAAGTGTAGAACAGTATCAAATTCCAATCCTCAATACCAACTGATAAGACGTCCATAAACGTAGATATCGATTCGGTGAAGAGGTAAAAACATAATTTTTTTTAAATAATTTACAAAATAATAATGAAACAAATTATTTGATTGTATTATATTTAGTTGTTGATACTGTAACGATTAGTATTGCTACTTTATGAATTTTGAGTTTTAAATTTTGAGTTTCGAGTTTAGTATTAGCAACATATTGATAATGAATCCAAGTACTAGCGGTGTGTCAGAAGGTGAAAACCGGTGTCATCATTTATCGCCCGTAGAAAAAATTATTGTTACGAACTCGCACATCGAAGCAGATACTAAGTACGGCCCTGTAACCTTATGTTAACGGAGTTAAGAAAAAGGCGAGCGCGCCGAATTCTGAGAAGGTCTATTGGGATCTATTGTGACCGTCCTTTTTAAACATGTTCTCGAAAGGCATTTTAAGAAATATCGCGAAATGCATGTCCCATCCCGAATGTTCTAGTAAAGAAAGTTTTTGATATAAATACAGGACCGATCAGCGGATGAGTTCAGTTTATAATTTGCCATAGTGAGTTAAACAGTAATTAAGTGAATATAAAAGTGTTATAAATTCATAAGTTAGTGTGCATATAAATTAAATTTAAGTGACTAGTTAAGTACATATAAATTAGTGTTAGTGAGTTAGTGTTTAAATAAATTAGTAAGTAGCAATACCGAGTGTTTAAAATTTATCCCACCCCTTTATTGTTTAAATAAATAACAAAAACATTACATTGG
Organism: Galeruca laticollis; assembly: GCA_963921935.1. Classification (NCBI taxonomy): domain Eukaryota; kingdom Metazoa; phylum Arthropoda; class Insecta; order Coleoptera; family Chrysomelidae; genus Galeruca; species Galeruca laticollis. The sequence goes on from OY998177.1 coordinate 104,517,628, forward strand.
TGTCAGGTGTGGGGTAATATAAATAAATAGCTACATCAAAATGGCCAAGAGACTGATTGATCTCAAAGTGACGGAATTAAGAGCAGAATTGGAAGATCGTGAGTTGGAAACGTCCGGTAAGAAAAGTGAATTAGTAGAAAGACTTAAAGTGGCTCTGGAAAATGACGGCTTTGATCCAGAATTATTTTTATTCAATGACGAGGCTTCCACCGTATTCTCGTCAATTTCTACTAATATGGACGAGAAGATTTCAACCATGAAGAACGATATTTCTGCTAACATGGACAAGATTTCTACTAATATGGACAAGAAGATTTCAACCATGAAGAACTATATTTCTGCTAACATGGACGAGAAGATTTCCGCTATGAAGACCGATATTTCTGCAGATATCTTATCATTGAAAAATGACATTGCTGCTGAAGTCGAGAATAAAATCACGTCTCTAAAATCGGATATTGAGGATAAGATGACAACGATGAACGAGAAAATAAAATCAGACATGGAGAATAAGATGGCAACGATGAAAAATCAGATAGATGAGAAAATCAAGGAGTTAGAGACGAAGATTTCCGAGTTAAGAACACAAGACACTTCAGCAGAAGAAAAGAAGATCAAGATCTGCAAGCCACAAACACAACCCAAGACAGATGATACTGGCAGTTTTACCCGAGTCAAGGCCCCAACGTTCGATGGAAAGATGTCGTGGACCAATTACGTAAAACAGTTTGAAGCAGCCGCTAGAGTGAATAATTGGTCCGATAAGGAGAAAGCAGTGAACTTAACTATCGCGCTTCGGGGAGATGCCTTAGATGTACTACAGATGATACCACTTGAAGAAACGGATGACTTCGAGCAGCTGAAGAAGAGGTTGGACATGCGATACGGCCACGAACATCTAGTGCACTTGTACCAATCTCAGCTGAAGAACCGAAGGCAGAAACGTGATGAAGCCCTTCAAGAGTATGAAGTGGATATTGCCCGACTCGTTCGATTTGCTTATCCGTCAGCACCAGAGAACATGATGGAATGTCTGGGCATCCAGGCCTTTATTGATGGCTTACGTGACCCCGATATGCAGAGGACGCTTCGTTTAGCCCATCCCAAAACATTAGTTGACGCATTGACAGCTGCTCTTGAATATGAAGCAGCAACGAAGGCTTCAGGATATAACAAAATTAGGACCATCCAAGAAGAAGGAGACGAAGACAGATTTGACCAGTTCGTCAGTTTAATAAAAAGTATGATTGACAAGGAGCCGAGAAAGATCAGATGCTGGAATTGTGGCGAGCTAGGGCATGTACGTAGTTCGTGTAAGCGCCCCAAGACTGCTGCAAACCAAGAACCCCAGACACAGGAAAACTAGAACGGGTCGGCTACGAGGGGGCAGCACCGACCCATGACCGTTCCAAAGACCCTCTCATACTGATAGCTTCTCTCAGATGTCGCAAAGACAGTGTATATGTGGATGGCGAAGTAAATGTCAAGGGATATGCTCTGCTGGTTGACACTGGGGCAACTAGAACCATTACACGACCAGAGATAATAAACCCCAAGAAGAAACTTCTACCAACGAGACTGCGACTGCGGACCGCCACAGGCGAGAGTGCCAACGTTCACGGGGAAACACAAATCCAATTGGGAATTGGCGCAGAAAAGTTCACGCATACGGTAATCGTAGCTGACATTGAAGAAGACGTGATTCTGGGAATGGACGTAATGAATGTACATGGATTCCAATTAGACTTTAGAAACAGAACCATAAAAGTGGGTTCCGAGGAGGTATTCCTGCATCCATATGAAGGCAGCGCGGTGTTGGCAGCTGTACAGGAAGATACCGTTCTACCTGCACGAAGCGAAACCATGATAGTAGCACGGCTACAGGGAATCATGAAGGAAGGTACACACGTTATGATGGAACCAAGGAACCACGACGAGGAGGTTGGCAAAGGAGTACTAATTGGGAAAGGATTGGTTACGTCGGCGAAGGAGATCCCTGTACGATTGATAAACGTGAAGGATTACCCAATTACCATCAAGAAGGAAACCAAGATTGGATCCTGCGTACCAGTGACGTCTATAGTTCGTCAGACAACGACCACTGACAATTCCAATGCCAGATTCGAACAAATGTTATCAGTAGCTGGTCAATCTTTGGATCGATCTGAAAAAAAGAGAATGAGAGAATTTCTCTTGCAGTATCGAGTCTTATTCGTACCAAAAGGAGAAAAGACTGGCAGAACATCAGCCGTCAAACACAAAATCGATACCGGTAATGCTAAGCCAATGAGACAATCAGCTCGAAGACTTCCACGAGCGAAGAGAGAGGAAGCTGAAAAAATAATTCAAGAGATGGCAGAAGAAAAAGTGATAGAAACATCTACTAGTCCATGGGTGTCTCCAGTAGTGCTCGTCAAGAAAAAGGATGGAACTACGAGATTCTGCGTGGATTATCGCCAGCTTAACAACGTGACGAAGAAGGACAGCTATCCTCTGCCCCGAATTGACGATACGCTAGACACGTTGGCCAGCAGCAAACTGTTTTCCACCTTGGACCTGAAGTGTGATTATTGGCAAGTAGAAATGGACCCAGAAGATAAAGAGAAGACTGATTTTACCACTGGATCTGGATTATGGCAATTCAACGTCATACCATTCGGGCTCTGTAATGCGCCTGCGACATTTGAAAGACTTATGGAAAATGTCTTGAGAGGGTTGTCTTGGAAGACATGCCTGGTCTATTTGGACGACATCGTAGTACTGGGGAAGATATTTGACGAACATCTGAAAAATTTTGAAGACGTATTCAAATGACTCCAAGCTGCCCAGCTCATGTTAAACCCGAAGAAATGTCAGCTGTTCCAAAACCGAGTCAACTATCTAGGTCATATAGTGAGCAATGATGGAGTGGCGGTGGATCCAGAGAAAGTTGCTTCCATTCAGCAATGGCCGCAACCAACCGACAAACATCAAATTAGGAGTTTCCTTGGACTTTGCACGTATTACAGAAGATTTATCAGGAAGTTTGGGGATATTGCCAAGCCTCTAACGCGACTTACAGAAGAAGCAAGAGCTTTCCAATGGAACGAAGATTGTCAAACGGCTTTTGAAACTTTGAAGAGGCATTTAACCTCGGCGCCGATACTAGGATATCCATTACCAGAGGGAGACTTTATTCTTGACACTGACGCAAGCAACGTAGGAATTGGTGGAGTGCTCTCACAGATCCAAGGAGGGCAAGAAAGAGTGCTGGGATATTTCAGTAAAGTCCTCTCCAAACCAGAACGAAACTACTGCGTCACAAGAAGAGAACTTTTGGCAGTAGTGAAGTCCGTGGAACACTTTTACCAGTATCGCTATGGTAGGAAGTTTTTAATCCGGACTGATCATGCAGCACTTAAGTGGTTGATGCAGTTCAAGAATCCTGAGGGCCAGATCGCTAGATGGATTGAACGACTTCAAGAATACGATTTCAACATCGAACATCGAGCTGGTGTGAGTCACCGAAATGCCGACTCCCTGTCCAGACGGCCGTGCCCAACAGACTGCTCCCACTGCAACAAGGTGGAATCTAGGGAAGCTGCAGTTTCAAGAACTACTGTAGTCAACGAGGAATGGTCACCCACCAGGATCAGAGAAGATCAGGAGAATGATCCTCACCTGAAGATGATCCGGCAATGGAAGAAAGAAAACCGGCGACCTACCTGGCAAGAAGTGTCAAGATTTTCACCGAAACTCAAGGCGTATTGGGCTCAGTGGGACTTCCTTGCCCTGGAAGAAGGGCTGTTGAAAAGAGTCCTTGAAAAGGATGATGGTTCTGAGATAAGGAGACAGCTAGTTATCCCGAGATCAAGAGTAGCTGAAGTACTGAAGAAGTTACACGACAGTCCATCGGGAGGTCATCTGGGAGTGAAGAAAACTCTTCAGCGAATTCGTGAAAGATTTTATTGGATGAACAGCTCCGACGATGTGAAGGACTAATGTAATTAATGTACGACTTGTGCTACGAGTAACGGACCACTTCGCAAGAGAAAGGCACCCATGAAACAGTACAATGTTGGAAGCCCTTTCGAAAGGATTGCTTTAGATATCGCTGGCCCATTTCTGACGACAGAAAATGGTAGCAAGTACATACTGGTTGTAATGGATTATTTTACAAAGTGGGTGGAAATTTACGCTATCCCGAACCAAGAGGCCACAACTGTCGCGGATGTATTGGTGAAAGAATTCATCAGCCGATATGGAGTGCCCATGGAAGTCCACAGTGACCAGGGAAGAAATTTCGAAAGCCATCTATTCCAGGAGATTTGCGACAAGCTGAAAATGAAGAAGACCAGAACAACAGCATTACATCCACAGTCAGATGGAATGGTCGAGAGAATGAACAGGACTATTGGAAAATACCTGTCCAAAGTAGTATCCAGCCATCAGAGAGATTGGGACCAGTATCTCTCCCTATTCGCATTGGCTTATCGATCTGCCGTCAATGAGTCCACGGGTGAAACACCTGCGAAAATCCTGTTTGGACGTGAAATGAGGCTTCCTTGTGACCTGGAATTTGGCTGGCGACCTGGAAAAGATATAGCAGGCGAAGACTACGTGATCCAATTGAGAAGAAGGCTGGACGATATTCATGAACTAGTTCGAACAAATCTTCAAGTTGCCAGCGACAGAATGAAAAGTCGGTACGACACGCAGGCCACAGAGGGCGGTTTTAAAGAAGGGGACAAATTATCGTTACACAACCCGGCGAGGAGAAAAGGATTTTCTCCAAAATTACAAAAATCCTGGGAAGGTCAATACTTGATCAAGAAAAGGATCAATGATGTTTTATATCGCATAAGCAAGATCCCTAACGGAAAACCAAAAGTAGTTCACCGAAACCGACTAGCGCCATTCGAAGGAGACCATGACATAGAGGAAGGAGTAAATCTTATTCGAGATGTGTCTGACCCCACCTTCGATGAATTTATGGGCGCGTATGGAGGTACCGGGAAAGCTAGATATGGAGTCACTTCGGAACAACAACAAGATTTGTTCACTCTCCCAGAAGATTATTGACTGGCATACAACATCCCCGCCCGTATCAAGAACGCACGAGGGTTGGCAACCGTCTTTCGCAAGAAGTTCGGGCAATTAGAAAAACTTGAAGACCAGATTCCTGCCCCTGGCAAGACACTGAAACTGAAACATAATTCGCGGTACGTCTTCTACGTGGTAACTAAAAATGAATTCCAAGATCGATCTACCTACCGCGATGTGTGGGAAGCACTTCGAAACCTCCGAGACCATGTGCTGGAATCCAACGTGAAGAAACTAGCTATGCCTAAGATAGCGAGTAACCAGTTGAATTGGCGAATCATCAGGAACATGGTAGAGGTTATCTTTCAAGGTACCGGTGTCCAGATATTAATTTGCAGCTACAACCCCCGTTATCAGTATCCGATGAAGACGGTGCCCTGCTATTTTCATAAGATCGGAAAGTATAGAAATGTGGCTAGTTGCCGATTCAAACATCCAGTCTCGGCTACACAAAAGTTCCAGGAGGAACTTTCATTTAAGGAGGTGGTAATGTTACGAACTCGCACACCGAAGCAGATACTAAGTACGGCCCTGTAACCTTATATTAACGGAGTTAAGAAAAAGGCGAGCGCGCCGAATTCTGAGGAGGTCTATTGGGATCTATTGTGACCGTCCTTTTCAAACATGTTCTCGAAAGACATTTTAATAAATATCGCGGATGAGCTCAGTTTATAATTTGCCATAGTGAGTTAAACAGTAATTAAGTGAATATAAAAGTGTTATAAATTCATAAGTTAGTGTGCATATAAATTAAATTTAAGTGACTAGTTAAGTACATATAAATTAGTGTTAGTGAGTTAGTGTTTAAATAAATTAGTAAGTAGCAATACCGAGTGTTTAAAATTTATCCCACCCGTTTATTGTTTAAATAAATAACAAAAACATTACATTATGATGAACAACGTGTTTGAAGGAGAGAGAAAAAAATATGACAGTAAGTAAAGTAGTTACATTATGTGGTATTTTGACAAAAAAGGGAGAGAGCACTGTATACAAAGTAATTAAATCAACTATAGTGAATCAAATACGTCGACGCCTACGCCTGAAACTAGAGGAAGAAAAACAATTGAACTAGACGATCAACAAAAGCAGATGATACGTCGCGCAGTACATGGATTTTATTTTAAAAATGAGGTACTAACTTTAAAGAAAATTAGTTCGTCTCTTCAGTCTAATGAAGCTTTACCGCCAATATCAAGAAATCTTTTGTTACGCATATTACGTAACTTGAACTTTAGGTATTTGAAGCGAAGCCGGAATAGTGCCCTAATTGAAAAACAGGAGATAATTTCATGGCACAGAAAATATTCAAAAGCCATAGAAGAGTATCGAATAGATAACAGAAAAGTATATTACACCGATGAAACGTGGTTAAATGAAGACCACACAGTTACAAAAGTTTGGCAAGATTCAAATATAAAAACAAGAGATGAGCATTAATAGAAGGACTATCGACTGGATTAAAAGCTCCATTTGGAAAAGGTAAACGCCTCATTATAACACATATCGGCGGTGATTCAGGATTTGTGGAAGGAGGTTTAAACGCTTCGTTTGTAATAAATCTGCCAATTACCATGAAGAAATGAATGCGGAACATTATGAAAAATGGTTTTCCGAGATTCTCTTAAGAATTGAACCAGGTTCTGTTGTCGTTATAGACAACGCACCGTATTTCAGCCGACGTATCGAGCAGTTACCAACAACCAAATGGAGAAAAGCCCACATTGCAGAGTAGACAATTTGTTAAAAGTAGATTTATTAAACTTGGCGCGGCTGCACAAACACAAATATATTCGATACGCAGTAGATGAATTGGCACAAAGGCGAGGCGTAATTCTTCTCAGATTGCCACCCTATCATTGCGAGCTGAACCGAATAGAGCTTGTTTGGGCTCAAATAAGAAATGAAGTAGCAAAGAAAAATGTCACTTTTAAACTAAACGACGTTAAAGAACTTCTTAATGATGCTGTTAGTAATGTGACATCAGACAAATTGTATAAAGCATGTCATAAAAGAAGAGAAGAAGATGTGGGATCTTGATAACCACATTGAAATCACTATAGAACCAGTAATTGTGAATATTAACGAAGATACTACTACGTGGGATGAATACGAAGATATGTTTGATGAATCTGAAGATATTTTAGAAGAATTATAATAATTAGCGACTGAAATTTAAACGTTATGTTTATTGCTTAATTTTTGAAACAACCATGACAAATTTACTTTAGCTGTTTTTATGCTTTTTTTGAAGTTTAATGCTTTCTTTTTCTCCGGCCTTGCGCTGTGCCATGCCTTTTAATGTTTGGTTAGTTACGAGAAGATCGAAACCGGTCCAACACTTACTTTTCCCCATTGAATACAAAAACGAAGCTTGAGAGTTGAAAATTGGATTTTTATTTCACCTGTCGACCTTTACATATAATTTAATGCCTGGCTGATCACTGGACCGAGGAGGGGTTGTTTTTTAAAAGAAGGTGATGATTGCACCATTATATTTTTCGTAACTTACTTTGAGTTTTATTTTGCTTTCATTACTTATTTTGCTATTGCTTTTTCCGCAAATTTTGAGCTGTTCAAGTACTTTTTGTTTAATATTTTCATGCTATTAGCACTATTTTTGCAATTTTTGCTCTAATAATTACCTAATAAATATATAAATATTATTTTTATTCTTAAAATAATCTGTTACAGAATTGATTCCATATTATAAGGTGAAACAGTTTGTAATATAAAGTTTTAATTTTTTTTAGAAGTCAAGATTTGTTATTGGCTATAATTGCTATAAATGCCCTCAACCAGTCTTTTGGTAGGAACATTTTTAAAAGAAAATCATTTTTTTAATGCACAAAACCATTTATATCTACATTGTAAAAAGATACATTTTTTTTAATAATTAAATACTTGTGTCTGTAAATTTAAATGTCATCGTACGCTTATGAGTTGGTGATAAAGATGCGAGTCTGAACCTCTTCAAACGATAAGAATGGTATGAATCAGTCTACGTTATTTTGGTACTTTATTATACAGACAGTAACTTAAACAAAAGAAATGCTGTCCCATGTTTGCAACCAAGTTTATTGCATTTGTAAAATAACGTATGTAGCTATAAAATATAATTGAAAATTTCTATAAATAAAGATCAGTTTTTTTGTGTTATATAGAAACCTGAAGAGTAATAATTTAATGTGTGATTTGTGAGTAAACAAAGGGTGATGGAATTTTTTCATTATTTTTTCAGTAATCAGCGCAAAAAGTATCATTGCATTCACTAAAAATGTTTGACATCGCAGACCTGTGTAACTAATAAAAAAGAATCAGTCAATGTTCGATAAATATGGACCGAGTCATATATCATTTAAGATCAAGGCTGAAAAATAGAGATAAAGCTCCTAAAAATATGTGTGGTAGCTCATGGTACTCGCAATTTTGTCTAGAAAAAAATATATAAAGCATTTATTAGCACATAAAAACTTGTAAAAGTTATAAACCAATTAAGACGAGAAAAAAGGCATTTTGTTTTTCGTCTACATCTCATGAACCATAATATTTAAGAAATTAAAAAAATACTCTTAAAGAGGAGAATATTTCCAATAAAAAAGTAGTTAACCAAAAATAAAAAATCGAAATATTGTTGTGAAAACTGTTTTTTTTTTAAATTTACTCATATTGCCGTTTTTGTATTAACGAGATACATTGCTGTACATGTTGTAACAATGTAATAGTTTAAAATTTAGAATTAATCATGAAAATTCGTACTGACTGCTATTTTTGCCGTTAAACTTGATTTTATTTTTCCCACTTTTGCTAACCTAGCACCTTCAAGTGGTTACTAACTGGTAAAAATGGTAGTTCAACTTGAGAAAAACATTTTAATAATACCAACACAATTAATAATTCTACTTATTATCCATTTTGAAAAACATTTTCAATATATTTAAAAATTAGAACGAATTATCAATTAAAAATATACAGGGTGTTTCCAAAGTAATTAAAGCTTGCCGTGGGCGACTCAATATTTTATTTTAAGGCGAAAAGTATTTATAAACATGTGTGATAAGTCTTGTCGTTAATGAGTTACAGGGCGCGGAATTGTATCTTATAAACGAACTTTCTCCCATATTCCAAATGCCATTTAGAATAAACATGTTTTTTCTTATTACTTTTGAGAACCAGTAGCGTCACTTAAAACAAAAGTATTATCGATATTCGGTGTTAAACCTTTGTACAGTACAGTTGTGCGCTCCGAAACGATTAAGTAGTTAAAAAGTAATTAGTGAATATTTTCAAAGTGAACCAAATTAAGCAAGTAAGAATATCAGGTTAACTTTTTATTAAAATATTAGTAAAACAACACATTAACTAGAAGTGAATCTGAATTTAATATCAGATATAAATAACAGAAAATACTTCGCCAGATCCGTATTAAGGAAAACCTAAATGATACTTAAAAATGGATGACAACATATCTCAAATACACCCACTAATAACACAACCCAACAACCCAAAACATATTCCTCAGTAGCAAACCAACAAACCAGAATAAACAATTTCCCATCCAGAAATCAAGCTAAACTATTCGATGCAATCGAAAACACTAGGCTAGAAGACTACCTTAAGGCACTATGCCAAACAATCCAACCAAATAACATAATTTTTTGCTCAAAGCTATCAAACAACAGAATATGTATTCATTTGGCAAATGAAAATTTAGTGAACACATTCATCAACAATCACGGTAAAATCCAAATAAACCAACAAATACTACAGGCACGTCGACTAGTCACTCCTAGTCAAAGATTAATATTATCCAATGTTTGTCCCTCTATCCCCCACTCAGTCCTTGAATATGAACTTAAAAATCTAGGGATCAATCCTCTTTCACCCTTATCTTTCTTGCGAATAGGAATCTCAGACCCAGCATTTCAACATATCCTAAGTTTTAGAAGACAAATATTTATATCTCCATTCAATAACCAGTCCCTTCCCGATTCATTTTTAATCACATATGAACAAACCTCATATAGGATATTTTTGTCCATTGATAATCAAGAATGCTTACAATGTAAACAAACTACTCATACAACAAAAAACTGCCCAAATAGAGCAATCACTTCAACTCACTTTAACCCATCAACAGAATCATCATCAGAAAATCCAGCCGACAATCAAGCTGAAGAAGAAACAAACAACATTTCACAATAGCAACAGGATCAATCAAATAACCAAAACTCAGAACAAATTTCCGAACCTCAAACAATGAATACCCAAGTAGTTAAACACACCGAAAATAGTAAAGACAACACACCGACTGTCAACAGAAATGAAATCGAAACAACCAAACCACAAAATAAAAGAACATCAACAGAACGTTCCCCATCACCAACAACAACTGAACACCTACCTACATTTGTAAAACCAACAAATAGTGAAAAGAAAATAAAACAAACCGAAAACAAAAAACCAAAAAAATCAATAGGAGAAATGTTAAGTCACACTAAAGCGCTTTTCAAGAATACAGATATCAATTATCCTCTAACCTATGAAGAACTTATAGATTTTTTTGAAAATTGTGAAGGGTGTACAGATCCTCTCAGTATCGTGAAAATGTACACCGAAGAAATAACGGAAGTCACAGACCTACTTACCACAATATACCCCTATTTAAAGGATAAAAAAATGAAGATGAGATGCACTCGAATTAAAAATAAAATTCTCAAACAGATAAACCCTGAATACCAAACAGAACTGGACACAGATACCTCTATTGAAACCTATTAATCTTGTTTACCTTCACTTCCTTAATTCAGTGGAATATAAATGGGTACTATACCCACCTAGAAAACTTGCAATTAATAATTTCAAAATACAAGCCCATGCTAATATGCCTACAAGAAACCAATTTCAAAAACAATAGAATCCATAATCTAAAAAACTATAATTGTTTCTCTAAAAATCGAGAAAATGCAAGAATAGCCAGTGGAGGTGTAGCAACATATATTAGAAATACAATAGATGCAACATCAATTCATCTAAAAACTACTATTGAAGCAGTCGCCGTTAGAGTGAAAGATACAATGACCTTCTCATTGTGTAACATATACATTCCCCCAAATCAGGAACCTACTACAGAAGAACTCACTGAGCTGCTGAGCCAAATTCCAGCTCCTCAGATAATAGTGGGAGACTTTAATGCCCACAACTATATCTGGGGCTCTACTAAGCAGACACCTTTTGGAAAAAAAATTGAAAATGTATTAGAAAAGTACAATCTTAACCTCCTAAATGACGGCCAAAAAACCAGACATGACATAAGAACTGGTGAAGATTCAGCAATCGACCTAACAATATGTCACCCATCTCTCTCACAAATACTTAATTGGGATGTATCAACGTATTTATATGATAGTGACCACTATCCCATAATAATTAGCAGCGAACCGGAAAATACCCCGGACCCAATAACAAAATGGAAAATAAAATCAGCAAATTGGAACGAATTCCAAGAATTTATACAAGAAAATCTCCACGAGTTAAAGGAAGATGCGGATATTGATCAAGAAGTACACTTTATCACAGAATTAATAACGCAATCAGCAGATAAACATATTGGACGGTACGAACACAACAACAAACACCAAACGGTTCCCTGGTGGAACTTGGACTGCAAAGAGGCTGTTAAGAAATCGAAAGAAGCTTTTACCAGATTCAAAAGAAGCAAGACGGAACAAAATTCAATTGAATTCAAACGATTGAGAGCCAAAGCCAGATACACAATAAAAAAAGCGAAACGGGAATCATGGAAAGAGTATGTTTCAACAATAAACAGCTCAACTCCAATGTCCACTATATGGGAAAAAGTCAAAAGGATATCCAAACCAAAACAATCCAATACAATAAACTTTCTGGAGATAAATAACACTATTTATAAAAGCCGAAATGAAATAACAAACATCTTATCAAGTGAATATCAAAAAAACTCAAGCAACTCAAACTACACACCAGATTTTTTGAATCATAAAAACAAAGCAGAGCAGCAAGAAATTGGCTATAATAATAATAACCAGCAAACGAACAGTTTGAACTATGCAATAACCATTGACGAACTTGAAAATTCACTCCAAAACTCTAAAAACTCCAGCCCAGGTCCTGATAATATTCCACTCATTTTTCTAAGAAATCTAAGTAAACAAACCAAAGAACATTTACTAAAGATATATAACCTAATCTTAACAAAGAAAGTATATCCCAGAGCATGGACAGTTTCCATTATAATTCCCATTCCTAAGCCAAGTAAAGCGAAATCAGATCCAGAAACATATAGACCAATTTCACTCACCTGTAGCATGGGAAAAATTCTTGAGAAGATAATTAATAACAGACTTTTATGGCACCTAGAATCAGAAAAACTAATCATACCCGAACAGTGTGGTTTCCGTAAAAATCGCTCCACGTTAGACAATCTTATCGATCTAGAATCTGAGATCCATGAAGCCTTTGCAATAAAGCAGCTCTGCATCGGAGTATTTTTTGATATTCGTAAAGCCTACGATACAGTCTGGAAATACTCAATAATCAAAACTCTTTACGACTGGTCAATACGGGGTAACATATTGAAATATATATCGAACTTTCTAGATCAACGACAGTACCAAGTACGAGTAGATGGCGTATACTCACAGCTGAACATCCAAGAAAATGGCATTCCACAAGGGTCAAATCTCAGCACGACATTATTTCTCATAGCAATAAATTCAATTATAGCAAACTGTAAATCACCCGTGAAATGCAGACTATATGCAGATGACCTGGTTATCTATTGCAGAGGGAAAAATATGACTACAATACATAAAACCATCGAACAAACAATAGCTACAATAGAGGATTGGTCAAAAACAAGTGGACTGCGTTTCAACACGACAAAAACCAAAGCTTTATGTTTCTCGAAAAGGACTCAACCACAACTTGAAAACTTGTACCTTTATGGACAGAAAATAGAATATGTGAGAGAAATAAGTTTTCTAGGAATGATACTCGACTAAAAGCTGACATGGAAATCACACATTCTGACATTGAAGAAAAAATGCCAACCTGGAATTAATTTACTCAGATCACTAGCATTCAAAAACTGGGGCGCAGACTACTCAAGTTTACTGCACATCTATAAATCATTGCTCAGATCAAAACTTGACTACGAAGCGATTGCCTATAACTCTGCCAACAAAAGCCTTCTTCAGTCAGTGGAAGTTATACAAAACACAGCTCTTCGCATCTGTTTGGGTGCCCATCGTACAAGTCCTATCCAAAGCTTACATTGGGAGACTGGAGAGTTACCGCTTTCTTACCGAAGAGAATATCTAAGCATCTCTTATGCTGTCTCTGTAATATCAAACAAAAGAAATCCAGTAGCCCACAATGTCTTATCTGATCGTTTTAAAGCCAAATTTTTATCCAGCTCAACTACTCCTCCTTTCTATCACAGAGTCAAAACATATTTAAACAAAATAAATTCGCATTTCCCAAATATTTATGACGTCCCATCAATAAATTATCCTCCTCCATGGACAATAACACTCCCTATCCTAGACCTAAGCCTCGCCTACCTTAATAAATCAGAGACTCCAACAGCCAGAATAAAACAAGAATTCCTAAGTGCCTTAAATAAATACGGTAGCATTTATAAGGTATACACAGATGCTTCAAAAAACCAAGATGAAATTGGGGCTGCCTTCTACTCCGAGGACTTTTCGAAATCCTACATACTCCCACCCTTCACATCTATTCATTCAGCTGAATTATTCGCCATCTTAGAAGCACTCAAGAAAATCCAGAAAATCAAGCATAAAAATGTCCTTTTAATATCTGACTCTCAAAGTTCACTAACAGCACTTCGTCAACTGTACTCTAATCACCCTATAGCCATACTGATCAAGAAAGAGCTACATAATTGCAGAAACAGCAGCATACATATTAAATTCATGTGGGTCCCATCCCATACTGGAATAGAAGGGAATGAGAGAGTAGATCAAATAGCAAAAAATGCATTCACCAATCAACAATCAGAAAGGAACGATTTTACCGTACATACTGATTTGAAAGCGTTCTACAAGAGCAAAATCTGCGATAAATGGCAGGAAGAAGCAAGACATAACCAACACAAATCATATGAAGTCACTACAAATTCTCACGGTTGGAACTGTAAAAACATAAATAGAAGAGAACAAGTGATCCTTTCTCGTATTCGAATCGGTCATACGCGCATCACACACGACTACTTACTAGCAGGAAAAAATAAACCAATGTGCGAAATGTGTAACAGTGAGTTAACCGTGAAACACCTGGTAATCGAATGTGCGAAATACGACAAGGAACGGAAAAATAATCAACTACCCCTATCACTAAAAAAACTATTACAAGAAAAGCAAGAAACTAAAAAACTTTTAAACTACCTAAAAGACTGCAAATTAAGTAGCAAAATATAGTGACTATAATCAAGCTACAATAAGTGAACTTCCATCATTTTAACTCGCTAATAACCCTACGTGGTTGATGCGATTGATATATAAAAAAAAAAAAAGTATTATCTAAATGAGTTTCACTTACAATCAGAGCTCGTTTATCAAAAACAATTTTAACGTCCTTTACTTACCTCATTAACGACAAGACTTAAAACACTTGTTTATAAGAACTTTTCGTCATAAAATTTAATTGTGACTCGCCTAAAGCTATCTTTTAGATTACTTTGGAAACACCCTGTATTAGTCTAACAGTTTATGAGAATACTTAATAAGGCATCGTACAAGTATGGTATACTTAACTAAAGTCCTATACATCACCACACACTTTCCCTTACTACATTAAAAGGCATTGTGACCAATAAATAATGAATAATTTATTTTGATGTATCAAATTTGGCGGTTTTTATATAGCAGCGATTTTTTATAGTTTTGTTGGTTAAAATCTCACTCAGTTTCAATATTGACGCCTATCCTTTCCTACGAATCAGCATAATTATTGTCTATAGTATTTTTCCATTTTATGCGAACTATATTTATGACGAGAGCAATTAGCGAGATTCATTGGCGTACTGGGAAATACGGAGATAAAATTAATTAACTGTAATAATTTCTATGAAACTTAACACTTGTTATATTCACGAAACGCTACTGAAATTTTTTTCTCAAATTTTTGTCTCTTTTGATTATTGATTTTAAACTAAATTTAGTGTTTTAATTGGAACTGACGGTTTCTAGTTAATTCCACAATATAATAAAAGTTATTGAAAATACTAACCGTGAGTTTCAATTAAAACACTAATATGAGCAGATTCCACGAAGTAAGGGTCGAGACAGTTAATTTCATTAACTAAATTTGGGACTATTTATTGTTGTAAAAGTCTTCGAAGATATCGTCGTAGAGGAAATGACAATACATGCTAATTGTAAAGCACGCTTTTTTACAAAACCATCTTTGCTTTTTCAAAATTCTGTTTATCTTTGTTTCTTCCTACCTTGATTTTTAAGTAAAATAGATTTGCTGTTATTTGTTTTAAGTAAGATTCAATTATTCATCATAATAATTAAGTTTAAATGTTGGTAAATTTGGATTGAGTTTAAAAGTATAATAACACTAACTGGAGGAAAAATATTCATCCAAAGTAGATTATATAATTGTGTAATCTGTGTCCCCGCCGATACTAATTTTGGCAAGCCTGTTGACGGCGATTGAGAATAGACCACTTTGTTAAGTTAGGAGCCAGTTCTCCATGGGTCGTTGAAGCGGACACTTTCCAGTTTAAATAGATTTTGTGTGCTCTGGTAGCCATTATCTCCTAGATATATGTACCATTTTTCACCATCCACGTGGGCAATATCCGACTGTCCACCAGGCCGGTAGGACTCGTTATCAAGGAGGGTTATTTTGATGTCATGGTTTTTATCCTCTGATTGAGGAGAGCGAAAATCGGCCAGATCAGCATTCAGGAGGGCTGGAACATTTTAATGTGTCGTTTTTAATTGATGTTCTAGGAAGGAGGATCACTCGTAACAGTTATTTTCCCTACTAAATTTATACGTTGATACATTTTCAATTCACCAATATCAGCCAAAATTTCACGAAATTTTTATGTATGGTGTTTTATATGCCTATTTCTTGCATTAGTTAACACATTCACTGCCAGAGCACATAGTGACGATTGATCGCGTGCCACCTATTTTTTGTTATAAATATGTTAGTTTAATGATTGTATTAGCTAGTGGACACTTTATTAAGTTAAAATTTTTCATTTGTTTTTTAAAAAACACAAAACCGCCCCAGAGGAGTTTCGGGCACAGGACAAGCTGATTGCTTAGTGTGTACCGGGGACCACCCCTGCGGCGTTCAATTTTGTATACCTGAAAAAAACATTTTACCAAAAGTATAAAAATATTGATAACTTCACAGAAAACAAAATTTAATTTGAATTAGATAAAACACAAAAAACAAATTACAAACATTCCGGAACAAAAAATGAACTATAAGTCAGTATTAGAAATATATCTAAAAAGCTTATTAAAATTTTTGGTATGTGAAAAGAAACATGTTTTTCTCTTACTATGAAAGGGTAAAACAATAAAATAAGCTTAAACTATAGGAACAGTGAACAACAAGCAAAGTCCAGTTTGATTTGGACACAGCGGCCAATAATAAATTGAATCCTTTCTTACTTTTGTTTCTTCCCAGCAAACCTGGCACCGTCTGCGTTTGATTCTTGCATTGGCCCCTTCACTTTTAGGGCAATGTTCAGGAAGATGTGTTATCTTAAGTTCTGGAAAGGGCTCTGGTGGCGGAGGCCCAAGTAGCTTCTCAATAATAGATAACCTATAGTCGTTAAAGGTTTTTTATTGGTGGGATACCCTTTTTTGAAAAGGTAAAATGAAGTGAGCAGCATGATGAGGAAGATATGAATAGCTAATTTTTGATACCAGATTAGCGTTTTATGTTCGCAAGAATAATAGGAGAGCATCCGGTCATTATGATCGGCTCCTGCCATAAACGCATTGTATTTATTTATCAATGCAGGTTTTTCTTTTTCTTGGCCTCGTTGAGTAGTTATAGATTGCAATTCGCGTTATATTCACTTGAAATTGCTAAAATTTCACGACGGTCTTTCCATTAAACTACAAATATCCCTTTTGAGTTAAACTGAACCACCAGTTCACCCTTTTTTGATTTCTTCTTGACAACTTCCCCAGGATTTCCTTTTCTATTTGAACGTAATGTTCCTGTTACATACGTTTTTCTACGTAGCAACTCCTCAGTTAGCTGTCCGCTATTATAAAAGTTATCTATGAATAATGAATGAACGTTATCTAATTTCTCTGCCATCAGAGCTGAAACAACTTTTTCGGTATGTCTTTCCCCTGATAATTCAGGATCTGCAGAACCAGAATATACCAATATCTTTAGAGCTGTGCCGTTAGGTTCACATAAAACAAAAAGCTTGATACCAAACTTGTGTCTCTTGCCTTTCATATATTGGCAAAATTTTAAGCGGCTTCTCCACAAAACCATAGATTCGTCGATAGATAATTCCATTGTAGGATAGTAAATTTCAACCATTTTATTATTATAAAAATTTATTAAAGGCATAATTTTGCCCAACTGAGTTCGCGGTTCTGGACTTTCAGTATCCTCAAACTGTAGGCTTCTCAAAATTCGCAAGAACCTATTAATGCTCATAAAAGATGAGAAACATGTTAGGTTGAATCTCAGATTACCAATTAAAATAGATATGTTTGTTTTGATCTTTTCTTGCCCCAAACATTGAGTCACATTCTAAGCTCACTTGCGGGACCCTTCCACTGCTTTGCCATATTTACAAATCCTCTTTAGTTGCGGAAAAAAAGAAATTAGACGTTTAATTGAAAATTTGTTGAAAATTTATGCAAATAAAAAAAAGTCATACCAATTTCTACATTTGAGTCGCAGCTTCTAAAATTAATTAATAATACTTGAATTTTATTTAATAAAGGCATATTCTTATATAAATTTTAAACAAGAATTTGTTGTATCGTTAGATACTTTCTTGGTTATAACTAAATGTGGCAACATTGCTCAAGATTTCAGTACCTGTTAATGTGTCAATAGTAATCTATTTATCTATTTAGTAGTTTGGTCCTTGTTTAATTACCATATAAAGAGAGATGCAAATATCGTCAGAGTCTGATCGACGATCATTTTAAATCCGTCGTAGTACTGTAGTAAATAATGTCAAACGTGGTTTGTTTATAGGAGCGCGATTACGACTAGAGAGTAAACATTTAGTTCTTTCGTTTTGATGTGTTTTTCAAGACTTTTTAGTGTGAAAATAAACCTTTAAGTTAATTAATTTAATGTTTTTGGATTATCATGGTTCGTCAGTGCCAAGTTTGTCAGAAAAACAGCCGAAATTAGCAATTCCATGTATCTACAATACCATCCCCACTTTTTGTAATTCATTCATTATTTGACTACTGGCGTTTAGAATTGTTGGCCGCAAAAATAAACTTGTTTATGAATGAATAGCCCTCTCTATGTTTATCATTACTCTAAGGGTTGAACAGATAGTTCTTCTTCCAGTAATCGTTTCTGTTTAGTTTGATTGTCCCCATGTAAAAAAGTGAACCCAAAAAAGTTCTGATTTCTGTTGGATTAACATCAACCCATCTAGCAATTCTTGGTTCCTCTCCTGAACCAAGGGCAATTAGATCAATTGCATGTTTGTTCGCTTGC
The DNA here is from genome assembly GCA_963921935.1 of Galeruca laticollis. Taxonomy (NCBI): domain Eukaryota; kingdom Metazoa; phylum Arthropoda; class Insecta; order Coleoptera; family Chrysomelidae; genus Galeruca; species Galeruca laticollis. Next base: position 104,536,462 of record OY998177.1, read on the forward strand.
GTACATAACATATCAAAAAAATTATATGTCGCTATCAGGTTGAAATAATCTATTGGCTCTGTGGAATCAAGATTTAAAAGTAAACCTGTCGTTTTCGTAAATGGCAACTTTTAATTTTTAATTTCAGTGTAACTCCAATCATTGGTCTGCGAAATATTCGAGAGTATTGCAGTTCTTTGGGTAGGCCTTAGTGGAGATTGTGATGATGGTTGTGGTAAAAATGTAGGGTTGCGAAGACGAAGAGGCGTTTGTGAAAAATCTTCATCTTCGTCTTCATCTCCGTCACTTTTATCACTATTGTCCAATCAGGATCATCGTCGCTACTGTTTGCGAAAAGGTCCTCCTCGCTATCTTTTTCTTTAAAAATAGCTAACAGCTCAGCGTCTGTTAATTTTTTCTCTCTCTCATCTGCCATGATATCTATAAGATAATAATTAAAAAAATATTACACGCGCTATGTGCCGGTCAACGCCTCTCGGGCGGTCAACGTCATATTTTTGTTTGTTTTTTAGGTTATGAAAATATTTTTGTTGTAACTACATTAAAAAAGTTATTAAAAAACCCAAATAAACATTGTTTGGTAAGTATTATTATTATTCAAGACAAAAAACTTACATTTTACAATCAAAATCCGCTAAAATAGACACCGATTAGGATTTTTTAAAACCAAACCCGACACTTAATGCACTGATCCTTAACAAAGCAACCTTCTTATACGGCGGACCAATCCACACTGTCCGCATTAATCTTTTCGTCGTTGTATTAGAACTACACAAGAACGCCTCTCCAGCGGTTGCGGCGTTTTTATCGAAGTCGACCGAACGCCTCTAAGGCGGTGCCGGCAGTGAATGTGTCAATTAACTTTTTGTATAATATTTTGAAGCTCTCTTTTTAAGCATTGCGGTAATTGAGTATTTCTGTAAAAAATTTGGTAATAACCTTTTAAAATATTGAATTGAATATTTCGCTTTAAGTATTATGGTATTTACGTATTTTTTATTATGTATAAAAATCTTGAAAACCCTTCTTAAATTTTAAATTGAATATTTCTCCTTAAATATTCCGGTAATTAAGTATTATTTTTTCGTACAAAATCTTGAAATCACTTTCTTAAGTACTGAATTGTGGACTTGAACGCTAGGTATACCACGGTACGTACCTGGGTGCTGCTTTAATTGAAATAATCTTTCTGCCTTTGACGTTTTTTTTTCCTTTGTGTGACTAATTACGCCCTGCACATAATTTCAGGGTTTTTTTAACATTGTCAAGCTCGCCGGTTTATTTAATATTCTTTTTGCATAGGCATTTATATATTTATATTCGTATAAATTACGGAAATGTGAACCCATGTAACTGAAACATTTGTAGTTTTGGTATTAGGTTTTTCACTGTATTTGATAAATTGTACATGAACACTTCATCGAAAAGTACAATTTGGAGTCAGTCCCTAACAACGGAGAGCACAAAACTCCTCTACAAGAGCAGGATTACTAACAAATTAAAAGAGACAGATTTGAAACCAGAATGGGGAGTAGGCAAAGTATTGCAAAATGCATCAAAAAAGCAGCGGAGGAAGCGATTGGAAAGCGTAAAATTAATGTAAATGCGACAAACCACACCAAACCGTGGTTTTGTCAAGAGATAAAAGAACTCTCTGAATCAAAAAGAAAATGTTACTTAACATACAAATGCGCATCGTCGGAAGAAACTCACGCAGAATATGTCCAAGTAAGAAACAGAGTAAACGCAAGAATAAGATCAATCAAAAGAGAACATTGGGCCGATGTTACTAGCGACATGGACCACGACCTGTATGGCGCACAAAGGAAAGTGTGGAAAATGCTTCGGAGCAGAAAAAAACAAGTTAACGAGTTTGTGCAGACTAAAGGAGTACCAATAGAGATATGGCAACAGCATTATAAAGAGCTTTACGATGCTGAGGAAATGCCGAATATAAACAAATACGAAACAGATATAAGTGGTACGGTCACTGATGAAGAGGTGGAAGCAAAACTCAAGAAATTGAAAAACAGAAAATCACCCGGACCGGACGGCATCTCCAACGAGCTTTTAGAATATGGAGGCCCCGAACTTGCAAGGAAACTATCGCAAGTATTTAACAAAATCCTAAACAAAACGGAAACGCCAGACGAATGGTATAACAGCATCACCATACCTGTATTCAAGAAAGGACTAAAAACCTGCCCAAAAAACTATAGAGGAATAACTCTCTTGAATACGGTAATGAAACTTTCCACGAGTATTCTCAAGGATAAACTGGAGACACAAATTAAGAACGCTGAAGAACAACAGGGCTTCACAAAAGGACGGTCAATAACAGACGCAGTGTTCATAATAAAGCAAATAAAAGGCTACAGAGTATAATATGCCAGCGTATATCTGCTTCATTGACCTAACAAAGGCGTTTGATAGAGTCCGATTGGTGGACATTTTATAGATATTAATGGAAAATAAGGCACCAGCAAACATAACGAAGATAATCCATAACCTACATAACAATACCGTAACAAAGGTCAAGGTAGGAGATCAATACACCGGGAGGAATTAGTCAGGGTGACAGTCTGAATCCCTTTTTGTTTAATCTCCTCATGGATAAAATTATTAACAAAGTACCATGTCTGGACCTCGGATACAGACTGGGCAATAAAAGAGTTGCTATGGTGTGCTACGCTGTTGATGCAGCAATCATCGCCGAATCAGGAAACGACCTACAGAGACAGCTCTTCCAGTTCTTTCTGGTAAGCCACCAAATCAATATGAACATTTCTATCAGCAAAACCAAATGTATGACAATCGCGAAGGATACGCTCAGATGTAAGCTGGTGGTGGAGGGCAATCCCATAGAACAGGTGATGCAATTCAGATATCTGGGCATAGATATATCAAGTACCCACGACCCAGTTAAAAACCTAAGAATCCAAATTAACAAAGCATCCGCATTATCAGGATGCCTACGAGATATAGTCTGGTCCAACCCGTACATGCGTAAGGATAGCAAAATTAGAATCTACAAGACTTGTATCAGACCCATCATGACGTATGGCACGGAAGTCCGCGAGGACACCAACCAGACGAAACAAATGCTAAGGGTAGCCGAGATGAAAACACTGAGAACAATAGTGGGGAAAACAAGAAGAGACAGTGTAAGAAACACAGATGTCAGAGAGCAGTGCGGGATACAGGGTATTGTGAGATGGGGAAGAAAACGTAAGAGGCAGTGGTACAACCATGTAAGACGGATGGACGAGAGCAGACTTCCGAGAATAGTCCTAGAAAACAACCCGCCCGGCTCAAGACCTCCCGGGAGACCACCTAAAAGGTGGAAAGATAGCTGGCAATCCACCTCCCAGGAAAAGATGCAGAGGCAGCTTCAGAAGTAACAGATCGACAGATCTCCAAGAAGTAGAAGAAGAAGAAGTACATGAACCATTTCTTCGTTTCCTGTAAGAGTTTTGCTGGCAGCTGGTAAATTAGTTTGCGGTAAGTTCTAATACAGATTTCGGCCTTCAGTCTAACAGCGTACTGAATCTACAGCCTTCACCTGAGATCAGGTATTACTAGTATCATTTTTTTTATCTGTTTTAAACTTTGTAATAAATACTTTTTGAAAAGAGACATACGGTCCAAGAGATTAATAAACTTCAGTCAGGGGATATTTGCTGATTTTTATTTCTCTTTAATGATAACTTACCTATCGGATTAACCTTTCGGAGTGTGTAATTAGAGCTGTTAACCCACTGAGGAGTTGTGGGCTAACTTAAGAAGTCTTGGGTGCTTGCCAAAACTTCTCTGACGCTCTTTCTGTAAACTTGTTAAATTTTGAAGAATCCACCCCTTCTTCGACTCGAAGCTAGTCGACTGGCGAGCACGGGTTGTACGGTATCCGCCAAAATAAACAGTACCGAAACAGAGAGTGCTGTGGAGTTGTTTATGTAATATGGATTTGTCATATTTGACTTAATTGTCATTAGTTGATATATTAATAGTACGCTGCAGTTAAATTTGATTTAAAAATGGTTCTAACAACGGAAGAAAAAGTTTTTTTGGTAGATCGTTATTTTCGTTCATACGGAAAAGGTCCTAATGATGGTCCAAGCTTAGAATAGGTGTCAATAAAATATCAACAAAAATTTAATAAAGCAGCTCCTAGTAAAAGTGTGAAAGCTGTTGTTGAAAAATTTCGTCGCACTGGTAGTGTATTGTGTCAACGTGAAGGTTCTTCAGGTCGTCGAAAAACAGTATGCACTAACGAAAATGAAAGACGTGTTTTTAACCAAGTTGTGCAATCACCTCAAAGAAGTCTTGTAAGAGAAATTTACTGTGGTCGCATGTTGAGTTTAATTTACGAAGATCCCGAATTTTTGAAAAACATATGGTTTTCAGACGAGAGTCACGTTCATCTTAGCGGCTATATTAATCGACAAACAACCAGATTCTTTGGATTTGAACGTCCTGATGTCATTGTAGAGAAACCACTCCCCAGTCTTCGAGTTACCGTTTGGTGCGCGGTATCTGGTCATGGAATGATTGGTCCTTATTTCGTTGAAGATGATAATCAGAATCCACTTACTGTCAACCAAGAGCGTTATAGAGAGAAAATTATTATACCTTTTGTGAGAGATCTAAATAACTTTTGCCGTGCACGAAATCTACAGTTTCGCACACAATGGTTCCAACAAGATGGTGCAACGAGCCATAGAGCTTTGCGCACCTTAGACTTACTCCGTCAGCATTTCGATAATAGAATAATTTCTCGGGAAACAGACTTCGAATATCCTTCTTATTCACCTGATCTGACGCCACCTGACGAATACATTTGGGGCATAATGAAGCACAAAATATTTCACTCGGAAAATCCGTCGGCGAATATTGCCGAACTACGAGAAATAATACAAAATATTTTTCGGCAGTTACATCAACCACTTTTTATAAATATGTTTATTGACTTACAAAATCGATATGAAGCTTGTTTGCGTCGAAATGGTGAACATTTTGAACACTTACATTACCGAAATTAAAAATTACTTTTTATTTTTATTTTCGGTACTGTATATTTTGGCGGATACTGTACTATGGGAAACAAACCGCACATCTATAACGGGCACTGAAGGTTAACGTTTTCTCGTTATAAACATGTATATAGTCTCAAGTGCTTAGCACTTAGCTCTCCCGCTATGCATAATGAAAAATTGTCCAGTGAAGTGATAGTGACGTGAATTTCTTTTATTGTAAAGAGAAAAGTCATTTTTCTTTAGTCTCTCGAAGATCGAAGAGGAAAATGATAAAAATTATCCCGTTCCTATTTATTAACAAATTATCGCGGAAACCGCAATGCTCTTTCTTTAAAGAAAAGGGAGATACCCCGCAAAAGTGGCCAAAATGGGATACACTGTACACCAAAATCATTATCCCTAAATATATTTGGAGTGAGAGGGATGAGTCATGTCTTTTGAAATCCATTGTAGCAACTCTATTACAGGCCTTGCAAAGTACGTCTTTAGGGGCGACATAAAAGCAACATCTAATGGCTGTATTTTATTAGTTGAGTGCGGTGGAAGGCATATGATTGTCACGTAGTTTTTTTGGCCATGTCTATAAGCTCAATATTCCTAGTACCTATGGTAATACTGCCCATCCAGTACCAGCAGAACTGGATCTGAAGCCCGAAATATGAAATTCTGCAATTGCATCTGGAGGAGCCGCTATCATCAATTCTGCTTTCATATTCGCCCTGGGAAACATTAAAAGTGGGGGTATCTAAAAATCCGCAGCGTTTATGCAAGTAATGCCGGTAATTCATTTATCTCTCACTCTCTCTCTCTCTCTCTCTGCTGTAGCTAGAGAGGAAACTTGTTATATGTCATGCAAAGAAATAACTGTGCTGTGTACTCTACAAAAAAAGTTGCGACATTTTCAGCGATGAAATATTTAACTCGAGCAGCCGCCAGGTGTTCGTATTGACAGTAGTGGGTGCTTCAAAAAATAACCGCAACCACTTTTTTCCTGCTGATTTTCTTGCTCTATTAAAATGATGAAATAAGTTATTTCGTAACGCAAGTTGAAATGTGAGTCGTTTTATATCACGTGCTCTTAACCCAAAAACCCATACTGATCTAACTAATTTTGGAGCTTCGGAGAGAAAACCGGTTAACGACTAATTGATAACCTAACAAGTTCTTCTGGAGTTTTATTTGATTTTGAATATCTCTTTATGGTTCCTTTGGATACTCCAAAAACTTTTGACGCTTGGAGAGAACCAATTTGTTTATTTATTACGCCATTGAAGGCTTATATCATATTGTTGAAATTTCATATTTCTATTTTTTAGGCATCTGAAAGAGATTGTAGACATTTTTGGATAATAATTTGAGATACTGTCAAAATGGGACCCAAAAGTATCTCAAATTAGGAAGTTTGCTGAAAATACTACAGACTAATTTCTAGATTAGGTCTTGAACAAAGGGAAGTTTTTGTTAAAAAAATAATAAAATGTAACATTGTCTAGGCACTTATTCGAAAACTGCTTTGCCTTGTCTTCTTCACGTTTTTGTAACACAGCTAAAAATATTTCAAACGTGAACAATCATTTCGTCAATATAGTTTCTACTATTTTTGCGAGATAGTGGCACATATATTAGAAGTTAAAGTATCTCAAATTTGGTACCATTTTTCTATTCTTAGTAATAAAATTAATTATTTCTTGTCTTAGAACACATGGACTTAAATATTGTCGCTGCAGCACTGGTATTATCATTATACGCACCCATGATACTATAACTGAGAAGATAAACCCACGCGCATGGATAATTTCATCTCTCTCTCACGCCTGACGTCACTTGGTGATAAATTTCGCGGGAACAGCCAGTTTTATAATAGCGTTTTACGGTTTTAGTTTGTGTTTTATTTGATATTTGGTTTGTTTACAGATAAATGTGAGTAAAGCTTAATAAATTATAATTAGAAACATTGAATTAAACATTTCTTATCATGGTGTACTGTGCAGAGGTCGGTTGTTCAAGCAACAACGACAAAAAAAAGTGCATGTTCGAGAGCTTGAGTGGAAATGGGGAGTCTTTAAAATTGACCAAAAATTATTTATAAACCCTAATGGATTTATCCGAATCTCTTAATTTAAGTACAGAGGCCAAGCATCTTTTCTTTAGATGGAAAATGTATTTCAAAAATTCGAATGTTGAATAGAGATATTAAAAAAAAATCCAAAGTAAAGAAGAGAAAAATGACAAAAATTGAAAAATAAGTTAATAAAACTTGGGTTTCTTGTGTAAATTGTGTGAATAATATGTATCCACTGAATAAATTAAACAAAATTGTTTATAATTAGAAATTTTAACACCCCCCATCAAAAAAATTGTTATCTAGTTATTACTTTGTGCATAAAAATAATTAAAACAATTTTTTTAACAAAAATCCGAAAACCACATACTACACTGTAAAAATTTTAATCTCCAATCCAAGTGTGCATCATCTGGGAATATTTTATCGATAGTTTATCAGAAAAGTTTATTTATGATAAAGGTTGGTGCATGATGCGAAGCCTATTTTAAAAATATCCAATCTGGTCCATTTTATACAGGGTTTCCAAAAGATAAGAAAAGTTGGTTCAGAAAACCAAAAATGTAGGATTAACAAAAAATTTGCTACAGCAAAAATGGAGTTTCTATAGTTAGCCGAAAACAAAAATATGTACATTTTTTGGAAAATTTTCCGTTTCAGAGAAAAGTAAGTGTCGAAAAAGATTAAGTTTTTTGCGTTTTTTTGTTTTTGTTCTCGGTAAACTTTCGAAAAAATATTTGTTTTTGTTTCACTAGGAACTTCATTTTTGTTGTAGTAAGTTTTTTATATTCCTTCGTAGATTTTTGATTTTCTTACACTCTGTATGATATTTAATATTTTTAAAATAGGTTTGGCATTCGTCATATAGTATCGAGGTACCTACTTTATTTAAATGCTTTTTAACCTAGTATGAATCCTATATACTACATTAAATTATTAAGGCAATATCTTATATACTATTATGATAATCATACAAAACTTAACATATCAAAACTATAAGACGCAGTAAGAAAACATACTAAAAATTAATAAAAACCGCATTAAAATAATGCTTCTTCAACCGACAAACAGAATTGTTGTCTCTGAGTGACGTCATGCGCAACGCCGTACGAAATTGAATCGACAAGTGGGTTTATCTTCTCAGTTATAGTATCATGATACGCACCTAATATTTTTAACCATCAAGTATTTCTCAATTTAGGAAGAAGTACTTGAACTTGGTAAATAAACTTGTTTCTCATCATCACTTCAGGCCCATTGTCCCTCGTTCTTTTCTATTGTGAGGTACCTGAATTTGAGGTTTATATCAGCATGTAGTTTAAATGATTTTGGCAGGTATCTTTTCATTTCTATCAATGAACTTATATGCCAAACCTTATCAAATGCTTTATCCAAATCAATAGATGTATGAACTCGTCACATTAATTGATAGTATAATCAAAAATAACTATTCTTGATTACATGCTAATGAATATAATAAATCGAATACTGATCTCCAATAACTCATCGTAACATTTTCGAGAACATGACACGGGAATTGATTGTAGACGATACTAATATATGATTTCATTTCTCAAGTTCTCGGACGTGGATACATGCATCTCCATTTATTATACTCGGCTATATTTTTCCAATTTGCTCTCTCTCTTCATATCACAATAAATTCAATCCTATCGACTTCTATACACTCGATTTATTTCATTAGATTAAAGTCCACTAGTTCTGTTTGCCCCGAGTTAAGAAAAATTCTTTATAAGAAATGTCAAAATGTTTGTTTTGAGGATTAAGTACGGGATAGAAATAAAAATTGGAAAATCAGTTTTATTGCTGAAGGATTCGATAATAAATCTCGAGGTTAAGTATCGAAATGTTGATTAGAGATCTTTGAATTAATCTTTATGACTTTCTATTCAGATTATTGCCTTCCAAATTTGTTATTAATTGGGAGTAGTTTTACTCTAAATTTATTTTTCTGAGACTTCATTAATTTTTTGCGTTTCCAAGTAAGTGAAAATATACCTCAAATGATTATTCAATTATTTATTGGTAACAATTTGATTAAAAATTAGGTACAAGATGAACTAAACATGTGTCAATCTTTGCTGAAAGTAATTAACTTTTAATCTTATCAATGTTACTAAAAATATAAGAAATGTAGGTTTTTTTAATCCGGAAGCTTTTATCCTAAGAACCTTTATTTTGGAACAAATAATAATATTTTGAAACATAAATTTGAGTACTTGTTTCATGCAACATAACATGTTCATGCCATTTGCAAGAGAATCGGAAGTCACGTTGTTCCAGCCAATAAGAAGCATTGTCTAATCTATTATGAAGTATATACAAAAAATTGAATCATATTGTAATAGAGTCTATGTAAATATTATGCTGTTTTTTCTCTCAAACTGAAAATTTACTATTTTGTATGAATGTGGTGTGTCTTTTATTGAAGTCTTCTTACATCTTCTTAAGAATTACTGCGAAAGTAATAACTTTCTACATAAACGGTTTTACAGATTAAAACTAACTTTTTCGCCCTTATACAAACAATTGGACAATCTGTCACAGTGTCAGACCAATGGTATCAACACATTCCCCGACCTTTAGTTAACATCACCGATTTAACCATCGAAGCAAATCGTCCCGATATCATTGTCCATATTGAAATAAATAAAATATGTTTGATAATTGATATTTCTGTACCAGCAGACCATCACATCCGGAAAAAAGAAAACGAAAAAATCTCCAAATACATGGAACTGGGCATCGATATTAGCAGGTCATGGCAAACAAAGACAAAAACAATCCCAGTTGTAATTGGAGTTTTAGGTACTATCAGCAAGGGACTACCAACGTATCTGGAATAAACGCCAGGTGCCTTTGCAGCGCAAAGATCGCGCTTTGTGGGATCGCACGCATCTTACGGAGGACACACCAGTAACTGCTCCTAAGGACTTAGGTTGAGTCTCGGATCAAAAACAACGAAACTTGGGCCAACGACGAATAATATTGACCAGATGGGCTTCGAATGGCATTAGAGGAATGGACCCAAAGTTGAGATAGCCGTCTAATTTGAGATAGCTCCGCATATTATGGTATATCTAACGTCATCTAACAAAAGTGGTGTCAATTTACGCCAATAAACTAGACTGCAGTGGTAAGGAGTCGTTAAGCGCGTCAGTTCGTTTGTTTTTATGCACGTGCGTTTTTCTTCCAATTTGAGTCTTAAAGTTTTTTTGATAGTGTTAAGAAACCGGCATTTGCAGTCAACGTAAGTGGAAATAAAATATTTTATGTGTCGAAGTAGTTAGTTTAAGTGTTGCCTAATGATCTCTTATTGAAATTGGCTGTATTCTTTCATAACTAACCTAAAAATATTGTCAATTTTTATAACGAGAATTCTTAATTTGAGATACCAAATGGTTTTGAATTTGAGACTATCTCAAATTAGGCTTCCAATACATATATTACATATATTTTGATGGTTTATTACAGATGCCTAAAAACACAAGAAATGGGATCCTCGTGGTATGGTGAAAGCTGTGAAGGCTGTGCGTAATAAAGAGACGGGATATCGAAAAACCTCAAAAGTTTTTGGTGTACCCAAAGGCACTGTGGGCAGATATTCTAAGTCAGATAAAAACCCTGAAGAACTTGTCAAACTATCGATAGGCCGGATACCAGTTTTCTCTGAACAACTAGAAAACGAACTAGTTCTATATGCATTAGCCATAGAACAACGATTTTTTAGTCTGAGGACGGGCGATATTAAACAAATGGCATTCCAACTGGCAATTAGGAATAAGTTGCCGCATCCATTTAATGGCGTTAGTAAATCAGCTGTGGAAAAATGGTTGAGGTTATTTTTGAAGAGGCATCCACAACTTTCGATGAGAACACCGCAAGGCATGTCTCCGGCTCGTATCAAATCTGTTACTCCCGAAAGAGTCTCAGAATTTTTTGATCTCTATGAGCCAGAATATTCCAAGCTTCAAGATCCTTCCCAGAGGGTATTCAATGTCGACGAAACGGGCATTACCATCGTTCAACATAAGCATAGTAAGGTTTTATCGTTGAAGGGAAAACAACAGGTTTCTACATTATCCTCCGCAGGAAGAGGTGAACTAATCACCGTAATAACCTGTATGAATGCTGCAGGAATTTATGTACCGCCATTATTCATTTTTTCACGGAAAAATATGAAGTCCGAGCTAATGATTGGTGTTCCAACTGGAGCCATAGCTAAGTGTCACATTTCTGGTTGGGTTCAATCAGATATTTTCACAAGATGGTTAAGTCATTTTATCAAATTCATGAAACCCCCAGCTACTGACCCTGTTCTACTTGTGTTGGATGGACACTACTCCCACACAAGAAACATTGCTCTCATAGATTTGGCAAAACAAAATTATGTGTCGATAATTTGTCTTCTGCCACATTCTACCAATAAAATGCAGCCTTTACATGTTACATTTATGTCTCCGTTAAAAACCTATTACGCTCAGGAGATAGAAAATTGGCTTAGGGAGAACTATTCAAGTACTGTATCCCCATACGTAATTGCTAGTATTTTTGGCAAAGCCTACAAATAGAGCTGCTACTATGGAAACATCGTGCAATAGTTTTAGAAAAACGAGACTAGTTCCATTGAATAGAAACACCTTCAGAGACCATAATTTTGGCGTGCATAATGTAATAGAAAACAAAACAGGCTTTCAAGAAGAACACTTCTCCGAAAAATCAATTCATCAGGAAGATCATCTGAGCAACCAAAATGAAAATGAAGCAATGGCTCTACCAACGCCAGAAAGAAATGAACGTACACCAAGTCCATCCTCAGTAAATAAGCCTCAGAGAGAATATTTTTTTCCCTCGGATATTTGTCATCTGCCTGAATACAAAACCAGAGAAACTAAGGTGAATGTTAGGGCTGGGAAAGCATCAATAATTACCTTAACTCCTTACAAAGATGAGATGAGAAGAAAAGAAAAGGGAAAAATACTATACCTGAAAAAAACATCAGTGAAGAGTTAGAACCAAAAGAAAAACAATCAAAGAAACTGGTAAAAAGTCTACTGCAATTGTACGAAAACAGAAATCAGCAGTTTTATAACCGGACCAACCTCCCACTTCGGGGTTAGAGCAGATGAGAATAAAACGCCGGGTTTCTTCTAGTTCAAGCTGAAAAAGCGATAGCAGTATTATATTCGCTAATTCCTCTTCAGACGAATCCGAAGCAACTGATGCTGAATGTTTATTTTCTTCCGGGAGATTTTCCGAGGACAACAATGGCGAGCTATGGGCAAAATGTGTTCACTGCGGCAGATGGGCCCATGAATATTGTGGGGAAATTGAAGATGCTAATTTCATACGTTCTTTCTGCGAAGAAACGGTTTTTTTAGTAGTATCCCAAACTAGGAAATCTGTCTCAAATTGGGAGATCAGTGTGTCTCAAATTAGGCAACCTATTATTTTATCGGAGAATTGACGAAAACAAACTTCAAGTTAAAAAACTTCAGCAGCTAGCTATTTTATTACGATGTTTTGTTAATACACCAAGCAAGCGATTTTGTACAATAATAATAAAAAATTGTTCAATGATGACTCGTTTTTCGAATTTACAAAAAAAGCGTCTCAAATTTGGGTCCCTTCCTCTATCTAAAGATATTTTCTCACAAGCTAGATCATCATCATTAGGTAATAGCTAGGAAAGAGGAAGAGGACCTATGGAGAGACCGGCCCAGTTACCCGATTAAAACCCTTTAGATTTATTTGAAATGGAAAAGAGTTTGCAACACAACCTGAATCTCTAGAAGATTAACATCAAATAATCGTTCGAGAATGCCATTTAGATGAGCTCAGAACTGCCCGCGAAGCATTTGAAAATAGATGATTGTATGGAAGTTAACGAAGATTATTTTGAATAATACATTCGATAATTTAAATTCTTCCTTCGTGTTTTTATTTTCAATATTCAAATATAATTAAAACAGTTATTTTCGCAAACCCATTGATTAATTTTATGAAAAAGATGTTTTAAAAGAAGTATCACTCGACTCCCTTGCAATTTAAATTTTTTAAGGGGGTGACTGACTATGGTAGAGGGGCAACGTTACGTATATAAGTATTACGATTAAAAGCGCCCCCCCCCTGATAATAAGGTCGATGTATTTCCCCACTTTTTGAGAAAGTATTACCTCCGCAGTAATTTAGAGTGGGTACTTTTTGTTGAGACATCATGTATAATATTATCGTTCCTATCTTCCGGGGCAATTCATCTCTTACTATCCCGACTATCCTGCCGTCTATTATTCTGCTTATATCCACTCCTTTAACTTCCAGCCAACCAACAGATTGTTGTGTTTCTGTAACAGGAAGTTGGTACAAAAGATTATCAAGCGCAATTGCTACCATATTTTCCTCCTTCTCGTTTTTCCTTAAAATCCTCCGCATAACTTTCCTGACAAAATGAACTAACGAAACCTGTTTTATCATAAAAAACTATTTTTGGCTCCAAAATATATGGTTTAATTAGAGACATACTTTTTTGTTTCAACCTGTATAAACTAGACTGTCTGCATCGTTTAAAAAAAGTAGAATACATTTCTTTTATTTCGTATGAACAAACAACTACTATAGTTACTTACTTTCAGCAATAATAAACAGTATATAATATAAAATGATATACCCACAATGTAAGAAAAGGAACAAAGGTCTCTCATTATTGTCACTACAAGAACCTCTCGTTAACGGTCAATCGTCAAATCAATGTTGGCGTTAGAGACGAAAACAAAACCGCGATTGTCGTCAATACAACATCAAAGAATCCTACCGTTTGCGTCGTCGATATTAAGAGGAAATATCCGATCGACTGCGCCATGGCGCGAACAGATGAACGCAGCGATGAAGAAGAAGAGGACGAATTCGGCTCGCCGCCAATCACCACGTTCTGGCTATCGACGTAATTGGCTCTGAAACAAGAAAAATCCCAATTAAGAATGAATGAATTGTGATACATTTTGCAGATGAATCTTATTTGCTTCTATAGTAGGCACTTTGCGATTTGATTTCGTACTTTGTTAGTTCGGTTGGTGTTTGACATGGAGTATGAATAATTTACGGAGAGTCTTTTAGTATTTCGGTATTGCTGTTAAAGTTTCTGCAAAACTTAATGTATCGTTGAGATCGATAATAGATATACCGCTCAAATTTAGAGTGTTTTGGTTTCAAATATTCAATTATTTACTGGTATTTCAGCAGGTTATTTATAGGTATATATGTGTGTACTTAGATGAGGTAATTTTGAAAATGCCAAGTAAATAACTTGAGAGAAAAAAATAGGTTTTTTTGGAAATATTTTTGTTTCTTTATAAGAATTTACTGTATATAGTGCGTCTATAAAGTAAATATTAGCTAAATAAACAGTAAGATGAAATGTATTACAATTTCATTAAAATAGTACAGGGCGGACAAAAATGCAAAAGTTGTTTGTTATTTCAAAATTTGTTAGGGAATGAGAGCAGTGATTGTACACTAGTGTTCCTCGCCTCTAACTGTCCTAGTAGCTCAGTCGGGCGTAGGTTCGACAGAAATTGATTTTGACTCTACTGAAATGTATAGGGTTAAATTTTCCAGAGCGCCACGGATTTCTAGCCAGTCAGAATCCAAAACCACCCAGATGGGATGGGACAACCCACTGCACTAATATTACTTAATAATAAAGGGGAGGTGTACAACACACGAAGACAAGCACGTAGTTACGAAGGAAGTAGCAGGTAGACTGTGTGAGGACGAATACTATGGACAGCGGAGACAATACACGTTGACAGTGATGGATGGACGTTGAAGATGGAGCTGGCACCAAGCTGGGAGTTGAAATTTGAATGCAGTGGCTTCAAACTCGATATTCGAATATTTACCTCCAACCTGATGTGAAGGTTGTACGTTGCCTTGATGGTAGAACATGAATTGAATACGCCAAGATCGTCGAATGAACCCTAAAATAAACATTACCAGTCTAACTTCCGATTCCAATTGAGTACGGTGGCTCTTATTAGTCATAATACTAACCTCAATATGACAGAGGGTTCTTGAACGGCCCTGTTGATCTATTTGCCGTCTGACAACCAGCTCCTTCTCCGTGATTAAATCAATTAACGAATGGACTTCCTAAAATACACAATGCAAACTCTCAGAGCCATGCTCGAGAAGTTCTACTAAGAACTACCCTTGACCCGTAAATCGGAAAGATTTTCTTTAAAATAAACAACGTCTATAATCGCAAACAATATAAGGAAATCTCTCAGCCAGAAATTTCTCAGAACCATCCAACGATGACCTATATAATTGAAAGTTCCCAGCGAAGGGTTAGAAAATACGACTCAGCCAATCTTCTTCCAACTCAACACGGAGATTCAAGAATAAATGACAAACATTGGCAGATGTGTACTTTAAATCATCTGTCACCCGCCAAGGTACGCTAGCAGTATACTCGGTACTTGGAACATAGAACGCCAACTTTGAGTAGAATACAAATGTCATGTCTTTATCAAATGTTTACTGCAGATCATGCCTATTATATTTGTATTTGATATAAGAGACAATGAATAATCAGCCGTTTGTCATTGAAATATAATGGTTATAGCAAGACCAGGAAAACTTTAAAGTGGCCAATCACGCCATCTCTGGCCGAACCAACACAACTACAATAAGACATATGCCATTAGTCAAATCACATAGACAATTAGGTGTTGTGGAAAAACCAGAGATAGTTGAGGTGAGTTTAAGAAAACAATAACATTTGGGAAACTGAGCTGGCTTGCACAATAAAAAAGAGTAATGTTAGGTTCATTCATATGTATCGAAGTGTAGCTCTTTCCCACACGTGGTGTAATTTACACTCAATACCTCATACTTGATACTCAATATTGACTCATTCCTAACTGCACTGCACTACACTGTACTTAAAGTGTGGTGGAAATTACGTTACACCACGCTACACTTTCAAGCAATCGTAATGGAAATGGCCATGGTCTGTTAGTTCTAATCATAGAACAATCAAAGTCAGCAGAAGTGCAGAAAACAGGAGTGCGTTTGGTTATGACCATGGGTGAAGAGTTTGACTCTATCGAATTATAACATATCGATCAAGAAAGACATTCTTATCTTGAACAAAAGGAAGGGTTCCATTGTGCAAAATGAACCCGTAACAAATTCTATATATCCACTTTCATAAATAATGAATATTCAAGTAAAATTCCGTATTGTTGATATAATTTATCACATATTCGTATTAAATAAACTGTTTTGTTTAAATGTCTTAAACTGAAAATGAGAGTATTGAAATTTTAATTATGATTGGTGTTGGCTATAGGATGAGGACTCAATACTGTAATACTTCTCAATTCCTTCCTGTTTGTATCTGGTTTTTTTTGATGACCACCGACCGGGTATTATCCTGGTAAATGTAATCGAGTCGGAATTATCCTTATCCGACACCAGTGTAATGGGATCGGTAATCCTTCGGGTGGCCTTTTTCTCTGTTGGTAGTGACCGGAAGGCCCCACTGTACACTCCTATCCAAAGAACAAAAATCGTTGCAGCGTGCTGTCACCAGTGCCTCGCGGCACAAAATGTAGAACCAGGAATCAGCCTTCGGGATTACTTCGAGGGAGGGGTTGTTCCTGGCTCGAGCCATCAAAGTCGTCGTGAGGCCCCTTGGGCTTATACAGTGTGCCAAGCCCGAGTTCGTAGTGCAGGTCGAGTCGGCTCGTCCTATTTGGCTGGTACGGGGGTGGTGAGAGTTGAGGTTAAGGAAATAAACTGAAAGGTTAAATATGTACAAGCATATATTACAAAAAAAAATTATTAAAACCATATACGAACGTTTTGGCAATCGAATAAATATACTATATGCGGCTTTCTGCTAATGTTTGGATAGCCTACGTGATATAAACTAAATAAATAAAAAAAATAAAAAGCGGAATGTCTTTTTGGTACTTAACCTGTATAAGTATGGTACCCTATATACCTTTAGCGATAATTATGTTGGCTATCCTCCACAAAAATTGAGACAATAAATAGAAATCAAACGGAACTTTATGAATCGGATCAAATTCGATATCCTGTAAACCCTATATCTATATTGCCAAAATTTCTGGGATTGGAAAGGAATAATTACGAATCTCGTGAAATTTAATCAACTGGTACATTATATAAAAAAAGGAAATCTATATCCCCTATTTTTAATTCTAATTACGTTTCTCGAAGATAGAGAAAAAAAAATACAGAATACAATCTATATGAATAAAATTCAGAAGATTAATTATGATGCCACCGGTATCTGGATGTCCGGCAATATGACTGGAAAGTTATCAGTTGAAACTTTAAGATATGACTAAATGTGATCCTTTGTACAATATAATTATCTGTGCGCTATTTCAAGTAATCAGATATATAGGGAGATGGTCCCTGAACATAAGATAAATACCTATAGCTGTTTAGATTCTACCAGTAGATGAGGGGCGCCGATATATATGAAACACTAGATATGACCGAAAAAGAACTGTGGGGTCCCTTACCTTTTTTGTGACACCCGGTTAAGTCAAAGAAAATATAATACAACAGATCAATACAAAATATAATAAAATAATTGTACGTTAAAAACTTACGTTTTGGAATGTCACTAGTCACAAACTGTACACTATTACTGTTGGGGGTGAAGGGACCGTCAGTACTTAGACTGGCCTCTTCGGGGGAGAGATACTTTCTCTGCCTTTGATTCAAATTTTTTCCTTATTTATTCTAAATTTCACCTTGTGTGAAGGTTAGTTTCCTATATCATTGTTTTTTAATTCGTAACGTACATAGTAAACAAAGCATGACATAATCGTCATCTGAAATGTTTTGTTAACCTTGCAATAACACATTTTTGTTTGTAATAATTTCTTTCGTTGAGGTCAACAGTTATTAGTTATTTTGAATTAAGAAAAAAATTTGTCTATATAGGGCGTTCCTAAAATTTTCTGTGATATCTCGTGTTTATTACAATACTATATTTCACGAATAGCACTCAGATCGTGTATCTTTCATTCTACGGTAAACAGAATAGAAAGGAAATACAGAAACTTACAACACGTCAGGAATGCACCGGAACTAAGGTAGACTTACACTCAATGTGTAACGTTTTTATTTTCTTACGTTTTTCCCTAATAAACCGGTTAAGTATTTTCGAATAATCCCAATCTCAGTACGGGCCTGGCGTAAGATATTTTCGCCGAAGGGTAGGACATGGTTCCATATGATCAATAAACATGGAAAATTAAAAAATAATATCCCTTGACACCGGAAACATTCCATGCGCTCTAACCCTAGTTTTCCACTGCAAAATGTGCGTTGTGTTTACGATAGTTTGGTATCGCCTTTGATAAAAGAGTACTTTGTCCGAAATTATAGTTAAACGTCGTAATTGGTAAATGTATGGCATCATTTCTTTTCTGTGGACTTTTTCTAGAATTAGCTTACTCGTAATTTTTCGTGGAGAAGTTTCTGGCTTAAGTTCTTCAAGATAGTTAGTCGGCGATGAAAACTCAAGTTACGTACGTCAGTGTCAAGAATAAAGTCTCCCACTGGTAATGGATATCCTAATATCGGCGTCGTGGTTGAATCCCTCCTCAAGGTTTCAAAATCCGTTTGACAATCTTCGTCCCATTGGAAAGCTATTGTTCTTTCAGTGAGTAGAGTAAGGGGCTTGGCAATATCTCCAAATTTCCTGATAAAACTTCTATAGTATGTTCAAAGTCCAAGGAAGCTCCTAATTTGATGTTTGTCGGTTGGTTGCGGCCATTGCTGAATCCACCGCCACTGCTTCATTGCTCACTACAAGACCTAGATAGTTGACTCGGTTTTGAAATAGCTGACATTTCTTCGGGTTGAACATGAGCTGGGCAGTTTGGAATCGTTCGAATACATATTCCAAATTCTTCAGGTGTTCGTCAAATGTCTTCCCCCGTACTATGATGTCGTCCGAATACACCACGCATGTCTTCTAAGACATTTTCCATAAGCCTTCCAAACGTCGCGGGTGTATTACAGAGCATTAATAGCATGACGTTGAATTGCCATAATCCAGATCCGGTGGTAAAAGCAGTCTTCTCTATATCTTCTTGGTCCATTTCCACTTGCCAATAACCAGACTTGAGGTTCAAGGTGGAAACAGTTTGCTGTCGGCCAACGTTTCTAGCGTATCGTCAATTCGAGACAGAGAATAGCTGTATTCGTTTGTCACGTTGTTTAGCTGGCGATAATCCACGCAGAATCTCGTAGTTTCATCCTTTTTCTTGACGAACACTACTGGAGACACCCATGGCTGGTGGATGGTTCTATTACTTTTTTCTTTTGCCTAATTGATCTGGCATTACCAGTATCGATTTTGTATTTGATTGCTGATGTTCTACCAGTCTTCCCTCCTTTTGGTACAAATAGGTCTCGATACTGCAAGATAAATCCTCTCATTTTCCTTTTCTCAGCTTGATTTAAGGATTGATTAGCTACTGATAACATCTGTTTGAATCTGGCATTGGAATTTCCAGTTGTCGTTGTTTGGCGAACGATATACGTCGCTGGTACGCAGGATTCAATATTGGTTTCTTTCTTGATGGTAATTGAGTAATCGTTCACGTTTATTATTCGTACTGGGATCTCTTTCGCCGACGTAACCAATCCTTTTCCAATTAGTACTCCTTTGCCAACTTCTTCGTCGTGGTTCCTTGGCTCCATCATAACCGGTGTACCTTCCTCCATGATTCCCTGTAGACGCGCTACTATTATGGTTTCACTTCGTGTAGGTAGAACGGTATCTGGCTGTACAGCTGCCAACACCGTGCTGCATTCATATGGATGAAAGAAAACCTCCTCGGAACCCACTCTAGTTGTTATGTTTCTAAAGTCAAATTGGAAACCATGTAGATTCATTACGTCCATTTCCAGAATCACGTCTTCTTCGATTATCGTATGCGTGAAATTTTCTGTGCCAATTCCCATTTGGATTTGCGTCTCCCTGTGAACGTTAGCACTCTCACCTGTGGCGGTTCACAGTCGCAGTCTCGTTGGCAAAAGTTTCTTCTTGGAGTTTACTATCTCGGGTCGTATATTGGTTCTAGTTTCTCCAGTGTCTACCAGCAGAGTATATCTCTTGCCATTCACTGAGGGAAGATATCAGTATGAGAGGGCCTTTGGAATGATCATGCGTCGGTGCTGCCCTCTCGTAGCCGACCCGTTCTAGTTTTCCTGGGGTTCTTGGTTTGCAGGGGTTCTGTGGCGCTTACACGAACTGCGTACATGCTCTAGCTCGCCACAATTCCAGCATCTAATTTTTCTCGGCTTTTTGTCCATCATACTTTTGATCAAACTGACGATCTGGTCAAATCTGTCGTCGTCACCTTCTTTTCGGATGGTCCGGACTTTGTTATAACCCGAAGACTTCATTGCTGTTTCATAAGCAAGAGCAGCTGTCAATGCGTCGACTAATGTTTTGGTATGGGCTAAACGGAGCGTCCTCTGCGTATCGGAGTCATGTGAGCCATCAATGAAGGCCTGGATGCCCAAACATACCATCGAACCAGCCGGGCAATATCCACTTCGTACTTTTGAAGTGTTTCATCAAGTTTCTGCCTTCGGTTCTTCAGCTGGTATTGGTACAAATGTTCTAAATGTTCGTGACCGTAACGCATGTCCAACCTCTTCTTCAGCTGCTCAGCCATCCGTTTTATCCAGAGGCATCGTCTATAGTACATCTAAGGCATCTACCCGAGGCGCGATGGTTAAGTTTACTGCCTTCTCCCTATTGGACCAATTATTCACTCTAGCGGCTGCTTCAAACTGTTCTACTTAATTGGTCCATGATGTCTTTCCGTTAAACGTTAGGGCCTTGACTCGGGTAAAACTGGCAATATCTTCTAACTTAGGATGTGTTTCTGGCTTACAAGTTTTGTATGCTCGGTCTTCTTTTCTTCCGCTGGCGTGTCTTATGTTCTTGAATCTGTCATCTTTCTCTCTAACATCTTGATTTTCTCGTCCATCTGGTTTTCCATCATTATTCTCAATATCCGATTTTAAAGTCGAATTTTACTTTCGACGTCAGAGGCAATATCAGCAGAAATATCGTTGTTTCTAGCAGAAATATCGTTTTTCACATTCGTTGAAATCTTCTCTTCCATGGCAGAAATATCGTTCTTCATATCAGAAATTGTCGAGATTAAGGTGGAAGTCTAGTCTTTGAATAAGAATGTTTCTGGATCGAAGCCATCACTTACCTGTGCCACTTTGAGTCTTTCTACTAACTCACTCTTCTTACCAGATGCTTCCAACTCACGATTTTCCAATTCTGCCTTTGGCGCTGTCACTTACAGGTCAGTTAGTCTCTTGACCATTTTTACGTATCTGTTTATTTACATTATCCCACTTCTGACACCAATGTAATGTTTTTATTATTTATTTAAAAGTTTTTATTACGACGGGTGGGATAAATTCAGACACACGGTTTGTCTCCTCACTTAATTCATTTATTAACTAAACTATTCACTAATTTATACTAAATACGCAGTATATTCACTTCCACTAATACTTGACTACTGTTTGTTTACTTAGACTATTTAGTTTTTCACTGTTTATCTCACGAGATCAACTTATAAACTGACCCCATCCGCTGGTCAGTATTCTTTATATATGAGGGCCCTTATTTCCAGAACCTTTTAGTTTTGCGGCTTACAAAAATAATCGCCTCCCTGGAGTTTTCTAGATAAAACTGGTCACGAAAACAATGTACGTCACTGGAAATGTCTAGATAAGAATAATCACAAAAAATAGTGGTAGACAGTTCGAAGAAATCCCTGCGCCTCCGCCATAATTTTAACTTTCATACATGGCTTAGGCAGAGTCGGATTCAGGGACTACACCAGTGTGCGATTTCGTAACAATAATATTACTATTGAAATTTCTATAGTATTCTAATTCCCTATTTTGAACATAAGCAATCTTAATTTTCGGTTTCAATTGTTTATATTACTCCATTTGAAGATTCCCTGAAAATTCATTTACCGCGATGTTTTGTAATCTTTTGCAATGAATCAAACTTTATCTCGTCCGGCCAGTTTTATTTTTGTAACTGCTATATTTCTTTCGGCTGGTTCAATTTTTTGTCCATCCTGTAACAATTTGAATCAACTTGTGAAACATTTTTGCAATTGAAAAAAAGGGTTTTTCGTAAGTAATATCATAAAGGCATCTAATTTTTCCGAAAAAAATCGAAGTGCAGGTGGCAACAAAAATCCGAATGCAGGAATGCTTTTTGTTAAAAAAATATTACTTTGCATTGTTTTTTCGATTTTTTTCACAGGAAAAATTAGATGCCCGAATTTGACAAGACTATTTCACGAGTAACAGATTATTCTGCATACACATAGCTTACAAAACATACTTCCTTACATGCATACATAATAAGTATGTAGGTATTAATTTGAAAACTGAAAAACATCAGGTAATTTTTTTAATCACAAAATACTACAAACTTAATAATATAATAATAATTACCTGTTATAAAAGCTATTGTAATGTAAGTTTCGATGCTGGTAAACTCGAAAAAACTGCTGACAGGGCTGTCATACAGTTTTTCCATCGAGAAACCATTTGTAAATAAAAATTGCGCGTTTGTGATTGGTGGAAATTAAGTCTAGGGAAATAGTCATTTAAAAAACTTTTGTTGATGTCGTCACTCAAAGATTATTCACCCTGTATCATAGATAAGTTTTTTAAATAGTTAATTAAAATCAAAAGACGACCTCTTGCGGGCTTTTTTCTTCATACTGTTTATTTAACTAAATAATAAACTTTTTCACTAACAACTGTAATCTATTTGTTTAAACATTTATCTTAATTATGTACTACTCAAGATATTGATTCAATATTTCTTGAAATTTTTCAGACAAAGCTGACATCTCTAGTAAATTGTTGGAATATTACAATAACTTATAGGCCAGCATTACCTGGAAAGGTTTTCGAATTCAAAGACAATTCACAGGACATATTACAATGAAAACCACTTTCAACCGACATATTGCAGAGCATTTGAATACTCTTGAGCGGAACGAAGATACCAATGTGCCCTTATTAATTTCCTGTAATTGATTCAATACAGTAAGTAATGCACCTTAAGCTCCTTAAGTATTTCACTAATAATTTGTTTGGAATCAATTCCCGAATTGAATTTATTGGGATTATCTTGTTGTTATTGTGAATTATTCATACCTGGATGGTGTTTCGACAGTCGAATGTTGAGACGAGGACCTTTCCAAAACGCTGTTCGATATATCTTCGTCTAAATCCCTTTCGGCCGATCCGAATTGTTCGATATAATCTTCTTCGTCCATAGATAAGCTAAAGCCTCTCGTTGGTCCCGGTATTTCTGAAAAATAAACAATTTTCTCAATATTTTTCATCTAATGATAAAAAACTATTGGATTGTCACTAGTTTTCAACCCAAAATGATATGTTCCCCTCTTATAACTCAAAACCACAAAACGTTGAAATTAAAGTTCATTCAAAACCTGTATCGATTCATATATGATTGCTTCATAAATTGTTGAATTTTTACATTTTAGTACCACTGGTTCATAAGGTACCTTAAAATAAAAAAAATGTTGACCAATATTTTCGGGATCTAGTTTTGCTCATATTTCTTAAATTGTTAAACTTAGAGCGCTCAAGAATTTCTCAGATTTAAAAATAGTTGCTCTTCGAATTTGAACAATTTTGTTGTTTCTGGTCCTTGTATCATTCAAATTTTTAATCCTGTAACTTTGTTAATACTTCCTGTATCGTTAAATATGGAGATTAATTCAAGATCAGTACTTATGCTTCATAAACTGTACATTTTTGACATTTTTATTACTACTACTGGTTCCAGAGGTATAGTTAACTTTTTTTATTTGTCAAAAATTATTGAAATTGTCATGATACTGGTTCCAATAACTGTTGAATGTTGACATTTTTATCGCTTTTGACACAGACTGTCAAAGTTTACTTAATTTTTTTGAATTTATAGAGTCTACCGAGTTTAAAGGAGACATGAACTACTCCTATTACTCTTGAATGGGTTGGTTTACAAATTTGGATGGGGCATATAGTGCCTAATTTAGAAATATTTGACATAAGAAATTAATATGGCTGACTTCTGATTTCACTGGAAACGAAATGAAAATTACAAATTGAAATCTAATATCCTGTATATTTTTACAAATTGGGATTCTGTGGCTTCGAATACATTAATTCTATCTGACAATTGTCAATTCTGGCGTCGATTTGGTTTTATTTATCAAATTTTTTTCATAGTAGTCTAAACCATTGACTCCCGAAGTATAATTTTTGAACCAAAACTCAAATTTTTAAGTAGAAACATACTTTGGCCACGCTGTGAATACCTCCAATCTTCTTCTTCTTCTTCTTTACGTATCACCTCCGCCACGGAGGTTGGCAATATCATTGCAATACAAATATTTGATACTGCAGCCCGAAATAGTTGATTGGAGAGGAAACCAAACCACTCTCTGTGATTTCTTAGCCATGACATCTTTTTCTGCCAATACTTTGTTCCTCTGGATCTTACCCTGCATTATCAGCTATAGAAGTTGGTATTTAAAGTTGTCTTGTTTTATAACGTTTCTATTTCCTCACATTTTTCTTATACCATCTTTCTTTGCCTTCTCTAATATTTTTTAATCGTGAAGCTCCAACAAACTATTTTAAAATAATGCACACATTAGTTTCTTTAATTCCTTAATAAAGGAGTAATTTATAATTATATAATTTTTATTCATACATTTTGCTTCTGAAATAGACCCTATATACGAAATATGGAAATTTTTGGGAGAGTACCTAACACGTTCAACAAAATTCTATAAATTAAACCGATATTTCCGGGTTTTTTCGCTGGGTACCGCCACTTATGCCACACAAATATATTCGCAACTTTAGTCTTTTCCGCTAGATGGCGCCACCTATGCTACACGATATGTTCGTAACTTTAGTTCAGATTTTTCCCGCTAGATGGCGCCACTTATGCTACACCGACATGTTCGCAACTTTAGTTCAGGGGTTTTCCGCTCGGTAGCGCTACAGTAACGTAATATTTGGAGTAGCATAAGTAGCGCCATCTAGCGGAAAACCCTGGAACTAAAGTTGCGAATATGACGGTCTGACATAAATGGTGTCATCTAGCGGAAAACCCCTCAACTGATGTTCTAACACGCCGCTATAGTATAAGTGGCACTATCTAGGGGAGAAACACGGAACATATTCGCAACTCTAGTTCCAGAGGTTTTTGCTAGGTAACGCCTCTCATGCCAATCCGATATATTCGCAACTTCAGTTCAATTGGCGCCACTTATGCTACACCGGAATGTTCGTTACTTTAGTTCAGGGGTATTACGCTGGATGGCGCCACTTATGTCTAACCGACATATTCGGACTTTTGTTCCGGGATTTTGGCAGATGGCGCCACTTATGCCACACCGAAGTATCCGCTACTTCAACGATATATTCGTAACATTAGTTCGAGGGTGGTCCGCTAGGTGCCGGCAATTACTCTACACCGACTTGTGCGTAACTTTAGTTCAACGGATTTCCGCTAGATGGCGCCACTCAAGCTACACCGATATATTCGCAACTTTACTTCCGAATGTTTTGCTAGGTGGCACCACTAATGCTACATCGATATATTCGTAACTTTAGTTCGAGGATTGACCACTACTTGGCGCCACCTCTGCTGACATACTCGTAACTTTAGTTCAGAGTTTTCCCTCCCCATGGCGCCACTTATACCACACCGACATATTCGCAACCCTAGTTCCGGATTATGTGACGCTACTTTTGCTACATCAATACATTCGCAACTAAGTTCGAATGTTGTCCGCTAGATGGCGCTGTCCGCTAGTATAGCTGACGCTCTGTTTCAAATTACAAACTTTCTCATTTCCACGTAAAACAGTTGAGATTTTTCTTGATTTAAGTGAAAAAATTATTAGTTCAGACAATTTCCGCTAGATGGCATCACTTTTAAATTTTTCACATATGCTTGGTACCAAGTTATTTAAGTAAGTGTCTAGATAATGGGAGAGTGGTAGGGCGGGGCTAGTATAGCTGACGCTCTGTTTCAAATTACAAACTTTCTCATTTCCACGTAAAACAGTTGAGATTTTTCTTGATTTAAGTGCAAAAATTATTAGTTCAGACAATTTCCGCTAGATGGCACCACTTTTAAATTTTTCACATATGCTTGGTACCAAGTTATTCAAGTAAGTGTCTAGATAATGGGAGAGTGGTAGGGCGGGGTTAGTATAGTTGACGCTCTGTTTCAAATTACAAACTTTCTCATTTCCACGTAAAACAGTTGAGATTTTTCTTGATTTAAGTGAAAAAATTATTAGTTCAGACAATTTCCGCTAGATGGCATCACTTTTAAATTTTTCACATATGCTTGGTACCAAGTTATTTAAGTAAGTGTCTAGATAATGGGAGAGTGGTAGGGCGGGGCTAGTATAGCTGACGCCCTGTTTCAAATTACAAACTTTCCCATTTCCACGTAAAACAGTTGAGATTTTTCTTGATTTGAGTGAAAATATTATTAGTTCAGACAATTTCCGCTAGATGGCATCACTTTTAAATTTTTCACATATGCTTGGTACCAAGTTATTTAAGTAAGTGTCTAGATAATGGGAGAGTGGTAGGGCGGGGCTAGTATAGCTGACGCTCTGTTTCAAATTACAAACTTTCTCAATTCCACGTAAAACAGTTGAGATTTTTCTTGATTTAAGTGAAAAAATTATTAGTTCAGACAATTTCCGCTAGATGGCATCACTTTTAAATTTTTCACATATGCTTGGTACCAAGTTATTTAAGTAAGTGTCTAGATAATGGGAGAGTGGTAGGGCGGGGCTAGTATAGCTGACGCTCTGTTTCAAATTACAAACTTTCTCATTTCCACGTAAAACAGTTGAGTAGTTGACACCACAACTGCTACACCGACATGTTTCTAACTTTTGTCCAGGGTTTGTACGCTAGATAGCGCCACTTATACCAAACCGCCCTATTACAAACTTCTGTTCCAGGATTTTGGCAGATGGCGCCACTTATGTTACACAGACATATTCGCAACTTTAGTTCCAGGATTTTTCGGTAGGTTGCGTCACTTACGCCCTACCGTTACATTCACATTTCCAGTTCGAGGGTTTTCCTCTAGATGGCGCCTCTTATGCTACGCCGACATGCTCGCAACTTTAGTTCCTGGTTTTTCCGTTTACGTCGCCATTTATGCCACTCCGAAATATCCGCAAATTTAATTCCGGGTTTTTTCGCTAGGTAGACCCCCTTCAGCTACACCGATCTATTCGTAACTTCAGTTCAATGTTTGTCCGCGAAATTGCGCCACTCATGCAACACCGATATATTCGTATCTTTAATTCGAGGGTTGTCCGCTAGCTGGCGCCACTCTTGCCAAACTGACATAATCCCAATTTTAGTTCCGGGATATGTGACGCTACTTATACTACATCAATATATTGGAATGGATGGAATGGATGGAACGCCATGGTGTCTCTTCTCATTTTCTATTTCTTGAAATCTAAACAACCCTTCTTTTGTGTATGCAGTTCCATTTACTTTGAGTTTGTTTTACCGTATTATTGCCCGCTTTCCTAGTTCTCTTGCTAAAATCAAATGTTTTCTAAGCACTTTACGTTGTTCCTGTACATCCTTCAGGTAGTCTTCGCTAATGCTGAATTTAGTTCTTTTTAGTTTCTCACAGGCTTTCAGGATGTCAATTCGTTTAATACCATTTCGAAATTCTACCATTATCGGTCTGATTTTGTTGCCTTCTTTTTTACCTATTCTTTTAATCTCAACTAAATCTTTTTCTGCATCAAACTCTTCTCCTGTTATTTTTAGCTCCTCAGCTACCTTATGCTCTTGCATTTTTTGGTCCTCGTTTTTAGCTTCCTCTATTCCAAAAATAATAATATTTTTTTTATTCTCTTTGCAACTGCTCGATTTGCATCTTTACCATTTCCAAGAGTCGTTCGTTTTTCTGATTACTTGCTTTTGAGCTTCTAATTTTGTCAATTTAGTTTGTATATCATCATTTTTTTTTAACTCTTATGTTTCGTTCTTCCGCGTTTTTGTGTTTATCTAAAATTTCTTTCACATAATTTTCCATATTCAGTTATCTTTGCACTTCTAAAAATAATTTGATGGCAATCCTGTCAGCACTTTTGAAAAAGTTCCAATGTTCCAAATGTTGAGAAATTAGGAGACGTACTTCGAATTTTAATACATCTGTTTTGGATTTTAAATGTATTTATTACCGCACGAAATCTAGAAAATCTCTCTCATTATTGAACCATCTCAGTGAATTAATATAGTTACATATATTTCTCAATCAATTTGGTTTTATATCTCATTTCTTATCGTATCTTAATTTAAATTGATTTAACTTATTATTTTTCTTTTTCTACAAATTATTCCATTTCTTTATATATAAATATCATTTATCAGAAAATAAAGTAGTATTACCCACGAACCGGTAAGACCTACTCCTAGATCGTTATTTAGCTGGCAAAGAATATCACCTGAGATGCTCTATAACTGAGTAGCCGCTACAAAAAAATTTAACCAACAACAGGTAACAAAAGTAAGTTGGTGGTAACAAAGAACAACTAATTCACTTGTGTTATCTCAACTAAAAAGGTAGGGGTTTGTCTACCGGCTGATTACTGGTTAATAATGGATATTTATATTATCATGGCATATAACTAAAAATATTTAAGTATTCTTACTTGGCTGGTGGTTAATCTTACTGCAATTTTCATCAGGCACTTATTACACTAAGATGTACAATCATGTTTCGTTTATAATCAAACTATTGCAATAATCCACAAATATTAAATTATTTTAAGGAGCAAAACTCAAACACGCTTTCTTAATATAACACCAGGACCGCAACTTTCGAAAAATCAAAGATGACGAAAACAAAAACTTGAAGTTAGACACACACAAAAATCCTATAAATCAAAATTTCACTGTGAATCTGAAAATTTAATATTATTTAAGGTGTTATATCAATAGTAAAATATTTCTTCTAATTCAGATACTTAGGTCTATTATTTTCCATAAAGAGTTGCAATTTAAATTTGGCAACAACGTTGCAATATTTTCCGTGTTCACAAATTATTGCCGCTATAAAATAGAACTGGATGCCTCTGTATCTCTCAAACAAACGTAAAGAAAAGGGAAGATAAGAAAAGACACCGAAATTGAGTTGCCGCGACTTGTACATGTGATGAAATCGCGTTATCAGTAATGTGGTAGCAAGTGTTAGGGTGAAATTTCGTTATAAACTCAAGCAAACAGGAAACTGTATCAAAGTATAGTTGTGAAATGTGTGCCTCTTCAATAGGCTTGATACTGCGACTCCAATAATACTACAGTTCGTTAGGAAAAGGGGTACAAAACAAGGCGGCGCATAAAGTAGGAGTTGAGAACGAATTTATACTGTAACACAAGGGGTTTCTTTCAAAATCATTCTTCGACAAAAATGATTGATTTTAAAACTTTTTATTTTGGACACCTTCAATCTTGACGTTTACAAACTACTGCCAACTCCTCATCTCCCTGTTGCACGTCGTTTCGAATACAGTCAGAACACTACCTACTAAAACACTTCTAGAACAGTATCAGACAATTTCCGAAAGGGGAAAGAAGAATAACCTAATAACTGAATAATCTATCTAACTTTGTTACAATACTTAAATATAACCTCCTATATATGTATGAGACGGGAAATATTCATATTATAACATCGGAATTATCGCACAATCGTTAGAAAATAGATTGAAATAGCATAAACACACCAATAATACATTAATAGGAATGTAAACTGAGAAAATATGATTTGGAAAACTTAATGTGAGACTACTGCCAATAAATAACCCCACTCTGTATCCTGTGCACGTCACTGTTTAGTACCTTGCCCGTGAAATTACAGTTTTACAGCGAGAAAGAACGTCCATAAAATCCTTTCTCGACTCCTCTGAGGTTTGTTACCTTGGAAGGATAATGAAAATTCATCCTGTAAGCCAGTGAGATTTGGCGTCGCGGATTCGAACCATTATAGGTAACGACCGAACAGTTCCAACTTATCAACAGTCATTAAGATTTTATAAATAGTTCGTTAGGAGGTTACGTGTCGGAACTAAATAAAATCAATTCCTGTGGTGCAACAATGTCAATGTTTTATTACAAAAAAAACGATGATAATTACTTTGGATGCATGAAATTAGAGAACATAATAAAAACTATTGACTGATTCTTCTTTCCACTATCGTGAACACCCTGTTTGTTATATACAGGTGGTGATCAAATTTGTCATAAAGTCCGTTACATTCTGTTTTGTATTAGGAGATCCCAAAAAAGTTATTGACATATAATATAGTAGGCAGCTTTAAGATTGAGATTTTAAAAATATTGAAGAAGGAAGAGGGGGGGGCGGTTGAGAAAGAGTGATAGAGGTTAAAAATGTGAAATCAGCAAACACATAAAAAAGAGAAAATTGGCATATAGGGGCTATTTAGCGATGTGGAAAATATGAAATACTAAGACTAATATTGCAAGGTAAAATCAAAGCAAAAAGAAGTATAACACATAAAAAAATTTCGTGGTTAAGCATTCTAAGGGATCCACCGAAATACAAGTCGAAGCAACGAGCGAAATCAAAGAAGGACGGCAAGTTGCCCGCGGTCTGGCAACTCGTGATAGCTGGACTTGTGCAAAGTCCATAGTCACATATGGGTCTGTGACATGGGCTATTCAATCTTTCAATCCGTTCAAGGCGCCTGGAATGGACGGAATTTACCCCGTACTACTCCAAAAAAGTGCCGACATAATAACTCCAAGACTTGTGAATCTGTTAAGACTAAGCCTAGCCACAGGAGTTATACCTACGGTGTGGGAAATCTCCAAGGTGGTATTCATACCAAAACCTGTCAGACCCTCTTAAGATACTGCAAAGGCTCGTCGTCCGATAAGGCTCTTGTCATTTCTTCTTAAGGCACTAGAGAAGATGATAGATAGGCATTTGAGGGTCAATGTACTGGGCGACAAGCCGCTGCACCCCAATCAACATGCCTACCAAAGTGGCAAATCTTGCGAAACAGCCTTGCATAGCTTGGTGAGCAAGATAGAGCAAGCCATTACTTACAAAGAAGTTGCACTGGCTGTGTTCCTGGATATCGAAGGAGCATTTGACAGTACGAGCACTCGCTCAATATTGTCAAAGCTGGAATCCAGAGGCACAGTCAGGACAATCACCCGATGGATAGAGAACATGCTAAGCAGCAAGAGAGCACAAGCATCCCTATGTGGTGTCACAAGAGTGGTGAAGACAGAAATATGATGTCCACAGGGAGGCGTTCTGTCACCAAAGCTGTGGAATCTGGTAGTCGACGACCTTCTTGTCTCACTAAACGAGCAGGAGTGGTATGCTCAAGGATATGCTGACGACATCATCATTCTAATACGGGGAAAACACGTCGGCATCTGCCTGGAACTAATCCAGAGGGCAATGTCCGTAGTGGAGAGATGGTGTGATGCGGAGGAATTGTCTGTCAATCCCTCGAAAACCATCATGGTACCAGTTACAAAACAGCGAATCGCAGAGATTACTAGTGCGCCAAAACTCTTCGGCAATCAGATAAAGGTTTCCAGGGAGGCAAAATATCTAGGAATCCGGTTAGATGACAAGCTAACCTGGAACAGTCATCTAGCGAGCATCACAAGCCGTTCTCAGATTACGCTAATGACGATGAGACGAGCAATTGGGTGCACCTGGGGACTAAAAGTCACAAGATTTCCAATTTCATTTTTAAACATATCATACATTTTTTACAACGGAAGATGCGAAGGTAAAAAATTGCAGAAGTTTCATTGCGGCAATAGTGAGACATGTATTTCGGTATTTTATTAACTTGCTCCATAAATTGCAGGATTTTCTCATCCGAAATGTTATTCAAACCTCCTTGCTTTGTCCCTATTTGATCAAGAAGTGGAGCACGAAGAAAAGAAGACTAACCACAACAATTTTGCCGAATATTCCGTCAAAAACTCTCTGACTGAATCACTTACATTAACCAATAGGAAATGGATGTATAATATAAAAATTATTGAATAGTCATAAAGATTTTATAACAGTATATAAAAAACCAGACAAATTTAAAGAGTATATCCCATCTCGAGATCAAGTATAAGGACGTAAAAACCGCAGAGATCGTTGTTTACGTGCCGACATGTTTAAAACGGAGCACAGAGATAGTTGTATATCGTTATTCTTCTATACATTGCACTAACTCTTTTAACCGCACTCATGCAGAAAAATTACATTCTCTTGCTTCCACTCGATCTTGTGTACTGTATCTGGGAAGATGTGAACCATTAAAATGGACCTAAATGTTTGGATATTATTGAGCATTAATCTCCAAAAATATATTTAATAGCACATTGAAATATATATACATCTTTCAAAAAAATATTGACTTATTTAAATTGTTCATTACAATAAATATAATATTATATAAATTTATAATTTCAATTATTTTTAAACTCCACTAATTAATCTGTTACTTTCATTTATGCACGTAGACAACCATCTCTCGGGTGCTTTCATCCACATACAGGGTCTGGAGATGTGTTGCATTGATGGAAATGATGCAACATTTATTCGCCAATCAGAACGATGTGACGATCCGAAAAGTCACTATTAGATTTAGTTAGTTTACTTTTAAGTATGGTCAGCGGCCAGTGAACTTGAAGGTCGTTAACAAATTGTAGGAAGGTTATTGTTCTAAACGGAATCACGACTGTTTGTAGATATAATAATAAACGCGATTCAACGATATAAATAATTTAAGTATAGTAAGGTCGACGGAGATTATCGACTGTTTATGTTTAGTTTTCAATAATATAAATAGAAATTCCTTACGTTGAAGAGGGAGAGTTCATTGTTAACTAGTGTCATGTTAGAAGGCATTTTGTATAATTTATCTGTGGCCAGTAACTTTGTTAGAAATAATATTCAATATATTATCCCAGTGATTTTTGATAAACTATGGTATTATTTATTCCCACCGATTAAGGGTGTTTTATCATCGATAATGGTATAATGGACTGAGGACTTAACACGAGGAACACTTGCCGTTTTAATCACCACAACGAGAATATAAACAGAAACATGAATGAGAAGTTGATCAGTTTAATTGGCAAAATGGACAGTATGCGGGGAGATATGAATAGTATGGAAAATAATATGAGAGGAGATATGAATAAAATGCGGGGAGAATAGTATGGATAAAAATTTAAATGAAAAAATGGACAAGTTTAATTGAAATATGAAAGATATAAAAGGAAACATGAACAGATTAGAAAAGTAAATAGAAGAAGTAAAAATGGAAAGCTTAAATGAAACTAAGAAAGTAAGGGATGAAAACGAGCAATTTAGGCAACACATGGTCGAGGTGATAATAGATATGGAATAACAAAACAATAATTTGAGGGTAGAAATCCAAGAAAATGGAAATAAAATCAGAGATGAAATTGAAAAACAGGTAGTTGAATAAGTTCAAGAATTAGGTAGATGCCTAGAAGAAAATTTATCTGGAGCAATTCGAGTGGAAGTAAGGAAACAGAATGAAAATATAACTGAAGAAACACAATCTATAAAAGTACAAGGACAGACAAATGAGGAAATAATGCAAATGTATAAACAGAGCTTGGATAAGAAATTTAATTATTTAAATGGAAAGGTAGAAGAACAAACAGGAACGTGTAAAAGAAGGAGTGAAGATATAGACAAATTATTTAACAAGGAATTGGAGGAAATAAATATAAAATTACAAGAAACTGTAGCAGAAATAGAAGATAATCTAAAACGAAATGGAGGCGGAATAATGTATACTGGAAATATGGATTTGGGAGTGAAATTTGATGGAAATATAAATATAATTCATACAAAAGTTTTTTTTAAATTATTAAAAGTAGAATGAAGGGAAAAAGAGATATTGTAGAGAAGAAAATTATTGTCAGAGGAATGTTATCTGGACGTGTTTTATTATTGTTCTGCAATAAAGAGGAACAAGTACCGGATATGGTAGAAATTGAGAAACAATATCTTTGGGAGGAGATACAACAGGCAAGTTTTAGGGAGAAACTTTATTTTGGTAAATTTGACTACAATCAAAGTAAGAATTTTATTGCATATGCAATGGAAATTTACAACAATGCACAATATTTAGAGCCAATTATGCGAGAAAAAGAAATGGGTTTATATATAGCAAGACATTTTTACCAATAAATGCCAGAAACTATTGGGATACAACATATGAAGACAATGAAAAGTTTATCTAATTATTGAATGAGACTGGAAACAAGTTGCCACCTACCGTTATTCACACTAAGATTCTTTAACCTCAAACTCGGTGCATATTTGCGCTTTCAGGCGTTGACTCTAACTCTTGCGGAGACGGGGGGTCCGTTGTTCGAAGACTAAAGAAAATGTAAAAGGGGCGTCAGGCAATTTTGCCTCCCGACAACTACCTTCACAAGTTTTCCCACCCTAAGACTACCAAATAGGTGAAGAAATAAAAGTAAGATGTCACTTACCCAACTTTAAGTTTAATGATTGACTTAGTTTTGCCAAGAAAATCTTACAAAGTCAAGACAGTACCACTACTACGTACAAGTGTATCATCAAATTACAACAATTACAAGAAATTTTCCCAAAGGTCCTAAAATCCCATAAATCCTAACAACAAAATATGTCATAGGTAAGTGAAATCCCCCCTCGATTGAATGATATACAAAAAATATATTTACAAATATATATACAAATATCCCAAGCAAAAATATATATCCCGTACCTTTAAAACCAATGTATCCCTCCCCAGTAGTAACTCAATCCTTGAGTACCACAACTTATACGAAAGAGTTATGACAGGCTGTACCCTCAAGTACCCAATGGCACTTTAAAGTCCTATAAATTCCTCTATTAAAATCCTATATAAGTGAAATCCTATATAACACCCCTAGTATAATCCAATAATTCCCCACATTTGAAATCGTAAGTAACAGCCTGGATTGTTCGTTGGGTATAAATATGTACCAACCAGTACTTACATACAAATGAAATTTCTCAAACAAGTACTCAATTACCTGATAAGAATGAGAAAACTGTATACACTATAGGGTTAAATCAATACAGTATACCATACGT
Source organism: Galeruca laticollis (assembly GCA_963921935.1). Classification (NCBI taxonomy): domain Eukaryota; kingdom Metazoa; phylum Arthropoda; class Insecta; order Coleoptera; family Chrysomelidae; genus Galeruca; species Galeruca laticollis. Next base: position 104,571,920 of record OY998177.1, read on the forward strand.
ATCTATGGCATAGAATAACGTTTACGCAATTAAATATGAAATTTGAAAATATTAAAATATGATATGGCGCAATAATATTATAATCTCATATGCTTACTACTACCAACTCGAATAACTCAAAATATTGAAATTGAATAGCCACAGTAACGTTTACATATCCTCACAATGGGTGTAGTTATAACCAATCCACATTCGCAAATTGTAAATGATATGACAGTTATAATCTGATATTATATGTTGATCATAGTGATTAATACTTGATCAACATAAGTATGGTCATAAACTGTTTACCACAAGATGCTTACAGTAATGGATAAATCAATGATCTACAACATACACCGACTGAGTTTATAGGCAAAATGTACTTCACATAAACAAGTCAAAGTTTACAGCTTTCGTGAAATCCACAATGTGTTGTTCGATGAATGATAGCTGTGGCTACCAACTCCTAACCCTCTAGAAAGCTGTACAAACCCATATCGTATTCCTCACGTCCACGTTAAAAATCCAAATCTTCTTCCATATGACTTGATCTAACTCAAAGTTGACCCACACGGTATCCCACGTTAAAATAATAACCAAAGCCCAGAACCAGGAGAGAAAAGAGATGAGAAAGAACACAATAGGAGAGATCGAGTCTTAATATAGGGCTGTTATCACCCTAGATGTGGTTATTAAGGCCTACTTAAATGACGTTTTTCCCTCTGACAAGTTTTTGTATGCAAATTAACCTCCGACTGGAATCACATCATAAAAAACACCTATTGCGTTGAAATATCTGTTCTCAAAAAATTGGTATTTCCATGGGTCTATAATCTCCAACAACATCTTCAGCGATACCCGGGAAATATGTTTCACACGTCGGTCATCCCTTAATACAAGGTGAAATATTTAATTATTTCATCCGAACATGTGATATAAAATTCAACGGCTTACACCAATAAATACCGAACGAACAATGAATGTCCACTGACAAAACTAGAAACCTCGTGTTCAGTCCAGCCAGCCAATCAGAATACACTCGAGATGTCAAAACGTTCATTAACCAATAACGTTGCGATAGTTATACGCCACAGATCAACATATGCATAGATGCGTTACAAACATAGATCAATACTACCTTGGATCAAGCAGCAACCGTAAACTCTGTTTCCAATATATTCACGACGTACTTCTACGACCCATCCTTGTTTGATACTCACAAGTTTCTAACGTTGCTTCTTTATTTTGGAGCCTTTGACTATTTTGACGTACATAGTCAGCGCTAAGTTTAAATAATCATGTTTCAAATCTAGATTTTGAAATGACTTGAACTTTGTTATTTATAAACAGTTTTGGAAAATTCTTTCTTTCATTTGAAAGGAAATATTTCAAAACATTGGATGAGTAGTTTTGATTTTAAATTGAAATAAATACAATAAGCAATATCATCTAACTAAATAAAATTGCGTATTCTCTCTTTCACGTCTCATTTGATTAATTTTGGTTGAATACTTTAGTATATTAAACTATTATAAAACAGAACTATGGACCAAAACTTACAAACGTTTTGAATTCGTTTAATTTTTCTAAACTTTTTAACCCTTCAGTGCACGTGTGAAATTTTAATACATGAAGGAACGGCTCGGGTCTTACAGACCCAGAAGAAAAACTGTATATATTTCCAATTGAACATTTTTATTGTGCAAAATAACATTACACATTATGTTAGCACTTTAACCATATATCGGCGCCGCTGTATGCGACGCATGCGCGAGAACAGGTTATGGGGACCGAATCAAGCAGAGAGAAGAGAGACGTCACGCAATAAACACATAAGTTCACGTTGTTGTATTTACTCAAAATATTTTTGGTAAATAAAGTATTTAGTGGAAGTAGTTTAGTGAATCATTACATTGGTCCTTCGAAGCAGTTAACCAATTACAAAACACGAACAGTTTTTGGTCCTATACGAGCGGGATTTTAGCCAGCAACGATTGGAATTCTAATCACGTTCCCCGCCATTTTCGAAGCGAAGAAAACCACGACCACCAAGCCGAAGTTCGACGTTGCCGAGCTGCAATAAACCACGACACGTCCACGTAATCACAAAGATAAGTCCTTATTTCTTATTCCTATTTTTACCACTTTTGATATATCAATCTTTGTTAATCATGAACGTTCCTGAATATGAAAATACCGAAACTCAAATAGCAGAATTTCGTCACACACGCGGTGTAATAAAAGCAAAATTGACCAGATTTGAAAAGTTTATTAAAGACCTAGCAAACAAAACAAAAATAGCACAGATTGAAATACGATTAAAAATATTCAAGAAGAATTTATACATTTTGACAATTGCCAGTCACAATTAGAATTTTTAGATAGCGATGAATGCGAGGAAAGAGAGAATGTAGAATCAATATTCTTCAATCTTATTTCCGAGGCAAAAGAAATTATTCATGCACATAACGGTATCTGAAATATGACAACTATGCCTGTTTATAATCAAAACTCAAATTTACAGTTACCAAGGTTGCCAGATATGGGTTTACCATCATTTTGCGGAACGTATGAAACATGGTTTGGATTTTTTGATGTTTTTAATTCAGTTGTACATTCACGTAATGATATTTCTGAAATTCAAAAATTTTTATATTTAAAAACCTGTTGTAAGAACGATGCATTGCGCTTGATCGACTCGTTGGAAGTAACAAGTGAAAATTATTCGGTTGCACTCGAACTACTAAAAAAGAGATATGAAAATAAACGCGCGATTGTAAATCATCATGTAAATGGTTTATTGTTTAATTTGCCAGATGTAACAAAAGAATCCCATTTTGCTCTGAGAAAACTTATTGACACGATGTTTCAGCACAAAAATGCTCTATTAAAATTAAAATTACCTGCGGATCAGTGGGATGCTCTGTTAATCCCGATCATATTAAGAAAACTCGATGATCGAACACGACGGGAATGGGAAAACAGCCAAGATGACAATAATAGTTTAGTTCCACTTGACAAATTAATTGAATTTTTAACGAAGAAATGTTTTGCATTAGAAGCGAGTTTTCAAGAAAACGCAAAGGGTAATAATAATAAGGGTCAGAACAATGTTCATAACAGAAACCCACATGATATTAATGTTACACGAAAGCCACATCAAATTTATCAAACTTACGCAGCAACTGAGAGAACGGGTAGCATCAATTGTCAAATATGTAGCGGTACTCATTATATATTTCAGTGTCAACGTTTTCTAGAATTAACAATTCCCGATAGGTATGATAAAATAAAATTTCATAAGTTATGTATTAATTGCCTACGACCAGAACATTCAAGGCTTGAATGTCTTGTAGAAAATGTTGAAATAAACACAATACTGCATTACATTCAGATAATAACCGGTTAAAAAATTATTCCCGAAACCAAAATATTGAAACCTCACAACCTTCAACCTCAAGCGGCAACAACGCCTCAGCTGCTCAAACGAAATTGGAAATAAAAAATGACCTCGAAATGGGTAAGGTTTGTATACAAGAAACAAAAATGCACACGTGTAAAAACTCCGAAAATAATCAAGAAGTTTTAAATTTACACTCGAATGTTTTTGAAACGGCGGTTTCTACAAACGTTTTATTATCAACAGGGATCGTATTTATTGAAGACGATCTCGGTAAAGTACACGAATGCAACGCGCTTTTAGATTCCGGTAATCAAGCGAACATGATAACTCAATCTTTGTTTGATAAATTAAATTTGAAGGGTACAGAATTTAATGTCAGAATTAATGGGATAAATCAAGGTATTACGAATATTACGCATAAAACCTACGCAAAATTAAAGTCTCGTTTTAACTCATTTGAAGTAAATCTTCCGTTTTTAGTTATTCCATTTATAAGTGACAACTTACCATTACTAGAATTTCCTAGGAATGCTTTGAACTGCCCGTAAAATTTAGAATTGGCTGATGAGAGATTTTATATTCCAAAAAACATTAAATTTCTTATAGGCGCAGGGATATTTTATGAATTATTGGGTGACGGAAAAATAAGTTTAGGCACAAATATGCCACTATTGGTTGAAACAAAACTTTGATGGATAATTACAGGTTCGTTAAATATAAATTATGGAAAAACAAATAAGCACAAAAATCAAATTAGTTGTAAACGCTCATAAAATTTTGGGAAATTGAGGAATTACCGAAAAGGAAATTCCTATCACCGGCAGACAAATATTGTGAAACTTATTTTTCGGAAACTACCACACGTGACAAGGATAATCGTTTTATAGTCAGATTACCGTTTAGGCAAAATAAATTAGAATTACTCGGTGATTCTCAACATCATAGTTTAAAAAGATTTAACGCACTCGAATATCGCTTAGCGAAAAATGAACATCTTAAACAACAATACGTAGAATTTCTACGAGAATATGAAAAACTAGGTCATATGGAATTTGAGGGTATCCTTAGCAATGATCAAAGGGACAAGTCTTATTTCTTACCACATCACGCTGTTTTAAAACCATCTAGCGCGACTACTAAGGTAAGGGTAGTATTTGACGCAAGTGCAAAGACCGATACTGGTTATTCGCTGAACGATTTGTTAATTCCCGGTCCTACAGTTCAAAACGAATTATTCTCAATCATTTTAAGACTAAGATTAAGAAAAATAATATTAAACGCTGACGTTAAAATGATGTTTAGACAGATTTTGGTACATCCTAATGATAGACCTTATCAACAAATCTTGTGGCGCGAAAACGAACAACAACCCCTTGGTATTTATCAGTTGAACACGTTAACATATGGTACTTCATGTGCTCTTTTTCTCTCTACACAGTGTCTTAAACAACTCGCGATTGATAACCAAGTTAAATATCCTCGTACCTCAAAAATTATTCAAAATTCTTTCTATATGGCCGATTTGCTTGTAAGTTTGGATTACCACGAGGAAGCTATTGCAGTCTATAAAGAATTAACGAATATACTATTTTAGGCAGGCTTTGAATTGAGGAAATAGTCACCCAATAATGATTCGATTTTAACATACATATTACAGCATGATCAATCAAAGGATAAAAATCTATTAGTTGCTCATGATGAAAGGGAAATAAAAACATTGGGAATCCTTTGGAATCCAAAACTAGATGTTTTTAAATACTCAATTAATCTTTCAGCTTCAACAAATCATATATTAACAAAACGTGCAGTGTTATCACTAATCTCGCAAATATATGATCCTCTAGGGTTGATTGGCCCAGTTACTATTAAAGCAAAACTGATTATGCAAGAATTATTTAAGTTAAATATAGAATGGGATCAACCTATACCCGAGGATAAAGGGCAATCATTCTTAAATTTCTTATCTCAAATTCATATGCTTAATGAAATTAATATTAAACGGCAAGTATTAATCGATTCACCGGTAAAAATAAAAATATGTGGTTTCGCTGATAGCTCTGAACGTGCATACGGAGCATGCCTCTATTTAGTGTCTGAAAATCGCAATGGTAAATGGTACGCACATTTGCTTTGTTCAAAAACAAAGGTATTGCCTATTCGTAAGGTAACATTACGTAGAGCTGAACTAATGGCAGCACATCTATTGGCAAATTTAGTAACCACAGTACGAACAATTCTTGACATTGATATTTCAGAAGTTAATCTATTCACGGATTCTACTATAGTACTATCTTGGTTAAAAATTGATCCAAGCAATTTGAAAACGTTTGTTGCCAATCGGGTATCTCAAATTACAGAATTAACAAATTTAACGGATTGGAGTCACGTTAATAGTGAACACAACGCCGCGGATGTGATTTCTCGAGGTATAGACCCCAAGGAACTAATTAATTCTAAGCAGTGGTGGTACGGACCATATTTTTTGGTACATAAAACTCATAAGGCTAATAGTGAATTTGATACGATAGCGGAATTACCCGAAATAAAATTTTCGATATTTGTTTCTATAGCTACAAATAATTAGTCTTGAAGATTTTTAAAAATTTCCCACGTTTAGCAAATTACTAAATGTTGATTGTTATGTACTCAGATTCATGAACTGTCTACGTAAAATAAAATATGATTCAAAAACATTATTGGTAGCTGAACTTAAGAGAGCAAATACATTAAAAATAAAAATTGCACAGTCTACCTCATTTTTCTCGGAAATGAATGCACTACGCGAATCGTTACCGTTAAGGCGAGATAGTCGACTTTTAAATTTACACCCATTTTTAGATAAAGACGGATTGCTTAGAGTGGATGGAAGATTAACTAATTCCGATCTGGACTATGCACAAAAATATCTTATCATACTACCAGATAAACACAGGATTACGGAGCTTATTATAAAACAAGAACATTGTAAACATTTACACGCCGGAGTACAAATGCTTTTGTCAATAATACGTCTCGAATATTGGGTCATCAACGGAAAAAATCAAATAAAAAGAGTAATTATGAACTGTATATGTTGTTTCAAGGTTAAACCGAAGACTACAAATTTTTTAATGGGAAACTTACCCAGATCACGAGTGACACAACCCGAACGAGCCTTCGCGCAATGTGGAGTAGATTACGCAGGTCCTATTTTGGTTAAGGAAAGCACGTTACGCAATTCGAAGGTAGTCGAAACCTATATCTGTATCTTTGTTTGTTTTGCAGTTAAAGCCGTTTACATAGAACTAGCTAAGGATCTGTCAACAGATAGCTTTTCAAACGCCCTCCAAAGATTTATCTCACGACGAGGTAAACCAATTGCCATTTTTTCAGATAACGGTACAAATTTTGTAGGTGCGAATAATTATTTTATTGAATTATATAATCTTATTTCTGACCCAAAACATAATAATAACGTAACTAGTTTTTTGGCTAAAGACAAAATAAATTGGCATTTTATCCCAGCTAATACCACACATGGGGGGATTATGGGAATCGGCTGTAAAATCAACCAAATTCCACTTACATAGAGTTCTTAGAAATTCTTCAGTTTCTTATGAAGAATTATATACGCTGTTAATACAGATTGAAGCATGTCTTAACTCCCGACCACTTACACCCCTGTCAAACGATCCTAATGACCTATTACCATTGACACCATCCCATTTCTTAATAGGAGATTCCTTAAAGGCTATTCCCCAAGTGAATTTGACTGGTCGTAAGGAAAATACTTTATCCCGATATAATAGACTTCAGCAGCCTTTGCAACAATTTTGGAGACGCTGGTCACGTGATTACTTAACTCAACTACAATCGCGAAATAAATGGAAAAATGATGTGACCAACAGTGTTAAGGTCGACTCATTTAGTAATATTGAAGGATGATAATACACCACCCTTGCATTGGCCCATGGCTCGCATAACAGACCTACATCCGGGACCAGACGGTGTCGTCAGAGTGGTATCAGTAAAAACATCCAATGGAAAAACCTTCAAGAGATCCATTGCAAAAATTTGTGTTGTGCCACCTATAGACTAATTTTTATTCTCCCTGTTTAAAACATTTATCTTATGTTCAACATATTTACGTTCGATGTAATAATAATAATTGTTTTGAAAAGACACTTTCCAACGCGGGCGGCTATGTTAGCACTTTAACCATATATCGGCGCCACTGTGTGCGACGCATGCGCGAGAAAAGGTTATGTGCAAGCAGACCGAATCAAGCAGAGAGAAGAGAGACGTCACGCAATAAACACATAAGTTCACGTTGTTATATTTACTCAAAATATTTTTGTTAAATGAAGTAGTTAGTGGAAGTAGTTTGGTGAATCATTACATTAGTCCTTCGAAGCAGTTAACCAATTACAAAACACGAACACATTATCTAAATAAACATTTTACTTCCTATTTTTGACAAAAAACAATGTTTTAATTTTTGAAAAGATCAGTAATAATAATAAAAAATATATATATATTTTTTGGTCCATAAATGTTAAATACCCTGTAGAAAAATAACGTTTCAAATTTCGTCAGCACACACATGACATACATATCTGGAATGTTCTCATCAAATATATTTCTTACAAATTTTGCATTCAAAACGTGTTTTGCGATCTTTACAAAAGATACAACGACCTCTTTTATTACCCTCGACAGCTACTGGTTCAGGTACCTGGACACCGCTAAATTTTGCAGCATGGTATCGTATTTCTCTCGTCAAATGCGAAGATGTAACTCTTTCTTCCATATGCTTCATTACCAATTGAATTCCAAGCTGTTTCAGAAATATACTTCTCTGTTTTCCTGACGGTGATGAAGGATCATTACTTCTTTTTATAATGAAAGCGTTAATTGCAGACACGTTCAATAAATTGTAGAAAATGACCATCGGCCACCTCCTGGTGTTTCTGGCAACATTATATTTGGCACAAAGTTGATCCACTACATCAACACCTCATTTTGTCATATTATAGAAAGTGATTATTTCCGGTTTATCATCTTCACCAGTGCTTCCATCGATGGAGTCGTAATGGTGCATCGTAGACAGAAGAATAATATGTTTTTTTTGGTTTATAGGAAACAACGGTCACATTTTCAGTAAACCCGAACATACTTGACTTCTCTGGTCTTGCAATAGAGATGAGTTCTTTTGGGATTTGTCGCTTATTTTTCCGCATACTACCGACAACCGTCAACTTATGGATCACTAGTAAATTTTCAGCATATTCCACCGAAGTGAACCAATTGTCCATAGTAATGCTTCGGTTTGATTGCGCAATTGGTTGAACAATTCTTTCAACTACATCATAGGCTGCGTTGCTCACTCTGTACGGACCCTCTGGCTACTTAACTGCATAAATTTCTAGGTTTAGGGTGTAAAACGTTCGAGCATCGGCTAATAAAAAAACTTTCAACCCATATCGGGCAGGCTTGTTGGAAATGTACATCCTGAAGCTGCAGCGACCTCGGAAAGCTACCAACATTTCATCGATGGTCGCATATTGCTCGATGGTATAACATTTCTGAAAATTTCTACCAATGGCTTCAAAAACTTGTCTAATGGGAGCGAGATGATCTTCTCGTTTACGTTCCTCTCTGGTATGTTTGTTGTCGAATCGTAGGCATCGTATCAAAAATCGAAATCTTCTCAAAGCCATTGCAGTAGGAAAAATGTCTACGCCAGTTCCATCAGTTGCTCAGAACTCAAAAATAGATGTTCGGCCGCTATGGTATACTCCGATCAGTTTTAGTAGACCAAACAAGGCTTTCAGCTCAGTTATTGTAATTGGTCTTACGTCAGAGCTGTCTTGGTAACGGTTGGCAATAGTTCCGATATAAATTTTAGTGAACTCTGCAATGTTCATGGTTATATCTGCGTCAAAAAATTAGTCCCAACACTGTTTCTCCGTAGAAGCATGTTTTGCATCATCAATCACTCCTGGCAGTTTGGATATAATATTGTGTTGTCTAGTTCTCACGTTTTTTGGAGGACACATTTTGTTCCATTTAAACCCATCTTTGGCTTCATAATATAAGTGAGCCCTTTTACCACGTGAAATGCTCGGCATAGGATTTTCAAGTTCGTCTAACGGAGTAATCTCCTGCTCTGAATCGGTATCGTGATCGCTGTACTCACATGTTCTGTCGTCTGAATCGGAAACGTCAGATTCTTCAATAGTGTCTTCCTCGTCCGTAGGCACCTCATCATACAACTTTTGCAGCCTATTGATATTTTTTTCTTATGGATCTGACATTTTTCAATCTAAAATTATACTATTTCACTTTTTAACCTTTACATTTTTCAAAATAAAAACTTACCAGAAGGAACGGGTTGGGTCTGTCAGGACGAAATAAGCGATGACACCTAAACAAATTACTGAACAGAACAGAACTGATGTATATACAACATTGCCAAATATCTAAGCTATTTCTTATTTATACTTATCCCGTAGTACAAAAATAAATAATCAAGCAACAATTTTGTACAATAATTACTTGGTTAATATGTATATGCATTGAACAACATCCTTGAATTTAAACATAACTATCTTAGATAATGAAAGAAAAAGTTTTTTTTGAAAGTATTAAAACAGTGGAGAATAATAATAAATGTGTATGAATCTGGCAACAAGGAACAAGGACACAAGTTCTTAAATTGAACGTGGTCATACGTTCAGATTTTTAAAGCCCATGCTTAATTGGCAGACCGAAATAAAGACAAATCTATGGTGAATTTCATACAGCAGAAGAAGATAGTGTAATTTAGTCATGTTGTACATGTTGGAAACAGGAACGTGTATGTAGTTCTTATGGCATTAATGCATCCACGGTAGTATATATGATCCAAGGTTACAAAGATATGTATGAGGGGCAGTGCGCTCGAAGTAACACCACGGGGACAAACTAAATACTTTGACGTTTGTTTATAGTTGTACGATGTTAAAAATGATTTCCAAAAATTGATGACACTGGATTTCCTAATATGCATTTAGAGTCAAAATATTGTTAAATTGAATGAAGAATTATATATTAAAGTTTCTGTAACCAAATTCGCACAACGACAAAATTGAAACGTATCAAACTAATAGGGAAAAAAGAAATAAAATAAAAAATTTGATGGAATAAGGGGGAACGGATATGGATATTACAGAAAAGAAATGTACAATACATATGAAAATGGAAATTATGGGAATAGGGATTTTGGCAAAAGAAGAAATGTAGATAGGAATTACCCTTTTCAACTGTGACAATAGTGTCATTAACCCACTGAAGAGTTTTGGGCTAACTTAAAGCAGTCTGGGCTAACTTAAAGCAGTCTTGGGTGCTTGGCAAAACTTCTCTGGCGCTCTATATCAGTGAATACTTACTTACATTTTGAAAAATCCCCCCCTTCTTCGATAAAAGCTAGTCGACTGGCGAGCACAGATGGTTCTGCGGGACAATCCGACCATCTTTAACGGGCACTGAAGGGTTTCCATTTATTTTTGCGTTTTTTTGTTAAATGCTTTATAAAAATTGTTTAATCAACATATATGAATGCTAGATCAATACTTCAACGTGAACGAGCCTATTTATTGCACATCTTTATTACCTGATACATGGCTAAGTCACCGTTAGCCAACGTTTGTAACCCCCCAGCATTATAACCTACTTCAGAGCGAATTCACACAAAGCCTTGATACTTCAACTTATATCTAGCAGGCACATGATTAAAAACCTACATCAAACAAAAGTTAAATTCAATAACATAATATTCTGTGGATATTCTGTGACATTCATTTCTTAAAAGAAATTCAAAGGAACTAATTATGTTGTTCATAATATCTATTCAAAAATAATAGATAATTCCGTATCTTGCAAATAATTTTTATACTTTAAAATACTGTTAATATTTCACATTTCTCTGTTAGCGTAATTCACTCCGAAAGCAGTGCTATTCCCTCCGTTTATTACGTGATAAAAAAATCCGTTTCTCCCGTTCTGCGGCCCAACTTTAAAAGGTGAAAGAACATCTTACCGTATAATCTAATATTACTTTCGACTTCTCCCAAGGAGTTCTTGGCTATACAGCGATACGAGCCGGCATCTTCTCTTTGTAGATTTCTTACGATCACACTCATTTTCACGTGAAATAGGGATTTGCTGGATGCCTGCACGTCGAATTTCGAACTCGAAATTACCATTTCGCCTGCAAAAAGAAAAAAATAATATCATCAAGTCTTTTTTATTCGTATAAAGTTTCTTATACGTGTTTTTATATAAGTGCAATTTTAGACAAGAAAAAAATATTAAAATATTCAAAGGGAAGTCTTTTATATTGCTATTCTCATTTTTTGTGTATTTCATTCCAGGCCTGAATTGAGAAGAGAATAGCATTAGAAGGGTGATAAATAATTATTTGTGCACCTTTTATATAGAAAATTCAGTGAAGAATTAGAGGCAAAAGTTATCACCTATAAATATAGGGTGTTTCAAGAATATGGTACAATCAAACTTTAAGAACAATTGGTGCCACACCACTGCCTTATTAGAATTTGACGAAATTAATACAGTTGATGTGCTTCGAACATTATTACCTATAACCTATGAAAACCTTCTAATTTGTAGTTCTGAGAAGATATCGGTAATTTTTCTTGGAAACAGTGAAATCTCTATAGCGAACGCCAAATGTGATGGCCCCCTGCGCTCTAACCTATTTTTCATATTATTCCCTATACAACTCTTGATGATAAAGGCGAATATTCTGTGCAGAGTAGGCTTGCCAGGTCAAAATCTGTTAATCGCAGGACACAAGTTTGAAAAAGGAATGACAGACACATACAAAAAAGGAAGGATAAACACAAATAAAAAAGGATATTTAAAAAAAGTTAAAACAGAATTTATTTTGTGTAAAGAATGAACAAAACCTAAATTTATTTTAACAGGATAACTTAAAAAAGTATTATGATACGGAATGTTTTTTATCCTACACTACTCGAAAACCCTATTTTTGTGGCTCTATTGGGATGGGAAAGTAGGTATTTGCACGGCTAGGCTAGAAAAATGGCAAATAATGGCTAAGTAGGTAAAACAACAAAAATAACACTAGATGGCATCCGATTATAATTGACGACGCGGATGTCACATTTAAATTTCAAATTATGGTTTAAAGCTTCATTCACAATGCAATTACAATTAGTGCTGGGAAAAATTGAGCTCAGAATTGGAATCATCATTGAAATCTTGCATTCACAAAGAGAATATTGATGTAATAATTAGCAGATTTTTGGTTACGTTCTCTTTGTATTATGGGCTAGAACAATTGACAGTGTTGACGCTTGACAATAATTTGTCAATGTAGAAGTCTCAAAGCCATCAAATAAGACAAAGTTGTGTAGAAAATTAATAATAAATATGACTTCTAACGTTACAAAATGAGGTAACTTTTAGTATAATTACTAATATGTTCAATTATGAATGCTGAACTGCAGCGACAACTTACGGTTCTACGACTAATTGTAATTATTAATTGTTCATTTGTTCATTGTGGCTGTACCTTTAAGATTTTGTTGACATTAAAACCGCAGATTAACAAATGAAATAGATATGTTTGTTTTGACTTTTTCCTGCCCCAAACATTCAGTCACATTCTAAGCTAACTTGCGGGACACTTCCACTGCTTTGCCATATTTACAAATCCTCTTTAGTTGCGGGAAAAAAAGAAATTAGACGTTTAATTGAAAATTTGTTAAAAAGTTATGCTATTAAAAAGAAGTCATACTAATTTCTACATTTGAGTCACAGCTTTTAAAATTAATTATTAATACGTGAATTTTATTTAATAAAGGCATATTCTTATATAAATTTTGAACAAGAATTTGTTGTATCGTTAGATACTTTCTTGGTTATAACTAAATGTGGCAACATTGCTCAAGATTTCAGTACCTGTTAATGTGTCAATAGTAATCTATTTAGTAGTTTTGTCGTTGTTTATTTACCATATAAAGAGAGATGCAAATATCGTCGTAGTATTGTAGTAAATAATGTCAGACGTGGTTTGTTTATACGAGCACCATTACGACTAGAGAGTAAACGTTTAGTTCTTTCGTTATGATGTGTTTTTCAAGACTTTTTAGTGTGAAAACAAACTTTTAAGTTAATTAATTTAATGTTTTTGGATTATCATGGTTCGTCGGTGCCAAGTTTGTCAGCAAAACAGCCGTAATTACCAATGCCATGTAACTACAATACCATCCCCACTTTTTGTAATTCATTCATTATTTCACTACTAGCGTTAAGAATTGTTGGCCGCAAAAATAAACGTGTTTATGAATGAATAGCCCTCTCTATGTTTATTATTACTCTAAGATTAAAACTAAGATTGAAAATAGTATGTTACATAATATGGACGAATCTGACAGCAGTTATTCTACACCGGAAGGAATTAAGAGAAAAGCAAGATAGGCTACCCTAGATTTGCAACCTGAAAAGTCAAAAGGAAGATATAAACATTTTACGGATTGGTGATTGTGATCCATGCCGCGAAAGTGGTTTTCCAGACCTATTAACATTTTTGTGGATAGAAAACCGAAAAAATTGTCATTGATCCTTTGACTAATTTTTACTCTCAGATATTTTACAATATTAAAAACTTCAAAGCATAGTAAATCGGCTTTTACAAGTTTCAGTTCCGTGTCAAATAAAATTTTTTTTGCACCATAAAGTCATCTTCAGGAGAACACCGAAGGACAATAGTAACGATCCAGATCCACATAATTAAGAAAATATTCTAATTCTTTGCACCTTTTTGATTGTGATTAAAAATGGCTTAATGTTTTCAAAATTAAAGTTTCTACATCAAAACAGCATATTCATAAAGCCTTTCTAATAGAATGATTCAGCATATTGGCAGAACATACTTTTGTCAAAACTGTATTATTTTCTTTGTAAAATAATAATTGATACACAGAATGAAAGCGTCCGAAATTTACACTTGCATTATCAACAGAGTAGTAAGACATGTAACGATAGCCCAGCTTGTTCAATTCTTTTTTTTTCAGTTAGCATAAACAACATATGCTGTTTCGTCGGAGCATTCCAAAAAATCAAGGAAAAATAATGTTTTGATGGAATGTAGTACCTTAGAAGTATTGGGAATAGCTTAGAGCTTCCATGGTTAGAAGTATCTGTAGATATTTCCGAAAATACTCCTATGCTAAGCTCACATAATGTATATTCTATTTGGGGCCAAGAACATTAAACGCTATCAAACTCCCATAGTGTTTGTGACAATGTGGGAATCGGAATACATTACTAAAGCCAACTACATTGTACAATCTAAAGAATTATAGGAGTGTGCGTTTGAGATTGTAATACATATTTGTACCCTCTACCGCCAATAGTTTTTCTTGCTCAGAGTTTACAAATTCCCGTCGCAAAAATTACTGTAGGGTTTTATTTTGTTTTTTGTTCTCAGCGCATTCTGCGTGTCGTTTTATGTCCCCCAAACATTCATACGTAAATAAAAATGATTTTTTGGGCTAAATTAATGCTAGCGCTTAATGACTCTTGCAAACTAGGAACCCCAGTCACAGGAAAACTAGAACGGGTCGGCTACGAGGGGGCAGCACCGACCCATAATCGTTCCAAAGACCCTCTCATACTGATAGCTTCTCTCAGATGTCGCAACGACAGTGTATATGAAGATGGCCTGAAATATACTCTGCTGGTACATCCTGGAGCAACTAGTAACCATTATACGTCCAGAGATAATAACCTCCAAGAAGAAGCTTTTACCAACGAGACTGCGAAACCGGACAGCCACAGGTGAGTGACAACGTTTACGGGGAGACACGAATCCGATAGGGATTTGGCGCAAAAAAGTTCACGTATATGGTAATCGTAGCTGACATTAAAGAAGACGTGATTCTGGGAATGGACGTAATGAATCTACATGGTTTCCAGATGGACTTTAGAAACAGAACAATTAAAGTGGGTTCCGAGGAGGTATTCCTTCATCCATATGAAGGTAGCTCGGTATTGGCAGCTGTACAGGAAGATACCGTTCTACCTGCACGAAGCGAAACCATGATAGTAGCATGGCTACAGGGAATCTTGGAGGAAGGTACACCGGTGATGATGGAGCCAAGGAACCACGACGACGAAGTTGGCAAAGGAGTACTAATTGGAAAAGGATTGGTTACGTCGGCGAAGAAAATCCCAGTACGTGTGATAAACGTGATCCATTACCCAGTTACCATCGAGAAGGGAACCAGAATTGGATCCTGCGTACCAGTGACGTCCATAGTTCGTCAAACAACGACCACTGACAATTTTTTTTAACTCATTCAATGGCACTGGCTACCGCCACCTGGCCAAAACTTCGTATCTTGTAAAGTATACTCAAGATAGTCTTTATTAGCTTATGGTTTGTCAATTTTCCCAGTATGGAAGAATAAACTATATGAATTGATTAACTGTTTTTCTGTTACAATTTTTTTTCTGCACAAATTTTTTTTCCTTTTCAATATTTTTTTTTAATTTTTTATTTTTTTTCATATACATAGGCACTTTCAATGTGTTAGATGCTTCTATAGCCTTTTTTGAATTTAATATTTTTTTTAATAATTTTTTGGTATTTTTAATCTTCTTTTATTTTTTTAATCTTCTTTTAATTTTTTTTTATTATTATTTTTTTTGAGACAGGGACACTTGTTAGGAAAATTTAATTGCCGGAGGACCTCCCGGACAGGTGTAGACTTACACAGGTGTTAATCCTTGTATGGGTAACATAAGAGTGGGAAACACAGACTTATTCTATATTTACAACTTTATACCCACGTCATTTATATAATGATGTAATGCAGTGAAACATTCCTGATTGCTTAGTAGATATTCCAGATTAATGGGTAATGAGATTTTTTTTTGGACTAACTGCTTTAATCCATACTAAAGGAATATGTTTATTGTCAAGTTTTATCTGGCGGTGAAGAGTCAGTATATCAATTATCATGTGATTTTTAACTGATGTAATTGTTGTGGT
The DNA here is from genome assembly GCA_963921935.1 of Galeruca laticollis. Taxonomy (NCBI): domain Eukaryota; kingdom Metazoa; phylum Arthropoda; class Insecta; order Coleoptera; family Chrysomelidae; genus Galeruca; species Galeruca laticollis. The sequence goes on from OY998177.1 coordinate 104,588,368, forward strand.
TTTTATTTTTTACAGTGAGCTTTTGCTATCAGTGAAAACGACGAAGTTAGTCTTACATGAATTTAGGCACATTTTTAATGCTTCTCTTATTGCAGTGAGTTCCGCTGTGAATATTGAAGAGTGCTCTGGTAGTTTGAATGCCTCATTTCTATTTATGTTTTTGTAATATACAGCGCATCCAGTGTTACCTGTTCATAATTTGTCCATTTATAATTTATCTCCTGATTTATTATGTGTACATTCTGGTCATTTTGTGGTTTTTCTATGACAATGGTTGGAGGGTTATCAAATATTTCATATTGTGTTATGTGACTTGCAAAGCTTTCTGTTTGATGTATGGTTTGTTTATATTCCTTGACTTGATTATATGATTCTATCAATAGTGGTTTTTTCTTGTGAGCCCAGTATTTGTGACTAATGCATAACTGAGATAAAATTTGAAATTTCTCTGATATTCCATTATTTTTAGCTATATGTTTTAATGTAAATTTTCCTGCCAGTAAAACCCTTCTTATTTCCATTGGTGATTCTCGAAATTCAGCCTCAAGTATATTTATTGGTGTACTGTTCAGATATCCACCGGAAATGCGAATACTTCTATTTTTTATTTTTTCTAGTTGGGTTTTGGCGATGTTATGATAGAATAATGAGCCATCGTCTAATATTGATCTTATTAACGATCTATAAAGTAAAATTGCTATATTAGGGTCTGCTCCCCATTTTTGCCCACGTATTGACTTTAATATGTTAGTTGCATCTGCTGCCCTTGTTGTGATGTAGTTAATGTGTTTTTTCCAGTTAAGTTTGATATCCAGATATATACCCAGGAATTTGACATTTGTTTCATATTTAATATTGAACGATGACAGTTTAATGTAACGTGGTGGATTGTACCTTTTTCTTGTAAAACTACAAACGTTGGAATTCTGTTCTGATATTTTCAAGCCAACTTCCTCGGTACATTTTTCAATAATTGCAATATTCTGTGAAAGGATGTTATTACAGCTGTCTATTTGTTTTGATTCTGCATAGACACATATATCGTCAGCAAATTGTAATATTTTAGTGTCTGTTGTTAATAAATTTTCTAATTCCTGTGTGTATATTATATAAAGGAGTGGGCTTAAGATGCTTCCTTGTGGTAGACCTACATGTGTCTGTTGCATGTCAGTGAGGCCTCTACTCGTTCTGATATATAGCCGACGTGTTGAATATATCTTTAAAATATTTATCATAATTGTCTTTGGTATGCCGAGAGCCATCATTTTTGTATATAAGATATCCAGGTTTACATTGTCGTATGCTCCTTCTATGTCTAGAAAAATAGCAGAAATTGAGTTGTTTTTAGTGAAAGCTATTTGGATATCAGTGACCAAATTGGTTAAACTTTCTTGTATAGATCGTTCCCGTCTGGAACCATATTGTGATTTAGGTAATAATTGATTTCGTTCTAACCAAAATTCTAAGAAAATTTTTCATTAACCGTTCATATGTCTTCAAAACACAAGATGCTAACGATATGGGTCTATATGATTGGTAATTACCAGGTGGTTTGTCCTTTTCTAATATTGGTATTATTATGTAATCTTTCCAGTCTTGAGGTATTGGGGATTGGTGGGTCCAAATATTATTAAACTGCCTGAGGATTTGTTCTTGAGAGTTTCTGCTCAGATTGGCTAACATTGGGTAGTGTATTTGGTCTTTTCCCGGAGACGAGTTGTTACTAATATAAAAGAGCTATAAGTAGTTCGTTTATCGTGAATGGTCTATGCAGAAAATCATTTGGTGCTTCAGGTAATTCCATATCAGGTTCCATTTGTGGTACCCAATCTGGAGCCAGTTTACTATGAAACTTGGGAATCCACTCATCATCTAAGTCAATAGTTTGATAATTTTCCTGCTTTCTATCTCTATATCTATTTATTCGCTGCCACACTTCTTTAATAGGGGTACTGCTGTTCATAGAGTTGCAGTAATTCTTCCAAGATTGTCTCTTCATTGCTTTTTTTATTTTTTCAACCATAGCGTCGATGTGTTTGAATTCCAATATACGAGTATTTTCAAGGTTAGGATTCTCTCTATATTTGTTATACGCGACTTTCCTTTTCTGGACTGCCTCTTCACATTCTTCATTCCACCACTGCTTTCCTCTTGATTTGATTGTTTTGACTGTTTGTCGGGGTATCGTTGTTGATGCTATTTTATTGATAGAATCAACTTCGTCTTCATATGTTGGTTCCTCATTGATGATTGAGAATATTTCTTCACTGGTTTCTGTATATTTACTCCAGTCTGTTTTCAATATTTTCCATTTTCTGCTGTTGTTGAAACTGAAACTATTTGGCTTAATCAAGCAATCAATTATAATTGTTAAATGATCAAAACCACAAGGATCATCATGTGTTTTCCATTGGAATAAGTGTGATATATGTGGACTAGTAACTGTTAAGTCAATGGCACTGGCTCTTGAGTGTAGATTGTATGGAATTAAAGTGGAAGATTCATCATTTAGACAGATGATATTGTTGTCTTCTAAACAGCTTAAAAGTGTGTTCCCATAAACGTCATTCCACTCACATCCCCATGCCTGGTTATGAGAGTTAAAGTCCCCTCCAATAACAAACGGAGAAGGTATAGATGAAAAAAAGGAATTCCATACATTTACATCAATATATGTAGCAGGTTTTATATACAAGGATACAAAAGTAATATTATATGAATCACAACTAATAGTTACACATTTATTTGGTATATCAGGAAAAACAGGTAAAAATACTTCTCTAAATTTTATATATTTTTTATTAGTATAGCTACCCCACCCCTTCCGTCTAGACTGTCGGAACGAAGGATATTATAAAAGGGAAAATTGACAAATACCCCTGGTCTAAACCAAGATTCTGATAGTAATGCTATGTCTGCATTAGTTTCACTCAAAAGATTTAATAAATTCTCTTTATAAGAAATTGCAGATCTGCAATTCCATTGGCAGATCTTAAGTTCTGCCATTGATAGGCCCATTATAGGTTCGTTCTTTTTCGTTTTTGAGTATACTAAACAAATCCAATTCTTGTATATCGTATGTATTTTTGGCTTTAAGTTTTTCAGCTATTGTTCTGATTATTTCCAAGAATTGTGGTGTATTTATTAATTCCTTTACTTCTTCATCCATTTCTTGATGTTGTGATCTGAGATTAGAACTATATGTAGCTGATTGGGAGATTCCCCCAGAAGTGGAGGGTAGATTGCATGGAGCTATAATTTTATTATGTGCTTCTAATGTGAGATTTGGTGAACTGGATCTGGTTCTTTTGGGAGTTTTTATTATTGTTTGAGTATAATAGGATGACCTTTTTGGAGGAGATGGCTCAGTCGATGTAACTGTTGCAAATGTTCTTTTTGGAGTTTGATTGTCAGCATCTTTGTATGATACATTTTTTTCAGACATTAATTTTTTAATTTCTTTTCGTCGTTTGAATTCGGGACATTCGTTAGTAGCATTGGTATAGTGTGTCCCGTTACAGTGGAAACATTTAGGGGTTATTATTTCTGTGCAACTATCTGTAGGATGATTACCTTTACACTTTAAACATCTCGTCGATCGTTTTACAGTGCTTACCCAAATGACCATATCTAAAACAATTATAACACAAAACCACTTTCTCAACATATGCTTCAACTTCACATATCACGTGATTAATTTCGATATATTTAGGAAGAGTTTGCGATTTAAATATGACTAGTATCGTTCCAGTTGGGACATACTTGACAGTTTGATCCGGCAATATCACTTTTCTGGATAACCTGTTTGTTGATTCTACTTTGACCCTACAATGCAAATCGTGTTCTTTGATATTATTTTGAATGTATTCATCTGAATATTCTAGTTCAACTTGTCCAATTAGGCCTCTTCTGTGCAACATAAATCTTGGGATGTACGCAACTAAATTGCGCTTTGGCAGTTCTGAAGATTTTACTAGTGTATTGGCACTGTTAAAATCTTTACAATTTATTATGATTCTATTTTTACCTATAGATTCTATTGACTTTATTTGGTTGTTAATTTCTTTGTGATATTTGTAAATTATTTCTCCAATTTTCATAGCACTTAATTTACCAGTGAAATTTTCTGAAATGTTTTCAATATATAATGAATACGGGCCTGTGTCTGTAGATTTAAATAAGTATATTTCTCTTTTTTGTGTCTTACTAGTTATTGTATTGGAATTAGTTTCATGGTAGGGTTTTTTGCTTTTGTTTACTTTGTTTTTATTATCATTTGGATGTTTTGTAATACTTTAAAAAAATGTACTGATTTCATCATTACTTGCTTTGTTTAAAGTTGAGTTATTTTCTTTACATTACCGTTCGAAGAATTATCAATATCCATAGCATCATTATTTTGTTGTTCATTTTGACCAAAACCTGAAAATGCGTCCTGAATTCTAGGATCGGGGGGATCTCCGTCCGATTGGTTACTCATTATTTTTATTCACTAATTGAAATTACTTCAACTTATTTATTTTAAATGTACATTGGGTTTATTGTTCAAGACTACTTTTTATGGCACTCCGTAAAACACGTCTATGTACTACAAAATGTAGAATTGTACTACGCCACTGACAATTCTAATGCCAGATTCGAACAGATCTTATCAGTAGCTCGCCAATCCTTGAATTGAGCTGAAAAAAAGAGAATGAGAGAATTTCTATTGCGGTATCGAGATCTATTCATACCAAAAGGAGGAAAGACTGGTAGAACATCAGCCATCGAACACAAAATTGATACTGGTGATGCCAAGCCAGTTAGGCAATCAGCTCGAAATCTACCACGAGCGAAGAGACAGGAAGCTGAAAGAATAATTCGAGAGACGCTAGAAGAAAATGTAATAGAAACATCTACTATTCCATGGGTCTCTCCATAAGTGCTCGTGAAGAAGGAGGATGGAACTACGAGATTCTGCATGGACTATCGGCAGCTAAATAATGTGACGAAGAAAGACAGCTATCCTCTGCCTTGAATTGACGATACGCTAGATATTTTGGCCGGCAGCAAACTGTTTTTCACCTTGGACCTGGAGTTTGGTTATTGGCAAGTAGAAATGGACCCAGAAGCTTTTACCACCGGATCTGGATTGTGGCAATTCAACGTCGTGCCATTCGGACTCTGTAATGCGCCCGAAACATTTGAAAGACTCATGGAAAATGTCGAGAGGTCTATTTGGACGACATCGTAGTACTGGAAAAGACATTTGACGAACACCTGAAGAATTTGGAAGACGTGTTCAAACGACTCCAAGCTGCCCAGCTCATGTTAAATCCGAAGACATGTCAGCTATTCCAAGACGGAGTCAACTATCTAGGTCATATAGTGAGCAATGAAGGAGTGGCGGTGGATCCAGGTAAAATTTCTTTAATTCAGCAATGGCCGCAACCAACCGACAAACACCAAATTAGGACCTTCCTTGGATTTTGCAAATACTATAGAATATTTATCAGGAAGTTTGGAGATATTGACAAGCCCCTAACTACACTCACAAAAGAAACAAGAGCTTTCCAATGGGACGAAGACTGTCAAAGGGCTTTCGAAACCTTGAAGAGGCATTTAACGACGGCGCCGATATTAGGATATTCATTACCAGAGGGAGACTTTATTCTTGACAGTGATGCAAGCAACTTAGGAATTGGAGGAGTGTTCTCACAAATCCAAGGAAGACAAGAAGGAGTGCTGGGATATTTCAGTAAAGTCCTTTTCAAACCAGAGCGAAACTACTGCGTCACAAGAAGAGAACTTTTGGCGGTAATGAAGTCCGTGCAACACTTCTACCAGTATCTCTATGGAACGAAGTTCTTAGTCCGGACTGATCACGCCACACTCAAGTGGTTAATGCAGTTCAAGAATCCCGAGGGCCAGATCGATAGATGGATTGAACGACTTCAAGAGTACGATTTCAACATCGAACATCGAGCTGGTGTGAGTCACCGAAATGCTGACTCCCTGTCCAGACAGCCGTGCCCAACAGACTGCTCCCATTGCAACATGGCGGAATCTAGGGAAGCTGCAATTTCAGGAAATACTGTAGTCAACGAAGAATGGTCACTCACCAGGATAAGAGAAAAGCATGTGAATGATCCTCACCTAAAGAAGATTCAGCAATGGAAGGAAGAAAATCGGCGACCTACATGGCAAGAAGTGTCAAGATTTTCACCGATACTTAAGGCATATTGGGAACAGTGTGACTCCCTTGTCCTAGAAGAAGAGATATTGAAAAGAGTCCTTGAAAACGATGGTGGTTCCGAGAAGAGAAGACAGATAGTTATCCTGAGAACGAGAGTAGCAAAGTTACTGAGAAAGTTACACGACAGTTCATCGAGAGGTCATCTGTGAGTGAAGGAAATCCTCCAGCGAGTCCGTGAAATGTTTTATTCGATGCTGTGAAGAACTGGTGTAAGAAATGTATGACTTGTGTTGCGAGTAATGGACCACATTGCACGAGAAAGGCAAAGAAAATGGTGATATATACATCCTGGTTGAAATGGACTATTTGACAGAGTGGGTGGAAATTTACGCGATCCCGAATCAAGACGCCACAATTGTCGCGGAGGTATTGCTGAAAGAACTCATTAGCCGATATAGAGTGCCCCTGGATGTTAACAGCGATCAAGGACGAAATTTCGTGAGCCAGGTATTCCAAGAAATTTATGACACGCTGATAATGAAGAAGACTAGGACAACAGCACAGTCAGATGGAATGGTCAAAAGAATGAACAGAACTATTGGAAAATACCTGTCCAAAGTAGTTTCAAGCCACCAGAAAGATTGAGACCAGTACCTTTCACTATTTGCGTTGGCTTATCGATCGGCCATAAATGAATCCTCGGGTAAAACACCTGCGAAAGTTCTATTTGAACGTGAAATTAGGCTTCCTTGTGACCTGGAGCTTGGCTGTCGGCCTGGGCAAGATCTAGCAGGAGAAGATTAGGTGATCCAACTGAGACGAAGGTTGGACGATGTGCACGAATTGATTGGAACAAATCTTCAAGATGCCAGTGACAGAATGAAAAAAACGGTACGATACGCAGGCCACAGAAGGCAGTTTCAACGAAGAGGACAAAATATGGTTATAAAACTACAAAAGTACAGAAATCATGGGGAGGACTGTACGTAATAAAGAAGAGTATCAACGACGTCATCTATCGTGTAAGAAAGATCCCCAATGGACAACCGAGAGTAGTTCACCAAACCGACTAGCGCCACTCGAAGGAGACCATAACAAATAGGAAGGGGTGAACCATATATAACAAGAGTCTGACTCAGCCTTCGAAGAATGTATGGGTTCATACGGAGATACCGGGAATGTTGGATACGGAGTCACTACAGAACAGAGACAAGATTTGTTCACGCTCCCGGAAGAGTACTTACTGGCGCATAACATCTCCGCCAGTAACAAACACGCACGAGGGTTGGCAACCGTCTTTCGAAAGAAGTTTGGTCAATTAGATAAACTTGAAGATCTGATACCAGCCCCTGGCAAGACACTGAGACTCAAATACCATTCGCGGTACGTCTTCTACCTGGTAACTAGAAACGAGTTTCCAGATTGATCCACCTACCAGGATGTGCTACGAAACCTTCGAGATCAGTTGGATTGGGAGTCATCAGGAAGATGATAATGGTGATCCTCCAAGATACCGGTCTCCACATATTAATTCGCAGCTATACCCTTCGTTATCGGTACCCGTTGAAGACAGTGCGCTGTTATTTCTATACGATCGGAAAGTGCAGACATGGGTCCAGTTGCCGATTCAAACATCCAATAACGGCTACACAGAAGTTCCGGGAGGAACTTCCTTTCAAGGGGGGGGGGGGTAATGTTACGAAAGCGCACACTGTAGTCTCTGAATCCGATTCTGCCTAAGGTATGTATGAAAGTTAAAATTTTGGCGAATGCGCAAAGATTTCTTCGGACTGTTTACACTTATTTTTTATGGCCAGTCTTATCTTTACAATTCCAGGGAGTCGGTTGTTTTTGTGAGCCGCAATCTAGAAGAATCGAGAAAAAAGGCACTTAATATATAGGAGAGGCTACCTACCAAACGGAGTTAGTTTATAATTTTATAACGTAAGGTAAACAGTGAACAAGTAAATAGTCTAAGTAAATAAACAGTAGTGAAGTGTTAATATAAATTAGTGTAAGTGAATATACTGTGTAGTTAATATTAATTAGTGAATAGTCTTGTGAATAAATAAATTAATTTTGTAGACATAGCGACTGTATAAATTTATCCCACCTGTCGTAATGAAAACTTAAATCAAAAAGAAAACCATTACACAACAAATCATTAGAACTGCAGGAGCAGGAGAAACTGTCCTTTATGACTTACAAGGGTTGGAATGATCGTCTGCTGCTATATACTGCTTACTCTGTACACTCTATTAAACTGAGTCGATAACTGATTTGTATGCGGAACACACAATTCTATTACCCTTTACTATTCTGTAACTCATGAACTAACAAGGTTAGAACAAAATTGTATTTCAAATCTTTTGACAATCTACTATTCCTCCAGTACATTCAGTATAATATGTGACTCCGATTTTTATCAATGACAAATAGATTTGATAATATTGCTATTAAATATAACACAATTCAAGTAGTTCTGGATTTCTGTTTAATCTATTCCGAATCTAATAATTTTTTTTTTAGTCAGGATTGAACTAATAGACAATTGGATATCATTCGATAGTTAATTAAAATTACAGCCACCCAATGTAAATACAAAAAAATATCAGATCCCATTAATTTCGTACTAATTTTAGGTCAGTGTTCGGGAACTCACATTAAAATATAGATATATTCATATAGGTATACCCGCTTTTGTTTGCATACGAACATTGAAGCTTTTTCTGTTTGTATCCGGTTTAAAACAATGAAAAAGTTTTTAATACTTCTATGATTAGTTCGGAAACTCCAGATAATCACCAAATAACCATTCAGTGCGTTGTCTGCGAAATACGCTGCAAAAAAGAAAAAAGAGCAGATGCAGAAAAACATGAAATTGAGTTTTGTGAAAAATTTTATCATGGAAAAAAGAAGAGTCGATTATCATCAGAGCGGAAAATATTGAAGATCTGCAAAATATTATCGAAACTGTGACGCTGGTCCTTTTAATATATATGTACAGTTGGTCCGGTGAATCTTTTCTCATGCGTCATTAATATCTGATAACATAACCGACAAATGTCAAATTATTTTGTCCTGTTCTTCACTATTAATAGAAAGAAATACGACTTTAAAATTATGTCGGTTGTCATCAGCTATTAATGACGCTTGGGAAAAGATTCACCGGACCAACTGTAACCAAAACTTTGTTATCTTCATGTTTCCAAACTACGCGCGCACTGTATAACATCTATCCACCACTTTATGCATATTATCATTTCATACAAGCATTCAGTCCAAAAACATGTTCTCAAACAATTAATTCCATTAAACTGATAGTAAATGTCTTCCCAAATATATTATTATCCGTTGTCTGTCCGATTCTATGACACTGATAGTTTTCGTGAAACGGCATAATATGATGGATTCCGGGTTTGCATCGATAATTTACAGGATGAAAGATTGATATCGCATCGTGATATTATGTCCTCCAAACCGAATTCGGGGAAATGAAATTACTTACAAGCTATTAGTCTCCTTTCTGTCAATAGAATTCTGGCTTTTCGAAATCGATAATATGCCGACTAGTTGAGACGTGCCATCGCCAATTACGTCATGATTCGAAATGTAATAATAGTAATTTATGCAACAAGTGTATAGAGTGGCACTTTTTTGCACGAATGGAAAAAGTTGACCGCACGAGCCATCAGGCAATTCCATGAGTGAAAAAAGACACTTTATGCACATGTTGCATACATTATTTTCTTACACCCCTATATAGAAAAATAAAATGCAAATAGAAATTAACGTTATGGCACTTTTTTAACGCTTTTTCACTTTTTTTCACTCTAACCATAAACAACCACTTTAAGCGCTACAAACCGATGACAAAGTACTTTAAAGATAGGGCGTGAGTTCACAATAGAGTAACCTTGTCAGTTTGTGAAAAACAGGCTCATAAAGTATGCAGAAGAAACACATATTTTGCAGCATATCTTTTGCGGGTATATAGATACGAGATTCCTTAATAATATTCATTTTTCCAAATTCTAATTAGCCAGTGGAGTGGTATCGGAGATTTGTGAACTTTTATTGTAACATATCTTCGGAACACAGTGAATAGAATGGAACCATACTAGCTTACATATGCAAGAACAACAAATCTTACACTAGAAGACCATCGGAAGAAGACCAAAGAGAAAGGTGGCAGACGAAGGCGAATAACAACAACAGCAACACATACAGAGTAGGAGGCAGACAAACACGTTCCCAGATTGGATAATTTAAACCAACTCGCACAACCGACCATCCTTTAGAAAAAAATGAAATGGATGCTTCCATCCGTGAACAAAGAACTTCTTCTCCACAAGCAGGTAGTTCTTCGGGTGCTTCTATACACGAACAAAGAATTCCTTCCCCCCAAGCAGACACAGCTTCACTTCTAAGTTTATCATCTGGAAAAACTTTACGCAGAAGGAAACGAAAAATTCGTATGATATCTTGATCAGGTAAGTCGGAAGAATGGGTAGCAAGTGAACGACCTTCAGATGAAGTCAGCCTTTAAACCAAGAAGCTGAAATTATATACCTCGCAGTCGGCAATTCAAAATTAAATTCCAAATTGTTCAGGGCCGAAAGTTGGTATTACAGGATATGGAATTCAATGATCATTGGATGATACTTTAGTGACTCTATTTGATATCTCTCCACTACCTCTGGTATCTCCTTAAACGAGGAGTTCAAGATCTTCGCAAGGAGCAACTATTTTCACGTCTACTCCTAATTAACTTGTGTAATAATAAACGGTTTTAAGGATTAAAACTAACTTTTCCGCATCTGTGACCCTGAACAATATTCTATCATAAAATTGTTACTTGTATACACTTCGGGAGATGTATCGTGCTAACAAACCGAAACTTGTACAAAAATAACCAAAAATTCAGTATATCTGGATTTATAGGACCCGCTGTACTCGCTCCAGTCAACTGAAAATCAATAGGGTACATCTGTGAGACACCTTGAACAATATTCAATCATAAAATTGATCAATCGTATACTCTCTGGAGGCTGTATCGTGCTAACAAACTGAAAATTCTCCAAAAATGACAAAAATTTGGTATTTCAGGGACCATAGAGTACCCGTTGTACTGGCTTTAGTGAGCTGGATATCAATAGAGTTCACCTTTGAGACGCCCTTAATAATATCCAATCATAAAATTGGTCACTTGTATATACTCCGGAGGCTGTATCGTGCTAACAAACTGAAACTTCTCCAAAAAAGACAAAAATATCGTACTTAAATTACTGTCACACCTGTTGTATTGGCTCTGGTCAGCTGAAAATCAATAGAGTTCATCAGTGAGATGCCCTGAACAATATTCAATAATAAAATTGCTGACTTGTTGAACACCGGAGGCTGTATCGTGCTAACAACCTGATATTTCTCTAAAAATGACAAAATATCGTACTTCAAGTACCATAGCACCCGTTGTACTGGCTCTGGTGAGCTGAAAATCAATAGGGATCATCTGTGACATGTCCTTAACAGTATTCAATCATAAAATTGCTGACTTATTGCACTCCGGAGACTGTATCGTGCTAACAAGACATGTAAGGAAAAGTGGCCGACGACAACGACGACGACGACGACGACATACACACAGGATTTTTTTTCTAAAAACCGTTTTTTCGTGTTGTTGTTGATGGAAAACGTAAAAATAACTCAAAAAAAATTCAAAATTCCAACTTTTTTTGGGGTGAACTAATACTTTTCTCGCATATAGAAATGTTGGGCGGAAAAGTAAAAAGAGTAAAAACCGCCAGAGAAATTGCTAAGAAATATGTGACTAGAAACACCTTTAAAATAAACGGGTTTAAAGATTGAAACTAACTTTCCAGCATCTGTGGCCCTAACAATATTCTGTCATAAAATTGTTACTTGTATACACTTCGATGGATTTATCGTGCTAACAAACCGAAATTTCTCCAAAAATAACCAAAAATTTGGTATATCTGGATATACAGAACCCGCTGTACTCGCTCTAGTCAACTGAAAATCAATAGGGCACATCTGTGAAACACTTTGAACAACATTCAATCATAAAATTGATCAATCGTATACTCTGTGGAGGCTGTATCGTGCTAACAAACTGAAAATTCTCCAAATATGACAAAAAGTTGATAAAATTAACTGTCTCGACCCTTACTTCGTGGAATCTACTCATATTAGTGTTTTAAATGAAACTCAATGTGGAATTAGCTAGAATCATTGAGTTTCATTGAAAACACTATAAAAAGTTGGTACTTCAAGTACCATAACACCCGTTGTTCATCTTTGAGATTCTCTGAATAATATCCATTCATAAAATTGGTCACTTGTATATACTCCGGAGGCTGTATCGTGCTAATAAACTGAAACTTCTCCAAAAATGACAAAAGTATCGTACTTAAAGTACTGTAGCACCTGTATTATTGGCTCTGGTGAGCTAAAAATCCATAGGGCTCATAAGTGAGATGTCCTGAATAATATTCAATCATGAAGTTGGTGACTTGTTGAACTCTGTTAACAAACTGATATTTCTCAAAAAATGACAAAATGTCGTACTTCAAGTACCATAGCACCCGTTGTACTGCCTCTGATGAGCTGAAAATCAATAGGGTTCATCTGTGACATGTCCTCAACAATATTCAATCATAAAATTGGTTACTTGTTGCACTCCGGAGGTCGTATCGTGCTAACAAGACATGTAACGAAAAGTGGCCGACGACAACGACGACATACACACAGGATTTTTTTTCTAAAAACCGTTTCTTCGTGTTGTTGACGGAAAACCTAAAAATAACTCAAAAAAATTAAATTAAACATTAAATAGGTTGGGTGGAAAAGTAAAAATGGGAAATTTGATAATGTTGAAGACGATGCCGCCCGTATATTCTGCTTGTAATTATTCAATAAATAGCAGGCGAAAAAAGTTTGAATTAACTGCAATTTGTGCAAAAACTATTCTTTTCTATTGTGCGCGGGTATAATAGGAAAGCAGCAGGTGTTTATTTGCGATTTCTGCAAATATACATTTATCTACTACTTTTTCTGTGAAAAAAAATATAAGGGGCCATTGTACCCCATGAATAGTGTCATTATACCCTAAGCATAGTGTCAAATGGTCCATCTAGAGCTTTTTAACAATAGTATTATTTTTCTGTTTTTATCGCGGTGTATAGTCTTTCAAAAAAATATGTTTTGATATGCCCCTCACGTTCATTAATTCAAATGTGTTCAAAGATGTATTTTTCTTATTTTTATCAAAAAAAATTGTTATAGGAATTATTTAGCCTCCCTCTCCCCTACTAGATATTTTGATGTGGGGGTGCAATTACCAACAAACGAATTAAATTACTTTATATTTAACACTTTATGACATCTGGACGCCTACTAGATTATGTAAAATTTTCAATTTACTCAAGTACAAAACTCAATTCTCTAGTATAGGGACCGAGAAAGATGACGTTTATGCCATCTGCCGTGAAAAAACACAAACAATGTGATGTAAACACTATTAGTAGTTTTGTATAATCAGCGTTTTTAAATGTTCATTTTTTAAAACTGATATTAAATGTTTGTGATGTCGTCATCAAAAGTATCTTTCTGTATTCATGGCTGTTCAAATATGCTGTATAAAAATACTACGCAGTGGAAATTTTATAGTTTTCCCGAAAGTCCATTGAACACAGCGTGGATAACCTTAAAACGTCAAAAATGGATAAATGCAGTAAAAACCCATATGTAATTAAAATGTTCTAATTAAAACATTTTATTAACTATTATTTTGTGTATAATCAGTATGAATGATGAATTGGCAGCCATTAGAAAAGTTTAAAATGTTTTTTTACATAAAAATAAGATTATTATCGAGAGAATAAAATGTTGTTTTCTGTACGATTTCATTGATTATATAAAATAAAAAACTAGTTATGTGTTTGCTGACTTTAATATTATATAATAAGTTCAAATAATTAAATACTATTGAGGGGAAGAAAGTAAACATTTATACAAAACGAATCACTTCAAGTTTTTTCATTACATTTCAGAAAACATCGGGAGGATTGGGAACCAAATAAAAATACTAGAATGTGCAGTGCTCATTTTGTCATTAATCAAAAATCAGATAATCCCCTACATCCATCTTACATACCAACAATTTTTCCTGGCAAATAAAATAAAAAGATCTATTCATTTTTTGCATTTTGTAGGTTGTTTATTATACTGTTCACAATGTTTACATCACAATGTTTTTCTTATTTAACACCAGGGCGCTCTACTTTCGACAGGAGTGCTGCCTCTATAGTTCGGTCTCGATCCCTATTCCTATTTTTTCTTGTATCTTCGCTTATAAAATAGATATGGAGGTTCAATTTTCACCTTTTTTCTAAATTCCATGCTCTTTCAAGTGAATGATTAAAAAATGTAGCATCGCATTTTAAAATTGCAAAAAATAACAATTGTTCAAACAACGCCCTCTAGCGATCGTTACAAAAAACTGAAATGAACGTATGACAAACATTTTATTGATTAAATTGTCAAAGTCAAAGTCATAATAACTTTTCAAATTCATTTTATCTTTTTTTTACAATTTTTACAAGTTTCTGCAAGAAAATATAAAGGTACGCGCACATTATAAGTAGAAATAAATAGCAAGTTTGAAGAATTTTATAATATAGAGTAGGCGTTCACTAAATTTAAGATATTTTGAAGCCTGATGTCAACACCAGTCGCCATAAAATGTGAAATCTGTGGTAAATTTTTTAAGAAGCGAGGCCTGAAAACACACCAAATCAAGACCCATGGTGGACGTAGTTTAAGTTCTATTACACAAGAAAGTGTCAGCAATAAAGAAATAACAGATACGGATTTTCATCTAAAGTTAACAAAATTGAAGAGCCAAAGATCAGTAATCAGAAGAGTCCTAAAAGCTTCAAGGGCTCTTTGTGTCTCAACGCTATCTTATCTGATTGAAGAATGCGTAAGACCAAATTCTATTACTACCTGGGAAAATCTATTGCTATTTCCATACAATGTTATAAGTCTTCCTTCTGAAAATTCTAATAGAAAAGTATCTCTCTCTACTATAATCAAGAGTAATATAAAAACCTTTGATAATAAAGATCATCATTTAAATTTCTCTGATCAGCAAAAACACAAATTTCTCAATTCGGAAAAACATAAATGTATCAAATAATAGTGAAATCAAAAATTTCATTAATAAAGTTTCTGACGGCGACTTGACATCCGCAATTAAAATCTTAGTTTCAGATGATAGTTTAGCTGATGTCAGTGCAGCCACTCTAACAGAATTAAACTCGAAACATCCTTTAGAGAAACTTAATAGTACGTTCCCTACTTAGAGTTCGGAACCCGTTTCTATTCTTATAACAGAAGAATTTGTCAGTAAGGCAGTAAACTCGTTTAAAACAAGTTCTGCTGATGGTTTAGACTCTTTAAGACCTTCACATCTACAAGATTTAATAAGTTGCATTGCTGGCCCTTCAGGAAAAAATCTCTTATCATCTTTGTGTAAATTATGTAATTTTATTTTAAATGACACAGTCAACATCAATGATCGACCTATTTTATTCGGAGCGTCACTATACGCTTTAACTAAGAAAGCAAGAGATATCATAACAATTGGTACAGTTTACCGTCGTTTAGTAGCGAAAATAATTTGATCAAAAATCAGAGACAAATTAGGATATTTATTTCGTCCATTACAATTCGGTTTCGGGTCGAAAGGTGGTTGTGAAGCAGTTGCACATGCAGCAAGACGTTTCGCCTCTAATCATCCAGACGTTAACAATAAAGTTTTTCTGAAAATTGATTTTAAAAATTCTTTCAATGCAATTCATCGCGATCATTTATTAAAATTTGTAGCAGATATTCTACCTAAAATTTCTCTTTTCATCAATCAATGTTATCGATTCCCTTCATATCTTTTGGCACCTCCCCTATTTTGCATATCGCTACTCAAACTTATATAAACAACATTGACACAGAATTCAATGCTTGGTACCTTGATGGTGGTTCTTTAGGTGGTAATACTAACTCCTTCAAGTATCTTGTCTATATTATAAAAAATTCCATGAATATTGGTCTTGAACTCAATTTCAGCAAATGCGAGCAATTTTTCTTAGAATCACCAACAAATCTAATCATTAATAAATTTAATTCTGTAGCGCCAACCATAACAATTACTAACAGAAAAAATTAATTTCTATTAGGTGCTCCTTCATTAAATGAATTCTTTGTATCAGCTTTCAATGAAAAACTAACCTTTTTCAAAAAAGTTTCATCTTGTTTATCCTGGTTACCGACACATATTGCTTATTACCTTCTCAAGAATTGCCTATTAATTCCAAAATTAACATATATCTTAAGATGTAGTCCGACCTGGTTACATAATGATATCTTAATCAGTTTTGACAATACCAATCGTCATTCATTAGAGTCATTAATTAACATTAAATCAGAGGACCTTACTTGGAAATGAGCTTCACTACCGGTTGATATAGTGGTTTAGGAATTCGCTCCATCGTTTCAGTCTCTCTTCATTCTTTTTTTTTCACATTAAATAGTTCAAAAAAATTAATTAATTATTTACATTCTGCCTATATTTTTCCACACACAAGTCCCTTTATATCTGGAGGCAGAACATATTTGGTCATTAAAGTCTAACAAAGTTGTACCCGATAAATATAAATCCTCTCAAAATTCCTGAGATATAGATTTATTGAAAACTGAGAAAGAAAATTATTAATTCACCAGACAAGGCTCGTTTGAATGCAGCATTTTCAAAGGAATCAGGAGTATGGTAGAACGCGTTACCGTCGGCCCATTAGAAACGCTTTTAGACGAAGAAAGTTTCCGTATTTCCATTTAGGTTGTCAAATTTGGGTCAAACATCGCTGTCTTTGCGGAGCTGATGTTGATGAATATGGTAGACACGGCCTGAGCTGCAAATTAAGTGCCGGCCGTTTTTCACGTCATTCTGCAGTAAATGACCTAATCAAACGAGGCCTGTCATCTGCAAAGATTCCCTGTTCGTTGGAACCGTTAGGTACTTGCCGTGACGACGGTAAACGTCCAGATGGTATGACCCTCATTCCTTAGCACCGCGGCAGACCCGTTATATGGGATTTCACTTGCACGGACACCTGGGTGCCGTCCCATGTCCGATACACATCTACTTCCGCAGGTGGTTCAGCATTACATAGCGAAACTTTTAAAATCAATAAATACAAAAATTTGGAGGAAATTTACATTTTTATTCTTGTAGCAATTGAAACCTCTGGTGCTATCGGTCATGAAGCTTTAAAATCCATTGAAGAAATCGGTAAAAAAATATCAGTAGAAACCAATGATTCAAGAGCAACTTTGTTCTTTATACAACAAATAAGTATTGCCATTTAGGAAACGCTTCATCTTTTCTCGGTACGTTTCCCCCTTCTAAGCCTCTAGAACAATTTTTCATGAAACCTAATTCTTCTACCACTTTCAAACTTTTTCACATTACCGACCCTATAACATGTGATCTTTCCTTTTTCCGAAATTATTTCTTAACATCTTCATTCTCTTCTTCAGAAGGTGTGCCTTCTGATATTACATGCGTTAGCAATTTTGAAAAGTATGCTTCCAACAAGCTTTTGGGGCATCACTGGACTGAAAATATAGATAACCACCAACCAAATGGTGTCCCAATCATAGGAATACTGAAGAAGATGACAATGCTAGAGAATAACCTGATTCCTAATTATCTTTGACCAAAACAAAATATAAAACTGGTTTATCTCCAATAGAGTTGAAGACATCAAAGGGAAAGGTAAACGACCAAATGGAAGGTATGGCACAGTGTGGCATACTCTAACAATACTAATACAGACAATTCGTCTGATGAATATGATAACGGCCATCGCGCATCAGTCGCCGATTTAAGTAAAAAGTTTGATGAAAAACTCTCCAAAACAGTGAAAATGATACTAACCTCGCCAATAAGACACCTGAGGTTAGATCCAAAATATCTGAGTTGACCAATGGCGTGAAACCATAAAGCACCAAAGCCAAATCAACCATTGTTGAAAAATCTATTAACAATGTTTCGGTGACCAAAAAAAATGACATTGCCTCCAACAAGTGTCAAAATAACCCCGATATTTTGCAGTGAAATTCAAAATTAGAAGAGAATGAAGACGTAGAACAAAAAAATGGGCCAGCAATTCACTATCTACAAATAATTCTAGAGTAAACGACTTCTCGTTATACATTTCATTTTCGAATAAAGTTTTTTTAGAAAGGAGATGAAACTTAACAAAAACAAAAGGACACGTCAAAGAATGATATGGATAACAAGGAATATATCAATAAAATGAACCAGACCAATGATCTATCGACATGACCCAAACCCGCAATATTTCCATGCAATTCAATAGCAAATAACATCAATTCAAATTCCTTATCACGCCGATCAAGTGAGAGAGACAATAATAGAATCCGAGATTATTCGGACAATGATAGTGGTTGCGAAAGAGCTCTTAACAATTACTCCAGAATCAGGTCCTTGGAGGGTCTTCCCAAAAATATTTGGGTCTCAAAGGCCTTAAAAATATTGGTAACACATGTTTCATGAATATTATTATCCAATGCCTATCAAACAGAAGGTGGCTATTAGAAAATTTGAAAAAAGACGCATACATAAGAGATATTGACATAAACATATCTAGCATGAAAGGAGCACTAATTAAAGCATTTGCTAAAGTTATTAAAGAGCTTTGGTCTGAAGTAGTAGGACTTCACGAAGATGTCAACAGGATATATGAAAAACCAAAGCCCATATTAACAGAAATTGATGACAAACTCAGTGACAGTGAGAAAGCACAAGAATCTTGGTTAAGATATCAGAGAATGGACAACTCCAAGATTGTGGATAACTTTGTCGATCAATTAAAATCAACACTCAAGTGCACACAGTGTGGTCACTGTTCAGCTACCTTCGATACTGTTTGGGATTTATCCCTTTCTATACCCCAAAGAACAGGTCAATTACGACTTTCGCAATGTTTAGATTCGTTTATAAGAGAAGAAACACTCGACGGTGATGAGAATCCACCAGGTTCGAAATGTAAGGAACGAAGACGATGCACTAACTGATTCTCAATTCATATATTACCGAAAATATTGGTTATTCACCTGAAACGCTTCTCGCCAATAGAAAGATTTAGTGGAAAACTGAATAACGCAATAGACTTTCTAATAGAAGGGCTTGATGTGAGCTATTACGCAGCTGATAATGTAGCACCCTGTAGGTACAACCTTTACGCTATATCAAATCACGATGGAACCACTTACAATGGTCACTACACATCATATTGCCGACATCCCTACACGCGACAGTGGCAGGAATATAACGATTCAAGGGTTCTATTAATATCGTGGAAATATTTAGTCAGTGGAGAAGCATATGTTCTCTTCTATGAAAAAGATGGCACAAAATTCCACCTTTAAGTTTAATAGTTTTTTTTTTAATTTTAAATTGTATATTTTCATTTTGAACCAATGTCTTATTTGGGTTTTCTGCGAAATTTATTTATATATATACATTGTTCATCAATTGTTAAATAATTTTAATATTAATGAAATTTACTTTTATATTAAAAATGATACTAAGTTTGTCAAAATCCGTGAACCGGAACAAAAGTTATAATTATTTTATTGAGTCAGCTTTTCCACTCACCTCTTCTAGTCCATTTCACAAGATAGAGGATAAAGTACTGAAGCAACCTTACGTACGAGTAAATTGATCTGAAGAATACGAATATTTGAATTTTGTGGTACTATCACTGCGCATTTATTATAGAGAAAGTATATTTTTGTGTTATTATTATTAACTACGCACACTGGCGATGAAGCAATAAACCTGAAAAGAACTTCAAGCAGTTTCTCTTATCCGACTATGTTGTGCAAGTTTTTTCTCTAAGTTATAGTGCTAAGATGTAGCCGTTTATCTCTTAATCAGCAATCCGGTACACCTTAAAAATATCGGTGCCACTCATATCGACCATAGTTTCGGTTGGACCTTAGAGTAATAGTAAACATAGTGAGGACTATTCATTCATACACACGTTTATTTTTGCGACCAACAATTCTAAACGCCAGTAGTGAAATATTGATCGAATTACAAAAAGTGGGGATGGTATTGTAGATACATGGCTGTATTTCTGAGAAACTTGGCACCGACGAACCATGATAATCCAAAAACATTAAATTAATTAACTTAAAAGTTTATTTTGTCACTAAAAGTCTTGAAAAACACATAAAAACGAAAGAACTAAATGTTTACTCTCTAGTCGTAATGGGGCTCGTATAAACAAACCACGTTTGACATTATTTATTACGATACTACGGCGTATTCGAAATGATCGTCGATCACACTCTGACGATATTTGAATCTCTCTTTATATGGTAATTAAACAAGGACAAAACTACTAAATAGATTACTAGTGACACATTGACAACAGGTACCGAAATTTTGATTAATGTTGCCACTTTTAGTTTTAACCATAAAGATGTATAAATTAGTATGACTTTTTTTATTTGCATAACTTTTCAACACATTTTCAATTAAACTTCTAATTGAATTTTTCCTGCAACTAAAGAGACTTTGTAGCAGTGGAAGTGACCGCAAGTGAGCTTAGAATGTGACTCGATGTTTGGGGCAAGAAAACATCAAAACAAACATATCTATTTTATAAGATAATCTGAGGGTTGAACATTGCCGTCGAATCCAATCCGTATTTTCTATTAAACTCAGCTATTGCATATTACCGTTCAAAACTATTTTTAAAATTTTCATGCTTAGATTTCGACAACACCACATATTTTCGATAATCTTCCATAAAACAAAATAAAATTTCACGTTATTTGGGATCCTCGAACAAAAAAAGTGTGTTCCTTATAAAAAATTTTACATTTCAATAATTTTTATCGTCTAGATTATACTAAGATTTCAATTTAAGAACATTTAGTATTTCTTTAAACGTAATTTATCACAAAATAACATTCCATTGATTATCCGCTCTTAACTCGATGATATGCATTCAAATTAATCACTTCGACGTCATGATAACGGTTTCTTATATCGTCGATGGGCGAGTTTAATAATTGATCTTAAGACAGCACTTGACGGCATTTATAAATTTCCGTTAAAGCATCGTTTATCACTACTTTTCCGACATACATTAAATTTTTCGGTATACTGAAAAATCGTTATTTATAGCAGAATAGTTTATGAAGCTCGACAGAGATTTGCATCAACTCAGGGACGGATCAGATCATATTTAACATTGAACCCGATTTTGCTGTTAGACCTGTGAATAAATTGGGAAGCTAGCTTTGGAATGAGTTAGAATGGGAATGCGAGTTCCATTTTCTGCATTTCCATATTGAGTTTTTTCCGCAAAGGTCAGATTTGTTTCACAAATGCCTTTGCCTCTACCACCGCTGACTAGAGACTATTGTGAAGACATAAAAAAGACCTGCTTGAAGATATATAATATTTAGACAGTATACAAACACTTTAGTCAAACCATAAATTATTGATAGTTGTATATCGTATCACATAGACACAAGGGCTTGCGTCTTAATTTGTGAAAGGGTAAACTAACAAAAATATATTATTACTTATTTTTACAAACTAAAAAAATTTCTGCACACTTTTTGCCGCCTTAGGACTGATAACAGTAAGGTGTTGATGTAATTAAAAGTTTTTTCATACAGTCTCCCAAATGAGGGATCTGAACACATCTGATCTGCCGCTAACATCTAATACAATAGAAGGAACGTTTGCCACCCACGACACTGCAATCATTGCAAGTCACCAAGATGCTAAAGTAGCGTCTACCCATACACAAGGATATCTAGACCTACTCCAAGTATGATGATAAAAGTAAACGAGTACAAACGAGTCCACATAAGCCTCATTCTCTGCAGGGAAACTTGTCAGCATGTCGCACATAATATACAACAAATAAATGTGGTCAAAAACCTGGGTCTACATTTCGATAGTAAATTGAACTGGACACAACATGTCATTGAGAAGAAATAGCAAATCAACACAAAAACAAAAGAGTTATATTGGATGATAAGAAAATCAATTCCAGGAACTCAAGATCTCAAATACAAGGAATCCTACTACATAAAATCAACGACACAAGACACATATCAAGAGAATACTCTAATGAGATCCCACTCCTAACCTGAATCAAGTAACCGCGATAAGAAGCAACAACAAATTCTTTCAATACAGTCAAAAAATTTCTCTTTCTATTCTTTTTTATTATTATTTACAAAATTTCTAATTTGCACCACGTTGCGGTGACATGTTATACTGGATAGAATTGGGTGAGAGAAAATATTTCAAAGTTATTGTTTTGTTTAGCTTAATTGATATTTAGTTTTTGTTTCCCGGTATATTGTAAAATTTAAAATTAATTTGTAAGATAATTATACTTTTTTCATGAGAAACTCCATAATCTCAGAGTATGGTTCAAATGTAGAAAAACAAAACAATTTTAATTTCTAATATGAGCGCCAAAGTTTAAATAAATGTTAATATATATATATATATATATATATATATATATATATATATATATATATATATATATATATATATATATATATATATAAGCAACGAATAGACTAGTGGGTATTGCACGCAAATAGAAGAAGGGGCTACTGAAAAGAGTGGTATCCGCAGACATGCATGTTTCTGGCGCATTAGCCGTCATCGGTACGGTACAACCAAGGAAAGATGTGAAACATGGGAGCAAAGGTGTTCAATGAAACATGAGAAAATATAATAGAATTCAGCAGGATAGTCAAACACAATATTTGTGTCAGTAATATTAGAAGATCTCGAATATTCGAGACAACAACCAACAATTTAGATCAGTATAACTGTGAAATGATATAGAAAACCAGGAAAACTATATCTGCTGATCTTTACAATTATCACTTAAGAAGACAGTTTAATAGTGGAGAGCTTCCTAGATTTATCTGTTCAATGACGACTTCATATAGTGGGTTTCTTGAGTGTCTTCTAATTTCCAACTCTTCAAGGAAATCCAGTTCTTGTTTCTTATCACAAATATGTAGTACTTCTAGTTCAATGTTTGGTGTCAATGAATGGTTGGTGTCAAGTAGATGTTTTGCGTAATGGGATTTATCTGGTTGTTTTAAACTGTATGCTCGTAAGTGTTCACTGTTTCTGATTTCAATATTTCTAAGGGTCTGACCCAAATAGACAGCATTACATTCTGGACATTTGAGTTTATATATACCTGATTTCTTTAATGTTGGTATTTTTGTTTTAACATTTAACAATTCTGTACTTACGTTACTTTCTGTTTTAAAAGTAAATGTTGTATTCGTAGCTAAAGATATTATCTTTGAAATATTATCAGAAATATTTCCTTCATATGTGATGGTTTTATAAGTTTTTATTTCTTTAGTTTGTTTAGGAAATATTAGTTGTAATGCCACTTTTTCCTCTTTTTTATTAATCAGCTTATTTATCATATGTAATGGATAACCGTTGGGTGTTGCTATTTGTATAATTGTACTAATCTTTCTATCAAAATTACATTTGTTCATAGGAACTGAAAATGCACTATGTATCATTGAATTGTATGCCGCTAGTTTATGTGACAGGGGGTGATTGGAACTATATCACCTATTTTGGCAAACAATTTATTTATTTTGGTATAGATATGTAGATAACATATTAGCTTGTTTCATAGGTAGTGAACGACAATAAGATATATTTTTCAACCATATTAATAATTTACACCCAAAAATTAAATTCACATTAGAAGTTAAAGAGAATAACTCGATCAATTCTCTTGATTTAAAAATTCAAAGTGTTAATAATGTACTTGATTATGCAATTTACCGAAAACCAACACACACTGATGTGACAATCCCTTATAGCTCCAATCACCCCCTGTCACATAAACTAGAGGCATACAATTCAATGATACATAGAGCATTTTCAGTTCCTATGAACAAATGTAATTTTGATAGAGAGATTAGTCTTATCAGACAAATAGCAACATCCAACGGTTATCCATTACATATGATAAATAAGCTAATTAATAAAAAAGAGGAAAAAAATGGCATTACAACTAATATTTCCTAAACAAACTGAAGAAATAAAAACTTATTAAACCATCACATATGCAGGAAATATTTCTAATAATATTTCAAAGATAATATCTGTAGCAACGAATACAACAATTGCTTTTGAATCAGAAAGTAACGTAAGTACAAAATTGTTAAATGTTAAAACCAAAATACCAACATTAAAGAAATCAGGTTTATATAAACTCAAATGTCCAGAATGTAATGCTGTCTATTTGGGTCAGACCCTTAGACATTTTGAATTCAGAAACAGTGAAAACTTACGAGCATACAGATTAAAACAACCAGATAAATCCCATCACGCAAAACATCTACTTGACACCAACCATTCATTAGGTGCGTTCTTTTTGACTGAGATCTCAGTTAATCTCAGCTCACATCAGTAGTGTGAGCGTTCTTTTTGTTTTACTCACTTTAAGTGAGCTGAGATTTTTCCTCCCCCTTCATCGATGCTGAATGTGTTGTAAGGGGGTATCAGTTGGAATTGAGTCGAAAATAAAGTGGAGGGGATAAAGAAATATTTGATTTGCTTGGTTTATTTGTAGTGTTAACCAAGGTTATCTAAGGTTTTAACCATTGACATATAAACAATAAACACAAATAATCTATTTTTTTTGTGTTACAAATTATGGATACAATAATTGACATTATTAGATGCTGATACGAATCTGCCGTATAGTTTAAATCTATCGACAGATCGGGCGCTTCAATTGATATGTCGTTCTTTTTGGTGCTTACTCACATCACTTTATCTCAGATCACCTTAACTGAAGTGATCTGAGATCTCAGTCAAAAAGAACGCACCAATTGACACCAAACACAGAACTGGAAGTACTACATATTTGTGATAAGAAGCAAGAACTGGATTTCCTTGAAGATTTGGAAATTAGAAGACACTTAAGAAACCCACAATATGAAGTCTTCAATGAACAGATGAATCTAGGAAGCTCTCCACTATTAAACTGTCTTCTTAAGTGATAATTGTAAAGATCAGCAGATATAGTTTTCCTGGTTTTCTATATCATTGCACAGTTATACTGATCTTAATTGGAAAAATGATATCCAGGATATCACCATAGGGCTAATAATATCTAAGCTTCAATATTTGTAATATCACATCTTCTTCTTTTTTCTATTAACATATATTAAGTCAATCACAAGGTCTAGCCAAAATAACTACTAAACATCAGGTAGGCATAAAATGAAATGTAACTCCTGTCATTCTGACGATGATATTCAGTTATCGAAACAATTGTCAATTTTTTAGAATTTTTAATATTTTCCATTATATTGTGGAATTAGCTAGAAACGTTGAGTTTTATTTAAAACACTAGTAATTATTATTGTCAATTACTTTTTAATTAGGTATTACACAGCTCTGTCACCAGTAAACTACAATATAGGACTGTCTTGAACTCATTATTGGAGATATAGAGTTGTCAGCTTTTCTTTCATGGGCTCCATAACGTACTTGTCAGAGAGTATTTCATACTTTAGGAACATTTACGAAACCTTGTATCCAGAACTCGTTAGTCACCTAGTCAGAGTGAGACAAATAGTGCATTATGCATACATTTTCTTTTAATTATGTTATTTTCTCGAATATTCAATGTGCCAAATAAATATTAGCCTGATAATCGTTAATTACAAGAATTCAATTAAGATATATTGTCCTGTTAGATGGGGAGCCGGTGACAATGAAGGTGACGTCATTGCAGACTTTCAATATTTTTAGATTATTAATTGTGACAATATTATGAAGAATGAGCTTGGCATGACTATACGAAATTGCCAGAAACGATGCTCAATTAAATTAATTATAATTAATAAGCCACAAAGTTTTGCCTTCGTCACAAACCTACATATTCAGTGAATATTCAATTAATTTAAAAAATACTTGATCTGCCAGCTTAAAAATACCAGAAAGTGACTGCCACCCCTAAATAAACGTTGTGATATGAGGTATTTTTTAAGCTGGCAATGAATATCTACTGAAAATTCTTATTTGTGATGACATATAGTGTGTGATGGCCTTGTGTGTGTATCAAATAATCTATAGTCCTATATAAAACTAGTATGTACAACAAATAAATAATTATTAAGTTCATATAAGGAAAATAAACGTCAAAAAACATCGCTTATCAAGAGGATTCAAGAAAACCTGGAAAGTTTGATGAATTTCACAGTATATTAACCTTAATATTTTTCCTTCAAATACTTATTATCTTATCGGTATAACTCGTTTAATCATTACTAGTTAAAAGTAAAGCTGTCCATACACAATTTTCTGTCGTAAATGAAGTGGAAAATAATCAGAATGTATCTTTTGAATTATTAAGAGACGAGATTTTACAAAACAGACCCGAGCTCAAATCTCAAATAGAAGCTTCAGACACTAATTTGTTAATGAAAATAGATGATTTGGAAAGCAAAGTACGGAGTCTTGAATCTGACAAACAAACTCTTAAAGAGGAAGTGTAACGGTAAAAAAGAGAAAATAAAAAGAACTTAATAGTGGTCTTTGGACTAAATATCCTGCAACCAATAGAAATTGAATAGATTTGTGCTGAACTAGAGAGTTTGCTGGAAGTTCATATTACTTCTAACGACATTAACGACATCTATCCACGATGCGTTCTTCAAAGGTTCAATTTTCAACCAACTCGAAAAAGAAAGAAGTACTTGAAAACAGCTTTAAAATGGAAGTAAAAGACATATCAATTGCAAACGATCAAGCGCAACAACAAAGAGAAGAGAATAAAGTTTTGAGGAAACACTTGAAACTTGCAAAAGAGGACAATAGAGAGTGCTACATCAAAGGTAAAATTCTTTACGTTGATAACACTCCTTACAGAATTGAAGACTTGATTCAGACTGATACGAAAACTAATAAAAGTACTAGTGCACCACCGTCACCAGATCCAGTCAAAAAACCAATAGAGCTAACACAGGTAGCATCTTTAACAAAGCCGAACGAGAAGAAACTTTTAAAATGGAAAACTGATAAACCCAATATTGTCACAGTCCTGAGGGGAAATAAAGGCAGAAAAGGGTCTAGCTTAAGATAAATTTTATGATGTTTAAATTTTGTGGTGTTTAATTGTATTTAGTAATTTCTTATATTTAAATTTAAAATTCAATTACATATATAAGACCTCGCGCTCATTTTATTATTCACATGATTTATTTATTTTACCTTATTTGTTATTGATTCTGTTTCGATTGGGTTCTCTTCTTTTTCTTCTTTTAATAACTTATTTTAACTGTAGTCTATTGTTAATGTCATATTACTGTTAGTTATATTATATGGACCATTATTGACACAATTATTCAATATAATTTGACTGTTTTAAATGAAACTTACTGTTTCTAGATGATTCCACAATATATTGATTTTTTTTTAAAAACTCTAAGAAAATTGTTTCGTTATAAATATCATCGTCAGAATGACAGAAGTTACATTTCATTTGATGCGTCTCTGATGTTTAATAATTATTTTGCTTAGACCAAGAAGGGACCTACCTAGTGATTGACTTAATATATGTTAATAGAAAAAAGAAGAAGAATGATATTACGAATATTGAAGCTTAAAAATTATTAGCCCTATGGAGATATCCTGGATATCTTTTTCCAATTAAGATCAGTATAACTGTGGAATGATATAGAAAACCAGGAAAACTATATCTGCTGATCTTTACAATTATCCCTTAAGAAGACAGTTTAAAAGTGGAGAACTCCCTAGATTTATCCATTCATTGACAACTTGATATTGTGGGTTTTTTATTTCTAATTCTTCAAGGAAATCCAGTTCTTGATTCTTATCACAAATATGTAGTAATTCTATTTCTGTGTTAGGTATCAATGAATGTTTGGTGTCAAGTAGATGTTTTGCGTAATTGTACTTATCTGGTTGTTTCAATCTGTATGCTCGTAAATGTTCACTGTATCTGATCTCAAAATTTCTAAGGGTTTGACCCAAATAGACAGCATTACATTCTGGACATTAACGTTCATATATACCAGAATTCTTTATTGGTGATATTTTTGTTTTTACATTTAACAATTTTGTACTAACGTTACTTTCTGTTTTAAAAGAAATTGTTGCATTTGTAGCTAATATTGTCTTCGAAATATTATTAGAAATATTACCTGCGCATGTGATGATTTTATAATTTTTTATTTCGTTAGTTTGTTCAGGAAATATTAGTTTTAATGCCACTTTTTCCTCTTTTTTAATAATTAATTCATTTATCATATGTAATGGATAACCGTTCGATGTTGCTATTTGTTTAATTGTATTAATTTCTCTATAAAAATTACATTTGTTCATAGGAACTGAAAATGCTCATCGAATGTATCATCGAATTACATGCTGCCAATTTATATGACATGGGTGATTTGAACTATATGGAACAGTCACATCAGTGTATGTTGGTTGTTTGTAAATTGAATAATCAAGTACATTATTAACTCTTTGAATTTTTAAATCAAGAATATTGATTGAGTTATTTTCTTCGTGAAAGATTTTTCCTAACCCTTTAGCTACCTACGTACACATTTGTGTACAGCGCTTTCAATGCTTTTATAGCAGTAAACTACAATAATTTTGTACAGTTGCTCCCAACGTCCACATTCGTGTGAGAGTTAGGGATCACTCAAGGACGTACAGTGCCATCTGAACCGGCAAACAATAAATGTGAATTGGAATAAAATGGAGTAGTAACTGGTTGCTAGTGAAGACGTATGCAGAGGTCGCTAGATATATTTCATTTGACTCATCAGAGTGGTCTTTTTAGTTGTCAATTTTATATTTCGTTTATGAGAGCTGGTTTTGCACGTTCATAGTGAGATAAACACAATTTGATTGATAGACTTTGATATTGGTTACTTTGGATTTGTGTACACAGTTGTGCACTGCAGTAGTAAAGTACTGTAAGGTATGCCTAATCTCAAAAGATTCTTTTGGTTGATTTATTTATTACTTTTCCGCCCAACCTATCTAATATGCGAGAAAAGTATTGGTTTACCCCAAAAAAAGTTGGAATTTTGAAATTTTTTTTAATTATTTTTACGTTTTCCATCAACAACAACACGAAAAAACGGTTTTCAGAAAAAAAATCCTGTGTGTATGTCGTCGTCGTCGTCGTTGTCGTCGGCCACTTTTCCTTACATGTCTTGTTAGCACGATACAGCCTCCAGAGAGCAATAAGTCACCAATTTTATGATGTAATATTGTTGAGGACATGTCACAGATTAACCCTATTGATTTTCAGGTCACCAGAGCTAGTACAACGGGTGCTATGGTACTTGAAATACGACATTTTGTCATTTTTTGAGAAATTTCAGTTTGTTAGCACGATACAGCCTCCGGAGCTCAACAAGTCACCAATTTTATGATTGAATATTATTCATCTCACTAATGAACCCTATTGATTTTAAGCTCACCAGAGCCAATACAACAGGTGCTACAGTAGTTTAAGTACGATATTTTTGTCATTTTTGGAGAAGTTTCAGTTTGTTAACACGATACAGCCTCCGGTGTATATACAAGTGACCAATTTTATGATTGGATATTATTCAGAGCGTCTCAAAGATGAACCCTATTGATATTCAGCTCACTAAAGCAAGTACAAGAGGTGCTATGATACTTGAAGTACCAAATTTTTCTCATTTTTGGAGAATTTTCAGTTTGTTGGCACGATACAGCCTCCAGAGAGTATACGATTGATCAATTTCATGATTGAATTTTGTTCAAGGTGTCTCACAGATGTACCCTATTGATTTTCAGTTGACTGGAGCGAGTACAGCGGGTCCTCTAAATCCAGATATACTAAATTTTTGGTTATTTTTGGAGAAATTTCGGTTTGTTAGCACGATACATCCCCGAAGTGTATACAACTAACAATTTTATGATAGTATACTGTTGAGGGCCACAGATGCGGAAAAGTTTTAATCTTTAAAACCGTTTATTTTTTTATCAGCTTTAGACTCTAGTATGGCAGGAAATAAACCTCTTACGGAAGCGTAACTGCTGGTGTATATAGATGCATTGTCAGATATCGAAGATTTTGACAACGCAGGTGATTTTGAGGACGATGAATGGCAAAATAATGAAAATGCTAGTGATATTTCACTTTCGGAGGACGAAAATCATGAAGAAACAGAGCATATGTATATTTCAAATCATGTTGAAATCGAAGCTACATCTATACTTCCTACATTGGACACGGTGAAAGCTGGTACCAGTAAGTCATGTACTGCTACAGTGAAAGCTGCAATAGGGGAAGAGTTTTTCACTGCAAATAATTTGGCAAGAGAAGCAGATATAAAATGTATGAAAAATGTCACATATGGAACACCACCAATTACATGGTTTTCGCATACCATTCCAGAAGTTGTAGATTTGGAAAGCCCTGCACAATTTTTTTATCAGTATTTCACAAGTGAACCAATTGATTGCATGGTTGAAAACACAAACCTGTATGCAGTCCAGCAAGGATCCCGATTTCACACGACAAATGCAGCTGAGATGAAGGTATTCATAGGTATACGCATATTGATGGGTAATACCCGCTACCCAAGGGTACATAATTATTGATAGGCTAGGTTACAGGTTCCCATCATAGCCAATAGTTTGTCCCGTAATAATTTCTATAAATTGAGGCAACTTCTTCATTTTGTAAATACGATGGAAAAGCCTAATACTAACGACCGTCTTTGGAAAGTCCGGCCCCTTTTCAATTCTATTCGGAAGAAATGTTTGAAACTTCCTTTAGAAAAGTGTGTGTGTAGATGAACAGATGGTGCCTTTCAAAGGTAAGATTGATGTGAAACAATACGTAAAAGGGAAGCCGTGTCCTTGGGGCATCAAGATCTTTGTACTTTGTGGCGCCAGCGGCCTGCTGTACGGCTTTTCATTATATCAAGGGTCTACAACCGAGTTAGACGAAACTTTCAAGAAGCATTTGGGACTAGGTGCTGCAGTGGTGTGGAAGTTGGCTGAAAGAATTTCAGAACAAAATGTGCAACTATATTATGAAAACTATTTCTCAAATTATCAACTTCTTCAATTTTTGAGACAGAAACAAATTTGGGCATCCGGAACAGCACGGTTAGACCGTTTCAAAGCACCTCCGTTTTCATCAGATAAAGTGTTGCAAACAAAAGGTCGTGAGACATCCGAAGAACTCATTAGTAATGACGGAGAAGTTATTCTCACCAAATGGTTCGACAACAAAGCTGTAACTATGGCTTCTAATTATATGGGAATCGGCGAAGCAGATAGGTGCAAAAGGTGGGACAAGAAACAAAAAGAGTATGTGCATGTATCATGACCACAAGTAATTCAGCAGTATAATTTGAATATGAGAGGTGTTCATAAGCTCGATTTCCTGGTAACTATTTATAGGCCATTTATACGATCTAAGAAGTGGACCCTGAGGATGTTCACGCACGGAATTGATTTATCGCGTGTGAACGCATGGTTAGAACATAGGAACCAGGCTATTCCATTAGGTGTGCGAAAAAACAAATTTTAGACCTACTACACTTCAGAGCTTATGTGGGAGAAGCATTGATTTTATCATCAACATCAGGACCTAAGAAACGGGGACGACCATCTGCTGCATCTGATGAGGGTTCACAAACGACTAAATCTTCACCCAGACCTAGATCTGAAATAAGGCCTATTGGCGATATTCGTTTTGACGGAATAAATCACCTACCTGAGCTAGACGACAAGAACTTCGCATCGAGGTGTAAAAATGAAAATTTTTCTGGGAGATCACGAACCATATGTTCAAAACGTAAGGTACATTTATGCCTCACCAAGAAATCAAACTGCTAAATAAAATATCATACCAAATAAAAGTATGTTTCTTTTGATTGTTCAATACACTATAAATAAATAAATAAAATAAATTTTCATATTATTTTGCAGCCTCTCACTACCACCGTACACTTTCGTGTACCTTTCAAAAACTCAAAAAAATATTATTTTTTTCAAATTGGTACCCATTCTAAAAAAAAGTAAAAAAATTGAAAAGTCTATGTACTAAATAGCAAAATTTTAACTTGCAAATTAAAAATTCGGTAGCGAAAGGGTTAATAAACTATCCATAAAAATGTTTGCCAAAATTGGTGATATAGGGCTTCCCATTGGTAAACCTTCAATTTGAATTTATATCTTATTGTCAAGAGTGAAATAATTCTGATTAATACATACATCAAATAAATCAAGTATATCTTAAATTATTCCTGAATTAATATTTTTATCTTCTAGTAATTTTTGTACAGGTGTTAGACATTCTTTAGGAGGAACATCTTGGTAACATCAAATGAAATGAGTTTAGAGTTATCTTGTAATTTGAACGCTTTTAATTTTTTGATTAGTTCTATTGAATTTTCAATTGAATATTTAGATGTATATCCGTAACTATTTAGTATATTGTTAAGTTTTCTTGCTAATATATTAAGTAGTATCAACATAATAAACTATAGGTCTAATTGGTTTCGTTATTTTATGTAATTTAACGGTTCCATCTAATTGTGAAGAATGAGGATTTTCACTACCGGACTTCTTTTCGTTTTCACTTGAAAGATAATTTGAATTATTGACAATATCTCTTACATTATTAGAGAACTTTTTTGTTGGGTCTGCTCTAGAACTTGTATATCGCTAGTTTCTATAAAGTTATATGTCTTTGAATTATAATCTTTAGTAGTCAATATGACAGTGGAGCTCCTCTTGTCAGATTTTGTAACTGTTAGGTTATTATTTTCTACTTTCATTTTGATTGAATTTAAAACTGTTATGTCATTTTTTGTTTGACGTTTAACTTTTAACGGTTCAATATTTTTGATTAAAAATTGGCAATTTTTAATTTCTCATAAAGAAAATTATTTGAATAAGATTTCAAAGCTATTTCAGATTCTGTAGCTATAATTTGTTCAATATTATTCGTAAATTTTGGCGGTATACTGTATTTTAAACCTTTATTTGAAAATTCTATTTTACGATCTGTAAAATTAGTGTCTGAAAGGTTTTCAAATCGTGGTTAAAGTGTGTTGGTATATAAGTACTTACAGTTTCATGATGTTTAAAGTATTGAATTCTATGTTTTGTGTGTTCAAGTTTCTGCAGTTTTTGTTCTTGTTTCTTATCGTATTTTGTCATCTAAACAGTCAAATTCTACTGGATGTAGTTGTAATGTCAGTTCAGAATGTACAACTTTTATGTAGTTGTCTAAGGAGTCCCTTATTTTAAACCATTTTTTACATTCTTCTCTAAGCCATACTCGTTGAGCACATTTTATAGCTTTTTGTACTTGAGGTGTTTTAGTATGGCATTTTATATTTATATAATTTGGAAGAACCTTTTCTTTAAGGCATTCTTGATGTTTTGTTATGCTTTGTAACGTTTTTGTAGTAACTTCTGGTACAGTCGGGACAAATCTTTCCTCAAAGACAGTTAATTTTTTTTAATATAATTTGAGTTATGAGAGAGAGAGAGAGAGAACGATGTTCAGTATATTCCATCTTAAATAAGTTTATTGTCATAGTACTTACGGAAACATTTCAAATAGCTGACTTGAACTCATTTAAAATTGATGGTTATGAAATGTATTACAATGACGGACATTTTAATACAAGTGATTGAACGGTAATTTTTGTTAGGTCCAACTTGCCATTTACTTCCAAAGTAAATGATATTGGAGAATTCAGAGTAATTGAAAGTGAACGTAGAATAAGTGACAGAAATATTTTAATTACTTCCATTTATCGTTCACCCTCATCTAACACAAATATCTTCATTAGTGATCTTCTACTGATTCTAAGGACATACGAATAATTTAGCAACTGTATTGGCATCAGACCGCAGAGGTAAGAATTAACAACTACTTAACCACAGAGACATTTAAAATATCCAAGAGAGTACGACAAGGATGTATCCTATCGCCAATGCTATTCAACATATATGTCGAAAAAGTTTTTCAAATAGCATTGGAAAAGGAAAACAAAGGAATTAAAGTTAATGGAATTCCAATAAGCAACATCAGATATGCGGATGATACCGCTGTATTGGCGAATTCTCCTGAGGACCTCCAACAAACTGTTGACCGAATCAACCAAATAGGAAAACAATTTGGCCTGACGATCAATAAAAGTTATGGCAATAGCTCGACACCACAGTTACATCACAATTAGGACGGCCAAAAACTGTATGTGATGTCAAAATTTGTATATCTGGGCGCCACCATCAACCAGAAATGGGATTGCGACGAGGAAGTGAAAATAGGAATCGGACGTGCAAAAGACACATTTCATAAACTTAAGAACTTCTTTATTGCCCGAACATTGCCCCTGGCACTTCGGATTCGAGTAGTAAAATGCTACGTCTGGCCTATCTTTCTCTATGGGGCAGTAACATGGTCTCTAAAAATCAAAACTCTGATTCGGATAGAGGCATTTGGAATGTAGACAATTCGTAGACTCCTACACATCCCATGGACTGCACATAAAACTAATGAAGAGGTGCTGGAAATGGCCGGTATGCATAGAGAACTTCTGCAAATCGTGAAGAAGAGAAAGATATCCTATCTTGGACACATACTTAGTGGCGCCAGATACTCAATACCTCGGTTGATTTTGCAAGGGAAAATAGAAGGTAGAAGAGGCCCGGGAAGAAAACAACATTCATGGCTGCGAAACATTAGGGACTGGTGCGTAACTAGAGATGCAGCCACAATCTTCCGAAAGGCAGAAAATGGCATTTGACATGAAAGAAGTACCAAGGACCGCCAACGTGCGAGCACAAGAAGAAGAAGAAGAATGATCTTCAACAGTATATATCTACTCGTACTGGTAGTAACTATAACTATCACATACTTGTGTTACTTTTATCTATTTCTGTCTCAAAATCTAATATAATTTTGAAATACTTGTATACTTTGAGTGAACTTTATCATAGTGAAACTTTCTTGCTTATTAATAATAATTAATTCAATTGAACCCTGTTTCTGGCAAATTCGTATAGTCATTCTGTTCCAATTATTTTTTTACAATTAATAATCTATAAATTATTGTAGGTGCCGATGACGTCACTTTCAGTGTCACCGGCTCCCGGCCTATATATTTTGCATAAAATTTCTAAGAAATTTGTTTTTATGTTTAGGTTCTAATTAACTAAGAGAAGAACAAAACAAAGCAGTATGGAAGCTGATAATTGAACAAACAACTGATGTTTTTTAAGAAATCAAACTCTCACCCCAGCAAAAAGGCTTTTCTTAATTCCAGAATAACAACCTAAAAATCGGCAAATTAAGTATAGATTCGATAGGAATTATATGTTTGTAAACAATGTTGAACTTTCTGACATATTTTTGAAAATTTTATAATTAATAATTTCTAGAAAATTTGCTCGTTTCCGATAATTTTTTGAAAACTGCGAGCATTTTTATATATAATACAAGAAAAAGATAAACCGTTTTAAGATGAAAACTAACTTTTCCGCTCTTATACACTCCGCAGGCTGTATAGGACCCGTTATACTCGCTCTGGTGAGCTGAAAATTTATAAAGTTTATTTGTAGGACGCCCAGAACAATATCCAATCTCCATTTCCAGAGGCTGTATGGAACTAAGAAACCGAAATTTCTTCAAAAATAACCAAAAATGTACTATATCTGGATTTATAGGACCCACAGAACTGGCTGTGGTGAGCTGAAAATTAATAGGGTTCATCTGCAAGATCTCCTGAACAATACCCTATCATAAAGTTGGTAACTTTATACATTCTGGAGGCTGTATCGTGCTAACAAGACGTGTTACAAAAATTGGTCGGCGACAACGAAGACGACCACGATATACACACAAGATTTTTTTCCAAAAACCCGTTTTTCGTGTTTTTCTTCCTGAAAAACGTTGAGATAACTCAAAAATTTTTACGTAATATTTTTTTATAATTCGCATTTATTGAATTTTTCAAATAAAATTCCAAACTATGTATTTGTAATTTATTGAACAATAAAATTTAAAAATTCTGTCAACTGTCACTTGTGTTTGTAGGGTTACCAACATAAATAAATAAGCACAAAAGTCTCTAATTGCAGTTTTATTATTATTAAAAACATTTTTGCAAGTTCATTATAAAAAATAGTGTGTAAAATTCCTGTATCACAATCACTTTTTGCAGTGCTCGTGCTTTGCGTTACTCACAGCTTTGCGGAAATCGCTCT
This sequence comes from Galeruca laticollis, assembly GCA_963921935.1. Taxonomy (NCBI): domain Eukaryota; kingdom Metazoa; phylum Arthropoda; class Insecta; order Coleoptera; family Chrysomelidae; genus Galeruca; species Galeruca laticollis. The sequence goes on from OY998177.1 coordinate 104,625,006, forward strand.
CGTACTACAAAATTATTCATTGTTATACTCGTTTTATAATATGCTATTATAGCATCGTAGATAGGGTTGGCGGAAACGTAATAATATAATGTGGCATTAAAAATAATAATTTGGTATTTTATGTATCTTTTTCTTGTAAACAAGATTTTGGTAAGATTTATTGAATCGAAAATCCCACGTTATACAATTGGTATCGAAAATACTAATTACATTTTTTCGAAACTGCAGTAAAATGCTAGATAATAAAATTTTTGTTTAATAATTATTATTGTAAATTAAGATTTAGGGTATGCAAGAAAATCCTAAAATTTCAGGGTTTTTTTTTCTCAAATTTTTAAAATAGCTAGTTATTTTTCATTTCTAAAATTATTGTTGTAGTTGTTTTCCGAGTGAAAATACATGGTTTTAATCATTAAAACTATTCTTTTCCGTATATGTAACATACCCTGAACAATATGTTACCATTAAATTTCATCACTTGTATACACGTCGGAGGCTGTATCGTGATAACGAACCTAAATTACTAATAATATTCATATAAGTAATTGTCATAATTGTGTAATCTATTCGTAAGAGTGATTGTTATATGTAATTGTTTATATAAAGTTCATACGTCATTATCCATCGATCTCCTTTTTAACATACAAAACAGCTACAGAAAAAATAATATTACGATCCAAAAGTGATTTTAGGAGACTCGCAGGATTTCAGTAAAGTTTCTACTCACCCTGTAAAATATCACTTTAAGAACTTGTTAGATTATCCTGAGAATAAAAAGTTTCTGCTTTTTGCATCCCATTTTAAATAAACATTCGATTTATTCCTATTCATATAATAATGTTATAAATAATCCGGTAGCTGTCATTCCAGAAAAAAATCTATTGATAAAGAGGGTAAATAAACGTTAGAAAAAGATAAAAAAACTGTAGATTAATAATAAGTATAATTATGTAAGTTCAATTAATAAACTTGAAATTTGTCTGCAGATGACACTTTTCTAAAATGCGAAAGGAAGACTGCCTCAAATTAATAATCAAGCTAAGGAAACTTCTAAAAAAACTCTAAATTTAATTAAATTATAATCTGTTAAGTGCTAATGTATAAAACAACAATGTTCCTGTCGGTTATTTTAGAATACATAGTTTACATTTAGGATGGAGAAGTTTCGGGACTACGTTGCATTAAAATGCTTTGAAAATGCGAAAAAGATTATGCACACATTCTTATAAAATGTTCATTATAAATCAAGTTCCTCTTGAATAATTTATAACTAACTACGAATCGGAGGCTTAATTTTATCGTTTTGATATATTCTACAACTTTTGAAATATTGTATTCCGTGGTAGACTATGGAGTATGAAAATGAACAAAAAAAAAGATAAAAACGAATATATCTTGAAATAAAAACTATTTACTATAACAACAAAGTATAACTAGTACACTCTATAAGCAATGCTAGATTAGTATCCTAATTCAAAAAACCATAAAAAAATATTTCGAAATTTGAGAAGCAAATTCAAACTTTCAAATACCCTGTGTTCCAGAAAATTTATATATTTGTACGAGACATTCTGGGCACGTTCTTCAAGAGTTGTTCGGTATATATAGTGTGACCCACTTAAGATCGCAACACCCAGTAATAGCTTTTAATTGACATTTGATGAACTTCAAATTTAGGTGATTTAAATACGTCGGCAAATACACTATTTTCAGTTATTAACATTTGATACATGTCAGTAGGGCTTTTTTTATTCGACTTCTAGTTACAACACTACCTCTTGAAACATCTAAAGGTAAATTTGGAATAATGTAACTTCATCGGTGTCTGAGATGTACGTCGTCAAAAATTGTTACTTTGATTTTTGAACAAACCTGTATACACGCTAATTGAGGTATTATGAACTCCAAACTTTTATGGATAGTGATAGATAATTAGTTTAGTGGTTGCCCTTATGAATATTGGGTTTGTATCAGTAGCGTACGTCTTTAGGGGACTTAAAAAATCGGTGATTAAAAAAAGGTAATTACAATTCTTTTTGTTAAATTTCAACTCCATTGTAAAGAGCACTCTTAGAAACCTCAATGTAACTCCCGGCCATGTCATTGACCTGTCTGAGGTATATGTCGCCCAAAGCAGTATGACTATTTTCATTTCCCAACATCACAGTCTATTAAGTCACATTAGAATGATTATTTTTTTTTATTTGATACTCTCCTTTTAAATCTGCGTTACCCAGTTGGTCATGCGATATGGTCACGAACATCTACGATATTTGTACCGACTCCAGCTGAAGAGCCGTGACGAAACCCTTCAAGAGTATAAACTGGATATTGCCCAACTAGTTCGATTTGCTTATCCATCAGCACCAGATAACTTGAAGGAGCGTTTAGGCATTAAGGTCTTTATTGACAGCTTATGTGACCACCATATGGAGAGAGCGCTTCGATTAGCCTATCCTAAAACATTGGTCGATGCATTAACTGCTACTCTTGAATATGAAGGAGCCACGATGGCTTCGAGATACAGAGAGATGATAGACTTGTTGAAAGGTATGGTAGACGGAAAGCCGAAGAAGATCGGGTGCTGAAATTCTGCCGAGCTAGAGCATGTGCGCAGTTCGTGTAAGCGTCCTACGACTCCTGCAAACCCAGAACCTCTTAAATATAAGGCAGCCACGAAGGATTCGCGGCACAACAAAGTTGGGACCATGCAAGAGGAAGGTAACGAAGACAGGCTTGACCAGATCGTTAACTTGGTAAAAAGTATAGTATACTAGAAACCGAATAAGATCAAATGCCGGAAGTGTGGCGAACTAGTGCACGTACGCAGCCCGTCTAGGCGACCTAGAACTCCTGCAACCCAAGAACTCCAGTCACGGGCGAACATCAAGCTGATGTGAATCACCGAAATACCGACTCTCTGCCTAGACGGTCATGCCCTGTAGACTATTGTTACTGCAACATGTCGAAATCCAAGGAAGTTGCAGTTTTAAGAATTACGGTAGTCAACTATGAATGGTCACCCACGAGGATCCGAGAAGATCAGGAGAATGATCGTCACCCAAAGAAGATTCAGCAATGGAAGACAGAAAATCGGCGAACTACCTGGCAAGAAGTTTCAAGATTTTCTCCGATACTCAAGACATATTGGACTCAGTGGAACTACTTTGTCCTGGAAAAGGGGCTGTTGAAAAGATTTCTTGAAAACGATATGATGGTTCCGAGAAGAGAAGACAGATAGTTATCCCAAGAACGAGAGTAGCAGAGGTACTGAGAAAGTTACACGATCGGGAGGTCATCTGGGAGTACAGAAAACCCTTCAGCGAGTTCGTGAAATGTTTTATTGGATGAACAGCTCCGATGATGTGAAGGACTGGTATAAGAAATATATGACTTGTGCTAAGAGTAATGGACCACATCGCAAAGGAAATGCACCCATGAAACAATATAATGTTGCTTTAGACATCGCTGGACCATTTCCGATGATAGAAAATGGTGATGAATACATCCTGGTAGTAATGGATTATTTCACAAAGTGGGTGGAAATTTACGCGATCCCGAATCAAAAGACCAAAACTGACGCAGATGTATTGGTGAAAGAATTTATTAGCCAATCTGGAGTGCCCTTGAAATTCCACAGCGATCAAGGAAGAAACTCCGAGAGTCAGGTATTCCAGGACAAGTTGGGAATGAAGACGACCAGGACAACAGCGTTGCATCCACAATCAGACGGAATGGTCGAGAGAATGCTACCAGAGAGATTAAGGTGGAAGCCTCGTCATTAAATAAAACTGTTTCTGGATCAAAGCCGTCATTTTCCAGTGCCACTTTAACTCATTCTACTAATTCACTCTTCTCACCGGACGATTCCAACTCACGATCTTCCAATTCTGCTCTTAGTTCCGCCACTTTGAGGTCACATGGTCTCTTGGCCATTTTTACGTAGCACTTTATTCATATTACCCCACACCTGACACCAATGTAATTTTTTTCTAATTTATTTAAGCAGTAAACGGGTGGGATAAATTTTAAACACACGGTATGGCTAATTACCAATTTATTTAAACACCAAACTCCTCACTAACACTTAATTTATATATACTAAACTAATCACTTAAATTTAATTTATACGGATACAAACTTAATTATCAATTTATATCAACACTTTACTGTTCGCTAATTGGGTGTATTCTTGTTTATTTCTCGAGATCACTTTATCAACTGAACTAACTCTTCCTGGCCGGTCCCTTACATATTAGTGCCTCTTGCACTAGATAATTCTAGATTGCGGCTTAATAAAAAACAATTGGCTTTCTGGCATTTTCTAGATAAGACTGGTCACAAAAACAATGTCTAGATAATATAGTCACCATCGTAAACAATCCCCGCGCGTCCGCCATAATTTTAACTTTCATACCTGGCTTAGACAGAGTCGAATTTAGGGACTATACCAGTGTGCTGTTTCGTAACATTATGCCATAACTGCCGTAGCCCTTTACAGACATCTGTGATATGATAGTTGAATAGGCCATATTAATAAATTCTTATTCACAGGTATTTTGCCTTACTCGATCTTCCTATCGTCTCTCTCCACAGGTATAAGTTCGAGTCCCTTTCGAGTTTCCAGTGAGTACGTTGTCTTTCGTGTCGATATCTGGAGTTCGACTTCCTCCCACCATGTGGAAACTTTCTCCATCATGTCATTGGCTTTTCATTCCAGTCCTCTTCCTCCAGTATGACGTCCCAGAACACAGGATCGCATACAGAACCTTGCGAACATCCTTTTGTTAGTTGTCTGGGTTTTTTGCCAGTTGGACAATTTAGGGTTGCATACCTGTCTTGGCAATAGCTCCTAAAGGTTTAAAAGGACAACTAATGGTCCCCAATTTACTAAAAAGTTCTGGCCACCACAGATGGTCAAACGCTCCCGATGTATCGACGAAAACAGCTACAACATATTTCACCTATCCCTGTTTAATTAGTTCAAAAGCTCGATTTATGGAGTCTTTTGTTGTTTCAACTTTCCTATAGCCATATTGATTTTGATTGAGACCTATGTTCTCTCTTAATGTGTGCAGTCTTTTGCACAGGAGTTTTTCTAGGGTCTTTCCCATTGTGATCAGCAAGCAAATTCGTCTGTATGTGTTAAATATTTTTAGAATCTACGTTCCTGTATATTTTATTTAATATGGCAGAAAACAAAAAAAAATGTCATAAAAATTTTGATGGTTGTTGATAGATTGTCAGATTTACTGTGACTGATAGGGATAAAGTTTTTGATCGTTAATCGATATGATTAATTGTTACAATCTTCTAAGAAACTGATATTGTGGATTGAAACATTGGTCCTTCGAGAAGAGAAAGAATCATTGGAAGATAATATGTGTTTTCCAGAACTCTCAGAAACTTCAAGGGTTAGGAGGTGTGCAAGGATCAATTTTGGTGTTCCTCCTACAAGATACGGAACTGAGGAAGAATCGAGAAGAATATCCGGTAGACATATAGAACCAGTTATAATAGAAGAGCACACCGAATTTACAAATTTATCTAACAGCTCTGTTAATAGCGATGACAAACTACACCGACTTAATGAAAGAGAAAGAGGGATTCAAAGAAAATTACTGTCTCTAGAGTTAGAATCTATCCAACAAGAGGAAGAATCAATAAGAAAATCATCTACCAGAGGGTTAAAGAAGAACTCTGGAGCTATATATCAAGAGGAATTGAAAACGAGATCTACATCCAGTTATCAATATGATGAACCATACGTAGCAGATTGGAGGGCAGCACAGCACAGAAATGAAACGCTTGAGTGGGAGAATTCAAATTGCAAACCAGTACACAAAGGAAATACCTCCTCTGCATGTGTGAAATCTTCAGCGGAAAATATTGATTTCTCTCATAAACCTAATATATCTGGCTCTTCAAATTGCTTTCCTGAAATGCTAACTAAATGTATGGAAAATCTAAGTTCGAACATTGAAAAATTGGTAACTAAGTAGAAATTAAAACCTTTACCAGATTTCAATGGTGATATTCATGAATTCCCGTTTTGGCTCAGCGAGTTTCAACGAACCACCTTGGAGAAAAATATATCTGATTCAGAAAACTTGAATCGCCTCATCAGATGTCTGAAGGGAAGAGCCAGAGAGTCTGTGAAAGGCCTTTTTTGTAGTCCCGATAATGTGGATACCATCGTCGAAACTTTGAAACTAAACTTTGGCAGAGACGAATGGATCATTTTGAGCCAGATTAATAAGGCTAAGAGTTGTGCGAACCCACGAGAAGACAATATTGAATCATTCATGGATTTCTCGACCATTGTTACAAATATGGTGTTGCGTACCACCCACAACTCTCACCTTGATAATCCCGAACTATTGTTGAGGTTGTAGGAGAAATAACCGAGAATTTCAAGACGTTCTTGGGGTCAAGTCAAAATTTTGAAACATCAAGTGAAGGAAGTTGTTAATTTGAAAATCTTTGCCGAATGGCTCAAATCTGAGGTGAATTTGTTAATGTCAATTACGGTTCTCACTCAGATATCATCATCAAACAAATCGATGATGAAAAAAGAAAAAATATTTAGTATCCAAAGCAAACCGGAAGATAATATTTGCAAACTCTGCAAAAAAGGAAACCATCGACTGTACCAATGCAAAGACTTTTTGGAAATGTGCCAAGATGCGCTTCAAATGCTTGTTATCAGGCCACAGCGTTGCTAGATGTTCCAGAAAGATTTTCTGTAATGTCAATTTTTGTCGTGGAAGACACAATTGACTTCTTCATCCTGTACCTAAAGAAGGAGCTGAAATTATCAGAAATAGAGATCAGGAAAATATAGTAGAAATGATCTCAGAAACAGAAAATGGCATCGGATCGACGGAATTCTCAGGTGTAACTGGAAAATCCTCTTCGCTTTTGAAGATCGCGAAAGTTCGTCTATTTGGTCAAGACAGGTACATCGAAACATTTGCCTTTTTAGACGAAGGGTCTACCGTTACTCTCGTTGATTCAGAAATATGCAAGTCATTACAACTTGTTGGTCCAAAAATCCCACTTTGCTTACAGTGGACAAAGGATATCACCCATGCTGAAGAAGAATCCATGTTGGTAAATTTCGATATTTCCGGAGCTGAAGGGATTGCCAAGAAGTACAGGGTGAAACATGCCAGAACAATTGACAACCTGCTTTTGCCAAAGATGGACTTAGATGCAGATGCTCTGTACCAGAGGTACAAATATCTTGACAAATCAATCTTGAAGAGTATACAACACTGTCGACCCACTGTTTTAATAGGACAAGATAATGTTTTCTTGATATCATCTCAGCAAATCATCCAGCCAAACTTCGATTCACCTGCAATGAGAAAAACGAAGCTGGGATGGGTGATTCATGGTCCTTGTTCAACGCCAGGTAACGAATTATACCTGAATATATCCGTTTGTGACCATGATGACATGCATCTACAAAGAATCATTGAAGACAACTCCCAATTAGAAGATTCAGGTTTGTCATCTTGTGAAACATTTTCCAGAGATGATAGAAAAGCTTTGAAGCTGTTGGAAAGTTCAACCAGAAGAATTGGCGATAAATTTGAAGTTGGGTTGCCGTGGAAGCATGAGCATTTGGTTTTTCCAGAATCCAAATCGTTAGCATTGAAAAGATTTCAATGCATGGAAAAAATGGATTGAGATCCTCAATTTGGAGCAAAATACTGCAAGAAAATTGAGGACTATCTTGCAAAAGGATATGCAGAGAAGGTAACTGAGGATGAAGCGGAACGAGATAGTGGAAGAACCTGGTATCTACCACATTTTGCTGTGAAAAATATAAATAAACCAGGCACAATCAGACTCGTTTTCGATGCCGCAGCAAATAACTCTACAATGAGTCTGAACGGTTTTCTGTTGAAAGGTCCCGATTTATATCTCTTACTAGTAGCACTTATATGGAGATTTCGTGAGAGAAAGGTGGCGTTCGCAGGTGATATCAGAGATATGTTCCACCAGATCATCATCAGAAAACAAGATAGATCAAGCAAGAGGTTTTTCTTTCGAGGAATGGACAGAGATAGATCACCAGATATCTACCAAATGCGAGTTATGATTTTCGGTGCTGTCTGTTCGCCATTTATTGCACAATTCGTCAAAAACCATAATGGCAGAGAGTTTGAAGATGAATTTCCAGGAATTTTGAGAAAAATGGCACGGCAACATTATGTCGACGATTTCCTGGACTCAGCAGAAACCGTAGAAGAAGCCATAAAAACAATTCACAGCATTATTGAAGTCCATCGTCGTGGAAGATTCCCGATGGTGAACTGGTTTAGTAACTCTCGAGAAATCTCACAAGTTCTTCCTCAGAATTACCTAACTGAGAGTATGACGCTAAACTTAGGTTCATGGAACGTTGAAAGAGTTCTTGGCCTACGATGGAACACCAATGAAGACACTTTAATTTTCACTATAAGGCTCAACAACATTCCGGATGAATTATCCAGAGGGGAGAAAACCCCCACGAAGAGGGAAATTCTTAGAATCGTGATGTCGATTTTTGACACTATTGGATTCCTTGCACCACTTGTTGTCCAAGGTAAACTCATTATGCAAGAGTGCTAGAGTAAGAAAATTGATTGGGATATAGTTATTTCTGACAACTTCGCAGAAAAATGGAAATTATGGTTTTAATCGCTGAGAAAGATTGAAGAATTTAAAATCAGTAGATGTTACTTCTCATCATCACCTGGTGAAGTAGAGTTACACGTCTGTTCTGATGCCAGCAGTGAAGTTTTTTGTGCCGTGACTTACTACAGATCATCAAGAAACGGATATGTGGAGACATCCATTGTCGCATCCAAATGCAAACTTGGTCCACTCAACAAAGTCACTTCAGTACCTAGAATGGAACTTCAAGGAGCTGTTGTAGCTGCTAGACTTGCTAATACGATTAAGGAGTCAACTTTCCATATTCAGCGAATTTTTTGGTGGACTGACTCTGAAATAGTTCTCAAATGGATCAGAAATGACTCGAGACGTTTGAAACCTTACGAATCGCACAGAATCCAGGAGACTGAAGAGCTTTCAGACATTTCAAACTGGAAATGGGTCCCATCTGCTTTGAATCCAGCAGATTTGGCTACTAAACAAAACAAAGAGGTAGATATCATGAATCCACTATGGTTACAAGGCCCATCCTTTTTAAAGAAACCAGAAGATGAATGGCCCATAGAGCAGATATACCAATTGCAAGAAGATGTGACTACTGAAATTGTGACAGTACTGAAAGAAACCTCATATCCATTGCCCGATGCTAACAGATTCTCTAAATGGCTGAAATTTATCCGAACAATAGCATGGATCTTGAGGTTCTGCAATAATTCCAAATCGCCAGAACTTGAGAGTAAGAAAAGAAGACAAACAATATATCAAAATATCAAGAGAAGAAATGAAAGAATGAAAGTTGACGTAATTTTGAAGTTATCTGAATTGCAACCCGAAGAATTACATGGTGAAGAACGTTTGTGGCTGAAAAATGTTCAAGCAAACCATTTCTCAGAACAAATAACTTCCATACAAAAACATGATTATCCTAGCAAATCTTCAAAACTCTTCGAATTACCTCCATTTTTGGACGAATTTGGAATTCTGAGAATGAACAGCCGAATAGAGTATAGAGATGTTTCTTATGACTTATCCCATCATTCTGCCGACAGCAAAGCAAGATATTTCCGTCCAATTGCTCATTCTACATCTCCACGAAGAATTTAAACACACAGGACTCGAGACATTGATAAATAATCTGAAACAAAGATTCTGGATCATCAAAACCCGACAATCTGTGAAGATGACTGTGAGAAGATGTCAATTGTGCAGAATAAAGAAGTCTAAGGCAGTCCAACCTGAGATGGCCCCACTACCAATTTCACGTCTCGCACCATATACAAGACCATTCAGATTTCGTGGTTTAGACTATTTCGGTCCGTTGTTGGTTAAAGTGAAAAGGAGTGTGGAAAAAAGGTATGTAGTTGTCTTTACATGTTTCAATACACGAGCAATCCATATCGAATTGGCTAGTTCTTTGACAACAGATTTAGCCTTGATGGCAATTCACAGATTCATGTCTAGACGATGACAGCCTTTGAAGATTTATTCCGATAATGGAACGAATTTCGTTGGAGCAGAAAATGAAATGAAAAGATGTTTGAAGGACATGGATCGTGCGAAACTCGCCCAAGATTTGTCTAAATATAAAATAAAATGGAAATTCAATACTCCAGCAGCACCCTTTCAAGGAGGTGTATGGGAGAGAATGATCCAATGTGTTAAGAAGGTCTTGTATATTATTCTAAAGGAACAACATCCATCAGAAGAGCTATTATCAACTCTTCTGGCTGAAACTGAAAGCGTTGTTAACTCAAGGCCCATAAGCTTTGTATCGAGTGAATGTGGGGAACTGGAAGCTCTTACTCCAATGCATTTCCTCATTGGTTCAGCGAATACTTCGAATAATCCCGGAGTCTTTGGATCCGATGATATTTATCGGCGCAAGCAGTGGTGGATTGAGCAGTTGATGGCGAAGAGATATTGGAAAAGATGGTGCAAAGAGTATATTCCCTCGCTCAGAAAAAGAAGCAAATGGTACCAAAAAGAGGAGTCCTTGCGAGTAGGTGATGTAATAGCTCTTCCTGACAGCAAGTGCCGCAAAAAATGGATTTTTGGAAGAGCTTCCAAAGAAATACCAGGACATGACGGCCAAATCCGCTCTGTGGAAATCAAAACCCAACAGGGCACTTTACTTAGACCAGTTAACAGTATTCTCCAGCTGGAGGTTGGAGAATGTTAAATATTTTTAGAATCTACGTTCCTGTATATTTTATTTAATATGACAGAAAACAAAAAAAATGTTATAAAAATTTTGATGGTTGTTGATAGATTGTCAGATTTACTGTTACTGGTAGGAATAAAGTTTTTGATCGTTAATCGATATAATTAATTGTTACAATCTTCTAAGAAACTGATATTGTGGATTGAAACAGTATGTTTTAGGCTTGGTTGGATCTTTATCCTCGCTCTCATTGATCAGCACAATGTCTGCTTGTTTGTAGACATTTGGAAACTTTCCTTGACGTAGACAGTCGTTGTACAACGTCACAAGTCTGGTATAATTTTGACTATTAGTGCTTGTAGGACCTCAACATGAATGCTGTCAGGCCCAGGAGCCCTCGTCTGTTTGCTGTTTAGTATGCATTCAGCTACTTCTTCCTTTGTGACTTCTGAAGTACGATCCTGTATGTAACTTTCTGCCCTTTTTACTGTTTTCTTGTTTCCAGTTGTATGTTATCTGAGGAAGTAGCTCTACTGACTCCTCCCAGTCAATCATGTATGTGCAATCTCTTCTTTGCAATGTATTGTAAGACACTTTATTTTGTTTGTGACAATCTTGTATGGTATACCCCTAGCATCTATTTTAAGATGTGTTACAATAAATACCAGCTTTTTTGCTTTTCATTTGTGGTCTTTTGTATGTCAGTATGCTTTGCTCTGCTTTAATAATATTCATATATGATATACTGGGAAATATAAAAAGAAATATATTATTATTCTAAAGGAAATTGAACAGAGAATATTTCGTGTCATAATACATTAAAAAAATTTCCTGTAGGATTAAAAAGATCGCCGACGGAATATTAGAACAACTTCAAAAGTTATTACCATATGAAAAGGAAGTTAGGAGTAAATCTGAAATAAGTAGTTACACCACAAAGACGAAATAAAAGAGTAACAAATCTTTTCTGAACAATTCGCGTAATCTGTTCGGATTCGTAAAATAACTATTTATAAACGGATGTATGTAATAGTGTAGTAGTTGGTGATTCGCTTCCTTATGTGCGCTGTTTTCGACTTTTCTTGGAAACTTTTATCATTTCACACGTCATTACATCAAAAAAAAAATAGTAAGACTTTTACTACCTAATAAATTTGAAACTGTTTTACAATTAAAACTTTCTTTTACAACAATAAAGCCCGATAGAATCACTAAATGTGACATATAAGATACTTGCCGATTTAATTAATAAATTCCTAATAGTACACGAAGGAAAAAATTCAAGGAATCTACCAAGAAGGTTTCAGGCCAAGAAGGTCGAAAATTAATACACATCATAGAACAAATACCGCCTAAAACTGGAATTATAACAGAAATACACATGCAGTCTTTATAGATTTCAAATTTGCCTTTGATACTCTAATTAGGAAGCATATGGTAGAAGAAGAAATATTGAAGATCCCGAAAAAACTAAGAACACTGATTAACAGGAGTTTAACCATAGATGTGGAATCAAATTTCAGGACATAACAGTTAAGTCAAACACTGAAATCACACTTTTAATGTCTAATATTCCTCTTTAAACCACGGTTAAGTACCATTTTTTCATGTTTAGTAATTCAATATAATATTATTACGAAGCTGACCCTATTCTACTTCGATATATCAAGTCAAAATTTTGACGGGAGCGTACGGATTACAGGAGGACTATATTTTTTGTGTAATTGTTTTTATAGAGACATTCTGAGAAAGTCGATTGTGTTTTGGGAGTCGTAATCGAGAAATTTGAGGAATCCGAAGGTTCTAGAAAAACATTTTAATATATAAGCGGCTACCTCGAACCACGGTGAGTCTGAACCATGCAAACCTGATGGTGGCAAACACCACGATAGAGAATGTGTCGACATATTATTATCTAGGAACCTGGATAGAACAATCGGGTGACCAGACAAGAGAAATAAGAACGAGGATAGAGACAGCCAGACATCTTTGGAAAGATGAAGAAGTTATTTACGAGTCAAAATATTAACATGGGACTTAGGATGAGGATGCTGCGTTGTTACGTTTTTCCACTTTCTTATATGGGGTCGAAGCATGGACCCTCAAGAAAAACCATATTTACAAACTACAAGCATTCGAAATGTGGGGTTACCGTAGAATGTGGCACATTCCCTGGACCGATAGAGTTACTAATGCCGAAGAGCTGAACTGGATGCAGAAGGAGTGTGAAATCATTAACACCGTGAAAAAAATAAAGCTTCAATACCTAGGTCCTATAATGAGAGGACAGAAATACATACTTCTCCAACTGATGGTTCAGGGAAAGATTGGTAGAAAGCGGAGCATTGGAAGGAGCCGTGTGGCTAAAGAACCTGAGGGATCGGTTTAACTGTAGCAATGTTCAACTGTTCAGAGCTGCAGTAAACAAGATTCGGATTGCTGTGATAATAGCAAACCTGCGATAGGAGATGCACTGTGAAAAGAAGACTGGGACGAAATTCCACTCTGTCTATATGCAATGAATTGCTAATATATAAGTAAATCCAGAAACCAACATGGACTTATGGAATTCAGCTTTGGGGCTGTACCAAAGAAAGCAACACCCAGATCATACAACGACTTAAAAAAAATACAGAGGAATATCACCAACGCTCCTTGGTACTGCCGAAACAGTGACCTCCATCGGGACCTGGAGATTGACACTGTTAACCAGACGATCACCAAGTTTGCCAAGAGTCATGAACAGCGACTCCTAGAACAGGTGAATGTTGAGGCCATCCAGCTCCTCGACAACACCCACCAAACGAGAAGACTCAAGAGGACAAAGCCCTTTGGGTTAGTTCAGTAGATAAGAGTCAGTGTAAAGCAGAGTACAGTGCAGTGCTTACACACTAGTGTTAGTGTCTATTTGTATTAGAGTCTAAGGAATTTCTGTTGAGTAAGGCCTTCAGTATTAGGATTGAAATTAGTAAAATACGTTAGATTAACATTGTTTATTGAGCGTTACCGATGAGATTATAATTTCAAGAAAGGGAAAAAAGTATATGAAAATAGAATTCAAAAGCTGTATAAAAAGTACTGATATAAGTCCAAAAACCTCGAGGTAAAAATAGGTGACGCAAGTACAACCAAGTTATGATATAAAATCAAACGATGTATAGGGTGATACAAGTACTATATCTACTTATAATCTTTTCAAAATAAAGGTATGCTATGGCTACATATTCTCACTTTATTCCTCATTCATTTAACAGATTCAACTATTTATACTGCGTTCAGCTCTCTTTGAATATTGTGAGTGTTTGTTTAAAGCTCACTTTCTTCTTTTTAAATCATTCAAATTTCAGTATATATTTTAGACGGATGTTCAAATTAGGATCCAATCAGTTTATTCTACCAAGAAACCAAAGAAAGGCTCCATCCGATTTATAGGTACTACCAAAACACAAAACAAAGCAAGGGCCCCATCCAATTTATAATATTAAAACATATTTTCCACCATCAAAACAAATAACAAAGTACGGGCCCCATCCGATTTATACTATTAAAACAGTTCAGAAATAAAGGGCCCCATCCGAATTATACCATCGGAACAAATAGAGAAGGCCACATCTGTCTCGCTTGAGTTGTCAATATTCTAATTTGGATACTGTTGCCTACCAGGAGGATTCTAACTCAGATATACGGAATGGTAGTGGGAACTCCCAGCTGAAATTAGATGTACAAAGAATCTTATATCGTTGGTAATTCCCAGAGATATGGTGAGATGAGCTAGGAATATGGTTAATAATGAGACTTAAATGAACGTCCAATGAATGGATTCAGTATATTTATATGTTCGAGATGTCTCCTAATTTCTTCATTGATGAGATATCCTGCGGGAAGTGATGTATCTTTCGGATATAGATATCCGCAGATATAGCGACTTAAATGGATATCCATAGAACACAGTGTGTTAATTGAGTTGACCGAATGTTCATTCTTGTGAAAACAGTATGATTGCCTCAATACACAAAAGATGATCTTCTTCGTTCGGTGCCATATCAGGCCTCCCTAACGTTGGCAATTACATTGGCGAGCTGTTCTCGGTTTTCGAATAATCAAAAAAGATGTTCGGCTCTGCGTATTCCGGTCCAATCGCAAATGCTCTTGAGCTAATGCTTCGTTACAATTCCTCCACAGCCCCAGATTTTACCTTTTATTTTAAGCTGCAGGATTTTGTATCGGTCTCATCTAAGAACATGCTATAGGTATGATAAGTCTCTTATCTAATAGTTACAAATAATTCACGAACGGAATTTGCTCTCTCTAATGGTGCTTAGTTGGACTGCATAGTTATGAAGGGTAATCTGAGCATTCTTCTATGCAACCGCATCTCGAATACTTCCAGGTGATTGATCATAGTAGCCTTTAGAATCCAGATCTCAGCACCATACAATAACACAGACCAAATATTACATTTATCATCATTTGACGCGATTTTAGGTTTAAGTTGTCACTAGAGAAAATTATATCATTCTCCTAAAAGTTGTGCGAGCTATTTCCATTCTATAATTGATTTCTTTATCTGGGTCTAGTTGTTCTATGATATAGCATCCAAAATATTTGTTCAACTCAACCTCAATCAAAAAATGTTATTTTATACGAATAAGAAGAAGATTCTCATGAATACTCACAAATTATAAAATAACCAACTGAATTAAACTATTTCTGGACCGATATCCATCTCCTCTGGAAGAATTCTATTCGCAGTATCTCCTATGAAATCTAAAATATGATTTGATGGACAACGTATGATTTCTTGATATTTAACGTACACCAAAAACCATACAACGCTAGCTAAATCTCAAGCACGAGACTTATAAGTACAATAATATATCAAAATGGGGGAAGCAGAATATTCCGGATCCTCGTCACCTCTTTAAGTGAAAAAAAGCCAACGCATGTGTTTAGCAGCATTTCTGAATCAAGAAGAGATTGTGAAGTGTAGAAAATTGGACAGCCCATGTAACTAATCGACTTCTAAAATGTTGTCTCCACCACCATCTCTACGGATTGTATCTTGGATACATTACACAGCCAATTGTAAATGATACGTTCCAGTAATTGATTTTATATATTTAATATCAAGGCAATGAAACGATTTAAACAAATCCACTCTACGAATATTTTCGGCTTCAACTCGTGCCTGAATAATGTTGATATCCTTGGAATCAACTAACATTTGTGTGGCCGTATCCAAAAATCCAGGCATATTCATCAAAGAATAGAATTTATTTATAAGAGCACCAGCAACTAAATAATAATCACGTAACTTCGTAACATGTATTGTTGATATGGGTTCACGAAATTTTTCTGAAAATTGACTTGAAATGTCCATTTCTAGCTCTTACAATCCATCTAGTAGTGTCTATCAAACGTGCTTGATAGGATTCATTTGTCGTTAATTGTCTTTGATTTGGCGGTGGTGGCATATAGTAATGCAAACCAAGTTCTTGTAGACTGTTGATTGAATCTCTAACCTCCATCGAGTATCATAATATCACCTTCTTGAAACCATGTTCTCATTTTGTACTGGTTATCAACCCCGAAGGTCAGAAATGATTCTTACGAAGTCAGATCCTAGCCGTGTTGATATATTTCGGGCAATCTTAACTGTTTATAATCCATTAACATTATACATTTAGTAAGGTATAGTTCAACTACTTGTAGAAAGAATTAAAAACAATATACATATATTATTTAGAATAAATTGAAAGTATTGTAAAGATCTTGAGCATTCTATTCTATTCTGTTAGACGTAATTAATCAATAATTATGGATATTATTGGTACGATCGAATTTGACCGTTCCTTGTAATTTTCAGGTTATGTATTAGCATATTTTAAGTGTTATCTAGTGTGTGAATAAAACTCAGTGATATTTGATGAGATGGTTTATTTTCACCCTCTAGTCGAGATTGGGGTAAGTCCGCATTTACATTAATTTATGGAATCATCGTGCAACGTATAGCCGTTATCCATTCATAACACCTATCTACACCACTTATAATACATGGCGATCCTGCCATGTTCTACCATAGAACACAATTCCATTCAAATCATTCTCTAATTCTTGATTTAGAACACTTGCATCATTTTTCCTAGCTTCTGTGAAGTACGGCCCATTGATTCCTAAGATATCCACCTGGGGTAACTATGATCACCGGTTTGACCAAATGTTCATTCTTGTGGAAACAGTATGATTGCCTCAATACCCGAAAGTTACTGCTCTTTTCCATTCTATTGTAGGTACAATCTATATAAACTGTTGCTTTGGAAATGCCTGGTGTGGGATTGTACAGTTGATTCCTATGAAGAGATACATGACTCTATACAAAATTTTCTGTGTTAAATCCAATATTATTGGGTACGATCATTTGTGAAAGAGATAACCTCACATTAGAAGAAATGTGACTTGCTGCTTGACGGGAAGGATAACTGAACAATATATATTTTCAAAAACTCATCTGAATTTCCATGTTTAATTTTAATAAAAAAGTGAGAAAAAATCTTCCTTTCGACATTTCTTTTCTTGCCACCTTGTTCAATAGGTGAGCGAGACACCCCCAGAAAGTCGCTTAGAAATAGCAGTATGTGACCACGCAGTACTAATCGCTAAGACCACTTTTACTTTATGTTTTCGGTGTCGCTGAATACGAATATGGAATTATTTTTACGATCAAATTGGAGGAACATGGAAAAAACGGCAATTTCGGGTAAAATTGAGACTATTGAATTTGGCGTTTTCTGTGTTCATCTCGCTATATCTTCCACATTTATTAATGTATCATCATGAAATTTTTTATGACTATTGCGTATCTAAAGATCTAAACAACAAGCCTACTCCGAAAATTCTGCGACAATTAATACTTGAACAGTAAATTTACAATTGTTTACTTCTAGGTGTTCCGAGTTTTGTCGTACAAATGCAAAAGTTGTGTTACTAAGTTTCGAATTTCTAAAAACTAATTATCCATTATTAAAATGCAATACCTAAAGAAGTTTTTGGGAAAGTTTCAGATCTAAATATTGGAAAGAAAAAAAGATATGCTATTTCAAAGTCGAGCATCGCGTGCGGCTGCACGGCGCGCTATAGCACGAGCAGCGACTATCCGAGTCGGAGCTTTACAACCGTTTGAAATACGATTTATTTCAAGTGTTTCTCTCTCTGTCTCTCTATGATTTTGTTGTGAGAAGAATTCGTCAACTGTCTGAAATTCTAATTTAATCAGGTAAGTTCAAAATCTATTCATTATTCATAATGATCGGAATTGTTTAGTATGAATACATGATACGTGTTTACGTTATTTTATGTACGTGACATACTTTATGGAAATTATTACTATTTATATAATTAAATAATACTATAATATAATTAAATAAACGGTTTTACGGATTGAAACTAACTTTTCCGCATCTGTGGCCCTGAACAATGTTCTATCCTAAAATTGATCAATCGTATACTCTCTGGAGGCTGTATCGTGCTAACAAACTGAAAATTCTCTAAAAATTACGAAAATTTGGTACTTCAAGTACCATAGCACCCGTTGTACTGGCTTTACTGAGTTGAATATCAATAGGGTTCATCTTTGAGACGCTCTGAATCATAAAATTAGTCACTTGTATATACTCCGGAGGCTGTATCGTGCTAACAAACTGAAACTTCTCCAAAAATTACAAAAATATCGTACTCAAAGTACTGTAGCACCTGTTTTATTGGCTCTGATGAGCTGAAAATTAATAGGGTCCATCTGTGAGATGTTCTGAAAAATATTCAATCATAAAATTGGTGACTTGTTGAACTGCGCAGGCTGTATCGTGCTAACAAACTGAAATTTCTCAAAAAATTACAAAATGTCGTACTTCAAGTACCATAACAACCGTTGTACTGACTCTGGTGAACTGAAAATCAATAGGGATCATCTGTCACACGTCCTTAACAATATTCAATCATAAAATTGCTGACTTATCGCACTCCGGAGACTGTATAGTGCTAACAAGACATGTAAGGAAAAAAGTGGCCGACGACAACGACGACGACGACGACGACATACACACTGGATTTTTTTCTGAAAACCGTTTTTTCGTGTTGTTGTTGATGGAAAACGTAAAAATAACTCAAAAAAAAATTTCAAAATTTCAACTTTTTTTGGGGTAAACCAATATTTTTCTCGCATATAGAAAGGTTGGTCGGAAAAGTAATAATTACTATTAAATAATTAACACTATGGAACTATTCAAATGTTTGACGCAGAATGAGTGAAAACCAAATCATAATTGTAGAATATCCCGATACAGACGATTTTTCATTACTACTATTTCATTTTGCAAGTTTCGAAAATAGACCTCAGCTATGGTTTTTCACGGGAAAAATATCCGTACGCACTGATTTCAGAAGGTATATACCTATTCATAGTTTAGCACAAAAATTAGGAAAAAATATCTGCTCGTCGTTGTTAGCTGCACACGCTCTAACAGGCTGTGATACTAATTCATCGTTATTTTATATAGGCAGGATCAAGGTGAATGCAGCATTACGACTTATGTCAGACGAAGAGTTGACTAATTTAGCTACAATAACCGACTTAGACATACATTTTGCTCAAGAAGTCGTCAGTACATTCACATCTTATTTGTACGATCCAAAGAAAAAGTCAAAAGGTACACTTAACGATATAAATTCATTATGATACTCGTATCATTTAACTATCGAGAAGAACTCTGAAATCGCAAGACTTCCTTCATATGAACCCGCGATGCATAAACACATTTTAAGAGCTCTTTGGCCAATTAATGAGTGGAAACAAGCAATCGAACCTCTAATCATTTCCAAAGATGTGACAAAGTTTGGCTGGGTGGTAGAAACAGGTAGATTGAGTTTGGATTATTACGATGGACCCACTACTATGGAAATACTACAACAGTACTTTTGATCGTGCACTGGCAAAAATGCTTGCGAAACTGACGTTTGCCCTTGTAGACAATCTAATTTGAAATGCTGTGATGTATGTAGTTGTAATGATACATGTGTGAATAAAGAAGTGATTGTAAATACAGATGAAATGAATGAAGATTTTTAAGATATTTTAATGCGACGCTCGACTTTGAAATAGCATATCTTTTTTCTTTCCAATATTTAGATCTAAAACTTTCCCAAAAACTTCTTTAGGTATTGCATTTTAATACTGAATGATTAGTTTTTAGAAATTCATACTTCGTAACACAACTTTTGCATTTGTACGACAAAACTCGGAACACGTAAAAGTAAACAATTGTAAATTTACTGTTCAAGTATTAATTGCCGCAGAATTTTCGGAGTAGGCTTGTTGTTTAGATTTTTGGATACGCAATAGTCATAAAAAATTTCATAATGATACATTGATAAATGTGGAAGATATAGCGAGATGAACACAGAAAAACGCCAAATTCAATTGTCTCAATTTTACTCAAAATTGCCGTTTTTTCCATGTCCCCCAATTTTATCGTAAAAATAATTCCATATTCGTAGTCTCTGACCCCGAAAATATAAAGTAAAAGTGGTCTTAGCTATTAGTACTTCCGTGGTCAATGTAGGGTCAATTTGGGGGTGCGTCCCGCTCGCCTACAACCGTATCGCAAACTTCTAGTAGTTGTCGAAAATGATCTTTTGAAATTAAATGAGAGTCTTACATTCGTCTGCAGTGGAACATTTGATATTCTCCCAATGGGCTAAGCCTTGACTCGCTAATATCGTTGTTGCCATAGGAATACTGTTTGCGGATTGATTAATTGTGATAATAGCGAGAACTCGTAAAGTTGTGAAGGGTCAAAAAGTTGTTCCCAGTTACAGAGTACCCTGTTTCTATTAGAAATTGTCCCCATTCTTAGAAGAAAATGTTGAGGATAGGAAATTATTTAAGGTGTATTTACAAAATTCTAACCTCCAAGCAAGTAATTTGGAAGGTAACCTTGATAATTAAGATGGTGACCACAAATTCTCAAGAAATCTGGGACATATAAGAAGCAACAAAAATATTCACTCTACATTCCAAAAGTCTTTGAATATTCAGACGAGCATTTCAAATAAGGCACGTACGATTTGATATATGGGACAACACATTGAGACGAAGGCAATTCGGGTTATTTTACATAGCAATAATGTCATTCATCACTGTGTTATTACAATTGAAACATATTTTTCTATCGCAATTTGCAACACATCAATATTGTCTCCTCTATTCAAACGCATCGAGAATCTAGAAATAACATAAGAGCATGTCTTGCCCTTTTAACCATTTATTAGGGGTAATGCTTATGCATTATAATGCCAGGCCACACACTGCAAGAATTGTGTAGCAATATCGTCAAGAGGTTCGAATTCCTGCTATAGATTAGACTGCGAGAAGTTCCGACCTCAACCCACGTTTTGACATCCTAAGAAAACGACTACGACAAATTACTAACCCACCAAACACATTAAATCCACTGTTTTTGTGATTGGTTGAAATTTGGGATCAAATTCATCGAGAACAAATTAGAACGGTGATTCTTAATATCAGAGATCGTTGTCAAACAATAATAAACTCTAGAGGACGCAATACTCCCTCTTAGTTTAATTTTTATTAACTTTAAAATTATTCCATTACCTCACTTTTTATGATGTCAGGGCGAAACATTTCTAGTAAAAAATAACGTTTCTTATTTTAGATATTCTGAAACCAATCTTAATAAACAAAAAAAATTTCATTACGACTGAAATCATTATTTTAAAATTATGCGTTAATTTTGTTTCCCAGTGTATTTATAATATCAATCAAATTGTTTTTATTGGGAAGATAATAAAATAATTCCATGTTTGAATATGATTTGGATCATACGGTCTATTAACTAGTAGATACCGCAATTTCCGCACACTTCTCGCAAAAATTGCGGCGAATAACCCCACAGATATGTTCCAACTGAGCCATCCATTCACTTATTCTATTGTTTCAGTAATATTCACTAAAATTTGTTAATCGCTTTGTCGATTTAACAATAAAAGTAGTTCTCGATTCCCCGTCCATCTCCAAAACACACATTCACACAGAGTTTTAATTCTGAACTTTACCCGTTCTTCATGCTCTTCGCAACAATTATTTCCGACAAGTTATCATCCCCCGAGATGCGGAATTCCGTGCGGAATAACAAACACAGCGCTCGAATGCTGCATTGAATTGTTAATTGGCAAATTTATTTTTTTCAATTTCCTTATTGAACTGGAAATTTGCATCGTGAGTGCCTACTAAATACTTTTACAAGAGGACCGGAAAATACAGTAATTGGTGTGATACTTATCCGACGGCAAGACTAGCATTGTTAGAGCAATATAAATGATGAAAATAGTGCCGAGAAATGAGAATAATGGACGTGTTCGAGTTCATTTTCAGGAGAAAAAAAGTATTAGTAGGTTTAATTTATCGAAACTTTAATAGGAAAATATAATTAATGTGTATTTTATAGCGGAATTTTGCTGTATAACTCTTTTGATTAAGTTTCTTAGGAATGAGAGAAAATGTTAGTATTTTAGGATAATTAGTCTGATATGAAAATGTGGGTAAGACTAACAATGCAAATACAGCCCATTAAAAAGAAGATGGAATCTGGGCGAGAAATAGCGAACGTGAAAGCAGAATGATTTGCTACTCGGTATATATTCCAACCGCATAATCCTCAAGAAGAAGCACGAGAGGAAATTTTTTTACAGGAAAAGGATAATTACGGTAGAGGAAATCATGAAAGAAGTTAAGTATTATATAGCCCCAAGAAAAGTTCCTGGCTTCGATTTAATAACAGGTCGAATATTAAATAGAGCAGCTTAACACGAACTATTGGAAACATTTTTGACTTCCCCCCGGTCTTTTAACCTAAAATTATTAAAACTGATATATTAGTTGCGTTCGTTTGTATAAATCCCGCGAAGGGTTTCAAAGGGCAAACGACGTAGATGACAGTTAATTATATCTGTTAAGCATCCGTCAGACGAGGTGTCTGAGTGTCAAATTTCTCAGTGCGTTTTCAAGTGTGAATCGACGCTAGAACAACAGTAAAAACAAAGATAACAAATGGTCGGTTGTCCATGTAATTTTAAAATCTTTAACGTCAATATATATATATATATATATATATATATATATATATATATATATATCATTATGCCGTTTGGCTTTTCATCCATTTATTATGCATGTACATCTCAATGTAGATATTATTTTAGTCACAATATATTAACAACAAAATATTTGTGCTAAATCAGCTTCCAAGAAAAGCAATCGATAAGTTGACCTATCCAACCTATGCTGTGATTGGACTAAACTATGTTCCTTCTCAGTGTAAAGTGGCGGAAACAGTTATGATACCAAAGCCAGGTGCTCGAATTTAAAAAATTCTTCCAGAGAAATTAAATTAATTGTATTCACCAACACCTCCCCATTAATTATGCCACCTTCCATACGACTATCTATTAATCAAATAAACTTCCATTCACATAAACATTAAATCGGCATATGTGAGACGTAGGCCACATGAAAAATGTCACGTAGATCTTCTAAAACCTCTATCCCCTTCCTCCCACAAGCTTCACACGTAAATACGATACCAACCTACAAGATCACTCCTCTTCTTACGACAACGACAGCATGAGTATGGTGTTCTCTCTTAACATTTATCGGCAAAGTCCTGGCATTTTTAATAAAAAGAAAATACTAATTCTCTCTTAAAATAGCATAAATTAAAATATATTAACGCTTGTGATTGAAATGCAGTAATAAAAATCTCAATAACAAGTGAATAAAATGAATGAAAAGTGTAACATGTTTAATTTCGACCACCCCCAATTCTTCTTCTTCGAGTGCATTCTCCTATAGAAAATCGGCAACAATTTTGGCAAATTCTTCTCTATCTTGGGTCCTTTTTAGCGAAGTGTTTGAACACAGGCCTGTCCTATCTCGTATGCTCTTAAGCCAGGAGCATTGCCTTCGTCCTGGGCCACGTCTTCCTTCGATCTTACCCTGTATCATGAGCTGTAGAAATTCATATCTATTGTGTCTTATTACATGATCGAGATATGCAGTTTTCCGCTTTTTTATGATTTCGATGAGCTCACGATTTCTGCCCATTCGATTCAAAACTTCAAAATTGGTGGTGAGTGTAGTCCATGAAACTCGTAACATTCGCCGATATACCCACATTGCCTCGAGCCTGTTGAGGCTGCTAACTTTTAGCGTCCACGCTTTAACCCCATATACAGAGGTATGGAATATATATATATATATATATATATATATATATATATATACATACATATATGGCACTTCACAAAATTGTATGTACTGGTTGATTTGGATTCCGGTTTACCGCCAATATCTTTGTTTTTGCGGTGTTTATTTTTAAGCCTAATTGATCTTCTTCGGCTGATATCTTGTTAAGTAGCAGCTGCAGGCCTTCAGGACTGTCCGCAATTAGAACTGTGTCGTCGGCATGTCTTAGATTATTTATCTGGATCCCGTTCACTTTTATGCCATCCTCTGCGCCTTCAAGTGCGTTTTGAAATACAATTTCGGAGTACCAGTTAAAAAGCATAGGGCTCAGCACACATCCCTGTCTGACTCCATGTTTAATTGGTACAGTTTTTGTTTGGATGTTTTCAAGCTGCACTGTCGCTACCTGGTGTTCATAGAGGTACTGAATGAGTTTTATATTTTGGAGATCTAAACCTTTACTTTCTAGTATGTTCAGCAGCGTGCCATGTTTGACATAATCAAATGCTTTAGCATAGTATATGAAACATAGATATACTTCTTTTCGCTGATTTCGACACTTCTGTAGCAGGACCCATAGACCAAACAAAGCCTCTCTAGATTCCAATCCCTCTCTGAAGCCCATATGTAGTTCACTCAGATCCTGCTGGCATTTCCTATGTATTCTATTATGTAGAACCTTTAGAAACAACTTTATTATTTGACTCATTAAGCTAATTAGTCGAAACTCATCGCATATTTTTGCACCTGGTTTTTTAGGAATAGGAACAAATGTAGATTTTAGCCAGTCTTGAGGAATGTATCCATTATTATAGATGGTAATGAATAGTATGGTGAGGATTTTTAAGTTTTCGCCATTTATAGGTTTCAGGAGTTCTGGACAAATATTGTCTGGTCCAGGTGCTTGACCGTTTTTTATTCCCTTCAAAGCCTTCTCTATTTCTGCAGTCATCATATTTGATCCCATTTCTGTTTGACGTTCGTTGCGAAAGGGGGGACCTTTGTTGTCGAAAAGATCAGTAATATAATTTGTCCACACTTCTCGTATGTCTAAGACTGTCTTGTTGTCTTGATTTACTGGTTTTGTATATGCTGGGGATTTACGGTCTCCTGTAATTTCCTAAACTCTTTTGTAGATGCTAAATAGATCATGCTTTTGGTACATCTCCTCTATCTCCTTACTTCTCTCAATCATCCATACTTCTTTGGCATTTCTAATTTTAGTCCTGACAAGTGCTTGAGTTTCCATTTTGCGTGTTTTTGAGTTTCCGCCGTTGGTCCATTAAATCTAAGATCTCTTGAGTCAGCCATTCTTCATGCCGTTTCCTGGTATTTACAGTTGTTATATATTCTTGCGTGTCTAAAATAGCATTTTTAAGCTGACTCCAGGTGTGCTCTATTTTTTCTCAATTGCATATTCAGGCTCTATGATTTTTTGGGCTTTAATCAGTTGTTTGTTGAGTTTATCAGAGATAATTTGCTTTTTTGCGTCGTTTTTTAGGGCTGCCGTGTTGGATTTTCTCATGACTTTCTTTTCAAGTTTTTTCAATCGAATTTGCATTTGAGCTACTACGGGATTATGATCTGACTCCACATCTGTACCAGGGTAAGTTGTCACACTGCGGATGCCATTTCTGTATCTTTTTGGTACTAGCATATAGTCAATTTGGTTTCTAATTGGAGGGTCAGGTGTGTCTTGGGGAGATCTCCATGTATAGAGCCGTCTTGGGGGTAGTTTGGACCACATGTTGGAGATGAACATTTTCTCTTCTTGGCATAATTGAACTAATGTATCGCCTCCTTGATTTCTTATTCCTAGTTCATGCTCCCCGATAGTGTCTTAGCATCTTTCCTTGCCTACTTTCGCGTTAAAGTCTCCTAAGATGAGGGTGGTTTCATCCTTTCTGGTTTGGGACAGCAGTTGTTTAATTTCCGCGTAAAAAGATGTATTCTCTGATTCTGGTTTATCAGCTGTTGGAGCATATGCTTGAATGATATTTAAATTTTTCGGTATTGCCTTGAGTTGTATCATCAGTGCCCTGTCAGAAAGTGGTACGAAATTAAGGACCGAGCAAGCCGTTCCAGGATCCAGCATAATCCCGACGCCATTATAGTGTTTGAGATCATCGTTCCAAGAATAGTAAAAAGTTTATTTGTTCACTTGAACTTTCCCGCTGTTGGACCATCTTGTTTCACTTATTCCCATGATATTTATTTCCGACCTGCACATTTCTTGATTTTGAGTTATGATCAAGTTAATTAAACCACAACGACGAAACAATAATTCTCTCTTCACATCAAAGAATGTAAATGGTCCTTCGAAAAATACCATAGAATTCTCTTTTCACATCACAGACTGTGAATACCAGGTAAGCCACTACGTCTAACCTCCTCTAATAGGCCAATATCACTGCTACCTGTAATGTCCAAATTATTTGGAGGACTGCTACTTATAAGGTTAAAACCAATTATCGAAAGGCATCAACCATCAATTTGGCTTGAGAGTGAAACAATCCACCATAGTTGAACTCCATAGAGTCACGAATATAATAGAAAATGCTCTAGAAGAAAGAGTAATTTGTTGAGATATATTCTTGGACGTTGCACAGGCATTTGACAAAGTTTGGCATGGAGGTCCAATTTACAAATTAAATTCAATTACAAAGACATCATTAAATCGGATTTAACTGACAGATTTCTTAGGATTAAGCAGGTTGATGTTCATTCTGATCTTGAAGAGATAAAAGCTGTGCCTTCCCCAGGGTAGTGTTTTGGGTAAGCTCCTATTTTTTCTCTATACGTCTAATTTACCAGAACTTGATAGTAACTCTATAGCAACTTCCGCCAACGACACAGCCAATAAACTACAATATGCCATGTATAAATTACAAAAATGAACTATGAAATGGAAGACTAAATTGAAAGAGAGCAAATCAGCACATATTGATTTCACTAATAAATAAACATAGTACGTACCAATAAAAATTAACGAACAAGTTACCCTAAATACCAACACGGCCAAACAGCTTGGTTTAAAATTAAATACGAAGCTTCGCAGGATAGCAAAGGCGAAGAAAAAGAACTAATTTTATTGAGTATAAAAAAATGTACTGGCTTATAGTATTTTGCTCAATCACGATGGCCACAGTTTCAATAATACTTAGTGTTATTTGCTTGTATGAAGGGTTATTTATTTGCCTTGTAACAAATACTGTGTCCGTGCTTCGGAAATATTTTGTGTTTCATAAGATATTTGATATGATTAATACTAATATTGACAATTGTAGTGAAGGAATCCTAAGTCTATATAAATCTCTAAAACTCTAAATTCCAAGCTGCTTTTATCGGATGAACCTCATCCATTGTAATAAATTCTTCGACCCTTTTGTCACCAGGGTAACAAATGGCTATTTTACAATGAAATAAATTGAATTACTTTGCTCTACACCTTCGTATAAATCTGGGAGACCGCTGTCACCCAATGTAATAACCGACTCTTCTATCTCGACTCCGCTGTCACCAGATGTACATCTCTATCCTTTATTACCGAGTTGTTTCTTAACAAAAAAATCCGCTGTCACCACTCTAATAACTGACTGTCACCAAATGAAATAAAGCAGCCGAGCGTGAAAAAAAAGTAACACCAGTCCGAATTAGGCGGGGACCTCCTGGACTTGAAACGGTGGAATTACCTTGCCAGGCCAGGGTTGATCTCTTTTGTTCGGCCTCGTATCCAAATGCACTGCACACTCTAGAGGGAAAATCGTGGTAGGGATCTGAATACAGTTTCGTTAATCACAAATGTATAAAAAATATATTAAATCTTTCTCTGTATAAAATAGAACCGACAAAAAAAATATTAAATCCTTCACAAAAAAATATTACCCACTTATCTACAAATTGTTTAAGGTGCGCATGGGCTATATGATTTCGTCCCTATTTCGTAATTTGACCTGCCTCACTGCGAGACATACTTCAATGATAACAAATAAATAATAATAACTTTATTTTGCCAAATATGTTTATACAAAATATCTATGAAGTATTATGCAAAATAAAATGATTACCAAATAGGTTCAGAGTGAAACCTGTCTATGGTTACATTTTCATTCTTACACACGTATACAAGTGGAACAAATACGTAATTAGGAGGCAAGTACAGTTTCATTAACAAAAAAGAGACAATCATAAAAATAACACAAATAGCACTAAACTTTAGCATATGACATGGAACACATACTTCAGGAACAAGATTGGATCACAAGATCAGGATCAATCATTTTATGAAAGAAGCGTCTGCCACATGCAAGTATCCATCTATTTATTTCTTTTTTTAATCTGATTCTATTTCTTATACATCGGATATTTTCAGGAATTTTATTATATATGTGAGGTGCAAGGTAAGCGAAGCTTCTTTTTCCAATTTCTTTCTGAGGTCTATGAATCGTCAAATAATACGAATAAATTGCCCTTGTTTGGTAAGGATGTAATATGTTTTGAAAATAATGCTTGTTTTTAAACAAATAAATTGTAATTGTATACAGCTGTCTAATATCCATAATTTGAAGGTCATTGTATAAACGTTCAGTAGAGTAAGTTCTTTTTCTAAAGTACATAATTTTAAGGATTGTTTTTTGAGCTACCTCTACAGATTGCAATCTAGTTTTCCTAACACGTCCCCAACCTATTATACCATACAATAATAGAGATTCAACCAATGCGTAAAACACTGATTTTAGTTTGTTCAACGATAGTATTTGGCGACACAAATAAAATTTATGGAATAAGGTTCTAATTTTATTTTTCAAATTATCCACATGAACATCCCATTTTAAATGAGAATCCAAAAATATAGCCAAGTACTTTACTGATGATACCAACTGTACACTTTTATTTTCAATTTCTATAGAACGGTTTGGTACTCCCTGCTTGTACGAGGTAAAAGATATGACTTTAGTTTTAGTTACATTAACAGTAAGTAAATTTGTCCTGAACGAACTTGCTATTTCTTTGACTTGACTCCAAGAATCGGCCGTATACAACAAGACAGTGTCATCGGCAAACGAAATGCATTCCCCCGTGGTAGTCATTTGTAGTAATGGGTTGATATAGATTAAAAACAAAATTGGACCAAGAACGGTACCCTGTGGAACTCCACACGTGGACGTCTCTTCTGAGCTTATGATACCATCCAGCATAACACGTTGTTTTCTGTTGTAAAGAAAATTTTTCAACAAATCCAGAACCACACCTCTAATTCCCAAGTGTTCAAGTTTTTGCAGCAAAATATCGTGATTCAATGTGTCAAAGGCCCTTGTTAGATCAATAAATACACCCAAGCAGTTTTTTTTACTATCAATTGCGTTATAGATACGTGATACCAACTTCGCAATAGCATCTTGAGTGTTCCTGTTTTCTCGAAATCCAAATTGTGACTCAGATATTACATTAAATTTATCTAAATATGAGACAAACCGTCCCTTAATTAACTTCTCAAGAAATTTTGCAAAAACTGAGGTTAGCGATATAGGTCTATAATTCGTCATTTCAGTCTCTTTTCCACCTTTATATACCGGTTTAATCACCGCATTTTTGAAGTGTTGAGGTATTGTACCCGCCTGAAAACACATATTGAATATTTTACACAACGGTGTAGAGATACAGTTTGCTGATGATTTAACATACTCATTTTTTATATTGTCAGGACCTGGAGCTTTATTGTCTTTCAAAGATAAACACAATGCATATACTTCTGCAGGTGTTACTGGTGTTAAAAATAAAGATTGATCGACTGTGTACATTTGCTGACGTTCCCCAATTTGCATATAATTTTTACTCAGGTTTCTTCCAATATTGGCAAAATAAGAATTTATCGTGTTTGATATTTCATATTTATCAGTGATTTCAGCATTGTTTCCAGGATTACTTTCTTTATTGAATGATTTTGCTCCTTAAAGTTCTTACTAAATCTATTAATCACATTCCACATTTTCTTTGATGAGTTACCTGATTTCATCATTCCAAGTCTGAAATAGTTGGATTTTGTTGTTTTCAATAAATTATTTAAGCAATTTCTGTACGTAGTGTACTCTATTTTTTTCTTTATATTTAATGGTTCTTTCATATATCCTTTATACAATCGATCTCGTTTCTTTATTGACTGTACTAGTCCCAATGTTATCCAAGGTTTTTTTAACACTTTTGAAAGATACTTTAACAGTGGATTCACTAATCGCATTTTTAAATTTTGTATAGAATGCATTAAACATTTTATCTGGGCCAACCGAAGTATCTAAGTGATCCCACGATAATTCATTCAATATCTCAACCAATTTTGTGTTATTAAACTTTTCATAGCAAGTCGTAGTACTAATTTTATTTTTATGTCTAATGTCCTTTGAGATTGCAATTATAGAGAAACGATCAGTTATATTTGTTTGTAAGACTGCTGAATAAGAGGAATGAATCATCGTCAACCAACCCAAATTTATGTGACCGGAGCGTTTTCTATTTCTTCCAGATGATTCCGGTTTGGATGTCTGCGTACTTGTATTTCCCTTATTTTGGATATTCTCAGGCACTAGCTTACTTGTACTAGTTTCATCCGAAGTGCGTGTAATCAATATGAACAATTACTGACCAATATATATAAAAACAAACAAAATAACATGGAACCAAAACAGTCTTATAATTTTGGTGTCTCACTTCAGATCGGTTAATTCTTGTTAACTGAGCGGGTTCTTGGTTTCCCCTCCAGAGCCTTAACCGGTTTATTAGGAGCAGGAATCTGCGGAGTAACAGTAACTTTTTGCGACTCCGATGGGAACTTCTCTTTATTCTCGACTGTTGGGGTAGATGGTGCACTGTGCGGTTGGTCTACAGAAGTAGTATCTTTTTCCAAGTCATCAACTCCAAAAGATACTCCATCCACGATAAGTTTATTTCTCTTTATATAATATTCTTTATAGGTACCTTCTTGTTTGGCTAGGTAGAGATGTTTTCTGAGAACTTTCTTCTCGCTCCTTTGTTTCGGTTATCTATATTAAAAAAAATACGGTACAAATCGACTGCCGCTAATTCTCATATTTGTTGAATGTCATTATAGTTTACGTAAACACAAAGTGAAAGTAGAGGAATTCAAATCCTGCTGATTTTGAAATATAAATCTTATCAGTTAACAGTTCAATGTGTATTACAAGATTTCCGAGTTGCAGTTTTGTTTTCTTCAAATAAACTATAATGTTTATTTATTCAGCTAGCTATGAGTGAATGATATAACCGCATCTGAAAAACCAAAATTATTTAATAGTGGCGAAAGTTCACTGATAACCTGATTTTACGGAGACAAAATCATACGCTCCGGGCAATTGATACTAACACCAATTAATTTTGTTTTAACCCTTAATTATATGTCTATCTACGGGGTGGGTGAGAATTATGTGACACCAAAAAAATAAATAGTACCTAAATCCTGTCAAGTTACATATACACTAAAGAAAAAACATTCCTACAATCTTGTGTAAAATTTTACTATACTATCTCTAAAACGAGCGGTGCCCAAATTATCAGCCAGGACCTACAGTTTTAGCTGAACCTATGAACTTGTCCAATAACCCAGTGAAAAAAACTGTTATAAATTCGACCTATGCAAATATTTATGTTATCAATATAAAGTTTAGAATCAGCGCACGAAAAAAAAAAAATCTTTCCCAATAAAAATTTTTTTAGACTTGTTCAAAAACTTACTGTGTGGAAACTTCCCTTCACCTGTCTCCGCTTACCGCCTGTTTTCGCTATTTATCTAGATACTGCGGATGACGCTAAAATTCTAGCACCCGGTGTTGAGCTATGCTGGATTGTGGTCGGAGGCAGAGTTTTTCCCGTTTTGTGCTAACTCAGGGGGACAGTGTTCACTGTCAAGGATATTCGAGTATCGCTTTGACGCCCTGACACAACGGAGAGAAACTTCTCCCTATGAACCCGCTAACACTAAAAAAACTGCTACCCGTTACCGTGACAGGGAAGCACTTTTTCCCTTCGCGTTATTCGGCCGACTCCGTGCTCTGGTTGTTCTCAACTTACTTTTTATTATTCCCCCAAATTTTGTTCGGGATTTTTCTGTCGAATTGCAAAGGTTCCGTTTTTTGTTTTGAAGTGGCCTCAATTTTCGGTACCAACTCGTTTGTATACAAAACAATAATTTAAATTTGACCTAGTAAATTGTTTTATTGTTGCAAATTGTTATGGTCCTGTCTCATTTCTGTTAAAAAATAAACGGTTTTAAGGATTAAAACTAACTTTTCCGCATCTGTGACCCTGACCAATATTCTATCATAAAATTGTTACTTGTATGGTATGGTATGGTATGGGATGTATCGTGCTAACAAACCGAAATTTCTCCAAAAATAACCAAAAATTCAGTATATCTGGATTTATAGGACCCGCTGTACTCGCTCCAGTCAACTGAAAATCAATAGGGTACATCTGTGAGACACCTTGAACAATATTCAATCATAAA
This sequence comes from Galeruca laticollis, assembly GCA_963921935.1. Classification (NCBI taxonomy): domain Eukaryota; kingdom Metazoa; phylum Arthropoda; class Insecta; order Coleoptera; family Chrysomelidae; genus Galeruca; species Galeruca laticollis. The sequence goes on from OY998177.1 coordinate 104,657,667, forward strand.
ATTGATCAATCGTATACTCTCTGGAGGCTGTATCGTGCTAACAAACTGAAAATTCTCCAAAAATGACAAAAATTTGGTACTTCAAGTACCATAGAGTACCCGTAGTACTGGCTTTAGTAAGATGAAAATAAATAGAGTTCACCTTTAAGACGCCCTTAATAATATCCAATCATAAAATTGGTCACTTGTATATACTCCGGAGGCTGTATCGTGCTAACAACTGAAACTTCTCCAAAAAAGACAAAAATATAGTACTTAAAGTACTGTCACACCTGTTGTATTGGCTCTGGTCAGCTGAAAATCAATTGGGTTCATCAGTGAGATGCCCTGAATAATATTCAATCATAAAATTGGTGACTTGTTGAACACCGGAGGCTGTATCGTGCTAACAAACTGATATTTCTCAAAAAATGACAAAATATCGTACTTCAAGTACTATAGCACCCGTTGTACTGGCTCTGGTGAGCTGAAAATCAATAGGGATCATCCGTGACATGTCCTTAACAATATTCAATCATAAAATTGCTGACTTATTGCACTCCGGAGACTGTATCGTGCTAACAAGACATGTAAGGAAAAGTGGCCGACGACAACGACGACGACGACGACATACACACAGGATTTTTTTTCTAAAAACCGTTTTTTCGGGTTGTTGTTGATGGAAAACGTAAAAATAACTCAAAAAAAAAATTACAAAATTCCAACTTTTTTTGGGGTAAACCAATACTTTTCTCGCATATAGAAAGGTTGGGCGGAAAAGTAAAAGTATGTCGAATTCTACTTTGATTATATTTGAAATAAAATATATTTTACCGTGTGTTCTGAAAGTTACTGATTTAAGTTTTTCTATTTTATATTCGCATTTATTACACCATATTTCATCATATGATGTGCCGCTGTATCATATACAACCTATATTTGAGTTATTCCAACTATTCCTGAATCTCGTCGGATATATGTGTACCAGTTATTTAAATAATTAATTTAGTTTAGAGTAAACAAGATAGACGGGATATATCCTTACCTGTATCTCTAACCCAGTAGTTGATGGATTTCGGATAAGCTTCAACGTTACATTCTAGCGTGACATCTGTGCCTAGTGGCGCCCCCACCAGTTGGTTTGGTACGTGGATAACAGGGTGAACTGAAATGAAAATAGAGGAACTTATGAAGTTATATGATGATTTTAGGTTTTATCTTATTGCCAGTAAGTTATTATTATTTTGTACATGGATAAGAAAATAAATAATAAAAAAGGGACATCAAATAAAATCCCAAACGGTTTGTCTGCTCGGATTACAAAACTTGATTAACGAATGTATTGTTTTTTCGTAATTTTCTTGAGGAACTCTCTAAATCATCGTAGATATATTTTTCTAATCTTCTTATGAAAACTCGGACACGAAAAGAAATTTCTATACCGTTGGTTCATTAAATTCATCAAAGGAAATAAGCTACAATTCTTTTAAAAGGATATAAAAAATATATGCAGTTCGCTTGAAAAATAAGTAGAGGAAAAATACAGTGAAATGAGAATCTTTTTTAATATTTAATTTGAAACTATGATACTTTTCGGCCAGTATCTGCAAAACAAAGGTATTCAAGTTATTCACGCGGACGAAGACGCAGATGTTCTTATATTTAATTAACTTGAATAAGTAAAATAAATATATTAAGGGAAATGTCAATAATATTCACACCTGATTTAGGAAATGTTTATTTTTATTAAATATCTGCTTCTAAAAAGACGAATAATACCTTATACCTACTATACATGGGAGAACAAACGGCTCAAAGAATTTATATTATTTTCACATGCTTTTGCTGGCTGCAATACCACCAGTGGAATTTTCAACAAAGGTAAAAAAGCAATTATTATGTTACTGGAAAAAAATTAAAACTGGAGGACTCCTTTGCCTGTGGATATGGCCCTTTTTTCTGAAGCAGCTACAACTGACATAGAAATTGATTCCAATGGACCTGAAAGTCAAGTAGATCCCTTCCAACAAGATCAATAGATCTTAGCAGTACCTAAAAGTAAATCAATCCAAGAAACTAGTGTTAAGAAAAAGGGACAGACTGCCATTTTAAAGTCTTCGCCCTACTAAACGGAGCAGAAATTGGCTCAAGAAAAAAAGCAGGCTATAGAGGTCAAAGCAGTGAAAAGAAAGATAGCCGTTAATCAAACCAAATCATAGACGGTTCAAAGATAGAAATTAAAAAAAAATTAGAATAGTAGAGTAAGATACAGAAAAGAGGATAGTGACACTGAGTGCTAGAACTGCGGAGACTTTTCCTTCAAGATCCATAGCGTGATGGATAAGCTGTTCCAGTTGCCATAAATGGGCTCACAATTGATGTGTATAAATAGTTAGTACTATACTAATGATGTTTGCATAATTCTTAGATTACGAAAGTTGCAGATTTTTCAAAAATTCCACTTTCTCCTTAAATGTCCCGTTTGGTCCGCCAGTCCCCTATCTATGTGTTGGTTCTACTTAAGTTTCTAGCCACAAGTCATCCCTAAAAAAGTTATTTAATCTTCTTGGTTCAGTTCAGTGTTATTCATAAATAACTAAGTTTGTAGTCTGTTAGAAATGAAAACAACATACTCGGTTTTTTCTTCAGAAAATATAAATCCATTGAATTTCCACCTCTATTGTAGTTTTGACATACATTTCGGCATGATATTAGTTGCAAATGTAATAGTTCTGCTCTTGTCAAGATTACTAGGTCGTCTGCAAACAGCATAAGTTGATATGTCTTCAAATATGTTATTACTACTTATAAGGGAAACTATGGGACTCAAAACAGATCCTTGCGACGTATCATTTGCAATTCATTTTGGTGATGATATAGCACCATTTGATTTGAATTGTCATACCAATCAGGAAATTCTTTATAAATGCTAAGCAGTTGCCTGAAATACACCAATTTAAGGATATGGTAGATCTATACAATTGTGGTGGTTATTTAGCAAGTGCCCATCGTATATACTTCTTAAACCACTAATCTTCGGGAGACACTTACCATTATTCATTGGGGTTAAATAAATACCATTGTTTATGAAAACTCACTGGGATAATATATTTACCACTACGTATACAAATTACTGATAACTTACTGTATAAATTAAACTATAAACATTGATACCATTAATAATTATAGAGAAATCAACTCTCTCTTTTATATAGGAAATTCTATAAACATCAATAGTCGATACCCTTTTCGTCGACCTTGTCATACTATAATATTTATTGTTAAGACTCGTCAATAATATATTTACAAAACAGTCGGGATTCTTTAGCTTGTTAATAACCTTACTACACCTTGTCAGTGACCTTCAAGTTCACTGGCCGCTAGCAGTATTTGAAATTAAAATCTAGTTACATATAATTTAATCTAATATTATCTTTTGGGATCATCACATCATCCCCTCTTGGAAGAGAAAAATTATCCCTGATCAATTTTCGATACTAATTACGTTTGTTTATCACACTAATTATTTGTTTTCAAACACTGCTTGTTTGTTAACGCTCTCACTTCACTTGATTACAAATATTGTCGTTATTATATTTATACAACCGATTTGTTTTTTATTGTTTTGAGATACAATCTCCACAGTTTACTCCTCTCACTTCCGTTATTATGAACGGACCATAATAATATGGTTCGAACTTATTTCGTTCTTCATTTTTCAGAATTACCGAATCCCGTACCCCAAAGTTTACGGGTGACGATTCCTTTTCGCTTTTATTTACTCTAATTAGCTTATTTTTTAACAAAAACTGCTTGGCTCTTTCATTCGCGTACTGTAACTTATATTGCAATTCTTTATCATAACTTTCAAAATTGTAACATGGTTCTATTTCTACATTTAAAAATTCTGGTATGTTGGGTTTTCTACCGTATAACAACTCAAAAGGAGTGTATCCGTGATACGTGTTTAGTGTTGTATTATAACAATATGCAAACATTTTTACAAACTCACACCAGTTATCTCTAGAATTTTTAATAAAGTTCATTATGTACTCATTAAACGTTCTCTGTAATTTTACACAACTGCCTATTGATTCGTAATGATATATCAATGAAAAATTGTGTTTTATTTTTAAAAGTTCCGATAATTTCTTCATTATTTAATTTTTCCTTTTCCTGTTCCCCGATCCGTCCTTATTTTCTTCAGAATACCACAGTTTGGTATAAAGTTTTCAAATATAGCTTTTGAAATTGTGACTGCCTCTTTGTTAACGACTGGTATCATGACCGCGTATTTTGTCAATTCACATTATATTGAAATACAATAACGGTTGCCATTGTTACTTTCTACAAAAGGACCTATATATATATATATATATATATATATATATATATAACAAAGAAATTCATGGGTAATTCACACAAAATGAGGGCTACTGAAATAGAGTGGTAACCGTGGACATGCATGTTTCTGGCTCATTTTGCCTCTTCAGCACGGCATAACCAAATAAGGATGTGAAATTTGGGAGCAAAGATGTTAATCGAAACATGGGAACACAAAATAACATCTTTGCTCCCAAATTCCACATCCTTATTTGGTTATGCCGTGCTGAAGAGGCAAAATGAGCCAGAAACATGCATGTTCACGGTTACCACTCTATTTCAGTAGCTCTTATTTTGCGTGAATTACCCATGAATCTCTTTGTTGTTGTTGTTAACATATCACGCGATATTCCTACATCTTCTTTTTATATATATATATATATATATATATATATATAAGGTGTACGAATAGTGCGTGACATATGAACAATAAGCAACGAATAGATTAGTGGGTATTGCACGCAAATAGAAGAAGGGGTTACCATTCTTTTCAGTAGCCCCTTCTTCTATTTGCATGCAATACCCACTAATCTATTCGTTGCTTATTATATATATATATATATATATATATATATATATATATATATATATATATATATATATAATATCAAACGGTTTTATGGATACGTCCGTGATGACAAATTTGTCTTTATGACTGGGTTTTGCTTTGTTCACTTGACATTCATGGCAATTCTTTACATACTTTCGTACATCTTTCTCCATGTTTTTCCATCTAAAATTTGGTCTGAATTTATTTTATAATATATTATTTCCTACATGTCCTCCAAACATTAGATCGTTCTGATATCTTTCTAGAATCTCTTGAATCTCTTCTTTTCGCTGTACCGTTTTTGGTACTTCGCATATACATACTTCTATGTTTTTCAACCTTTTATTCCCTTCTTCTATAAATTCTTCTATTGTGCACTTTTTAAATATATAATCATTTGCATATATTTTCATTCTTTTCACTTCAAATTTTACCACAAACTCCTCAAGTCGAAGTTGTGTAATCCGTCAAATAAGGCTTCACGAAATTTCAATTTATTTTTGATCCTAATGCTCATCCTTAGAGAGATACGGTTATTTTCAAAGTGTAAATTGGTAATTTATGTGCCTCTAGATTATTTAAAACTTTTATTACTGAAGGTTTTTCTATTCGTTCTTCCTCTGTTTCCTCTTTATTCTTTAGATCCTTTCCTGATCGAGCGTTTTTCTTGCGCGTTTGTGCTCTTGTGATTGCCAAGACATGTGAATTATTTATGTATAAATCCTTGAGTACTTCTATGGATATTTTTGATATACTATCTGCGTAGTTCGCTTCACCTTTACCGTACTGTATTTCAAAATCGTATTCTTCCAAATCAAGTCTTATTCTCGTGAGTTTCGACGCCGGGTCTTTCATTGCAAATAAATGAGTTATAGGCTTATGATCTGTTTTTACTAATAACTCTTTTATGATGGTGTGTTTATTAGGCTCACTTTTCTTAAAGCTTCGTGATGAAAATGCGATGAGTAGGTCAATCACTTCTTAGTTTTGACTTAGTACTGCTGAGCATGCGCTATTTGAAGCGTCTTTAGTTAAGATGAATTGTCTATTGAAATCTGGGTATTTTAAAATTGGTGGGTTGATTAACGCATTTTTTTGGACCTGAAATGAGTTTTCGCATTCTTCCGACCAAACAAATTTCTCGTTTTTCCTAGATAATTTATTTAGAGCGGAAAAATTCTGAATGAACCGTCAATAATAATTGCAGAATGCAACAAACCTTTTGACTTCACTAGCATTTTTGGGTACTGGATAATGCTGATTGACTGAATATTTTGCGTTGTCTGGTCAAACAGCATCCCTTGATAAGTTGTGACCTAAATATGCGACTTCTCGCCTAAAGAATTGGCATTTTTGTGGATTTAGTTTTAAATTGAATTTACGACATGCGTCAAACACCTTTCTAAGATTGGTTAAGTGATGATTTTCTGAAATTCCTATGACAACTATGTCATCCATATAGAGAAATGCTTTTTCTGGAGTTAGGCCTGAAAATGCTATTGACATCATTCTCGAAAAACTATTGGGACTTATATTTAACCCAAAGGGTAATATTGTAAATTGCAATGAACCTTTTTCTGTACTTAACGAAGTGTATTTCCTAGAAAACTGTTCTAAAGGTATTTGATTAAAACCTGACATAAGAGCTAAGACTGAAAACCATTTTGCTCTGCTCAATTGATCTAAAAGCACGTCTATACGGGGTGATGGAAATTTATCTGTGAAAATTTTCTTATTTAGTTGCCTGAAATCTATACAAATTCTCCATGCCTTTTCCCGACTCACCAATTTCTTCGGGACTAGTAACACTGGACTGTTATAATCTGATACTGAGGGTTCAATTATTCCTTACGTCATGAATTTCTCTACTTGATTGTTTATTTCTGCTGTTTGCGAATGTGGAGTGCGATAATTTTTTATGTATAAAGGTGTATTATCTTTCACTAGTATCTTTTGCTCATAAAAATTATTGTTCCTTAGATTATCATTCTTTAAAGCCAATATGTCTGCATAATTCTGGTACTTCTAAATTCAATTACTTTCTCAGTTCTTTCATTCTATTGGTACTATCATTCGTTATTGTGTATACCTCGAACAAATCTAAATCCAATATTTCAATATTCTTAGTTTTTACTGAAATACTCTCGTCTCGTCTTCAAAATTTTTACGTATGTATTTTTCCCCGATATTATGGATCTAGCTACAAATACTCCCGGTGCTAGTTCCTGTTGTTTCACTACTGTATCCTTTCTAAAATTTCTAAAGTTTCCTATTAGCTTGTACACCTCACATCTAGGCGGCATTAGTAATGTATCATATTCTGGATTACCAAAAATTTGTATGGTTACTGGATTTCTAGACTTGCAATTTATGTGTAATTCTGATTGTGAATAATCTAATAAGCAATTGTATTTACTCATGTAATCTCTGCCTATAATCCCATTCGTTGGTATCGGAAAATTTTCTTCCACTACGTGAAAGTAATGCTTTAATGTTATGTTATTGATATAAATGTTGATGCTTATTTGACCTAACGTTTTAGATAAGCTTTCTGTTATCCCCTTAATGCTTATTTTATTGTTATCGGATATGTTGGTCTGAATCTCTGTAAAGTTAAAAAGCGTTAAATTTAAATAATATGCTGAATAAGTTTCTGAAATCTTGCATTCGACATTTGTTTTATTATTCAAAACCCCAATTGTTTCTGATTCACTCTTGATTCCTCATTTTCTATCTCACATATTCTCACATTACTGTTATTCCGATTATTGTAATTGCCATTCCTGTAAAATTTCCTCTCCTTGTTGTAGTCTATGTATCTGCTATAGACATTTCCTGGGTTGCATTGTCGGAATGTTCTTCCTTGGGAGTTGCCGTTGTACAGTCCGCTGTTGCTTCCTCTCCTATGATTGTTTCTATAGTTACAATCTGATTTCCTAAAGAAATTCCTATTATCCTTCATGTGTAATACTTGTGGATGACTATGCCTTCTACTGTTATCAGCTTAGATAGTACTTCTTGCGTGTTTTCGAAACTTCCCGCTGCTATGATCGTTTTCGTCGCTTCCGCTGTGGCGTTCATCGTCACGCCTTTATCGTCGCTTTTTTGGTATATTTTTCTGCTAGACTTTCTGGCATCACTTTCGACACGTATGCTGCCTGTAGCTTTTCTGCCAGTTTCTCTATTTCTGTCGCGTATTGCGTTATGTCCTTCCCATTTTGCCTCACTTGTTGAGTTTCGCTAAGAGAAGGCTTGGGTTATCTCCTCTTATTCCTGATTAGATTTTGTTCCTAATTTCTGTGATAGAATTTTCTGTCGTTATCAGGCTACTAGCTTTTCCAGTCAGTCTTATTTCAATTAGTAGAATCGCGTTTTGTTCGTTACCAGTCGCGTTTATTTGTAACAAATCTAACGACTCCAAAAACGATTGTAACTTACTTGCTTCTCCATGGAATTCGGTGGGTAATACCTTACTCGAGAAGTTGACGAAATCGTTCATACTTGTCGTCATTTTCAACTGTTTGATTATTGCATGTGATACATCCGTTTCGATCTCCTCAAATATAGATGTAAATATTTTAACACTACAACTTGAAATGCCCTAAAAGTTTTATCCCTAATTTTATCCGAATAATTTCCCAACTTTCTTGTTGTACTAAATTTAAGTTTTCCCAATTTTTACCAATCAACTTAGCAAAATTATTGTTAGGAATTATTATACCATTAACTACTTCAATGTGTATATCTGGATTTTTAGGAGTTTCCTTTTTCAAAACCCTTTTTACCTGTTTATTTATTTCTTCTACGATTGCCTTAAGCTTATTTTAGTAAACTTCCAACGTTATTGACATTTAAAAGATCTACCATTCGTTCATAAAAATAGAGTGCAAAAGTGCTCACAATTTTATGCAGTCAAAGTTCCTGACGTCTGCTTTGCTGCTATCCCTCGGTTGATGTCTCTTTTTAATGCCCTTCGATGCGTTTTCCATAGGGACCACATGAATTTTAGAATGAACGCTACCGTTATTATGTACAATAAGACCATTATTTGTGTTGCAAAATTATCTTGCTGCACTGTGAAATTATTGTTTACCGTACCAGTTTCTTGTACCTCTTGCTTTGTAGGTGCACCAACCACAGTTCTACTCCTTCAAGGTCCAAAATTCGAATAAAAGACCATATATTTTCGCTCGTTTGGATTACCATTAGTTCGCAGGACTATTTACAGGATTATTTTTGATTATTACCATTTAGTTTGCAGGTTCCTTACCATTTAGATTACAGGATCATTACCATTTAGTTTGCAGGATCGCCATGTGGTGGTTATTTAGCAAGTGCCCCTCGTATATACTTCTTAAACCATCAAACCATTAATCTTCGGGAGACACTTACCATTAATCATTGGAGTGGAATAAATACCATTGTTTATCAAAACTCACTGGGATAATATATTTAACACTACGTATACAAATCACTGACCATGGATAACTTACTCTATAAACAATGACACCATTAATAAATATAGAGAAATGAACTCTCTCGTTTATATAGGAAATTCTATAAACATCAATATTCGATGCTCTTTTTGTCGACCTTGTCATACTACATTATTTATTGTTAAGACGTGTCAAAACAGTCGTGATTCCTTAGTTTGTTAATAACCTTACTACACCTTGTCAGTGACCTTCAAGTTCACTAGCCGCTAGCAATATTTGAAATTAAAATCTATTTACATTTAATTAAATCTAATATTTTCTTTTGGGATCATCACACAATGTCAAACGCATTGTTAATATCAAAAAAGACCATTATCAACTTCTATGGTTTGAAAAAGCTTCCCTTATGTTCGATTTCAAATTCACAATTTCATCCATAGATATCTATTTTTCCCAAAAGCTCTATGATCTAGAGCAATAATATTAGTTTTTTCCATGTTAATCTATTATTCATAACCTACGAAGAACTAATAGATTCGTTGAAATCTCCAGAAAAATATCTTCCAGGACACGATGAAATCCCTTTTACTTTTCTTCAGAAATCTTTCTATAAAAGTAAATCAACTCAATTGGACATATACAATACCATTTTTGTCAATCAAAAATTCCCTATTATCGGATTCCAAGCACATCATATCCTAATAATGAAACCTAATAAGCCCAACACTAATCCACATTCCTATAGGCCAATCTCTTTAACTGTACAAGCTGGAGATAATCCTCAACAATAAATCATTTATTTTACAATTTTCATGAACTCTTCAATAAATCTAACTTCAATAATGACATGAGAATACAAGCAAACAATACCGTTGTTATCTTAGGTTGCAATACACATTACTGAAATGGTAGGTTCACTCAAATGCAACAAGAAATTTATTTTTAAAGACATCGACGCGAAACTTATTGTTTAGTTCCATAACATTTAACTCGATGTACTGAAATTCATGTATCAAAAAAGGAAATAGTTAAATTTTACGAAATTATTTTAAAAGTTTTCATCTCGTCAACTATGTGGTGTAAGACGTGTTCTGAGCGGACAGATAACGGATTAAATGGCCAACGTTTCGTTTAAACGGTCTTCTAATCTTCTACATTCAATTTTATTCACACACATTTTATTTGCATCGGCTTAGGAATCTCTCTACCCAACTCTCTCTTCCGCGGTCTCTACATTTCCGAACGTTGATGCTATTGCTGAAGCCATACATATGTATTAGTTTTACTTATAGTAATAGCAAACTCAACCTCTTGTGTAACGACATTAATTAAAATAAAGTGCTCGAAGTATAAGAACCGGACGAAATGTGTCAGAAGTGATATTTATATTAAAAATGTGACTAACAACATGAATTAAAGATTTCTAGAAATCAGGGTGACGCTCCACAGCCCGTATAAAGGCGAGCTTTATAGCCTGTAATTGCTCGCCAGAGAACTTGGGTGTTCCGAATGCATTATTCCAACCCGGACACATTCTTCCACAGCCTTTAGGGGGAGGGTGACGCAAGCAGCGCTTCCTCCATGATCGGTTCGTTATCTTTTGATTTCTCTAGTGTGTTCATATCGGTCCTATGAGAAGCTAGTGAAGTGGTTGGTCCACTAGCAGCAGAACCCCGCATGCCACAGTAAGGCTAGTTACTCCTGAAGGCTCCGTTTAAGACGGCACTCCCTTTCCGCCATGCATTCTCAGGTACGTATCGCTTTACACCTAGGATTGGGGGGTTGGTCTACGGCGACAGCATTTGTGAAATGATTTAAGATTCTTAACGTCCTCTTACTCTACGATGGCTTCCACTAACCAGGTCTAAGGGTTTCCCATTCCGCCAGTCATTAGGCACCCAGCTCACTTGGCTTAGGTTACAAAACTACGGCTAGAAACTTTAGTGACGAGTTTAAATAGACGCTAATTACATCCTGTTTATTGCCGACGCACCCTCTGGTTTCCGGTACTGCAACGACCGTTGGTGCCACCTCAGCCCATTTAACGTATAAATACGATTGTAAATATATTTTATGCACTCTGCATATTATTTTTAATCTACATATCCTGTTTGTACAATTTGTATAGTTTTCTGTATTATTGAAAGTCGATATTTTTTATTTTAAGTAGAATAAAAAATAAACGGTTTTACGGATTAAAACTAACTTTTCAGCATCTGTGACCCTGAACAATGTTCTATCATAAAATTGTTACTTGTATACACTTCGAGGGATGTATCATGCTAACAAACCGAAATCTCTCCAAAAATAACCAAAACTTTTGTATATCTGGATTTAGAGGACCCGCTGTACTCGCTCTAGTCAACTAAAAATCAATAAGATACATCTGTGAGACACCTTGAACAATATTCAATCCTAAAATTGATCAATCGTATACTCTCTGGAGGCTGTATCGTGCTAACAAACTGAAAATTCTACAAAAATGACGAAAATTTGGTACTTCAAGTACCATAACACCCGTTGTACTGGCTTTACTGAGTTGAAAATCAATAGGGTTCATCTTTGAGACGCTCTAGATAATATCCAATCATAAAATTAGTCACTTGTATATACTCCGGAGGCTGTATCGTGCTAACAAACTGAAACTTCTTCAAAAATGACAAAAATATCGCACTTAAAGTACTGTATCACTAGTTGTATTGGCTCCGGTGAGCTGAAAATCAATAGGCTTCATCAGTGAGAAGCCCTGAAAAATATTCAATCATAAAATTTGTGACTTGTTGAACTGCGCAGGCTGTATCGTGCTAACAAACTGAAATTTCTCGAAAAATTACAAAATGTCGTACTTCAAGTACCATAACAACCGTTGTACTGACTCTGGTGAACTGCAAATCAATAGGGATCATCTATGACATGTCCTTAACAATACGCAATCATAAAATTGCTGACTTATCGCACTCCGGAGACTGTATCGTGCTAACAAGACATGTAAGGAAAAGTGGCCGGCGACAACGACGACGACGACGACGACATACACACAGGATTTTTTTCCTAAAAACCGTTTTTTCGTGTTGTTGTTGATAGAAAACGTAAAAATAACTCAAAAAAAATTTCAAAATTTCAACTTTTTTTGGGGTAAACCAATACTTTTCTCGCATATAGAAAGGTTGGGCGGAAAAGTAATATTAAAAACAAATTTCGTGTAACAACACATATATTTCGCTGTAAAGGAACGAGCAAGTTAGCTCTTAATTCTATTAATAAACTGTGAAGCAAAATATTGGTTTTCACTGAGAAGGGAAATTGGTTGCGCCTATACATAACAAGAAAAGCAGTATGTCCGGTCCCACCACTAAGGATGTATGATCTATTGCTTATTAGTTTGCGAACAAAAATCATATTGATCATCCCTTTCGCAAGGAAACATGTCTGATCGGCAAATATTGGTAGACTGGTTTTCTCAAAGGGCACCCTCAACTTTCAATAAAATTACCTGAGTCAACATCAGCTACTCGTATTAATTTTTTTACTCTTAAAATGCATCTAGAACAAGGACTATTTTGCCTTACCAAAGGGATCATTTTGCCCAACATATCAGGGTAAAACGATCCTATTGCAAAAATCAATATTACTGTCTTCAAATAATTGCTAACCTATTATACCAAAATGTTGGTAAGGCAGTAATTAAGTACAATCTACCAACATTCCAAAAAAAAAAAATTTGTACTTCTTCTCTTGTATACTTTGCTTTTTACAGGGGATCATAATGTTAATCAAATACCATACATACTGCCATTTTCAAGCATTTCCACGGTAACTATGACTTGAATGTAGTGTAAATTTAATCTTTCAATTTATTTCAAAATAGTCGCTATGGAATATTTTCCATTAAGAAATACTACAAAAAACTTGAGGAAAGAAAAGAACCGTTGAAATGAAACGTCATTCAATGTTATCGAATTGTCTGGTCATCACCGCAAATAAGCTGAAAGCTCAAACTTATCTTTAAACTGAGATATTATCTAACTATACATGTACGGACAAAAAGCCGCTCGTAAAACTGAGAAGACGTGAAATGCGGTTTGCTGAAAAGTAATATGCGGGCGATTAAAGGGTTAAACAAAATGGGCACTTACAGTGAACATTGACCATAATCCTTTTGCTAACAGTTGGAGGAACGCCGTTCGAAGCTATGCACATGTAGGCGCCCATTTCAGTTCGAGATATCTTCCACAATTTCAATACTTCCCCTTGGTAAGATGACACTGAAACATAAACGGATGGTTAGTTTTACCATTTTACAGTCGACAGCATGGATTTAAGTCGTAAAATTTTGGTGTAAATATAATAATGATAACAAGGAATCGGATGAATATGTACAGAGTATTTGAAATATGTCTTCGATATTACACGTATCAATATAAAATTTTATACGAGAGACATTATATTAAGGATAGTCTGTCGAAAGTTATTAAAAATTAACTTTTTACTAATATTGCTCTATGTTCTCTCAGTGAGAAGTACTTTTATCAACACGTTCTCTTCATTAAAAAAGATACTGAAGAAAACTGAGCCCCCGTTTTCTTGAAACGTGATGTCTATGATCCAAAGTGTAGTGACTGAAAGCAAAAATAAATTATTTACTAAAGCGGGGTTCTGACCATTGAATCAGTTTCATTGATTCATTATTGATGAATATAATAGTGAACGGCATTTGTTCACACGGTTCATGTTTTGCTGAATACATTATTGTTCAAAAATGCATCAATTTGCTCAACACGGCATCGAAAAACAATTTAAATCAACATCAACAATGTGTCACCCTAATCTCAAAATTAGCAAAAGTGAACATAACACTGAAAGTAATATTACTGTTTTAAAATAAACTAACTGTTTCTTGATAATTCCACAATATATTGTTAAAGTGTTCAAAATTCTAAGAAATTTGTTGATTGTTTCGATACAAAATATCATCGTCAGAATCACAGAAGTTACCTGATGTTTAATAATTATTTTTTTTAGACCAAAAACTGACATATCTTGTGATAGACTTAATATATATATATATATATATATATATATATATATATATATATATATATTGAGAAGTTTATTTTCTTGGGATCCTAGGTTGTTTGAAATAATTAAAAACGATTACGTTTCACATTTTTCTATGAAAAATGGATATATATAATTTTAACGTTTCGCTTCTTCTTTGGAAGCATTTTCAAAAACAATACCATTGTAAAAATAAGAGACGATTAAAATATCAGCAGATAGATAAAAACATAGCATTAGTAGGATTCTTAAGAACATTAATAAAAACATAAAAACATAGCATTAAAATTGATGTACTCACCTTAGAATATCAACGGAACGATACTATACGAGGTAGGTTGAAAATGAAATTAGTTGATTAGCTTATAATAAATTCGACTTAAGTTTGTCTATCATTCACAGAAAACTTATCTTGTTTTATGTGTATCATCTCTTTAATTGACAATTTTTGATGATTGGTGTCTTGAGCTAAAATTTGTGTTTTTTTATAATCAAATTCATGATTCTCAGTGCTTTCATGTTTGTGTGAAGCGGTTGATGCATTTTTTGTATATTTGTGACCATTAATTCTACTCTCCAAGTATTGTGTAGTCATTCCTATATAATTCTTTGGACAATTCATGCATGGTATGGAGTATATAATATTTGATTTCTTGTTATCTTTGGTTTTGTTTTTTAGTTTAGTAAAAAGTGGCGATAATGTGTTGTGGGATTTATGGCTTACATTGATGTTATGCTTTGATAAAATGTATTTAAGTTTTTCTGATAACTGATTTGTGTAAGGTAGGGCTATATATGTATCTTTTTCTTGGCTTGATTTTATTTGTATATTTGGTTTTATGTTGGTATTGTATATTTTATATGTACGTTGTTTAATGATTCTATTAATTTGGTTTTCTGGATATTGATTATTTTTTAGAACATTTTTGAGTTTTTTCATTACTTCAGGACGATATTCAGGTGAAGTTAATTTTATAGCTCTATCCGTTAATCCTATAATAACACTGTTTTTTGTGATTTTGGGATGGCATGAGTTATAATTTAGATACAGTCCAGACCATGTTTCTTTTGTATATAGTTTTGTTTTTATTTTGTTGTAGGTTTTTATAAGTGTCATGTCTAGAAAACTTATTTTGTTGTTGTTTTCGTTTTCTAAAGTGAATTGGATACTTCGGTTAAATTTATTAAAAGCGCTTAGGAAGGCATCGCACTTGTTACCCGGAATTACAGCTAAACAGTCATCAACGTATCTTTTAAAAAATGTTATATCATTCAATACTTTTTCCTGTATATATTCCATAACGATTTGCGCTAGACTTGAAGAAATTGGAGATCCCATTGTACAGCCGTTTAATTGTTGCTAGACGCTAGACGTTGGAATATATAGAGGAAAAAGTATTGAATGATATAAACTTTGATATAACATTTTTTAAAAGATACGTTGATGACTGTTTAGCTGTAATTCCGGGTAACAACTTTGATGCCTTCCTAAGCGCTTTCAATAAATTTAACCGAAGTATCCAATTCACTTTAGAAAACGAAAACAACAACAAAATAAATTTTCTAGACATGACACTTATACAAACCAACAACAAAATAAAAACAAAACTATATACAAAAGAAACATGGTCTGGACGGTATCTAAATTATAACTCATGCCATCCCAAATCACAAAAACACAGTGTTATTATAGCATTAACGGATAGAGCTATAAAATTAACTTCACCTGAACATCGTCCTGAAGTAATGGAAAAACTCAAAAATGTTCTGAAAAATAATCAATATCCAGAAAACCAAATTAATAGAATCATTAAACAACGTACATATATATAAATTATACAATACCAACATAAAACCAAATATACAAATAAAATGAAGCTAAGAAAAAGATACATATATAGCCCTACCTTACACAAATCAGTTATCAGAAAAACTTAAATACATTTTATCAAAGCATAACATCAATGTAAGCCATAAATCCCACAACACATTATCGCCACTTTTTATTAAACTAAAAAACAAAACCAAAGATAACAAGAAATCAAATATTATATACTCCATACCATGCATGAATTGTCCAAAGAATTATATAGGAATGACTACACAATACTTGGAGAGTAGAATTAATGGTCACAAATATACAAAAAAATGCATCAACCGCTTTACACAAACATGAAAGCACTGAGAATCATGAAGTTGATTATAAAAAAACAAAAATTTTAGCTCAAGACACCAATCATCAAAAATTGTCAATTAAAGAGATGATACACATAAAACAAGATAAGTTTTCTGTGAATAATAGACAAGATATTAAAAACGTAAGTCAAATTTATTATAAGCTAATCAACTAATTTCATTTTCAAACTACCTCGTATAGTATCGTTCTGTTGATATTCTAAGGTGAGTACATCAATTTTAATGCTATGTTTTTATTAATGTTTTTAAGAAACCTACTAATGTTATGTTTTTATCTATCTGCTGATATTTTAATCGTCTCGTATTTTTACAATGGTATTGTTTTTGAAAATGCTCCCAAAGAAGAAGCGAAACGTTAAAATTATATATATCCATTTTTCATAGAAAAATGTGAAACATAATCGTTTTTAATTATTTCAAACAACCTAGGAACCCAAAAAAATAAACTTTTCAATATTATAAATAAATGGTTGAAGAAATTAAATGAATTTATATATATATATATATATATATATATATATATATATATATATATAAATAAATAAAGATCCTTAGGAAAATATACGGAGGAGTCTGGGATCAACAGACAGTGCGGTATAGGAGGCGCACGAACAATGAGGTATATGAACTATATAATAGCCAAGTATAGTACAAGAAATTAAATCCAACAGATTAAGATGGCTGGGACATGTCCAGAGGAGTAATGACTCAAGGCTAATTAAAATGGTCTGGGAAGAAGCCCCTCACAACAAAAGACCACTTGGGCGTCCAAAACTTCGATGGCGTGATAATATACACAAGGACCTGCAAACTTTGGGAGTCCTTAATTGGGAAGAAAGTACTCAGGATCGACATGAATGGAGGAGAATTGTTGAGGCGGCCAAAACTCACCCCGGGTTGTAGAGCCATGGATGCATATATATGTATATATATATATATATATATATATATATACATATATATATATATATATACATATATATATATATATATACATATATATATATATATATATATATATATATATATAGATATATATACATATATATATATATATACATATATATATATATATATATACATATATATATATATATATATATATATATATATATACATATATATATATATATATATATATATATATATATATATATATATATATATATATATATGTAGATAACTGAATTTTTAATGTATTTACTTAGTGTTATTGTTGTGATTTTCTTTTAACGTTTTATTGAAGTTTTACTTATTTACATTCAGAACACTTGATGATAATCATCTTATGACCTTTAAGGTTTTTGGTTTCCGGGGATTCAGGGGAGAGACGAAAGAATATTGTGACGGACAACTTCAAAAAATCGACTTGGGTTGTAAATTGAGGTATTTTTAGAATAAAACTGTTATTCTCACCTCTGGGAATATTATTTAATCATTTACCTAGACAAACGAAAACAAACCTACATTTTTGGGAGCTCGTCCGGGATGCAGATAAAATTATAGTCGAAGCAAAAACGAATTGACATTTTCTTAACGTTTGGGATAACGGAAATATTATTGAGAAAAAATATTTTAAAAGAAGTTTATCACGAAGGTGAACATAATTTTGAAGAAGACGGAAGTAAGACGACTTCAAATATAACCAAGTTTAGGACTAAAACTTGTAGACGACACATTTGTTCCAACTGAAGAAGACGGAAATAAGAATACTTCGAGCAAAGCAGCAAAAAACGTGAAAAGGCGGGTGTAAGACGACTTCGAATACAAGCAGACAAAGAAGTAACACTGATGGAAGAGAGTAAGAAGACTTCAAAGAAATTCAGAGGTAATTGTATATTATTATTGTGAAATAAACAAGGTACGATACATTTTTCCAATAGACGAGCTAGATAATCATATTACACCAGTTGTCTACAGAAGATATAATTGCTTTAATTATTTAGATTGGGTCACGTAATCAATTATTTTGAGTTATTAATTCATTTTCGTTCCATATTTTGTAAACGTCACGATATTCACGTTCATTTTGATAATTGCCGAATAAGAAATAAGTTGCAATTTAACTTGTTATAAATTCATTTGAATTTTGAGGCATAAGGTGAATTCTGTTTGTAGTATTATTTGATTAGTTATTTTAACATATTTATTGATATCATATTCATTTTAATTGCGTCCAATGACTAATTTGGGAGATATTCCAAGAATCGGAAAAAATATTTCCAGTAGTTCACTCAAGGCAGTACAGGCTTTACATGTAGTCGCCTTTGGAATCGAGGGAGAAGGTAGGAAAACGCGGAATGAGGTACGTGAATTTTCTGGTTTCTCTTGAGACAAAAAGTCTTCGGAATATGCACAAAAAATAAGTGAGGTAAAACAAATAGTGCAGTTGCCTGATCTTATTGCTATTTGTAATATACTTGATCTTGATTATTCTGGTAGTGATGAAGAAGTAGTTGCAGGTATTTGTTCCTTCATGAATGACCTACAGTCAAATTATGAAAATGAAGTAACAGATGATGAAGTGAAAGAAGAATCGGAAGGTGAGATGAGTTCCGATGAAAATGAGAATGAAAATAATGGAGTTAACAAGAATAGCGAATCTTTTGAAAATATGAAGCTAAAGGATTCGTTTTCATTGACATTCAAAGACGTTGAGGATAGTATTAGAAATTTTGATGGAAGATACTATTATCCAGTTCGAAAATGGATTGAGGATTTCGAAGAAGTTTCTAAGCTGTCAGGATGTAATGAATTGCAGAAGTTGATAATTGCGAAAAAATCATTGAAAGGACTTGCTAGGCTATTTATTCAGTCAGAAAGAGGAATTACGAAATGGATGATTTTAAAAAAAAATTAATTGCGGAGTTTGAAGTGAAAGTTAGTAGTGCTCAAATACATAAATTACTGATGACAAGGAAAAAGCGGAGGGAAGAGTCAGTACAAGAGTACGTACTAATAATGCGAGAGATCGGAAGTAGATCAAATATGGAGTCTGAAGTTTTGATTCAATATATATTTGATGGTATACAGGATGACACATCAAACAAACTTATTTTGTATGGTGAAAAAAAATTTGGTGAATTCAAAGATAAGGTTAAGCTCTATGAACAAATTAAAACTTCGAAAACTACACAGTTCCAAGAGAGAAACCGAGAGGGAAAACTCCTGAAGGAATGGAAAACTGAACTCAAGAGAAACAAAGACGAAAAAAGGAATAAGAAAAGTAACCTGCGATGTTGTTTTAACTGTGGAGGCAAAGGTCATTTGTCCAACGAATGTCCCAATAAAGCGAAAGGACCAAAGTGTTTTGTTTGTTCTGGTTATGGGCATGTATCAAATAAATGTCCAGTGAAGAATACTGGAAGTGGAAGTTCAAATATGACGATAGTAGAGACAGTTCCAAAAATAGCGTTAAATTGAAAATTAATGATATTCAATTAATAATATTCAATTAATAGCACTTCTGGATACCGGAAGTGATATCACTGCGATAAGACAAGACGTATACGAAGCGTACTTCAAAGATATAGAAATGTATGAAGAATTTATTACTCTTAGAGGTATTGGGTCAAACAAAGTAATAACAATGGGATCGTCCAATAGAAATGTCTTCATTAATGGAGAGGAGCTATTTCTGAAAATCCATGTTATTCTTTCTGAAGCGTCAAACTTCAAGGCGATTGTGGGAAATGATGTTTTAGCTCAAGTAGATGTTATCTTTAGAGATGGTGAAATTGTTGTTTTTAAGAAGGAAAAGCAGAATTTTTGGGGATGATAAGAATAGACGAAGAAGCTGATAGATAAACTGATATATTTGATGTTACACATATAAAAAATTAAAAAATTTGGGAAGAATCAAAGAAACTTATGAAAGAATATTATCCAAAGAAGATTATAGAAGCTGATGATAAAATGCATATTCAATTGAAGAATGAAGAACCAATATACCAAAGTCCAAGAAGGTTAGCTGTACCAGAAAAAGAAGAATGGCTAGAAGAAGGAATTATAAGATGTAGTTCATCTGACTTTGCTAGTCCAATAGTTCTTGTTAAGAAGAAAGATGGCAGTACTAGAATAGGTTGTGATTACAGGAAACTTAACAAAAACATAGTAAAGGATAGATTTCCTTTTCCTTTAATCGAAGATGTGTTGGATAGATTGCAGGCTGCTAAATACCTTAGTACCATCGATCTGAGGAATGGATTTTTTCACGTTGGAATAGAAGAAGAAAGTACAAAATATACCGCATTTGTTACACACCACGGTCAATTTGAATTCATAAAATGTCCTTTTGGATTATGCAATAATCCATCAGTTTTTCAGAGATTCGTGAGTACTATTTTTAGAAAATTGTTGCTGAAAAATATTATGCTTTATTATATGGACGATATAATAATAATAATAAGTTCTACAGAAGAAGAAGGACTTAAAAGGTTAAGAGAAGTTATTCAGGTTGCTAAAGACTATGGTCTAGACATAAAAAAAAGAAATGTCAATTACTAAAAACGCATATAGAATTTTTAGGATTTATCATTGAGGGTGGGAAAGTCCAACCCTCAAATGAGAAGACTTTGGCAATCAGGAATTTTCCACAACCAACGACTCTTAAACAAATTCAATCTTTTTTAGGTTTAACAGGATATTTTCGCAAATTCATCTCTTCATATTCCATTATCGCCAAACCTTTGAGTGATGTTTTGAGGAAGGAGCAAAAGTTGGTTTTTGGTGATGAACAGACAGAGGCGTTTGAGAGACTCAAAGAAATACTATCTTGTAAACCAGTATTAAACATTTATAAGCAGGGCGTTGAAACGGAATTGCATACAGGCGCGAGCAAATATGGTTATGGAGCCTGTCTGATGCAGAAGTCGAGCGAAGATAATAAATTCCATTCCATACTACATGAGCAAGAAAACTACTCCGGCTGAGGAATAATACAGTAGCTATGAGCTCGAAGTGTAAGCCATTATTCAAGCAGTGAAGAAATTTCGAATATATTTACTAGGAATACAATTCAAAATTGTTACTGATTGTTCAGCTTTCCAGAAAACTATGACTAAGAAAGATTTGAAAACCAGAGTTGCTAGATTGGCTTTATTATTGGAGGAGTATTCATACGAAATTGAACATCACAAAGGGAGCAGGATGTCTCACGTAGATGCTTTAAGTCGTTATCCATTTGTTATGGAAATTACGAAGACGTTTATTGAAAAAGATGGTGTTATAGAACGGCTTAGACGAATACAAGAAATGGACGAACACACATTAGCGATAAAGAAGATGTTGAGTACAGAAGATTATGAAATTTTTTTAGTTTAGAATCATATACTTTATAAATTTAAGAATGGAAAGGATTTGGTAGTAGCTCCAAAAGCAATGCAGATGGATATAATTAAAAGAGCACACGAAATTGGTCATTTTGCACTCCCGAAGGCAGAAGAAGTGGTAAGAAGAGAATTTTATATTCCAAAGTTGAGAGAAAAAATTAAAAAATGTTTGGGAAATTGCATACATTGTATACTAGGTAACAGAAAGGAAGGACAGAAGGAAGGGATGTTACATCCCATACCTAAACAGGAAGGACCACTGCACACATATCACATCGATCATTTAGGACCAATGCCTTCGACTAATAAAAATTATCGTTATATATTGGCGATTGTTGATGATTTCTCCAAATTCACCTGGCTATATGAATGTAAATCTACAACAACTAAAGAAGTTATTAGTTGGTTGGAAAAACAAAAACAAGTTTTTGGAAACCCAGGTAGAATTACAACAGATCGAGGAACTGCTTTCATTTCTGAAGAATTCAAAAACTATTGTACTGATGAAGGTATACAGTGTTTAATAATAACCACTGGAGTTCCAAGAGGAAATGGTCAGATTGAGAGAGTGAATCCTATTATCATTACAGCTCTTACGAAACTTACCTTGAACGATCCTAGAAAATGGTTTAAATATATTGAGCGCGTACAAAGAGCATTGAATTCTACTATTCAGAGAAGCATAGAGACTACACCTTTTGAAATTCTGACAGGAGTAAAGATGAGGAATAAAGAAGAAATAGTAATCAAGGAATTATTGGAAGAAGCTACAATACAAAAATTTGATGAAGAGAGAAAAGAACTCAGAGCAGAAAGCAAAAAACAAATTTTAAAAATACAGGAAGAAAACAGAACTCATATTTTAAGAAGAAAAAAATCAAGGTTATATAGAAAAGGAGATTTGGTAGGCACTAAAAGAACCCAATTTGGAGTAGGAATTAAAATTCATAAAAAATTACTAGGATCCTATGAAGTCACAAAGGTATAACCCAATGACAGATATGACGTAATGAAAGTGGGTTATCATGAAGGACCAGTGTTTACTTCTACATGTGCAGTGTTCATGAAACCTTGGGTTGGTAACCAAAGTGAATCCGGGTCGGATTCACAATAGGATGGCCGAATGTAGATAACTGAATTTTTATTGTATTTAGTTAGTGTTATTATTGTGATTTTCTTTTAACGTTTTATTACTTATTAACATTTAGAACACTTTATGAGAATCATCTTATGACCTTTAAGGTTTTTGGTTTCCGGGGATTCAGGGGATAGACGAAAAAATATTGTGACGGACAACTTCACAAAATCACTTTGGCTGTAAATTGAGGTAGTTTTACAATAAAACTGTTACATTCAACTATGGGAATATTATTCAATCATTTACCTAGACAAACGAAAACCAACCTATATATATTTATATATATATATATATATATATATAGTAGACACGGCTTAAGCACTAATTGTCAAATAATTTCCGGCTATCAAAATTTTTATTATATTGAAATATAAATTTAATTTAGAAATATTCTAATTACTCTCTTCTCAGGGTGAGTTCAATTCGCTATCAAAAATAATTTTTGTGTTATAAATTTTAAAACTAATTTCAAAGTATTGTCCAAATTGGCAGTTAATTATTAATTTTGTTCCGTACTATCTACTCAGTAGTATCTTGTGGCTGTGTGTTCAAGATTAAAAATACCATTCTATTACTTCTGACATTTACTAAGTATGAATGAGTTATCTGTCACCAATAATCCTAAATTTTCACTGTCCAATTTTGAATTTGAGTGCATTATTTGGAGGATAAAACGAATGTAATGCACTTCATGAAAGCAGTGGCTACTATTTGTTTCCGATGTGACATTTCCTATAGTACTTTTGGGGGTATTAAATCTCTCTTACGAGGGGATATTACACAAACTGAATCTTCCAATCCTCTAGTAGATCGATTCAGTACCTTTGTAATTATTCATTAACAACCGACTCTAAACTGAATATAATCACTATTATAACTATTTTTGTGATCGGAAATAGCTCAAATTATATTACAGCAATAATCATAAATGTGAATGTCAGAATTTAATGACTTTCCATAGTAGTTCACCGCATTCAATTTTGACAATTTTTCAGAATAATTCTCAACTGTAATTACACAAGGTGGTATTTTTTTGATAATTTTAACTAGATGCACAAATTTGAATTATGAAATAAAACAATTTAATTCCTTTAAAACTTCATTTATTTGAACTAATGTTCAATTTAAACTTGTTGACGCGTTTCACTAACACAGTAGCTTTCTCTAAACGAATGAAGGTATAATTTAGAAATGTTTTAATATATACAATGCATAAATACGGAATTCTATTATATTAATGTTAACAAAGGTATTGAATGAAATTACCTGGAAATTCATTCACTACAAAGATTCCTAATCCATCTTCTAGGTAAAAAGGTTTAATAAAGGAGAGTGATTGATATCTATTTGGTCTCTTTTCGATGCGGGAAAATTGAACAACTTACTGTTGGAAATGCCGAGAATAGACATACAAATACTGGGAGTATGCGGAACTAGATGGGTGGACCAATTCCGACTCATTTATACAATTTACATATCCGGAACGAGAGATGCGTCCCACAGAAATGGAGTGGCCATCATATTGAATGAATCCCTTGCCTGATCAGAAAGAAATTTTGTGCCGTTGTCTGACATAGTGATGTTACCGCTGCTGACGATGAGACCTATAAACGTGAACATCGTTCAGGCTTATGCCCCTACTGACCATGATGATGACGAGGTAGAAGAGTTCTACCAACAAATTGGAGACAGAAAGAAGTCGTCAAAGAAACAATAAATCACAATAATTATGGCTGACTAGAATGTAAAAGTGGGCAGAGAAACAATAGAAGATTTCACCGGATAATACGGCCTAGGAGTACGTAACGACAGAGGAATATAACTTATACAGTTTTACCAGGAAGAAGAATTCGTTATTACAAATACCTGGTACAGTCTTACAACAGGAGACTGTACACATGGACATTCCACTAACATACTAATATATTAATCAACCGACGATTCCGTAATTGCAATGAGTCAACGAAACATTTGCTCTGCTCAGTACTAAACATAAGACTTAAAAATATGAAACAACCAACAAATACCTCCCGAATACAACGACATATACTAAAGGACCCTGAAACTATTAAAGAACTAGCCCAGGAAATAAATGGTAATATACATATCCACTTAAATCCAAAGTGTCGAAGAAAATTGGCAAGATATCAAAGCTTCGTCGAGGAATGAAAAAGTTCAACAATTAGTAAAGCCAAAAGCGAAAAAAGGAATGAATGACACAGGGCATATTGAATCTCATGGAGGAGAGACGAAAACACAAAAACAGTGATCATAATGAAGACAAGAGAATACATCTTATAATACGCAAAGAAATTAAAGGAAACGTGGCTTCGGGAATCCTGCAAGGAAATCGAACATCTTCAGACATGATGTCTTCAACTTACATAAAAAGCTAAAAGAACATTCTGGCATATATAAAAGAAAAACCACAACACTGCTGTATAACGATGGTAGAAAGTCGGTGTTAACAAAGGAAGATCAGTGTTATGAACGACAACAGTATATTCAACAGCTGTTCGAGGACGAGACCTGCTAAACGATAGAAAATCAGCTGACTGATTGTATGGCAGAGCACAGTCCCAGCATTCTCAAATCCGATGTTCAAGAAGCAATATACCAATCAGAAGCAAGAAAAGCTCCAGGACTCGATGAAATTCCTATAGGGCTGGTAAAACTACTTGATGACGAAAGCATATCTATTCTGATGGCATTCTTCGACCAGGTCCACCAAACTGAAAAATTTCCCGAGGACTGGCAGAAATCGATCTTCATCGTCTTATCCAAAAACAACAAAGCTAATAGGTGTAATGACTTTGAAAATACCTTAGAATAGAATGTATGCCAAATGTGAACACAATATTGGCAAATAACAATATGGATTTCGAAGCGGATTAGGCACAGGCGGAGCTCTGCATGACACTAATACAAATGAGTTGTGAGGTTCGAAAAAATAACTCTATTGACTCCGGAAAAGCGTTTGATCAGGTCAAACACACAAAACTTTTAAAATGTCTGAAAGCATACAACGTAGACTATCATGTTATGCGCCTCTTGTCAAACCTGTGTCATAGTCAAACAGCAGTAGTCAGGCTAGATGACAGCGTTACAGATGAAATACCAATAAAACGCGGAGTAAGACAGGGATGTGTTCGATCACCCCTGTTATCCAATCTTCATTCCGAGAACATATTTCGTTGTGGCTTTATATGCCACGACAGAGGGAATAAAGATAGGTGTCGAAATTATGAACAACGTAAGGTACGCAGACGATACGGCCATCATTGCAGAAAACATGGAAGACTTGCAAATGCTACTGGATAGAATGCATGAGACCAGTCGAAGATGGGGCATTAATATGAATATCAGGAAAACGAAATGGATGACTGTAGGTTGAATAAACATAGAACAAATTCCGATTACAATCAACGGACACAACATTGAACTGGTATCACATTTCAAATATTTGGGTGGCTGGCTGAACAATGACATAACATGCGACGAAGAGGTAAGAGCGAGTATTGAAATGGCACGTAGGGCATTCAGTAAATAGGAACCAACTCTCACTAATAGAAACCCTACAGTTCAGACGCGGTTGAGAAGACTCCGCTGTTACGTATGAGAATTTGTTTGTTAGGATGTGGGACATCATGAAAAAAATAGAAGCGTGCGTTTTAGATATGGTGCAATCGGAGAATCCTCAAAATCCCGTGGACTGCACATACCAGTAATGGAGAGGTTCTCAGATAAATGCATAAGGATCGAGAACTCCTGAACACCATAGAAACAAGAAATATCTGTTATTTCGGACATATAATGCGAGGTACCAAATATCACATCCCTCGCCTGATCATTCCGGGAAAGGTTGAGGGAAGAAGATGGATAGGTCGCAAAAAGCTATCATGGCTACGAAATATTAGAAATTGGACCGGACTGGAAATAGAACAACTATTGCGAATAGCGAGTAGTCCAATTCAACCAAATTGTCATGGAGATGGACCATGCTTGAAGGGCACCGAAAGAAGAAGAAGCACGATACAGCCTTCGGTGTGTGAACATGTGACCAAATTAATGATTGTATATTGCTCAGGGTGTCTCACAGATGAACTCTTGATTTTCAGCTCACTAGAGCCAGTATAACAAGTCTTATGAATCCAGACGTACAACATTCTTTGTCATTTTTGCAGAATTTTTGCTCTGTTAGCACGATACAGTGTAAACAAGTGACAAATTTCATGATTGGATATTGCTCAGGGTGTGTCACAATAGAACCCAATTTATTTTCAGCCCGCCAGTACAACGGGTCCTATAAATCCAGATATACCACATTTTTGGAGAAATTTCAGAATGTATGTATAGCCTCCGGATCGCAGAAAAGTTAGTTTTAATCTTTAAAACCGTTTATTTTATTCCACATTCAAACATTTCATTTGTAATATCATATTAACATAATGACTTGTTCCCAAATTGCGCATTTCCTATAAAAAAACAGCAAAACGCTTGTCTCTTATAAAAATACCGGAACAAAGTTCTCCTATAACGAAAGTTGTATTTTTAATTTCTCCTTTTAGATATAGACCCAATGAATAGATAATTTCCGTATATCCCCTGTAGTGTCGTGAGTACAATACCTTTGGGATTCGAGAACGATCGTTTTTGAATCTTACAATACCTATTATTGTGCTACTACGAACCGACCCAAGTATATTGCTTTTTCGAAAGATCAATGCGACGACTTCGACGATAACTTTCACAGTTATAGGTCGGAAAAAGATGTTTGAGTTTCTACTTTTTTTTAATGTGTTCTTTTTTCATTTTAGTCTAGTCAAAGAACGTAAGAAAACATATTATTCGATAAATTTAATTATTTATCAAGTTCAAATTGTCGTAGTGATAAATTTCGAATTGATAATGACTTACTATACTTTTTTGTTGCTTGAATTCATTTCAAACATGGTAGAATATTGAATTACATCCCCTTCGACAACCGTGACGTCGACCGACCATTTTGCCGATACGGACATCTGTGGTGATTCGCAACTGATAGCGTAATGACTTAGTACATTGACGCGTTTGGACCTTCTTGGGTCTCTTCAGGAGTGCCGTAATGCCTTCCAGTTCAGAGTCTCTAAACCGAACTGAAGATTCCGTTCTCCAACAACTTCTACTTGGCTCGTGTAGTTGAGTAGTTACACACAAGTGAGAAGCAGTCAGCTGACGCTATCTTCACTTTCAGTTGCGAACCAAAACCTCAGATAAATTTGACCGTATTAGTCGTATGAAATAAATTGAATATAATTTCATAAAATTCGAGGTGTCTTTATGAAGCATAAATTTCGATTTTCTAACAGACAAGAGTATATCACACTGAGGTACGCAATATCAGTTCTGTTGTTTATGAAATTTTGTTCTTGAAATCTGCAAGACATCTCTAGAAAGAGTCTTTTACTTAGGTAAGATTCTCTTTCAAGAATCGTAGCAGACTCATAGTCCATAGTATGATGATGAATACTGATAATTGTAGCAGGCCGGTACTAATCACTTGCCAAATAATTTTAGTAGACAACAAAATTCGAAATCGTCACAATGTGATTAACATGTTCAAAATTTTTAAATGACGTACATGTATGTGTGTGATGTTTGAAACGTTTTAATATTGTGTTGTTTTGTTTATTTGGTTCTGAACCAGATTAACTACACTTTGAGGTAAGCTTTTTTTATATGTGTATGAATGTATAGATAAAAACTGTGTTTGTAGTTTTGATATAGGTCAAAAGGGATGACAGAAACGTCAACAAGTTCATAAATTATGATGGAAGGTATCATATGTCTACGCAGCTTCACTAAAACTTTTTTATTAGCCGAATCTCAAGAAAAAAGGAAATATATATGTATATACTAGGTTTTATAATTATTTTAATTTAATTAGATTATTTAGATATATTTAGAAAGATATATGTTATTTTATATATATATATATATATATATATATATATATATATATATATATATATATATATATTTAATTATTCATTGAATTTGTAGTGTGGCTAGCTTAGTTATTTATTTATCATTATTATATTCGGAAGCATGAGTTCTGGCATTGATTGATTTATTCTGCTTACGTAAATAAATAGAAACACATTACTTCCAATGATTTAATTTTTTAAAAGAAATTTTTATTTAAATATATATAAAACAGATACGCCTATGACATTACCAAACTACAGTCACAAATGAGAACATACACCATCCTATGCGCATGCTCAAATAAATGCGAATGGATGCGAGAGAAACCGAACGTTTCTTAGAGACGCTTAGCAGTTGCGTGAATATCAGATGTATCATAAAATCGTTGACTTTATAATGCTGGTGATAGACATTCCATAAAAGAATTTATGTGTGGAAAATATATACATACAGATGATTAAAATGCTCAATGGAAATGAGTTACAAATTATACATACATTTGAAAATATTATATCTATTAATTTAAAGGCATATTTCTTATACGATTAGAAATGCAGTAAGTACCACCATTATTTTATTACGGAATTACAAACATGCATGTAGGCCTCTTTAAATACTCTTGAAATTTTATCTAATGAATAAACTACATAAAGTCTTTTTTTCTATTTTAGTTAGATCGATCATATAGACGCAAGAATTATTATACAGATGGAAATAGTCACTGAATTTATATTAGTTAGTTATTATTATTATTGGCCAATAATATTTAAAGAAACACTGACCTGAAGTCTGGAATCTAACTCGTCTGGTAACAGGAATACGCCTACCGAAGTCCAATCTGCATAGTTTCTGGAGAATTTGTGATATTCTCACGGAAAAACCGGATATACACACATGTGAGTGTTCGTAGTTTTATATATACAAGGAATCTTTAGCTTTGATAATTATTTTTTGTGATTTAACTTGAAATTTGTTGTAAAATTGTTCATTACCTCCTCTCTGCTTCGACGCCAAAACCAATCTACCCACGCGTCCTCTCGATCGTCAATTTTTTAATCAATAAATAAACTATTGTTTCTCAGCTCACTTATTTTCAACAAAGTTTTGTTTCTGTTTGATTTATCAAAATTTGTCCTGTCATTTTACACCAATCGTATTCTTTCTGGAGCTGCCGAGTTCTATTCACAATTACAACACTCTATGAAAGTTTTGAAAACACATATGAATGTGAATTTCACTTGAAAATTATCTGTTTTCTTTTTTAATTCAAACGAATCTCAATACAACAAGTTTTTTACAAATAGTGAAATTCATGGTTATATCTCGATATTACAATGTCTACTCTTGTTTTGATACTTGTGACAACTTTGAAATATTATTTACATTTATAAACATAAATTCTTTTATATGACATATATATATATATATATATATATATATATATATATATATATATATATATATATATCTTTTGCTTTCGTTATTTGAACTATCCAAATTTAATAGTTTCAAATATTTACTTATATCTATCACCATTTTATGATTCATTTTCTTTATAAATTTGATATCAAATTTTGACATATAATTACATTTATGTCATTTATATTTATATTTTCTAAACTTGTCTAAATCTTTATACTAAATATGAATATTATTTCTATTATTACTGTTCCACTAATACTTATATTAAATTAGATCAATAAAACTTGTTTATTTTCAGATAAACAGCTGATTCCTTCATGACAAACAAACATTCATATTGGGCAGATTTAATGTTCTCTTCTATACTTGTTAAGCGTTTTCAAAATTTAGACAATTATTAAGGTAATTTCTTTATTTTTATTATTACTCTTTTTAATTATTATAAACAAATGATTTAATATATTGAGACTTTATATGAATTTTTACTTATGATTGTGGTTTTTTAATGTGTTTTTAATTAACATAGTTTCAATCCATTTTAAATATTAAGCAAAATATTCTCAAACATGTTCCTTAATATATAAGATATGTGGTTCAATATATATATATATATATATATATATATATATATATATATATCAGGGATATAGATTGTTTTGAGTGAACCTCACGGCATTGAGTTGGTGTGCTGTATTTACACCCACAGAGTAGACATACTTGAAACTAAAACGATACATAATTTCAAGGTGAACACGGAAAGGCCTTGATCAGCAAATTCCTTCTCGATTTATTCAGTTAATGATGACAAGCTTTTTATATGTAGTTTAAAATTTTTGCAAATGTAGACTGACCTCTGTAGGTTAACGGATGGAACATTGAGGCAAGCAACTGTATGCAGGTTCGATGGAACCGTATTTTCCTTGGAAATGATTATTTATGTAATAAGTAAATAAAACGAAACAAGGGATTTCAAGCTAATTATTTTCTGATAATCATCCGGCCATCGGTGTTCACGCTGGAATCACAGGTGGAAATTTTGATTGTAAAATCATTGGGATTTTCTTCAATTTATCGTACGGTTTTTTTGTAGTACATCTTTATTTTCTTCGTTACATTAGAACCACGTTTTCTCTTTAGCACTCCTTATTCCCCTCTATCCTTAGGGTGTACCGCAGGACGAAAAAGGAGCCACGTTTATACCTAAGGTAATTTGGGATTCGCGTGTTTGAGACGATTGATTTGGCTGACCCAGAGAAGAAAACACAGTCTTGACAAATTGTAGGCTCAAGGGACCCTGTGTGAATATAAGGAGATCTACCTCACAAGAGTTTTTATCCAGCTTGGGCCCAAAAGCCTTTTTCTCTAATTTCAGGGGTATATTACCCTCCTGCCTGTGCGGCGCGGGTGACAGCGGCTGCCTTTCTGTTTAAGGAATGATTACCCAAATCATTGGTCCTAGACATATGCTTAACAGTGGTAACATACCCCCATTTCTGCAGGAAGGATTGTTCTGGGCGTGAAGAGGTAAGTGCCCTCGAGTAATATTTATCTATAGGTTTCCCAAATAAAATCCAATTGATTTCAAGTGGTGACAGCGTTTGGTTTTGAGTCATTGTATTTTCTTTTCTTTTACACAAAATAACCCCATATATTTGTATATACAAATACATAGCATTACAATTTGTGTGAAATTGTGTGCGAAGCATCTTTATTTTTTTCTTTGAAGTTGCATTATCGTTTCCATATTTTTCACTCAAAGTTTTAAATTTCTCAACTAGTGACTCCAAGGAGTTTCTTTATTTCGACAATCTTCTATAAACATTACAGGTTTTTCCTTTGACCATTCCATCACTACACCAAAAGTAGCCAAAAATATGCGGGAAAACGTTTGATATCTCAAGAATAGTTGCCCCTTTGTGGTGATTAGGAGTAAGCGTTCCACTTGTTAAGCCATCTGACATCCATACCATAATTAGTGACTTAATTATCTATATATTACAAACCATATCATTTATATACACATATGAAATGAATACACAGTTCATCGCCTTGCTAACAATATTTCGACCTCAGTATTGTCTATTGATTTGTTTGATATTTATGTCGCGTACAACCGTGAACGTGTTTCTTACTACTACTTAATTATTCGTATTTCTAAGGATCTGTGGCTTTTCTTACTGACTAAATCTTCCTATATTTATTGGTGACCTTCTTCTTCTTCTTCATATATATATAGGCTCTTGCGCCTGCTCTATATCGATTAGTGCTGTAATATTATTTGGAATGTCGATTGCCAGTTGTCTCGCCATCTTTTAAAGGGCCTTCCTGGTAGTCTGGTGCTATATGGTTTTAGATCTCTTGCTGTTCGGGCTATCCTATCTGCGCTCATTCGTGTAACATGCTGGTTCCACTCCCGTCTTCTCTGTCTTTCCCATCGTACAATATCTTGTACCTTGCATAGTTCTCTTATCTGATTGTTTGGAATTCTATCTTTCAGTGTTTTGCCAGCGATTGATCTTGAAGTTTTCTTTTTTGTTGTTCTCACTGTTCTCTTTGTTTCCGCTGTGTCGGCTCTGGTTTCTATTGCATATGTCAATATTGGTCTAACACATGCTTCATATGTACGAAGTTTCCTATCCAGTCTCATGTCTTCGTTTTCCAAATAACATCTCTCAGGCAACTTGATATGTAAGATGCCTTATTTGCTTGTTTTCGTACACTTTGTTTTAGCTCTCCGTAGCTGGATATTTCTATACCCAATTATTCGAACCTTGTACTGCTCTATTATTTCATCGTCAATTACAATTTTGCATCGTCTGGGTTCTCTTGCCGTTACCATAGTTTTGGTCTTTGTGGTTGATATTTGCATGTTATATTTTTCCGCCGATGTTCTGAAGGCATTTACCATACGTTGTAGGTTGTTCTCATTGTCTGATATCAGAATTGCATCGTCTGCATACCACAGCATTTTTATTTGTTTTCCTCCAAGCCCGTATCTGTGTCCCACGTTTTTTACTTCTTCTATTATTTCATCCATTACTAGATTGAATAGTAATGGGCTTAAACTATCTCCCCTTCGATTTCCTGATATAATATTTACTTCCGATGTTAATTCATTCTCGACCTTAATTTTAGTTTTGTTGTTTGTGTTCACGTCTTTAATTATCTTCACCATTGTGTTGGATTGGTTTCCTGCTTTTAGTAATTTTAGCACATCTTCTAATTTGACACGGTCAACGGCCTTGGTCAGGTATATAAAGCACATATATACAGTGTTTTTAAATAAAACTCAAGGTCTCTAGTTAATTCCACAATATAATACAAGTTATTGCAAATTCTAAAAAATTGACAATTGTTTCGGTAAATCAATATCATCGAAACAATTGTCAATTTTTTAGAATTTTCAATAACTTGTATTATATTGTGGAATTAACTAGAGACCTTGAGTTTCATTTAAAAACACTAATATGAGCATATTCCACGAAGTAAGGGTCGAGACAGTCAATTACATATATACAGGATTGCTTTCTCAACTATATGTCTGACTACGAAAATGGCATCTATTGTTGATCTGTTTTGTCGGAAGCCCTGTGCTCTTCTGATATGGTATACTCTTTATTGATCTTATTGGCGAGTATTTTCGTTAATAGCTTGAGTGTTGTGTTTAGCAAGGTAATGGTTCGATAATTGCTAGGGTTATTCTTGTTTCCTTTTTTATATATTGGTATTGTAATGCTATTTTTCCAATATCTTGGTACCTTCTTGCTATCTAAGATTTTCTGAAAAAGTGTACTTATATTTTCCATTATCGTTTCTCCTCCGTATTTCAATAGCTTGTTCGGTATACCATCGGGTTCTGGGGATTGTCTATTTTTTAATTTCTCTATGCCATTTTAAAATTCTTCCTTTCTTATTTCTATGTTTTGTTCATCCTGGACATCTTCTTCTTCATCTTCCTCTGTATATTCATTTCTAGGTATATTCGTTTCTGGATTATAAAGTTCTCTAATATAGGCTGTCCATTTCTCTCCTTCTATCTTATTAAGATTTTTATATCCATTGATTGGTTATTTTCTGCCTTTAATGACTTTCCACACTTTACGTTGCGATACGTATAGATCGTGTTCCATTTCTTTGGTAACACGTGTCCAATAGTCTCTTTTCAGGATTCTCATCTTAGAGTTTACAACGTTTCTTATGTTTTTTATTATTGATAGCTGTCGGCTGTCTGGTTACTGCAATATTGCAGATATACTTCTCTTTTTCCATATGCTAGATTTCTAATTTCTTCAGTGAACCACGGTTTTGACATTTTTGTTGAGTTTACGTTCATTTTTCTGACTCCCATACTTTCTTTTGCAGCTTGCAATATGTTAAATTCCATTTTTGCCCAAATCTCATTTGAATTTTTCTCGTCTGTTACTGGGTGTGCCTCAAATCTTTCTTTTAATCTTTTATGATATAGACATTTTGTGGTCTGGTGCTCTAGTAACTCTATGTTTATCTTTTCCACGTATTTGGGTGTTTTTTAATGTTTAATGGAATATTAATTGAGAATTTCCCCAGTATCAATTTGTGATCGGACCCCACATTGGGCGATGTTAAAGCTCTTACATCAAGCATTTGCTTAGGTAAGACATCTCTATTAGTTATTATGTAATCGATCGTTGATTGTTGTCCTTGTGTATTTTGCCAAGTGTTGTTTATTCTCAAAATAATTTGAGCGCATATGTTTCGATATTACTTAAATATTTAGGTAATATTGAAACAATTGTCAATTATCTTAGAATTTTTAAAATCTTTTCAATATATTGAGGAATTAACTAGAAACAGTAAGTTTTATTTAAAACGGTGAAATAATAGGAAGGAGTAGCCGGAAGAGCAAATTAATTGAAGTGAAAAAAGTGTATGGGAAGAATTAGAATGAAAATCTAACTGA
Source organism: Galeruca laticollis (assembly GCA_963921935.1). Lineage (NCBI taxonomy): Eukaryota > Metazoa > Arthropoda > Insecta > Coleoptera > Chrysomelidae > Galeruca > Galeruca laticollis. The sequence goes on from OY998177.1 coordinate 104,693,065, forward strand.
CGAAAAGGGTATGGCATTGAAAATAAAGGAAATGAATTAATTAAAAAGGTCAAGAGAAAATGGGAATAATTTGGACAAAAGACCATCTATTTTCATAGTACGTCTCCTATTATTATAATTACTATTGATTTATGTATTGCCATTCCATTTTCTTTTAATTTTTCGTTCAATATTGTTAGATTCTGTTGCAGGTGTTCCTTGCTAGTTTTACACCCCACATCATCAGCGTGTGAAGGATATGGGTAACAAGAATTGATTGCTGGAGACCATCAATATGAAAGCAAAACTGGGAGCATGTCAGAAATTAAAAGAAGGTACGAAAAATTCAATAAAACGAGGCGAATATTGACCTGTTTATTAAACCGAAGAAATAGAAATGAAACAAATTGATAAACTACATGGAAGCTTCTTATTTCAAAGGTTGATACGTTCCTGATACACTGGAGAAGATACAACTTTTTCGTTCACATGAAAAATCAAAATAGTTGTTCACTGTACTATAATACTAATATTAGTGGCCGTTCTCTGGAAACATCATCCCGTTATCGGAAAAGAAGGTGACGCTCTAAGCTGTGACTGTAACTTTATGTGTTCGAATGCAGATGGTCACCCAGATTTTCAGCTTCCTATCGCATTACAGGTGTATCGCGAATAGCGACATAAAGGAATATGGAGGAGAGATGAAAGCATCAACGCGAACGAACCAGAAACGGACTGATGGGATTGAGATAAATTTTACGTTTATTCACTTTATTAATTGAAATGTTTAATTCGATTTAATAAATTTCCAATCCGATAGAATACGACTCATTGGAAGCGTAAATAAAGAACAGAAAGAGTAGAAAATGTAAAATTGGACAAATTGGAGGAGAACTATAAGAAACAGAAGAAAAACAAACAGAAAGGAAAGAAGGAGTGACAAGAGGAAAAGGAGACGATGAAAACAGATCAACAGGGGTAGAAGAAGGAGAAAAAGAAAAACAGAATAGAACATGCAAAGAGACAAAAAAATATGCTTTTTGGAAAAGGTATACTTTGACAACTAAATTGACAGAATCCAGTGATATATTACTATTGGGTCTAGTGCTCAGAATTTTCTAGACTTGATATCGTTAAATGTACATATTTCGAGGAAATATTCTTATGCTAAAACCGACATAATATAATACCTTGCTATTTAACGAAATCTTTGTATCTGTTATCATTCTGTTGTTTGAAATAGATTTTTGAAATTCCTATTTTCTCTGAATTTACAATAACATACCTCTATTTAATTTATTTTTGGAATTCGGAATGCGATCCGTCTTACTTAGGGAAGATTTGTGAATCGAAAATCAAAGCATCCGGAACAGTAACGCGCCATTTAAATGATAATTTCAGTACAAAAAGTGCCCGAAGAAATAATGAAATTGGTGCAAAATCGATACTGTGTATATAATGGTATTTTCAATCGAATGAAAGCACTTAAAAAGGGATATTAGATGACCCGAAAGAGATAGAAAATAATGAAAAGAGAAGTTTTAAGCATTCAAGTTTTGGTTGTTAGTTTTGTCTTAAGGAAATATATTTTTTGAAACATTAGGCTAACGAACGAAACAGTTCAATATTGTATATATAGCTCATTTGGATTATAGATTAAAGTTTCTAAAATTGGAATTGCTGTAAATATACTTATAATTTTGTGTAACTCCTCTTTTGATTTAAATAATGATGTATTCAAGTATCTGCATCATTTCAGTGAGAAACATTGGATATATCAGCCTTAAAATAAATACAATATGAGCTTATTTAAGTAACATGATCGTACAGTCGTTACTTGAAGAGCAATATTTATTTATTCTCTTCTCTCTCTCTTTCTCTCTCTCTCTCTCATCCTTATATATGAATATGAAGCTAATGATTTCCTTTTTACATAAACTGAAAATATGCTTTCAAGGACCACGCCTGAGGGCATCATTATATTCGTAAATTCTGATCCGATTCATCATAAACATGGTGAATATTGCCAGGGATACAAGACTATAATTGAAAATCGTTGTTGGAGATAAATATATCTTTGTTGGATGCACATTAAGGAGTTGTCTAGATTGTTTTAGTTAATAAGTAATATCGATGAAAGTTTACATGCTCGGCAAAGTGATAGATAAAAACGCACAGTCTCTTGGAAGACATTCTACACAATTGAACTCGTAAAATAGAGAGATTAGTTTAAGGGAATGCTCAAAATGTGTTTCCCAAATTTAATTTAGAAATAACTATGAACCAATAACTAATTTAAAATACTTTATGCTTAGATTTGAGATCTTACCAGAGCAATTTAATTTATTATACAAACATTAGAAGCACACGTACTAATAATGCAATCTCCACTCGTATATCATCCTCTTGGCAACCCTGTAACATCTTAATAAACAATTTGTAACCACTCATAAAATTCTTTCTTGTACGTTTGGCAAGTAACCACCTCCTTTTCAGCTCACATATCATACATTCATAAATACGTCTCAAACCCCATTTCATCAAAAATCATCGTGCAAGCACCTACTCCCTTACAACAGACAGGGATACGCCCAAGTTTTACCAAAATGCCCTGAATATCTCAATTATCTAATAAATCTCAACACAATAAGAAATTTCCTAATTACCCTGTGGTGAACAAAGTACCAAGTTTTACAATAAGTGAGTGATAAGTGAAAAACTGCTTTAATTACAACACCTACGCCAAACGTACAACATAAAAACTCTCTTACAGAACGAGGTGACTTAAACCAGCACATATCTCTAAGAAAACAAGCAAATAATTTAATAAAAGAACTACGTTTCTGTAATATGTCCCTATTTCGAGCCGGATTTCAGATTCCTGTCGCATTCCCAGCCACAATCACTTCCTGTTTGTGACCCATCATCTTCCATCAACATTCCTCAAGGTCCTTCGAAAAAGCCAAAATCATCATTCGCCAGAGTACAACATTCAAGAAGCCTACGATTAGAAAAACATTACATCGGCTAAAAGGTATTTACACAAAAAATATTTTTTCAAGCTCGTGATATTGATAAAAAAATTACGCAAGTTACAGACCTAGAACAACAGAAGAATGCAGCGTTTATATATATATATATATATATATATATATATATATATATATATATATATATATATATATATATATATATATAAGGATAGATAATAGTATATTATACACCAAGGTGGTGAAGACTATTATTATCGACCTAGCACCAAAATTATTTCGCGAGGGACTTTGCGACTTTGCCCCGAGCGGAATAAGTTGCGAGGTTTATAAATGTCTTCACCACCGTGGTCTATATACATTTTTTTCCACTACTAGCCAAATTTAAGACAATAATGAAAATTAATAAAATATCTTATAAATATCATGTATAATTTAATCACACAGATAGAATACCAATATTCCTATATTTCATAATCACCAATATTAAGTGCAAGGAATTAACGAAACCAATTATACGATCACATCCAAAAATTTCACTATACGTGGTTTATGTTTTACTTTGAACAATTACAGCGGTAGTGCGTTCACAACACTTGGGTACAAAGTGAGCGTTCATAAAATATTTAACATATACTTCACCATAGAGAAAGTAATATATTATTTGTCTATGTAGTTCACACTCTACACCACAGCGTTCACAAACGAACCAAGATAATCGACGAGAGTGGACTCCTAGTTCCCCGCGTGTTATCGGGGAAACTATTACCCTGATATGCGCAATTCCTATAATATGTACAATGTACACATGTTCTTATTTGTAGGGGTTAAGGCACCGGTAATCGATATTTTGTGGGTTTCTATCAACAGAAGACTTTCAAATTCCACTGGTGATACGTTTTTCTGCAATTAACGGAAAATAAACAACACATTTCAATGTCAAATTTTGAGAGTGTCGATCTACAAATCGTTCAAACTGATTTCTCCCTAGGCGTTTACTCCGTCGTCTGACTGACACTGACACTGTTTACGCCTCACCTCACCCATATATTATGAACGCACTCCTTATGTCATCAGAAATTTTTGGTTGAGCGCTAATTTTAAACGAATGACAGTATTATTCAAATAATTCTATCTTGTTAGGTAATTTCAACCAGTAAATATGTTGAAGACAATCTCCTGGGTATACAAAATTATGTTGCACTAGTTTTTGTTAAGCTATTATCCCTGAATTTTCAAAACATTTGAATTTGTCCATTATTGACCTAGGTTAACAATAGAAAAAATTATTAACCACTAATAGAGAAATAATACTTCTCAGTTGGCTAGAAGACACTATAATTGTCAACTTCACAGCTAGTAGTGGGAAAAAGTAGTTTATTCTAGATTTTAGTTCGACATTAATTGTACAGCTGAAGCTCATATTGTAACAAATCCTTTGTTAGTGGATTAAAAAAAGTATTTTTGTGAGTAGAATACGTAATTGGCGCAGTTAGCAGTAGGATCCGTGCGGTTATGAGGAACTCTGACGCATCGAGTCGATTAAAGAACTTTCACAATTTGATGTTTCAACATCTAGTGCGGGTTTCAAGAATCTACGATCGCTTAAGAAGAACCTGAGTGCCACAATCAGCTATGAGTCCCAAGTTCTTAATTTTTACCTTCCCTTGCGTTTTAAAAGGAATATAGGAAATAACGTTTTGAATATTTTTTGAATTTATTTTTTATTCAGAATATACAAGATTTATTAAGAATAGTTGATACATTTGATACTAGAGAAAAATAAATAAAATATTTCGAATTTATTTTTATGAACGATATTGAAGATTTACTAAGTATATTTGAGAAGTGTAATATTGAAAAAAATAGGTAAACTAGGTAAACATAGTTTTGAGAATTTAGATTTATTTAATAAATTAAATAATATAAGAATGGCTACAGGAACTTCAAAATCTGCCATTAGCTCGGAGTTATTGAAATTGAAACTAGAAAATATTAAGCCCTACGATGGAAATAGTAACAATTCAAACAAATTCATCACACATTGTGAAATATGGATCGCAACTTATTCATATTATAATAATGTGGAGGTTAATAGTCATATATTTGAATTTATCCAAGTAAAATTAGTGGGAGAACAAGAGGCCATGGTCGGTAATAGAATGGAGTTAAATACATTACCTAAAATTAAAGAAGCATTGACACAATGTTTTTCAGATAGAAGAGATCTAGATTGCATATTACAAGAATTGGCAAGAACGAGGCATCAATTAATAAAAAGTGTGATAAATACCATAGTAAGAAACATAGGGAGGATCACCCTGTATAACAAATTACCTTTTATATTGTAACGTTTAAACTAATGAAAGCGGACGTTGACATACAAGGAAAGAAAAAAACAGTCAGCTAAGCAATCTGAATTAGTTGTAAAAAAAATATTTTAACAGGAAATGATAGTTACCTCAAAATAACCCCCAGTCCAGTTGTTTACCTGAGCTGAGGTTACCCCCTATGAAGAAAATGGGGTTCGGAATTTTAAACAACCAAGTTATGTAATTAGCGATCCATGCAGCAGCCTACACCCATTATCTCGGATGCCTTCTGTGCGATTTGCACCTTTGAGATTTCTACGAAGATCTTGTGGCAGACAGTAGTTGTTAAAGTTTGCCGAGATTTTGTTTATAAAAGCTTTCATAGTAGGTATGTTCGCTTTTTTATGGAATTTTCTTGGAAGATTAGGGTAAATTTTATTATGTTCAACTGCCATTCTGACACATGTTTTTGTATTAGCTGCAGGGAGTTGTAGTTGTGTTGTGTAACTGTGTAGTGTATTGGGGCTGCGAAGTGAGTATGTATCAAATGATCTGTTTATATATAAGTATTTTGTTTTGACTTGAGAGTTCACTGTGGTTGCAAATAAGTGGATCAAGTCTACCCACTGCAATATTGGCTTTTTGTATTTGTTGTGCAATGTGTGCACTTGCATTTGTATTACTTTGCATCGTGTATCCTAAATATTTAATATAAATACTTGAAGTGATGAAACGACCATCTACACAAAGCTTTGACTGCAATGGGGGGGGGGGCTTCTAGCTATTCCCTGGAGTAATAAATACTCTGTTCTGGAGGTGTTGATAGCTAGTTTGTGTTTATTGAAATATGGGATAATTTCTGTGTTGATGTGTGTTTGTACAGTGTCTAGTGCGTGTTCGGGATTTTTTGCTGATACTACAGAACACGTGTCGTCAGCATACATAGCGGTTAATATTTAGGGTGAGGTAGTGGATGAAAATGGAATATAGCAGAGGTGATAATTCCGACCCTTGCGAGACTTCAGCTTGAATAGACTATGGGCCTGCTGTGTGGTCATAAATTTTTGTGAAATTTTTTCCATTGTTTAAATATGAATTAATTGAAATGTCAATGAAATAATTAAATATTTGTAAATTAATTAGTTTATAAATTAGTCTCTCGAACCACACGGAATCAAAAGACTTTTGTATGTGTATGGTGGCCAAAATGGACTTGTTTTTCTTCTAAAAACATTCCAGAATGTAATTAATAACTCTTATGATTTGTGCGACGGTACTGTGGCCGCTTCTAAAACCATATTGCTCGGGGGGGAATAATATTTTTTGTCAATAAAAGATTGTAGTCTTTTTAAAATTATTTTATCTATTACCTTTGCTTCATTTTTCAGGAGGGATATTGGTTTATAGCTAACTACATAACGTGGTTCTTTATTCGCTCTGATGATGGGAGTAATGTTGTATATCTTGAGTATATTGGGGTATTCTCTAGTCTTAATTATTTATTATATATAATATTTCGAGTAGTTTTGGACCTAAAAATGCTTTTTAGGGGTTGTCTTAGAGACGTTTTTTGTTTTAACAAAAGCTTTAACTAAGATGTCTTTTAGACATGCAAGGCGTCAATATTCGTCTTTAAGGCATAAGCCTTTAAGACTTCCTTAAGATGTATCTGTGCTATCTGGGCTACAATTCCACCCCAATCATTCAATGACCACCTCTATTGGCCATAACGGGTTGAGACGATATTTGAAATAGAAGTTGCATAATAATGAAGATTATGTCGATACACACATCCATTTTTATGATATTACGCCTCTTCTGCAAAAAGCACAAAATCAAAAACAATTCTCTGGCTATTGATTTTTGGGCCCATTCACAGAACGTTAATCTTCTTCAAAAATCACGGTTCAGTAACTCTTGATAGAGTTGGTGATAATAGGGATGCGTTTCATGCTTTTAAGGATCATTTGAACCGTGCCATGACTGATGTCTTGTTGTTGTGAAATATTTCTCAAACTTGTGTGCGGATCCTCTACAATACTTAGCAGTACTTTCATTTAATTTTCCTCAGTTAAGGCTGTTTTTGCTATTTTACTCCACCAGTACGAATGAAACATCCATTAGCTTTTCAAATGCTCTTTTGTTGGGTACCCTGCGGTCTGGAAATCTTTGACGATAAACTTTAGATGCAAGTAAACAATATTTGTTACGTTCACCGAGTACACAAAACATGTACACCATTTCTTGAGTAGAAAGATTTATACTATTTATCTTGAACACTTCTTACTTTGTTGAATAAAACTATAATATGCAGGAGACAATGATAAGAAATGAAAAATACAAGCGGTAAACGACGTTTATGTCAAATTTTGTCAACGGTTACTGAGAAAATGTAGGGTGGACTGTCCAACAGTGAGCCATGTCCCACAGTGGAGCTGTCAGGTACAATGCGCGGTCACAGCCTAATAAACACACAGCCCAGACTCTTAACGTCGGCACTTTGATATTATTTATTGAAAATATGTGACCTCGAGAACGCCATTTGGGTGTAAATGTCAGAGTTGGCTGTAACTTTATTTTGGTACCGCTGGCAGGGCCGTCCTTAGAAATGTAAAGTAAACATGGGAGTATTATGTTTATTTAAATTTACATAGATGATTATAAAAATAGGATATAGGTAAACTGTTCTAGTGACGTGAAATATTGATATTTATTATTTAGCTATATCACCGCGTTGGGAAGTAGGTAGTTCGATTCGTTTATAACGAAGCGAATTTTTATAACTACTGCATTCTGCATTCTCGTCACTGATGTGAGACGTTTTACACCGGAGGGCGTGTATGCGCGTATATCTGCGCATTCTGTTCCCGTCAAGTAAGAGTCTCTGCTGTGTGTTTTATATGCTGTGGCGCGGTTGCCTACATTAGAAACAAAACGATCGGTGTGTTTGAAGCGTCTCTCACTGCACTACCCATCATCTGATCAGTGCCGCTCGAACATTCAACTGAGTAGGTTGTATAGCAGATTTAGTGATTTAGCCAGGTACGTAAAATAAAACATTCCCTCCATATTTTTGTTCCAGTAAGATAACTACACTTTGTAATCGTGAAATTAAGGTTTCATTGTGATGGATGATCTATGTAGGATATTAATCGATAGCAAATGCCTGATTAAACAAATGATTAGTTCTCATTTCTTACCTTCAAACGAATTTGTACCTCACGTCCAACAGTGAACAAAGTCGAGGCTTACACAGTGAATCATTGGTTCACTGTGTACTACTTTACTCCAGAAATTGTGAATAATGTTTCAATTTTTTTACAGCATGGCTCGCAGAAAACAGTCTCGTAAAATAGGGGCTCACACAGAAGAAAACATGAGGGCAGCTGTTAAACTTATTACCAGAGGGGAAAAAATAAGAAAAGCAGCTAAACTTAAGGAAATTCCTCACGCAACCTTGAGAGTATATTATTTAAAAAGAAAAAATGCAAGAGAAGGTCTGAATATCAGATTAGTTCCTAACTATAACGTTAATCAGATTTTCAATTCAGAGCAGGAAGAGGCATTGAAATAATATCTCAAAAATTGTGCATATCTCTTCTATGGTTTAACAAATAGAGATTACCGCATGTTGGCGTACGAGACAGCAATCATCAATAAAATACGCATTCCAGAATCCTGGAAAAAAATAAAATGGCAGGCTTGGAATGGCTCCGATCTTTTCGTGTTAGTCATCCAGATGTGACTCTCCGAGCACCGGAAAGTTGTAGCTTGGCTCGAGCTACAGGTTTCAGTCGTCATAACATTGACAAAAATTTCCAAAATCTAGAAGATGTTTTAGAACGCCATCCCAATTTTGCTAATGGAACACGCATCTATAATTTAGACGAAACGGTGAGAACCACTGTTCAAAAGCCTCTAAAAGTGCTGGCACCGAAAGGAATTAGATGTCTCTCGAAAGTTACAAGTGGCGGAAAAGGAACGTTATGCACAATATGTGCTATTGTTTGTACTGGTGGATATTCACTTCCAGCCGTCATAATTTTTCCTCGAAAAAACTTCAAAAAATTCATGATCAAAGGCGCCTCCCCTGGTACTTTGGGTTTGGCCGCACCGAGCGGATGGATGAATTCGGAATTATTTCCTGAAGTTATGAAACATTTTATAAAATGTAGTTCCTCTTCAATGGATAATCCATCGCTTTTAATATTCGACAATTATGAATCGCACCTGTCAGTAAAGTCTTTGAAACTGGCCAAATCACACGATACTCACTTTGCCACCCCATTCATCTCATAAAACACAACCTCTCGATGTTGGATTATTCAAGCCATTCAAAACATTTTTATAATGCTAGCATGGATTCCTGGATTATGAGAAATACCGGTCAACCAGTAACAATTTATTATGTGGGTGGTTTCATTGGTGAAGCATATCTAAAAACTATGACACCTACCTCAATAGTAAATAGCTTTAAAGCAACCGGAATCGTTCCTTTTGATAGAACGATTTTTACAGATATCGACTTTTTACCAAGCACCTACTGCTGTGGCAGCGGACAACAATATATCAATAGATCTGGAATATGTTTGTTCAGAAAAAGAAAACATCGCCCCTCAAGAAGATTCATCAGTAAATGAATCGTCACAAACAGGTCACAAAAAATTCATAGATCCGACATAATTCCGTCCACCTTTCAAAGCAAAACCAAGAAAAATATAAGGAAGAATAGGAAAAAAGGTAGGAGTAAGATAGCAACGGACACGCCAGAAAAGGAGCAAATTGAAAAATAAAGACAAGCAAAGAAGCGACAAATGAACACAAAAATCCTATGCGCCAATAAGAAAGGGAAAGGTGTGAGGAAAGTGTTACAGGATAGTTCTACATCTGAATCTGATACTTCCATGATTTTGGAAAGTGATGGAGCTAGGACAGATGAATTTGATGAGAATTCAGATGGAGATACGATCCCTGTTGCAAAAAACCAGTTAGGAAATCTTACCAGAGATCCTGTCGAAGGGTGATTTGTTCTGGTTGAGTTCCAAGGAAAAAAAAGAAAATCTACTACCTAGCTAAAATTTTAGCTGTCCAAAAAGGTGAATATGATGTGAGTTTTTTGCGGAAAAAATCTCCAACACAATATGTGTTCTCTATTCCTAACTTACCCGATTTATCTACAGTTTCAAAATCGGATGTCAAAATTATTTTACAAAAACCATTAGACCATGGCTCCACCTCCAGGTGCAAAAATTCCTTCTACTCTTTCAACATGGACTTTTGTGGTCTCGATATTCGCTAGCTATTGAAATGTTCCCCAATTTTATTAGTCTCCTGTGTTTATGTCATCTCTTTTTTGTATTTTTCAGAGATGAAAATGACTATAGGTTCACTAGTCTCATTGTTTCCCAAATAATATTTTAAGGAGTTTGTTGTTAGTTTTGGTTGAAAACAAAATATTTAGTTCAATTTCCACATTTTTGAAGATTTTTTTAAATTAGAAATCAACCAATTTTTATACTTGCGTCTAGTACGTATTTCAAGAATGTTGTATTTTATTTTTTATGTTAAGTGATGAGATATCAATAAAGTTTTTGAAATATGGTCTTCGTTTTATTTTAATTATGAAATATGATTCACTGTGTACTGGCTGGTGGTTCACCGTATACGCATCATCGTACACACTGAACCATATGTCATAGTTTTTAAAAAAATTCAAAACTATATCAAAAAATCAAATGAGTACCCATATGATTACACATATAACGTATCAAAACAGAGAGTGTTCATTCGATATGTTTTCTGAGGTATTTCCATCAACAAGAAAAAGTAGTAACCCTATATATGAAAATTGGTTCACCGTGGGACAGTTTACCCTATGCCAAAATGAATATTCTACAAATATTTATAGAATATCTAATGTTTGCTGGGAAGACAGACGCCTTTAAGACTTCCTTAAGATGTCTCTGTGTTATCTGGGCTACAATTCCACCCCAATCATTTAATGACCACCTCTATTGGCCATAACGGGTTGAGACGGTATTTGAAATAGAAGTTGCATAATAATGAAGATTATGTCGATATACAAATCCATTTTTATGATATTACGCCTCTTCTTCAAAAAGCACAAAATCAAAAACAATTCTCTGGTTATTGATTTTTGGGCCCATTCACAGAGGTTACTCTTCTTTAAAAATCACGGTTCAGTAACTCTTGATAGAGTTGGTTATAATAGGGATGCATTTCATGCTTTTAAGGATCATATGAACCGTGTCATGCTGTTGTGAAATATTTCTCAAACTTGTGTGCGGATCCTCTACAATACTTAGCAGTACTTTCATTTAATTTTCCTTAGTTAAGGCTGTTTTTGCTATTTTACTTCACCAGTACGAATGAAACATTTATTAGCTTTTCAAATGCTCTTTTGTTGGGTGCCCTGCGGTCTGGAAATCTTTGACGATAAACTTTAGATGCAAGTAAACAATAATTGTTACTAGTATTTTTAAATGAAACTCACGGTCTCTAGTTAATTCTACAATATAATAAAAGTTATTGAAAATTCTAAAAAATTGACAATTGGACGATGATATTGATTTATCGAAACAATTGTCAATTTTTTAGAATTTTCAATAACTTTTATTATATTGTGGAATTCACTAGAGACCGTGAGTTTCATTTAAAAACACTAATATGAGCATATTCCACGAAGTAAGGGTCGAGACAGTTAATTTCAATTATTGTTACGTTCACCGAGTACACAAAACATGTACACCATTTCTTGAGTAGAAAGATTTACACTATTTATCTTGAATACTTCTTACTTTGTTGAAGAAAACTATAAAATGCAGGAGACAATGATAAGAAATGAAAAATACAAACGGTAAACGACGTTTATGTCAAATTTTGTCAACGGTTACTGAGAAAATGTAATATATTAATACTAATTATGGTTTACAATGATTAAATATTACAAAATAACTCTGTTTTTATAAACTATGGGTACAAAGAATGCTAAACAAAAATCAAAGTTGCATAATTGAAGATTCTATTTGTGCTATAATATACAGGGTGTTCCATTTGAAAAAAGAAAATGAGAGCTTCGAATATCTGTCCACCCTGTATACAAAAGAGAAAATAATTGAAATTTAATCGAATACGGAGAAAGTGCATTATATTAAGAATTTGTGTAAAATATATTTTCTCACTTTAAGGTACAGTAAGCTACAGAACGTTGATTTACCTACAATTTTCACATAAACGTGTACATACCTTTTGAAGGACTCTGTAAAATGTAACAAAACTTATATAAAAAGGTTCAAAAAAATGTGAGCAATCCGAATTCGGTAAGTATATATATCAAAGCATCATATGATTGTTTGGTAACGAAGTTATGCAACACTCTGAGTAGTTCGGAAAATTTCAAAATATGGACCTTGAAGTCATCTACTACTTTTCTCAATAACAGTTTTTGATATCACAAAATAACCCATATACCGAGATTTGTATACGAAAACTCCTAAAACAATCTGAAAAAATGTTTGCATGGTTTTTTTTCTATTGCGTCAAATGAATTTTTCCTCGTACAATAATTTTGACAGAACTGCTGGTCATGATTTTTCTACAAAATGTAGCTTGGTGCTTGGATTGAAGATAATTTGAAGGTTTTGATAAAACTATAATATATTCACATTAGCAATTTTCAGCAACTTAATCCTCTATAAGAACTTGGATTCAATGTTTATTAAATCGCTAGTATACTAAAGATATAACAGAAAGCCAAGATGTATTTTTCATTTCATTTAGTCTTTTTTATACCTATTTGAAAGAACCTCATCTTTATTTATCAATCTTGAGTGGCATAGGGGAGACCGGGGCTTAAAGTCTCACGGGTTTAAAGTCACAAACCCTCCTGCGCAAAGTAAATATGGCAACGTCGTCATATTCATACGCCAGGAACTATTTCAATGCTAGTTAGTTCCGCCATATTCGCCATTCGTATAAGTCGCATGTGTATATGTTTATAAGTGAATTTACGGAAAAAGCCAATGTAAGTAATTTTTTGGATTAATAATACAAACCGTAGGTGTTCTCCAAAAAGTCACTATACATTTATTAATTTAGAAAATTAGGATAGGTAGTTATTTTAGAAAGAAAATGGCAGGACCGTTTGGGGTAACTTGTCTCACACGTTGTGGGGCAAGTTGTCATGTGTGACTTTTTACCCCGATATTAAAAGAAGTGAAGCTCTGAATCGGATTTAATTTTTAGATGGTGCGCGAATACAGAAAAAGGACAGATCAAGGTGGTTTTGATAAGAATAAGGAAAGCGATGTTACAAGTAAAAAATGAAAATATTTCTATTAGGCAAGCAGCAGAAAATTTTGATTTAGATTATAAAACAGTGGGGCGCTATTGCAAAAAGCTTTCAGCAGAGGACCTTAATCAAGATTAGTTAAATATAGACGTGGGAGATGGCAAACCTCGTATGGTATTAAGCCGAGAAATGGAAATGGATTTAAAAATATACCTACTCGAATCAGCAAATATTTATTTCGGACTTTGTACTAAGGAAATTAGAAAGCTTGCATTCCAGTTTGCCATTGCCAATAAAATAGCTGTTCCCGAGCCTTGGAAAAGGGATCAAATGGCTGGACCTGAATGGTTTACATCATTTTTGGAGAGAAACAATGATTTATCTCTTCGCACTCCAGAACCAACAAGTTTCGCAAGCGCTACAAATTTTAACCAAGCAAACAGTTTTTTTACAAATCTGGAAAAGGTTATGAAAAAATATAACTTTGATCCATCCTTAATCTGGAATATGGACGAGACGGGGGTGACCACTGTTCAGAAGCCTTGTAAAGTAGTGGCCAAAGAAGGATTTAAACAAGTCGGATCCATAACTTCTGGGGAACGTGGAACCCTCGTCACTGTGGCCTGTGCCGTATCTGCTTTGGGAAATAGCATCCCGCCATTCTTTATATTTCCAAGAGTGCATTTTAGAGAATTCTAGCAAACAGCTGGACCAGCAGGATGTGCGGGAACAGCTAATCGAAGTGGCTGAATGATAGAAAAATTTTTTCAAAATGTTCCAAAAAGCACCCCTGTCTGTTACTTCTTGATAATCATCAGTCGCATCTTTCTATCGAGGGACTTGAGTTGGCTAAGGAAAGTGGTATAGTTATGTTATCTTTTCCTCCCCACTGCTCGCACAAGTTGCAGCCTCTTGATAGGTCAGTTTATGTTCCGTTTAAAAAACAGTACAATAATGTTTGCGATGCGTGGATGATGAATCATCCCGGCCAAACGATGACGATATATGATATGCCAGTTTTAGTTGCTCAAAGCTATTCCCCAGCCGCAACACCAAAAAATATACAATCCGGATTTCGTGTATAAGGGATATTTCCCTTCAACCTAAATGTATTTGATGAAACAGAATTTAGCCCATATAAAGTAGCAGACATAGATTTGCACCAAGAAAATCAGGAACCAGATCTCGAAAATCCAAAGCCCGGGACCAGTGGAGTTTCATTCCAAACTGATGAACCAACAGTTGACGAAATGTTAACAAGTGAGGTAGTTACCTGAGTATCTCAAAATTCTTCTGCAATAATTTGTTTTTCTTGAAATAGGCAACAAAAAAACAACTGTGTCAGAACCTGCAAACACAGAACTTCATGACACTCAGCAGCCTGGTCCTAGTGGCTCATCCTTAGAAAAAATCCCAAACCATACTCAGCATTCTAGGCCTGAGGGAAGTATATTTAGTGTCTCAGATATAAGGCCCTGGCCCAAAGCCCTGAAGAATCAGAGGACGAGGATGAAGAAAGTTTTCGTCTTGTCTGCTTGGAACCATTTTCCAATAGTTCACCAAAAGAAGTTTGGGTTCAATGTACAGTCTGTAAGCTATGGGCCCATGAACTGTGCACTCCCGTTACACCGTGGTACGTCTGTCAGAACTGTGAAGATGACGACACTGAATAACAAAATTGGAATAGAGCATAATATAATGTATTATTTCTGTATTTTTGAGCTTTTTTAAATAAAATCTAACCTGATATCTGCGTGACTTTTCACCCCTTTCCGTGAAACAACGTGCCCCATAATGGAGGCAAGATGTCACACTTGTAACAGTTTACGTTTTGCAAAAAAATTAATAAATTTGCGTTATTTATAAATACATTTTCAGTCACTTTCTATAGTCAAATAACAGAGTGACAAAGTGCACCAGAAATAACTTTGCTAGGATTAAAAATGGTTTCACAAAAAATTAACAACCTAATTTTGTGACATTGAGCCCCGGTCTCCCATAGAACAGAGTTCTCAGAAGTTAAGCCAATATATTTTTGAACTTTTATATCGACCGCTTGAAAAAATCTTCGTTTATTTCGAAAGAGTGCATTGAAAGGCAACTAAAGATTCTATATTGTGAAAAATGATGCTGATAACATGCAAAGTGGACAAAGGGTGATCATTAGGGTAGAGAAACATAAAATAAGACACAGTTTGTATCCACAACTTTTTAACTTTTTTGCAAAAAAGAATTATCAAATTTTCAAGGAAAACCTTCACAATAACATTTTCAGATAAATGATTTTATAATTTTCTGATAAAATAAATTGTCGAACTTCAAGTTATTGACATTTACATTTTCAAACAAAAACATTTAGATGGAGTGAACGTAATAAGCCCCAATTATTACTTGGTGTCCTATCAACTAGCTTGAAATGTACCCTGACTAGCAAAAAAACAGCCATATTAAAAATTCCCGATAGAGCTGAATGGTACTCTTAACAAATTTTATTGTAAAATCCATCACCTCCGTTGAAAAAAAAAGGAGAACTGAAAATGAAATTCCAATAATTTTGTTGTAACTTGGAAGAAGACACTATTATCAAAATTCATGTCTCACATTTTGTGAATATTGTGACAATCTAGCTATCCGGTAAGATAAAACCAATAAGATGACTTAAGAAGACCAAGCTCCTGGAGTTAGTCGATCGTTAGTATAAAGCAGAGTATCATAGTGCAATAATATGTCAGGCTATTGTTAGTGATTATGATACTAGAATCTACTACCATTCAAAGATATGAGACTGTTATTACTGTAACTAGAAGTATGAAATTGGCATCATGTTTTGTTCCATTTTCCCGCGCCAGTAAGTGCAAAACTCTTCGTAATTTTGTTCTCAGTAGATTGCGCAGAAACTAACCTAGACACCTTACCGTAAACAAATCAAACAACTGGAAACGAATTGATAAATAAGTTGTAGCCGACCCCCTGTAAATCACCAACTAACTTCCCAAACGTTCAAATTGAGAATTTTTTTCATGATAAGAAGATTAATAATTGCTCAAACAAATGAAAATGCTATTATTATCATTTCGAAAAATGTAGGTTACGATGAGAAATAAAGCCAGAAAACAGAAATAAAAAAAGGACTATTTTGCTGTAGTATGTTCTTTGCTTGAATTTTAATCTGCTTACAGCCTTACGGTTTCCATAGGAAAGTTCCCCTCATTTAGAGTAGATCATTATTATTTTTTTTTGGAAATGTATCTCCAAGGATTTCAGATCTGAACCCATCCCTGAGGGTTAAGATACGAGGAACATTGGAAACTATCTCATTTTACCAGAAAAATTAGATCCCAAAAATATCGACAAATTTCAAAATATTTGTTGAACTTACGTGGAGTGATAATATGTGTAAACGCGCGAACAAAATTAACTTCAAATTCTCCTTCGGCTACTGTATAGCAAGCTTATCATAGTTTTGTCAGAGATTTCTTATTTTCCTCATGTTATCGTTCTGTAAATCTTGACAAACAGTTATCTTCTTGTACCGTTTCACTGTTGAATTATCTGATGATGTTTGTAGTATTGATTTAGATGTACCCTGTTTTCTCTTTGATACCTATGTTTCTCACTCCTGTGGATCATTCTTTGTCTGAAAATATTGTCAATTCTGTTACTACCGATATTTGTCCTCTGTTTGTTAAGAAACCAAATGATAACCGTCCTTATATGATTGTCAAGGTTTTAAATACTGATGTTGCAATGGTTGGTACCGGAAGCAACTCTAGTATTCTCGCTTATTAATTCTCGTCATGTACCCATTGAATATGATGCTTCGATAAGTATAACTGTTGCTGATGGTGTACCATAGAAATTTATGAGTTTTTAACCATCCTCGTTACTGTGAATAGTGTCACAAAAACAATTGAAATTCTGGTTATACCTTCGATGAATCATCCTCTTATTTTGGGCATGGGTTTTTTGAGTGCCTATTTAAAATAGACGTTAATTTTCATGATTTATCTCACTCTCTTTTGTCTTCTACTTGTGTTATAAACACACTTCAGTCAGTTTCTGTTCTCACTGCACTTGGAAAAATCAATCAATCACTAGAAAAAGTTATTTATTTATTATCTACACTTGCTCCTTCGGACCGAATTGGTCGAAATAATTTCGCTGGGCATACTGTTGACACTGGCGATGCAAAGCCAATTGCGCAACGGCAATATCCTTTGCCTCCGGCCATGAAAAAACTTCTTGTGAAAGAAATAGACGAGATGTTGAATCTCAAAGTAATTCAGCATTCCAACTCCCCGTGGTGTTCACTTCTCTGAATTGTCTCTAAGAAGTCCGGAGAATATTGTGTTTGTTTTGATGACCAAAAATTGAATAAACTCACCGTATTTGATTCATACCCTCTGACGCAAGTCGATATTATTCTTAGTAAACTCCGAGACGCAAAATTTCTGAAGTCTCTTGATTTAAAAAAGTCTGTTCTACAAATATCCTTCTCTGAATCTTCGCGTCTGAAAACAGCTTTCGCTGTGTACGAGGTAGGACTTTTTGAGTTTGTTACAAACAAAGCGCCTCAAATACAAATATCTAAAAACAGAGATTGAGAGCATGTGGAGTCTGAAGACCATGATCATCCCGGTAGTTATAGGAGTAACTGGACTCATAATACATAGCACGTGTGCAGCCATGAAGAACATCCCAGGGAATCACCTCCTTTTGGGTCAGCAGAAAGCTCTTTTGCTGCAAACAGCACACATTGTGCGGAAGGTTCTATGAAGGGAATGTGCAGAGTAGTTAACCAAGAACAAATCTTTAGAAAACAAATGTTCATTATATGTGCTTTTACGTTAGACAATAATACCAGGAGATAAAACTTATGTGAAACTCCCAAAAAAATTAAATAACTTCCTCAATTTCTATGGAGCTTCTAATACATATTTAATCATTAATCTTTATGAAGAGAGCAAACATATTTGGTAATTATCTCTCATTCTTCCCCCGTAAACCTTTTTGGGGTTTATCTTTTATGATTTTCCGGCGCTGTTAGCTACAAAAGCTTTTCAGAAGTTAATGAATTCACATTTAATTCGAAACAGTCTGAACCGTAATTTCTACTATAAATTCAATTCATTTTCTTGTATAAAAACAAAAACAATATTTGCGAGGAAAATAATTGTATATTCTACTTAGCGAATCAATATTAAACTATGAAGAATTATTGCGAATGTAGGGTAAGCGCACCAGTATTGAGCACAATTTTTGGTTCCAATGCCATTGTTAGGAGACTAGGGATTTTCAAAATCCTTGAAATGTCAGGATTGAACCTACATTTGTAAGATGCATTTCACATTTTAAATTTCCAAAAAAAATATTTTAAAGTAACAAAATCCAGTAAATGAACAAAAAAATTCAATAAGTGAACAGACTTTAACACTAAATGAACATTTGCCTTTATTTAAAAAATACATCAAAATACGTATTTGTAGATCTAAATAGTGGTAGCACATAATTATTCAAATTTGAATTTTACAAGTAACAACTGTTCCTTTCTTTGGTTTCTGAATTTAACGTTATACTTCCCCTTTGGTGTACCGTATTTTGTCGGCTGGATATGGCCACTTCTAAATTGTAATATATATCTCTATTAAAACCCTTACTTCAAATAGGTACTCATCTGAATCATTTTTGATGGTTTTGATTACGCGAAAATATATTTTATCTCCATAAGTGACCACTACGTAATCACCTTTTCGGAAATTGAAATCGTGATTTTTGTTATTACTACTATTATTCTTTTGTTCCTTACATTCTTCTTTCTATTTTTTATCTCCTTTCTAGTTTCCTTTTTTTTACGTTTTCTTCTTTCTCTTGTTTCTGTTGCTCTTGTTCTTGTTGAAACTTCAGCCATTGATTGGATGTGATAGCGTATGACATTTTAACTGATTTTTTCGTTTCTTTTTGGTGTTTTCTGGTTTCGGCCAATATAAATCTTTATCCAATACATCTGTATTTTTTTCACAAACCACGATGTCTGGTAAAATGTTGATCTTGAGTATCTTAATTTCACACTTTCCAATTGAAAATTCTTTTGTTATATTAAACTATACTTGTTTCGGTGTTAGAAATGGAATCGTTCTTGATTGGATTAGCGTTCATCTCTTTTTCTCTATAAAGATCATTTGATATAGATGGTAACTCATTCAATGGATCTTTATTGCTTAATACGTCGTCGACTTGTTCAACATGAATTTCTTGATCAGGCAAGCGTACTAAATTATTCTCATTGATTTTTGCGTTGGTGTGATTTGTGGAAGAAATGCATTTATGAGTCTTGGTTTCGGAAAAAACGTACATATATCAGTCCTTCGGATTCTACTTTAAACTTAACAAAAAAACATTTCTTACATTTAGGGAAAATATGAACGTTGTTTCTGTTACTTTTAGTCTGTAAGCTAAATTCGTCAAATAATGAATTGATTGTTCTTGGTTCGCAGTCAGATTTGGTTTCATTATTTGACATAATGTTTGCTTTATCATAGTTATGATTATTAATATCACAATAAGAAGATGCGTTATCATTTTCACATAAAACACCGTCTGTCTTAAAAGGTAAACTGTCTAAATAAATTTCGGTAAATAGCTCAGCTATATTATTTATATATTAAATTTCAATGTGAATTAGGTAGAACTTTCAAAATAGGTACATGGTGCTATCGAAATGTTCATTAGAACATCTTCTCATCGCCTAGAACTTGTGTACAACGTTGTTGTAAAAGTTGAAAGTGTGAATAATTTAAAATTTTGTAAAAATGTAAAGTTGAAAAAGTGTTGCGTTGTAAATATTGTAAAAGATGTAAAAATTAAGAGAAAGTTCAAGATGAAATAGTTGTAAAAGTGGAAAAAGTTTAAATTGTCATGAATATGGAAAATGTTGAAAAAATTGAATGAGTTGTAAAATTCGTGAAAGTTGTAAAAATTGTAATAATTGTCAGAGTTATAAACATTGTGAAAGTTTCCAAAGTTGTAAAAATTTAAAAACTTGTAAATGTAGTAAATGTAACATGTCGTAATAGTTGAAAAAGTGTAGAGTTGAAAAGGTTGTAAAAATTGAGAAATTTGAAAGGATTACAAAAGTTGACGAAAAAGAAGAGTTCTGTTCAGACTCAAGGTGAATTTTTTGGGATGATTTTTGTGGCTGAGTGATGAAGCAGACTAAATTTTTTGTTATAAAAAATATTTTAAATTAAAACAGGAAACAACCGGTATCTACATGTTAATTTTTCATCTAAAAAAAGGGCGTAATAATACTTTCATCTGAGCTCCTCAATAACAAAATGTATCTAAAATGGAAAAACTGTATGCGTCAGTCGAGAACTAAAAGCATAAGAAGTGGAACTGTCAGTGAACGCGCAAAGAAAATTTTTTAACGTCAACAAAATAAAACAATAATACTTTTAAAAATTTAAAACAGAAACATTATTACCAAAAGGGAAATAATATTTCATCAGATAAACGATAAAACACTATTTACGATAAAAGACAAACAAAAGTAAATATTCTTTTTGAGTAATTATTTGATTAAATGCCGAATGTACTATCATTTTGGTCCAAACTTTAATCTAATATCGTTGCTTTAAGAAAATGCATGAATATGTAAGAAAAAAATCAGATATACTTCTTTACAATATTAACGATACTGTCTAATACGTTAGCAGAATGGATTGATAGATTAACAAAATAAAAAAGTTTACTGCCGAAACCCGGAGTCGAACCTTTATATCTGCAGCATAACGCTTTTCCAACTTAACTATTTCGCTTATCATTAAAATATGAAATCGAATCGAGAGAAGTAACAATAAGGGAGAACAGTATTGTGTCTCTCTCAGTCAGTTTCATCATCATTATCATCATCCATCAGCCGCATGCGTCCACTGCTGGACATAAGCCTCCTCTAGTGCTGGCCTACTTCAATCTTGGGTGGCATTCATCCAATTTCCTACAATTACTCCATCTTGTTGGCGATCTACCTCTGCTTCTTATGTCCGTTCTAGGTCGCTATTGAATCAGTATCTTTGTGCATCTGTTATCTTTCATTCGGGCTATATATCCTGCCCATTTCCATTTACGTTGGGTCATAATCTGAATAAAGTATTTTACTCTTGTTTTGTTCCTTATTTCCTGATCCCCAGCATTGCCCTCTTCATTCCTATTTGCGCCACTCTCATTTTCTCTTCTGTCTGTTTTGTTAGGACGCATTGCTCATAAACCCTCTTTATTAAGTATAGTAGTATATTATTCTTAAGAGTGGTGCTCAGTTTGCCAAAAGCTACCCAACCTAACCGAATGCGGCGATTATCTCGCTTGTTTGGTTGACTCTACCTATTCTCAGTTCATAGCCTAGGTATTTGTATTCGTATACTTGGTTTATTCTGCTTCCGTTAATGTCTATATTGCTTTTGGTTATGAGATTTGTCATAAATTTAGTTTTTTCCAGACTTATTCCTAGGTCAACATCTTTTGTTCCTTGGTTTAAGTCGGCGATGATTTTTTTGGCATCTCCCAAATTATCAGCAATTATTACAATGTCGTTGGCGAATCGCAAATGGTTTAAATATTCGCCATTAATGTTTATGCCCTTTCCTTCCCTGAGGTTCTAGAAAGCGTACTGTAGTACTGCTGTGAATTGATTAGGAGATATTGTATCGCATTGCCTAATTCCACGTCCTATTCGGTATTTCCTCGTTGGTTCATGGATTTTGATATGAGCGGTTGCGTGAGACTATTGTAATAAATGCGAATATTGAAAAGGGGTAATTACATCAGTAACTTTCATAACACACGGAAAAATATATGTTTAATTTTGAATAAAAAAAATAGAACTCGACATACTTTTTGTTTAACAAAAATGAGGCAGGATCATAACATTGCAACAATGTAAATAACGAATCTAGGTTAAATATAAACTATTGTTGTTTACACAAACGGTTAGTTAAAAAAATCCAAGTCCATTCTGAAACAAAATACGCAGCCTTTTGCAAATCAGCAGAAAATCCCGAAAAATTTGGGGAATGATAAAAAGTCCGTTCAGAGCAGGCAGAGCACAGAGTCAGGCAAAAAACGCGAGGAGAAAAGGTACTTTCCCTACCACGGTAACGGTGTAGTGATCCCGAAAGGACGGTAGCGGTAAAAGGACATTAGCTTAGAAATACGATTTAAATTAGGTTAATATTTATTACAATATTTAGCGAGCGTTGATCTAGGGAGGTCAATGTTAGATATGCGTAGAAACACGTTCTAGTTAAAAACAGCACGATCAATTAATAGACGAAGGTCAGGCACGCAGGACATTGTCCGAAACGCTTCCTATAAAATAGAAGTGTAACGAACCAAGAAATTCAATTGTAATTATTAGTCTGAATAAGTCAAATGATATGATATTATATTTGTGTAGTTTTATATATATTGAAACGCCCAGTGATTTTGTATAAGTGATGTCATTTATTCAACTCCCGAAGAACGGTTACTAGGTAAGTGTTTTCCTCAAAGATAATATACCTTTTATGGTCAATGTAAAGTATACGAGGGGCACTTACTAAGCAACCACCACATGGCGATCCTGCGAAACGAATGGTGAAGTTAATTGTATAATGGTTATCGCTACCACATGGCGATCCTGCAAACTAATGGGACATGGTAATTATAAAATGGTTATGGTAAATTATCCTGCGAAGTTGATGGTATAATGGTAACAAATGGTTATGGTAAATTATCCTGCAAGTAAATGGTAAAATTTAATCCTGCGAACGAAAAAGTTATGGTACAATTGATGGTATAAGGGTAAATGATCTGTCATTTTGTATCCTGGTATTAATAAATTACATGTACCTTTACTGTTTCTTCCTTTTTTTTAACTTCATTGTGTTCAAACGCATTAAGAATAAAACATCTTTGATAATATGACATTTTTGGTAATCCGATATTTTCGGTAATCCGACACTCTCTCGATCCCTTAACTGTCGGATTATCGAGGGACAGCTGTATATTAAAACGACCAGTGATTTTGTATAAGTGATGTCATTTATTCAACTCCCGAAGAACGATTACTGGGTAAGTGTTTGCCTCAAAGATAATATACCTTTTATGGTCAATGTAAAGTATACGAGAGGCACTTACTAAGTAACCACCACAACGAGTGCTAGTTCATTTTGAGTGTTCGCGGGTTTATCGGGAGAATTTCTCTCTCCGTTGTGTTCAGGTGGTCAAAGTGATACTCAGGTATCCTCGACAGTGAAAACTGTCCATCTGGAAAAAAACACGGAGTAAACTCTCCCCAACCGTTAACCAACATATACCAAAACCGTGTGTTAGAAACCTAGCGTCGCCGTCGTTCTAGCTAATTTTCTCGAGAACGTTATATCAAAATTAGCCAGCAGGAAGACACGGGAAAAAGGAAGATTCCACGCCGTAAGTTTTTGAATACATCTAATATGAATTGGAAAATTGTATTTTTTTGTGTGCGCTGCTTCTTGATATATATGTATAGATGTTTATATTGATGGGATATATAATTGTTTTTGATTTTGTTATTGGATAACTTTCTATACACTCGCCCAAGAAAAAGGGACCGGGAAAGTGCAAACTGGAGAAATCGATTTCATAAGTTCAGTTTAATATGTAGGTCCTGGCTCAGATTTTGTGCACCGATCATTTTATGGATACGTATTCATTTTGGGTGATATTATAGTAATATTTTACACATTATTAACGGGAACGTTTTTTTGTATATGTAATTTAACAGGATTTAGATATTTTTTGTCACACAGTCCTCGTCCACCCCGTAGACAGGTGATGGTAAAATTTCAAGTGAGGCCTGTTGTAAATATATAGCAGTTACCGGGAACGTATGATTATGTCTCCGTAATCCAGTTGTCGTTTAATTTTCACAGCATTCAAGTAAATTTTCTTGTAGACACGGCCGTATCATTTAATCCTCGTTAACAACTAGAAAGAATTTATTTTTTTTTGGCGCGGAAGCAAAATTGCAACACTGAATTTGTAGTAAGTACAGAACTGCTTATCGCTAAGATTATCAAATCAGCAGAATTATATTCTTTTTCCAATTTTATTTAAATAGAGTACAATGACATGCGGCAATAAAAGAAATTAGCACCGGTCGAATAGTATTCCGTGAATAGACACGTTTTCTTATATTGCGGCAGGTCACACAAGCCGTGGACGTTATACGTTCCAGCCAAAATAGCAGGAGACGGAATCATAGGAGTCCATTCAAATATTGAAAGTGTATAGGGTTTTTGTCATATTCATATAGTGAAATATATATTTTATTCTATCATTAGTTGTACCGAAATTTATTCAGTTCCCTACCTCGACTTTCCCTTGATAGTGAGCAGTTCATTTGATACAAGGCTGGAGAAAAACGTCAACCCTGTCCTGGCAAAGGAATTTACCCGTTTTAAGACCAGGAGATCCCCGCCTAATTCGGACTTTCTTTTCTTTCAAGCTCGGTTATATAATCCTTTTTTTCTGGTGACAGCGGTCTCCCAAATTGATACGAAGTTGTAGTTCAGGTACTAAAATTGTTACCCTGGCAACAACGGTTATTACAATATATATGTTCTATTAATTTTGCGTATCTATAGTCTATTATACACTGTTGTAGGGCTGTTAAAATTGCTGGGAGTTTTACTAAATCGAAGGCATTTTCAAAGTCAGTAAATATCAAAACAAGCGGTTTATTGTAATCTATCTATTTTTCTATCATGATTTTGATTATTTGTAAGTGGTCGTGTGTCCCATATCCGCTTCTAAAGCCTGTCTGTTCTCGAGGCTGATGAAAGTCTAGCTTCCGTTCTAAGCGTTTAGATATTTTCCTACTAATCCACTTGTAGAGATGTGAGAGTAAGCTAATAGATCTAAAGTTGTCTAAATTAGTTACATCTAACATTTTATGGATTATAATTGTCTCTGCATTCTTCCATTTCGTTAGAATCTCACCGTTCATTAACACGTTCACGGACACACATCTGCAATTACAGACACGCCTCAGTGGACGCGTCTACAGATGCAGACGATATTTGACGTCGATTGTGTACACGTCTGCAACAGCAGTTGCTATATATGTAAATACTTACTGAACCTAAACATTATTGTCCGTCTACGTTTATTTGTTCTCCTGGGAAATGTCCCTCAAAAGCGTTTTTGTTTATATCTGGTCATGCGTCTGCGCAAAGACAATTTACAAGTGGAGAACTCCCTAGATTCTTCTAATTTCTAATTCTTCGAAGAAATCCAGTTCTTGTTTCTTATCACAAGCATGCAGTACTTCTAGTTCTGTGGCAGGTGTCAATGAATGTTTGATGTCAAGTAGATATTTTGCGTAGTGGGATTTATCTGGTTGTTTTAATCTGTATGCCCGTAAGTGTTCGCTCCACCTAAAGAAAATTATAGAAGAAGAAGCTACTTTCTAAGATGCAGAAAGTGTTCGGCGAATGGGAAACGAAGGCAATCCTCTTGGAGATGTAAACGTTGTGATTCAGAACCGCCCCTTTTTGTATGAGAATGCTTCGAACAATTTCATTCCATTTAGTTTTAGTTTTTTTTGCTGAAGAAATTAGTTTCATTATGTTTTGTACTTATTCAGTTTATTTTGTTTTGTACTATTTCAGTTTATTTCGAAGATATGTTTGTGTTGTTATTAAACGATATACAAGTTTATTTATAAGTGTCAGGCAGCTTCCTACAGGAAAAATATTTCGTCTGTACATGCAGACAATTGTCCCTTATAATGGAAAAACCTTGTCTATATCTGCAGACAGTTTTGTTTCTACACATCAAGAATTTTGCTTTGCTGGGACAGGTCTGCAATTTTTTATAGAAAAAACCTTTTTTTTATAAATTTTGCTTATAGATATGATATAGGTACATAAAAAATAAACAATACAAGAACTTTCCAATGTGTCCTCCTGAGGTCCCTAATTTGTCCCTCTGTGTTCGCGAATGTGTTAAACAGAAGATAAAGAGTGAGACTATTACTTTCAATAGTTCCTACACGCCAGCTTTTATAGCTTTCACGAATACCTCGTCCTCTCCTGGTGCTTTGTTATTTTTCATTTCTCCAAGGGAATCCCTAGATTTTTCCATTGTTATGTCCGGCAACTCGTCTTAGCCTTGGTTTTGGATTTGGATTTGGACTTATTCTCTGCGGTCTCTGTTTCTATTTGTTGTTTCATTTCCATTTTTATCTTTAAGTTTGAAGATTTCTTTTTTCTATTGGCCAAGTTTTTACCCCCTTCATAGTCATATTCTCTTCGATCACTTATTTGGTTTCCTATGTGTTGTATTTTCTCAAACTTTGCGTATTTCGTTTCAGATCGTTTTTCTTAATTTCCTTATTTCCTTTAGATCTCCGTTATGTTATCCTTACCTGAATTTTCTTTGTTTAATTAGGTCTGTCGTGCTTTTGCTAAGTGTTTCTTTTCTAGGTTTAGCTATTGTGATCTTATTAGTGTTTCAGTGATTGATCATTCACGGTATCTATCTCTAATGATGATTTTGACGTAAGGATTGTGTTTGGATTCGCTGTAGCTCGTAATATCTTCTGGCATATTCCATCTTGTTCGCTGTTTCTAACAAATCATTCTTGATCGTTCGTTCTTAATATTAACTTGTATTGTTGCCCTTACAGCTTTAGGGTCGCTCCCTACGCAGAATTTGTTAAGCACTGTAACATCGGTGACATTTCTTTTTCATCCTTAGTTTTTGCATCCGAGCTTGCCCAAGTCCATTTTCCGTGCATTTTCCTTTTTAAAAATCTGTTCATTGCAAACAAGTTGTGATTATATAAGAAGTCCAGCATTATTTGTCCTCTTTCGTTTCTGCCCTCCAAACCGAACTTCCCAATCGTTATCTCTGATTCGTCCAATCGTCTTCCAAGCTTAGCATTGAAATCGTCCATAAGGGAAGTGTAGTAGTAGTGGTTCTCTCACAGTGCTGTTTTTATATCGCCATAGAAAATGACCACTTCTTCGTCGGTATGCGGGGCATAAACTTGGACGATTTTCATTTTGTATCTGTTAGGGAAAGTACAATATATGCAACTCTATCTGATACCGTTTCTATATTGTTAACGTGTTTCTTGTCGATTGAAAATTTTATCCCACTATTTGGTCCCTAGATGTTCTCATTCTGGTATAGCAGATATCCGGATTTAAATGTTAGAAATTGTTCCTCTCATCTTCTTGTTTCACATTTACCGATTATGTCCCAGTCGATGGTTTTCATCTCTTCCTCGATTTCTAGGAGTAAACTATTTGATGATAGTGTTCTCATGTTGTAGGTTATGATTATAAAAATTTACCGAGGCTCCTGTGGGTAGGGGCGCACCCCGGAAATAGATCTGTCACTCATAGGGATCATGAGTGAGTAACTTTCCGCTACTCAACTCACTCAGCTTAAGTAAATAATAATTAGAAAAGGACAAGGTTTTTAACATACTTGTTAGCTTTGACGAGTTTAAAATTGGAAACTCAAATTGCTGAATGCACTTGTAAAATTACAAAAATTAAGGAACCACATTGTTAAAAATTCTTGTTTTTAACACGTGTTAATGTAAGGTGAATGATAATTTTTTTGAAGTTGTCTAAATGGGTACTCACAAGTCAAGTGAAGGAAGTCTAGCAATAAGGTTCATCATTTTACAATATATGATGTGATGTAGTTTCAATGTTGTAACATGATGAACCTTATTGTTAGACCTCGTGTACCTGACTTGCGAGTAATCAATTAGAAAAAAATTCCAAATTAATCATTCACTTTACCTTAAAACATATTAAAAACAAGAATTTTTTAAACACTTAAACATGAGTATTCACTTTCAGGAATCACTGATGATAACGGAAGTCGAAAGCGCTTCGCCGATTTATTGATTATACACTAAACACAACGTGGTTCCTTCATTTTTGTGATTTACAAGTTTACTCGTATACTATCCCACAAAACGTTTCACTTCAAAAATAATGAACTGTTAATTACCTGATGTCTTCAACCCTGTAGGCTCCTTAATAATAATATCATGGCCATCTTCCCGCCGCCACTGCACGTGTGGATCCGGGTGTCCCCGAGCTCTACAAGTCAACTTAACAGTTCCTCCTTCGGGGACCATCACGTCCCCTGAGGTGTCTTCTGGAATGAAATCGGGAGGCACAGCTACGTCGAGGTACCCGACCTGGAAGAATAAACACGTTAGAAACGGTGGAATTAGTCTTTTGGAGTGAAGTTAAATTAAAAATGATATATTCACTTGAGATGCTACGTCAAATAAAAGAAGAGTGTTTTCATTTCGAGTATTTCTTTTCACAATTGGTTTGATTAGAATGAGTAGCTAAATTTTGAAAAAAACAGGAACTTTGTAAACACAGAACGTTGGGAGTATTATACAGTGCGCGCGGAAAGTAAGGAAATGCCAAATTGACTCTGTCACCTCGTCTTTCAATTATTGGCTAATCTGTAGCCTATTCATTTACACTAACCCCATAAAAATAGTGTACATGCGTAAAATTCGGAGATCATGCTGGCGATTCGATAGCTCCCCTTCTTCCAATACAACGATTTGGAAATGTAATTATTGTGTTGTAAAACTACTATTTAATTAGAATAAATACAAGCAAATATAACTGACACCATTTATTTATCTGTCAAAAATATGCCAATAAATCAGAATCGCTGTCAGCTGACTTTTTGTCATTCAATAAACACAAAAGATAAAATAACACAATCATATCAACACATTTCAGAAGCTGGTCCTTCCGTACATTAAGTGGTATGCATTTGATCCGGTGGTAGTGCTTTAATTTTCTCTATGCCTAGATGTCCTCCATGTAATTCCTTAAGCACAGTCTGATGAAGATCTTCTGGAATTGCTACCCTACTGCCTTTAAAAATACATCCATCTTGCAGGGTAAGTTCGTTGTCGTGGAAACCAAACTGTTCTATTAATTCTCCCTCTTTGAGTGCATGTAAAACTTGTTGTAGATTCTTTTCCTGAGCAGTTGTTCTACAAATCACTTTACTATCAACTTGCAGTGAATCAAACTGACTAAGTTAAAACAAGCTGCAGCTATCTATCAGGTTACGAGAAGTGTGTTCTCTAGGAAAACGAGAGAGAAAATCAACATAGCATGATCAGATGTTCTTCTGTATTCGATGTTATAATCGAAACCAGACAGAAAGTGTGCGTAGTTAAATAGTCTGGTAGCAGATATCCATGGAAGTGTCTTTGTAGGGTTAAATATGGACACTGACGGTTTATGGTCTGTAATCAAGGTAAATTTACGACCATGGCAGTAGGAAAAATTTTTTTTTAGTCTCCAATAGAATCCCGTCGTTTCCTTGTCAATTTGACTGTAGTTCAGTTCACATTTTTTCAAACTGCGTGAGGCAAAACTAACTGGTCTTTCACTTCCATCACTGTAATGGTGAGAAATTATAGCTCCAAGACCTACTGGGGATGCGTCGGTTGCAAGTACTAAGGGCAAATCTGGGTTGTAGTGAACGAGAAGATCATCACTTGCTATCTCTGATTTCACTATGTGGAAACTTTCTTCAAATTTGGATGTCCATATATACTGTTTGTCCTTTTGAAGTAGATTGTTGAGTGGGTGAAGGATCGTGACTAAGTTTTTCATGAATGTATTATAATAGTTTGCTAGACCAAGGAATTTCCAAAGTTCATTAATATTCTCTGGTTTCTTTCTGTTTATGATGGATGCTACTTTATCTTTTGTTTTGTGGAGGCCCTGAATGTCAATAACGTGTCCAAGATACTGTATACTGGTTTGAAAGAATTTGCACTTATCCTGGTTCAGTCTTAGGTTGGCGTTTCTTAAGCGGTGTAGGACGATACGTAATTTTGTCATTAGATTAGATTTTAACGGGTTTACTGTGCACTGAAACCAAAGGTTTATTGTGCCCCAATTTTGTCATTAATATGTCAGACGTTTTACCCTGTAATGTAATGTCGTCAAAGAAGCATTGTATTGTCTCTATTCCTTGTAAGGTCTTGTCCATAAACTGTTGCCAAAGAGAAGGTGCTACTTTTACCCCAAACATAAGGCGGTTCACTTTGTACAGTCCTTTGTGTGTACGTAATGTTTGCATGAGTGCACTTTCTTCATTCATTTTCATGCGAAGGCACGCGTTGCTAATATCCAAGGTGCAAAATAGTTTTCCTCCCTTCATTTGTGAGTAAATCTCTTCTATTCTAGGTATCGGATAGATTTCGTCCTTTATGACTTTGTTCACTGTAACTTCATAGTCAGCACAAATCCGCACTTGGCCATTTGGCTTGTCAACGGGCACAATAGGGGTACCCCAGTCAGAGTATTTAACTTTTGTTATTATGCCACATTCTTCAAGTCATTTGAGTTCATTTTCTACTTTAGTTTTTAGGGAAAATGGTACCTGTCTTCGCTTAATAAAAATTGGTGTAGCATCATCGATAAGCCTAAACTGTCCCAAATACTCAGGTATTTCACCGATTTTTTTATCAAATATATCACTATATTCACTTAAAATGTTTGTCAGATTTGAATGTTGAGTTGTTTTCAGACTTTTGATTTCACCCCAGTCTAACATAACCTCTCGTAGCCAGTCCCTTCCGAATATTGCATCTACATTTTGATCAATAAGATACATTTTTCCCACAAATATCTGGGTCTTGTACATGCATTTAGCAAATGTGATCGCTCTTGGTTTGATAGCTTCTCCAGTATAAGTGTGAAGTTCAACATTATTTGTTGAAAACATTTTCAGGGGTATATTCAGTTTTTTAAACTCACTGTAAGACATTGTACGAAGGGCTGCTCCCGTATCTAATTCCATGGGTACAGGCTTTCCTTCTATGCTAATCTCAACCATAAATTTGTCATTGTACTTGTCACTAAGAACGTTGATTTCATATTCGTTTTCACTATTTTCAGATCCATTTTCAGTTTAATATTGTCTTACATTTTTGGGTACCAATAGTTGAGATTTTTTCTGTAAACATACACTTGCGATGTGTAAAACTTTTTTACACTTTCGACATTGTGTATCTATAAATCAACATTGATTAGCCCTGTGTGAAGATGAACCACATCTATATATAACATTGGTCTCCAAGTTTGTCGATTCCTGACCTTGTGAAGATTGTGTGCTAAGAGGCGTTTATCTATTCGTGTCGTCCCTTTTTTTGTTATTCCTACTGTCACTGACATTTCTGGTGTCGTTTTTATCTAAACCAAGTGGCTCTGTAGTTTTATTATGTATACTCATACTTTCTGACTTGGCCAACTCTATAGCCGAAGCTATGTTTACTATATCTTGGTATGTTCGATTCTCTCGATCTTGAAGCAATCTCGATCGAATGTTCATGTCATGAATCCCACGAATTAACTGTAATTTGAGAAACATTTCTGCCACAGACTTTCCACATCCACAATTAAAGTCGCAGTTAATCGTCATTTTATTGGGAGCTACTGAAAAATCGCTTACATATTCATGTTCGTGTTGTGATCTAGAAATAAATTTGTGTTGTAGAGCAAATTGGCTTTGCTGTGGTTCAACAAAATCCTGTAGTAGGTGTACTAACTCATTATAGTTTTTTGACAATGGATTTTCAGGAGCACAGATATCATAAAGCTGCTGGGTCAATTGGGGAGTAAGGGCGTACAGTAATGTGTAAACCTTACTTTTATCATCAATGAGCTGTCCTTTAAGATGTAGAAATACCTTTAGTCTTCTAATAAAATTTGTAATCGTTTCATCAGGATTATAAGGAGTAAAATTCATGCTGCCTAGTGTATAACCATGTGAGGTACAAACAGTTTGATCGTAAGATGAGTAAGTATAGTATTTGAACTAGCAAGTTTTAGATTCTGTATTAAGTCCTGTAATTTAGCTGTAAGTTGTAAGTATTCATCTTCAACATTGCATCTACATTCTATTTCGTTCTCTAACTCGTTTTCATCAGTTAGAGAATCGATACTATCCTGAATTTGATTATAATGATCCCAGTATTCTGCAATAGCATTTAGCTTGACACTAAGCTCATTCAATGTAGGGTTACCTTCTGCATGTATTTTGGCCTTTGTGAATTGGCCTTCAAGTACAGCCCGTGTCTTCTTAAGTTCCTGTAAATCTTCCTTGTCCGACATTTCTTTTCCTCGCGCCACTATTGTGCTGTAAAACTACTATTTAATTAAAATAAATCCGAGCAAATATAACTGACACCATTTATTTATGTGTCAAAAATATGCCAATAAATCACAAGCGCTGTCAGCTGTCTTTTTATCATTCAATAAACACAAAAGATGAAATAACACAATCATATCAGTAATGTAGAGAAACTCGAAGATAAAAAGGAGGGACTCCTATCATCAGGAAAGAGTCTGATTAATTTTGGAATTAACTCTAATTCTAAAAATGTCCACTATTCTTCATCTGTCATGGATTTATTTGAAAAATTAGGCCCAATATTGGTATTAATAATGAAAGTTACTGTCACAAAAATTGAGCAGCATATAATTCAATGATACATAGAGCATTTTCAGTTCCTTTGAACAAATATAATTTTGATAGAGAAATTAATACAATTAAACAAATAGCAACATCCAACTGTTATCCATTACATATAATAAATAAATTACTTAAAAAAAAGAAGAAAGTGGCATTGCAACTAATATTTCCTAAACAAACCAAAGAAATAAAAAATGGCAAAACGACGACGACAACATACAAACAGGCTTTTTTCTATAAAACCGTTTTTCGTGTTTTCTAATTGAAAAACGTAAAAATAACTAAAAAAATATCAGTTATTCCAACTTTATTGGAGTAAAAGTAGATGTAAGTGATCGAAATGATATTATTGAAACACTTAAACACCAAGCTCTGAATTTCGAACCGTTTGATGAACAAGTCAAATTATTTAGTCATTATTATGAACGTCTAGAAAACTATTTCAAACTTAAACGATAATATACGAATTACGATGATGCAAACAAGGCAAAAGTTATTGTTTCAATAAACTGTTTAGGAAGTAAACATTACAGAACATTATCAAGTATTACATCTCCTGATTTACCAAGTACAGAAAGCTACAATGACCTAATTTCGAAATCATTTATATCAAAAAAACTGAACAACATAAATTTTTATTGAAAGTTCAAACATCGAAAGAATCAATTTCTACATTATTTGCTTTTCTCAAAGAACAAATAATAAAAAAAATGTCTCATACAAGTGGAATGTACAGATCATATTGATTGTACTAATTGCAATAAATCTGCTATAAAGTTGTTTCTTACAGCACAATTCATCCATGGTTTCGCTGATAAAAATATTCGTAAAAAATTTTTTAATGAATCTAAAATATTTATTTATCGAGCTGTAGCAATTGAAGCTTCAGAAGTTCAAAATAAAGATATTTATTATACTCCTACGTCTTCCGTGAACAGAATTTCTGATAAAAATTCCAGGAAGAATGTTGAATATGAGAATAATAGACATCAACAAACATATCTACCAAACTACCGAACTAAAGTGAATCACAAGTAATTAAGAATTTCTGGGCTCCATGGGGGGCGAAATAACCATAAAACTTCCGAATGTAAAATTTCCAACAAAGTCATATATCAAAGTTGCAAAAATAGAGTACACATTAACAAGGTTTGCATCACTACATTACAATAAACATTGAAAAATGTGAATAGGAAGATGATGTGGAAATCGATAATAATATCAATCAAATAGTTTATATTTTTACCGAAACAAGAACGTCAAGATACGAACCTAAAATGTTAATTGAACTTCAAATTTGAAATAAACCTTTCACTTTTGGATAAGACACGGGATGTCCAGTAAGACTTGTTTCAGAAAAAGACTTAATACACTCGAATTAAATTTACCTTTACAGATATTAAAATTCGCTCTTATAGAAGACTGGAAATTTTCGAAAAATACAGATCCATCTAGTAAAATGTCAATCCACCGTGAAATCAATAATTCTACATCCAATTTTTCTACATGTTGGAATTCAACGCTGCCTATAACCTTTTCCCTAATAGGAACATATTTTTTATTTCTTTTTTTTTTGTAATTAAAATTTAGAAATAAATCTAAATTTAGCGCGCCTATGGCCATTTTAATGAATTATTCCTCACTATTAAATGCACAGATGGAAAAGGACAGAGCGAAAACCTGTAATCTCCCGTAAAAAGCGGAAGCAATTAATGAACCAAATGACTTGCCGGTAAATATTCGTCGTGTTCGCATCGAAAGTTACGAGTAGTGCGAATTCATTGTTTTCACCTTTGTTTTCTAAAGAAAATCAAAATTGCCTGTAATCTTAGTGAACGTTGCACATCGGAGCATCTGGGGCCCCAAGGAAGCAGTAGAGGATCAACAGGTGAGCTCATTTTCCATTCTTCCTGTGCTATACATGAGATAAAATTTTGATTGATATATGTTTTCATATTTTCCGCATTCACTACAATTCATGGATTTTCACTCTCACGTGTATCGGATCCGTCTGCATCCACATCTACACAGTTTCATTGTTTTCCATCTAGTTCTGTTAATTAGCACATTGAGCAACCATATGTTACAAATGATAGCCAAAGTTGGAAATTAGTCACGCTGATAAGTTGAAAAATAAAACTTCAAAGAGAGTATTTTATGAAACAACTCTCAATCTTGTAGGGGTAGCAGCCGAAAAAATTTATAGGTTACAGATAAAGTGAATAATTTTGTACAATACCTAAGCCTTCAAAGATCAATGTCTCCATTTTCAAAGGCTAGAATAAACCAAAAAGAAACAACCGGTTAAACTAATAATGAAAACATTTTTGAAATCATTACGACGTACTTGTGTTGTTGATTTAAATTACTCACATTTCACAAATTTCAGGAAATATCTAATAAGGACTTCACATACACATTGTAATGAGAGTCAGGGCTTTTTACTTTTCCGCCCAACCTATCTATATGTGAGGAAAGTATTGGTTTACCCCAAAAAAGAATTGGAATTTTGAAAATTTTTTTTGAGTTATTTTCACGTTTTCCAACAACAACAACACGAAAAAACGGTTTTTTGAAAAAAATTCCTGTGTGTATGTCGTCGTCGTTGTCATCGGCCACTTTTGCTTACATGTCTTGTTAGCACGATACAGCCTCCGGAGTACAATAAGTCACCAATTTTATGATTGAATATTGTTAAGGACATGTCACCAATGAACCCTATTGATTTTCAGCTCACCAGAGCCAGTACAACGGGTGATATGGTACTTGAAGTACATTTTATTTTTTGAGAAATCGAGAACTTGTGCTCAGATTGAGGTAGTAATTTTATTGGTACGGCTAACTACCTCAAACAAATGAAAACGCTGGGTCAAATGAAAATATTTCGTTTCCTTTCCAATGCTGCCTCTGCACCACACTTCGGAGGATTGTGGCAAGCTGGCATTAAATCTGTAAAGACGCATTTAGCTCGGGTTATGGTGTACGAAGCTACATTGAAGATAGCTCTCTGAAGTAAAGTTTTTTAAGAGTTTTCGTGAACTGAACGTGAACTCAGGTGAATAAATCTCTATTCGTTGTCGTTCATTTTGAAGTAACTTATATTTTTAAATGTTACTAATTAAAACCCGAAATAAAACATTATTTCGGGGTAAATTGTACGATCCGAAGCTTAACTCTCCTTATAGGAGCTATAGAAGTTGAGATCCGCCCTATTACCGGATCGTACACCCATAATCCCGATAAGATTGAAAAATGACACTATTGAACTTATTAGTATTATTGTTGACAGCTCTCACCTGTCTAATGCAAAATGTAAAAAATTGAGATGACGAAATAAGAGAACAATCTATGAACACTCAAACCTCTCACATTTGGTATCCCCAATCTATCAACCCATTCCAGCACTAACTATTATTATAGAAAAAAGCCAATCAAAACCCACAAGCAAATACTGAGGGTATCCACTTTCGTCTGGTGTTTATTTCCATGAAAAGGAGTGATAATAGTATAAGAATAACAGTAATAGTGTTGATGATAATAAATAAACTAATTTGTAAACCATGAATAGGACCTAACCTCTCACGTTGAGGCCTGACTGTTTGGAAACCATCTGGATTCGGAACTGAGCTGTGTTAGCTGGGATTTAAAATTATTTCAATTCAACTAACAAAGTAATGTTTGTATTGTCAACAATTAACTAACCTGTCACATCAGCTAACCATCAATTCTAATCACTAGTTTGGAAATCAATCTCCTCGTTGGTAGAATGGACATTATTAATGTGTGATAAATATGTACAAATCCAACTGAGTGACTCCTTGTCAGATTTTCTAATCATTGGTTACTCAATCTTATCAATATGATAAATTTCTAAGAAAATTCTTTTGTTGTAATGAAACTCATCTATAACATGTTCAGATAATGCACATTTCCGCTTTTTTCTCTTACTGTTTTTTACTTAAAATATTCTCCAAGCACAAATAAACAGAACAAAATGTCTTATAAATTTGGATTTTTTCTTAACTATTTATTGCAACTATTCAATCGCTCCCCGTAAACACGACTTTCTGACTTTCAGTCGTTTCCCGGTTGAATGGACAACCAATGAAATTGGTTTGTTTCTTGTATACATCTTTCGATTTTAAAAATTAAAAAAGGGGGAAATCCCTGACTATAATTACTATGTGTTAGTAGAGAACTCTAGTAAATCGACTCAATTTTCCTTATTGGATGAATTTTTTACTGAAATATGTGAAATGTGAGATTAATTGGAAAGCTACAAGTAAGTCGCGATTATTTCAAAGAATATTGTCATTAAATGGAGACAATGATCTTCGAAAGATAATGTACGAAATGATTTACTTTACTTTAACCTATGAAGTTTTTTTCAGCTGCTACCCCCACGAGATTGAGAGTTGTTTGAAAAAACTCTCTTTGAAGTTTTATTTTTTTACTGGTCAGCTGTGACTTAATTCCAACTTTAGTTTTAGATCAGAATGGAATTCTATGAGAAGAATGCCCAATCCTACGGACGGAAAGTCTTATCAAACATGAAACAATGGTTAATTTTTTGAACAAGCTCAATAACGCAAAGAACAAGAAATCGTTTTTATTGAGTTTTAGAAAACGTGGGGTTTATCCCTAAAATATCTTACATAACATTGACAGAACTGTTTCTTCATTAGTTACACAGGATGGAAGTAGTTTGCAGAGACTGGAGAATTTTAGCAGAAGGTTAAAAAATAAAATTATAAAAATTGAAATCGGTTTTGCGCATGAGTATGTCAATAAACTATAAAAAACAATATCCCTTCAGTTGTTTGGAATAAACAGGTAGACCCAAAGTGAAATGAATGGACGAGTTGATGAAAGATATAAATAAGCTAAAAACTAAAAACTGGAGAAGCAAATCCACAGATAGCAAGAAATGGAGAAAATAATCATACCAAGTCATGGGCCTTCTATGCCTGTATTAAATTGGTTGTGTTGATAATTAATTTAATTTGTTTTAATAAAAAAATTTCAAATAATGTGAGTGGAATTGGCAGGGTTAAAATATTATATAATTTGGGCGTTAATTTCTGATTGAGATAGTATGGTGATTCTTGCTATTTCCAGTTGAAAATGTATGTAAATATGCCCTTTCTTTCCGTAAAATTGGTTGCATATTTTATACCTGTAAAATGGAAATGTCCTCATATTTTCCTGATAACTTAATCAATTCGTTACATTTGGTGATTTTTTATCTTGTGTAATCAGTATCTATGATATTGTATTCACCACCCATTCTACATCTTTCATTCAAGTAATGTGAACATTTTTTAAACTGTTTTCTTTTGAAGAATATTTTCGTAAATCAAATTGCTATATTTTCACATAATTACCGGATGTGCTCAAGCAAAATAAAATCGGAAAACATGCGACGAGAGACATTCCCTTTGGTACATTCTATCAGGACAAAATAATAGATGTCGCTGTGGCGTTTGTACACAAGCTAATTTATGGCTATAGTCGATTATCGAAGTTTAGCGGTCAACTTCGTTTCTCTCTCTCTCTCTCTCTCTCTCTCTCTCTCACGTCCTGTATGTGCGTCGGTTAGAGCGGGAATCGGACGGCGACGGGCGTCGAGTTTTCGGAACGTACCCCTTTCATTAACTCACTGACAATGGCTAGGGTCTCTGGAGGAATACGACGCTTCCTAAATCACGTCTCTTCATTTGCGATAATTCGCCAACAATTGTTGCAGGATGTTACATAATGTTTAGCTATTTGGGAGACTTTACTTGTAATAAACTCTCTCAGATGTCAAATGTCTGAACTGCACTTAAAATTAGACATACGTTAGGTGTTATAACAATATTAATTGAAAGTATTTAAAACGATAATCTAGTTTGTAACCTAGTTCCAGATCATTGAAGATTTTCTACCACATCTTACGCAAGAGTAAAAAAATTATTGTACGAAAAACCTATGTCTTTTCTTTGGTAGAATTTGAATCAAATGTAGAAAAATAATTGGAGCAAGTGAAAAAAGATGTAATTCAAAGATATTGAGTAACAGCAAACTTTAGAAAGGAAGAAACTAACGGAAAACTGAAGGAAAAAAATAATACAATCAGGAAAACAACAAATATCTGCCGAAAAAGTTATTCGAGAAATTATCGACGATCAAGAAAATATGGACGACAACGAACAATGATAAATCGAAAAGAAATCCGATTTAAATATTCAAAAAGCTAATTTAATTAGAATTTTATATTAATCCTTGATATTTTTATCATTATATTTATGCTTAGATTAATACAGTGAGCAAGTTACGGTTGGAACAAATTCGTTAAAGTAGGTATTTGGCGATTGCGGGAAAAAGCTCAGACACGTCTATTTTATTTTTCAGTTGCGCATTTTCTGGACTACTCATATTTTTGATGACGTCATCACTGTTCGAGTTAAATTAATATTATTTTTTTTTAGATGCGATCATCCTAGTACCATCAAAAAGAACGCATTTTTCTGTGTACGGATGTTATATTTTGCATATTGCGTAAACTTATATAATAATAGTGTATTAAAGTATAAGTGAATGAAAAGGTCTTTCAAACAGGCGCGATGTTTCGAGCACGACGATGCAGTTATCCACGAATACTTAACGCTATTCTTTTTTATTGGTGCACTTTTAAATCATGAAATATTATTATTATATCATTACTACAAAAAAATGGAAAGTCCATCCTAAAATAGTATTTATTTTTATTGAAAATGTATGTAGAATAACCGGAATTGCGAAGAATAGCGTATACACCTCTCGACTGAAGTGACAATAATCCCTTAGGTAAATTGCTTCCCTCGGGCTCCGCTGCGCTCCGTCCTCAGGAATCAAACACCGCCCACGGGATTAAATGAGTCACTTAGTCGCTTGGTGTATAATATACTATTATTTGACGTTCGTTGATACTGCTGTCAGATCAATCATCAAAAAGTTGTCATTGAGACTTACGTTTATCGAGTTGTTGTTGTTACCATGGTAACTTTAAAAAACGCGTGTGTTTGAAAGTTCGGTTTAAACACGCTGAGGCGGGCTTTAAATAGGTAAAATGAGGCACGAATAAAAAAATATATTTCATTAATAATAATGAAATTTATAACAATGTAAACAGGACTGAACAAACCTTGGTAAGTATTAAATTAAATGCTCAAATGGCAAGCCATTTACCTCTTGACGATATGCAAAGTGATTTTGAAAATCTTGCAAACATTATTAAGGATATCAGACTTATTTAAATTTATTTCGTTCCAAATCCTCTATCTTAGTTCATCAATATTATTAGCTCCGTTGACGTAAACTTTTCACTTAGGGTATGCCGACAAAAAAAACCTAATGAGGATAGATCAGGAGATTTAGCCGGCCACTCTAAAAAAATTATAAAAAGAAAATTATTGATATCATCCTGCACGATGTACACAAATGTGTACGGTTATTTTCACGTAAATTTATGCAACACACCATAATTTTCTTATTCTTTTTATTATTCACCACTGATCATTAGATAGGTAATTATTCAGTACTTACTAATTTTTATTGCACGGAACTACGTGAAATATCAAAAGTAAAGCAACTTGATTTCTTCACATAACCTCAACACGGCGTTCTCGAGCGCGATGGAAATTTCCATATTGACAAAAATTAATTAATTACTAAATACAAGCAGTTGTTATGCTTTAAAAAAATAGAACTTCATATCGGTTTTTGAATGTTTGAGGCGTAAAACGCCGGTTGTTTAATATCTGAAACTTCCACTGTATCCTTTTTTGTGGAAATAATCCCATAAAATGAAACATATGATATCCAGATATCCAGATTGTTCGAAAAAATAAAAAGTTATCTCATTGCATCGTATTGAGTTATATTTCTTCAGTTGTTCACCCATAACTTTGTGTTTCCATATTCTATATTCACAAGACGAAATCAATTTGGATAGTTTCAAAAACTCTTGTATATATATTTACATTTAGGTCCTTACCAATATTTTCCAAGAAAATACGATCTTAATGCGACGCTCCCAGAGGTCCGCTCTATTCATAATTTGGTTTGCACAAAATATGTGCCTTCGCCTCGCAAGAACAAAAGAAAAATTTCCATTTAATATGGAGAGGGAGTCAAAAAAGATCGAGACCAGGTATATATCTCGGGGAATTGTAGATCTCCTTATGAACGGTTGCTCAGAAAGAGTATATGTCTCATATATTCATAATGAGATTCATCAACAAGAAGGAGAACGAAAATAAAAGGGGTTATTCATAAGTGAGGTCGTTATAGAAAACTGGGAGATCAGAAATCAAATGAACGAAATAAGAAGATTGATGATAAGAAGAATGAAGTATTGAGGAATCGATATGATCACAAATTATTAGGAAAGCAGTAATTGGAAAATACATGAATCTAAATATAAAGGTGAAAGATGTAAAATATTGAAGGTGAATCTTGTTTAACATAATTGAATACGGAGGTGAGAAAACCCAGGATCTCCCAAAATAAACACTTCTTGTTCTTCTTAGCTTATCCCTATGCCATTTCAGGTATTTCTTTGTCATTCGGTGAACTCTTTCACGTATTTTCCAGAGTTTTCCCTTTACGTTGTACTAATTTCTGCATTTTATTCCTTGAATTTTTGTATCAAGTTGGCATAATTTTTCTATAATTCTTTTAATTATCTTATCCATGACCAAAATAAATAGTAACGGGCTTGAACTGTCTCTTTTTTTATGCTTTTTTTAATAGGAACTTCTTCTGAAAAACACACAAAAAAAGAAAATTCAAAACGAAACAGATACATATTAATCAAGAAGGAGAAATGAAAAAAGAGGAAGAACTGCTTAAAAGGCAGGAGGGAAAAAGTGTATAATGAAAGAGTTGATGATACCGGAAGATGGAGTGAAATTGATTTTGTGGGGTGAATTTGATAGTTGGACGTAATTTCATTCTAATATTCAAACTACGCGCCAAAAGTAATCCATGAACATCGGGCAGGGTTCTTTCGAATGTGAGAACTTCGAAAAGTGTTGTTGTGAGCTCGGTCAGTTACAAATGAGCATTGATATATTTTTCACAGAGTCTCGAATATAGTGCTTCCATTTAGTGCTAAATCTACAGTGGAAGAAATGTGAGTACCATTATGTCATTACAGAGTTTATTACCGATTTCATGCTTAATAATTATTTGTTATCAGTAGGATAACCTCTAATGGATGGATAGAAGCAGCCTGTTTCACTTACCTCACGCTATAAGGTTGCTAGGAAAA
Source organism: Galeruca laticollis (assembly GCA_963921935.1). Taxonomy (NCBI): domain Eukaryota; kingdom Metazoa; phylum Arthropoda; class Insecta; order Coleoptera; family Chrysomelidae; genus Galeruca; species Galeruca laticollis. Next base: position 104,735,524 of record OY998177.1, read on the forward strand.
AAGTGCTCATTGGAGATAACCTTTCATCTCACTTCACTGACGAAGTGTTACAACTTTGGCAAAAAAACAATATTGCATTTACTTGCCTACATCTTAATTCTACGCACTTGACACAACCTCTAGATGTTGCGTTTTTTCGGCCATTAAAATCAGCATGGAGGTCGGTATTGTTGAAATGGAGAATGGAAAGCCCAAAATGATCTTCCTTGAAGAAGGAGAGGTTTCCAATGTTGTTGAAAAATACTTTAGATAACATGAATGAATCGGGCAACCATGCAGGTGATGCAATAGAACACAATTTGAGAAGCGGCTTCGAAGCGACTGGTGTGCATCCATGCAATCCAGAAAAGGTATTGAATAAAATTCCAAACGATAATAAAGAGAATGAGCTGTTTCCAGCCGATTACGAAGACAATTTGGTACCATTTCTGAAAGAGAAGCGATACAATAACAATCCTGTCCGTGGCTCACCGGAGAAAAGAAGAGATTGAATATCGTTGCTGGAAGAAGCGTTCATTGCCCAGAGTCTGAATCTGAAAAGGATACGTCAGGTGAAATTTCAGTCAAAAGTGCACATGATAAAGAGGTTGAATATACGAGGGCAATTCAGAAACTAACCTCCGGTTGATTGAAAAAAATACACCAAGTTAAGTAAAAATATTTTAATATATACATCTTACAACTACATCTTTGCACTATTTTTCGACATAGTCTCCATAACGATTGAGGCACTTATCGTATCTCTTCACAAGCTTTGAAATTCCTTCTGCATAAAAATCACCCGCTTGTGCCTTGAGCCAGCCTGTGACCGCATCTTTGAGCTCTTCGTCGTCATCAAACCGCTGGGACCCGAGCCATTTCTTCATATGCATGAAGAGGTGATAATCGCTTGGCGCCAGATCTGGGCTGTAAGGTGGATGGTTGAAAACGTCCCACTTGAAGGACTCAAGAAGGGCTGTTGTTCTGCGAGCAGAGTGAGGACGGGCGTTATCGTGCAAAAAAACGATACCGGAAGTCAGCATACCACGGCGTTTGTTCTGTATAGCCCGTCGTAATGTTTTTAGTGTTTCACAGTACACGTCTTGATTAATGGTCGTCCCACGTTCCATGAATTCAACCAACAACACCCCTTTGGCATCCCAAAACACCGTTGCCATCAGTTTTCTGGCAGAAAAATCTTGCCGGGCTTTTTTTGGTTTGGTAGGCGAATCTGAATGTGCCCACATCTTTGATTGTTCTTTTGTCTCAGGGTTCACGTACGAGTACTTAATCCAGGTTTCGTCACCGGGCACGATTCTGTTTAACAATGGTTCTCCTTAGTCCTCATAACGTGACAGAAAGTCTAATGCAGAGGCCATTCTTTGACTTTTGTGGTGGTCGGTAAGAATTTTGGGCACCCATCGTGCACAGAACTTACGGTAACCCAATCTTGCTGTCACTATCTCGTACAAAAGAGTCTTAGAAATCTATGGAAAATCAGTAGACAACTCCGCCATTGTGAAACGTCGATTTTCACGAACTTTTGCATCAACTGTCTGAACGAGTTCGTCAGTCACCAAGGATGGTCTACCACTCCTCTCTTCATCATGAACGTTTTCTCGTCCACTTTTAAATAAACGTACCCATTCACGGACAACTCCTTCACTCATAACTTTTGGTCCGTACACGGCACAAAGCTCACGATGAATAGCTGCTGCAGAGTATCCTTTGGCTGTAAAAAACCTTATAACAGCACGCACTTCACATTTGGCGGGATTTTCTATTGCAGCACACATTTCAAACTGCCACAAAAACTAAACTAGCGCAGGTACGATGTTCACTCGACTACGGCTTGATGCCGACTGACCTGCTGAGCGTGTGAATGCACAGATGGCGCGCTACTCCCCCCACTACCCGCACTGTGACCAATCGGAGGTTAGTTTCTGAATTGCCCTCGTATCTCTGTTGTACTAAATAATATTGAATAAGGGACGGATTGTTGAAAAAAACTGGAATATGATGTTGTCGGTTTGAAGTCCACTAATACAGAAAAATCAATTTTCAAAGAGGCGGAGAACGATAAATTCACTATTTCTCTTACTCACATAATTGTTGTACTTAGTGAACCAAAAATAGAAAATTTTGGAACTCGACTCAAAAGATATATTTTCACAAAACCAGTTCATTTTTCTGAACGTTGAACATTAGTTCAAAATTTCACTGACGTTACTTTCACGGCAATTTACCTGATTAGTTATGTTTACGATTTGTTTTATTTGCTTATTCTACAAATTTTTTAAGACAATTTGTCAAGTTGAATTTATGTTCTTCGAATAAATATTTGGTTTGGAAGCTGATTATTGCTTTTTATTTACCGTATAATGTATCAACCTAAATAATTGGGGTTACTTTGATAAGACATTCAACTAATATGGATTTTCCATTTCACCTAAATGCAGTGCAGATTTGATAAAAAAATGTCTGCACCAAAATGCTAAGTATGAAATTGATAACTTATTTTGATAATCCAGAGGACGCGAAAACATTCGCCCTATCAAAGTCACCCCAATATAGGTGTTGGTTTGATAACTTGATTATGAATTTTTTTTCGATTGGTTTTATCAAAAAAATGTTGATTGATCGTAAGGTTATATTGTTTATGGATATACAAATCATGTAGAATTTTTATTCTGCTGAAAATCTTTATAGGTTCAATTAAATTATTCGAAAACTTGAAAAGACTATCAATTTCACCCCATCTTACGGTACAACAAAGTTACAGTGGAGAATGGAGATGGAACATTTGAGAAAGAAAAATAGTGAAGCCAAATGTGTCAAGAATCTAGCTGAAGCTTAACAGAAAAGGAAAGTAGCCTAACGGTCAGGAACAAAAGATAGACTTAGTATAAATTCGATATCAGAAAGAAATAAGGTATAGGATATTTTTAAGCAGGCATTTTATTGAGTTACAGCGAGAGCAACAGTTGTAAAATTGTTAAATAGTGGTTTTTGTTGTAATTATTTCAACACCCGTATAATAATATTTTACCCTTCATATTTCTACAGATTTGAAATTGAATCAAAGTCCTATCTAATGCATTCATATGTCTTACACCTAGTAGTCCTAATAAATTGACCAACTTTATTTGAATTTAGTACTTCTCAAGCAATGTAAAAACTTTTTCATAACTATAATGACCTTGAGTTGAATATAATATATAAAAACAGTTAATGAAAATATTTTGTGAAAAATAGTAATGTTTCACACTAAAAACATAATTAACTTGTAATATTTTCGTTCCTTATTCATACGCAACTGCGCAATACTCAGTTTGAGCACGAAATAAAAAACAATTGTTTCGTGTTCCATGGTTTGGTGCAAGTGGTGGTTCCATAGTCTAAGGTATATATCTATGGCTTCTGTAAACTTTACACTGTCGTTTATTTGCTCGGGCCGTTCATTAATGAAATTTTCTCAGATTAATCTATGATCACGTGACCAAAAATCCGTCGCGTCTGCGAAGCAAATACCGAACGCTACTATTCTTGGCTATTGAAGTTATTACTTAGGAAGAAAGGACCAATTATTTTATCACAAAATATGCCGGCCCATACGTTTACTTTTTTCTGGTATTGGGTATGAGACACATTTATTTTACATGGATTTACTGTATCCCAATATCTTTGATTTTGTTTGTTAGTTTTTCTCCTTAAAACAAAACTAGACTCGTCGGTAAAACAGATGTATCTTAAAAAATTCCTATTTTGGTTAGCTTTGTCTATCATAACTTCGCAGAAAAATTGTCTATTAAAATAGTCTTGCTCAAAAAGTTCTTGCACATCATGAAGTTTGTAAGCTTTAAAGCCGTTTTTTCTTAGAACACTGTGTCCTTTGGAAATACTTACATTTAAATCTCGTGCCACGCGTCTAATGGTGGTCCTAGAGTTTTCGACAAAAGCCAACAAAATGGACAAGTTAATCTCCATAAATGTTGTTCGATTTATTTGTCGATGTTCCGGTTTTAGGCACAACGTTGTTTCAAATTGTTTAATCATTTGATGTATTCTGTGATGCACTACATCAGTCAGACCATTGGACATATTAAATAAAAATTGTTTGATATCGCGACTACTGTGACCGCCATAATACATATGAACAATTTGCGAAGTTCCATCACGAGTAAGTATTTTACAATGAGAAGAAAAATAAATAATAACTAACTGATAAGAATTAAAAACTACCAAAAATATAAACAATGAAATAAATTAAATAATGGCAAAACACGAACAATTTTAAATGAAATTATAACAATTAAACTTAAAACAACAAATGAACTTTCAAAAATATCGACAAACGAAACAAGAAATTACTCACAAGTACAATAAAATAACAAATCTAATCGCTTCAAAAATACTTATTCGCTCCAAAGATTACAAATTGTCAAGAATGAAAATGACATATGGAAAATTTTGCTTTTTAAAATTGATACTTAATTGTCTGAACTTTTCTTTAAAACATAAATTTTTGAAACAAATGACTTTGTTTTGATTTAAAACTAGGATTTTTTGGATAAAAATTGTAAAAACCGAACTAAAAACAAAAAAATTCCTCACAGCGTGGGATCGAACCGTCATCCTCCACATTCAACTTTCAAATTTCGCGTACCAGGTACAAACTGGGCCATCTCGGATCCGGTTGTTTGTATTCGAATGTGATATAAAAATGGCGTACGACTTTTAAAAATATAATTATGCATTTTCTTATTAAACCAGGCCGGATTTAAGAAAATTAAAAACGCACTCGAATTTATTTTTTAACGACATTTTCAAATCTGTTATTATTTTTCACGAACGCTATTTGGTGAAAAACTTTGCTCGCGTTTGACAGTTTTGTATAGGAAACCCTATGTCGCATTTTATAAATAACAGTGTATATATAATAATGATGATAAATGCAAGAGAAATTGCGTAATAAAAATTAAAATAAAAGTGATAAAACTAGTATTAAATCATCGTCATCAAGTCTCACAATTCATTGGACTTTTTCCCCACTCTGTATGCAATGTTCGCTTCACCACGTCCTTTTAGGTCTACCTTTTCCTCTTTGTAATAGTGAAATGCTGTGGAATACAGTGTGTTATCCTTTTGATAATATCTTTTGATTTTCCATTTGAGTATTCGTGTTTTGTATGTCTAACTATGCTTTACTCTTCGTTTCTGTGTTATATTTGTGACTGTTTAAGATTTCTCGATTCCTTCTAGTTCCTCTGGTGAAAATTACATTGCACAGAAATTGGAAAATATTGTAGTGCAAAAAACCAAATGAAAACAAGCGAGGGAAGTGGGAAAGTGGAAATAAAAATTTCTGTACCATGTAGAATCAATGTGTAAAAATGAAGGAGGAGGGAAAAAGGAAAATAGAACGTAAATTAGTAGATTTCACACCAGCAAGCGGTTAATTTAGCTAAATTAAAATGTAACATTGATTATTATCTTTTGAAATAAGCGGATTCAAACGAAATATAATTGAATCAGTTGAAGCTGTGGTTAAAAATAATTGAATTTCGATAAATTTTCAACAAAAATTAGAATATCGTCACAAAATATATAAACGAAAGGACATTCAATAATCAGGAAGCAAAGTTAATTACAATATACTATGTACTGATCCTAGTTGGTTTCGTGAAATGGGAAATTGAGGCTGTCATTTATACATCACCAAAAACCCAAATGTGTGCATTGAAATTCGAATATGTGGAGTGTAATTAAAAATTTCCACTTGTGGTTTGAATTGTCATTTGTCGGAGTTGTAGATTTTTAAATATAAAACTCTCTAATACAAAAGGCTAAGCCATTATGTTGACTAAATTTTACGAGTATATATACTGTTAAAAATAAAATAAAAACTAGTTCTGCTTTACAGCTGTGTAGGTGCAGGTGAATTGCGACGGGATAAATTAGGAAAATTAAAATTGAGTGACATTCAAGATAAAAATGATGTTTTAATTATAACAGTACCAGAAACCAAAACTGCCGAACAACGTATCTTCACTGTAACAAACAATATTTGCCTTTGTACATATCCCATCGAATTGTCTCGTAAATACTTAACATTAAAATCTCCTATTAGTGTTTTTAAATGAAACTCAAGGTCTCTAGTTAATTCCACAATATAATACAAGCTATTGAAAATTCTAAAAAATTGACAATTGTTTCGATAAATCAATATCATCGTCAGAATGACAGAAGTTACATTTCATTTTATGCCTACATGATGTTTAGTTAGTTATATTTGGCTAGACCAAGAAGTAACCTAACTTGTGATTGGCTTAATATATGTTTATAGAAAAAAGAAGAAGATGTGATATTACAAATATTGAAGCTTAGATATTATGAGCCCTATGGTGATATCCTGGATATCATTTTTCCAATTAAGATCAGTATAACTGTGCAATGATATAGAAAACCAGGAAAACTATATCTGCTGATCTTTACAATTATCACTTAAGAAGACAGTTTATTAGTGGAGAATTCCCTAGATTTAACTGTTCATTGACAACTTCATATTGTGGGTTTCTTAAATGTCTTCTAATTTCCAGTTCTTCAAGGAAATCCAGTTCTTGTTTCTTTTCACAAATATGCAGTACTTCTAGTTTTGTGTTAGGTGTCAATGAATGATTGGTGTCAAGTAGATGTTTTGCGTAGTGGGATTTATCTGGTTGTTTTAATCTGTATGCTCGTAAGTGCTCACTGTATCGTATTTCAAAATTCCTAAGGGTCTGACCCAAATAGATAGCATTACATTCTGGACATTTGAGTTTATATATACCTGACTTCTTTAATAGTGGTATTTTTGTTTTTACATTTAACAATTTTGTACTAACGTTTTAAAAGAAATTGTTGTATTCGCTGCTGAAGATATTATCTTTGAAATATTATTAGAAATATTTCCTGCATATGTGATGGTTTTATAAGTTTTAATTTCATCAGCTTATTTAGGATATATTAGTTGTAATGCCACTTTTTCCTCTTTTTTACTAATAACCTTATTTATCATATCTAATGGATAACCGTTAGATGTTGCTATTTGTATAATTGTATTAATCTCTCTATCAAAATTACATTTGTTCATAGGAACTGAAAAAGCTCTATGTATCATTGAATTATATGCTGCTAGTCTGTGTGACACAGGGTGGTTAGAATTGAATGGAATTGTTACATCAGTTTGTGTTGGTTTTCTGTAAATTGAATAATCAAGTACATTAATAACTCTTTGAATTTTTAAATCAAGAAAATTGATTGAGTTATTTTCTTCAACTTCTAATGTAAATTTAATTTTAGGGTGTAAATTATTGATGTGGTTGAAAAATACATCTAGTTATCGTTCACTACCCATAAAACAAGCTAATATGTCTTCTACATATCTATACCAAAATAAAATATTTTTCGAAATTTTACTTTCAAAGATCTTCCTTTCTAAATTGTCCATAAAAATGTTTGCTAAAATAGGTGATATAGGGCTTCCCATTGGTAAACCTTCATTTTGAATATATATCTTATTGTCAAAAGTGAAATAATTCTGATTAATGCATACATCGAATAAATTAAGTATATCTGATATTATTCCTGGATTAATATTTTCATCTTCTAGTAATTTTCTTACAAGTATTAGACATTCTTTAGGAGGAATTTTAGTAAACATGTTAGTTACATCGAACGATATGAGTTTATAGTTATCTTGTAAGTGGATTGCTTTCAACTTTTTGATTAGTTCTATTGAATTTCTAATTGAGTACTGAGATTCATATCCGTAAGTATTGAGTATATTGTTGAGCTTCTTTGCCAATATATTATTAGGAGCATTAACATAAGAGACTACAGGTCTAATTGGTTTCGTTATTTTATGTAATTTCACTGTTCCATATAATTGTGGACAATGAGGATTCTTATGTATGATAGACCTCTTTTCGTAATCATTTAAAAGATAATTTGAATTATTAACAATATCCCTTACATTATTAGAAAACTTCTTTGTTGGGTCTGCTTTAAGAACTTTTACATCGCTGGATTCTATAAAGTTATATACTTTGGAATTGTAATTTTCAGTCGTCAAAATGACAGTAGCGTTCCCCTTATCAGATTTTGTAACTGTTAGGTTATTATTCTCAATCTTCTTTTTTATTGCGTTTAAAACTGAAATGTCATTTTTTGTTTGACGTTTAACTTTTGAAGGTTCAATATTTTTGATTAAATTGGCAATTTTTTATTTCTCATAAAAAAAATTATTTGAATTAGATTTTAAAGCTATTTCTGACTCTGTAGCTAAAATTTGTTTAATATTATTCGTAAATTTAGGTGGTATGCTGTACTTTAAACCTTTATTTAAAAATTCTATTTCACTATTTGTGAAATTAGTGTCTGAAAGGTTTTCAAATCGTGGTGCAAAGTGTGTTGGTATGTAGTTTTCTAATAATGTAAGGGATATTGTTAATAATTCAAATTATCTTTTAAATGATTACGAAAAGAGGTCTATCATACATAAGAATCCTCATTGTCCACAATTATATGGAACAGTTAAATTACATAAAATAACGAAACCAATTAGACCTGTAGTCTCTTATGTTAATGCTCCTAATAATATATTGGCAAAGAAGCTCAACAATATACTCAATACTTACGGATATGTATCACAGTACTCAATTAGAAATTCAATAGAACTAATCAAAAAGTTGAAAGCAATCCACTTACAAGATAACTATAAACTCATATCGTTCGATGTAACTAACATGTTTACTAAAATTCCTCCTAAAGAATGTCTAATACTTGTAAGAAAATTACTAGAAGATGAAATTGAAACTTATAAAACCATCACATATGCAGGAAATATTTCTAATAATATTTCAAAGATAATATCTTCAGCAACGAATACAACAATTTCTTTTAAAACAGAAAGTAACGTTAGTACAAAATTGTTAAATGTAAAAACAAAAATACCACTATTAAAGAAGTCAGGTATATATAAACTCAAATGTCCAGAATGTAATGCTGTCTATTTGGGTCAGACCCTTAGGAATTTTGAAATACGATACAGTGAGCACTTACGAGCATACAGATTAAAACAACCAGATAAATCCCACTACGCAAAACATCTACTTGACACCAATCATTCATTGACACCTAACACAAAACTAGAAGTACTGCATATTTGTGAAAAGAAGCAAGAACTGGATTTCCTTGAAGAACTGGAAATTAGAAGACATTTAAGAAGCCCACAATATGAAGTTGTCAATGAACAGTTAAATCTAGGGAATTCTCCACTAATAAACTGTCTTCTTAAGTGATAATTGTAAAGATCAGCAGATATAGTTTTCCTGGTTTTCTATATCATTGCACAGTTATACTGATCTTAATTGGAAAAATGATACCCAGGATATCACCATAGGGCTAATAATATCTAAGCTTCAATATTTGTAATATCACATCTTCTTCTTTTTTCTATAAACATATATTAAGCCAATCACAAGTTAGGTTACTTCTTGGTCTAGCCAAATATAACTACTAAACATCAGGTAGGCATAAAATGAAATGTAACTTCTGTCATTCTGACGATGATATTGATTTATCGAAACAATTGTCAATTTTTTAGAATTTTCAATAACTTGTATTATATTGTGGAATTAACTAGAGACCTTGAGTTTCATTTAAAAACACTAATATGAGCATATTCCACGAAGTAAGGGTCGAGACAGTCAATTTCATTAAAATCTCCACATATAAATAATTAAAATTTCTTTCCCAGCTATCATAAAGAGAAATGTTCAACACAAGTTGTGGGAATTTATACCTTTAGTAAGATACTATGTAATATTCCTTTTTTTTTAGTGAGGAAACTCATGTTCACCCGTTAAGGGGTGTGTGGGACTTAGAGCTCTCAAGATGCCAGTCTCTGCCTACCCACCAAACCTCACGTTGCTCTTTTTATCGGACACCGTAACCCACCTCGGTTGAGGTGATAACTTTATGTGCCTGGCACTGACTGAAAAATTCACTAATTCGTTCGTCAATCTCTTTTGTTTCCATTATTTTCTCTACACTTTTCATAAAAATATGCCAGTTTTTTACTACTCGTGTCATGCACTGAATTAAGTTATCTGGTGTTGGATGAGTTTCCAGCTCTATGTAAATTCGATATCTTATATCTTCCCACTTTGGACATTCGAATGACTCTGCAGTAGTTGCATCTAGAGGTTCTGCTTTTTTTAAATCTGTGTGCGTATTTTCGGAAATTCCATGTCCAGATAATACTTGGGTCAGGTAGTAATTAGCAGTTCTGTGATTACATGCAATCCACGTCTCTAAGTTGGGTATTAACCGTTTGGTCCATTGGGCAACTCTAGTTTCCTGATTCCACTCGTCCTGCCATACTTGTATCATATGTGCTCTTATTCTCCCTATTCTTGCCGATGGGTCTTCTCTATGCTCCCAATTTAGAGCCCTTTCTCTTACTAACAAATATATTGGCAGTTCTCCGGCTATAACTTGTAGGGCCTTTGTGGAGGTTGTCTTAAAGGCTGAACAGGTTCTCAGAAGCATTTTCCGTTGTACCTTTTCCAGGATATCTTCATATTTGGCTAGTCACAGGATATTAACCCATATTGATGACCCTTACAGTATAGTCGAATTCACTACTCCATTCAGTAGTCCTCTTTTGCCATAACTTGGTCCTTTAACATTTGGCATTATTTTTTGAAGATTCCTTACAACTTTTGTAGCCTTTTCGGCCGTTTTTTCTACATGTGTCTTGAAGCTTAATGTGTCGTCAAACCAGAATCCGAGATATTTTATCGATTTCACCGGATTTATAGATGAGTTTTCCATTTTAAAAATGACATTACTCCTGTCTCGTTTGCCTTTTGGGATAATCGCCACGGTTTTCACTGGAGCTATGTTCAGTTTATTGGTTTTTATTCAATTGGCAATGAGTTGCAGTGTGATATTTGTCTTCCGTATTAGCTCATCTGCAGTGTTTGCTGATACTATTATGGCGAGATCGTCAGCATACGCTACGGTGCAGCATCCTGTCGAAAATTCAATCTCACGAACTGAATTGTACATAACATTCCATAGGGTTGGATCAATTACGGAACTTAGAGGTACTCCCATAAATGTTTTTATCTTCTTTCTCCGGTTAATTATTAATTCCCTTCCTTGGAAGTAGTTCTCGATCAGTCGAACGATGTAGTGACTGACCCCTATCTCCTCAAGTCGACGGATAATTACTCTCCATGTGGCTGTGTTGAAAGCATTTTTCACGTCGATGGTAATAAGTGTGGTCTACACACAATAAACATTCATGATTTTTTGTTTGTTCCAGACATAAAAATGTCGAAGAAATATTATAATCCAAATAAATCCGAAGACTTTGCAGAAATTCACCATCTATTGGAGGCGTCTGATGAGGAATACAGAGATGAAAATATTGAAAACGAAAGCGACATTGATCCAGAAGATAATGTCGAGGAGCGTGAAGATGGATCGGAAACCGAACAAGAGGGTAGCAGTGAAGAAGAATACGAAATTGGAGAAAATCGCGACTTTTATATGGGAAAAGATAAAGTTACAACGTGGTATGAGACTCATCGACAAAGCAAAGTTCGTAGGAGACCTCAAAACATCATGATTCACTTACCTGGGGTTATTGGAGTAGCAAAAACTCCTGTGGAATGCTCGAACTGCTTATTTACAGAGGACATTCTAAATGATATCGTAAAGTATACTAATCAGTACATAAATAATATCAAAGAAGCATTTTCCAGAGAACGGTATGCTAAACATACAAATTTAGTTGAAATACGAGCATTTATTGGCCCACTCTACTTGGCTGGTGTGTATAAAGCGAATAGACTATCTCTCGAGGAATTATGGGGAATAGACGATGGCGACGGCATTGCCAAGTTCAGTCTCGTTATGAGTATCAAGAGATTCAAATTTCTCATACGGTGTCTTCGATTTGATGATCGAGAAACAAGATCCACTAGAAAGAAACTGGATCGGCTCGCACCAATACGTGATATATTCACAAAATTTGTGACTAATTGTAAAGTTAGCTACTGTGTTGGTGAAAACGTCACGTTAGATGAAATGCTCCCAGCATTTAGTGGGAATTGTCTTTTCCGGCAATACATCCCTCCCAAGCCAAGTGAATATGGGATTACAATTTTCTACCTAGTAGATGCGAAAACGTTATATTTGCTCAACATAGAAATATACGCGGGAAAGCAGAACGAAGGACCCTTTTGTGTAAGCAACAAAGCACCAGATGTTGTGAAAAGGTTGGCGGAACCTTTGTTTGGCTCGGGAAGAAACATAACGGCGGACAACTGGTTCACACAAGTTGCCACGCACTATTTATTGATAAGTTTTCTTTTCTGAAATTTCTACAGGTGGTATGAAGACCAACTGTTCTTTTATATATATATATATTCTTTTTAACAAAATTTAGAAACGAAAGTGAATTTAGACTAAAGGCAAATTAGCAGAAACAATAGGCTATGGTATAGTACTGGCCAGTGGTTTAAAAAAGGTGCGAGCAACACCGGCTAGGGAGTATACTGTAAGTAGGTTCGGCGCCACCGGTTTACCGACTAAACCGGAAGTCTCTAGGTGATCACGAACTGGCCGATACTCTACCAGCCAAATCAAAGTAACTTATGCCTCCTGGACAGTCTGCCAAGTAAAACAAAGTCTCTTAAAAGGTCACCAATTTAATAATAATAAAAAAAAATGGTAAGAAACATAGAAATAAAGAAATATATAGGTGTTAAAGTTACAATAAGTTTTTGGTTTTTATTATAATAATATCTTTGAAGCTATAAACCGCAACGTGATCACGTGTTCAACAAGTTAACTTAACTTTAATAATTAGCTTAAAGTAAAATGACGAGTGCGCAATAATAACTATGGCCTCGACTGGCCCACTAGAAAATTAAAAAAAAGGAACATAAACAGTACGCAACAAACAAAGACTCATAATAAGGTAGACTTCGCTGATTTCCGGTTGTCCCTGAGAATCGCTGAATTGTGGGAAACTTGAGGGCGTGTAGCACTGGGTTTGCAGTCAATGTCCAGGCAATTTTCCGCCAAAAAAAAAACCCTCTGGCCAGCAGGGTTTTTTTTCATATAGTATGCTTGCGCTTGTCCAAACAATTCAACAACGAAACAACTAAATACGGTATCCAAGTCAAAGACGGGGTGTAACCACTGAGTGTCTGGAATAAAATCGACAAGTCCAGAAAACGTGATTCGATTATCCACCATAGAATTCTGAAGAACGGCAAAAAAAATCCTACGTAGTAGTATCAATAAAATCTCCTCAAAAAATTCAGAAAATAGCCAAGATAAATGAAAGATAAGCTAACTGAATTGATAGATGGAGATTAATTATATAGAGTTTCAATCAAATCCCATACAAACTGGATAATAAAATTTTAGATTGAAATCTCTAACCACTCTTCAATATTGCTTTCTGTGGTAAAAGATGGCCGGAAAAAAAAAGAGAGTTTCCCAAATTTCGCACTAGGATCGTTGCCAAAATACCACATGCGTAAAACTAAACTCCGATGCCAAACTTAATTTTCGGCTAACAACCAGAATAAATCAGATGGACATTCAACTGAATTAGATTAAGGAATGAACTATAAAATGCATGGATTTTCGATAAATTCAATAACAATCGGCAACTGTGTTCCTAATAGTACTAAGCCAGTGTATGAGCAGAAGGAAGAACATGTGTTCATAGCGCACACCATCACGACAAGTAGAACCGATATAAACAATATATTTTGTTATGAATAAACATACTTAGGATTGTTTACTCGAATATTGTGCACTCCTGGACAAAACAAGTGCTCAATAACCGGAGTTGTTAACCAGGGAGAAAAGTGATATAAAAGTTTCCTCCACCAAGTGTTTATTCCAATGTTGTCCCAGAAATTAAAACGAAGTGTTCGTCATGGGTCTGAATTTAATTAAGAAATTAGAATTATCAAATATCAACTTAAGTACTGGAAAAGGAAGTGAAACAGAACAAAACCCACCGGAATTATCAGGTCAGTAACCTAAAAACCAGAAGTGAAGACAATCAAAAGTCGATACACTCAAACTATCAACCAAAACAACTATCATTTTTGTCAATATCATTTGTATCTTCCCAATTTCAGACTAAATAGCCTAATATACATATCAATAGAGAATGTTAGTGCCGATTACCACATAGAGAAGTTTACAAATAACACATCCCAGCTATTCACAAGAGATTTTTCGAATTACCACCTGGAAACAACCATGGATGTGCTAACAAGGACAAATAACAATATAATATACAAAATATACATTAGATATGGATTAGTTCATCGGTGAGTTTGCTAAATAATATGAAAGAGGTTAATAAAGTCAACAATTGATAATCTTTAGTTACCAACAATATTCTATTGACAAAAATAATATTAAAAGAAAAGTAGTTACAGAAAAATAAAAATCGAAACTCAAATATAAACAATGCGTTAACGGAACTCTAAAATTAATGTAATTGTGAGGTATTTTAATTAAATAAAATAGAATAACAATTGGAGTTAACCTTTTGATAAAAAAAACGTCAACACTGAAACAACCTTGCTAATATGGTGAAGGTGACGATAATTACCATAATAAACACAGTAGTAACTTAATTTTGATAGAGGAAATATTTAAATATTATGATTGCGACGTAGTCGATATAGAGAAGTTATTCGAAGGAGCGTCTAGCCAAAACTTAATGATTAATTTAGACCGTGACAACTCCCCCTCTCCAAAAGCAGGAGGTAAGTTTTCAACAAAAAAAGTTACCGACGATAGTGTATCCTAATCTGAGGGCAAAACGTATGACCAAAGGTTGACTCTTGATGGACTTCTCCCACCGATCCCAAGGAAATCCAACACCATTCCCTGTGATTTGGCAGAAAAAGGGATGCAAAGAAAAGAGAGAATGGAATCAATTCTCAGGGAACAAGTTATTTAGCATGACGGACAAATCGTAAGATACATAATTCCAAGTCCATGGATTACCGTGGTTACTTAACAAGATGGACCTTCAGAAACAGAATCGACAGTCACGGGTTTTAGATCTTGAACATGCCAGGCACCTCTGGATTTACCAAATTCGTCCTGAAACTCGTACGTACAGGTACCAGTTTTCCGTTTTATTGAGAAAGGTCCTACAAACTCAGGTGCTAATTTAGCGCTAACGTAGTTAGCCGCATTAGATAAAGTTTTGTTTTTACGCCACACCTGTTGACCGACGGTAAAAGATAATGGACGTCGACGTAAATTATAGCGGTGTTGATTGTTTTGCTGAGAAATCTGGATTCGTTGGTGGATCCTGTCAAATAATTTTCGAAAATCCCCCACGCGTTGCCGTATATGATCTTGAGCCTCAGTCTCTACATATGGAATTTCAGCGACAAAATCTTGACCAAAGAGCTTGTGCTCTCTCCCAAAATTAATGAAAAACGGGGTATAACCAGTGGTCTCATGCCGCGATGTTCGAATGGCACAACCAATGGCAGCGAGATTATCCTCCCAAGTCCTATGATCCCCTTGCTTCACATAAGCTCGCAACATAGTTTTTACGTCTCTATTAACGCGTTCAGTATGGTTCACTCTGGGATAATAATGAGCTGTGTAAAAGGATTTGACTTTATATTTATTGCATAGTGATTGCCAATCTTTGGATTTAAAAACGGAACCATTGTCAGACGTAATAAATTGGGGTGATCCATAAACTAGGAAAATACCTTCCTCGACATTCTTAATTAAGGATTTAGCTGATATTGAACGGCAAGGAAACAACAATACATATTTGCTAAAATAATCCACGGCAACCAAAATATACGAATTACCATGTTTGGAACGAGGCAGTGGACCGATATAATCTAAACTAATAGATTGCCACGGAGCTTTTATCTCGGGACGATTACCCATTAATCCCGCCGGGGGCTTTTGATCAAATTTACTTTGGGCACAGACTCTACAACAACGAATATACTTAATGATGTCTGATCTCATCTTAGGCCAATAATATTTTGCAGCCACTCTCCAAAATGTTTTATGAACTCCTCCATGACCCGAGGTAGGCGAATCGTGACAATGAGCCATGACTTCCTTTCGTTGATCTTTGGGTACAACTATTTTCCAACAACTAGAATGATTAGGGAAGTTAGGGTCCGCAGTTTTGACAAATTTATATAAGATACCCCCATCACTTCTCCAACAAGGAAACTTGTCCGGAAATTCCTCCAAACTGTGCACCATTCTTTTATACCACTTATCGGAACTGTCGCAAAACGTAAAAGGATTGGGGGTCGCATGACTCCCAGAGGTTAATGTAGTAATTGAAACAGGCACAGACCTCGATAGAAAATCAGGTACCACGTGATCCTTCCCCTTACGATGGATAAGTTGAAAATCAAAGGGTTGTAATCGAAGAGCCCAACGAGCGAGACGACCTTGAGGATCCTTTAGATTATGTAACCACAGTAAAGAATGATGATCAGTAATAACCTTAAAATGAACTCCTTCCAAATAGTGACGTAATTTTTCAACACTCCAAATCACAGCCAGACATTCCTTCTCCGTTACAGTCAACTTCATTTCTTGTCTAGTTAAAGAGCGAGATAGGTAGCAAACCACTTTTTCACCGTCATCGAATTCCTGGGTAAGGACAGCACCTAAGCCATAGTTAGAGGCATCGGTTTGGAGAGTGAAGGTGCGACTAAAATCAGGAGACTGAAGAACCGGAGCAGTAACAAGAGCCTCCTTAATGGCTTTAAAAGACTGTTGGCACTCAGGAGTCCATATCCAAGGAACGGCCTTTTTAGTTAGACGAGTTAAAGGAGCCAAAACAGAGGAAAAGTTTGGCACAAAACGGCGGTACCATGATGCCGTACCAATAAATCTACGAATCTCCGTGATATTCTGGGGAGGTAGAATGTCCAGAATTGCCTGTACTTTCTCGGGGTCGGGTCTTAATCCATTAGAGTCTACAACATAACCTAGGTATTTTAACTCAGGTTTACAAAATTGACACTTCAAAGGTGAAACAACAAGCCCTGCCTCTCGCAATCGATCGAATACTAATCCCAAAATGTTTAGATGTTCCTTAAAGGTTCTGGAAATAATAATAATGTCGTCAAGGTATACCATAACATGATTCTCTAAATCAACTCCCAAGACACGATCAACAATACGTTGCCACGTAGCAGGTGCATTGGTTAAGCCAAAGGGCATGCGTAGAAAATGATAAAGGTTTCGACCAGGGACGGTAAAAGCAGTGTACTCTTGTGAAGACTTTTCAAGAGGGACATGCCAGAAGGCGGACTTAATGTCAATAGAACTGATATATTTGGTATCCCGAAGACGATCCAAAATCGCTGAAATATAGGGTAAAGGGTAAGCATCCTTTTTAGTTGCAGCATTAAGGCGTCTAAAATCTATGCAGAATCTATAGCTATCATCCTTTTTACGAACCAAACAAACTTGACTGGACCATGGACTTTTTGAAGGGGTTATGACTCCAAGCCTCAGCATCTCATCGATCTCTTTATCCAAAATAGCCTGCTTAAATGGAGAAACGGGATAATAACGTTGTTTGATTGGTTTGATATCAGGTAAGAGCTCAATGACATGTTCAGCGACCTTACAACAACCCAACTCAGTATCCATAAGAGAAAATTTCTCGTCCACCAAGGCATCCAATGCTAATTTTTCTTCGCTGGTTAAAGAACTACTATCGATAACATTACAGAACTCAGTATTTGAATCATTAACATCTGAAAAATGCCAAACATCTTGTTTTAAGTCTGGTATAATCTGCATGGCTTTCCAAAAATCAATTCCCAAAATAAGTTGATGAGACAGCTCGGGCAAAACCAAAATGTCAATCAATTTTGTTTTATCTAACAAGGTAAGAGGGGCTTGAACATAACCGGTACTAAGGCAGCTTTGACCGTTGGCAACAGTGCAGGTAGTGACTGACTTGCACAGTTTAAGACCTAATTGTAGTAAGAGTTTGAATCCTGGCTTCCCTACGATGGTGCGGGAGGCTCCAGAGTCTAAAAGGCCTAAAAGGGGATATCCGAAAATAGAAATTTGAAGATATGGCCGTTCATCACCACGAGCATGCGCCAAAATAAAATCAAGGACTTGACTAGGATAACTAGTATGATTATGGCAAGCGGTCGGTGTGATATTCAAGGGAGAAGCCTTACGACCATCTACTGACCCTCCCGGGGCGCGTTTCCCGAACATTTCGGACACGATCGAGTGGTGACATCAGGAGCACCACATCTGAAACAATGGATCCTTTTCGGATCTGGACACTGTCTATTAATATGGCCGGTTCTCTTACAGTTCCAACAAGTAACAATTCGGCTGGATTGCTTGACATTGGAAACTTCATTGATTTGAGAGGTACTGGCGATTGGCTCGTCAGCTGCTACAAAAGCAAAATCGGGCTCAACAAAACCATGACGCTTTCTGGAAGGTGGGACGTAATGTTCAGCTCTATATTTTTTTGCCTCCAGCTTGAGGCACTCCTCCTCGAGTTCTGATAAAGTATTTACAACCGGAAGTTGGGTGGTGTAGAACGGAGAAAGGTTACGAGACACAACATCAAGCTGCACATCAGCAGGCATACCACCATAGCGACGAAACAATGCATTCATACTCGATAGATAATCCACGATACTTTCACTGGGGTCCTGCGTGCGATCCAGAATTTCCCGAAATAACCTAGCTCTGTAATCAGGAGGCTCGAAATGCTTACATAGAAGTTCTGATAATGATTTCCAGTCCTTGAACCTGGAATGATTGGCACGGAACCAATTCAAAGCCTTCCCAGTAAATAGGTCAATAGCAGAACCAAACAATTCCCTTTCAGATATACCGCGAGCAATACGCAACTCCGAAACACGTTCTAAAAAGTTATGCACCGAAAGTTGTCTAGTATCACCAGAAAATTTGAGACCCCACTTCTCCACTCTCTGAGTTTTAAAAGAAGAAAAATAAGAATGCTCAGCTACTGGATTATCTGGACTTGGTGCAACAGCTCCAGAAAAACCTGCTTGATTAATTGGACCAACATCATCGCTAGAATCATCAGCAGTTGATTCGTGTATATGAATATTTTCCAGCAACATACTCAAATTTGGATCCTGTTTAGAGCGTCGCTCCATTGTATCAAGGGTAGACAAAATTTCAGCTAACAATTCCGACCTTGAGCTTAGCTCCTCTGGCGTGAGATTGACCACAGGAATACGATCAACACGACAGAGCAAATGAATTAACCTTGACTCAAGCCTCAAAAATTTACTACGAGCATTTTCCTCAGAAAAATCGCTTAAGCCGTTTTGAATATCTTTCAAAGTTCTAGAAATAACATCATGTTCGTCTGCAAAAGGAAAATTATAAGGCGGATAATTTAAGGCTTTGCCTCTTCTTTCGAGGCGCAAAATTTGGCGCAATGAAGAGCGCAATTCGTCTACCGTCTTGGTGTCATCGGCTGGCAGTCCACGAACTTTCAATTCAAAAATAAGCATATCTTTCTTTAAATAATTCACCTGCATTTTATAATCCATCTTTTTAAATGTCAAAGGTTAATAAAGTAGGAAAAAACTAAACTCAAAATAAATATGAATTATCAGATTGCCAATGAAAATTTAAATTAATGTTATCCAAGCGCACCCAATTTACATTAAAACTACGAAACAGTAAATTATTATAAGTATTGTCCCACTCGGGTATCGAGAAGAATCAATATAAAACATATAAATTTCAATTTTTTCGGTACAGACTAAGTGTCCTGGCGTGGTTCTCGAAAGAGAGAGAATAATCAAGTAAATTAAGAATACCTGCGATCCCCACACCAAAACACCAACCCTAACGTACCTCAAAGTTGACGCACTGCCAGGAGTAAAATATTAGAAGAAAAGGGTGATATTAGAAAAGAAGGCCCCACGTTGGGCGCCAAAATTGCCACGCACTATTTATTGATAAGTTTTCTTTTCTGAAATTTCTACAGGTGGTATGAAGACCAACTGTTCTTTTATATATATATATATATATTTTTTTTTTAACAAAATTTAGAAACGAAAGTGAATTTAGACTAAAGGCAAATTAGCAGAAACAATAGGCTATGGTATAGTACTGGCCAGTGGTTTAAAAAAGGTGCGAGCAACACCGGCTAGGGAGTATACTGTAAGTAGGTTCGGCGCCACCGGTTTACCGACTAAACCGGAAGTCTCTAGGTGATCACGAACTGGCCGATACTCTACCAGCCAAATCAAAGTAACTTATGCCTCCTGGACAGTCTGCCAAGTAAAACACAGTCTCTTAAAAGATCACCAATTTAATAATAATAAAAAAAAATGGTAAGAAACATAGAAATAAAGAAATATATAGGTGTTAAAGTTACAATAAGTTTTTTGTTTTTATTATAATAATATCTTTGAAGCTATAAACCGCAACGTGATCACGTGTTCAACAAGTTAACTTAACTTTAATAATTAGCTTAAAGTAAAATGACGAGTGCGCAATAATAACTATGGCCTCGACTGGCCCACTAGAAAATTAAAAAAAAGGAACATAAACAGTACGCAACAAACAAAGACTCATAATAAGGTAGACTTCGCTGATTTCCGGTTGTCCCTGAGAATCGCTGAATTGTGGGAAACTTGAGGGCGTGTAGCACTGGGTTTGCAGTCAATGTCCAGGCAATTTTCCGCCAAAAAAAAACCCTCTGGCCAGCAGGGTTTTTTTTTATATAGTATGCTTGCGCTTGTCCAAACAATTCAACAACGAAACAACTAAATACGGTATCCAAGTCAAAGACGGGGTGTAACCACTGAGTGTCTGGAATAAAATCGACAAGTCCAGAAAACGTGATTCGATTATCCACCATAGAATTCTGAAGAACGGCAAAAAAAATCCTACGTAGTAGTATCAATAAAATCTCCTCAAAAAATTCAGAAAATAGCCAAGATAAATGAAAGATAAGCTAACTGAATTGATAGATGGAGATTAATTATATAGAGTTTCAATCAAATCCCATACAAACTGGATAATAAAATTTTAGATTGAAATCTCTAACCACTCTTCAATATTGCTTTCTGTGGTAAAAGATGGCCGGAAAAAAAAAGAGAGTTTCCCAAATTTCGCACTAGGATCGTTGCCAAAATACCACATGCGTAAAACTAAACTCCGATGCCAAACTTAATTTTCGGCTAACAACCAGAATAAATCAGATGGACATTCAACTGAATTAGATTAAGGAATGAACTATAAAATGCATGGATTTTCGATAAATTCAATAACAATCGGCAACTGTGTTCCTAATAGTACTAAGCCAGTGTATGAGCAGAAGGAAGAACATGTGTTCATAGCGCACACCATCACGACAAGTAGAACCGATATAAACAATATATTTTGTTATGAATAAACATACTTAGGATTGTTTACTCGAATATTGTGCACTCCTGGACAAAACAAGTGCTCAATAACCGGAGTTGTTAACCAGGGAGAAAAGTGATATAAAAGTTTCCTCCACCAAGTGTTTATTCCAATGTTGTCCCAGAAATTAAAACGAAGTGTTCGTCATGGGTCTGAATTTAATTAAGAAATTAGAATTATCAAATATCAACTTAAGTACTGGAAAAGGAAGTGAAACAGAACAAAACCCACCGGAATTATCAGGTCAGTAACCTAAAAACCAGAAGTGAAGACAATCAAAAGTCGATACACTCAAACTATCAACCAAAACAACTATCATTTTTGTCAATATCATTTGTATCTTCCCAATTTCAGACTAAATAGCCTAATATACATATCAATAGAGAATGTTAGTGCCGATTACCACATAGAGAAGTTTACAAATAACACATCCCAGCTATTCACAAGAGATTTTTCGAATTACCACCTGGAAACAACCATGGATGTGCTAACAAGGACAAATAACAACATAATATACAAAATATACATTAGATATGGATTAGTTCATCGGTGAGTTTGCTAAATAATATGAAAGAGGTTAATAAAGTCAACAATTGATAATCTTTAGTTACCAACAATATTCTATTGACAAAAATAATATTAAAAGAAAAGTAGTTACAGAAAAATAAAAATCGAAACTCAAATATAAACAATGCGTTAACGGAACTCTAAAATTAATGTAATTGTGAGGTATTTTAATTAAATAAAATAGAATAACAATTGGAGTTAACCTTTTGATAAAAAAAACGTCAACACTGAAACAACCTTGCTATTATGGTGAAGGTGACGATAATTACCATAATAAACACAGTAGTAACTTAATTTTGATAGAGGAAATATTTAAATATTATGATTGCGACGTAGTCGATATAGAGAAGTTATTCGAAGGAGCGTCTAGCCAAAACTTAATGATCAATTTAGACCGTGACAAAGTGAGTCTTCTAAATGAATTGAAACTAAAGAAACTCTCCTACGTTGGAACCATCAGGAGAAATAGGAACGAGCTACCAAATGATTTCATAGCCACCAAGTATTTTTGGTTTCAGTAGTGGTGGTGATACATTGGTATCCTATGTCCCAAAAAAGTACAAAAATGTCCTCCTTGTATCATCATTGCATGAAGACGAATCAATTGATGTTTCTACTGGCGAGAAACGAAAACCAGAAGTAATCAGTTTCTATAATTCAACTAAATTAGGAGTTGATATTGTTGACAAAATGTGTGGAGCATATAATGTGTCTCGAAACAGTGACCCATGGTAATTTTTTTCACAATGCTAAATATTGCTTCAATCAATTCATAGGTCATATATGTCGGCAATGGTTTCGCAGATCTGAGAAGGAGACTGTTAATAAAACAACTCTAACGAACTTGTGCTTGGTCAACTTGCTCGACGAAGTCTCAAGTCAATTGTGATGCCGTTAAACCTTCAACAAAAACTGAACAGATTTGCTCCAACTCAAGAACAACTGAATCAAACGGAACAACAATTACCTCCGAAAAGACGCAGATGTGAATCTTGCACCTCATAAACTCATCACAGGAGATTAAGTCAATATGAATGCAAAAAGTGTCATACCGCTACCTGCCTCTCACACGCTGTTTTCATGTGTCCTCAATGCTATAAAAGAGAGCTAGAAGGACATATCGATGATGAATCAGATTAATGATCAATTTTCCAGTTAAAGATATTCTTGTTCTAATTCAATGCAATTTTCATTATTATAGCTCATGGATAAATGTATACTCATTTTCTCAAATAAACTTAGATTAGATTTTCGAAAAATATTTTCTCCTCTTTGGTGTTTGTAGTTGACAATTTTTTCGTAAAAGAATGTGAACATGCTCAATGCGCCTGATCGTGTTCTACAACATATTGCGCCTGACGGAGTGTTAAGGATGGATCAAATTATCCGGCGATGGCCGTAAGTTTTTAAAACTTAACAAATCCAACCTTCTTCCTTTAAAACCAGTAAAAGAGTGAATTGACAATAGCTAATGTCTTTCAGATAAAAGAGAAAGAAGAATATTTGGCCTTTATCAAATTGATTAGTTGGTCAGATCCATAGACAAATTTTGTCACCGAACATTTTTATTGATAATTATCTATTGAAATTCACTATCGTCTTCTCACAATTCCAGTAGCAGTGCTGAAGCCGATCTAACTCCGGCTTCACAGAACTTCGACTGCAGCGTGCAGCATTTATGTGATTGGTTAATTCTGTTTCCCCTCACCCCCACCACAACACCAAGATGCTGCTGCTTGAACTTGATTTAACTTGCGTCTTGCGTTTGCAGCGTCTTTAAAAGTGGGGTTAGTATTAGTTGTAGGCTAACTAAAAAGAAATTATGAGCTTGTAACTATTTAAAGCCCCGTTTTGGAGTCTACCAATTTGTCAAATATACAACACACCATGCAACAAATAACAAATTGTCCAACTTTCAATTTGCAGTGCGCCGCTAAATATTTCCTTCAAGTTTCAAAATCAGCACTATGGTGGGATGTGCCGCACGCTGCAGTCGAAGTTCTGTGAAGCCGGCGTAAGATTGACTAATTTTGTGTTGCTACCAGTGGCGGAGCAAGAATATTATTTATCATTTATTTTTAATTTTATAGTTTAGGATTGATTATATTACATTCTACTATCGTCAATAGAGTATTGATGTATTTAACAATGAATTAGTTATTTTATTTGAGTTTTAACCGTTGTCTTTGAACACGTAACACTAACATGGACAAGATTTCCGCCAATATGGACGAGAAGATTTCAACCATGAAAAACTATTTTTCTGAGATGAAGAATGATATTTCCTCAATGAAGAACGATATTTCTGCTAATCTGGACGAAAAGATATCTGCTATGAAAAACTATATATCTGCCGATATCTTATTAATGAAAAACGACATTGACGCTGACGTTGGAAGTGAAATTCCTTCTCTAAAATCTGATACTGAGAATAAAATGACAACCATGGACGAAAAAATCATGGAGTTAGAGAGAAAAATAATAGATTCAAAAGCACGAGGCACACCAGAGGAAGAAAATAAGACGGAGCAAACAAAAACTTACAAGCCAGAAACACTCCTTAAGATAGATGATATTGGCAGTTTTGACCGAGTCAAGTCCCCAACGTTCGAGGAAAACACGTCATTAACCAATCACGTAAAACAGTGTGAGGCGGCTGCTAGAGTGAATAATGGGTTCAACAGGGAGAAGGCAGTCAACTTCACCATCGCACTTCAGGAAGATGCCTTAGATGTACTGCAGACGATACCACTTGAAGAAACAGATGTATTCAAGCAGCTGAGGAAGGATTTGGACATGCGATAAGGCCACGAACATCTAGAACATTTGTACCAATCTCAGCCGAAGAACCGAAGGCAGAAACGTGATGAATCCCTTCAAGAGTATGAAGTGGATATTGCCCGACTAGTTCGATTTGCTTATCCATTAGCAACAGAGAACACACCAGAGATAACTCTTTATTCAGCCCATCCCAAAACCAAGGTAGATGTATTGACCTCTGCTCTTGAATATAAAGCAGCCACGATGGCTTCAGGATAAAGCGGCGGTAGGACTATGCAGGAAGAAGGTGACGATGACAGACTTGATCAGAGGGTCAACCTGTTGTAAGGTATGGTAGACAGGAAGCCGGATGAGGTCAGGTGCTGTAATTGTGGCGAACTAGAGCATGTACGCAGTTAGGGTGAGCGTTCTACGACTCCTACAAATCGAGAACCTCTTAAATATAAAGCAGTCACGAATGATTCGCAATACAACAAAGTTAGGACCATGCAAGAAGGAGGTAACGAAGATATACTGGACCAGTTTGTTAATTTGCTGAAGGGCATGGCAGGTAGAAAGCCTAAGAAGAACAAATTCCGAAAATGAGGTTAACTAGAGCACGTACGCAGCTCATCTGAGCGCCCCAGGACTCCTGCAACCCATGAAATGTAGTCACATGGGAAATTTGACCGGGGCCAACATTAAGCTGATGTTAATCACCGAAACGCCGACTGTCGGCCTAGACGGTTATGCCCTGCAGACCGTTCCCACTGCAACAAGATGAAATCTAGGGAAGCTGAAGTTTCAAGAGCCACAGTAGTCAACGAAGAATGGTCACCCACCAGGATCCGAGAAGATCAGGAGAGTGATCCTGGCCTAAAGAAGATTCGGCAATGGAAGGAAGAGCATAGGCGAACTACCAGGCAAGAAGTGTCACGATTTTCACAGATACTCAAGGCATATTGGGCTTAGTGGAACTGTCTTGTCCTGGAAAAAGGGCTATTGACAAGAATCCTTGAAGACGATGATGGTTCTGAGGCGAAAAGCTATCCCGAGAACGAGAGTACCAGAGGTACTTGGAAAGTTACACGAGAGTCCATCGGAAGGTCACCTGAGAGTAAAGAAAATCCTTCAGCGAGTCCATGAAAGGTTTTATTGGATGAACATCCACGACAATATGAAGGACTGGTGTAAGAAATCTACGACTTGTGCTACGAGTAATGGACCACATCGCAAGAGAAAGGCACTCATGAAACAATATAATGCTGGAAGCCTTCTCGAAATGATTTCTTCAGGCCACGCTGGACCATTTCCGACGACAGAAAATGGTAGTTAATACATCCTGGTGGTAATGGATTATTTCACAAAGTGGGTGGAAATATACGCGATCCCGAATAAAGAGGCCACAACTGTCGCGGATGTATTGGTAAAAGAATTTATTAGCCGATATGGAGTGCCCTTGGAAGTCCACAGCAAAAAAAGAAGAAATTTCGAGAGCCAGGCATTCCAGGAAATTTGTGACAAACTGGGAATGAAGAAGGCCAAGGACAACAGGAATGCATCCACAGTCAGATAGAATGGTCGAAAGAATGAACAGGACCATTGGAAAATACCTGTCCAAAGTAGTTTCCAGCCACCACAGGTATTGGGACCCTATTTGCGTTTGTGTATCCATCTGCCATAGATGAGTCCACGGGTGAAACACCTGCGAAAATCTCCTATTTTGACGTGAAATGAGGCTTGCTTGTGACCTGGAGTTTGACTGTCGGCCTGACGAAGATCTAGCAGGAGAAGATTACGTGATCCAATTGAGAAGAAAGATGGAGTATCTGCACGATTTGGCTGGAACGAATCTTCAGGTTGGCAGTGACAGAATGAAAAAACGGTACGACACTCAGGCCTTAGAAGGCAGTTTCAAAGAAGGGGACAAAGTATGGTTACACAAACCGACAAGGAGGAAAGTATCTTCTCCAAAACTACAGAAATCGTGGGAAGGTCTGTACTCAATAAAGAAGAGGATCAATGACATCATCTATCGCATAAGCTAAATCTCCAATGAAATACAAAGTAGTTCATCAAAACCGACTAGGGCCTTTCGGAAGAAACCATGACAAAGAGGAAGGAACGCTCCATATACAACAAGAGTCGGACCCAGCCTTTGAAGAACCGGGAAAGCCCCTGGCAAGACACTGAGATTCAAACACAATTCGCGGTAAGTCTTCTACTTTCTAACTAGAAACGAATTTCCGGATCGATTCACTCACCGGAATATGTGTGAAGCGCTACGAAGCCTTCATGATCATGTGCTGGAAACCCACGTGGAAAAACTAGCAATGCCCAGGATAGAAAGCAATCAGTTGGATTGGCGAGTCATCAAGAACATGATAGAGGTGATCTCCCAAGATACTGGTGTCCACATTTTAATTTGCAGCTATACCCCTCGTTGAAGACGGTGCCCTGTTATTTCCATACCACCGGAAAGTTCAGACATGGGTCCAGTTGCCGATTTAAATAAATATCATTACATACTAAAAGGATTGCAGTTATCTCATATTACGATTATAGATGAAAATATTCAATTATTGCTTTAAAAAATATCGTCATTTCAAAAATAATCAAGCGGCCAATAGGGCAAAGCTATTTTTCATTATCCTCCCTTCTTTCCAATTTAACTAAATAATTTATTAGATTCACTAATTTCAGAAGGAAAGTGTATGCCTAGTGTAACAATAAAAAGGTAATTCAGATCCTGTATGTCGTGTAATCCTGCAAAGGATTTAGTAATTAATGTCAATTAATCCGTTAATTGCTCATATAACGATAACCTAGAATGTTCGTGAGATACATTGAGCCGTTTGTGAGTTGATATAATTAGTATTTTCTATTGAAATAAGAAAAAGTTTCAGTTAGCTCTAACGTTAGACTGAGTAGTAATTGTAAACTGTAGATCAATATCATATATTTTCTCACAGTTCTTGTCCACTTTTTGGCAAAAATTGATAGAACATTCTTTGAAACACATTTAGTAATTCTCATCCGTCTTAGATTAGTCCTAATTTATCATCTCGTAATTTTCTTGTCATTCAATATTTGTTAGAAATATATTTTAATTCTCTCTATCTAATTACTTGCTTTTCCCACATCATGTCCTTTTTTATTCAAACAAATGGCTTTCTCACATTTTGATTTAAATATATCATTCGGTTTATCCATGTTAAACCTCTATAGTTTTTGTCACAACCATTTTTTTAAATATATTCTTCTTTCCTTGTCTCCCATTTTGAGAGAATTTGCTCCCATATTTTGTTAGAAATAATAGATAACATCTGGAGTCTACCCTCACCAATAAATTTATATTTTATGTCATGTTCTACCAACCGTATTCACAATTTTGAATCCATTAATGTGTTATCTCTCATAAAATTGGTCACATTGGACTTCCTCCCTCGTTATCAATCTCTATTTTTGTCTCCTCTGAATTTTGTTTATCTTTGGATACTAATAACTCTTTCAAATAGTGGCTCCATCTATCTTTCATGCGGTTTTCTTCTCTGATCATATTTTTGTGTCTGATGAGTGGTGCTTCCGTTATTCTTATAAGTTTTCAGTATTTATTAGAATATTTTTCGATTTCTTGTCTTCGATTCTGAAGTTATACTTCTATTGGCGCATTTTGGAGAGTGAATTTAACCGTTGCTATAAAAAATCAAGCACACAAATAACATTATCCAACTTAAATCCAAGGAACGCTTTAATCGTAACATACTGCATGATTGAACAATAAATACTACAACAAACAGTTCTGGTGGGGTACTCCTTTTATTATTCCTGACGCAGGTAGATGATTAGTAAAAAGAACACACTTATGACAAATTAACACAATTATTCGATTCCCAAATGTTTCAAGTTGACGCTAATGTCAGCATCACCAACCGCTACGGTATGTATTCAAAATGTTCTAAATCGACTAAATTATCCTTTTTTTTAGTTTACCTACTTTTTGGACACATAAACGCATAGTACAAAAATAGTATAGAAACTTGTTTCATAAGTCTTTCAATTACACTTGTCAGTTTTCCAAGTTATAAACGTTGTACATTTGCGCCATCAAACAACAAAATGAAATATAGTTTCAAAATTATTTAAACGTATTTCTGCATATCTTAGACCTAGGTTAAATATATTCAGGTTCAACCTAAAAATCATGACTAATGATTCATATAGAATACAAAAACATAAGGTATTATTCAATTTAGAGCGAGATCGCGCTATAAAACAAAAGTGACAGTTGTATTGTAATGTTTTTCTTATTTATTTAAAAGTTTTCATTACGACGGGTGGGAAAAATTTATACACACGGTATGTCTACTCACTTAATGGATTGTTCTACCTACTATTGGTCCAAATAGGTCTGGATACTGCAAGAGTAATCCTCTTATTTACCTTTTCTCAGCTTGATTTAAGGATTGACCAGCTACTGATAATATTTATTCGAATCTGGTATTGGAATTGTCAGTTGCCATTGTTTGGCGAACTATAGACGTCACTGGTACGCTGGATCCAATCTTGGTTTCCTTTCTTGATGGTAATTGGGTAATCGTTCACGTTTTTCAATCGTACTGGGATCTCCTTCGCCTACGTAACCAATTCTTTTCCAATTAGTACTCCTTTGCCAACCTCTTCGTCGTGGTTCCATAGCTTCATCATAACCGGTGTACCTTCCTCCATGATTCCCTGTAGCCGTGCTACTATCATGGTTTCGCTTCGTGCAGGTAGAGCGGTATCTTCCTTCACAGCTGCCAACACCGCGCTGTCTTCATATGGATGAAGGAATAGCTCTTCGGTACCATCTTTAATGATTCTGTTCCTAAAGTCCAATTGGAAACCATGTAGATTAATTACGTCCATTCCCAGAATCACGTCCTCTTCTATACGATTACCGTATGCGTGCATTTTTCTGCGCTAATTCCCAATTGGATTTGTGTCTCCCTGTGAACGTTGGCACTCTCACAAATGGCGGTACACAGTCGCAGTCTCGTTGGTAGAAGCTTCTTCTTAGAGTTTACTATCTCTGGTCGGATAATAGTTCTAGTTGCTCCAGTGTCTAACAGCAGAGTATATTTCTTGCCATTCAATTCGCTATCTACACATACATTGTCGTTGCTACATCTGCGAGAAGCTATCATTATGAGAGGGTCTTTGGAATGATCATGGGTAGGTGCTGCTCCCTCGTAGCCGACCCGTTCTAGTTTTCCTGTGATTGGGATTCCTTGTTTTCAGGAGTCCTGGGGGGCTTACACGAACTGCGTACCATGTCCTAGCTCGCTATAATTCCAGCATCTGATCTTTCTCGGCTTCTTATCCATCATATTTTTTATCACTGACGATCTGGTCAAATCTGTCCTCGTCGCCTTCCTCTCGGATGGTCCTAACTTTGTTATAACCCGAATCCTTCGTTGCTGCTTCATATTTAAGAGCAGCAGTCTATGCATCGATCAATGTTTTTGGATGGGATAAACGAAGCGTCCACTGCATATCGGGGTCACGTTAGCCATCAATAAAGGTCTGGATGTCCAGACATTACATCATGTTCTCAGGTGCTGATGGATAAGCGAATCGAACTAGTCTGGCAATATCGACTTCATACTCTTGAAGGGCTTCGTCACGTTTTTTCAGCTGGGATTGATACAAATGTTCTAGATGAGCGTGACCATATCCCATGACCAACCTCTTCTTCAGCTGCTCGAAGTCTGAGGTACATCTACGGCATCTCCCCGAAGCGCGATAGTTAAGTTTACTGCCTCCTCCCTGTCGGACCAATTATTCAATCAAGCGGGTGCTTAAAACTGTTTTAAGTAATAGATCCACGACATTTTTCAGGGTTTAATACGTTTAATCTTCTTTCCTTCTGCTGGCGTGTCTTGTGTCTTAAATCTCCTTGATTTCCTCGTCTATCGTTGTCATCTTATTCTCAATGTCTGTTTTTATTTTCTCATTCATCGTTCATCTTATTCTCGATTTTCTCGTCCATCGTTGTCATCTTATCCTCAATATACGACTTAAGAGACGAAATTTTATTTGCAATGTCAGCAACAATGTAATTTTTCATTATTAAGATATCGGCAGAAATATTGCTCTTCATAGCAGAAATATTGCTCTTCATAGCAGAAATATCGTTCTTCACATTAGTTGAAATCTTGTCTTCCATCGCAGAAATATCATTCTTCATGGTTGAAATTTTCTGCGTAGTGGGATTTATCTGGTTGTTTCAATCTGTATGCTCGTAAGTGCTCACTATATCGTATTTCAAAATTCCTAAGGGTCTGACCCAAATAGACAGCATTACATTCTGAACATTTGAGTTCATATATACCTGACTTCTTTAATAGTGGTATTTTTGTTCTCACATTCAACAATCTTGTACTAACATCTACTTGACACCAATCATTCATTGACACCTAACACAGAACTAGAAGTACTGCATATTTGTGAAAAGAAACAAGAACTGGATTTCCTTGAAGAACTGGAAATTAGAAGACATTTAAGAAACCCACAATATGAAGTTGTCAATGAACAGTTAAATCTAGGGAATTCTCCACTAATAAACTGTCTTCTTAAGTGATGATTGTAAAAATCAGCAGATATAGTTTTCCTGGTTTTCTATATCATTGCACAGTTATACTGATCTTAATTGGAAAAATGATATCCAGGATATCACCATAGGGCTAATAATATCAAAGCTTCAATATTTGTAATATCACATCTTCTTCTTTGTTCTATAAACATATATTAAACCAATCACAAGTTAGGTTACTTCTTGGTCTAGCCAAAAATAACTACTAAACTTCAGGTAGGCAAAAAATGAAGTGTAACTTCTATCATTCTGACGATGATATTGATTTATCGAAACAATTGTGAATTTTTTAGAATTTTCAATAACTTGTATTATATTGTGGAATTAACTAGAGACCTTGAGTTCCATTTAAAAACACTAATATGAGCATATTCCACGAAGTAAGGGTCGAGACAGTCAATTTCAGAACTAAAATACTTTATAAATCACGTTAAAACATATTTGAAAACATTAGAACCAATATTTTATAGTATTTATGGCACCAATAGTTTGCCTTTGACAGCTTATAACTTGGAAACCTGACGCTATAGTAAATTTAGTCAAAGAATATATTGTGTTTGTATTGATGGATACAATCGATTTACCTAGGATGCGATTTCAAAAAATAATCAAAAAGGTGGAATGTAGTTATACCAATATCTTCATAGCGCTTTAAGTACATTATTAATAATTTAGTAACCGATGCTTTTGGCTTTTGATATCCCCAACATGTAATAGGCTAGCGCGCAGTCTGGGGATCATGAACCAAATACTGAGGAGGGTAAACCGGTGCCCCAGCAGTGGAAACACTGGTAGACTGATGACGATGATGATGATAGATATTATTTACCACACAAAAACACATACAGTTCAATCATACATATCGAGTGTTGAGAGTTCATAGACATGTGATATGAATCACTATATACATTACAGAAAAAATTATGTCATTAGCAATAGGTATTGTTGGTAATACTAAAGTGAATTGCCACTTTGCAGAAGAAATCGATAAACAGCTAATGTAAAAACTAATGGAATAAAACTTCTCACATGAGAAACTAGTGCATTAAGACAAAGTTCTGTTATAAGGAGCTATGCACAGTGCTATAAAAATCTATGACGAGTCTAGTCGTCGATACTGTACGA
The DNA here is from genome assembly GCA_963921935.1 of Galeruca laticollis. Lineage (NCBI taxonomy): Eukaryota > Metazoa > Arthropoda > Insecta > Coleoptera > Chrysomelidae > Galeruca > Galeruca laticollis. Next base: position 104,768,129 of record OY998177.1, read on the forward strand.
ATTTCTCATTAAATTCGTACATAGTCCCGTTGGATAATATTTGAGTGAAAACGTCAAACGCTTGCTGGTCTAGTTCGTTTACCCGCTAATAACAAAACTTGTTTTTTGACAATGTCATATATAACTGACGTCTGTTCTTTGTGCTAAAAAATGTCTAGTTTTTTTCATTTATAATATGGGGATTGTGCCGCTTGTAATTGCCAATAATTAATAAGAATAGTATATACCTTTTATTGGAACTAATTGTGAGAACCTTTTTATTATTAGAAGGATAATATATCCGATAATATCTGCCGACTGTCTCCAAGTCGGAAATCCATTAACCTAGCACCGCGCGTTTATGAATGCCGAAGAATTTTGATAGGTGATTTCAAGATGTCCTGGTTTTGATGCCATACATATTGTTTTAAGAATAGTATATACCTTTTATTGGAACTAATTGTAAGTACCTTTTTATTATTAGAAGGATAATATATCCGATAATATCTGCCGACTGTCTCCAAGTCGGAAATCCATTCACCTAGCACCGCGCGTTTATGAATGCCGGAGAATTTTGATAGTTGATTTCAAGATGTCCTGGTTTTGATGCCATACATATTGTTAACAACCGATTTGTAAACGTTTTATTGTGTTATTATTTTATGTAAAAGTCTGAATTTACATTCACCTGACCATTATTTGATTGATTGAAGCTAAGTGCAGGTTTAGCTTCAAATGTAACTATTGTAAATTTGTATAAATTAGTGTAATTTTAGACTTTCCATTGACTATATTCATCCTAACAATGATTTTAATAGTAAAACGTTGATTTGGACTTCAATGTTGTATTAGCTGCGTGTTTCCTCAATTAGCAGCGTGTGTATATTTAGCGGAGTATTTACTCATAACATATTTCCTGATATATAGCGGACTGCTTTTTTATCCAACCTCTAGATATTTCACTCTTGTTTTCGCTCTTGTAAATAATCTCTTTTTTGCATACTAAAGTAAAGAATCTTTCATAACATTTGACTTTTATTTATTTTCATATATTTATGTATTGGTTATCCCTCTGCTCCTGGTACGGGTAACAAGCTCCTGCAGCGCAATGCAGGTGGTCCTTCGTTTTTTCCTCGAAGCTGCTAAGAACTATCATGTGATGAGCAATTTTACATTGTTTGGCTTCTGATACCTGCGACCTGATATATAATTTTCTCTTCTGCCCACACATATAGTTTTTTTGGTCCTTCGTGCCGGATTTGGCACCTGTCAATTGACATGCCCTCTTCTACTATTTCTTTCTATAAAAGAAAAAAATTCTTTTCCCTAATTGTGACTCTTGCTTTGGTAGTTTTTGATAGATCAATGGACAAAAAATGGTCGCGAAGTGAGCCGCTAAATTTCGAACTTTCTATCTAAAAATATTAAAATAAACTGTAATAATTTTCCGGAGTGCGCGGAACTCTTATTAAACGCAGCAATTTGCATTCAAGATTTTTTGTTGTTTGTAAATAAAGAATATTTGAATCTCTTTTTCTAATGTTATGAATAATATCTGTTATTCTATTTATTGAAATATTTATAGTATTGTAGGTAAATAATTTACTGTAATGATAATCGGTTTTAGTTTGTACTTTTATTTGGTATAGCTAATTTTTTGTAAATTCGCATATTTCTTCACGTTTAGTAAATGCAAAAATTGCATGGTGAAATCAATTGTTTACATTTTTCTCCATACTTGTACTGCAAAATTTAGAATTAGACTAACCTAGTCTATTTTAAATACGATTTTGCATTGATGGAATATATTTTATACATTTTTGAACATTAAAATAGTTTTGTATTTCCTATTATATTGTATAAATTTGGTTACTCTCAGAATCTATCGAAAATGGATTTGGTAGGTTTAAAGAACAGACGTAGAGGCTTAAAAGGCCAATTAACTCGCATTGAAAAATTCGTTAAAGACCTCAACGGTAATGAGGAATTTCAATTATTAAAAACTAAAATTGATAGCTTAATCAATTACTATGAAAGTTATCAACAAGTGCATCTCGATATCTCTTCGATAACTAATATAGACTCTGACATTTTGTCATCAGACGGCATTGTGGAAAATGTAGTCTTCGATAGATTTGAACTTTGTATAGCTAAACTAGCTTCTAGTGTTCAAAAGAAAACTGCTTCAGATAACACTGATCTTTCTAATGTCGTACTACCCAAAATTTCTATTAAAACTTTTACAGGGACGGCCTCTGAATGGGTCCCTTTTTTTGATTTGTTCACTGCCGTTGTGTTAAATAATTCAAAACTGATGGGGAAAAGTTTTATTATTTAAAAAGCTTGTTAAGGGGACAGCCATTAGAATTGATAGATTCTTTGAGCTTAACCAATCAGAATCTTGAAGTTGCTCTTAAAATTCTCCAAGAAACTTACGATGATAAATACAAGTTATTAAATAGTCTTTTTCAAAATCTTGTTTCATGTAAGTCTATAGCAAAAGGAACAGCGGCGGACTTGAAAGATTTTTACATTTCATCACGGAAAACATTTGATTTGATAAATAACCTCGAATTAAGTGGTAAAGAGAACTTTGAAGCACTTATTGTATTTTTATTAGAGCAAAAGCTTGATTTTCAATCACGAAAAGCTTTTGAAAGCGATCGGGAGTCAGGAAAAATTCCTACTGCTGAACATTTTTTCGAATTCTTGAAAAAGAGACAATCGGTTATAGAAAATTTAAACTTATTTGAACCTAATACTTCAAAACCCCCGACGAAGGAAAAATGTAATAGGAATAATAGGGTTACTTTTTTGTCGACTAACAATAGTCAACCCGAGTCTTCTCGCATTGGTTTAAATAAACAAAATTGTGTTTGTTGCTCTGCAAAGGGTCATACCATATACGGATGCCCCAAATTTATTTCCTTAAATCCTAGGGAAAGATATTCTTTTGTTAAAGGTAAACAGTTGTGTCTAAACTGTCTTAGTCAAAGCCATAGTATTTCTCAGTGCAAATCACTGAAGAGGTGTACAACTTGTGATAAGTCTCACCATTCTTATTTACACTTCGATAATTTTGCTAAATCGGGCAATTTTCCTTCTAATAAACAAGCTCCTGCCCCAGGCCAATCCAACTCAAATTCCCCTGTAAATAATGTCCCAAATGGAAACAACCCTAGCACATCCGCCTTTGTAAATACCAACTCTGATAATGTTAATATTAACGCTCACGACAATGCTGTGAATACTGGGCAGAAGTTGTCTTCCCCCACTACTCTAGCTACTCTGTCTAATGCAAATAAATTTGTCTTGTTACCAACTGCCTTGGTAAATATTGAGTGTCACAATGGACAATGGTTGACCGCTCGAGCACTACTCGACTCCGCTAGTCAAATGAGTCTAGTGACCAGACAGTTTGCACAACAACTTAAGTTGTCTCGCAACCGGCAAACGCTGAATATTTCGGGACTAGGTAGTAATAATTGTACCCATAGTACCGAAGTTATGAACATTCGTTTCAAATCGCTTGTTTCTCCTAATTAAATCTTCACGGTCTCTTGTTCTCTAATTGAAAAGATTACTAATAATCTTCCACAATTCTCTATCTCTTCTGAGAATTTTAAATTCCCGAATAACATAAAACTTAATTTGGCAGATCCCTTCTTTTTTAAGAGTGACTCTGTTGACTTGCTAATTGGAGCCGACCTATATTTCAGTCTTATTGAACCCACCGTCATGACGGTTGGACTAACTTCGTTCGTTGATACAAAATTGGGCTATGTGGTGGCTGGTCCTGTATCTCGAAACCTCAAACACCCGCATTCGTCTTCTAATAATTTCGTCGCTACTTTCTTAACTGAGAATAATGAGCAAGCTGAACCTGACTCAGACTTACATAATTACATGGAAAAATTTTGGGAGATGGAAGAAATCCCGAACTACGAAAAGACTTGCTCAGACAAGCAACTCGTTGAACAAAAATTCAAGGATACAACCGTTATCCTTCCATCTGGAAGGTATCAAGTCGAAATGCCTTTTCTGGAGAACGGTAAAAAATTAGGCCAATCTTTTTGTATGGCACGCCAAAGATTTGGCACACTTGAGAAGAAATTTAATTCTAATCCTAAGTTTTTTAATGACTACAAGGAAGTAATTGACGAATACCTTGCCCTGAATCATGCCAAGGTTGTTCCATTTTCCTTATATAACCATCAGTCTAATGAATTCAATTATTTCATCCCTCATAGAGCAGTACTACGAGAAAATGCTCACTACCAAAACTCGTGTTGTAATGGATTTCTCTGCTAAATCCGATTCTGGTTATTCTCTAAATGATTTGACCTCAAAGGGATATCAGGTACAAGATAATTTGTTTGACATCCTTTGTCGATTCCGCTGTTTTACATTCGTATTATGCTGCGACATCAGAATGATGTATCGCTTCATAGATATCTCACCGTCACAACGCCATTTTCAAAATATTCTCTGGAGAGAACATCCTTCCGAATCTTTCAAATGCCTTCAACTGTCTTGTCTGACTTTTGGGCAAAATTGTGCCCCTTATTTGGCCACCAGAGTATTAAAACATATTGCTGACAACAATGACCAATTTCCGCTCGCACAACAAGCTTTATTAGCACAAACGTATATGGATAACATTTTGATGGGTACTAATACACATAGTGACCTAGAGTTAATTTTTTCAGAATCAACTACCGTTCTCGGTAAACATGGATTCCAACTCCACAAATGGCAAACTAATTCATTTGACTTCCTAAACTCTATCTTTTGTGCTACTAATAGCGAACTAGATTTAAATTTCGAGGAAGCCCCTAGTAAAGTGCTGGGACTTAAATGGAACCCTGTTTCTGACTCTCTTTTAATTCGCACCAATCAGGAGCTAAATCCAGGTGTTTTAACCAAGCGTAAGGTTCTTTCGATGATCAGCAGTGTTTTTGACCCTTTAGGGTTGGTCAACCCAATAATCGTGTCGGGGAAGCTTTTAATGCAGACCCTTTGGCAATCTTGAATTTCTTGGGACGAACCCATTATTGATTCCAATATACTCCTTACATGGAGAGAATTTCTCGCAACCCTTGCCGAGATTTCTGACCTATCTATCCCTAGATTTGTATTTTGCGACAAAAGGATAGTTTCTATTTCCATGCATGGTTTCTGTGATGCCAGTTCCGTAGCATACGGAGGCTGTGTTTATATCGTCGCCGCTTATGACGATAATACGTTTTCATCGCAATTAATTGCCGCCAAATCAAGGGTGAATCCCTTGAAAAGTAAGCTCACTGTTCCAAAACTGGAACTCTGTTCAATGGAGCTTCTAGCTAGACTTTCATTTCGAATCTCTCAAATCTTAAGCAAAACAATTTGCTTTGACACTATAAATTTATGGTCTGACTCTCTAGTTTCACTTAGCTGGGTGAAACGTAGAGCTGATGAATTTTCCGCATTTGTTGCTAAGCGCGTCCTTACTATCCAAGAGCATAGTAAAGGGGTCGTGTGGAGGCATATACGATCCAACTTAAATCCCGCCGATATGTTATCCCGGGGTAACTTCTCTGCTGACATTCGTCTATTTTGGTTTTTATGTGAAGGATCAGATTTTGACTCCCTTCATACTTTCGAGGTTGTTGAGAATTTACCTGAGTGCAATAAAGTAACTCTAACTGTAACTTCTGCCGAACCCAATATTTGGGAAGTCTATTTTTCTAGATTTTCTAATTTTAGAACGCTACAAGGCTCTATGGCTTTCTTGCTTAGATTTTGTAACAAATTGCTAAAAAAATCTTCCGAAAATTCCCCCTCTCTCACGGTGACTGAACTTCGCAATTCCCACGATTTTATCATTAAACGGATTCAGTTGAACCATTTTAGTAAAGAAATCAGTTTACTCAAACAAAAGAAACCAATCCTAGATAAAACCTTAATCCCCTTGAATACCTTCCTGGACAATGAAGGGTTAATTCGAATCGGTGGCCGATTAGAATTTTCAACCTTAGACTATGATCAAAAATTCCCTGTCTTACTCCCGCAAAATAATTATGTAGTTGATTTGCTCATATTACGAGAGCATAAAAGACTTGGCCATGCTGGTGCTCAAAATGTATTAGGCAACCTCCGCCGAAAATATTGGCTTCTTAATGGTGTCAGAAGAGTGAAGCAATTAATAAAAAAATGCACTATTTGTTTTCGATTTAACGCGCAATTCGCCACCCAGATAATGGCTCCCTTACCTCTTGATCGTGTTCAGCAATGTCGTCCATTTTCGAAAACTGGTGTGGACTTTGCTGGACCAGTTTGGATCAGATCTTCTCGATTGAAAAAGGCACCCCGCCTTAAAGCGTACATATATATTTTCATTTGTATGGTTACTGAAGCCATACACATCGAGCTAGTCTCAGACTTAACTACAGATGCTTTTATTGCGGCCCTACGGAGATTTGCGAGTAGACGGGGAAATCCCCAAGTTATCTTCTCTGATAATGGGTCAAATTTTGTAGGTGCCAGAAATCAGTTGAGGGACCTCTCTAATTTCTTCAAAGCTAGTGGAAATTTTCAAAAAATTAAGAATTTCCTGAATTCCACTGAAATAGAGTGGAAATTTATTCCCCCTCGATCCCCACATTGGGGTGGTATCTGGGAGGCGGCCGTAAAAAGTGCCAAATCTCACCTCGTTGAAGTGATTGGCCAAACTTGCCTAACTTTCGAGGAACTAACCACTGTATTGACACAAATTGAAGCGATTTTGAATAGTCGCCCCTTATTTCCTCTTTCAGACGACCCTAACGATTTGCTTCCACTTACTCCGGGACATTTTTTGATTGGAGGACCCCTTTCAGCTTACCCTGATCGAGAGGTGATCTCGACTCCCATAAATCGACTCTCGTTCTGGAATTATTGTTGTAAACTCCAGCAGGAGTTTTGGCGGAGGTGGTCAGTGGATTACCTTCATCAACTTCAGAACCGTCCTAAGTGGCAACGTCCCTGTAAAAATCTTGTTGTTAATCAACTTGTACTTATTCGAACTGATGATTCTCCTCCGTTAAACTGGCCCTTGGGCAGAATAACGAAACTTCTTGTAGGCAAAGACGGCAAAGTCCGAGCTGCCAATGTCAGAACATCAGATGGTGAATACATTCGCCCGATAGTAAAACTGGCCCCTCTTCCAATATCAGATTAATATAGTTTTTTTCTATCTATTTATTTTTTACTGGATTAGGCCCCGCCCCCAGTATGTACGAATTTCTCATTAAATTCGTACAATAGTCCCGTTGGATAATATTTGAGTGAAAACGTCAAACGCTTGCTGGTCTAGTTCGTTTACCCGCTAATAACAAAACTTGTTTTTTTACAATGTCATATATAACTGACGTCTGTTCTTTGTGCTAAAAAATGTCTAGTTTTTTTCATTTATAATATGGGGATTGTGCCGCTTGTAATTGCCAATAATTAATAAGAATAGTATATACCTTTTATTGGAACTAATTGTAAGTACGTTTTTATTATTAGAAGGATAATATATCCGATAATATCTGCCGACTGTCTCCAAGTCGGAAATCCATTCACCTAGCACCGCGCGTTTATGAATGCCGGAGAATTTTGATAGTTAATTTCAAGATGTCCTGGTTTTGATGCCATACATATTGTTTTAAGAATAGTATATACCTTTTATTGGAACTAATTGTAAGTACCTTTTTATTATTAGAAGGATAATATATCCGATAATATCTGCCGACTGTCTCCAAGTCGGAAATCCATTCACCTAGCACCGCGCGTTTATGAATGCCGGAGAATTTTGATAGTTAATTTCAAGATGTCCTGGTTTTGATGCCATACATATTGTTAACAACCGATTTGTAAACGTTTTATTGTGTTATTATTGCATGTAAAAGTCTGAATTTATATTCACCTGACCATTATTTGATTGATTGAAGCTAAGTGCGGGTTTAGCTTCAAATGTAACTATTGTAAATTTGTATAAATTAGTGTAATTTTAGACTTTCCATTGACTATATTCATCCTAACAATGATTTTAATAGTAAAACGTTGATTTGGACTTCAATGTTGTATTAGCTGCGTGTTTCCTCAATTAGCAGCGTGTGTATATTTGGCGGAGTATTTACTCATAACATATTTCCTGATATATAGCGGACTGCTTTTTTATCCAACCTCTAGATATTTCACTCTTGTTTTCGCTCTTGTAAATAATCTCTTTTTTGCATACTAAAGTAAAGAATCTTTCATTTGACTTTTATTTATTTTCATATATTTATGTATTGGTTATCCCTCTGCTCCTGGTACGGGTAACAAGCTCCTGCAGCGCAATGCAGGTGGTCCTTCGTTTTTTCCTCGAAGCTGCTAAGAACTATCATGTGATGAGCAATTTTACATTGTTTGGCTTCTGATACCTGCGACCTGATATATAATTTTCTCTTCTGCCCACACAGATACAAAGGATTGCAATTGCCAAAAGGCAAGACGAACATTTGACATCACATTTGGAGTATGAATTAGCTTCCTATCCATTGGCTCTATTCAATTAAGGCTTAATGGGAAAAACTAAAAAAGCAGCTTTATATGACTTCTCATCCAAAACTGACACTAATATAAATTTGAAAACTATTGTCACGGTTATAGATTGCGGATCTCTTCTGCACCGTACCAAGTGGCAATTGGGCTCCACTTATTCTAATATATGTAATCAGTACAATAGCTATGTAAAATCTCATTATGGACCACATTACAGTAACAGTACGAAAACATCTGAACAAAGAAGGGCGACAGCAAAATCATCTGTTGATATAAACTTAAATATGACTATGTAAATTACTGTTCAAGAAGAGCATTTTATGTCAAATGCAAAAAATAAATGCCAACTTATTCAACTTCTGTCAGAAAAAATGCAGTCTGAGAAAATTGAAACACGAACAGCTGAAAATGATGTTGACTGAACAATTATACGCACTGCAATTGATAAAGCTGCAGATGATCCTCTGATTGCTGTTGTTGGAGAAGATCTCGATCTTGTAGTACTTTCTATGGCTCTGACTTCACCAACACAGGAAATATTTTCTGTTAAGACGGGAAGGGGGAAATAAGAAACAAGTATATTTTCATCCAAAGAGCTTCAAAAACATTCATTTTGTTGTTCCATTCTTTTTCTCCATAGTTTCAGTGGTTGTGATACAACCTCAACTATTTTAGGAAGGGTAACGAAAATGATACAATGGAATTCTAGTTCATCAGAGAATTTCACCTAACCTCCAAATCCTTAAAGCCATCTCGAGCAGAGTAATCTATGTAACATTCAAGATAAACTCTAATATAACCATAAAGGTAGTCCAAGTTTATGCACCAACAACCACACACGAAGATGAAGAAGTAGAAACCATGTACGAAGAAATCACATAGATTTTGACCGAAAACAAAACGCATTATGCTCTGGTAGTTGGCGATTTTAATGCCAAGATAGGCAAGAGCTGTGGTGATTCAAAATATGTCGGTAAATTTGGTCTCGGATTAAGAAGCGAACGGGGCGATATGCTAACTAGCTTCCTACAAAAGGAGCAACTATACGCCACTAACACCTTCTTCAAAAAAAGAACAAATAAGAAGTGGACCTGGATAAGTCCAAACGGAGAAACTAAGAACGAGATTGACTATATTCTGACTCATCATAAACACATCATATCCAATGTCCATGTACTGAACTCGTTCAATACGGGTAGTGACCATAGAATGGTCCGTTGTAAAGTAACAATAAATGGAAAACTAGAAAGGGCCAAAAAATTCAAGAGCAAGCAACAAAACTTCGACATAACCACCTTAAGAGATCAAAAGGCGAGATATAATACTGAGCTAGTGGAAAAGTTTACAAATGAAACAGCGCACCCCAACGAAAACATAAATAAAATTAATAATAATAACAGAAATAATAAAAGACACGGCAGAAAAATGCATGAAACCAAAGCAGAAGAAACAAGACAAGCTCTTCCCAAAAACAAAAGAACTCCTAGAAAAAAGAAGAGAACTCATCAGAAAGGGGAAAAGACAAACTGTAAAATACAAGGAGATAAACAAAACGGCCAGAAAATCGGCAAAACAAGACATCGGGGAATACCAAGAGAAACAAATAGAAAATATCATTGAACGGAATAGGGGACTGAATATTTTCCATAAAGAAAATAGCTACAAGAAAGAGATCCAAAAGCTATCCGATGAGGAGAGAAATATAGTCGTTCATAGATAAGAAATCATGAGGGTTACCGAGAAATTCTACACAAAACTATAGCTCACACACGAGACAAAAGGAGGCAGAAAGCGAGGAAGAGAGAAGAATATTGAATGTTGGATCCGAAGACCTTCCAGAAATCGAGATCGAGGAAATCAATAGAGCACTGCGACACACCGAAAACGGAAAAGCAGCAGGATATGATGATATACTGCCAGAGATGCTGAAGGAAGGAGGAAAAATTCTAATGGAACAACTAAAATTGCTTTTTAACAAATGCCTGAATGAAGGAACCGTTCCAACAGACTGGGATATCTCCATAGTTATCCTTATTTATAAAAAGGGAGATCCGGCCAGTCTTGAAAATAACCGACCAATCAGTCTTCTCTCACAGATCTATAAGCTATTCATGAAAATAATTACCAATAGATTGGAAAATAAATTTGAGGCATATTTATCGAAAGAACAGGCTGACTTTAGTCAAAATATGAGTACAATAGAACACATACACACAATCAGAGTATTAATAGAGAAAGCCACGGAGTACAACATCACAACATGGATGGCAATTATTGACTTTAGGAAGGCCTTCGACACGGTGGAATCCTGGGCGGTAATCCGAGCACTGAGAAAAGCCAGAATCGATCAAAGATACAGCTACATCATAAGCCACATTTACGTAAACTCTAAAATGAAGATCAAGATGCAAACAGATACAAATGAGATAAAGACTGGAAGAGGAGTGAGACAAGGAGACGTAATATCACCAAAATTGTTCACGCTAGTTCTCGAAGATGTAATTCGAAATTTACACTGGGAAGACAGAGGAATAAACATAGCAGGCGAAAAACTGAACAACTTGAAATTTGCAGATGACATCGTCATATTCGCTCAAACCGAGGCGGAACTGATAGGCATGATTCAGGAACTATACCATGAAGCAAACAAGGTTGGACTAGAGATAAACATAAATAAAACCAAATTCATGACAAACCAAGATACAATTACCAATACACTAACCATTGAGAACCAGTTAATCGAAAAAGTAGCGTCGTACATTTATCTAGGCCAAGAAATAATAATTGGTAAGGAATGCCAGAATACAGAGCTGAATAGGAGGATACGGTTAGGATGGGCAGCATATAGCAAACTAAAACAGATGTCTCAGTCAAATCTACCAATGAAACTAAAAGCAAAAGTATACAATACATGTGTCCTGCCAGTGTCTACATATGCATCGGAAACTTGAGTCTTGACAAAAAAGAACTTGAACAAGCTCAAAACACATCAAAGGCCAATAGAGAGAAAGATAGTTGGAGTAACACTGAAAGACCGAAAAACTAACGAATGGATCAGGAGAACGTCAAAAATCTAAGACATCGAAAAGAGAATAGCCTCACTCAAATGGAACTGGGCTGGGCATATTGCTAAAAACAACAACAACTGGAGCAGCAAAGTGACTAGATGGAGACCTTGGGGCGAGAGGAGAAGCATTGGCAGACCTCAACAGCGTTGGTACGACGATATAAAATACACAGCAGGTTTAGATTGGTATCAGGTTGCACAACACAGGTAAACCCGGAGAACATTGAGAGAGGCCTATATCCAACGGATAGGAAACGGCTAGAAGGAAGGAAGGAAGGAAGGAAAGTATCGTTTATCAATCTTTCTGAAAATGATCCCTTGATAAAAGGTATAGCAGCTGTCTTTTACGACACAATATCAAGTATAGAAGCCATCGTAGAATCTGGTGTAAAGATGTTTCTTGCATTATACAGTGCGACTTCTACTCAGACTGATCTTAAGAGCCACCGCTAGATGGTTTTTGGAAGTCTTGTTCCAAGCCCAAACCTGATCTTTCTTCCCTTTCTCCTATCAAAGGATCTGCGAAATATTCCGCCTTTAGAGTGTACCAACAAATGCAAGAGTGGCTTGGGAACCAACTCCCACCTAAAATGTGGGGTTGGAAGAGAGGTGTTGATCGTAACCTTAAGCCAATTGCAACCTTAGACCCTCCTGTTCCTGACACATTGCTGAATTCTATTTTCTGCCGATACAAGAGTAATTGCTTTGGGAAATGTAGTTGCCGGAAAGCAGGCATTAACTGCAGTCTTCTATGTAACGGCTGCTTAGGTTCATGAACTAGTGGAGCCCCCATCGAAGTTGATGCAAATACTGACTGAAGACAATTTGATTAATATCATTACTCAATTCCGCATACCTATGTAAGATTTTATTTTGTTTCTTTTAAATAAAAGTTGCATAGATAATTCTATATTCATTATTATTAATGCCCCGTAACTCACAAAGTATTGATTCCACAGTAAGAATGTATATAACATAATTTGTGCTGAATTTAATGTAATTGATTAATGTACGAGTAGATGTTTGCATATTTCTGGCAGTTTCCGAGATACAAGCGAAGAACTGAAAAAGGAACATTTTTTCTAGCAGGTTTTAAGTTTTTCTCATTCTATTTGAATTACATTTTCACTTATTTTTTAGTAAATGACAAAGGTATGACATTCAATAATTCTGATTTACGAACAAATAACGTTAAAAATGCTCCAATTTTCGATTGTAACATCATTAACCTTTACAAATTTATCACAAAACGTATGCAGTCTTCTATTCATTCGCTTACAATAATTATTTAGTATTCCGACCCCACTCACAATACGAACCTTTTGTCCGCATCGTTTGTTGGATGTAAACTGGTGTAAAACGTTGTGATAAAATAATGATATTGGGTGTATCTCACAACCTGTAGATGGTGAAGAGATATCGGTTTGATTTACATTTTACTATCGAACAGGTTTACTGTCGGATAATGAATGTGATATGTACAGGATTCATATATTCACAATAGAGAGATATAGTTTGTACGCATGTTAAAAAGCCTCTTCATGGGAAATTATTAAATGACAAAGAGATTTTGAAGATAATTTCAGGAATATTATTATGTAAAAAGATGGAGATGCCTATTGTGAAATTTCAATTTTTATCACCCTGGGTTCTGTAATTTTGCCGGTGTTGTTCTGGTATATTTTGTATGATATATGATTAAAACGGGTAGGTGGCCTTAGTAATAGTTTCGCTATAACAACATCGTTTCAACTATACAACGTTGATTTTGTTACGTAAATAATGTGTCAAGAAAGTGGTGAAAATAAGAGAGAAATTTTTGAGAAAATTTCAATTGCACAAAAATGAACAGTCGGGAGAAGAAAATTAGTGAAATACCTTGAAGGAGCTTGGAATAAAAATGAAAAATACCCATTTTTAGTGATAAACTTTCTATTCTCAATGTTTAAAAAACGCATCATATCATATTCATGAGAATTATTTTCATCTGGTTGTTTGGTGTTTGACAACCAAGAACTCGAAAACCACTTGAGGGTCGTCAATTGAGCGACTTTGAGAGGGGGCCAACACGTGATGGGTTTCTCCAGGTAATATCGCTGCCGTTGTTCATTGTTGTGGTAGTGCTGTGTCATTCGTTCGTTTTGGCACGATTCGATCGTTTAGTGAATGATTCGAAAAATGATTGAATCATTTCAATCGATCGTTCAGTTCGATCATTTGTTGAAATTTGGGCTCTCCATAGAATAAAATAACCGAAACGTAACGTTTAAAAAAAGTAATTGATTTTCATTGACCGATTCCCATCAAAAATAAGAAATTTAATCGTAAATGTTATAAAGTTTCTATATTGTATATTTTTTATGTCTATATATTGTAAAGATAATTTCATAAGACCACAATATGGTACTTTTTTAAGTGGTATGAGGGATATCAGGCATACCTATACATTTGTTGATGTACTTTCTAATTCTGCAGACATGTTGAGATGGTCTATAAATTTGACATAAAGGAGATTTATAAACGATTTAACATAAACGTTCCGTTTTCCAATACTGGGTACAGGACTTTGCATATATTTCTTGTATGTAGAATGCCATAGATATCATACCTACTGCATGGGTGATCGTAACAGTTTTAGATTGTTTTAGTTATACTTTTTGGTTAACTAGACTATTGAATTAAGTTCTTCGAAAAAAACGTGAAGAAGAGTGTTCAACAAAAGTTGGCCCCACTTATGAACCAATGGATGTGAATATTGATGATCAACAAGAGGACATTTTGAACATAGATTTTATTACGTATTGCACGTACATTGATAATCAATGCACTGTATTCCCAGTTGTTAGATTGTTTATAAAATAAAAATTGAAGTCGGACACTATTAATATATTTATAGATCTATACACAAAGTACTTTTCGTACACTTATAACAATTTTACACTGTTTCTTTTCATTGCGAAAATTTGCTACCAATAACTTACTAACATACGCGTATACTAATTTAGTTGCGTAGATATACTTGAGCGGAAATAAAACACTTGCGTTACTTCAGTAAGGTACTGAGATACAACTGAGCTGAACCGATTTACTAGAAGAAACATTCAAGACTCTCGTTCGAGATGAGATATTTTTCAGAAAAAGGCTCGTAAGCCCCCCCTCAAACTAAAAATACGGAAATCAACTTTCTCTGTAATTTCTAAAATCGGTAATGCGTGCAAATTATAGAGGCACTATTCAATAGATATTTGTTACCCAAAACCCTTTTCAGATAATGCCATCCAAAAATCAAATAGATATTTTTACAAATGGCTTATTAAATTTTTTATTGGTAATGATATTTTTCGACCATACAAGTTTCAAACTTCAGAAGAATTTAAAATGCATAACAAGAGTTATTCAGCGTGGACAATACTTTTAGGAATACAAAAAGGGTAGTAATCTATTTCATTGAGAACAAATGTTTTGTAAATTCTATTCAACATAGAATTTTACAGCTCGAATCATCTCCTCGAAGAGATTTTAAGGGCCAAGTAGCCTTACTAAACTTATTTTAATACAAATGTTACTTGAAAAGTATCTGAAAAAGATTGATTTATAATACACACAAACGTAAACAATAGTATAATTTTACTTAACTAGCTGTCACCGTCATGGCGCTGCGAGTTGTCTATTCATAAGGATTTATTTTGATGTCTTCCGACCGCTGTTCTTTAAAAAAAATTAACACTGTTTAACAATCGCCCGTAATTCTCACAACCCAAACCACAACGGCCAACATGAGACGCCTGAAGAGTTGGTAACCCTATTAACGCCGCCGTCAAGTTCCGGTTCCCGCTCATCTATGTCGCTGTATGAATGGACTACCTCCTTCTAATCGTAGCGTAACTCACCAGTATAAGGGATCTATCGAGGACCGAACACGGTAGCAAGTAGACAATACATAAATGTTTTATTTCTTTTATAATGAATATTATTTGTTATTTTATTATTATAAATAAAGATTTATTTATCAAATGTTACTTGTCTACAACTGTCATTTTCAGCAATCGAGTAGTTCTGAGGTTAATTAATACTTAATATGTGGTAATATGATCCTTTTGCATTTCTTATTATTTTTGTTGAATACGAATTGGGTTAATGGTTTGGGGTTGTAGCTTCAGAAACGTAGATCGGATAAGAGAAGTAGAGACAGGCCACCAACAAGGTGGAGTTTACGGAGGCATTTAACTGCTCGAAGTTACGTTGATAATGTTTTGGAACCTTACTGGCATTGAATAATCTACTTTTTCAGTATGATAATGCCCGTGCCTATATAGCAACGATCACATAACACAATTTAGAATAAACCCTATCAATCTTTTCAGTTGACCCGCCTGATAAACAGATCTAAAACCTATAAAACCCGTTCGGGTTATGATCGGTATAACATTAGTAATACTATCAAATCCCCCAATTACTTTGTCATAGCTACGCGATGCCGTATAAACAGCTCGGGATGAAATCCCCCAGAGTGAGATGGTAAGTATGAATATATAAAATTAAATAAGTTTCATGTCTCAATTTATGAACACCATTTTATAATCAGCTTAAACAGTAGATTTGAACAAGAAGGAAGACATTGATTGGAATTTTTATTCCTTTGAAACTTTCAAATCCAAAATTATTGAGTGGCTTTGTTCATCTATATTATAGGATTTGGAATCAATAACACACGTCTGCAAAAAAGAGGTAGTAGTTGTTGTTCGAAGTCGTTTTTGAAGCAATTTTCAACGCAGAATCCTAATTCGTACTCAAAATTGCTCGTTCTTGTCAAGCTTTCGAATCATTTTAACTGAATAGAGCAAAAAAAGAGAAATTTTCGCCATATTAGCGTATTATGTTAAATGATCAATTATTTTTCGTCAGATAAAAGTTATACCCTCCCAAAGTAGCAAATGATACTTTGTCACTCAGAAAAATACTCTCTTAAAAACGAAAAATTACTGTTGAATACGTTTATTACATGAAGGTTACAGATAATCTCTCTCAATATTACACAATAATTCTTTTATATAGTTTTAATTGAAAATACAACATAAGCAGCAAACGGAAAACAATTTGAGCATTTAATTACATAAATAAATTTGAAACCTAAAAGAATTGTCTTATTTCAAATATCTCTACTTAAAATTACTTTTTGGACAAAAATTATGGAAAAAACAATTGGACACACTGCGGGAGCGAACCGCGACCCTTTACGTTCAACTTTAAATTTCGAGTACTAAGTACCAACTCGGCCACATCGGCACTGGTACTTGGTATTCCAAAGTTTTCTAAAAATGGTGTAGGACTTTTAAAAACATAAATATGTATTTTCTTAGTAAACCATACCGAATTTAAGAAAATTAAAAGTGCATTTGAATTGATTTTTTAACGACCTTTTCAAATCTGTTATTATTTTTAACGAACGCTATTTGGTAAAAAAGTTAGCTCGCGTTTGATAGTTTTGTACAGAAAACCCTATGTCGCATTTTATAAATAACACAGTGTACATATATTTAACCTCATTGCTTGTACATGATGGTAATGTGCAGGTCAAGGCAACGGTTTTGTAAGAATGTTAACTTGTCTCCGTTGGAATATATCTCAATTTTAACTGACCACTCTTCAGCAATTGACATCCAAAATGGTATCTCATGGCAATGTATTTGTTACGTGAGTGATAGGTAGCATTTTCAGAAATGTACTTGGCTTCTCGATTGTCCATTCCTTGATGTATTTTTGATAAGTCAATTGAGTGTAATTCTACCATTAGTTATGTAAATATGAAATTTCACGAGATGTCTGGACAAAGCTACATACTCAGCTTCTGTGGACGAAAACGCGACTGACTGCTGCTTCTTTGATCGCCATTATTGCAGCTCCATTAACACAAATATATATGCAGTGTATCGAAGTGGGCCTCCTTCATACTGCTAGAAATGTTTCCAAATTTGGTTTAGCATAGCTTGTGAATCATCAGCATGCCGCTGATTTTTAGCACCATACTTTCTAATAATTGTCTATCAAACTATATCCGATTTAGGCAATTCGTTTTGAGATTGCGTTGCGCATCCTAACATTTCAAAATTTAATGGTAATGCATTAAGAACTAATGTTGATTGTGAGTCGTTGTGCATCTCGACGCCCATAGCTGATCACTTGGCTATTATGTCGAAAAATTCGATTAATTATGTATGGAAATGATCATTTTCCGTTATCTTATTAGAAGTTACACGTTTTAACAGACTTGTTCTTTTAACTGGTCCTGTAGAAGCATATATTCTAGTCAATTCCAAATTTGTCTTGAACTCTTCAAACCTTCCACCGTTTGTAATAAACTCGGATCTATTGCAATGATTCAATCCGACTTCCTCTTAGCATCTTTGTCTTCCCATTTTTCAAAATTTCAACTGACTATGTATTCCCTTCTACTACTTCAGGCTCGGATTTTCTTCCGTTTACATACACCCAAGTTCCAATTTTAACCATTACAGCTTCAATTTGCATGGTCCATGTGTCATAATTTCCTTTCGTAAAAGGTTTTATCGTGCTTGACGATAAAGACATTTCAGATTAACTTTTACCAAGCCCCGCTTCATTACTGTATTTGATTATTAATTAGTAAATTTTTGCTAAATGTAGTAGACGTATGCAGCTATATTAGTAATGCAAATTTAACAACGTTAATGTCGAAATTAATAGTTTATTATGTACAAATTTACAAATGAATCGTACAAATTGATTATTGTGTGAACTTCGACGAAATTCAGATCAGAAGATAATCGTGAACTTCATCATTTCCTAAAATCGTTAGTGGGTGGGTTGTCATGAATATTAGTGTGACTAGAGAAAGCGCGCCTTGCCGATTGGTGTTCATTGTTAAGCCGGCCTATATAATTGGTAAAGCTCTACAATGGAATACCGCCACTCGATTTTCAATGATAATTGAAAACTATTTTGAAGGTATGACCATACTATTGAAAATATTTTGGAACATAAATTACTACTGAGGGCATTTCAAAGGTACAAAATGGTTTTATTAAAGGCAGTTACACACCTCTTTTAATAGCCGCAATTCACTTGGACTGTCCTTCAAAGATACTGTGCTTCTTAATACAGTGCAAGTTCAGAATTAAGTAAATCGCAATGAACTGAAATTACAAAGGAGAGCTTCATTACAATAAGATATGAATAAAATATACGTGATATTCTAAGTATATTTATAGTCAAAACGAATTTTTTCTATGGCATCACAATTTTAACAACACTAAAATAAAAATGGTGTTATGAGAACGTGAAATTTTTGTGAAAATATGATAATGTCACTGGCATGAAAAAAATTATACCCTTAAATTCACAACAATATCAAGAGAATACAAAAATAATTTATATTCTCAAATAGATAGCCGACGGACTAACAATAATTCACATTCTGAGTCAACAGCAATTTATTCAGAATTGAAAGAAGTTTCATTCTTGCACAATTACTCTACGCGAATTACTCTATTTCAATCAATATTTATTGCATTAAATATTAAGACATCAAAAACATATTGCCAGTTATCTTATTATATTATGTGTCTATGTGAACATGAACAAAATGTTAAAAGTTAAAAGTTGTAATTTCTTCGGAATACCAATCTAAACAGATAGGGGAGACCGGGGCTAAATGTCACAAAATTAGGTTGTTAATTTTTTGTGAAACCATTTTTATTCCTGGCAAAGTTATTTCTGGTACACTTTGTCACTTTGTTATTTGACTATACAAAGTGACTAAAAATGTATTAATAAATAACGCGAATTTATTAATTCTATTGCAAAACGTAAACTGTTACAAGTGTGACATCTTGCCCCCATTATGGTGCACGTTGTCTCACGGAAAGGGGTGAAAAGTCACGCAGATATCAGGTTAGATTTTATTTGATAAAGCTCAAAAATACTGATAAAAAGAAACAAATAATACATTATATTATGCTCTATTCCAATTTTGTTATTCAGTGTCGTCATCTTCACAGTTCTGACAGACGTACCACGGTGTACCGGGAGTGCACAGTTCATGGGCCCATAGCTTACAGACTGTACATTGAACCCAAACTTATTTTGGTGAACTATTGGAAAATGGTTCCAAGCAGACAAGACAAAAACTTTCTTCATCCTCGTCCTCTGATTCTTCAGGCGACTTCTCTTTAGCACTTTTATGGTTTTTTCCCCTTTTTATTTTTATAATTTGACACTCTTATATTTCCTGTTAAATTTTTCTTTACACTTTTTCTCTTAACAAACTCCGCCTCAAGAGCCTCTTTCTCTGGCGTATCAGTTAGTACAGCCGACTTCCTTTTCTTTCTATTTGACCCTTTGTTTCTTGCAGCTGAAATTTAAGGTAACT
Source organism: Galeruca laticollis (assembly GCA_963921935.1). Lineage (NCBI taxonomy): Eukaryota > Metazoa > Arthropoda > Insecta > Coleoptera > Chrysomelidae > Galeruca > Galeruca laticollis. The sequence goes on from OY998177.1 coordinate 104,788,129, forward strand.
GTTATTTAAAATGTGTCCTCACCTGATTTTGGTAAAAGTCTTACCTGCTTTGGGCCAGGGCCTTATATCTGAGACACTAAATATACTTCCCTTAGGCCCATAATGCTGAGTATGGTTTGGGATTTTTTTCTAAGGATGAGCCACTAGGACCAGGCTGCTGAGTGTCGTGAAGTTCTGTGTTTGCAGGTTCTGACACAGTTGTTTTTTTGTTGCCTATTTCAAGAAAAACAAATTATTGCAGAAAAATTTTAAGATACTCAAGTAACTAACTTACTTGTTAACATTTCGTCAACTGTTGGTTCATCAGTTTGGAATGAAATTCCACTGGTCCCGGGCTTTAGATTTTCGAGATCTGGTTCCTGATTCACTTGGTGCAAGTCTCTGTCTGTTACTTTACATGGGCTAAATTCTGTTTCATCAAATACATTTTAGTTGAAGGGAAATATCCCTGATACACGAAATCCGGATTGTATATTTTTTGGTGTTGCGGCTAGAGGATAGATTTGAGCAACTAAAACTGGTATATCATCTATCGTCATCGTTTGACCGGGATGATTCATCATCCACGCATCGCAAGCATTATTGTACTGCTTTTAAACGGACCATAAACTGACCTATCAAGAGGCTGCAACTTGTGCGAGCAGTGGGAAGGAAAAGATAACATATCAATACCACTTTCCTTAGCCAACTCAAGTCCCTCGATAGAAAGATGCGACTGATGATTATCAAGAAGTAACAGACAGGGGTGTTTTTTGGAACATTTTGATAATTTAATGGAATGTCTCAAAAATAGCACAAAATTTTCTCCTATCATCCACCCACTTCGATTAGCTGTTCCCGCACATTCTGCTGGTCCAGATGTTAGCCAGAATTCTCTAAAATGCACTCTTGAAAATATAAAGAATGGCGGGATGCTATTTCCCAAAGCAGATACGGCACAGGCCACTGTGACGAGGGTTCCACGTTCCCCAGAAGTTATGGATCCGACTTGTTTAATTCCTCTTCTGGCCACTACTTTACAAGGCTTCTGAACAGTGGTCACCCCCGTCTCGTCCATATTCCATATTGAGGATGGATCAAAGTTATATTTTTTCATAACCTTTTCCAGATTTGTAGAAAAGCTGTTCACATTTGCTTGGTTAAAATTTGTTGCCCGTGCGAAACTTGTTGGTTCTGGAGTGCGAAGAGATAAATCATTGTTTCTCTTTAATAATAATGTAAACCATTCAGGTCCAGCCATTTGATCCCTTTTCCAAGGCTCGGGAACAGCTATTTTATTGGCAATGGCAAACTGGAATGCAAGCTTTCTAATTTCCTTAGGACAAAGTCCGAAATAAATATTTGCTGATTCGAGTAGGTATGTTTTTAAATCCATTTCCATTTCTCGGCCTAATACCATGCGAGGTTTGCCATATCCCACGTTTATATTTAACTGATCTTGATTAAGGTCCTCTGCTGAAAGCTTTTTGCAATAGCGCCCCTCTGTTTTATAATTTAAATCAAAATTTTTTGCTGCTTGCCTAATAGAAATATTTTCATTTTTTACTTGTAACACCGCTTTCCTTATTGTTTCGTTATCAAAACTCCCTCGATCTGTTCTTTTTCTGTATTCGCGTACCATCTAAAAATTAAATCCGATTCAGAGCTTCACTTCTTTTAATATAGGGGTAAAAAGTCACACATGACAACTTGCCCCACAACGTGTGAGACAAGTTACCCCAAACGGTCCTGCCACTTTCTTTCTAATATAACTACCTAACCTAATTTTATAAATTAATAAATTTATAGTGACTTTTTGGAGAACACCTAGGGGTATCATAAATATAACACGGCATTTTTAAATTCTGGCACTGAGATAAAATATACGGTTTGTATTAATAATCCAAAAAATTACTTACATTGGCTTTTTCCGTAAATACACTTATAAACATATACACATGCGACTTATACGAATGGCGAATATGGCGGAACTAACTAGCATTGAAATAGTTCCTGGCGTATGAATATGACGACGTTGCCATATTTACTTTGCGCAGGAAAGGGTTTCTGACTCTAAACCCGTGAGACTTTAAGCCCCGGTCTCCCCTACTAAAAAATAAATCAAAACTGTTGGAAAACCAAGCCACTGAATCTTTCTCCATAATAGATGATAACACACTTATCCAACAGCAGCGACTCAAAGATCTTCCAAATTTAATGAATTATTATGCACTGTGCAATTGTTGAAACCACATATTATTATGATACTCGAAAGCTGGCTTAAAACAACCATACTCGACTCTGTAATCCATATAAATGGATACACATTATTTCGTAAAGATAGAGAGCACCGTGTAGGTGGAGGTGGAGGATTGTTGTCACTACTTCTTCATTCTCAGTCACGGTGGGTGACTTTGATATTCCAGGTATAGATGTCATCCATCTGTGCATTGCTAAAAACTTATTTTCAATTAATCTCGTTTGCTTATATCAACCACCAGACACCCACCGTGAAAATGACATCTTGTTGATCGATAAACTGTGGGATAATCTTATACTAGTCGGCGTCTTCAGCTTTCCTGAAATTGTCTGGAAAACGACATTAGTCCAGGAGGAATTGGCGCATGAGTACCGAAAACTATTCCATCTCAATTTTTCTATGCGATCCTCGTTGAATTGCTCAACTGATGAGATACTTAAAGGTAGCGACGCATACTTGTGAGCGCGCGAAATTAACAATTAAAAAACAGGTATAAACAATGAAATTTTCTTAAATATCTATTAAGAATATTATCAACTATTGTATAAAGAATTTAAAAAAATTATTATTTTATTTTTTTAATATATTTTTCATGGGTCAAAAGTACTCAAATTTGAGATTTTTCAAACCTTCAAAAATTCATATCTCTAAAAATATTAACTTTATCGTGAAAAGTCGTGAGACCTTTTTTATTTGTATTTCAATAAAGAATATAAAAAAAATTTGTCCGGTTGAAAAATAACAATTTCTTCCAATTGTTTAAACAATTTCGGTTTAAACAATATGGCACTAGGTTGCCCCATGGCAACATGCATTTATATCATCAGTAGGGCAATTCAAAGAGGATCGCATAAAAAAATTGAGGTGGAATAGTTTTCGGTACTCATGCGCCGATTCCTCCTGGACTACATCTCTATATGATGGTGTTAGTTCGCATAATCTTTTTCAAAATTTTATTTTAAACTCCAACCTATCCCAACTTATAGAAGAACCTACCAGATTTAGAATCGATAACCAACCGTCTACTCTGGACCTTATTCTTACCAATGATGACAATCTACTAACAAGCTTTTTATTATTATATATACTCTCGTCCTCTCGGTCCTGAGGTTAGAAAAGGAATATAATAGTGGGTTCGGAGTGCTTATTGAAAGCAAACAGTGCAGGTTCTTTCTCAAATATATCCCTTTATTACGATGTGCTATAAAACAAATGATGATGATACAATTAAATACCTTTAAAAATAATCATAATAGATTAGCAATGTTCGAGAGCCCCTTTCAAGATATATACGTATATATGATTAAGGTTCACAAGTTTGTGCTGCCAGCTTACAAGTAAGTTCTATTTATTTGTTATGAATTACCTATATAAATCTAATTGTGAAGTTTGGAACTTTATTATACGTTATTTATTTCTTATTTTCTTGTAGATTACTCGATTATACCTTGAAGAGGTAGGGAAGTATATTTTAAATTGAAAGAAGATAGAAAAACTATTATTTAAATAACTGGTGAAATGGAGATCCTATATCTACCACTTATCTTGTGGAATGTGTTGCGATCCAATAAGGGGAGTACTCTATACTATTGTCCAAATTGTCAGCAACCGAGTCACACGTCAGGAATCCAAGTTTACTCCTTTGACTCAGACAGTGTCACTAACTGGAAAGCATACAGAGGAACACGAAAGCGGTATTATCCTAATGTGTAGACTGTAGATCCAATGGTCAAGAAATATCTGGCGTAATATAATGGGAACAGAAGTGAAGCCAGAAATAGGAAGAAAACAGCAAAATCGGAAAAAAGAAAAAGAAGGCTTAAAAGACAAACATTTACTTTAGTATATCATACAGTATTGGAGAAGTATAAAGTGAAGGACAAATCATTTATTTTCAAACTTACCTAAGGTGACATGTGGCCCTTAAGTGGCTTTGGCTTAACCAAAGTTGAATTAACAAATAAATTTCGGATGATATTAAAGATACATATAATATCCACATATATGGTACTTATTCAGTGGTACATAAATGCATAAAAATCTTAAATATCTCTCAAATTATGAAATTGAATCCACAAAATGTGATTAACGTTTTAGCAAGTGCCACGTTATTGAAGAAACCAAAACAAAAAAGTAATTCTCTTTTGGCAAACCACACTTAGCGATTTTAACCTTGGAAGATCATTTAAACAAATGTTTGTTTATAAAGGTTGAAGCCAAATTAACAAAAAAATCAAGAAGAGAAGAGGAAGGAATCTAACCTTGGATTTCTGAAGTGAATTAACCGTTTTGTTTACAATGTTTGAAAGTTAATATTCTCAATAATATTTTTCCCTTTGTAGGAGCTACATTCAGTGATAAAAAGTAAAATTGATGAAGACTAAATTCGATAGTGTCCAAGTGTTAGTTTGTAAACCAAATTCTCTGAAATGGTAAGAAAAAAGTATTATAATAAATTCATTTGTTCCACTTGAATATTTTACTATATATTGCATGACTCATCATGCTAAGGTAAGCTACTCCTTTTAACCCGTAACAAACTCTCGAAATTAGTTTCCCAATAGGTTGATCTGATCACGCAGTCATAACAACTCACATTCAGTTCAATGTAATCTCATCTCCCAGTTTGAGTAATACACTCACTTACAATTATACCGACTTTAGCAAAGTTAACGACGACTTATCCCAGCTCAATTGGCATTCTGTGTTGAATGTGTCTATTGATCCTTCGACAATGTGGAATACCTTCCTTCCTTCACATCACTAGTAAAACAATTAGTGAGAATACAACCCAACGTGAAATTTCTGAAAATAACCTAAAACTTTGGATAAATAACAAGTCAATACTTTTAATTAGACACAAGCGACACCTGTGGCGAAAATATAAACAAACAAGATTTCAGTAAACATCGCAATTTTTCTAATCGGGTCAAAGTACTACGTGATAATCTCAGGCACAACTTTGAAGAATCAATTATAGCCAGCGGAAACTGAAAAAAAGTTTTTAAATACATACGTTCCTCACTATCATCTAAAGTCGCTATTCCTCTGCCTCTAAAAGATGGCGGTAGCCTTTGCTCGTCAAATAAAGAGACTTCCGAAACACGCTTACAGACATTCTCAAAATCGATTTACCGTTTCACGTTTCCAGCAAAATATCGCAATATGCCGACGGCACAAAAATATATGACAATCTCATCACAAGTCATATATCTATTCAAAACGACCTAATGTCGATACATCAGTGGTCTTCGGAATGGTTACTTCCATTGAACACTGAAAAATGTGTAGTGCTTCACGTCGGTAAAAACAACTATCGTGGTTCGATCAAGTGCTCTCAGTATCCAAACGTGCAAATACCAAACTTTATCTTATTAGGAAATGCTTCTCAAAAGTATCCTTCCAGAGCTTCTGCAAATTGTATGCTACTTACGTTAGACCTTCTTGAATACGCCGGCCCAGACTGGTACCCGGACTTAACTCGTGATAGAACGTTGCTGGTAAGTGTACAGCGGAAGGCTACCAGAGTTGCTTTTGGACCGGTAAGACCTTCATATGGAAAAAGATTATCCATGGCAAATCTTACCACGTTTGAGCTGCGTAGGTTACGAAGCGATCTTATTGTAGCCTTTCGAATACTTAAATATAATTTTGGAGATTTAAATACAGTTTTCACGCTAAATACGGACACGAGACTTCGAGGACACCAGTTCAAGTTAAAAAAGGAAAATTTTGCGGTTAGATCGAGACTAAACTGGTAACCAAACAGAATTTTCAATACTTGGAATGATTTGGACAGTGAAATTGTCTCAGCAACAAGTGTCAACATATTCAAAAATAGACTAGATCAGTGTAACTTATTTAATAACTTTTAGAGCTTAATCGTAATTTCTTCTTCCTCTTATTTGTTTGTTCACTACTAGTAGGTATTTCTTTTGAAATGAATTTTTTTTTGGGCATAATAGAAGCCAGCTCCTTTGCCCTCATCAATTGGTAATAACAATGATAATAATATTAATATTAATATTAATATTAATAATAATAATAATAATAATAATAATAATAATAATAATAATAATAATAATAATAATAATAATAATAATAATAATAATAATGATAATAATAATAATATTCGGCTATCGCAAAAATAAATCATGCATACGTGCTCTTCTTCGACTCTTAGATGAAGTTGTACAGAAACTAGAGGAAGGCGTCAACTCTGTTGCCACGTTATGCGACTTGACGAAGGCTTTTGATTGTGTTCCAGCGGATTTACTCCTAAATAAACTGGAATTTTATGGTATTAGAGGAAATGCACACAAATTACTGACATCTTATTTAAGTAATAGGAAACAGTATGTAGTTTGTGGAAACAACCAGTCTGATTTACGTAATATAGACAACGGCATTCCTCAGGGCTCGATTTTGGGTCCAATTCTTTTTATAATATTTGTTAACGATTTACCAGAGGCTATTGACACATTTTGTATTTTATTCGCTGACGATACTACAACTTTATCTGATGGCACACAAGCTGGTGATAATATTTTGTTGAATCAGTGGTTCCTGGCAAATAAGTTGAAACTCAACGACACTAAAACTAAACACATTCTTTTAGTTTAGATAAATGGGCTATAAAATCAGAGCCAGTTAAATTACTGGGCATTCATTTGGACACAAATTTAAGTTGGTCACCTCATGTTGACTACCTTTGTTCAAAATTAGCGAGCCAAGTTTTTGTAATTCGTCAATTAAAATCATGTATACCAACTCATTTGTTAAAATCCGTATATTATTCACTGTTTCATAGCAATTTAACTTATGGTATTATGCTATGGGGTAGCAGCACATCAGTGCACAAAGTATTTGTGCTACAGAAATCTGTAGTTAGAATAATTTACAATGCACCAAGAAACACTAATTGTAAAACAATATTCAAAAAACTTGAAATATTGCCGCTTCCGTGCTTGTATATTTTGGAAGTGTTGATTGAAACACATAAAAATCGATATGTTCTGACTAAACATGCAGATATTCATAATTATGACACCAGAAATAGTAAAGACATTGTCATTCTCAAGTCAAGACTGAAAACAACAAAAAATAATAAGTTGGATGTTACATTGTACAATTCATTTGTAAAATATTTTGAACATATAAATATAAGTGATATGACGAGAGTTCAATTTAAGCATTTTGCTAAGTCATTTCTGTTGAATTATTGTTTTTATACAGTTGATGAGTTTTTGGAGGAGTTGAATACCCGGGCTTAATGCTTATATATTTGTTCGTTTTGTTTAATTTAATTTTTACGTTCAATTATTTCTTACCTTATTTTATATTTTAAAATTGTTATATTTCGTCAATATTTTAACTTTATGAAATGTATGTCTGTATTTATGTCAACTTTTCACTTTCTATTATTTTGATTATATTTTAAACTTGTCACTGTACAATTTTTAATATTTTTACTTTGTAAAATGTGTTCATATGTACTACTCACTGACTTCTAATGTACTATGTATGTGAATGGGGTCAATAAACCATCTATCTATCTATCTATCATAATAATCCCCCCTCAAGGTGCTGTGGAACCTTGACGTTGGTGAGGGGGCTCAGTACCCGTAATGATCTTGAGAGCGATGCCGACGGGAGTATTATACTCCCTGTAGGGCCACCCTTGTCGGTAAGGTCGAGAGTGAGCGGAGAAGCTAAGGACAGCTCAATAGAGGAGTGAACCTCGAAAAAAAAATCTTCAATCTCAAGCTTGGTAACGTGGCGAAGAGATGAATGACTGGGGGATATCCAGCCGTGAACGTTTTGAACCTCAGGGAAATGGCACACCCTGTTGTATATATGCCTTGCCGCGATAAGGGCGCACTATTGCGGTCGACCTACTTTTCGTCCCGTACTCGTGGGAACTCTATGATGGAACCCGATATAAACCCAAACAAGGAGCAGTCCAGCTCTCTAAATATGGACACAACTGGTGAGATGCCACCTAAAACATCGACTACTGTCCGTCGGGGTGGTAAAAACAGCCAAATAAGGCTACAGTTGACCAGCCAGGAAAATATGGAAGTTGTACCACGGTTCTTGGTAATGAAACGGGTGGAAGGAGATTTCTCTAAAGTTAGCCCCTTCCTAATAGAAAAAACACTAGATGGAGCAAAAGGAAAAGTAAAGAGTGTAAAGAAAATCCGAGATGGTCTATTAGTTGAAACTGGATCAACCACTCAAACAAAAAAGTTACTCGAATTAACAAAATTTCATGAGTATGACATAACTGTCTTCCCCCACGTAACACTCAATCAATCAAAAGGAGTTGTAACATGTCGTGATCTATTGAACTGTTTGATAACAGAAATTACAGAAAATCTTGAAAACCAAGGTGTGATTAAAGTTAGAAGAATTACGGTGAAAAAAGAAGATAAGATAGAGGAAACAGCATCACTTATACTGACATTCAACAGAGAAACTATTGCAAAGAGAATAATAGCAGGTATACATTCTCTTCCCGTTAGGAATTATATCCCTGCACCACTCAGGTGTTTTAAATGCCAGAAATTTGGCCATACTTCTACAAGATGCGGTAAAGAAGAAATGTGCGTATGTGGCAAACCCCCACATCAAGGCTCTCCATGCACAGAACCTCTAATTTGCATCAACTGCAACGGACAACACTCTGTGTTGAGTAGAAGTGAATAATTTTCAGAATTTCACGTAACAAAAGTTTTAATTATATTTATCGACTATTAACAAAGATCGTAAAGATTTACAAAATTGAAACATGTATATCGTAACGTCGATATTAAAGAATGGAATGCTGTCAGTCGTGACAGTTGTTGTACCTCCTTGATCCCTCTACGACTTGTCGCTAGCGGTCGGCGTAGGTGGATGCTGATAGGTCCGTATTGGCGACAACATAGCCCCCGCCTTGAAACACTTCAGGGTTTCAATGTAGATTATTGTTGGTTTGGCAGAATGCAGATTTTTACCACTGGGCGTTTTAGCTCACTGGTTGACGTTTTGACGGTCACAGATCGTATGATGCCATCAGCACCCTTTTGAACTTGAGAGACTCTGCCTAACTTCCACTTTAAGGGTGGTAGTCCATCCTCCTTGATCAGTACCAATATACCGATTTTAATTAGCTGCGGGTGGTTTATTTTCCACTTCGTTCGAGTCTGCAAATAGGATATATACTCCTTGTTCCATCGAGACCAAAAGTGTTGGATTATTTGTTGTACTCTTTCGAATCTTGAAAGACGATTCACTCTAATGTCCAATAGGTTGGGTTCTGGTAACGCCATCAGACTTTCTCCAATCAGGAAATGTGCCGGGGTAAGGGGATTTGTATCATTAGGATCGGATGATATTGGATAGAGTGGTCGGGAGTTGAGACACGCTTCTATTTGACATAAAATAGTAGTGAATTCTTTAAAGGTAGTAGAAGCGTTACCTAGTACACGTTTCAAATGGTATTTGGTAGATTTAACGCCAGCTTCCCAAATACCACCAAAATGTGGTGCATTAGGAGTTATAAAGTGCCATTGAACGCCGTCGGTTGAGAGTTGTTCAGCAATGTTAGTTCCGGAGGAATCGAAAAAGGATTTCATCTCATTGTTAGCACCAATAAATGTGGTACCATTGTCGGAGTATATTTTTGTACATTTACCCCGCCTAGCCATAAAACGATGCAGAGATGCCAAAAAACATTCAGATGTGAGGTCACTAACAACCTCTAAATGTATAGCCTTAGTGGCAAAACAAACAAATAGTGCTATATATGCCTTGAAACTTTTGAAGTTTCTACCTTTTCTGTCACGGAGTTGGAATGGTCCCGCGTAATCAACTCCAGAGATCGAAAATGGACGCGATGGAGTGACTCGTGATGGCCTAAGATCTCCCATTATATATTCATGTGTTTTTGCTTTGCATCTAAAACATCGTACACAGTCGTGCACAATCCTTTTCACAAGATTGCGACCAGATAGTGGCCAAAATCTTTCTCTGATCGAAGCCAGAAGAGCTTGAGGACCAGCATGCAATAGCCTAATATGTTCTTGTCGGACAATTAACATAGTCAGGTGGCCATTTGAAGGAAGAATCACTGGATGTTTCTTCAAATAATCATAGTCGGATTCCTTTAATCGACCACCTACACGAATCACTTTATTCGCCTCATCATAAAACGGGTTCAAGCTTAAAAGTTTGCTCTTTTTATGTACTGACTTACAATGTGACAATTTGTGATATTCGTCAGAAAAATAATGACGCTGTACAATTTGAATGAGTAAGTAAAGTGATTCGTCAAGTTCAGTAGTTGTCAATGTGCCTTGGCGTTTAGGTTTACACTTATGCCTGATGTTATTCGAAAATCTCAAGAAATAGGCGAATATGCGCTGTAATTTCATGATAGAGGAACGTGACTCGATAATTGTGAGAATATATGAGATGAAGTCATCAGTAGCATTAACGAATGTAACAAGGTTATTACGAAGTTCTGGAAGTTCGGACGGAGTCAAAATGGCGGTGTCGTTGTCATAAGAAGGCCAAGTGGATTCATGTTGTAAGAGCCATGGAGGACCGTGAAACCAAAATTCGGATTTTGCCAGGTCGAGTGGAGTCAATCCGCGTGATAATAAGTCGGCGGGATTGTCGTGAGTACTTACATGTTTCCATGCTCCAGTTTCAGAAAGGTTCTGAATTTGTGCTACCCGGTTGGCCACAAATGTTTTTAATATGTGTGGGGATGAATTAATCCATGAAATGCATATCATGGAGTCGGACCAATAAAAAATGTTGTCGTATTGAGAAATGCATAAGCGTGCTTTGTCAATGAGCTCAGCAAGTAAAAGCGCCCCAGATAATTCCAATCTAGGAATAGTTAAGAGCTTCAACGGTGCTACGCGTGTTTTGGCACAATATAAATGAGATGTAAGATTACCCAGCAAATCGCAACAACGAATATAAATGCAGGCGCCATACGCGGTCTGAGATGCATCGCAAAATCCATGAATCTGTGTGAAAACAGGATTGGGACATAATGCTTGTCGGGGTATTTTTATAGAATTGAGGTGTTGCAACTGTGATTGGTAATGAGACCAAACTGTATGTATGTTACTGGGAAGGGACTCATCCCAGGACAATTTAAGTTTCCAAAGTTCTTGTAGTATGATCTTTGCCTTTATGGTAACAGGTGACAGTAGCCCAAGTGGATTAAAGATCTGGGCAGTAGATGACAGAATTTGACGTTTAGTGACTTTGAGTTTCTGATTGGAAATGTTAATAGAATACTGTAAAACGTCGTTTGTTGGATTCCAAAGCAATCCCAACGTTTTACTTTGATCCTGGTCTCCTATATGTATTAAACCGGGCTCAGCATCAAGAAGGAAATCTTTAGCATTCGAAATCCATTTTCTTAATGGAAAGCCATATATCAATAAAAGTTTGGAAATATTGTCCTTAATGTAATTAATTTCATCGATAGTTTTAGCACCGGTGAGGAGATCATCTACATAAAAGTCATGTAAAATAATGTCCGAAATTCGGAGAAATTCGATTTTATGACGGTGTGCAATTTCTTGTAGCGATCTGATCGCGAGAAAAGCTGAAGATGCTAATCCGTAAGTAATTGTTTTCAAGACATACACATTAATTTCTCTCTCGGGTGTAAATCGCCATAAAATTTTTTGAAAGTTACATTGTTTTTCATTTACAAGTACTTGACGGTACATTTTGGTTATATCAGCACTCAAAACGTAATTATGTAGTCGAAACCATAATAAAATATAAAACAGATTATCTTGAATGTTGGGGCCTACCATCATGATATTATTAAGTGAAATACCCGATGTGGTTTTAGCTGAGCCGTCGAAAACTACCCGCAACTTTGTAGTTAAAGAACTTCCTTTTAATACACAGTGATGTGGAAGAAAACACCCCGTGTCATCATTCTGCTCATCAGCTAAAACCATGTGACCTAGACGAATGTATTCATGAACAAAATTATGATATTGCAATTTCAGATCGGGATTTTTTTCAAGTTTTCTTTCAAGATTGTAAAATCGATTAGTAGCAATGCTTCTAGACTGGCCGAGAACAGAAATATCTTGTTTGAAAGGTATTGTCACGATAAAACGACCGATATCGTTTCGGCACACGGTGTCCTTAAAATGTTTCTCACAATAATTTTCCTCGTCAGATAAAAATCGTGTTTTAGGGTACTCTTCTAATTCCCAAAATTTTGCAACCTGTGTTTCTAAATCGTTTGTTGTTGAAATACTACAATGGTGTGACGTAAAATCTCCATTCTTTATAAACAACGGACCTGAAACTAACCATCCTAATGTTGTTTTTTGCAGCGTAGGAAGACCGTCACCTAACTTGACTTGACCAATACTCAAGAGGTCCCAGAATGTATCAGCCCCTATTAATAAGTCTATAGGAGCCGGTTTATCAAAATTAGGATCTGCCAATGTTAATTTTTTAGGTATGTTTAGTCTTGTTGAATGTATGGATAAAGTTGGTAGATAGTCTGTAATTTGTGGTGAAATAATACAAGATATTGTTTTCTGGAAATCGTTAATGTTTGATTTGAATTTCAAAGAGACGTAAAATTGAACTTTGTTGTGCATTTGATTCACACCGGAGATTGAAATGTTGATTGAATGTTTGTTTAGGTTTAAAAGCTTTGAAAGTTTCTCGGAAATAAAATTCACCTGGCTACCACTATCAAGTAAAACCCTACACTGATGTGCGTTATTAAATACGTCGTAAACTGTAATTACTGCGGTAGAAAGTAATATTTGAGATGGAGTAGACAAACTAGTTGTGAGTGTATGTTGTGAGTTGATACAATCGTTAACTGTACCAAGAGCCCCCGTACTATTTGTGGTACCATTGTCAACCGAAGTGCCGTTTTCTCCTTCATCACTATTCTGAAAATGTAACATAGTGTGATGCACTTTGCCGCATCGTCGACATCCAGCTGACTTACACTCTTTCGTGCGATGGTTAGATCTTAAGCAGTTTATACATAACCTTAAACGTTTCGCAGTGTTCAGTCTTTCCATTGTTGTTAATTTATTAAATTCAGGGCATGAATATAAACTATGATTATTTTTGCATAGAACGCATATAACCTTATTTGAAATAGTAGCGAACGATTTCGTATGTTTTTGGATGGATTGTTTCGAAGCACGATGTTTAAATCCTTCCACAGAATCACACTCTAATGACGACAAAATTCGACAACGGTCTTTCAAAAATTCCAATAAATTTCCAAGACTCTGTATGTTTTTTGAGTCGGCCCGTGATTCCCATTCACGCTTTGTAGTGTTGTCAAATTTTGTCGTTACGAGGTGAATAATCAAATCATCCCATTGGTCAGTAGGACGCCTCAAAACCTTCAATGCATTTACATTTTTTTCAATACCGTCTAATATTAAATTCAAACCTTTATGTGACTCCTCTTTAAGTGTGGGTAATTCAAAAAGAGCCTTAACGTGATTTTTTATTAATGCTTGTTTGTTTTCGAAACGATCTGAAAGTAACTTCCAAGCGACCTCATAGTTATCATCACATATTTGTAAAGATTTTATTTTATCCGCAGCACTTCCCTGTAATGAAAGACGTAAATAGTGAAATTTTTGAACGTTTGACATCGCTGTGTTATCGTGAATAATTGATTTGAAACTATCTCTAAAAAATAACCACTGTGTGAGATTTCCATCAAATGTAGGTAGATTGAGTTGTGGTAAACGAATATTAAGCAAATGCTGATCAGTTGTGGAACTGTTATTATTGAATTGTTGATAACTACTATCGTTAATGTCTTTTTTAACTCCTTTTGAAATAATGAATTTTTTAACAGTTGAAGTGATTGCATAGAAATCATCTTCGAATTTTTGCCTTTCCAGGGAATGAATGATAGGATAATTCATTTCGAAATCTTTATCTTCGCTCTCAATTGCAAGTTGAGCACAATTAAATTCTTCCAAAAGTTCTTCGGCCTTTTTTAGCCGAATCTGCAAATCTTCGATGTTAGTTTGTTCTACATTTTCGACCGAAACGAAATTATCTCGAAAATGGTTTGCAAATCTGGTCAAAGCGCTTTTTATGGAAGTACGTTTCACTTTATTTATGTTTGACATAATGTAGAGAAATAGAAAACGTTAAATCCACCAAATACCTTGCTGCAAATTTGTAATTTGTAAATAATACGTAAATGGATTTGTGAATTTCTGTGATTCGTAAAGTAAATTATGTAGTTTATGTCAAATAAAATTGTGCTCGTTCTAGGATGGTATAGGAAAGGAGGCACTAACCTGTAATGTTGTCAGCAAATTAATGTTTCATCCAAGCTCGAAGAACCATATGTTGAGTAGAAGTGAATAATTTTCAGAATTTCACGTAACAAAAGTTTTAATTATATTTATCGACTATTAACAAAGATCGTAAAGATTTACAAAATTGAAACTTGTATATCGTAACGTCGATATTAAAGAATGGAATGCTGTCAGTCGTGACAGTTGTTGTACCTCCTTGATCCCTCTACGACTTGTCGCTAGCGGTCGGCGTAGGTGGATGCTGATAGGTCCGTATTGGCGACAACACTCTGCTAGATCGAGAAACTGTCCCGTATATAAACAAGAAGCTGCAATACAAAAAATTAAAGTAGAAGATCGTATTCCATACGCAGAAGCAAGAAGAAGAGTAACAGAGAACTTACCCAAACAAATGAATCATACATCATACGCACAAGCTGCCAGAACAACACAACAACCCATAGAAGAATTTATTCGACAACTTGTACCAGAAATAACTAGAATCTGTACCGAGATAGTTAGAGATACATACCAACAAATGAGGAACCTGATGCCTCCACCCATACAGGGTTATATCCCGCCCAAGGCTACACAAGTAACTACCAATTCAGTATCAGATTTGAGTGATACATCGACGGTATCTGTGACACCGGCTGAAAAAAGGAAACGTGCTCCAAATAAATCTGCCGATGATATATCAGCGGTGGAGGAATCAGACTCTGACGTAAGCATTCACTGGGAAAGCTCACAAAAACCAAAACCAAGGCGAGGTCGTAAAAAGGGTAAATCCAAAAAGTCTACCACAACTACACCTACCTAGTATCAGTATTTTTTGATTTGAGATAAAATCTGTGATATTAGATGAGAACATATACATTTATATATAATTCATTTATATCATTATATTTCTATGTACTAAAAGTGAATGTCCAAATATTTACAAACCAATCCTAATGGATAATATACTGAATCTCATCTCGTGGAATTGTAACGGCTGCAAAAACCACTATCCTGAGCTAAGAGATATAGTGAATAGAAAATCACCGTTTTGTATATGTATACAAGAAACTCACCTGAAACAACAGGACATTTTCGATATCAAAGGTTATACGACGTACAGAAAAGACACTGTTCCACACCTGGAGCCAGAGGGGGAGTTGCAATACTCATCAAAGAAAACATTCCCAACAGACAAATTCTACACCAGTCTAGGCTTCAAATCATTGCAGTTCGTGTGGACTTTCCGATCAAACTATCGATCTGTAACATATATCTACCAGATAGTGACTGGAATACTAGTGATATCCAAGAAGTAATCGATCAACTACCAACTCCAGTCCTGATTGTGGGTGACTTCAATGCCCACAATCCTCTGTGGGGCTCTGAAAGATTAGACAGAAGAGGAAGACTAATTGAAAACCTTCTCAACGATAATGACCTGATCCTTTTAAATACCGGTGAAGGCACTTACCTGAACCAAAGATCAAATAACCTATCCGCTCTTGATTTAGCGTTCTGCTCTCCTACAGTAGCTCCAGCATTTCAGTGAAAATGCCTCGGCGACCATTTGACAGATCACTTTCCAACATCAATCGAATTTGTGGGTCGAACCGAAACACATGTCATTCCGAAACGATGGAAACTCGATAATGCAAATTGGGCATTATTCAAGGAGAACTTGGAAAATTTTGAATTGCCATCTACAGGTGTCAATGAAGCCACAAGAATAGTCACCGATAAGATCATATCAGCCGCCATGACAGCAGTGCCTCAAACAAAAGGCGTTAAAGGAAAAAAAATGGTTCCATAGTGGAACGAAGAAACAGCTTTTTTAATTAAAGAAAAAAATGAAGCATTCAACAAATTCAAAAGATCACCCACACAAGAGAATATGATCGCCTTCAAACAGGCACGAGCCAAGGCTAGGCGAAAAATTCGCGATAGTAAAAAACAATCGTGGGAAAATTATGTCTCTACTATAACATCTGAGACACCGGTGTCACAGGTGTGGAAGAAAATTCGTGCCATTATAGGAAAAAAAGTATTAGATGTCACCCCAGTTCTCATAGTAAATGGACGCACGATCACAAATAAAGAAGAAATCGCAGAAAAAATTGCTCAGGAATTCGAAACTGCCAGTAGTACACTTATTCTGGACCACGAGTTTCAACAACATAGGGAATATTCAGAGAGAGAAATCAATTTTCATGAAGAAATTACCTCAGATTACAACATACCATTCACTACTTTGGAGCTTGATTACGCACTCTCTGAAATGACTAACTCAACACCAGGCGGAGATAGAATCACATACGACTTCATAAAAGAAGCACCAGAATCAACAAGGCACATTATACTGGAACTATATAATGAAATCTGGTCAAACGGAACATATCCAGAAATCTGGAAGGAAGCTATCATCATACCTTTACTCAAACTGGGAAAAGACCCAACATCTCCAGCAAGTTATCGACCCATATCACTAACGAGTTGCCTGAGCAAATTGCTGGAAAAGATGGTAAGCCTAAGGCTACGATGGTATCTGGAAAAAACAATCTACTATCAACTTCTCAAGCACGGTTCAGAAACCATAGATCCACAACTGATCAGTTATTCATGTTGGAAAGAGCAATTCAAAACTGCTTTGCTAACAGAAGCCATATGGTGGCTATATTTTTCGACTTAGAAAAGGCCTATGATACAACCTGGCGATTCAACATACTCGATCAACTAAACAAATGGGGAATAAAAGGCAATATGCCGAGATTCATACAGAGTTTTCTTCTCCATAGAAAATTCAGAGTACGCAATGGGTTAACTCAATCAAACTTACACCAACTAGAAAATGGAGTACCCCAAGGATCCACCCTGAGTGTACTGCTGTTTGCGATTGCAGTCAATGGACTTCTTGATAATCTTGACCAAGCTATAGGAAGATGCTTATATGTCGATGACCTCACAATATTCTACGCGGCCGAGACAATGTCCGAAATAGAAACAACCCTGCAGGCTGCAATAAACACTCTTTCTAGCCGAGCAAAATATCTGGTATTTATATTCTCCAGTACAAAATCGCATTGCGTGCACTTCTGTCGGCTAAGATCCATTCACCAAGATCCAAAACTGAAACTATATGGCGACGATCTTGAGTGTAGAGACAACGTAAAATTCTTGGGGCTTATATTTGATAAAAAACTCAACTGGAGTACTCATATCAACGAACTTGCTCTGAAATGTAAAAAGGCACTAAATCCTCTACGAGTGTTAGCAAACATCAACTGGGGTTGTGATAAAGACGTCCTTTTAAAGATGTACAAGGCACTTATAGCCTCCAAAATGGAATATGGCTGTATGATTTATGGATCAGCCCGAAAAACAAGGCTCCAAGTTCTAGAGTCAATACAATGCACCGCTCTAAGACTAGCTCTAGGAGCATTTCGAACAAGTCCTCATGCATCCTTGTGTGCTGAAGCAAGTATTCCACCTCTAAGTATCAGAAGAAAACAACTGCTAGCCAACTACTGTATGGGAATATGGGCTCAACCGAACCATCCAAACTATCCACCATACCATGATGAGGAACACGACTTGTTTCAAAGACGACCGACAATAACACGCCCAGCAGGTATCCGTCTCAAAGAGGATCTTGACTACATGCAATATTCCTTTCCAAATATTCTCAATTTCGGTCCACCAGAAATACCTCCTTGGAAGATCGTTCCATTACATGCAATTATGGATATCGGGATACATAGAAAAGGAGACGTCAACCGAACAATTGTTAGAGCAGAATTTAACAGAATTATTGACAGATACCCAGGAAACCAAGTTATATTCACAGATGGAATTGAAGGGAATGAACAAGCAGATCGAGCAGCGAGAGCAGCTACGCAAGCAGATATAATAGAAAATATACCTGTGAGACCAGACGACATAAAACTACATTTGAAATATAAGTTCTTGGATGTATGGCAAAATGAATGGAATAGAACAGATGCCAAACTTCGAGACATCAAAACAAAGGTCACCCCTTGGACGCTAATACCTAACAATGTAGACGAGATCAGGCTGTGATAACCAGACTACGAATCGGGCATACCCGCCTCACAAACGTATTCATGCTAGCGGGAGACAGACAACCTAGATGCGACTACTGTCGATCCAGGTTGACAGTAAAACATATTATTATAGACTGCCCTCAATATGATGTAATGAGACAAAGACTTGCCCTACTGAATGATATTCAAACGTGTCTGAAAGACGAATGGAATACATTGAAAAAGGTTTTGAAGTTCCTAAAAGAAACAGGAATATA